>CM073493.1:30745000-33252500 GCA_037074585.1 Biancaea sappan
TGCCAAGATTGGGTGGGAGAGAACTGTGGGAAGAAGTTAGACAATTTTCTAAGGTCGCTGAAAGTGGCCTTTAGAGATCAAGATTATAGGGTTGAGAATAATTAGACAAAACAAAGCATTTTTTGAGATTTTCCCTATTAGAAAGATATCTTAATCCATCATAATCTAGATGTCAGGCACATAGAAAAAAATATGTTCGACAACATATTTAACACTGTTATGGATGTCTAAGGCAAAGACAAAGGGTAACTTCAAGGCAAGACATGATCTTAAGGTGTATTGTAGTCGTCATGAATTAGAGTTAGAAGAGTTGGTCAATGATTGAGTGATAAAGCCAAAGACTAAATTTACATTTACGCTTGAGCAGAGAAGGGCAACATGCGAGGTGGTCAAATGTTTAAAAATGCCTGATAGATATTCTTCTAATTTGTCAAGATGTGTTGACGTCAAGAACGGAAAGTTGTTCGGACTCAAGAGCCATGATTGCCATATTTTCATGGAATGGTTATTGCCTATCGCATTCAGCGCATTGCCAGAGCAAGTTTGGAGGACTCTCACTGAAATTAGCCAAATTTTCAGAGACTTGTGTTTAGCAAAGTTGAAAGTGGATGAGCTGATGTAAAGGGAACACAATATTCCTATCATCCTTTGCAAGCTAGAAAGAATCTTTCCTTTTGATTTTTTTGACTTAATGGAACATCTACCTATCCATCTCCTATATGAGGCTCGAGTCAGTGATTCAACATCGATGGATGTATCCTTTTGAGAGGTAATCAATCATCAATTACTTTTATTTCTGTATGTTATTTTAATTCCTATTGATACAAATATGATAAACTAGTTTCTTTCATTTTTAAAGGTTTTTAAACAGAATTAAAAAGACAGTCAAGAATAAATCTTAGGTAGAAGGTTCAATTTCCAAAGCATACTTGGCACAAAAGACTTTGTACTTTTGTTTTTATTACTTTGAATCACACGTACATTCAATAAAAATAAGAGTTGGTGGAATGTCTTTATGCAAGAGGAGATAAGCCAACCGACAACATTGACAATTTTTAACCAAGTTAGGCATCCCTCCGGCAAGGGCGTCACTAAATATTTAAATGATAGAGAATATATGATGTCTCAACTTTACATCCTTCTCAATTGGGACGAAGTGAAGCTATATCTTGAGTAAGAACACATTTTATTTCCTAATTTCATTATTCAATCATATATTGTATATTTATTATGTATGCTCAATGAGTTTGCTTTTGTACAACAACAATTTTGAACAATATCACAGAAATTTAAATCTTCATTGCAACGACGCAGATATTGATAGAGTTACTGAATCACACTTTGTCTTATGGCTCAAAACTCTTGTAAGTGACCTTATGATTTAATTGGATTAATTGTATATTGGCTCATTTTTCTGTGCTGTGCAATAACCAATCAATTATTCATTAATAACTTTAACTAGGTAAACACCAACCTCATGTTTTTAATGATCCAAATGTAATGTCCTTGGCATGGGGGCCATTTAGAAAAGTCGAGACATGACCAATATATTTTGTGAATTGGTACAAGTTTCATACTAATGCTTTGAACACTGGAAAAAAGACAATCAATAGTGGGGTTTGTGTTAGAAACACTGGAGAACGTGATAGAGAAAATGATTATTTTGGCATCCTTAAAGCAGTTGTACAAGTACAATATTTTGACAAAACTACCAAAAAGATAATTTTGTTTGAATGTGACTGGTTTGATCCAGTGCTGAATTGTGGAACAAGAGTGCATCCAAATTATGGAATTACAGAGATTAAGTATACAAGAAGATATGAAAATTTTGATTCATTTGTGTTTGTAAACCAAGCAATAAAAGTCTATTTTATTCCTTATCCAATCAAAACAAGAGAGAAATTTGACCGAGGGTTGTTATGAAAACTAAGCCCATACATCTAGTGGAAAATGAAGAAAGACTCGAAGTTTCCTACTAGAATGACCAACCACATGTTTATGCTATTATTAGTGATTTATTAAGTGAAAATTTAAGAGAAGAAGGACAATATGAAAAAATAAAATATACAGAAAAAGATCAAGTAGAAGATGGGGAGGAAGAACATGAAGAAGAAGATGAGGAGCAAGATACAAATACAGATGAAGATGAAGATGATGATAAAGATAAACAAGAAAATGAGGGCAACACAGAAAGTGACTAATTATTTTTTTGTGAAATTCTTTTTACACTTATTTTTATACAAAAAATTACCTTTTAATTTCTTTTAGTAACTAGACATATCTTCTCGCTGTTATTCTATTACACATAAGAATTTATATATTTTATTTTTTGAACCAGCCGCTAATTGACCCAGGCTGGCCTACGGTCACTTGTTCAACTTCCAAGTCTAATGATGACTTGAATAAATAAATTAAAGATTATATATATAAACCTAAAAATAAGTTCAATAAATTATCTATATGTAAATTTATTCTTTAAAATCATAAACATCCATAATAATTTAAATATAAAGTAATAAATATTCATAAATTCATAAATAATATTATCCAAATGTAATAATATGAATAAGATGCAAAAATAAATAATATCATCCAAACATAATAATATCACTAAGATGAAAAAAATCAGTTTTTCTAGAAAATGTAGATTTAAATTTTTGGCCACACGTAAATCATAAACTTCTGATGTCAAAATTGTGCTATAAAAAGTTTTTATATTTTTTGAGTCTAGTTTAATCTTTCTAGAAATAATTTTAATTTAATTATTTTTAACCTATCTAATTACAAAATTAATTTGACTAATTAAAAAAACTAAAAAGCTGTTTAAAAATAAAAAAAACATAGTAAAAATATGTTCAATTTAAAAAAAATAACAAAAGACTATATCAGATAAAATATAATATATGTATATATGTTATATGTAAATGGTTCATTTTCATATGTTTTTACATTGAACCCCCTACGCCATCTACATATTATATATATATATATATATATATATATATATATTAAATAATATCATCCAAACATAATAATATTACTAAGATGTAGAAAATTAATTTTTTCCAAAATATGAAAATTAAATTTTTGGCCACATTTAAATCATAAACGTCTAATATGAAAATTATATTATAAAAAATTTTTATATTTTTTGAGTGTAATTTAATTTTTCTAGAAATAAGTTTAATTTAATTATTTTTAACCTATTCAATTACAAAATTAATTATACTAATTAAAAAAATAAAAAGATTGTTTAAAAACATAAAATATAGTAAAAATAAGTTAAATTTAAAAAAATAACAAAATAATATATATTAAATTGCATGGTGCAAGTGGAAAAAATTAAAAGATTGTTTTAAAATATAAAATATAGTAAAAATAAGTTAAATTTAAAAGAAATAACAAAATAATATATATTAAATGGCGCAGGGGTTTTATATATATATATATATATTGTATAATATATATATATATATATATATATTGTATAATATATATTTTATATATATTATATATATTAAGTATTTAATATATAATATCAGTTTTAAAAATATAGATTTAATTTTTTGGTAAAAATCTTGTTATAAATTTTTTAGTTTAATTAAATTTTTTAGAAATAATTTTAATTAATTATTTTTTATTTATCTAATTACAAAATTAATTTAAGTAATAAAAAAATTAAGAGACTGTTTAAAAATAATATATCTAATAAAAATAAGTTAAATTTTAAAATAAAATAACAACAATATATTAACTATTAGAATATGGAGCACGGGGGGAACCACTGCGCCATATGGTATATATATATAATCTCTTTATTTAACATTTTAATCTGATTCTGTTTTCTAGAAATTAAATTTATCTTTGAAACAGCTAAATATTTGAGCAAATTAACATCTTTTGTTTTTTAGGAATTTAAAAATTCAAAACAAATTTCGTTTCCCAAAACATTTGTTGAAATTCCTAATTTTAAAACTTTAAAGGAGTAAATTAAAGTTAGAAAAAGAGTTCCTAAAATCATTGGTTCGTTTAAATTTCTAACAAGAACAAAAGTTGTAGTGAAACATATGCCTTAATTACATATCTTAGCATTTGACAATTTGTACCTAATGGATAACTGATTACCACCCGCGCCGCTGAGTCTTTCCATGATTTTTTCATAGTATTGAGTGAGGATCAATCCTTCTTGAACACAATTTAGATCTGCTCTTGAGTCCATCAGGGCAATCATTTTCAAACTATAATTTTTATTAATAGTTAATGTAACTTGAAAGTACAATTTTTGAACTTGAATTCTAGAGATAATGTTTAAATAATTATCACTAGGTTTTGAACTGTTTTCTATGGTTTCTTCTTGATCTTTGTTTTGCTTAACATCTTTGTTAGCCATTAAACTTAATATGTCTAAGGATAAGTCCATATCCTTTTATTTTAACAATTGAATTTCTTCTTTAATAATTTTGATCTCGTCTTTTAATTCTTTTATTATAACATTTTCTTTAGCTAGGTTATTTTGTAACCTATTAATTATTTCTTGAACATTGTAGGGTTTAACTTCTGGTTTTGGTTGGGGTTCTTCCGAATACATTATATCTATAATTTTGAGCAAATATTCTTTCCTAACGTCTTCATTATCTATCTTATCTATTATTTCAACTAAAATTTGGATCTTATCTCTATTGAGCACATTAATGGTTTTTGAACAATTAGTTCTTGAACATTCTTTACAGTTACAAATTCCTATATCTTTTGCATGACTTTCGTCTTTAGATTCTGAACTATGTGATGAACTATTTTGATCTAACTGATAGATTTCATTTTGATCACTACCACTATCTGTGTCATATTCTGACTCAGAGTTTTGATCCTCTAATAAGATACTCATTAAACTTTGTTTGTATTTATCATTTATTTCTAACAAGTTGATCTTTTTATTAAGTTGATAGTGTTTTAAAATATGACCATACCTCTCGCGTTTAAAACAAACTATATGTTTGCGGTCGGTTATTTGCCTATGATGTTTTGAACTTTGGTGCCTAAATTTCGCTGAGTTTTGATGGGTTTTATTTGTTTGGAATGATCTAACAGGTTTGTCAGGGTATCTACGATACGTTTTCCTAACTGTCCTGTGTTTCTCGATCTTCTTATGTTTTCTATATTTTGAAGAGGGAGCTTGGATCTTTTCTATACCATATTGATCACAGAAGTTTCCTAACTCTCTACAACTACTTTTGAATTCAGTTTTAAGCTTATATTGAAGCTTCATGTCATTACATAACATGATAGTTTCGTTAGTAACATAATTTATTAACTCTCCAAATGTCATGTGTTGATAAGGTATTGTATTATTACATTGTTTTTTGATACTTTCTTTAACTCTTTCTGCAAACAAATTTGGCAAACCGCCTAAAAATCTTTCTTTCCAATAGTCTGCATTACTATCAGATCTTTTATATAACTTAGTAAGGAACATATCTTTATACCATCTAAAATAAAATCAGACATCATTGGACATCTGAGATTAACCAATTGATTAGCTATCCTTTGTTGGAAATCTGTGGGATTTCCTACAAAGTGTTTTGTTAACACATAAATTAACACTGCTACTCCATCTTGAACTTCTACTAGTTGACCATTTATTTCTTCTTATCTAACAACAAATTTAATTGTTGATCTATCAGGTTCAGTGAGGTAATTATCCCACCAACCTTTTAATTGACTAGTGAATCTAGTTATTAACATTGTAACTATATCTCATTCATTATTATTTTTGATCTTGTATGCAGTAGCACACATTGACATATTTTGAATAATTCCTAAAATTTGATGTTCGCTATGACCATCAATGTTCCATTCTATTATTGAATCACCTTAGTAATTAGCTTCTGTAACTAAAGCATTTTCTTCATATTAAGTGTCTGGATAATTAGATCTTGGATAGCAATTCCTAGTTATTGGTCTTGAATTTCTAAATTTTATCCTATTTAAATTTTGATCATTTTTTGGAGTACTAATTTTTGATAGAGTATTGAGTTGAGGATTTTTTGATCTGCTGTTGGAAACATTTAGTTGATCTAGCCTTTTGGCAATTTCTTCAACTAATTTTTGAGAAGTTTTACCTAAATTTATTGATCTTAATTCTTCTCTAGTTAGAGTTAGAATCTTGTACAGAGGTTGTTGTGGTATGGTTGAACTAATTTTATTTTGAAAAGAAGTGCTTATTGAGGCTTCTAAGGTTTTGTTGTTGATCACATTTTCTATCCTATCAAGTTGTTTACCTATCGTGTTGAGTGCTAGATTTTTGTAATTATTTTAAGATTCTATATTTTTAACATCTTTCTTTTGGCTATGTTGATCTTCATTTCCTTCTACTGTTTTGAACGGTGAGGCTTCTAATTCTATACTACCTTTTGAAATCTTCAGATTTTCTAAAGGTGAATGAACAAATATAAATTTTTGACCTAAAGTTGTGTCCCATTCAACAGTTATCTTACTGTGTGTGTTGATCGTTTTGATATCTTCTATAAAAGGATTTGAAATATTATTGTTTTGAAAGTACATACTAAACCAGTTAAAAAAGAAAATATTTTCTTTGAACTGTTCTAAATATTTATAATATTCTTTTTTTCATTGTTGAACTTGTTTTATAGAGAAGGTTTTAAAATACCATTCTCTATAGGGTTTGTTGTAATCTTTCATGAACTCAATGTTTAACCTTTGCTTATCTATTTTGAATTCTTTGTTTAAAACTAAAATTTGTGATCTAGTTGGTAAATGATTTATTGAAGGTTCGTTATTAACAGGTTCATAGATTCGTTGAGGGATGTTGGGTTGAAAATCTACTCCTCATAGATTGTTTTGATCTTGATTGCTAACTGCAGATCTATAATCAGAATCTACAGAGTTCCTATAATTAAATTCTATTTCTGGAGTTTTAAACAATTTTGATTTAAAGGATTGAGATCTTTTCATATTTAACCTAACATTTCCTTCCGAACTTTGAACAAATTCTCCTAAACTTTTTTATTCTATTTTTGAGATTTTAGCACTATTAACTTCATCTTGATCTGTATTACTATTATATGTTGAACTAGTTGAGGGAAGACTAATTTCATTACTATTTCTATTAAAAAGTTGTCTTATTAACTCAGACATATTTTAAAATTAATTTCTTAAAATTCTTTCAGATCGGTTAAAGTTTATCGGGACCACCTCCTATGGGAACACCTGCCTCTCTATGGGCCTTACGGCTTACTAACGTAGTCACAAAGCTGACCAACAAGTAACCCTTAACTTGCTAAATAGTTTTATGAAAAAAAAACAATGTTTGTAACTAAATAATTTTAAATAAAACAAACAATATTAATTTTAACATATTCAAAATTATACATACCTTTAACTAAATAAATGCTACTGCTTTTTAGTTGCTGATATCAATTAGAGTTGGACAAATAATCATAAATAATCATTCCTTCTACATTTCAGTTAGAAAACCATCGAAATTTCTTTTAGTTAAAAAAAAAATAATTCCTACAATTCAGTAGGAAAATAAAAGTGTATTAGTTGAAATTACTTTCAGTAGATTTCAGTCGAAAATTCTGTCAGAATTTTGTTTGATTGTTGTAGTCTAATCAAATTTCTAGAAATATTCCTGTATTTGTTAATGGCCTACAAACTATACAATATCTTTCCTTAGCACACAACAAATTGCAAGGAAAAATTCCCAAATCAATTGGGAATTTGGTGAGCCTAGAATGCTTAGACTTATCCCAAAATAATTTGACTGGTGAGATCCCTAAATCTCTAGAATCACTTTGTTATCTTAAGTTTGCAAATTTTTCTTGCAATGGATTGCGAGAGATTCCTAATGATGGGCCTTTTGGTGAATGTCATTGCAAAATCACTCCTCAAGAACAAATCTCTTTGTAGAAAGCCACAACTACAAGTTCCACTATGCCAAAAAAGAATGAAGCTGTCACGCCCCAATTCCAGGAGCATGACCGGCACGGCAGTAAGATCCTTGTCACCACCGTAAGCCTGAATTCACAAATACATAGGCAACACAACCAAAATAATTAAGGAAGCCTTCACACAGCCAGTTACACAGAATACCTAGAACTTTTATCTACTACAAAGTAACTCAAGGGCCCAGACATACCGGACAAACCTCAATCCGAATCTGAAGAGGGATTAATGACAAGGAAGTTCTGCTACTCCTCATACGGAGTCCGACCAACTAACCAGATCCTGTAAGGGCATGAGAAAAGGGTAAGTACGAAAATACTTAGTGAAGAATTAATTATACTAAACATATTGCCACCACATGCCGCTCACAAGAATGAGCACAAAATGTAATGTCCCTTTCACAAACACTAGGACCAAGCCCCGTTCCACACAACCTATATAGTCAGGTGAATAAATTCTATCCTGTACACACAATTATCATAAAATTATACATTACGAGGGAAAATACAAAATTTATACCATTACATGACGCAATCACACAAGATTAACGCACAACATCAAGTGATCCTACGATAAAAAGGCTTTCCCATGATCACCACATTTAACTAAATAAATTTAAAACCTCCACATAAAGCACACATTAGATATATGACCATTTAAATCAACATAATTCTAATATATGTAGTATATCCACCATTCGAGGACGACAAAAGCTATGAATAATTAAATGAGGTCTTGTCCACCGTTTCAGGACAGAGACTATGAATAATTTAGTGAGGTCTCCTCCACCATTCTAAGATAGAGATGATAAATAATTTAGTGAGGTTTCGTCCACCATTCTAAGACAGAGACTATGAATAATTTAATGAGATCTCGTCCACTGTTCTAGGATAGAGACTATGAATAATTTAACGAGGTACCGTCCACTGTTCTATGACAGAGACTATGAATAATCACAATTCTCTCTTGGCAAGCCTCATGAATATAATTCCCTCTTAGCAAGTTGCATGAATATAATTCCTTCTTAGTAAGCTGCATGAATATAATTTATGTGAGTTCATTATAATCATTGCATGTGATCAATTATAATTTAGTATTACTTCAGCATCATTAATATTCAACCAAAGCAAACATATATACATATGTCTATTGCACAAGCATATCATAGTACAATAATTTGATTAGCGACTACCACCTCATAACATGATTTCCCACACATAAATTGCTATCAAGGGGGGGTTCACTTATTCAAGTAAGAATAAAATAATAGACTTAATTGCTTAGAAGGATAACTCATCGCAACTCATCACATAACACTTACAACCATAAGATTCCTCTAAAGTTTTTCATTCTCAGATGTCCCATAGTCTAGGGGTAAAACTTGTTTACAAGCAATTTACATACTCGACAAACAACATAATTAAAATTTATCAATTTACATGACAATAACGAGGCAACTTACTTATTTCCTCAACTATTCACAATTTATGCTTAGACAAGAGAAATGTGAGCATAAGCACGCGCGCGCGCACACGCACACACGCACACATATATCCATTTGAGTTATACACCATAGGACAGTAAGCTAACCTAGTGGACACACACACACACACACATATCCATTTGAGTTATAATAAGCTAACCTAGTGGACACACACACACACACACACACACACACACACACACACACACACATATATATATATATATATATATATATCCATTTGAGTTATACACCACAGGACAGTAAGCTAACCTAGTGGCCATCATCAAGCAATTTGACCTTATACCTTTCATTTGTTAAAACAAGGGAATTACACTCACATGCAAAAATATGGCTGATGCGCTATTTCCCGACAAGTGTATCGGGTCGCACAAGTAGTAAGTGATGAGAAAAAGTTATCGTCCTTAGGGATTGACTTTAACAATTACCAATTTCACTAGATCAAGTTATATTTGGACAGAGGAAAAAATGTAAAGATAAACCGAAAATAAACTAAACTAACAACAAGGAATTAACTAAACACCAAACGAAGAACGACGCCAAAACACAACGGGTAGGGGATTGACTTTCTTAACTCCTAATCCGATTAATTCATAGACAAACCAATCTTTGAATCGTTAAAGGATGCTTAGAAACATTCACAGATTCCATTTAATGTTGGTCGAGTTCACGAAAATATTTGAACCCAATTTCTTGGTGAGCAAATCTTCCTAGCCAAAATAATTAGCTAATATCTTAGTCCAATTAATTGGTTCGGAGTTTAAGTTCAAGAACTCATATGACCACGCAAACAAGATTATCTATGTCTAGACTAACCCGATTCACGATAGAAGTTACAAGGGCATGTTTATATCAAGCTATGTCTAGCATTAATACAAACCCCAAATTCATCTAAGTGAAATGATCACAATCACCTAAAACCAGTTAAACCAATAACAACTACTCCAATAATCAGAAAAGCAATTGTATTTAAGCATCCAACAACAAAGCTTCATAGGAAGTCAATATACATCAATCCCCTAACCCTAGAGTTTATCACAAGAGGAAGAAATACATAACAAATACACAACAAAAAATGATCAAGAGGAAGGAGAAAAAGGAAGAAAAGCTTTAAACTCAGTAGAGAAGAGGTCTCCCAGCTCCTCCATTCTTGCCCTAGCAGAGCTCCCTTGCCCTCCAACCAAAAGATCCACAAAACATCTGCAAAAGAGCAATATATACAAGAAAGCTCGCAGGTGCAGAACTGGGGCGCCTAGGCGCCAAGCAAAAACAAAGAGGAAATGGGGCTGGCGCCTGGGCGCCAGCCCAAAATAGCTGAAAACAAGGAGTGGCGCCTAGGCGCCCTGGGTGGCGCCTGGGCGCCACGTTCTGACTCTTTGGCAGAGAGTTGAGGGGCTGGCGCCTCCAGGCGCCCTGCGTGGCGCCTGGGCGCCAGCCATCAGATGTGTTTGCATAACTTCAGTTTCCATGTTCCAGACCAGAATGGAAGGCCTACTAGAATGTACAACAAAAAGGCGTAAAAAGGCAAGGAAAGAGACTAAAAACAAGATAAAGCAAAGAAACAACTATGTACAAAGCGGAAAGCAAAAATGAAGGACAAAGCAAGGAAAAGGATAACAAAAACGGACAAAGGAGAGGAAAAAGCCCTAAAGAAGCAACCAAAATTAACCAAAATAGAGGACTCATCAATGGCACAAGGGAATGTATTATTCAAACTTACAGGTGATTTAACATGGTCTATCGAATAGGATCGTAAACTCTACTCAAGAAATATCTAAATACCTTATCCTTCCTTGCGTCCATTCCTTTCGGACAAGTATGATCTTTTACACAAGTAACAATAATTAGGCACTTTATCATACCACATGTATCACCACACATGAGGCAAAATGGAGTCACTCTTTCACACAACCAAGGCTTCTAGTTCCAGCATAGGAATATCATCATTTCAATCATTTCTCATGCACATGCATAACTTTTATTTTCATAAGCACACAAAAAGTATTTCGAATGCTATATCCATATTAATAAGGTTAAGTATATACAGAGAATACGACCAAGGTAAGTAAAAATCCCCTTACCTAGGTATGGATCACTTTCGACCTTCGAAGAATGTCCTAGCCAAATCTCGAACCAACCGATCAACACCTACGAACCAAGCCAATTGAGAAGAAAGAGAATTAAAATCACACTTCAATGCTTGTCAGGAGGCCAGCGCCTCCTTCAACTCTCAGCCAGCAGCAGGAGGCTTGGCGCATGGGGCACCATCCATGGCACCTTGGGCGCTAAGTAGCAAGAGTTTAAGTATCACTTCGGTTTTAACGTCCAAGCTCCAAAATAAACCAAATTTTCACCATTTTCCATTATTCCTTTTACGGGTTTTCTTTTTTAATGTTCTTAGATCAATATGGCATAAAAACCCCAAGCTAATTTCATGAATCTAAGCTTAAATCATTAATCTTTCAAGATAATCCTACCTTTCACTTATCTTTTTTTTCCATGAATTCTATCTCCAAGTATGATACATTCTCAAATATCTAATTCTAAACTTACCATTGATCAGCCAAGAGTGTTTTAGAAGGTTATCCAAATCTCAGAGCTTGCAAACAAAGCATTTTTCTTCCAAAAATCCCCAAGTCTGAAAATGAAAAGAGGAAAAGAAATAGATGTTCACCTTGTCCTCCCTACTCTTTCCAACGTGGTGGTCAGCCAGAGATCTGTCCCTTCGCTGGTGGTTGGCTATCAGAAACTTGTATGAAAGGGAAGAGGCTCATGGCTGATGGGGGATTGAGAGAGAGAACATGAGAGAGAAGGAAGAAGAGAAGAATGGGAAATAAGAGAAGGATAATGAGTTTAAGTGGTGTGTGGGGCCCATTAGCTCTCCTTTCAGTTTAGTCCTTCCTTACAAGCATCTAACAAGTATTTCATAAAATATTGAAATAGCTTGATCATTACTAGGGCACCCTAATACACTCCATAATTACTCATCATCACACCTCGTTTCATTAAAACATCATAATTTCTCCTCTGATCACTTTAGTCCCACTCTGACTCAGTAATTTCCCATGCCTTATAGCCTCATGCTCATTTCCACCCCAAGGTTGCTTATTGATTTATACGTTTAGCCTCTTGAAATCATTTAAGTTTCCTTTGAAATAAAACAAAAATTTTTTCCGCACTAGAAGTACCTCTTAAGAAGTCTCGATAAACAAATATCTGAAAGTGATAGATATTACAGAAGCATAAATTAGCTAAAGGGATACTCCTACTAAAATACCTATCTCTTATACTATCAGTTATTATTGTTGTTTCTTGCATAATAGTTATACTATATAAAAGAAAAAGAGCCAATAATCCAATCCATATTGAGTTATCATCCTCCATTGGAACTACAAAAAGAATATAATACTATGAACTTCAAGAAGGAACAAATGGATTTGATGAAAGTAATTTCCTTGGTAAAGGATGTTTTGGTGTTCAGTATTCAAAGGAGTACTTTCAGATGGGATGATGGTTGCAATCAAAGAATCTGCTTCAAGGAGTTTTGTTACAAAATGTGAAGCAATGTGCAATTTACAACATCGTAATCTCATATAGATTATGAGTTGTTCAAATATATATTTCAAATCTCCAATAATGCAGTTCATGCCAAATAAAAGTCTCGAAGATTGGTTACATTATGATAACCTTTATCTTGATTTCTTACAAAAATTGAATATAATAATATATGTGGCATCTGCATTGGAATATCTTCATCATGGTTCTCCAAGACATGTTGTTCATTGTGATATAAAACCGAGTAATATTTTGATAGATGAAGAAATGGTTGCTCACCTTAGTGACTTTGGCATTGCTAAACTCTTAAATGAAAGGCCATTTGAAAAACATACAAAGACATTTACTACACTTGGCTACATTGCACCAGGTGATGGATGATTTGCATTTATGACTTTTTATGTATTTACATTTCTTTGTCCATTTTTCTACCTATAGATCCTACCCACAATTAGTAGCAATGATGCAAAATGCTTAAAATTGGATATTTATATATATATATATATATACACACACACACACATACAAATTTGAAGAAAATTGTCAGTGGCCTAATTTTTTTTCTATCATTAAACACCTAATCTGATCAAACAATGGAATCAATTTTTTAATACAAATTGGTATGCAGACTATGGATCCAAAGGAATTGTGTCCATAAAAGGAGATGTATATAGCTATGGAATTGTGCTCATGGAAACATTCATAAAGAAGAAAGCCAATAGATGATATGTTTGATTTAGGATTAAGCTTGAAAAGCTGGGTTAGTGAGTCCTTGCCAAATAAAGTGATTAAACTTGTGCATTCTACTTTGGTGCAAGATGATAAAGAGTATAATGGTATGATAGTATTTGCAATCTCATCTATATTGATCTTAGCTTTAAATTGTTGTGTAGACTTGTCTGAAGAACGATTTGTCATGAAAGATGTAGTAGCTCTTTTAAATAAAATTAAGGTCAATTTTATGCAAAAGTCTTAGAGAGAGTTCAAAGTAGAAACATAAAATTAATTGAAAGTTTGAATGTTTTAATTTTTTATTTTTGGTATTTTGTTTTTGAAGTGTCAATAAAGTTAAAACAATTTCTTACTATTCGTCCTTGTTTATTTTAGTATATTGATATTTAGATCTTTTTTTTTTTGTTTTAGGTTCTTTAAATTTTGTTTGATTAAAGTGTTCTTTTTATTTTGGACCAAAAAAAAATGTTCTTTATTCTTTACATTCAAACATACCAATTTGAAAATTTTGAATTTATTAATATTAAACAAGGCAATTAATTAGTGGATTAGAATCATGACTTGCTATTCAAATTGACATGCATACTATGGTGTCTTGCTTTTGAAAACTTTAACAAAAAAACAAAAAACAATTTCATATATGTGTGTGTGAGCATTTGTGTGCATTATTTTGATTAATTCATATTAGTATGATGATGTACAAGATGGAACTCTGTAAAAGGTTCATCTATTGATCAAAAGTTATTTAATAGTGTAAACTTGAATTTACTTGATCAGAAGTTAGATACATTATTTATGCAAGGTATATCTTATATATTGATATAGAGAAACCATCAAATTGCAAAACCATCAGTTCCATTTGAATTCCATTTCCAAGAGTCAAGATTACATATTCATTTCAATTCTATACCAATAGTTCCCAACTCAACAAGTAGATAATACTAACTACTAAGAAAATAAAAATTTATAACAAAATCAACATGAATAATCAAATACAAGAAAGTTATAGGCCAATTCGGTGGGAACCATAATTGAGTGTCATTATATTTAGGGATAATCAATTTTGACATGCACAAAATAAATCAATAAATTAGTCTAGAACATAAATATAATTTGTAAATAGTATAAGAAGCATCTAGATAAAACCAAGTTCAAAACACAACAAGAGCATATAGTTTGTGAGTAAGTAACTAAGATGATCATGAGCACATGAATACAACCAATTTTGCTTTTAGAGTAAAGCATAGAATTTAAAGTTTCATTAGCAAGGATAAAAAGGTCAGAGGTGTCTCTTCCTTTAACTCTCACCGCTATAGCGGTGATCCCTGGAGCTAAACATAGCTGGAAGTTGGTTTTGTCCATTACCGCTATAGCGGTGAGTAGCCTGTCCCTGGAGCTGAAGAACCAGAAGGCCCAGTCTCTGTCTACCACCGCTATAGCGGTAGATCCTCATCGCTATAGCGGTGAGCCCTGCACCAAATTTGTTGGAGAATTCTGTACTGTCTTTTACCGCTATAGCGGTGTAAAGTTACAGCTATAGCGGTACGTCGCGATGCTGAGATGGTTTAAAAGGCGTCAGATGAAATTTTTAGGGGAATTCTGAGTTGGAGACTGAAGGGAGGCGTCGACTTTTGCTAGAGGAGAAGGAGGAATCCATCCTTGGAGCTATTCAAGCCTGAATTCTGTCAACCCAGCCTCGGATTCATGAAGTTTATTCATTCTTCTACTGTTTTCTGTAGTCTTAGAGCCATGAGTGGCTAAATTTTCTGTTCTAGGGTTCCTATGAACCTACTTTCAGACTAGGAATTGTGTTTTCTTAAAACTTGTGATTATTGTCAATTTATGCATACCTATCATTCATATTTCCTGAACTTGTTATAAACTTGGCCATTTTATGATCTGTATGTTGCCTCCATTGAACTTGGGAGAGGGAGATGGTGGTAGAACTCTGAATGATTAGGGCGAGTGATAGAACCTACGGGTTTTACTTGTTAATTAATAGGAATATTAATTAACCTCGTTTAATTAATTTAGGTTAGCTTTAATTAGACTCAATTTACATAAGGGATTGTGTAGAGTTGGGTAGCTTAATCTAGATTCGGGAGAACTACTTTAAGCCATTAGAAAACCTAAGATTATTGTGCATAATTGATGTTAATTACAAGTGTAGGGAGAATTAGCAATTCCTAAGACGTAAGAGGGGGTTTAGTAACCCTAGGCTTTCATTTTTGGTCATTTTCATCAGTCTTTGCATTGTTTACTGTCATTAAAAGAAAATTTATAAAAATTTACTATCATTAAAAGATAATTTATAAAAATTTACTGTCATAGCTTGCTTAATTGTCAGTTCGTCATTAGAGCTGTCTT
The DNA here is from genome assembly GCA_037074585.1 of Biancaea sappan. Classification (NCBI taxonomy): domain Eukaryota; kingdom Viridiplantae; phylum Streptophyta; class Magnoliopsida; order Fabales; family Fabaceae; genus Biancaea; species Biancaea sappan. The sequence continues at coordinate 30,761,124 of CM073493.1, forward strand.
CAATCCAATTGCTTCGTCTAAATAATTCAATTAAATTTTTTGGGTACTTAGTCACTTAGTCCTCGTGGGAACGATACTTTTACTCTTAATTCACTATATTACTTGAGCAATTGGTACACTTGCCAAATTGACTAAGTTAGCATTAACTGAGGCTGGTATGCAGGAAGAGTTGACAAGATGTAGGAGATTAGGATTCGGATTAATTTTTTTTTTGAAAAGATTCGGATTAATTTGAATTGCAGGGGAGGGTGGTAATAAGTTGCTCAGAGGGGGATCAGAGGCCGTAAATGAGTTATTAATAGCACCTATATTTAGAAAAAAGTCATTAATGTTTTTTGAAAAAGTAGGTTTACGGTTACCGGGAAAAGGAGGATGTTTACGATTTTTAGAGGGCCGGGGTTGATGAACAGTGACCGAAGACGGTTTGCCAAAATCAAGAGAAGAGAAAACAGGACTAAAGAAAGATAAGTTCTCAAAGATTACCTCTTGGTTAAGGCCATTGATGGATATTGCAGTCGCTAGACGTCCGCCGATGTTGAGTTCTACGCATACTCTTGCGGAGGTTAGATCCAGGGACGGCTGCGGCGTGCGTCCAAAGCAATAGTGCGTCCAAGGAGGTTGCCGATGCCAATGAGAGACGAAGGTGAGTGGTATTCAATTGGTAGGAGAGGAAGCTTGATCCAGATTGCAGCGAGAGATACGCCAGATGCAGATGCCGGTTTGAAGTGTGGCTTTCAAGATTGAATGAGCAAAGGGTCTTTGCCAAGACGCCAGTGGGAGGTAAAAATTCCAACTCTATCATCAGCACTGAGAGTGTGAATAACGTAGAATCCATTTCCTGGATGCTGAATTTCTGGTTGCCCTGAGGGTTTCCACATGCTGAGGAATGCTTTTTCAGGTACAGGGTCTCAAAGATTTCCGGTGGTTTGAACGATCAAGGCGTTTTGCCAATAGTCACGCAGATGGTCAGATGAAGGGATATTTATGGTTTTGGATACTTGTTTCGGGGTAGAGCGGGGTAGATTTTCCTTGACCATAAAAATATTTCTTGAATCTTCAATTGAGTTGCAGAGAGCGTCCTTGAAAGATGGGGGTGTGGGTTTCTTGCTAGAAGTCCTCTCCTTGGTAGCCAGAGAGAGAGGAGGGTCAGAGGGGGGTTTCCTTGAATGTTTATTAGATCTGATATTTTGAGGCGCTTCCACCGCTTCATCAACATCATCGGGCAGCAGCGTCGAAGCAGATCCAGCGTTTGGAGGGATTCAGTAATTTTTCCAGTCTGTGAGACTCACAGCTTTAACATGGCCGTGAGTCGGATGATTCAACTGTTGGGAAAAACACCTTTTCCCCTTGAAAAATACCTTGGCACAAATTAAAACAGAGAAATAACAGAAAACAATACTCACAATCACAACACAAGAAAATAACGTGGAAACTCCAAAATCAGAGAAAAAACCACGACCGTTGTCAAAGACAACCAGAGAAAACACTATGTGTAAATTTTTACAACACACAGAAACTTCTCTTAAATACCCGGTACCCAATACTAGATACCAACTGATACCCAAATACACCCACACACTCTCAAGCATGTATTTAACTTACATCTCTCATCACTCTAGAACAAGAGTATAAAGAAAGAAAGAATTAAATACAAGCTAATGTGTCTTGTATTGGTACAAATATTACAAAGAGACAAGGCTTCTATATATAACCTCCATTCTTCACAACATTTAGCATTCTGGGCGATGTGGGACTTCCTTCTTCATATTCCAAATTTTCTTCTGTGGGTCCCACCACTTTCAATCAATATTTTCAACAAATCTCCACCTTGATTGAAAGTAACCACATCTACTGATTCGTTGTCTATAACGACAATCATAGTTCCAAGAACTACCATACTCCACCATAAAAGAGTATATCCACCTAGAATTAACCAATTCTAGGAATTTCACCTCGGCACATGTTGAAAAATTCCTGCTGAAAAATTTATGGTGCAACTTCCAATGTTGGCTCTCCTTAGAAGTTCTTCAGCCATCGACATCATCCCACTACACATCTTGCATCAATGCCAACCAATGCCCATGTGCAATTGTGGACCCGCTAGTAGCAACTCATCCTCTTCCATGGCAACGCGGACATGCCATGAGGATTCAAACTTCTCACTTTTCAGAGAAATTCCTCCCCCGCAATGAGAGAGACAGAGTTTGCATCTTCCTCGGAGCCTTTTGCCGAACCTGCTCCACCTGGACAATTTCTCTTTACATGCCCAGACTGTCCACATTTCCAGCAAGTCACGTTCTTACCCATATTCTTCTTCCCTTTACTCCCACTTTTAGCTACCGCCATTGAGTCTGACGAAGGTATAGAGCGACCCTCACATTTTAACCTTCTTTCCTCAGAAATAATTTTACTGGCAACTTCTTCGAAGTTTAGAGTCTCCTTCCCATACATCAAAATGTGTTTCATGTTCTCATAGGAAGACGGAAGAGACCATATGAGCCTTAACGCTTTATCTTCATCATCAACTTTGACTCCGATAGCCTCTAGTTCAGATACGATACCATTGAGAGCACTAAGATGATATGATATTTTTGTACCTTCTTCCATACGAAGCGTATGAAATTGCTCCTTCAGTAACAATCGATTTGAGATACCCTTCGCCTGATACAATCCTTCGAGCTTCTCCCAGAGTTCTTTGGCTGTTGATATTCCTTGCACATTTGCAAGAACATTCTTGGCTAGGCACAGACGAATTGCACTTGCCGCTCTCAAATCTAGTTCCTCCCAATCCTCATCGCTCATACTAGATCCGCTCTTTTCAGAATCCTTACTGGAAACCTTCCCCTTCAACGCCTTGTATAACCCAGATTGTATCAGCAAGTCCTTGACTTGTACTTGCCACAAGCCAAAATTGATCCTCCCATCAAATTTCTCTATGTCAAATCTCATCGCGCTGGAAAAATTTGACATTGCAACTGTATACTGGAATAGTGAACACAATTGTAAATAGTACACCAGGTAAGTTCCCAGGAAAGAGAGGTGGGTCACAATGGACACCCTTAAGTACCTAGTCTTTCCTTAGCCAGAACTTTCCTAGACATGCACTTTCACAATACCACACTTCGTTCCAGTAACCCAGCAACCAAGAACAATCTTCAAGCAATCGGGAACAATTCTTTTCTGATTGTGGAAGATCAGACAAAGCTGCAACCACAAGAGCATACTAAGAATTTAACATCCCACCGAACCATAGGCTCTGATACCACTTGTTGGGAAAAACACCTTTTCCCCATGAAAAATACCTTGGCACAAATTAAAACAGAGAAATAACAGGAAACAATACTCACAATCACAACACAAGAAAATAACGTGGAAACTCCAAAATCAGAGAAAAAATCACGACCGTTGTCAAAGACAACCAGAGAAAACACTATGTGTAAATTTTTACAACACACAGAAACTTCTCTTAAATACCCGGTACCCAATACTAGATACCAACTGATACCCAAATACACCCACACACTCTCAAGCATGTATTTAACTTACATCTCTCATCACTCTAGAACAAGAGTATAAAGAAAGAAAGAATTAAATACAAGCTAATGTGTCTTGTATTGGTACAAATATTACAAAGAGACAAGGCTTCTATATATAACCTCCATTCTTCACAACATTTAGCATTCTGGGCGATGTGGGACTTCCTTCTTCATATTCCAAATTTTCTTCTGTGGGTCCCACCACTTTCAATCAATATTTTCAACATCAACTACGCAGCTTAGCCATCTCCGTCAGCCGAGTTCGCCATCTCCGTCACGTCTCCCTTTCCTTTTTGTTTGCCTTGAATATGCATTCCTGCACCTCCTTTTCACTTATGTGTGATAAAGGACTGAAAAATTGACAGAAAAGCATGTTTCCATTTCGTGTTTCCTTTTGTTGCTTCCTGATTACCCTCCTTCCTTATTCTCGTGTTCCCTTGTTCTTTTTTATCTATGCTAGTCCTTTGGGCTGATATTTGATCGTTTGGGCTTATGGAAGCATTTGAACAATTTAAAGCATGGAGTAAATATAATAGGCACAAAATAATTTGTTACTTTTCACACTAGGCCCATACAAAATATAAACCATTTTAAAGGGACTTGGCCCAACTTAAAAAAAAAATCATTAATCAAAAATTGGATGTAGAAATCCTTGCACTAACACATAATATTTCATCTAACAAATACAAATCGGCATTGTTATTTTTTTTTTTTTTTGAATTTTGACTCTAACCTTCAGGGCTACTATAGGTGATATAAAATATTTTATAATATATATATATATATATATATATATATATATGTATGTATACTTGACACTATAATGTTCATGTTTATATTCTTTAATTTTTCAATATTTCAGCTAATTTCATTAACAATTGTAGATGCATTATTAATATTTTAGAAGACAATAAGACATTTTTTATAAAGAATTACACTTATATTAATATGTAATTATTTATTTTTTTACTATCAAGTCCTTAAATGAAAACAAGACATAAGTAAAAAGTTCTCCAAAAGAACTAATCACACATTGTTATAGTGTAAAACAAATATATACAATAATACTTAAAGATTATTCATTTGTCATGTTTTAATTGAAAAAATTAATAGTAAAAATGTAAATAACTTAAGATGCTTTTTCTTTTATTCATTTGTAGAATAAAATTGATAAAAAGTAAAGACAAAATAAAACCCCAAATTCAAAAAATCAAAAACATATTTTTACCCATATTATCTCTTGCATAAATAAAGTTGATCATTATGATTCTTTTTTTACTCTAGGTTTCTATCTGCACTCTTTTCAGTTTTCACGTTTAGGTGACGTGCATAATTCATTCGTAAATTTAAATAGTTTCAAAGTTAATCATTTTATATATTTAGATAAAACTTATGAAACTCTTCTAGCTAGTTAATACATCATAAATAAATCTATAATAATATTGAATAATTTTGAAGCACATTATAGATGAATTTGTGTGAATTGGTTGTTGCATACGACAGTCATGATCAAGTTCGAAATCACTTGATAATTTTAATATATAAAAATTCTTTTTATAACTACAAAAAAAAATTTACAAGCTCAATATCAAAAATAAGCAACTCTAACGCAAATTATCTGTTAATAATGATACTTAAACCTAACTTAATTCAAAAATCAATTCAAGATGAGAGAGATATCTAAATTTATATAAAAAATTTAGAACACATTTTTCTTTCCAACGCAAGACTTTATTATCTTTACAATAATTTCTTGCACATGGGCTTATTGATTTTTCTTACTATTTATAAAAATATTTAGGTTTGCGAATATCTAAAGTCTAAACATTGATTTGATTAGTTAGGACCGAACTTGTAACAATAAAACTTACCAAAGCTGTATTTAAATAATTAAGCATTTTTTATAAAGTGGGCCAAGCTCACTGGACCACATTAAACGGCTTTATATCTTACAAACTTAAATATTAATACTTTACTAATTATCTCGTTTTCCTTGGCTCTGGCTTTCCAATATTTGCTGTAGCTTTTAGTGATTCCATATCTTCTTTTTAGACTAATCCCATAAATTCAGGTGCAGGAGGGCCTCTATACATAAAGCAAAATAATTTTATTATATGAAGATATAGACCCATTACTTGATTTATTGTTCATATTTACTTTAAATTTTTTCTAGTGCTTTCAAATAATAAATAAAAAAGGTCTTGGGATCGTGTTGTCCATGGGAAGGAGGACGAAATAACCACTTTTCTTTAACGTTTGCATTTAATCCTGATAAAGTTTTCAAAGAATGCAATTCTTTTAAACAAGGAAAATTAAACAAATATATCTTCTTTCAAATGAAAGCATAACGCACTTTATTTTTGGTCTATAAGTATGTTTGGTAGAATAAAAAGTAAAGATAAAAGTATAAATGATTAAAAATAATTCTGTGTTAAAGGCAAGGTGAGAAGGTCGTGGACGCTTGATCATAGGTTGTTCCGAGTGAAAATACATAGCATTAATTTTCTTTTTTTTCTTTTTTTGGTGAAATTAATGACCATCTCTTGTTCTTCCTACATATGACCACAATTTTACAAGTCAACTCTTGTGTACATAGTCCATAGAAATGACACAAAGTTGCAATATGAAAATGTGGAATAATTATTAACAACTACCATTATATTATTAATTTTCTTAAGTCATTCCATGCATGACTTAGTTTGAGTAAAATATCTGAATAATTTATAAGAAATTAATTTTGAGTTCAAATTAAGTGGATGTTTCTATTTAAAAGCACTAATTAACTATAAAATAATATACATTTAGTACAAACTAGAAGACCGAATTATTAATTAGCAATTTAATAGAAAAGTCTAGATTAGTTATGATCGAATTCGAAACCATATGCATAATTTTAATATAAGAACACTATTTCTATAACTACCAAAAGAAACATACAAGCTTAAAATATTTAATTAAAGAAGGTTTTGAGATCGTTGTCGATAGATGAGATAAGGACGAAACACCCACTCTTCTTTTATGTTTGCATAATTACTTTCTTATAAAATTACAAAAAATGTAATAGTTTTAAATATGTCACATGATTATTTTTTATATATAATGCAATTGTTGCAAAACAGTCTCTCCATCTACCAAATAGTCAGTCAATATCACATTATATTATTTTTGTCTAAATAGGCGATGATGTGGAACTCCCATGTACTAAGCTACGCTATCTTCAAGTTTCATATAAATTAAAAAGCATGTCTTTTTAAAAAAGTGAGAACAGTCAACTGGGGAGAATATGAGAATCCTATGAAGCTGTAACTATTTTTAGGTATTTATAAATTAAAATACATTCTTTTCACTTTCTTGATCAGGTGTTATTGGTTTTACTCAAATCCTAAATGAGAGAGAGGAGATAATATATTACGATATGTTTGGTATGTAAAAAGAGAAAAAAAAGAAAAGAAAAGAGAATAAAAAGAATGATTTATTTTATTAAAATATTTCAACTTACACTACAAAAAAAATAGTTTTCAGTGTCAACTTTTTGGTGGCAACTAAAAAAGTTGCCACAAAAAATCGACTTTTAGTGGTGACTAAAAGAGTCACCACTAAAAGTCTGATTTTTAGTGGCAACTAAAGAGTCGTCACCAAAAGTCTAACTTTTGGTGGCGATTTTTGAGAGTTGCCACTGAAAGAGCGACTTTTGAAAGTCGCCACCAAAAGTTTAATTTTTCAAAATAAAATTTAAAAAATTTTAGACTTTTGGTGGCGACTATGATAGTTGCCACCAAAATAACATTGGTGGCGACTTTTGTTGCCACCAAAAGTGACCAAAAATCAATTTTAGGTATTTTTTTTAAAATTACTTTCGGTGACAACTATAGTTGCCATTGAAGGTGACTTTGGTGGCAACTCTGAGAGTCGCCACAAAAAGTCTAAATCTTTTTATTTTTATTTTAAAATAAATTAATTTTTGGCTGCAACTCTCAAAAGTGCCACCAAAATGCCAATGGTGGCAACCAAAAGTTGCCACCAAACACCATTAGTGGCGGCAAAAGTCGCCACCAAAAGTAATCAAAAATCATTTTAAACATTTTTTTTAAAATACTTTCGGTGGCGATTATAATCGCCACTAAAGGTGACTTTTGGTAGCAACTCTGAGAGTCGCCACCAAAAGTCTAAATTTTTTTATTTTTATTTAAAAATAAATTGACTTTTGGTGGCAACTTTTGAGAGTTGCCACCAAAAGTCAATTTTTTTATTTATATTTATTATGTTTTATCTATTAATATACTAATAGTAATATATTTTCTTTTTATTAAGTTAGATGTTTCATTTTAGTGTTATGATATTTTTGGCTTAAAATAATTTTAACAGATTATATATATATATATATATATATATATAATATTTTGCCCTTACATTACACAAATAAAGTGGTAGCGTAATGGCAATACACACATGGTTGCAAGCAAGGAACTCAGGTTCGAATATCAGGTATGCATATGTTTGGTTTAATTTCAAATAAACTCTAATATTACACACAAAAAAAATCAAATCACCCTAGGGCAGCGAGTTAGTAGACCGACTAAAACCTGCACAGGTCAAATGGGTCTCGGGTTGACCCATCAGACCAATCCAAGTCTAAAAAAATTACTATTGACTTTTGGTGGCGACTTTTAAAGTTGTCACTAAAAGTCACTAAAAATTATTTTTTGACACAAATTTTTTTTTTGGGCGCAAAATGACTTTTGGTGACAACTCCTTTAGTCACCACCAAAAACCTTTCAGCCACGAACTTTCAGCAACAAATTAGTTGCCACTAAAAGTCACTACCAAAGACCTTTTGGTGTCAACTTTTAGACTAAGTTGCCAAAAAGTGTTTTTTTGTAGTGTTAAAAAAATAAAAAATCTAATGCTTTTAAAAAATAATTTGAATAATTTCTCACCATCTCTTTTTTTTTTTTCCCACTCTAGGTCTCTACCGAACATCCCATTTCATTTTCGTCGGCTATTCGCTTTTGCATTTAGGTGATACCATATCTTCTTTTCAGATACACGAGGGCCTCTTTCTATAAAGTAGAATAATTTCTTATACGAAGATATAGAACCATTACTTGATTTATTGTTCAAAGTGACTTTAACTTTTTCTAGTGCTTTAAAATAAGAAATAAGAGGAAGGTCTTAGGATCGCTGTCCATGGATGAGAGGACGAAACAACCACTTTTCTTTTACATTTTCATTTACTTCCTTATAAAGATTAATTCACTTATTTAACACCACATTGATAACGATTAAAAAAAAACTTATAATAAAACTCTATTTAAATAAGCATTTTTTTAGAGGGACGATACTTTTTCTCTCTTTATTATCTGAACTACCGATATAATTATCAAGTTTGTATAAAAAATTAACTAAAGCAAATCAACAAGTCTTAAGCACGGTTTTAAAATGCGGCCGCATCACCATGGTCGCGGGGTGAATTTTAGACAGCATGTGCCGGTGCGAATATGTGACTATGTGCGGAAAAAAACTAATATGAGAATTGAAAGAAATAAAAAATATTTTAATGGAAGTGAAGAGAAATGACAATAAAAATAAAAATTTAATGAAAAAGTTATATTAGAGTTATATTTATTTATTAAATTAATAAAGATATTAGATCGAGGGTGGAAAAAACTAATATGAGAATTGAAGGAAATGAAAAATATTTTAATGAGAGTGAAGAGAAATGAAAATAAAAATAAAAATTTAATGAAAAGGTTATATTAGAGTTATATTTATTTATTAAATTAATATAGATATTATATCTAATGTGATATATATATATATATATAAGATTTATAATAATTATATACTTTTTATATTTTGTGCAACTCAAAAAAAAAATCATAGCCGCAATGACCGACAGCATCGTAACATTTGCACCATCTACAATTGCAATAACTTCCAACACAAATGCGATCATAACTGTAATTGCAATTAAAAACCGTAGACTCTTAATTAAGATGAAAAGGTTCAAATAGACGTAGAAAAAAAAGATGGAATCAAACTCTCTTTAACAGTGATTAAATACCACCATGAAATCAAAGCTCAAATCAATCAAAGGCCATCAAACAAGAAAGGAAAGTTTTCAAATTAGAATCTGGCTACTGAATCAGCCTTGGAGAGTTCCAGTGGCTACAACCAAACAACTAGCTAGGGTTTTGAAGTGCTATAAGTTTTTGAATTCGAAAACAAGAAGCCAAGAGATCAAAACCTATTTGAAAGAAAAGCCATATCATTCTGGGTCTTTTGTGTTAAGCCTTGTGTCTTTGAATATCTACCTTTTTAAAGCCTTAGATTTCAGTAAGCGATAAACAAAAGTCCTTTTTGTGAGGGTGTAATACATCTGTTATTTTGTTCAAATATTTCCTTATGTTGGGAGAAGTTATAATTAGTTGTGCGTGAATTAGGGAATCTCTCTTCTGTTTAGTTGCGGGTGAGTTTGGGAAAACCCCTTAATTATTGGTGATTTAGGAAACCTCTTAATTGTGGGGAAACATGTAACTTTGATTTATTATAGTGAATGAAATCTCTTACTTTACATAGGAAATCTCTCGCACTATATATATGTTAACTGATAATTTATTTAGTTAATTAAAACTAATAAAAACAAACAAACTTATAAAATGGGGCTAAAATTGACAAATACTTTTTCACCCTCAATAGGAGTGTCTATGAAAGGGGCTAATTTGACAACAATAACAATAACAACAATAACTTTATCTCATTAGGTGGTGTCAATTGCATGGATTGCACAACACCATTAAACTCTATCAATAGCCAATCTTTAGGTATCTCATTCACCAAAAGATTTCGTTTAATGACTTTTTAAATGTCCTTCTTAGTCTTTCTCAGTTTTTTTATAGGACTTCATACTATCTGCTCAACCCTCCTTACTGGTCCCTTTAATTGTCTTCTTTGAACATGTCTAAATTACCTTAAATGATTTTTTACTATTTTCTCCTCAATAGGTATCACGCCAACTCTACCTCGTATATAATCATTATGTATCATATTTTTTTTTATAGACCACACATCCATATCAACATCCTTATTTCTGTTACCCCATTTTTTGTTCTTGTTGTACTTTCAATGCCCAACATTCACTCTTATATAATATTTCTAGTTTTATAGTAGTTCAATAAAACTTTCCTTTAAACTTATTAGGTACTAACTCCTGATACCTTTCTCCATTTTAACCACCCAACTTGTATTCTATGTGTAATATCCCCATTAATTTCACTATCATCTTGTATTACTAATCTCAGATACCTAAACTTTGACACTTGTGGTATAACCTAATATCTAATTTTAACCTCTCATTTTTATCTTGCCGCTTGTTAAACTTGCAATGCATATATTCTGTCTTACCACTGCTCAGACGGAAACCCTTCGATTCCAAAGTACATCTCCATAACTTGAGCTTAGAGTTAATCACTTCCCTTGACTTTGCCATGAGGACTATATTATCTGCAAAAAGAATGCATTTGGATGTGATCAATCAAAATGTCTAAAACCAGGTCAAACAAATAAGGGCTCAAAGATAAACTTTGATGTAGACCAATTTTATAGGAAAGTCTTTTTTCTTCCCTCTAGGCATTTTCACACTAATTATTCTCCCCTTATACATATCTCTTTATTTCTCTGATATATGCAATATGGACACCTTTCTTTCTCAAGGCTTTCCATAGCATTTCTCTTGGTACTCGATTGTAAGCTTTTTTCATATCAATAAAAACTGTATGCAAGTATCTTTGATTACTCTGGTTCTTTTCTATCAACCCTCTTAATAGATAAATAGCTTCTATAGTGGACTAGTCTAGCATAAATCCAAATTGGTTCTCAAAAATACACGTTTCAACTCTTAAATATGACTCATAAGTTTTATCTCTGGATAATTTGCACAGCTCTGGACATTCCCTTTATTCTTGTATATAGCACTAAAGTGCTTCTTCTCTATTCTTTAGTCATTTTTTTGGACCTTAAAATTTTATTAAAAAGTTTAGTTAGCCAGATAATACCTTCCTCCCCTAAACACTTCCAAACTTCGATAGAAATACCATCAGGGCTAACAACTTTACCATTTACCATTCTCTTAAGAGCTTCCTTGACCTCGCCAACCCTAATCCTATGATAATAAGCCAAATTTGGTTTACGCTCTTAGATTATTAAATTTTTCATATCACTAGTTGACCATGCTTTATTATTAAAAAGCTTGTAAAAGTAACCCTCCTATCTATTTTTAATATCTTCTTTTGTAACCAAAACTTTTCCTACGTCATCCTTAACATATCTTACTTGATCCAAATATCTTGATTTTCTTTCTTTATTCTTTGCAATTTTGTAAATCTTTCGTTCCCTATTTTTCTTCCCTAATTCCTTATAGAACTCTTCAAATGTTTTAGATCGCGCTTCACTTTCTACTTTTTTTAGTCTCCTTATTAGTCTTACGATATATTTCCCAATTTTTTGTGTTATTGCATATATGTATAGCTTTAAAGCATTCTCTTTTATATTTAATCTTCTCTTGAATGCTCTCATTACACCACCAAAATTCATCATCTCTTGATCCGAAACCTTTTGATTCCCCTAAAAGTGCTTCAACAACATTCCTAGCCCTCTTGGCCATTTCATCCCACATAATGTTAACATTTTTTTGTGACTCCCAAACTTTTTCCTTCAATAATTTCCTCTTGAAAGTCTGTTATTTTTTTTCCCTTTAGTTGCCACCAATTGATCCTAAGATTCATCACCTGTCAACATTTTTGTTTTTGACCTTTAATAAGCATATCGAAGATTAAAACCCTATGTTGAGTTGCCACGGGTTCCTTAGGGATCACTTTACAATTTTTACAGATTTTTCTATTTGGATTCCTTACCAAAAAGAAGTCAATCTATGACATTGAGACTCCATTCTTATATGTAATTAAATGCTCCTCTCACTTCTTAAAGCAAGTGTTGACAATCTTGAAATTATAAGCCACTAAAAAATCAAGTGTAGATTGTCCCTCCTCATTATGCTCCCCAAAACCAAAACCACCATGAACCCTTACATACTATCCTGCTTCTTTCCCTACGTGGTCATTAAATTCCCCTTGATGAAAATCTTCTCATTCAGTGGTATGCCTCTGGCCAATCCCTCCAAATCTTCCCAAAACTTTTCCATAAGGAGTGCTTCCGTCCCTATTTGACGTGCATAAGCAATTATGATATTGAAGTATCTCTTAAAACAATCATTTTTAAGGATAGGATCCTGTCCCTAATGCTTTTTTACCTCCACCATATTCAGCTTTCATTCCTTGTCAACCATAATACTAACCCCATTTTTTATCCTTACTTTTCTTGTGTACCAAAACTTAAATCCTGAACAGTCAAACTCCTTAGCATTTCTCCAACCCATTCCATTTTGTCTGTTGAAGGCACAAGATGTTAATTTTTCTCTGCTTCATGGTGTCCACTACCTCCATGGATTCCTTAACATGGTCCCAATATTCCATGTACCAAGTCTAATCTTGCTCTCCTGAACTTGCTTCTTTACCTGCATAGGTCCATATATATGTGAGACCTCTTGCTCATTTAACACTATACCTGGGCGTTGATACAACGGCTCTAGTTCATTTGACACTGTACTCGAGTCATACAGCACGTTAAAGGAGCTAATTTGACAATCTTACAAAAATGTTTGCACAAATAAATATAATAATCCTAGAGGCCTTTGAAAACTTAGGATTAAACTTAAAAATTAAAATAAAATTCAAAGTCAAACAATCCAAAATGCATTACTTTTGGTGCATTTGGCAGTTGACTACTCACTCCAAAACAATGTCGTTTTAAAGCTCCCAAAACCACATTTTGGACCATCACAAAGTCTTCCTTCCCCAAAAGCAATAATGGTGCATTTTGCATTAAGCCAAAAAATAAAAAAAAAAAAACTATTTTACTTAATTCCTCTAGCGCCTAGTTAAGCTTAAAAGGAGTTGCTCCAATCAAAACCCTCCCTGCTGCCCACCTAAAAAAAAAAGGTTAATATGTTGTTGTATATAATCGTCATGATCAAATTCGAAACCATATGCATAATTTTAATATATTAAAATTCTTTTTATAACTACAAAAAGAAATTTATATGCTTAATATCAAAATAAGCAACTCAAGCACAAACTATATGTTAATAATGGTACCTAGACCTAAGTCAATTCAAAAATTAATTCAAAAGAAGAGAGATATTCAAGTTCATGTAAAGAATTTAAAATATCTTTACAATAGTTTCTTACGCACTGGGCTCATTGATTTTTCTTACTATTTATAAAAATATTTAGGTGTGTGTATATCTAAAGTATAAACATCAATTTGCCATGTTAGGACCGAACCTGTAACAATAATACTCAACAAAGATGTATCTAAATAATTAAGCATTATTTCTAAAGTGGGCCACGCTCACTTGACCACATTTAAACGGGTTTATATCTTACATGCTTAAATATTAATGCTTTAACTAATTATTTCATTTTCCTGAGCTCTGGCATTCCAATATTTGCTTTAGCTTTTTGTGATTCCATATCTTCTTTGTAGAATAATCCCATAAAGTTAGTAGAGGAGGGCGTCTTTACATAAAAGCAAAATAATTTCTTATATTACGATGGAGAACCATTACTTGATTTATTGTTCATAGTTACTTTAACATTTTATAGTGCTTTAAAATAATAAAAAAAGAAGATCTTGGGATTGATGTCCATAGATGAGAGGACGACGAATCAACCACTTTTCTTTTATGTTTTGCATTTACTTCCTCATATAGTTTCAAAAGGACAAAAATGCAATACTTGTAAACGTGGAAAATTAAACATAATCTTTTAAACAAACTTTATCATCTTTAAAACGAAAGAATATCGCATTTTATTCTCCATGTTTGGTAGAATAAAAAGTAAAGATAAAAGTATGCATGATTAAGCAGTATTTTATTAGCATACACCATAATTTAATTATAAAACAATTGGTTAACCAATCGAACTCAAATATCTTGTTACGTACGTTCATCATTGTGGATGGTGGAATGGTATCACAAGCAGAAGTGTTTCTTGACTAGAAATTCTTTCTTCATTGTTGAATTCAATTATTTTATCTAGGACCTACCTTTTTGTTTGTATATATTATCTGTTACATAAATAAAGCTGATCCTCAGAAATCGGAACTTTTTATAGTGCTTTAAAATAATAAATAAAGAGGGTGTTGGGATGGCTGTCCATGGATGAGAAGAGGACGAAACAACCACTTTTCTTTTACAGATAGTATACATGTAAACATTAATTCACTTATTTAAGACCACATTGGTAACGATAAAAAAAAAAGAAAATCTTATAATAAAGCTCTAATTAAATAAGCATTTTTCTAGAAGGGGCCAAGCTCACTTTACTAATATATTTCATTTTCCTTGCTATTGCTCCCCAGTACTTGCTTTTGCGTTCTGGTGATTCCGTATCTTCTTTTGCAACCACTTTTCTCTTACCTTTGCATTTACTTCCTTAAAAAAAAATACTTTTAACCAATAAAAATTATGCATCATCTTTTAAACAGACTTTATCATTTTACATTTCCCAAGTGAAAATATTTTAATACACATGAAAATTAATTTTCTGTAATATAATGATGAATTTCTTACAATTATGCGCAACAACTTATGGATGAATTTAATTTCAAGCAAAGATTAGAAAGAGGAGCGATCGATATGGTAGCCCAATAAGTAGAGCAAATATTTGGACTGCCATTCATAAGAGAAGCAATGGATCATATTTGTGAGTGACGAGACTAAAGCTACCAGTGTAAAATTTTATCTTGTGTTTTACTGCAAAATCGAATGGTAAATTTGTCATTAGAAAATTAGATTTTTGTTCTTTTCAATTCACTAATAATATTATACATAAACAATCAGGTTTTTGATCAAGCCTAGACATGCAACTAATTCTTTATTCTCATGTACTCAAGAAGATTGTGACCATGATAATGACTTAAGAGCATACACCCTAATGTATAACTTTATTAATGCACTGAATTGGATTTTATTCTAAAAATAAACTAATATACAATTTCTTATATTTTTATTACCAAATTTTTTACTAAAAGTAAAACATATGTAAAATGTTTTTTAAAGAATTAATTGTGTAATGTTAAGTTGTAGGAAACTATTAATTTTTTTTTGAAAACTATATATTTGTCATGTTTTAATTAAAAAATTATACATTTTTTATATTTAATTAAAAAAATCAGATAATAAAGATATAAAGAATTGAATATACATTTTTCCTTTATTTGTAGAGTCTTCTTGTTAAACACTAAAGAACATAAATTTGAAAAGAAACGATGAAAATAAATTAAATCATAGCTCAACAATCATCCCTTCATATAATATTATCGTATTACTTTTGAAGATTTTATAGTGGAAGGTATATAGATACTGACATTTAATTGAAGTAGTGAATCAATCAAGACGATTTAAAGATTATTACTAGGTTGAGGAAACAAGAATAACCAGATTATTATTGTTGACTTGGTTATCATCTTTTGGTAATTCTTCAAAAAGGAAAGAAGATTAAAAGGCAATTATGACACCATTTGACGAAATGGCAATTTTTCCATATTGCACTATAATTACTAACCTATGGGTAATTCTTTCCCTAAAGGATATGTATGACATAGCTTTCTCCTTATTCCTTTTCAATCTACGAATTACCTTAACCAAACATGGCAAACCTTTGTTTTCATTTCTCCTTCTTCATGTTGTCACTGCATTTTCTCATGATCTACACTGCTTTATGTAAGACCAATTTTACAAAAAACTTCTTGCTTTTAAGTCTTCTATTACTAGAGACCCTCCAATTGATCAAATTAATTGAATTTTATAGGATGTTTTTTCTGTATTTATTTAGTTTGTTTATAATTATGGTAGGAAAAGAGAGAAATTTTCAGAAATATTGATTGCTTATTTTGTTTTAAATTTCCAGGAACTTGAAAAAAAAATAGAAAAAAAAATAGAGAAAATAATAATCTTTTGTATTTATTTTGTTTATAGTTTGCTTATTTTCTTTACAATTTAATGTTTATTAGTATGTGGGCATAGCTTTGTGTGTGTGAAACAGCGTGTAAGTGCAAGAAGTTTCTATGTGTGTGAGGGCAACGAGTTTCTTCTCTCCTTAATTTGTCCTTCATGTCTCCTTAATTTGTCTTTTATTTCAAAGCATGAAGCACTCTACTTTAAACGTAAAAAGTCTTTTATCAAGTACTCTTTTGGAAAATTGTTAGACGGACACAATGCAAAAAGGCAGTGTGGACATGACCCTAGTGGGTGCAAAAGTCATACATATAAAAAGAATTAATTCAAACCAATTACATAATAGACAGGCTTGGAAATTTACCGTGGCCCCATATTTAAAGAAGCCAACTTTAGATATAGATTATGGATGCTTTGGAGGAATTTCAACACTCCACAAAATTCTTTTCTCATTACCTAGAAGGACTAAAATAAAAAAAATTGAAGAAAACCATTGTAATTGAAAGAATAATTTGAAAATAGATTCCTTCTTATGCTTGAAAAACATAAGAGGCTCTTACTCCAATGTGAGTCATTAAATGCGTCACATTTAATAGTCTATATTTTTATTGTATCTTTTTACTTTTTTTTTTTAAAAATTTTACTGATCATTCGTTCTTAGTCAACAATTATTAAATTGAATAAGGTCTAATACAATTTTAAAAATTCAAAAAAATAGAAAATAGAAGGATAACATAAAATGTTAAATGCATATTCAATTATTCATGTTCAAGTAAAAGCATCTTATACTTTTCAAACATAAAAGAAAATAAAAGTTGCTTCCAAATAATTTAACCATTATTTTTTGCTTCAGCTTTGCTGGGGTGCGTATCTAGCATTAGCATATAGCAGCCTATCTTGATATCTTGTATTTTTAAGTTTTAAGCCAACCCATACATTTGTGATAAGTTTTAGTTTGGTCCCTTAGACTTGTTCGAAGTTTCACTTTTGTACTTGTTTAAAAATTGTGTCAATTTTATCGCAATTTAAAAGTAAAATGCCTAAATTATTTATGAGAAAATAGTGGCATGTCTAAACACATATAGACATAGCTTATTTGATATTTTTAACATGTAATTTTAACTAGACAAATGACAATTTAGGTTGTATATTACCTTTTTACCATTATAAGTATGTTAAATAGACCTATTTACCCTTATTTTAGTTGTGTACTCTCTTAATCACTCACTTGGTATGTAGAAACTTGGAGCCAATTTAGATATGTTTATGTTTTTTTTAAAAAATTTTATAAAAACGTTTTGTAAAAATTGTTTTAGATACTAATTTTGGAAATTTTAAAACAAAATCCCTTTGTAAAATTTGTTTTGAAAACAATTTTTAAACTTTAGAAAAAACAAAAAAGAAAGCCTTTGGAAGATTTTTTTTTTAATGTATGATACAAAGTTTTAGTTTTTTTGCGGTAAATTCAATACAATGAAATGACTAATGATGATATTTTAAAAGAGGATAAAATAATACGTGTCAAATATAATAATTTTCATAATTTGAGCTACATTTTAATGAATTTATTAAATCTATTATCCAACTATATAAATTATTAAAAAAGTCTTTATAAATTGATTTAAATAATTTATATCATGATGAATTGGATTGTTGCAAATTAGTAAAAAGAAAATCTATAAAATGAAGAAAGATAAATATTAGAAGTGGTAGCTTCTTAAAAATTAGATAGAAAGCACAATTCTTTTTATAAAAATTAAAAACAAAAAATAATAGAATTAGCATCAGTTACTAACCGTTGCAATTAGAATTTTCTTTTTTTTTTTAAAAAAAAATAGCAGTGGTTAAAGTGTAGTAAAGTTATATTTTTCTTTTCTATAATAGATTATCTTTATATAAATTCCATTAATGAACTTACATATTTATCAATATTCTAGGCCATCTTTTAATTGTTTTCAAATAACAATGTTTTTAAAAAATCTAAAATATATATTTTTATTTTAAAAATAAATTTTCAAAAATTGGTTTCGAAACATATTTCTTCAAAATAATGTACCAGTCAAATTTTATTTTTTATTTTTTTAAAAATATTTTTTTAAAAAATAAAAGCCAAATAGAGCCCTAAATTTTATTTTTTACTGTTACAAGATTATATATATGGGTTCAATTTCAATTATGTACTCTCTTAGTGTTTTTTGTTTTTTAGGTTGCCTCCCTTATTTTTTACTGTAATTTTATTTTTTTAATCATAATATCTGAGAAAGTATTTAAAGTACAATATCAAAATATTGTTTATAATAGTAGCATTAAAAAATATAAAAGTTGGCACATTAATGATGACAAAAATGATGAATTTATTCATTTAAAAAGTGTAATGAAACTTATATCTTTTTCAAAAAATATAATAAAATTGAAACTTATCCCATATGTAAGAGAGAGAATTGAAACTTACAACAAACTTGAAGTTTTGATATTGAAATTTCCCTCAATCGGGAAAGACAAAATTGTTGTTTAAAATTTACATATTGGAAACACTTAACGAGCCTTTGTCCATGTGCTTGAATACGTCAACATTTTTTATTAATATTAATGATTTAGATGGTTTTAGTAATTGGAGCGAAATTGACATCTTTTGCAAATAATTGGGACAAAATTAACACAACATATACATGTAAAAAAAATTGAAACCTATACTAAAAGTTAGGGACAAAAAGAGAACATTATCTTTCTTTGCTAAAATAATAATGACTTGGTGGCCCCTTATGGATGGATTAGATTTCTCTCCAATATCTCAAAAGTATTAGAAAGTCTCATATTTTTATCTAGGCCATTCGATTGAAACCACAAACAACCCAGATAGCACAATAAGTTTTTTGTATTGGAGAGTCCTAAAAAATAATTTATTTATCTAAATCCTTATCTAAGATTTTTCTTTTTATCTTTTGTTTAATTTAAAATCATATTTAACTTCATCTAGATCCTTTGTTCTAGAATATATTTTTATTTTAATTTAAATGACCTCTATAAATTTTTAAGTTTATTCAATTTAGTCCCTATATACAAAAACCTTCTTGCACATTGGGTAGAGGAAAAGTAAAAAAGGGACAATAATATGGACTCTAATTAGTGGAGTTTGAATAGTCCCCACAATATTTTCGTATTACATTTCAATTTGCAGTGTAAGAAGCAGCAATTAAATACACTGACTTGATTGAATGTAATTAAATTGATGGTAACTTTAAGATCTTTTCAATATATGGTACACTAAATTTAAAGTTGTTTCAAACTTTTTTTTTCATATATCAAAATAAATATCGACAAGAGTAGAGTTTAGTAAAAGGAATTAATTTTCATAAAATGACAAATCATGATTTAATTTTTTACTGAAAGAGGTACTCACATTTAATATTAATAATAACTCGAATAGGATTGCCTTAGTGGAGATAATTAGAAATAAATTGTGTGATAGAGAGAGGGGATGTGTGGGGGCATGGGAAAGTAGAGACACAAGAAGGCATGGTGAGTATTCAAAATGTATTTGAGACAAGGAAATATCAAATTTTGCCATTGTTTAATTTTATTTTAAATTTCAAATCAACCATTATATTTGGGATAAATTTTACACTTGTTCGAAGTTTCACTTTCCTACTTATTTATAACAAGTGCCAATCTCATTCCAATTTTAAAGTAAAATGCCTAAATCATTAGAAAATACCGAAATGTCTAAACATATGTAGAGAAGGGACCACTTAGGTTATATATTAATGAATCTATTTACCCTTATTTTAATTGTGTGCTCTCTTAATCTCTGACTTGGTACATAAAAACATAGGGCTTGTTTGGATGTATTTTTGTTATTTTATTTTGAAAAAAATTTGTGAAATTCTTTTAGAAATTAAATTTGAAAATAAGAAAATTCAGTTTGAATAATTTATTCTGAAAATAATTGTAAAACTTCAAAAAAAAAGTTTGGAAGAGTTGTTTTTTAAAAAATAAGATTTAAAAATTATTGGATACAAAAGCTTTTTGTGTAATGTTGTGATAAATTAGATACAATGAAATATAAAATAACGGCATTTTAAAAGAGAATAAAAACAAATGTACATGTGAAATATATTCATGTCATATAGCTCGAGATACATTTTAATGATTTGTTAAATCTATTATCTAACTAAGTGAATTATTGAGAATTTCTTCACATATTCACTTATAATTATCATATAATATGATAAAATGGATTGTCACAATTTAGTAAATAATCTATAAAAATGAAAAAAGATAAACAACAAAAATGATAACATCATCAAAAATAAAATAGAAAACATATTTTTTCTATAATAATTAGAAATAAAAGAATATTACAATTAGCTTTGATTATTAAGTGAGACAAAATAAGAAAATATTGAAACTTAATATTGAAAATAAGACACGAAAAGAAACTTCTACCTATCTTCGCAACCATATTAAAGCCATGTCGGCCCCTCATGTACATAATTTTCCAAGGCAAGTCAACTCATGCGCGTGGCAAAAAATAAAAAATGGTACACGAAGGGGCAATTAAATAGCCTAAACAATTTTTGTTATTACATTTTAATTTGGAGTATAAGAAGGGGCAATTAAATAGCCTAAACAATTTTTGTCATTACATTTCAATTTGGAGTATAAGAAGGGGCAATTAAATAGATTGTTATTACCTACCTTAGACTTTGAAACACTCTACTTTAAAGACGGAAAGTTCTTTATCAAGTCTTCTTTTAGAAAATTGTTTGACAGACATATGAAGGCAAAAAGGTCATGTGATTATTCATGCTTTATCAAACGCGTGTTTCTTTAATATCAATATATATTTAATTGCTAACTTACTCATTAAAATATTACAATTATTTTTATTTTTTCCTTAAAAATAGTTGATCAAAATAGATCAAATATAGTTTGAATCATGTATATTTAGAGTGTTAAAATAGTTCATATATGGAATCCGATGTAATATAAATAATTTGGACAAGTTAGCTTGAATCATGTATATTTAGGGTGTCAAAAATAACTCATATATAGTTGATCAAAATTAAAAAAATGAAAGATTTAGTTATATGTATTATTTTAAACTTTTAATATATAAAATTATATATATATATATATATATATATATATAATTATTACTAGTTTAATCATGATTTAACTATAGTTGAACCAATAAACTTTGAATAAGTACATTCTCCGGTTCACTACAAGAATGAATGCAATTTCCTACAGAAACTTTCTTACTGAAATTTATTGAATTAATTTTCTGTGTGCCCTCTCACTTTTTCCTACTGAAAAACAGTAGGAAATAATAATTTTCCACCTCTAACCCCAATATAACTTTTCTACTGATAAAGCAACTAATACTCAGTAAGTAATATTTATCTAAAGTGTGTCCTAACTTATATATGTTTTTAATATAATTTTTTTTGTAAAGTTGTGTTTTTTAAAATAAGATTTCTTAATTTATTTTTAATATGCAAATTATATATTTAGAACAATTTGTTTTGGATATAAATATTTTAAAAAAAGTAGATATATATAAATATTTAAATAATTTTTTATTTATATATATTAAATTTTTTGTAATATAAAATTTTATTGTATTAATGTTTATTTCATTAAAAAATTATTGAGTTACGACAAATTGCACAAATAAATATGAAACAAAAATAGTTATATATATATATATATATATATATATTGTTATTAGAATAAATTAAATATTTTATAAAATAAAAATTTTAATAATATGAAATTTTTTTTAGTTATATGTGTGGCTCGACAAAAATTCTGTGGAGCCACACATAATAAAACACTGTAACAAAATTGATAAATTATAAAACATAAAAAAATAAATATTTTATACAAAAAATTTATTTCTCTTGTTGAGTTGCACATTTGATATATATATATATATATATAATAAATAATTATTTATATAATTATTATATGTGAACCCCACACATATATATATATATATATAAGTAATTTATAAAAAATTTTGTATTTGTTTATATAAATATATTTAAAGAATATTTTAATTTAAATAATTATTTTTAAAAAAGTTTAAAATTAATTTTTCTAATTTAAATAGTAATTACCTTCGCTATATAATAATTTATTGTTATATAAGATTAATTAATCTATTAAATATTAAATAAAAAATTGACACAAATATTTTAAATTATAAAGTAAACTTAAGAAAAAAATGTCAATTATTATTTCAAAATTACTTATCATCAATATTTCTATGATATTATTAGTTCAGTAGTGTATTATTTAAAAGAGTATGACCAAAGGAAGACAGATTTTGTAATTTGATAAATAATAAACAGTCCAAAGTATAAACAAATAAAATCAAATGAGGATATATATATATATATATATATATATAAATTAAGAACCATTAACCTTATAACCATAAGATCCTAAAACTT
This sequence comes from Biancaea sappan, assembly GCA_037074585.1. Classification (NCBI taxonomy): domain Eukaryota; kingdom Viridiplantae; phylum Streptophyta; class Magnoliopsida; order Fabales; family Fabaceae; genus Biancaea; species Biancaea sappan. The sequence goes on from CM073493.1 coordinate 30,784,196, forward strand.
TAAACTCATACAAATATTTATATTCTATAACCCTTAATTTTAATAATTCAAAATTACTCCTTATTATATAAAATCTTTTACTTTAAAAATATTCACATTATTAAAAAAGTAAAATCAATTCTATTTTATAGTACTTTAAATAATTTTAAAATATTTTAAAATATAATTAGTTATATTTGAATATACTTAATATATAAACAAATAAATACAATATGTTTTAAAAATAAATAATATATATAAGTTAATAATAACATATATATATATATATTAAATAATATATACTTATATACATGTGCATATTATTTAATTTATATATTCATATTTAGGTATATTTACAAATATCTATTTATATATGTGACTTAAGAAATTTTGCTCTAATGCCCTCAAATTTTTAAAAATATAGAAAGTAATTTTATCTATAAATATTTTGTTAAATATTTTTCTTGAAATAATTTTTTAAAAATATGGTTCAAAAATATTTTTATTTAATTTAAAATATAACTAGTTTTAATTTCTAAAAATTTTAATTTTAATGCTTTTAATGTGAAAGATTCCAAATAACAAAGTGTGTCTTCCTTAACTCTTTTTGACTATCATTCAATTAGTGCACTACTGCCTTAACTATTTCATAAAGTATTGATGAATAATAACTTTAAAATAACTTATATTTAGATTACTATTGAGATCTTTTTTCTTTAATTCACTTTATAATCTAAAATACTTGTATTAATTTTTTAGTTTAATAGATTATACATAAATGTTCCAGTCTTCAAGTAACTCTAAGCAAAAATTATTGGATCTTGATATATGGATGAAAATAGTTGGAGGAAAAAAAAAACGGACATGTATATGGTTTAGGAGTTGAGACATCCAAAATAGTTGGTACCACGATCTCTGGATTTCATATATAAGAAGGCTCGTCAAAGCTCTCAAGAATTTCAATAAGTTCTAAAATATACACTTATTCAAAGTCTAAGAAAATCTTATGAAGAAAACTTGAAACGATAAGTTGAAATGATTAGAGAACTGAACAGTCAGATTACTAATATAGAGACTAAACTAAATGCAATGCAAGATAACTTCTACCCCATTCACCTCTATGGCGATTTTATATGAGTTCAAGTGATCAAAGAAACACAAAAATATATCGATCAATTATGACTTCTCTAAAAATAATGAGGATGAAGAGGATGATGGGATGAATAGAAATTTGTATTAAACAAATTAATTGTAATTTAATTATTTGTATTACTGTAATAAATTTCTTTAGTGACAATGAATTGTTTATTTAATATAATTTATTAAGTAGTTATGCTTATTTTTAAATATATTTAAGTATTTAATACAATTATGTTTATCAATGAATTATTCATTTATTTATATTTATAAACATACAAATGATATAAATTTATAAAAATTTATTTGAATACAATCAAAAATAGAAAAAATGAATTATACACATACAAATAATAAAAAATGTGTAAAAACTTATTTCAAAATAACCAAACATATAAAAGAAAGCGAAAACATATAAAAGTTCATATAAAAATAATCAATTATTCATCAATAATAAATTGAATTTCATATATTCTGAAAATTTTATTATCTATTTACTTATAACAATTTTATATATTTGATATTTTCTGAATGGCCAAGAAAGAAAATAATAATAATTCTATGTAGCTCCCACTATCGATAAATTTGCCTAAAAAATCTTTTCTCACTAATTCATGGATACATTTCAGACTTCTTTTTCGAAAGAAAATTTTTTGTAAGACTTCTATTCATTATGCACCACAGTTTCGTATATCCAACTTATATATATTTAACAATTATTTCTCTTTCTTTTTGGGGTTTCTGTTGATCATACTTATTTAAAAAAAATTGAGAGTAGATCAAGCCAATATATATATATATATATATATATATATTGTGACACTTTCTTGTATTACTTTTATAAAATTATATAGAATAAATGAAGACTATATTAAAATGATAAATTATAAAAAATAATAAATAATAAATATCTCATACAAAAAAAATTAATTCTATGTGTGGCTCATAGGTGATGTGTGTGTATATATATATATATATATTAAATAACTATTTATATGTGGGTCCCCCACACAAATATATAAAATTAATTATTTCTAAAAAGTTTTAAATTAATTTTTTAAATTTAAGTAGTAATTACATTCGCCATGTAATAATTTATTGATATGCAAGATTAATTAATATATAAAATATTAAATAAAAAATTGACACAAATATTTTCAATTATAAAGTGAACTTAAGAAAAAAGACATCTATTGTTATTTCAATGTTACTCATCATCAATATTTCTATGATATTATTAGTTCAGCAGTACACCATTTGATATTGTTATTTCTATGATATTTTTCTGAGCAAATTTTTCGTGAGAATTCAAAATATTCATTATGTGTCACAATTTTGTATATCTAACTTATCTTTATTAAACAATTCTTTCTCTTTCTCTTATTCCATTTTTTTGGTTTCCGTTGATCGTAATTATTTAAAAAATAAAGAGTGAGAGTAGATCGACCAACATACACACACACACACACACACACACACACACACACATATATATATATATTAGTGTGTATATATAATATATTCTATAATTTATTGACGCCTCCACTGTAGAGTCATATAATGTATCAGTTTTATAAAATTATACAAAATAAATGAACACTGTATTAAAATGATAAATTATAAAACATAGAAACAAGCTTAATCATTTCATTAAAAAAAATTCAGAAAATAATTAGGAAGGCAGTCAGAAAATAATTATCAAATGGTGATTTTTCTATTGAAAAAATTCAGTAGGAATTAAGCATTTTCTACTGAAATTCTCCTCTTTTCTACTAATTTAGCAATCGTTGAATCACTTTATTCTTATAGTAGTTTAATGAAACATTTATATGTGTGTGTGTGTGCGAGTGTGCGCGCGTGTGTGTGTGTGCGCGTGTGCGCGCGTGTGTGTGTGTGCGCGTGCGCTTTTCTTTGATACTGAAAAGTTAGAGAATAATTGAATAAATTGTTGATTTTCTCATTAAAATATTACAATTACTTTAATTTAGTCCTTAAAAGGTAGAGTGTCTCAATTTAGTTTCTAAAAAATTATATTTGATTCAATTTAGTCATTTATATTGCTAAATAAAAAAAATTATTACATCTCAAAATTTTCATAACTAAAAGTTCTAAAATAATAAACAAAAAGGGACCACAGTGATACAAATACCTTTTTTAGAGACTAAATTAAAATACTTAACTTTTTAATAACTAAATTGAGATTTCTATTTAAATCAAGTATTAATTTACACAAAATAACTCTATTTTAAAAATGAAATATCATGTTTCCAAATAGATGTATAGACTTAAGTACTTGTTGGGGCAATGGAAGTCATGTGTCCATAATGTTACAAGTTAAAGTCAACTCATATGGACATATTCCATAGAAAATATATTCCACACATTTTGTTTGTGATGTCAGAACAGAATAAATAGGTGTGGAAGAATTATTTATAGTGATATGTACTACGTATTTTTATCAGTTAGAAGAAGCCAACTTTGAATGTTGTATTCAATTAAGAATGCTTTATAGGAATTTGAACTATCCACATATTTCTTATTCCATTAACTGAAAATAACTAACTCATTTAAATTAACACAAATTCCGCTACTTTAGTTATTTAATATTTGTTGGTTTTTAGATTTTTATAATTTTACTCAATTTTCAATTTGGTTGATTCTTATAAGTTTACTCAATTTTCAATTTATCCTTATAGTTTAAAATTTTATAATTAAGTTTTTACAATTTTATAAATTTTTAATTTAGGCCTTGTCACTAAACTTCAATAAATTTTTCTTTAAAATTTAATGATATGGCCAATTATATATGTATATATTGATACTTTAAATATGTATAACTTGTGTATAAACAAAGGTAAAATAAATAATGAAATGAAGTTAACTCAGATATATGTAAAGTGATATATAGCTTAAATGAAGTATTCAATTGTTGATGCTCTATAATAGTCCACACAATTTTTTAGGCGTGGAAGAATTATCTTTAAGTTTAAATATAGTACTCCTGTTATGGTATTTTAGGAATTTTTAAAGTCCACATGATTCTTTTCTCATTAATTAAAAATAACTAAATCATTTAAATTAACACAAACTCCGCAGCCTCCCTTCTTTAATTATTTTAGGTTAAATTATTTTTTTAGTCTTTTAATTTTACTCAACTTTTTTTTAGTCACTATAATTTACAATTTTGTAATTGAGTTCTTATAATTTTATGAATTTTTAATTTAGTTCTTGTTATTAAGCTTCTGTAAGGTTAGCATTAAATTTTACTGATACAACCAATTATGTATATATTGATACCTTGAATATAATATGCATGACTTACATAAGAAAAACGAAAAGTAAAAAATGATGTGAAATTAACTCTGTTTAAATAGCTTGGGCAAGTTAGCTTGAATCATGTACATTCAGAGAGTCAAAATGGCAAACAATTAGTTGTGCCTGTCAAATTTAACAAAATATTAATAAAAATATAAACAATAAGAAATAAGGACTAAAGAAAAGTAAAATTTAATATTAATTAATGTGCAAGCTACATTGGAGATATTCTTACCCTAGGAAAAAAGGGATAAAAAGCTAAATTTTTTAATAAGTTAAATATGAATTTTTGCCTGGACAAGTTAATTAACAAGATAATATTAAGAGAAAAATGCTTTCGGGTGAGATGCAATATTATTTATAATGGACTTCTGAATTATTTTGGAATTTAAGTTTTTGTTGGTAAATAAAATTAATTACCTAGTACACCCATTTTATTTCTAATCACGGAGAGATAATTGATTTGAATGAATGAATAAATAGAAAAATTCAAATTTTCTCATTTTTAATGAATTATTTACTTTTATAATTTCAATCATCCGAACTAGCCAATTTTAAGTCTTTTGCAAAAATAAGATTATATATTTTTCTCCTTCCATTGATAATTTCTCTCGTTATCATTTTATATGTGTTTTTAAATTCAAATAGCAATACTTCTCCAGCAAGTTGATGAATTCACCTAAAATATCAAGCCATGACAAGGACATTATATAGTCAAGTTGATGAAATGGCATTTTTTCACATTTCGTTACAATTACTTACCCTGAAGGATATATATAGCATAGCCTTCTCCTCTTTCCTTTTCAATCTAAGAAGCCTTAATCTACCAAACATGGCAAACATTTGTTTTCATTTCACCTTCTTCATGTATTCCCTGTTTTCCCTCATGGTTTGTATTGCTTTATGCAACACCAATTTTATCACAGATGAGTCTGCACTTATTTCTTTCAAGTCTTCTGTAACTAGGGACCCTTCCAATTACTTAGCTAATTGGTCCATCTCTTCTTCTTTTTGTAATTGGGTTGGGGTTACTTGTGATCCTCTCCAACAAAAGGTAAGAATATTGAATCTTGATAAGATGGATCTTGAGGGCACCTTACCCCCACAGTTAGGAAATCTATCCTCCCTAGTTAAACTTAATCTTCATGGCAACTATTTTCATGGTCATTTGCCAATAGAGTTACTCCAATTACACAAATTGAAAATACTCAACTTGAGCTACAATGAATTCAATGACAAAATTCCATTATGGATAGGAGGCTTGTTTACACTTCGACGCTTGATTCTCCGCTTTAATAGCTTTGAAGGTTTTATTCCTCTAAGTATATCTAATTTGTCAAAGTTAGAGACCTTGGATTGCAACTTTAATTCTATCAATGGTTACATTCCACTAGAAATTGGAAGGCTCCAATGCTTAAAGATCTTACGCATCGCAGGGAATAAGCTTTCAGGAATTATACCTCCAACTATTTCTAATTTATCTTCATCACTTGAGTTGATTAGTTTATCCTTCAACTCCTTAACAGGTATGTCTTAAAAATCATGTGATATTAGTTTTTTGTCTTATTTATAACAATTATACATTTATCAAATATTCTTTAAATATTTCTATTCTATATTTTCATATTATGTTTTATAGAATTCATTTTGTATGTATGTTTTGTGTACAAAATTTATTTTCTTTGCATAATTAATATTTGTTAGTATATACTTTCAAGCAATTATTTCAATAATATAATTAAAAAATATATTCTTTCTTTTAAATCAACCAAGTATTGTAGAAAAACTCATCATATAATTAGAACTTTTTTTAATAAATGTCTTTTAAAAAAATATCTATTATTTAACAAAGGAAACATAATTTTGATGTAAATTTCTTTCATCTTTTATTTATATCTCCATTATTGAATAGTTCGGAAAAGAACAAAACAGTACCAAAAATTAAAATTGTACTCTATGAAATATAAGCAATTGAATTTGTTAAAAGTACATTAACTTAAAAAAATTGAATATTCCTTCTGCATGATATTGTTCCCCATTGTTAAATATGAACTTAATATTTGTTGACCTTAGAGGATATATCTCGAGACATTGGTGATATTTCAAAACTGAAAAATATATTAATTGTTTGGTCCCATACTGTCAATTATCTTCAATATATTAGAGTTGCAACAGATTTATTTTGGTCAAAATAATTTAGTTTGAAAAACATGCAAAAGCTGTTCTATGCAAGCATAAGAATGACGTTTTATTGAGAATGACGTTTTATTGATTTTATGTTGTTAAGATTTCTCAATTTAAATGATAGAGGGTTTATTGTAATAGGTTACTAATTAAAGGGATAAAATGTAGTATTTTATTATAAAAGAACAAAAAAATTTAACATTTTTTATAAAATATATGCAACTGAATTTTTAAAAGTAATTAAATCAATTTATTTAAAAAAATTGAATATTCCTCCCTCGTGATTATTGTCTCATTGTTAAATATGAGCTTAATATTTATTGATAATGCAGGATCTATTCCCAAGGAGATGGGTGATATTTCAAAACTAAAAGTTATATATTTGGAAAATAATCAATTGGTTGGCCCTATACCATCAAATATCTTCAATATATCGGAGTTGCAACGAATTCAATTGAATGAAAATGATTTGTCGGGAAGCGTCCTCTCAAATATATGCCATGGGCTTCCAAATTTACAAGAATTGTATGTTGATGCAAATGAATTATCTGGTCCCATCCCATCTGGTTGGCAGCAATGCAAAGGGCTCAAATATTTATCATTAAGCTCCAACAGGTTTAGTGGACATATACCAAGAAGCATTGGAAACTTGACTATGCTTCAAGAGTTATACTTAGATCATAACCTTTTGATAGGTATGCATATATATCAAATCTCCATCTATTACTATTTTTCATATATTCAAAAATTAAATAATAAAATCATATGATAAAGTACCATCACTAAAGTATAAATTTGAATATAAAGTCATATGGTGAAACTGTTGTTATAGTATAAATTTAAATGAAAAATAATACTAGTTTAATCTCTGTCACTAATTAAATAGTTTATATTTTATACAGTTATTGTTATCTTACATTTAATTTTTATATCTGCTTATGAATTGTAATTTTATAGAATTTTAATTTGCATATTACTTACCCATGTGCATTTATATATATATATATATATATATATACACACACACACACACACACACAAACACACACTCACACAATACAATTATGACATTTTGAAACAATCCAAAATTCCGATACTTTTTAACTTTATTTCAAATTTCTACAATTTTAATATTTCAAAGCTTTGATCAATTATATTTTTAAAGTCAAATTATCACATGAAAATCATAATATGTATTTGAAGTAAAAAAGATGAAAATTTGTAACTTTATCAATTGTAGCACTGTTTTGTAAATTTTTTTTTTATTTTACATAGTTTTCACTAAAATAAGTTTTTTTTTTGTTTTTGTTTTTAATGATAAGCTAAATCAAAAGTTAGCAGAGCTATATTGTTAGACATATTAAATTCCAAATCATGTCTGTATGAATATATTGCCTCAATTTGATAAGCCGAAAAGTTATTTTTGAGCCAAAAATTATGTTACATAATAAAACAATATGCTTTTCTAATACACACACACACACACATATGCTTCAAGTATTATTCGAATTAGATGTATATATTTTACCATACTATTAAATTTATTTCTGTATTATTATATATGACTTGGCTTCTTATGTAATCATTAGTCTATGTATTACTAGATAAATAATTTGAAATAAAAATATAATATAAAAAGAGAAGTTAGAATTAAAACCGTCATTATAATATAAATTTTAATTAAAAAATAACAATTTGTTCTTTATCTCTAAATAAAAGTTTATATTTTAAACAGTTAAAGCTATATTACTCTTTACTTTTTATATTTGCTTATGACAATTGTAATTTTTTACAATTTTCTTATGCATCTAACTTACATATTTAATTAGCAACCTTCCATTTAATATCTGTGAAATGTTTTCTTCAGTTTTGAATCTTTTAAAGCTTTCAATTTAGTATTGGTTTAAAGTCAAAGTACATGATAAAATGAAAAATATAGTATGTATTTAAATTAAAAAATGGAATTGCAACTTTATATTTTTTTGGAAAAAGTAATTTTATCAATTGTAGCACTGTTTTGTAATATTTTATAATTTACATACTTTTTTGCAAGAAAAAAAAAGTTACCGGAGCTATATAGATTCTTAGAAATGTGAAAGTCTGTCATAGCTGTAGTGATATACTGCCTTAATTTGATTAGCCAAAAAATTGTTACAAAATAAAACAAGATGCTTTTCTACTATATATATATTATGATGAACAAGATGCATTACTTAACTAATAAATAACAAAGGGTAATCATTTTCTAGGTTGATATTATTAAACTGTACGTTAATAGTTTACATAATATAGTTGGAATAATATGATACCCGGTGAGATGCTAGTATTTATAATAAATTTCTAAAATTTGTTGAAATTTAATTTTTCTTGGTAAATAAAATATCTAGTCCACACATTTTATTTCTAAACGCATAAGGATAATTAATTTGAATCAATGAACATATAAATGAATTGAACAACAAAATCATTTTTAATGAATTACTTTAACAAATTTACTTTCATAATTTCAATCATCCGCACTATTCAGTAGTAAAGTCTTATGTCAGAATAAGATTATATATTTTTGTCTTTTTAATGATATATTTTCTTTCGCCATCATATTCATTTATATGTCTTTTCAAATCCAAATGACATTAATTTTCTCTAGCAAGTCGTTGAATACACCTAAACTGATGTTGACGGAAATGGTATTATTTCATATTTCTTTACAATTTCTGACCTATGGTATTATACACACATAGTATAGCCTTCTCATTCCTTTTCAATCGAAGGAGTCTTGAATCTACTGAACATGGAAAACCTCTGTTTTCATTTCTTCTTCCTCATCTTCTCACTACTTTTTGTAAGGGATAGCACCACTTTGTGTACGATCAATTTGACAACAAATGAGTCTCCACTTCTTGTTTCAAGTCTTACAATCTCTTGAATGAGTGGTCCATCTCTTCATTGCAACTACTTTCATGGCCATTTGTCATAAGAGTTACTCCAATACCCAGATTCAAAATACTCAACTTGAACTACAATAAATTTAGTAAGAAAATTCTATCTTGAATTTAGGAAACATGTAATAGTAATATTTGATGAGATCTATTTATAAAATTAAATTATTTATGACTATGCCTAAAACAAAATTACTATTCCAAAATAATACAATTAAAACTTTCAGCAATAATTAATCGTATTTACCCCCACCTGTATTTTGTGTGTTATTGTGGTCTCCTAACACGTAATTTATGACGAATTGAAATGTAAGATCTCCATAGTCTAATTTATTTTATTTTTATGTATATATATATATATATATATATATTTCTAGGTTCTATATCGAAGGAGATTGGTAATCTTAACGAACTGAAAAGAGTAAGTTTGGGAGATAACAAGCTAAGTGGATGGATTCCTTCGAATATTTTCAACATCTCGACTTTGGAATACTTGTATATCTCAAACAATTCTCTATCTGGTAGCCTTCCTTCGAATTTTGGATGTGGCCTTCCCAATCTAAATGAGCTATACTTGTGGGTAAATGAACTTTATGGAAGAATTCCAAATACTATATCCAATGCTTCTATGCTTAAATTTATAGGGTTGGAGGATAATAAATTCAGTGGAGTAATGCCTAGTACACTTGGGAATTTAAGAGATCTTAGAATCCTAAGGATTTATCATAATAAGTTGACCATTGGAATCAACTTTTTCACTTCCTTGGAAAATTGTAGGCATCTTAATTCATTGCATGTATCAGGGAATCCTTTGAACATAAAACTTCCCAAATCTATCGGAAATCTATCGAATTCTTTAGAACAAATTTGGGCAAATTCTTGTGGAATATGGTAATATACCATTAGAAATTGGGAATCTTAGTAACTTGTTTAGACTTACTTTGAGTAACAACAATTTGAAGGGATCAATACCTGGGACAATAAACAAATTACAAAATCTCCAGTATTTGAGTTTGGATGGCAATGTGTTGCAAGGCTCTATGGTTGATAGGCTCTGCAAAGTTAAAAGTTTGGCCTATATAAATCTAAGTAGAAACAAGCTTTCAGGGGAACTACCGACATGTTTGGGAAATCTTACTTTTTTAAAAGAGATTTATTTGGACTCTAATTATTTCATTTCTAATATACCTTTTTCTTTTTGGAATTTGATTGATATTTTGAAAGTAAACTTATCTTCCAATATGTTAAATGGACATATTGAGATAAGAAATTTCAGAGCTCTTCTAATGTTGGATCTATCAAGAAATCAAATTTCTGGAAATATTCTTGCATCTGTTGGCGGCTTGCAAACTCTAGAATATCTTTCCTTGGCACATAACAAATTGCAAGGAGATATTCCCAAATCAATTGGGAATTTCATGAGCCTAAAATACTTAGACTTATCCCAAAATAATTTGATTGGTGAGATCCCTAGGTCACTAGAATCACTTCATGATCTTAAGTTTGTGAATTTTTCTTGCAATCGATTGCAAGGAGAGATTCCTAATGGTGGGCCTTTTGTGAATCTCACTGCAAAATCATTCTTGATGAACAAAGCTCTTTGTGGAAAGCCACAACTACAAGTTCCACCATGCCAAAAAAGAATGAATCACAAGTTAGCTAAGGGGATACTCCTGCTAAAATACTTATCTCCTACATTGTTAATTGTTCTTGTTGTTTCTTGCATCATAGTTATACTATATAAAAGAAAAAGGGCCAGTGATCCAATCCATACTGAGTTATCCTCCTTTAGAACTATAGGAAGGATATCGTACTATGAACTTGTAGAAGCAACAAATGGATTTGATGAAAGTAATTTCCTTGGTAGAGGAAGTTTTGGTTCAGTGTTTAAAGGAGTACTTTCAGATGGGATGATGGTTGCAATTAAAGTATTTGACTTGGACAAAGAATCAGCTTCAAAGAGTTTTGATATAGAATGTGAAGCAATGCGCAATTTGCGCCATCGTAATCTCATCCAGATTATGAGTTGTTGTTCAAATATAGATTTCAAATCTCTAATAATGCAGTTCATGCCAAATGGAAGCCTTGAAGATTGGTTACATTCTGATAACCTTTCTCTTGATTTCTTGAAAAGATTAAATATAATGATAGATGTGGCATCTGCATTGGAATATCTTCATCATGGTTCTCCAAGACTTGTTGTTCATTGTGATATAAAACCAAGCAATATTTTGATTGATGAAGAAATGGTCGCTCACATTAGTGACTTTGGCATTGCCAAACTCTTAAATGAAAGGCAGTTTGATACGTGTACAAAGACATTTGCTACACTTGGTTACATTGCACCAGGTGATGGATGATTTGTACTTATAACTTGTTATCTATGTACATTTCTTTGTCAATTTTTCTACCTATAGATACTACCACAATTAGTAGTAGCAATGCAAAATGCTTAAAATTTGATATATTATGTGTGTGTATATATATATATATATATATACAAATTTGAAGAAAACTATTAGTGGCCTAGATTTTTTATTTTCCTATCATTAAAATCATACTCACTCTAATATGATCTAACAATGTAATCATTTCTTTTTATACAAATTGGTATGCAGAGTATGGATCCAAAGGAATTGTGTCCACAAAAGGAGATGTATATAGCTATGGTATTGTGCTCATGGAAACATTCACAGGGAAGAAGCCGACAAATGATATGTTTGACTCAAGATTAAGCTTGAAAAGCTGGGTTAGTGAGTATGTGCCTAATAAAGTGATTAAACTTGTGGATTCTACTTTGGTGCAAGAGGATGAAGAGTATAATGGTATGATAATATCTTCAATCTCATCCATATTGATCTTAGCTTTAAATTGTTGTGCAGACTTGTCTGAAGAGCGGTTTGTCATGAAAGATGTAGTGGCTCGTTTAAATAAACTTAAGGTCAATTTTTTGCAAAAGTCTTAGAGAGAACTCAGTGTAGAAACATAAAGTTAATTGAAAGTTTAAATGCCCTTTACTTTTTTTTTTTTGCATTTGAAAGATACTCAAATATATAGAATATTGAGGTGTCAATAAAGTTAAAACAATTTCCTACTATTCACACTTATTTATTTCAATATATTAATATTTAAATCATTTTTGTTGTTTTAGCTTCTTTAAATTTTATTTGATTAAAGTCTTCTTGCTATGTTGGATCAAAAACAAATGTTCCTTATTCTTTCCGTTCAAACATGCCAATTTAGAAAATTTGAATATATTAATATTAAACAAGGCAATTAATTAGTGGATTGGAATAATGACTTCCTATTCAAATTGACATGCATACTATGCTGCCCTGCTTTTGAAACTTTAACAAAAAAAAAATTATATATATATTTGTGTGTGTGTGTGTGTGTGTGTGTGTGTGTGTGTGTGTGTGTGTGTGTGTGTGTGTTAGCATTTATGTGCGTGTGTTTGATTAATTCATGTTAATATGACAATTTAAACACTGATACATTTCTCCATTGTATGTTAATTTTGTAATTATTGATAAAGAATCAAATAATGTTGAATTAATGTAATTTTTTAATATGACGTACAAGATGGAATTCTAGAATTCTGTAAAAAGTTGATCTATTGATCAAAAGTTATTTAATAGCGTAAAATTGAATTTGATTGATCTCCTTTTTTTTTTCTTTTTAGTTTGTACACAAACACATACTATATGTTCAAGTTTATATTTTTCCAAAGATACCCAATTAGTATATATAATCAAAAGCTTCTGTAATAACACCTTGAAACTTTGGGATTTTAAAATGTCTATATTAGATACATTTTTCATGTAAGGTATATCTTATATATCAATATAGAGAAATCATGAAACAGTGAACAAATTCTAACCTTTTCTTTTTGTAAATTGGAAAGTTTATTAAGTTCATAACATTCTTTTTTTTTTTTTTAAATTTATGATTGCAATTACATTGAATTTTTTTTGGTACTACTTAAATTAGACAAGCTCAATTTTTTAAAAAGAATATTGGCTGGATAAATATAAAGCATTATATGTCTTATGGAACATGAAAAGAATGTAAAGAGATGAAGAATCAAAAGAAAAATGCCACTTTGTTCTCTCAAATTGTCCTAATAAATAATAGATAATTCTCCCGCTTCCATAACATTCTAGTGCCTCAGCTGGTTCAAAAGATCTGAAATAAGACTCATTAACCATTTGAATTCCAGTTCCAAGAGTCAAGATTACATATTCATTTCAATTCTATGCAATAGTTCCCAACCCAACAAGTAGAAAATACTAACTATTAAAAAAAAAAGTTTATTATGAAATCAACCTGAATAATCAGATACAAGAAGGTCATAAGCTAGTTCAGTGGGAACCATAATTGAGTGTCATAATATTTAGGAACAATCAATTTTGACGTGCACAAAATAAATCAATAAATTAGTCTCGAACATAAATATCATAATTTGTAAATTTGTAAATAGTATAAGAAACATCTAGACAAAACCAAGTTCAAAACATGGACAAGAGCACACAGTTTACGAACCCTGATGCACCAAAGCTAGATTCCAATTAAAACACAAATGTAAATTTTCAGATTTCAAGAAACATGAAGAAAGAACCTTATCAATTTGCAGAAAATTATAATACTAAATTTCAAGGTATAATTACAATAATTTTATCAAGTATCATTTCCAAAAATAGAAAAAAATGTCAATTTCCAATTCAAAAAAGCAGATGAAACATCAGAAAGTAAAAGACCTTAGCATGAAGGAGTTCTATTGAAAATAAAAGCATAACCAATATTAACTACTCACCATGCAAGGAGGATGTGATAACCCTTCCTATTATCTCTTGAAATATTAAGTAACATTATATGAGATCAACTTATACTTTCTAAATACATCCTTTTATATGAATATCCAATTTGATAAGTTTTTGACAAAAAAAATAAATTGGATTTAGGTCAAGCTACTCTCTCCTTGCTTGTGCTAAAAAGCAAAGAAGGGGAAAAATATTTCAGTTTCTAACCAAGTCATCAAACCTTAATTTCATGCATACTTCAAAGGTGCATTGTCATGAATTATATCCCAAAACATTTATGCAAGCAAAAGTAGATTATAAAAATCTTCAACGAGTTGCTTGAACAATAGAAACAATTTCTCTTATCCAAACCAAGTACAAGACACTAATTTAACACCCAGTCAAAAGTCCAAAAAAAAAAGAATTCAATTGCAACCCTAATCATCCGGCACTTTCCCAAGGATGGGAAACATACGTAACTAGAAGTGTCATTAGCAAAAGGAAATAGGTTCCAACTCGAGCATGCTAACAATCAGAATTTTACATAACAAAAATCAGCATAAAACCAGAATTTTCATACAAAAAAAATTTCAGCACACCCCATATATAACTCTATAAAGAAAATTGCGTAATTGTGTTTAATATGAAGTTGTTATGTCTTCTTAATCAATTCTTAAGCTTTAATAGCTTCTTGTGAATTACTTGTATTAAATTCCAATTTCTTACTAGTAATTGATGCAATTTTGTGAAGTAAATGCAGAGATCCAAAAGTTGGGAATCAATGGAAGAAAAGAAGCTGTTGCTCTGCAAAGCAACTATAGAAGAAAAGTTGAGTATGCAATCAATGCCAAAGCAAAAAGATTAGGGAGCTGCAGTGAAGTTGTCTAAATAAAAAATAAAAGAAGCCAAAAGCGATGCCTCTCACTGCTGTAGTGGTATTAAGTTAAGTAAGCCCTTCGCTGCTTCCCCAGTGGTCTGTTGAAGATCTTTAATGTTATTATTCAACTTGCCTTTCTGTGCTTCACCGTTGTAGTGGTGAAGACGTGCTGTTGCAGCAGCAGAGTGAGTTTTCAGCCATGTTAGATAGATTTAAATAACTGCAGAAGTGATTTTCTTAGGTCATTCTGATACAAAGGAGAGCTAAAGATGCCTTTTTTGCTAAGAATAGAAGGGGGAACTGATTCTCAAGGCTTGGGGGCTCAAATTTATCATTCATCTTCAAATTCATGGCTATTTCTATCCTTATCTTTGTTTATTGTTCTTTATTTGTAATGAGTAGCTAAACCCTCTATCTTAGAGTTGCTATAAACTTGATTCCAAAATATGATTCTCTCTCTCTCTCTCCCCCCTCTCGTGTATTTACACTTTGATTCAATTAATATATGTCTTTCTATTCATTTTAATGGTGTTTATTATGGAATTGATCACTCCATGGTTAATTGTTACTTTTAATGAATTTGGGAGAGAGATGTGAGAGTAGAACACTATTTAGGAAGGACAATTGCATTAATCTTAACTTAATAATTTCAACTGGTAGCTAATAGGAATATTAGTTAATGTTGTTTAGCCAAATTAGGTTGTTTAGAATAGACTTAACTCACTTAAGGAATTAAGTAGATGTTGGGTATCTTAATTGTAGTTTGGAAGGATTATTTTAAATTAATAGAATGACCTACATTTAACATAGGCTTTTGATAGAATTGTTAGTGCATGACAGAGGTGTTGAGAGTCCTAGGATGAAAGAAAAGGATTAGTGACTCTAGGCCTTTTAATATATTAATTTCTTCAGTTGTGATTGTGTTTATTATTAGTTTACTAAAATCATAAAAAGAATATGTTGTTTGAATTTACTCTTTCAGTTCTAGTTAGAGCTGTCTTCGATCCAAACAATTACATCTGACTAATACAGTTAAATTCTTGGGTAGTTAGCTAGTTAGTCCTTGAGGGAACAATACATGTACTCTTTTATTCACTATATTACTTGTGCAACTGGTACGCTTGCCAAATCGCTAACAAGTTTTTGGCGCCATTGCTAGGACTAACAGTTATGCTAATATTCAAAGAAATTTGAAGGTTCTCGATTAGACACTTCTTTGTTGTGTGTCTTGTTTTGTTTAGTTTACTTTCTTTCTTTTCTTTGCTTTTTGATTATTCAGTCATTTTAGTTTTTCTTGTGTTGATTCAGTTTTTCATTGCTAATTAGTATCTCTTTACAATACATGCGAGGTACCATTAACAAAGTTGATCTTTTCTTTGAACACAAAATTGAGAGGCTTGAAAAGAGAACTAAAAAAGAAGCTAAAGCTAGAAAAATCCAAGAAGGGCAAGTTTCTTTAGAAGAAATAGCATAAGATAATGTGAATCTAGGAGGTATTGAAAATAATGGGGGAAATGGAGCTGCAAATTTGCAACAAGATGACAATAGAGCTATGTAGGACTATGCCTCACCTAATAATGCTGGATATGCTTCCAGTATAATGAAAGCCCCACTCCAGATAAATAACTTCGAAATTAAGGCAATATTGCTAAATTTGGTTCAATAGAATCAATATGGAGCAAGTCCTATGGAAGACCCGAATAACCATATCACAAATGTTTTGGATATTTATGACATGATTAAGTTGAATGGAGTAAGTGATGATGTCATACATCTTCATTTGTTTCCCTTCTCCATGAGGGATATGGCAAAGAGTTGGTTGTCTATCACTACTTGGGATGAACTCCAAAAGAGGTTTTTAGATAAATTCTTTCCCTCCTAAAGGTTAGTCAAGTTAAGGAATGAAATCACTACATTCTATCAACATGATGGTGAAAGTTTATACAAGGCTTGGGATCATTTTAAGGACCTGCTGACGAAGTGTCCAAATCATGGCCTTCTAGAGTGGCAACAACTCACTACTTTCCATATGGTCTTACTTACAAGATTTGAGATAAGTTGGACACCATAGTTGGCAGTACTTTTGATGGCGAGATCTATCGATCAAGTAAAAGAGATAATAGAGACCATGGGGACAAGTCAAAATGCTTCCAGTTGGGCCAAGAATATCTCAAGGAGGGGAGTTATGGAATTAGACATCCTAAATGCTTTGTTAGCCCTGAATGAAGCATTAACCAAGAAGGTTGATTTGCTGTGCTCAAGACAAAATGAACCAACGAACACTACAAGAAAATTGACTTTCAGTGGCGACTTTTTGGTGGCGACTAAATAAGTCGCCACTAAAAGTTGAGTTTTGGTGGCGACTCTTATAGTCGCCACTAAAAGTCGACTTTTCGTGGCGACTATAGTATTTTTTAAAAAAAATAAAAAAAACTCAGATTTTTTAAAATAAAATAAAAAATTAGACTTTTGGTGGCGACTATAGTCGCCACCAAAAGTCTTTTTTTAAAAAAAATAAAAAAAGTCAGATTTTTTAAAATAAAATAAAAAATTAGACTTTTGGTGGCGATTATAGTCGTCACCAAAAGTATTTTTTAAAAAAAATAAAAAAAGTCAGATTTTTTAAAATAAAATAAAAAATTAGACTTTTGGTGGCGACTATAGTCACCACCAAAAGTATTTTTTAAAATAAAATAAAAAAAACTCAGATTTTTTAAAATAAAATAAAAAATTAGACTTTTGGTGGCGACTATAGTCGCCACCAAAAGCCTTTTTTTAAAAAAAATAAAAAAAAGTCAGATTTTTTAAAATAAAATAAAAAATTAAACTTTTGGTGGCGACTATAGTCGCCACCAAAAGTCTTCTTTTAAAAAAAAAAAAAAAGTCAGATTTTTTAGAATAAAATAAAAAATTAGATTTTTGGTGGCGACTACCAAAAGTCTAATTTTTAAAAAAAATTAAAAAAGTCATTTTTTTTCTTAAAAAATTCAAAAATTTTTTTATTTTTCTTAATTTTATTTAAAAGAAATTTAATTTTTTAATTTTTTAAATTTTTAAATTTTTAAATTTTTTTAAAAAATTAGATTATCGGTGACGACTGAAGTCTATTTTTTTAAGTGAAATCGTTTTTTTTATGAAATTAGTTGAAGTTGGACTTTTGTGGTGACTCCAATAGTAATAATATATTTGCTTTTTGTTAAGTTTAATATTATTTTATTTTTGTTTTATAATATTTTTGACCTAAAATATTTTAACAGATTATATATATAGATATATATAATATTTTGCACTTACATAACACAAATGAAGTAGTGGCAGAATGGCAAGACACACATGGCTGCAAGCAAGGGACCCAGGTTCGAATATCAGGTATGCACATGTTTGGTTTAATTTCAAATAAACTTGAATATTGCACACAAAAAAATCGAGTCAGCTCGGGATAGCGAGTTATTGGATCGGGCAAGACCCGCACGAGTCGAATAGATCTCGGGTCGACCTTCCAGGCCAATCCAGATCTAAAAAGATGACGAGTGACTTTTGGTGGCTACTTTAGTCGCCACCAAAGGTAGTTTTTGCTGACACCAAAAATCATTTTTTTCACGAATTTTCTTTTTTTTTTTTGTAATAAAAATGACTTTTGGTGGCGACTAAAGTCGCCACTAAAGGTGACTTTTGGTGGCGACTTTTGAAAGTCGCCACCAAAAGAATCAGCCACGGACTTACGCCAACAACTTTAGTCGCTACTAAAAGTCGCTACCAAAGACTTTTAGTGGCGACTTTTAGACTTGTCGCCACCAAAAGTCTTTTTTTTTGTAGTGGAAGGTGAATGCAATAATCATGTCGGAAGTGAAATGTGATTTCTGTGGAGGGGCTCATGTTAATGGGTGTTGTGAAGAATTTGCTTCACTTTAGCAATTGAATTTATGGGTAATCTGCAAAGGAACTAAAATAACCCATATTCTAACACTTATCATCCAAGCTCAAGAAATCACCCTAATTTTTCTTGGAGCAATAATCATTGTTTGAATCCCTCAGCTTCATCTTCTGGTAAGCTATCTCATCTGTGTGGCTTTAATAAACAAAATAACTATCTTCTCCAAAATAGAGTTCCACCACCACAAGTGGAGAAAAAGTCATCAATGGAAGAGATGTTCATGAAATTCATGGAAAGGACTGAGGCAATAAGTCAAACTTAGAGTGCTGCCATCAAGAATTTAGAGACCTAAATAGACCAATTGGCTACTACTCTGAATAACAGGCCACAAGGCAACCTTCCCAGTGACACAGAAAATAACCCTATGAGGGATGCGAAGAAACACTGCAAGGTAATGACTCTTCAAAGTGAGTAGTAACTTCCTAAAGCTTTTACTCCAAATATTAAGAAGCAAGATGACTGTCTTGATGATCATATGAGTATTGAAGAGCAACCATTAAAAAGGGTGAATATAGATGAAAATAAGCCTCAAAAGACCAATGATAAGAAGGAAGCAACAATGAAAGAGAATTCTAAAGGGGAATCATCTGTACCTTCATCCTTTTCTTCTTCTTCAAGGATTATTTCTCCCATTCCATTCCTTCAAAGGTACAAAAAGCAAAACTTGGACTGGCAATTTAAAACATTCTTAGAGATTTTGAAGCAACTACATATCAACATCCCATTCGCAGAGGTATTAGAACAAATGCCTAGTTATGCTAAGTTCATGAAGGATGTTCTGTCAAGAAAAAGGTGATTGCGGGAGTTTGAAATGGTAGCTTTAACTCAAGAAGCAGCGCCATTCTTCAAAAGAAGTTGCTTATCAAAATGCAAGATTCGAGTAGCTCTGTAATCCCATGCAACATTGGGAGAAATTTTTCTAGTAAAGCACTGTGTGATCTGGGAGCAAGTGTGAATCTGATGCCATTCTCTATTTTCAAGAAATTGGGTTTGGGGGATGCTAGGCCCATGACAGTGACACTTCAAATAGCTAATCATTTATCGCGTTATTCGAACGGAATCATTGAGGATGTACTTGTCACGTTGGATAAGTTAATTTTTCTAGCTGACTTTATTGTCATGGACTATGAGGAAGATAAGAAGATCCTAATCATTTTGGGAAGACCTTTTCTCGCTACTAGGAAAATATTAATTGATGTTCATAAAGGGAAGCTAACCATTAGGGTCAATGATGAAGAGGTAACATTCAATATGAACAAGGTAATGAAGTCACTTGATGACCTAGATGAGTGCTATTTCATGAAGATGATACATGAGGAATCGTTCAGGTATTTTCAAGATACTATGAGTAAAGACTTTTTGGAGGCATCTTTAACTTTGGTTTGCGGAGACTGAAAAAGAGGAAGTGAAGGAACTGATGAGTTTATTGGATGCTTCAGAATCATTTTATAATCGTAAACACTTATTCGAAGTATTAGATGTATCCTCTAGAATTACATCCCCACTTAAGCCTTTAGTGAAAGAAGCCCCTGTGCTTGAGATAAAGCCCCTACCTGTATACTTAAAGTATGTATACCTTGAGAAATCGAAACACTACCAGTTATCATCTCTTCTGCTTTGACTGAAGATCAGGAAAGAAAATTGGTAGTAGTTTTGAAGGATCATAAAAGATCTATTGGATGGTCCATATTTGACATTAAGGGTAAAAGTCCATCTATGTGCATACATAGGATTAATTTGGAAGAGGAACACAAACCATTTATAAAGCACCAAAGAAGACTAAACCCAATAATGAAAGAGGTAGTCAAAAAGAAATTCTGAGATAGTTAGATGCGGGGATTATTTACCCTATTTTTCATAGCTCTTGGGTGAGCCCAGTTCAGTGTATCCCTAAGAAGGGAGGTATGATTATAGTGGCTAATGCTTGTAATGAGCTAATTCTAACTAGAACAGTAATTGGGTGGTGAGTCTGTATAGATTACAGAAAGTTGAACAATGCCACTAGAAAAGATCACTTCCCATTGCCATTCATCGACCAAATATTGGACCGTCTATCTGGAAAAGAGTTTTTCTATTTTCTTGATGGATATTCGGGGTATAATCAAATTGTAATAGCCCCGGATGATCAAGAAAAGACAACTTTCATATACCTCTATGGGACCTTTGCTTTCCACAGAATGCCATTTGCATTATGTAATATACTGACAACTTTTCAAATATATATTTCTCGGATATAGTCGATCAATGTTTAGAAGTCTTCATGGATGACTTCTTGGTGTTTAGGCTCTCCTTTGAGGATTGTTTGAAAAATTTGGAAAAGGTTCTAAAGAGATGTGAAGATACAAGCCTTGTGCTTAATTGGGAAAAATTCCATTTCATGGTTGAAGAGAGTATAGTGTTGGGGCATAAAGTGTCAAGAAAAGGTTGGAGGTTGATCAAGCAAAGATTACAATAATAGAGCAACTACCTCCTGAATCATCTATTAAAGGAGTCAGAAGCTTTCTTGGGCATGCCGAGTTCTATCAATGATTTATTAAAGACTTCTCCAAGGTGTCCAAATCTCTTTGTAAATTATTGGAGAAAGATATGCCATTTGCTTCACATAAGAGTGCAAGAAAGCTTTTGAAGAGCTAAAGCAAAAATTAGTAGCTACACCGGTGGTGGTTGCACTGGATTAGGAAAAATCATTTGAGTTAATGTGTGATGTAAGTGATCATGTTGTGTGTGTATTTTTGAGCCAACGATATGGGAGGTTATTTCATTTGATTTACTATGCCAGTAAGACTTTGACTGATGCCTAAGTAAATTATACTACCACCAAAAAATAACTTTTAGTAGTGGTGTTTGCATTTGATAAATTCAGAGTATATTTGATGCGCACAAGTGTGGCAGTATTTATGGGCCACTCAGTAATTAAATATCTGATCAGCAAAAAGGATTCAAAATCGAGGTTCATAAGGTGGATTTTGATGTTGCAAGAATTTGACTTGCACATAGTGGATCACAAGGGATCAGAGAATCAAGTGGCGGATCACCTATCTCACTTGAGTGTTGAAGTTCAAGAGGAAGTGATATGATCCCATGAGAGTCCAACTGAAGTAAACTTCACAAGCAAAGTTATGTGAAACTCAACGACAAGATGTTGAACTTCTTAGATTGAAAAACCAAATTATATCAGGTTCTTAACAACGAAATAACAAGGAAAACAAGGATAGAAATATTGACCCCGTGACTATGAAGAGCCAGATACCAATATTATCAATGGATAAAAGATTGTTGACTCCAAGGTTATTAACAACCTGAAACCAACAATATAATCAAATGAAAAATCTCAAGTTATCCGCTTGGGACTTTCGATATGAAAGCTATAGAACAGCATAAAAGGAGAACAAATCTCACTTATATTTATCAAACTCAAGTTGTGTACAAAGCATATGCCATAAGGCTTATTTATAGGATGGAAATGGAAGATTAAAAGTCATGAGGAAACCTAAAGGTTGTTCTTAGCCAACAAGCTAGAAATGAAAGACCAAAAGTCATGAAGGAAACCTAAAGGTCTTAGCCAACAAGCTAGAAATGAAAGGCCAAAAGTCATAAGAGAAACCTAAAACACACTATTTGGGCCTTTTACAAAAGACTGAAAATAAAATTAACAAAAGAAGCCCACATGGTCTAAATAAACTTAAACAAGGTACTTTAAGCCTTTTAACATCAGTTTTGGGCTTAAGTAAACAAAAGATGTCCAAAATGATTAGAATGGCCAAATAAGCTATTTTAAGCCCAAATAACAAATTTTGAACGCTTGAAGTTTCTTCATCCTTTAACGCTGGGTTCTTCTTGGATATGAAAGTGTGAAATGTTGAAGGAATGCTCCAGCTTTTCGTCTAGGTGATTTCCACGTTGCAATTGCATCAGGATGCCATTCACAGCTTTTTGGATCTGTTTGGCTTTGGCTCTTGTAATTGGCCCTTTTGGCACATCATTTTCAGCTTTGAATGGTGTAATTAGCTCCTCTTCTTCTAGCTCTAGCTCCAAGCTAGGTGACTGGATCTCATCATTCCCTCCCTCCTCAAAAGGATTCATCCTCGAATCTGTATCTGCATGATAAGGAGAAAGGTCAGAAACATTAAATGTAGGACTAACTTGATACTCACATGGAAGATCAATGACGTAGGCATTGTCATTGATTTTCTGAAGTATTTGGAAGGGCCCATAGCCTCTTGGATGCAATTTAGATTTCCTTTGATTTGGAAACCTTTCTTTACCAAAATGAACCCATACTAAGTCTCCAGTTGGAATAGCACTTGCTTTTTGCCTTTGTTAGCATGGAAGGCATTTTAAGCATTCTTTTGCTGAATATGGCGTTGTGCTTCCTCATGGATTTTTTCACCAAATCTGCCTTTTTCTTTTCATCAACATCAACAAGCTTGTTACTAGGCAAAGGTAACAAGTCCAAAGGAGTTAGTGGGTTAAATCCATAAACAACTTCAAATGGTGAAAATTTGGTTGAAGAATGCATGGATCTATTATATGCAAATTCTATATGAGGGATGAATGCTTCCTAAGATTTTAAATTCTTTTTCAAAACAGCCCTCAATAATGTACCCAAAGTCCTATTGACTACCTCAGTTTGGCCATCAGTTTGTGGATGACATGTAGTAGAAAAGAGCAAGGTTGTTCCTAATTTTCCCCACAATACTCTCCAAAAGTGACTCCAAAACTTGACATCTCGATCACTAACAATTGTTTTAGGAAGATCATGTAACCTCACCACTTCTTTAAAGAACAAGTTTGCAATGTTAGTGGCATCATCAGTTTTATGACATGGAATAAAGTGAGCCATTTTTGAGAATCTATCTATAACCACAAAGATAGAATCTTTTCCAGATTGGGTCCTTGGCAATCTTAATACAAAATCCATTGAAATGTCTACCCAAGGGTGTGTTGGAGTAAGTAAAGGCATGTAAAGACCATGGGGTTTGATTTGTGATTTAGCCCGTAAACAAGTTATGCACCTAGAGCATGTTCTTTTTACATCCTTTTTCATGTGAGACCAAAAGAAGTGTTCTTTCAGAATTTCAAGTGTTTTGGCTTCTCCAAAGTGTCCCATTAATCCTCCCCCGTGAGATTATTTAATCAACAAATTTCTCAAAGAACAGTTGGGTATGCAGAGTTTATTTTCCCTAAATAGAAACTCATCTTACCTAAAGAACCTCTCAAATGGATGTTTTTCACAAGCTTTGAAAACAACACAGAAATCATTATCATCTTCATACATGCTTTTGATGTGTTCAAAGCCTAGAAATTTTGTACTAAGAGTGGAATTAGAACATACCTCCTTGATAGTGCATCAGCCATTATGTTCTCCTTCCCTTGCATGTATTGAACCACATAAGGAAACATCTCAATAAATTCTACTCATCTTGCATTCTTGCGGCTTAGCTTGTGTTGTCCCTTTAAGTGTTTTAGAGACTCATGATTAGTATGGATGACAAATTCCTTGGACCATAGATAGTGTTGCCATGTCTCTAATGCTCTAACTAAAGCATAGAGCTCCTTGTCATAGGTGAAGTAATTCAAAGTAGCTCCGTTCAGTTTTTCACTGAAATAAGCTATTGGCCTCTTTTCCTGCATAAGAACAGCACCAATTCCAATCCCAGAAGCATCACATTCAATTTCAAAGGTTTTGGAAAAATTAGGTAAAACAAGAAGGGTGCAATACTTAGCTTTTTCTTAAGAGTACGTAATGCATCCTCTTGAGCTTTTTCCCACTTGAATCCAACATTTTTCTTGATGACCTCAGTGAGACGTGCAGCAATGGTGCTAAAGTTTTGCACAAACCTCTTATAGAATCCAGCTAGGCCATGAAAAATTCTTACCTCAGTAACTGTAGTGGGAGTAGGCCATTCTTTGATTGCCTTTATCTTCTCTTCATCCACCTTAACTCCCTTGGCACTTACAACAAAAACAAGGAAAACAACTCTATCTATGCAAAAAGTACACTTTTTAGGATTAGCGTATAATTTTTCTTTTCTTAGGACCTTAATTACACTTCTTAAATGATTCATGTGTTCAGATTCAGTTTTGCTATATACTAAGATATCATCAAAGTATACAACAATAAATTTTCCAAGAAAGTTTCTTAGAACATGATTCATTAAGCGTATAAATGTACTTGGTGCATTAGTTAAGCCAAAAGGCATTACTAACCACTCATACAAACCTTGCTTGGTTTTAAAAGCAGTTTTCCACTCATCCCCTTCTTTCATCCTAATTTGATGGTACCCACTTTTTAAATCAATTTTTGAGAAAATAGCTGAACCATGCAATTCATCTAGCATATCATCAAGTTTAGGGATAGGATATCTATATTTTACCGTGATCTTGTTGATAGCTTGGCAATCCACACACATTCACCAAGTGCCATCTTTCTTTGGAACCAAAAGGATTGGTACAGTACATAGGCTCATACTTTCTATAATATAGCCCCTTTCCATGAGTTCTTCCACTTGTCTTTGCAATTCTTTAGCTTCTTCAGGACTACTATGGTAAGCAGACTTGTTTGAGATTTGTGAGCCAGGCACAAAGTCAATTTGGTGCTCAATCCCATGATTTAGTGGTAACCCAGCAGGTAGCTCTTCTGAAAAACATCTTGGAATTCCTGCAAAAGGGTTAGGGCAGTACTAGGCAAAGAAGAATTTAATTCAATGTTAGAAAGGTAAGATTCTTTGTGAACCAACAAAATTAAAGCTCTTTCAGAGTTTAAAGATGTTCTAACTTCCTTTTCTTTTGCAAAGAAATTTAACTTACATTTCTCTCCTTTATTTTTGTATTCTTCTTCTCCTTTTGATGAGCTACCCTTTTTTTCTTGCTCATTTTGTTTTTCTTTATCAGTAGATTCAGAAAAGGGTCTCTTACCACTAGCAGCAATGGACTTTTTGATTCTGGCTTGTTCAGCAAAAACTTGTTGAGGAGGTAGTAGAGCAAGAGTGATATTCTTCCCATCTTTTATGAAATTATACCTATTTTTGTACCCATCATATGAGGTTCTTCTATCAAATTGCCACGGCCTTCCAAGTAGGATATGGTTGGCTTGCATAGGTACAACATTGCATAAGACCTCATCTTTATATTGTCCTATGGAAAATGAAACCAATACTTGTTTTGTCACTTTTACCTCTCCACTTTCATTCAACCATTGCAGCCGATATGGTCTTGGGTGCTTGGTAGTGTGAAGTCCTAGCTTTTCTACCATCAACTTGCTTGCAACATTCACATAACTCCCCCCATCAACTATTAGTCCATAAACCTTTTCCTTTACATGGCAGCGTGTATAGAATATGTTTTCTCTTTGAATTTTAGTTCCTTCATCTTTGGTTTGGGAATGCAAAGCTCTTAACACCACTAAGGCTACTCCATTCACAGCATGCTCAATTTCGCTTCCCTCTTCTTCCTCTGAATGTTCAAATTGCTCTTTTTCTTCTTCAGAATCCAAGTCTCCATTTTCTAGAAGCACCATAGTTCTCTTGTTTGGACATTGGGAAGTAATATGACATGTACCCAAACAACGAAAACATTTAATATCTCGAGTTCTAGATGAAGAGTTAGAAGTTATACCTGAATCTTTGGAAGCTTGAAATGGTTTTGCTGACACTTCGGGTTCTTTTCCTTTAATGTCACTTCATTTCGGCGAGTTGTTCCATTTTTGCTTCCAATTGGAAGTTTCAGTTCTGGAAGTACCTCGACCTCCCTTTTTCAGTTGCCTTTCCACCTTTTGAGCCATGTGTACAACGTCTTCTATTTCCACATAGTGTTGTAACTCCACCACATTGGCTATTTCTCGATTTAGGCCACAGATAAATCTTGCCATTGTTGCTTCTCAGTCTTCATCAATATTTGCTCTAATTAGAGCAATCTCCATTTCTTGATAATACTCCTCCACAGTTTTAGTTCCCTGTTTCAAAGATTGCAACTTCAAATGTAAGTCACGATAATAGTGTGAGGGAACAAACCTTCTTCTAAGTGCAACCTTCATCTCCTTCAAAGTGTCAATTGGTCTTACATGGTTCCTCCTTTGGCTTAAGACAAGTTGATCCCACCATATAATTGCATAGTCCGAAAAGGCTACAGCGGCAAGTTTAATTTTCTTATCTTCAGAATAATTGTGACATTCAAAAATCAGTTCTACCTTCCTCTCCCATTCAATGTAAGCATCTGGATCACTTTTTCCTTGGAAAGGTGGTAGATTGAGTTTAATGGATCCAGTGTTTCTGTCTACTGGTTCTCTTTCTTGATTTTGTGCTTGTCTTTGGTGTTGCCTTGGTACTCTTGGTGCTAATGTAGTGCTAGCATCTGAAAATGATCTCTTTCTATTATCACTATCTTCTTCTACATGGATAGGGCTCCTCCTTTGGGTTCGTCGGTTTCTTGAACTAGAGCTGGTTTGCCCATATCTTTCCATATTAGTGAGTCTTTCATTAATGTTGGCAACTGTCAAAGTCATCCTCTTAAGGCTTTGACTCAAACTTCTTAGGAGAAGTTTCTGATCTGGGTTATTCATTTCTTGTTCTTCTCTCCCACTTTGAGACATAATGAATTCTGTAACAATGAAAAAGTTATATAAAGGAAATCCTCACCTTCTCTTCTTACGTGTTTCACTCGAATTAGATTTCTCTCAATTCACTCGCGTTTCTGCTCGAGGGTTATTCAGGCTTTTTAAACCTCTTTGATGTTCTCACAACTCTCTTTGCCTTTTTGCCCTCAACTTCCCTTTTAAAGCTCTATAGTTTCAACCAAAACTCAACCAATTAAAAACTTGATCTCAACCAATTTGAGTTATATTTGTAGTTTTCAAGTTGTTAAAAGGATTAGAGTTAATTCAGAGTAAAAACAAAGCACGACAGAATTTAATTTGGAAAAACTTGATTTGAAAGGAATTTCAACCTTAGAAACAACAAGGATAACAAGAAGATGATTCAAATTTTAATTGATGATGATTCAGATCTGATTGCAGAATTTGTGGTTTCTTTAAATCCTTTTTTTCTACTTCTTTTCTTTTTTTCTCATTTTTTTTCTACTTCTTTTCTTTCCTTTTCTCTTTTTTTCTTTTTTTTTTCCTTTTTTATTATTTTTTTTAGATGCAAGTAAAATTCTCAAACAATATGAAATCCACCTTAATAATTATGCATACAGGTTAAGGAAAAAGAAATCACCAACAATAATGACAATTAAAGGCTAAATTTCTGAAAAATGGTAGATGAATAGACACAAAAAAGAACGAAATGAACAAACACGAAAATGGAAAGAACAGAGTTTACTACAAATGAAGGCAAAACAACAATAGGGAGAAATAAAAAATATCCAACAGAAAGAAAGAAAGAAAATAATAGAACCTTAATTTGGCTGGCTCTGATACTAAATGATATGATCCCACGAGAGTCTAACTAAAGTAAACTTCACAAGCAAAGTTATGTGAAACCCAACGACAAGATGTTGGACTTCTTAGATTGAAAAACCAAATTATACCAGGCTCTTAACAATGAAAAAACAAGGAAAACAAGGATAGAAATATTGACCCCGTGACTATGAAGAGCCAGAAACCAATATTACCAATGGATAAAAGATTATTGACCCCAAGGTTATTAACAACCTGAAACCAACAATATAATCAAACGACAAATCTCAAGTTATCTGCTTGGGACTTTTTATATGAAAGCTATAGAACAGCACAAAGGAGAACAAATCTTACTTATATTTATCAAACTCAAGTTGTGTACAAAGCATATGCCATGAGGCTTATTTATAGGATGGAAATGGAAGACTAAAAGTCATGAGGAAACCTAAAGGTTGTTCTTAGCCAACAAGCTAGAAATGAAAGACCAAAAGTCATGAAGGAAACCTAAAGGTCTTAGCCAACAAGCTAGAAATGAAAGGCCAAAAGTCATAAGGGAAACCTAAATTAAATTGGTCCAAGAACTAAACACTCTAAACACACTATTTGGGCCTTTTACAAAAGACTAAAAATAAACTTAACAAAAGAAGCCCACATAATCTAAATAAACTTAAACAAGGTACTTTAACCCTTTTAACATTAGTTTTGGGCTTAAGTAAACAAAAGATGTCCAAAATGATTAGAATGGCCAAATAAGCTATTTTAAGCCCAAATAACACATTTTGAATGCTTGAAGTTTCTTCATCCTTTAACGCTGGGTTCTTCTTGGATATGAAAGTGTGAAATGTTGAAGGAATGCTCCAGCTTTTCGTCTAGGTGATTTCCTCATTGCAATTGCATCAAGATGCCATTCACAGCTTTTTGGATCTGTTTGGCTTTGGCTCTTGTAATTGGCCCTTTTGGCACATCATTTTCAGCTTCAAATGGTGTAATTAGCTCCTCTTCTTCTAGCTCTAGCTCCAAGCTAGGTGGCTGGATCTCATCACGAAGGCATGCCCTTAATAAATGAAAACTTCCCAAATGAGAAATTGTTTTATGTTGAAAAAGTAATGAGATCTTGGTACATTGATTATGTAAATTTCTTGGTATTTAGTTTGTTTCCTTCTGACAGTAATTATCAACAGAAGAAAAAGTTCACCCATGATGCTAAGTCTTATTTCTAGGATGAACCTTTTTTGTTTCGTCAATGTGTTGATAATGTGTTCTAGCGTTGTGTCCCTGAAGAGGAGTTGTATAACATATTATGGCATTGTCATGGGCCAAAGTATGCTGGGTATTATAGCAGTGTTCATATAGCTGCTAAGGTTTTAGAAAGCTAATTTTATTGGCCCTCATTATTCAAAGATGCAAGAAAATTTGAAGAAAGGTGCGACTGGTGCCAAAGGAGTGGAAATGTGTCACGAAAACACAAAATGCCTCTAAATAGTATATTGGAATAGAGGTATTTGATGTGTGGGGAATTGATTTTATGGGGCTATTTCCTCCCCCATTCGCTAATCGATATATCTTGGTGACTGTTGATTATGTCTAAGTAGGTAGAAGCAAACACCTACCAATGATGCAAAAGTGGTGTTGAAGTTCTTAAAAAAGAACATATTCTCTTGTTTTGAAGTGCCACGAGCTTTGATCAGTGATGAAAGGTCACACTTTTGTAACAAGAGCTTGGAGACTCTTTTGGCTAGATATAGGGTCTAATATCAGGTAGCCACTTTGTACCATCCCCAAACTAGTTGCCAAATAGAGATATCTCATAGTGAATGGAAAAGAATTTTGGAGAAAATGGTTAGTACCTCACGGAAGGATTGGGCAAGTAAGCTAGATGATGTGTTGCAAGCTTACCGCAATGCATTCAAAACTCCAATTGGGACTTCATCTTTCTGAATGGTTTTATGGTAAGACATGCCATCTTTCGGGTGAACTTGAGCATAAAGCTTTTTGGGCTGTAAAATTTCTAAATTTTGATGTGAAAAAGGCTGGGGAGAAGAGACTTTTACAACTGAAGGAGCTGGATGACCTTTATCTCCAAGCTTATGAAAGTTCTCGTCTGTATAAGGAGAAGGTCAAAAGATGACATGACTAGAAGATTGTTCATTGATCCTTTGTTAAGGGTCAAAAGATCTTACTATATAACTCAAGACTAAAATTATTCCTTGGGAAATTGAAGTCAAGGTGGTTTGGACCTTTTGTAGTGAAAGAGGCATTTTCAAATAGAGCAATGGAAATTACTTATTTGGAGGCTATGCGAAGATTTAAAGTAAATGGTTAGTGGCTAATTGGGACATGAGAGTGAAAAGGAGGGGACCTGCTTGCTTTCACATCACCAATTGCTTAGGCACCCCGATAAAGTCTGGCTGAAGACTATAAACTTAACGCTCTTAGAAGGAAATCTAAGTCTTTGTTGTTTTGTGGTTTATTTCTACTAGTCTTTTTGTGTTTTAAAGCTTTAATTGTTTTATTGTGTGTTGATGTACTATATTGAAAGTGTTAAACTGTTCTGTTTATATGTGCTAAATTGCTGAGGTTAGAAGAACTGAGTTTTGGTTGTTGTATTGTTGTGTTGCTGCACTGATACTTTATACTGACGTGGAATTCTGATCATTTGAGGAATTTAGTTGCTTTGATTTGATTACAACTGCTAGCATTACCTTATAATT
The DNA here is from genome assembly GCA_037074585.1 of Biancaea sappan. NCBI lineage: Eukaryota > Viridiplantae > Streptophyta > Magnoliopsida > Fabales > Fabaceae > Biancaea > Biancaea sappan. Next base: position 30,815,465 of record CM073493.1, read on the forward strand.
TTGATGATTCATTGAAATTCTTGTCTGATGTTGGGTTACTGGCATAATCTTAGTTGTGAAAAATAATTGTGGTGTGATTATGCTAGGGTGCAATAGTTGTAACATAGGGGACTCATTGTTTGGGCTATTATTGCCAAAATAGACAATTTGGTTCTGTGTTATCTTGCTGCAGCGTTGACTTTGTATTGCTACAGTGAGGTGTTGGGTGTCAGAAGGTTGTACATTATGTGATAGCATGCTGCAGCAGTGGCATTTGTCAACTGCTGTGGCCTGGGTTGGCCAAAGGATTAAGGCCTCTGTTATGGCATGCTACAGTGGAGGCTTCGTGTCGATGCAGCGGTATTTTGGCATATAGGAGTTTATCTTTCTGTGAGGGTACACTGCAGTGATGGGCTTTGCTTGCTTCAACAATCTGGAAGGCTAGCGGTGGTGAGTTTTGCATTAGCTCGTTGCAGCACTGGAGTCATTTTGTTGCAGCGATGGGGTTAAAAAAACAAAGGGGCGCTGTAATGGGAAGAACATTCCACTACAGCAGTGAAGCACCTATTTAAGGAAAACCCCAAAATTTTCCCCCATTTTGCCCTAATTTTTGAATTTTCTTCTCCAGCAGCCGAAAACCTCTAAGCAACTAGGTCTCCCTTATTTCTACAACAATTCCCTTCACCTAAATCTTCCATAAACTCTTCTATCTCCTTCGTTTATTCGTGTTTGTTCTTGTGTTGGTGCTCGTGGTAGGATTTGTGATTGTTCATGCTATCTCCATCCTTCGACAATGCTATGTAGGTGCTCTTCTTCCCTTTTGTTTTTAGAAATCCCTTTTTCTTTTAGAATTAGCTGCATTCTAGGGAGATATTGTAGATTAGTTTAGATTGTTGTAGTCTTTCATTTTCATTTACTTATTTTACCGTAAGCTAGAGATTTTTGTTTTTGTTATTCTTTTCTTTTCATTTCTTTCCTTTTTATTTTGGTTTTATCATTGTGGTTTCTATAGTTTAGAGAAATATATTAGCAATATAAGTTGTTCTTTAGATATTTTTTTTTTAAAAAAAAAGAGAAAACTCTTAATTATATTGGTTTGAATTTTAGGTTGTTTTAGCTTTTATTCCTTAGATTTTATTTTCTTTAGTTTAGTTAGTTCTTTTTAACTAGTTTGGAGCATTTAGTTCTTTGGAACTTCCTTTAGATTAGGCTTTTAAAATTTTTAGTATCTTTTTAGAGTAGGAATTATGTTTAGGGGAGATTGCTTACCACCATTGTAGCATTTTAGGGAGAGATTTTTAATGTCTGAGTGCAATTGGTTAATTATGCTGGATTTACTATTCGTAGGATTCCTCATTGTTCTCTTTGCTCTTATGTCCCCTCCTACACAAAAAAAGAAAGAAGATGACAGCTAAAAGAAATTTGAATGCTGAAGCTTCTTCAAGCTTTGTTGCGAATGATTTCAGATAAGCTGATCATGAGAAGATATTGTTGGGGCATTCTGGCAAGTGCACCAGTCGCGCAAGTAATAAAGTGATGAATATGAGTTATCATCTCCACAGGAACTAACATGCTAAGTACTCTAGAAGTTTAAACGTATTAGTTAAGCAAACTAATTTTTGATTTAAGAAAGCTCTAATTGAAAGTAAAATCAAATTGCAATAGAATCGAATGGAAATAAATCAAATAAAAGGCCTAAAGTTACTAATCCCCCTCTTTCGTTTTAGAAATTGCTAATTCTCCCTAATACTTGTGACTTAGATCAATTATATACAATAATCTTAGGTTTTCTAATGGCTTAAAGTGATTCTCCCAAACCTAAATTAAGCTATTCAACTCTACACAATCCCTTATGTGAGTTTAAGTCAAATTAATGTTAATCTAATTTGATTAAATGAGGTTAATTAATATTCCTATTAATTAACAAGTGAAACCCCTAAGTTCTATCACTCACCCTAATCATTCAATATTCTACTAACATCTCCCTCTCCTGAGTTTGACGAAAGCAACAAACAAGTCATAAAGTGACCAATTTTATAACAAGTATAGTAAATATGAATGATAGGTATGTATTAAATTGAAAATAATCACAAGTTTCAAAAGAAATACAAATCCTAATCTGAAATTGGGTTCATAGTAAACCTAGAATAGAAAATTAGACACTCATAGCTCTAAAACTACAGAAAATAGTAAAAGAATGAGCAAACTCCATGAATCCGAGATTGGGTTGACAGAAATCGGGCTTGATCGGCTTCGAGAATGGATTCCTCCTTCTCCTCTAGTAGAAATCGGCACCTTCCCTCTGTCTCCAACTCAGAATTGACCTAAAAAAATGTTCTGATGCGTTTTAAACTAGTGCACAATTGCGAACCACCACTATAGCGGTGAATTCCCACTGCTATAGTTGTGGAAGGTAGAGAAGAAAGCTTAAAATCATGTTTTTCCAGGTTCCACCGCTATAGCAGTGAAGATTTATCGCTATAGCGGTGGCTAGCAGAGAAGATGGCTCCAAAATATTTTTTTCAGCATTCCACCGCTATAAAGGTAGGAGACAGCAACCACGCTAGCATCTTCAGAATTTCAGCTCTAACATTCCATCTTCTAACACGAACTTCTTACCAACTCAACCTGCATCAAAAATAACAAATAAAATCATTAAATCACAGAAAAGAATCATGAAATCACTCCATTTATGAAAAGATCAAAGAAAACTAAAACATGGGTTAAAAATTACAAGCCAACAAGAAAGAGATTAAAAGATATGGGATTTAGTACCAAAATAGTATTAAATTGAGAACTCAACACTCCCCCAAACTTGAACCTTTGCTTGTCCTCAAGCAAAACTTTCAATGAGAAAAATTTTGAGAAAAATATGTGCAACCAGGAAGATGTGTAACTAGGAGGAGTAAAGATTTGAAAATGTGAATTAAAGCAAGCCAAGCCTCATCAAATCATTACTCAAAAGATTTAACTCAAGAGTTTGCAAACTTAAGGATTTAATAACAAGTGTTAACCAAACCACAAGAAAACTTGAAATCAAAGCTTCACCTCTTGGAACAGTTTATAAAACCAAATTCACAAAAATTCCAAAACTAAATTACTTCTTTGTTCTCCAAGGCATCGTTTTATTTTAATTATAGGAGCCTGTCCTTTATTGAAACTTTCAGCTATCCCCTTATTGAATCCTTTTTTCACTAGCCTCTTATTGAACTTTTTTTTAAATATATAAATATGAAAATGATCTAAAAACCATTCAAAAAGACAAAAACATGACTCCTGTTATTTTGAAGTGATAGGGCTAACACTAACAAAAATATGCAAAACTTAAGATTAGCAAACTCAAGAGGTAACTCTTAAAAAGAATTTCATTTGACATGATTTGACTTGCCAAATAATTTCAAACTTTCAGATTTCAAAATTTTCAAAAATTTCCTCCTACTACACATGCATATGGACAACACAAAATTAACCAAAATTTTTTCAAAGAAACCCATCAATATGTTAAACCTCTTCCCCAAACTTAAATTTGACAGTGTCTCCACTGTCCCAAATCAGCCCACAGAGGAGAAGAATAAACAACATCACAATAACCAAGAAAAAGAAATACCACAAGTAAAATAAACAAAACAAGAACAAAATAATAAAAACTATGAAAGAGGGAAAGAAAGCTTGGGTTGCCTCCCAAGAACGCTAAGTTAATAGTCTTCAGCCAGACTTTACCAGGGCTCCTATGCTCAAGGTAGATCCTCTAGTTTCTTTTGTTTCTTGAATCCTTTCAGTTGAGTAACAGCATTCTGCACAATATCAGGAGGTTTGAATCTTTGAGGATTGTCATGAAACTTTACATGAACCTCTGAAATTCTTAAAGCTGTCTTTGTTCTTTTCTTCTCATATTTTTCATCCTCATCACGAACTTTACTCATCTTGTTATGACAATACTTGTGAGATTCTTTATCAATCATCTTTACTATATAGTATTCTTCCGGGTCATCAGAAGTCTTCATTGCCTTGTTCATGTTAAAGGTGACCTCTTGATCATTAACTCTCATAGTTAACTCACCTTTATGAACATCAATTAATGTTTTCCTGGTTGCAAGAAAAGGTCTTCCTAAAATGATTGGGATTTCCTTGTCTTCCTCGTAGTCTATGATAATGAAGTCAGCTGGAAAAATCAACTTATCTACCTTGACAAGCACATCTTCAATGATTCCGTTCGGATAGGACATCAAATGATTAGCTAGCTGAAGAGTCACTATGGTGGGCCGAGCATTTCCCAGACCCAATTTCTTGAAAACAGACAGTGACATCAGATTCACACTGGCTCCCAGATCGCATAGTGCCTTTCTAAAAAATTTGCTTCTAATGTTGCATGGGATTACAAAGCTGCCTGGATCTTTCATTTTGCTAAGCAACTTCTTTTGGAGAATGGCGCTGCATTCTTGAACAGTTTCAAATTCACCCAAACGCCTTTTTCTTGACAGAACATCATTCATAAACTTTGCATAACTAGACATTTGTTCTAATGCCTCCATGAATGGGATGTTGATATGAAGTTGTTTCAAGAACTCCAAGAACTTCTTATATTGCCAGCCCAGATTTAACTTTTTATGCCTCAAAGGATAGGGCATTGGTGGAACAAAATTCTCAGCTGTTACCTCTTTTTCCACCTTTTCAGCTTTATCTTTTTCCTTTGAGGCCTCAACTTTCTCAGTTGCATTTTCTTGGCGCTTGACAACTTTTTCATTTTCTTCTTCAGTGGTCACCTTTTTCTTCTGATCATGTGATTTTACAGCATCAGAGAGCTCTTTAACACTCCTTAGGGTAATTACATTACAGTGCTCTTTCCCCTCCCTTCTTGGGTTGTTTTCAGTGTCATTAGGAAAATTATCTTGTGGCCTATTGTTCAGAGCAAGAGCTAGCTATCCCATTTGAGTCTCTAGATTCCTGATAGCTACATTCTGAGTCTGAAACATCGACTCGCTCCTTTCCATGAACTTCATGAACATATCCTCCATTGAAGGTTTCTTTTCCACTTGAGGTAGTGGAGCTCTATTTTAAGGAGAGAGGTTGTTCTGGTTATTGAAGCCAGGAGGTTGAGAAGGCCTACCAGAAGAGGAAACTGAGGGTTCAAGTAGTGATTATTGCTCCAGGAGAAATTAGGATGATTGCTCGAACTCGGATGATATGTGTTAGAGTACTAGTTGTTCTGGTCCTTTTGTAAATTACCCATGTAATTTAACTGTTCCACTGAAAGAAATTCCTCAGAACACCCATTGACATGAGTCCCTCCACAGAAATCACATTTTGCACCTGGCATAATTATCGCATTTACCTTCACCGATTCATTCTGTCTTGAGCATAGCAAGTCCACTTTCCTAGTTAATGCTTCATTTTGAGCTAACAAAGCATTTAGGGTGCCTAATTCCATGAATCCCCTTCTTGAAGCATTCTTGGATCGGCTAGATATATTTTGGCTCGCCCCCATAGTCTCTATAATTTCTTGGGCTTATCTGATCGGTTTAGCCATCAGAGCACCACCAGCTGCGATGTCTAATTTATCTCGTATCTCATAAGTTAGCCCACTGTGAAAGATAGCGAGCTGTTGCCACTCTTGGATTCCATGATTGGGACACTTGTTCAATAATTCTTTAAACCGCTCCCAAGCTTCAGATAAGCTCTCTCTTTCATGTTGATAAAACACATTAATTTCATTCCTCAACTTAACTGGCCTCGAAGGAGGGAAGAACTTGTCCAAGAATTTCCTTTGGAGTTGATCCCATGTAGTGATGCTCCCTTTTAGTTGAGAAGTCAACCAGCTCTTAGCAGCGTCCCTCAATGAAAAAGTGACTAACCTAAGACGAAGAGCATTATCACTCACCCCATTCATCTTAACCATGTCACAAATATCTAAAAAGTTTGTGATGTGGTTGTTTGGGTCGTCTATCGGGCTTCTCCCAAACTGGTTCTGCTAGACCATATTCATCAAGACTGCCTTTATTTCAAAGTTGTTTGCACTAAACGGAGGTTTCACTATGCTGGACGTGTGTCCAGCCTCAGTGGGTGATGTATAATACCACACAGCTCTATTGTCATCCTCATGAGGCTCAATGCCAGCCCCATTACCAACATTAACTCCAAAACCCTGATGGTTCTGGTTATCCTCAGCCATTTCTTCTTGTGTAGCTTGGCTCACTTGAGTTCTCCTAACTCTCGCTTCCCTTCTAGTTCTCCTTGCTAGTCTTTCGATCTCAGGCTCAAAGAGAAGATCAGAAGTATAAGTGGTACCTCGCATACACAATAGAAAACTCCAGTCAGAATTAACAGAAAGAAAATCACGGAATTAATGCTAAAAGCAAAAATGACTAACTACACAAAAACAAATAAAATAAAAAAAACTAAAACAAAATAAAACAAAATAGAAAAATTCCTAAGCTAGCACCTTTAAATTTCTTAGAATATTAGCTAAAAACTGTTAGTCCCCAGCAACGACGCCAAAAACTTGTTGGGGCATTCTGGCAAGAGCACCAGTCGCACAAGTAATAAAGTGATGAAATATGAGTTATTGATGCGATCTTTCCCGACAAGTGTATCAGGTCGCACAAGTAGTAAAGTGATGAGAAAGAGTTATCGTACTCAGGGATTGACTTTCAACAATTACCAATTTCACTAGATCGAGTTATATTTGGACGGAGGAAAATGTATGGACTAACTGAAAGTAAACTAAACTAACGACAAGGAATTAACCAAACACCAAATGAAGAAATACGCCATAACACAACGGGTATAGGGGATTGACTTTTTTAACTCCTTATCCATACATTTGCTAATTCCTTTTAATGTTGGTTGAGTTCACGAAAATATTTGAACCCAATGTCTTGGTGAGCAAATCTGCCTTACCAAATAATTAGCTAATGTCTTAGTCCAATTATTTAGTTCGGAGTTTAAGTTTAAGAACTCATAAGACCACGTAAACAAGATTATCTATGTCTAGTATAACCTGATTCACGGTAGAAGTTACAAGGGCGTGTTTATATCAAGTTATGTCTAGCATTAATACAAACCCCAAATACATCTAAGTTAAATGATTACAAATCACGTAAAAGGAAATAAACCAATAACAACTACTCCAATAATCAGAACAACAATTATATTAAAGCATTCAATAACAAAGCTTCAAAGGAAGTTAATATAAATCAATCCCCTAAACCCTAGAGTTTAGTTACACATTAACAAGAGGAAGAAATACATAACAATTACACAACAAAACATGATCAAGAGGAAGGAGAAAAAGGAAGAAAAACTTCAAACTAAGTAGAGAAGAGGTCTCTCATCTCCTCTATTTTTGCCCTAGCAGAGCTCCCTTCACCTCCAACTAAAAGATCCCAAAAACTTCTGTATAAATGCTATATATAGTAGAAGACTCGCAGGTTTGAGCCGGGGCACCTAGGCGCTATGTATGGCACTTGGGCACCAAGCTGAAAATAGCTAAAACACGAGGATTGGCACTTGGGGTGCCCTGAGTGGCACCTGAGGCTCCACGTTCTGAATCTTAGATAGAGAGTTGAGGTGGCGCCAGCCATCAGATGAGCAGCAGAACTTCAGTTCCTCACATGTTTCAGACCAGAAAAGAAAGCCTACAAGGAAAACAACGAAAAGCATGAAAAGGCAAGGGAAAAGAGATTGAAACAAGATAAAATAAAGAAACTACTATGTACAAAGAGAAAAGCTAAAATAAAGGACCAAGTATACAAAAGGATAGCAAAATGGGAACAAGGAGAGGAAAAAGCCCAAGAGAAACAACCAAAATTAACCAAAATAAAGGACTTATCAGTTATCATCTCCACAGGAACTAACGTGCTAAGCACTCTAGAAGTTTAAATGTATTAGTTAAGCAAACCAATTTTTGATTTAAGAAAGCTCTAATTGAAAGCAAAATAAAATTGCAATAGAATCAAATGGAAATAAATTTAATAAAAGGCCTAGAGTTACTAATCCCCCTCTTTCGTTCTAGGAATTGCTAATTCTTCCTAACACTTGTGATTCAGATCAATTATACACAATAATCTTAGGTTTTCTAATAGCTTAAAGTGATTCTCCCGAACCTAAATTAAGCTACTCAACTCTACACAATCCCTTATGTGAGTTTAAATCGAATTAATGTTAACCTGATTTGATTAAATGAGGTTAATTAATATTCCTATTAATTAATAAGTAAAACCCCTAAGTTCTATCACTCACCCTAATCATTCAGTGTTCTACCAACATCTCCCTCTCCCGAGTTTGACGAAAGCAACAAACAAGTCATAAAGTGGCCAATTTTATAACAAGTATAGTAAATATAAATGATAGGTATGTATTAAATTGAAAATAATCACAAGTTTCAAGAGAAATACAAATCCTAATTTGAAATTAGGTTCATAGTAACCTTAGAACAGAAAATTAACTACTCATGGCTCTAAAACTACAGAAAACAGTAAAAGACTGAGCAAACTCCATGAATCCAAGGTTGGGTTGACAGAAATCGGGCTTGATCGACTTCGAGAATGGATTCCTCCTTCTCCTCTAGCAGAAATCGGTGCCTCCCCTCCGTCTCCAACTCAGAATTGACTTAAAAAAATGTTCTGATGCATTTTAAACCAGTGCACAATCGTAAACCACTACTATAGCGGTGAATTCCTACCGCTATAGCGATGGAAGGCAGAGAAGAGAGCTTAAAATTATGTTTTTCTAGGTTCCTCCGCTATAGCGGTGAAGATTTACCGTTATAGCAGTGGTTGGTAGAGAAGATGGCTCCAAAATATTTTTTTCAGCATTCCACCGCTATAGCTGTAGAATCCACCGCTATAGCGGTGGAAGACAGCAACCACGCCAGCATCTTCATAATTTCAGCTCCAACATTCCATCTTCTAACACGAACTTATTACCAACTCAACCTACATCAAAAATAACAAACAAAATCATTAAATCGCAGAAAAGAATCATGAAATTACTCCATTTATGAAAAGATCAAAGAAAACTAAAACATGGATTAAGAATTGTAAGCCAACAAGAAAGAGATCAAAAGAGATGGGATTTAGTACCAAAATGGTACTAAATTGAGAACTCAACAGATATTTGAAACAAATGTCACCAGAAAGAAAGTAGTTAAAGAAAAAGGAATTGATTTGAAAGAAGCTGATTTCACTGAAATTCAAGAGATAATTGCATTACGAAATTGGGAAAAGTTGGTAGCTACTTCAACTCATGGATACTTAAGGTTGGTGTAACAATTCTATGCCAACAACTATCGTATGGCTAATGATGAGGTGAAAGAATTTGAATCTAAAGTGAGGGGTTAAAAAGTACATTTCTACCCACAAACCATCAAGGACTATCTTGGAGAATATTTCTACAATAAACAACCTTTTAGTTACCACACTCTGAAGAGTGACGGTTCATGGGATCTAGAAGAGGTTTTGAGCACTATTTATGTTCCTAGAACAATTTGGGAGTTAGATATGAAGGAGCTCCCCACCATGTAGATAGAAAAACTCTACTTCCAATTGCTAGAGTATGACATTCATCGATTATACTCTCTTGCTATCATCAAATATCTTCGATATTTTTGATCCAAAAACCTTACTAATCTAAGGTTTTATGAAAGGGATCTAGATTAATGTAGGGCTACTCATTACTAAGAATATAAAAAAGTTAGCTCAAGCAAACCCCGAAATCATAGGCTATCCTTTTCTCATAACACAGCTGCTTAAAAAACAAGAGGTTCTAGTGAGAGAAGAAAAGCCCATAAGACCCTTGGAACCAATTACAATAGAATACATTATGGGGCAGGTGGCAGAAGGTAACACAAATTCACCCCCTAGAGATTCATTGCGTAAGGGAAAAAAGAAAGGTAGTTTGGCTGGGATAAATGCAAGAATAATCAGAGCAGAGGATAGGATGATCAAAATTCAGAGCGAGATGGCTGAAATGAAGAGTGAATTGGCAAGCATCAAGAATGAAACTCAGCACCAAACTACTTACATATCCGCTCTTGGTGGCTTGTTAGCTTAGAAGCTATATTTGGATGCATCCAAACTTCCTAATTTTGTTTCAAGCCAAGGAGCTAGCCGATCTGAGGAAGTTGATGTGAGGATTGATAACATGGAGGATTAGCTTGTCCCACACTTGTTCTCTATTTCATTTTTGTTGTTTTTAGTGTGAGTGTGTGTGTTTGTGTTTTTTTTTTTAATAATATCTGTTGAATACTGTAGGAATTAAGTAGGAATTAAGTATTTCCTACTGAAATTCTCCTCTTTTCTACTAATTTAGCAATCGTTGAATCACTTTATTCTTGTAGTAGTTCAATGACCGGTCTGGTAAAACATATATATATATATATATATATGTGTGTGTGTGTGTATGTGTGTGTGTGTGTGTATATATATATATATATGTGTGTGTGTGTACTTTGATACTGAAAAGTTAGAGAATAATTGAATAAATTGCTGATTTTCTCATTAAAATATTACAATTACCTTAATTTAGTCCTTAAAAGATAGAGTGTCTCAATTTAGTCTCTGAAAAATTATATTTGATTCAATTTAGTCATTTATATTGCTAAATAAAAAAATTATTACATCTCAAAATTTTCATAACTAAAAGTTATAAAATAATAAACAAAAAGGGACCACATTGATACAAATACCATTTTTAGAGACTAAATTAAAATACTTAACTTTTTAATAACTAAATTGAGATATTTAAATCAAGTAGTAATTTACACAAAATAACTCTATTTTAAAAATGAAATATCATGTTTCCAAATAGATGTATAGACTTAAGTACTTGTTGGGGCAACGGAAGTCATGTGTCCACAATGTTACAAGTCAAGTCAACTCATATGGACATATTCCATAGAAAATATATTCCACACATTTTGTTTGTGATGTCAGAACAGAATAAATAGGTATGGAAGAATTATTTATAGTGATATGTACTACGTATTTTCATCAGTTAGAAGAGGCTAACTTTGAATGTTGTGTTCAATTAAAAATGTTTTATAGGAATTTGAACTATCTACATATTTCTTATTCCATTAACTGGAAATAGCTAACTCATTTAAATTAATACAAATTCCGCTACCTTAGTTCTTTAATATTTTTTTGGTTTTTAGATTCTTATAATTTTACTCAATTTTCAATTTGGTTGTTTCTTATAAGTTTACTCAATTTCCAATTTATCCTTATAGTTTAAAATTTTATAATTAAGTTCTTACAATTTTATAAATTTTTAATTTAGTCCTTGTCACTAAACTTCAATAAATTTTTCTTTAAAATTTAATGATATGGACAATTATATATGTATATATTGATACTTTAAATATGTATAACTTGTGTATAAAAAAAAGTAAAAATAAATAATGAAATGAACTCAGATATATGGAAAGTGATGTATAGCTTAAATGAAGTATTCAATTGTTGATGCTCTATAATAGTCCACACAATTTTTTAGGCGTGGAAGAATTATCTTAAGTTTGAATATAGTACTCCTTTTATGGTATTTTAGGAATTTTTAAAGTCCACATGATTCTTTTCTCATTAATTAAAAATAACTAAATCATTTAAATTAACACAAACTCCACAGCCTCCCTTCTTTAATTATTTTAGGTTAAATTATTTTTTTAGTCTTTTAATTTTACTCAACTTTTTTTTAGTCAGTATAATTTACAATTTTGTAATTGAGTTCTTATAATTTTATGAATTTTTAATTTAGTTCTTGTTATTAAGCTTCTGTAAGTTTAGCATTAAATTTTACTGATACAACCAATTATGTATATATTGATACCTTGAATATAATATGCATGACTTACATAAGAAAAACGAAAAGTAGAAAATTATTTGAAATTAACTCTGTTTAAATAGCTTGGGCAAGTTAGCTTGAATCATGTACATTCAGAGAGACAAAATGGCAAACAATTAGTTGTGCCTGTCAAATTTAACAAAATATTAATAAAAATATAAACAATAAAGAATAAGGACTAAAGAAAAGTAAAATTTAATCTTAATTAATGTGCAAGCTACATTGGAGATATTCTTACCCTAGGAAAAAAGGGATAAAAAGCTAAATTTTCTAATAAGTTAAATATGAATTTTTGCCTGGACAAGTTAATTAACAAGATAATATTAAGAGAAAAATGCTTTCGGGTGAGATGCTATATTATTTATAATGGACTTCTGAATTATTTTGGAATTTAAGTTTTTGTTGGTAAATAAAATTAATTACCTCTTCTCACACTCCTTCAAATAATTAATTATCTAGTACACCCATTTTATTTCTAATCACGGAGAGATAATTGATTTGAATGAATGAATAAATAGAAAAATTAAAATTTTCTCATTTTTAATGAATTATTTACTTTTATAATTTCAATCATCCGAACTAGCCAATTTTAAGTCTTTTGCAAAAATAAGATTATATATTTTTCTCCTTCCATTGATAATTTCTCTCGTATCATTTTATATGTGTTTTAAAATTCAAATAGCAATACTTCTCCAGCAAGTTGATGAATTCACCTAAAATATCAAGCCATGACAAGGACATTATATAGTCAAGTTGATGAAATGGCATTTTTTCACATTTCGTTACAATTACTTACCCTGAAGGATATATATAGCATAGCCTTCTCCTCTTTCCTTTTCAATCTAAGAAGCCTTAATCTACCAAACATGGCAAACATTTGTTTTCATTTCACCTTCTTCATGTATTTCCTGTTTTCCCTCATGGTTTGTATTGCTTTATGCAAGACCAATTTTATCACAGATGAGTTTGCACTTGTTTCTTTCAAGTCTTCTATAACTAGGGACCCTTCGAATTACTTAGCTAATTGGTCCATCTCTTCTTCTCTTTGTAATTGGGTTGGGGTTACTTGTGATCCTCTCCAACAAAGGGTAAGGATATTGAATCTTGATAAGATGGATCTTGAGAGCACCTTACCCCGACAATTAGAAAATCTATCCTCCCTAGTTAAACTTAATCTTCATTTGCCAATAGAGTTACTCAATTACACAAATTAAAAATACTCAACTTGAGCCACAATGAATTCAATGACAAAATTCCATCATGGATAGAAGGCTTATTTACACTTCGATGCTTGATTCTCCGCTTTAATAGCTTTGAAGGTTTTATTCCTCTAAGTATATCTAATTTGTCAAAGTTAGAGACCTTGGATTGCAACTTTAATTCTATCAATGGTTTCATTCCACTAGAAATTGGAAGGCTCCAATGCTTAAAGATCTTACGCATTGTAGGGAATAAGCTTTCAGGAATTATACCTCCAACTATTTCTAACTTATCTTCATCACTTGAGTTGATTAGTTTATCCTTCAACTCCTTAACAAGTATGTCTTAAAAATCATGTGATATTAGTTTTTGGTCTTATTTATAACAATTATACATTTATCAAATATTCTTTAAATATTTCTATTCTATATTTTCATATTATGTTTTATAGAATTCATTTTGTATGTATGTTTTGTGTACCAAAGTTATTTTCTTTGCATAATTAATATTTGTTAGTATATACTTTCAAGCAATTATTTCAATAGTATAATTAAAAAATATATTCTTTCTTTTAAATCAACCAAATATTGTAGAAAAACTCATCATAAAATTAGAACTTTTTTTAATGTCTTTTAAAAAAAATCTATTATTTAACTAAGGAAACATAATTTTGATGTAAATTTCTTTCATCTTTTATTTATATCTCCTTTATTGAATAGTTCGGAAAAGAACAAATGAAATATACGCAATTGAATTTGTTAAAAGTACGTTAACTTAAAAAAATTGAATATTCCTTCTGCATGATATTGTTCCCCATTGTTAAATATGAACTTAATATTTGTTGACCTTAGAGGATATATCTCGAGACATTGGTGATATTTCAAAACTGAAAAATATATTAATTGTTTGGTCCCATATTGTCAATTATCTTCAATATATATATTAGAGTTGCAACAAATTTATTTTGGACAAAATAATTTAGTTTGAAAAACACACAAAAGCTGTTCTATGCAAGCATAAGAATGACGTTTTGTTGAGAATGACGTTTCATTGATTTTATGTTGTTAAGGTTTCTCAATTTAAATGGTCGAGGGTTTATTGTAATAGGTTACTAATTAAAGGGATAAAATGTAGTATTTTATTATGAAAGAACAAAAAAATTTAATAATTTTTATAAAATATATGCAACTGAATTTTTAAAAGTAATTAAATCAATTTATTTAAAAAAATTGAATATTCCTCCCGCGTGATTATTGTCTCATTGTTAAATGTGAGCTTAATATTTATTGATAATGCAGGATCTATTCCCAAGGAGATGGGTAATATTGCAAAACTAAAAGTTATATATTTGAAAAATAATCAATTGGTTGGCCCCATACCATCAAATATCTTCAATATATCGGAGTTGCAACGAATTGAATTGAATGAAAATAATTTGTCAGGAAGCATCCCCTCAGATATATGCCATGGGTTTCCAAAATTACAAGAATTGTCTCTTGACTCGAATCAACTATTTGGTCCTATCCCATCTAGTTCGCAACAATGCAAAGGGCCCAAATATTTATCACTAACCTCTAACAGATTTAGTGAACATGTACCAAGAAGCATTGGAAACTTATCTATGCTTCAAGAGTTACACTTAGATCATAACCTTTTGATAGGTATCTCATCTATATCAAATCTCCATCTATTACTATTTTTTATATATTCAAAAATTAAATAATAAAATCATATGATAACATCACTAAAGTATAAATTTGAATAAAAAGTCATACGATGAAACCGTTGTTATAGTATTAATTTGAATAAATATTATTATCTTATATTTAATTTTTATATCTGATATTTTTTAACTTCATTTCAAATTTCTACAATTTTAATATTTCAAAGCTTTGATCAATTATATTTTCAAAGTCAAATTAAACATGAAAATCATAACATGTATTTGAAGTAAAAAAAGATGAAAATTTGTAACTTTATCAATTGTAGCACTGTTTTGTTAATTTTTTTTTGTTTTACATAGTTTTCGCTAAAATAAGTTTTTTTGTTTTTTTGTTTTTGTTTTTAATGATAAGCTAAATCAAAAGTTAGCAGAGCTATATTGTTAGACATATTAAATTCCAAATCATGTCTGTATGAATATATTGCCTCAATTTGATTACCCGAAAAGTTATTTTTGAACCAAAAATTATGTTACATAATAAACAATATGCTTTTCTAATAAACATGCACGCCCACACACGCGCGCGCACACACACATCTACACACACACACACACACACACACACACACACACACACACACACACACACACACACACACACACACACACATATATATATATATACTTCAAGTATTATTCGAATTAGATGTATATATTTTACCATACTATTAAATTTATTTCTATATTATTATATATGACTTGGCTCCTTATGTAATCATTAGTCTATGCATTACTAGATAAATAATTTGAAATAAAAAATCTAATATAAAAAGAGAAGTTAGAATTAAAACCGTCATTGTAATATAAATTTGAATTAAAAACAATAACAATTTGTTACTGACTAAAAGTTTATATTTTAAACAGTTAATGGTATATTGCTCTTTAATTTTTATATTTGCTTATGACAATTGTAATTTTTTACAATTTTCTTATGCATATAACTTACATATTTCATTAGGAACCTTCCATTTAATATCTGCGAAATTTTTTCTTCAATTTTGAATTCTTTAAAGCTTTCAATTTGTTATTGGTTTAAAGTCAAAGTACATGATAAAATGAAACATATAGTATGTATTTAAATTAAAAAATGGAATTGCAACTTTATATTTTTTTTGCGAAAAGTAACTTTATCAATTGTAGCATGTTTTGTAATATTTTATATTACGTATTTTTTTGCTTAAAAAAAAGTTACCGGAGCTATATAGATTCTTAGAAATGTGAAAGTCTTAAGTCATATCTGTAGTAATATACTGCCTTAATTTGACTAGCCAAAAAATTGTTACAAAATAAAACAAGATGCTTTTCCACTATATATATATTATGATGAACAAGATGCATTACTTAACTAATAAATAACAAAGGGTAATCGTTTTCTAGGTTGATATTATTAAACTGTACGCTAATAGTTTACATAATATAGTTGGAATAATACGACACCCGGTGAGATGCTAGTATTTTAGAATAAATTTCTAAAATTTGCTGGAATTTAATTTTCTTTGGTAAATAAAATATCTAGTCCACACATTTTATTTCTAAACGCATAAGGATAATTAATTTGAATCAATGAACATATAAATGAATTGAACAACCAAATCATTTTTGATGAATTACTTTAACAAATTTACTTTCATAATTTCAATCATCCGCACTAGTCAGTAGTAATATCTTTTGTCAGAATAAGATTATATATTTTTGTCTTTTCAATGATGAATTTTCTTTCTCTATTATATTTATTTATATGTCTTTTCAAATCCAAATGACATTAATTTTCTCTAGCAAGTTTATGAATACACCTAAACTGATGTTGATGGAAATGGTATTATTTCATATTTCTTTACAATTCTAACCTATGGTTAATTCTTTTCCAAATATACACACACACAGTATAGCCTTCTCCTCATTCCTTTTCAATCGAAGAAGTCTTAAATCTACTAGACATGGAAAACCTCTATTTTCATTTCTTCTTCCTCATCTTCTGACTGCTTTTTGTAAAGGTTAGCACCGCTTTGTTTAAGATCAGTTTGACAACAGATGAGTGATCCTTCTCCTCATTGATTACTTTCATAGTCATTTGTCACAAGAGTTACTGTTAGTCGATTAGGCAAGCGCACCAATCGCACAAGTAATATAGTGATTTGAGAGTAAGAGTATCGTTCCCACGAGGACTAAGCGACTAAGTACCCAAGAAATTTAATTGAATTAGTTGGACGAAGCAATTGGATTGAGGACAACTCTAATGAAGAACTAACAATAAAAGTGAACTATGACAGTAAATTTTTATAGATTTTCTTTTAATGACAGTAAACAATGCAAAAACTGATGAAATAGTCTAATTAAAGCCTAGGGTCACTAATCCCTCTCCTCTATCTTAGAAATTACAAAACCCCTCTCATGCACTCGCAACTTATTCAACTATATAAGTTAATCCTAGGTTATTCTAATAACTTAAAAGAATCCTCCCGAATCTCAATTAAGTTGCTCAACTCCTATGCAATTCCTTGTGTGGGTTAAGCCTAACACAACCAACCTAGCTTTGATTAAACGAGATTAACTAACATTCCTATTAGCTAACAAGCGAAAACACTTAGTAAGGTTCACGCACTCGTCCTTCCTATTCAGTGTTCTACTCTCACCTCCCTCTCCCGAGTTCGAAGACAGCAACAAGCATACATATAGATTGATCAAGTCCATATAACGCAACAATAAAATGGATAGAAAGACTTATATTAATTGAAATAAGGTTGCAAATACATGAGAGAATGTAAAATCTATTCAGGAGTCAAGTTCATAGTAACCCTAGATAGAAAATCTAGCTACTCATAGAAAATAAACAGCAGAAAGCAGAAAAAGAGATGAAGTTGGCCATGAATCTGAGGTGGAATGATGGATTGAGCTCCCCAAGCCTTGAGAATCAGGTTCCCCTTGCTCCTCTCAGCCAAAACGGCGCCCCCCTTCAGTCTCCAACTCCAGAATACCCTAAAAATTTCATCTGAAGCCTTTTATATCAGTGCAGGATCGCGAACTACCGCTATAGCGGTAAGTACCCACCGCTATAGCGGTAGGAGGCAGAGAAGAAGGCTTAAAATTGAGTTTTTTTAGGTTTTACCGCTATAGCGGTGAAGATCCACCGCTATAGCGGTGGCTGGCAGAGAAGAAGGCACCAAAATCTTTTTTTCAGCAATCCACCGCTATAGCTGTAAATTTTACCGCTATAGCTGTGGGAGACAGCAATTAATTCAGCATTTTCAGAATTTCAGCTCTAGTATTCCATCTTCTAACACGAACTTTTTACCAACTCAACCTACACCAAAAATAGCAAATAAACCCATTAAATTGCATAAAAGAATCATCAAATCACTCCATTTATTAAAAGATCAAAGAAAACTAAAACTAATCTAAACTACTCAAAATATGAGCTAAGAATTACAAGACAACAAGAAAGAGATCAAAAGAGAGGGTATTAAACATCAAAATGACACTAAATTGAGAACTCAACACTCCCCCAAACTTGAACCTTTGCTTGTCCTCAAGGAAAAACTTTCAATGAGAAAAATTTTGAGAAAAATATGTGCGACCATGAATATGTGCAACTGGGAGGGGTAAAGATATGAAAATGTGAATTAAAGCAAACCAAGTCTCATCAAACCATTACTCAAAAGATTTAACTCAAGAGTTTGCAACCTTAAGGATTCAAAAAGAAGTGTTAACCAAACCACAAGAAAATTTGAAATCAAAGCTTCACCTCTTGGAACAATTTATAAAACCAAATTCACAAAAATTCCAAAATTAAATTACTTCTTTGTTCTCAAAGGCATCGTTTTATTTCGATTCTCAAGGGCTTCACTGTTTTGTTCTCAAGGATATAGCTTCCTAACTTTCCTTATTTCCTTTGGAAATTTTTTTTTTAATTTTCTCATTTTAGTTTAATTACATGAGCCTATCCCTTATTGAAACTTTCAGCTATCCCCTTATTGAATCCTTTTTTCACTAGCCTCTTATTGAACTTTTTTTTTATATATAAATATGAAAATGATCTAAAAACCATTAAAAGAGACAAAAATAAAACTCCTGTTATTTTGAAGTGATAGAGCTAACACTTACAAAATATGAAAACTTAAGATTAGCAAACTCAAGAGGTAACTCTTAAAAAGAATTGCATTTGACATGATTTGACTTGCCAAAAACTTCAAACTTTCAGATTTCAAAATTTTCAAAAATTTCCTCCTACAACACATACGTATGGACAACACAAAATTAACCAAAATTTTCTCAAAGAAGAAACTCATCAACAAACCTCTCCCCCAAACTTAAATTTGACAGTGTCCTCACTGTTCCAGATCAGCACAATAGAGGAAAAGAAGACACAACATAACAAACAAAACAAAACAAAACAAAATGCTATTACGAACATCCTAACTGCCATTCACCAAAATAATAAACATGACCATATTCAGCATTTATCAATTCAACTCCAAAATAAATACTAAATAGCAGTTAAAATATTACTAATAGCAGCACATCAAACCACAACAAAAAAAAATAGAAGAAAAAAAAAATTACGAAAGCAATAAACTTGGGTTGCCTCCCAAGAGCGCTAAGTTTATAGTCTTCAGCCAGACTTTACCGATGCTTGTTCAAGGTCGATCGTCCAATGTCGGCCACCTACACAATAAGAAACACCGGTTAACAATGAAAAATATAGCTAAAAATAAATTGACACAAGAAAAGCTTAAATGATTAAATACTCAAATAGAATAGTAAAGAGAAAAATGAAAGAAATCAAGACAAAACAGAAAATAAAACAAAGCGTCCAAGCTAACACTTTCAAATTTCTTTGAATATTAGCACAAATCTTAGTCCCCGGCAACGGCGCCAAAAACTTGTTAGTCGATTAGGCAAGCGCACCAATCGCACAAGTAATATAGTGATTTGAGAGTAAGAGTATCGTTCCCACGAGGACTAAGCGACTAAGTACCCAAGAAATTTAATTGAATTAGTTGGACGAAGCAATTGGATTGAGGACAATTCTAATGAAGAACTAACAATAAAAGTGAACTATGACAGTAAATTTTTATAGATTTTCTTTTAATGACAGTAAACAATGCAAAAACTGATGAAATAGTCTAATTAAAGCCTAGGGTCACTAATCCCTCTCCTCTATCTTAGAAATTACAAAACCCCTCTCATGCACTCGCAACTTATTCAACTATATAAGTTAATCCTAGGTTATTCTAATAACTTAAAAGAATCCTCCCGAATCTCAATTAAGTTGCTCAACTCCTACGCAATTCCTTGTGTGGGTTAAGCCTAACACAACCAACCTAGCTTTGATTAAACGAGATTAACTAACATTCCTATTAGCTAACAAGCGAAAACACTTAGTAAGGTTCACGCACTCGTCCTTCCTATTCAGTGTTCTACTCTCACCTCCCTCTCCCGAGTTCGAAGACAGCAACAAGCATACATATAGATTGATCAAGTCCATATAACGCAACAATAAAATGGATAGAAAGACTTATATTAATTGAAATAAGGTTGCAAATACATGAGAGAATGTAAAATCTATTCAGGAGTCAAGTTCATAGTAACCCTAGATAGAAAATCTAGCTACTCATAGAAAATAAACAGCAGAAAGCAGAAAAAGAGATGAAGTTGGCCATGAATCTGAGGTGGAATGATGGATTGAGCTCCCCAAGCCTTGAGAATCAGGTTCCCCTTGCTCCTCTCAGCCAAAACGGCGCCCCCCTTCAGTCTCCAACTCCAGAATACCCTAAAAATTTCATCTGAAGCCTTTTATATCAGTGCAGGATCGCGAACTACCGCTATAGCGGTAAGTACCCACCGCTATAGCGGTAGGAGGCAGAGAAGAAGGCTTAAAATTGAGTTTTTTTAGGTTTTACCGCTATAGCGGTGAAGATCCACCGCTATAGCGGTGGCTGGCAGAGAAGAAGGCACCAAAATCTTTTTTTCAGCAATCCACCGCTATAGCTGTAAATTTTACCGCTATAGCTGTGGGAGACAGCAATTAATTCAGCATTTTCAGAATTTCAGCTCTAGTATTCCATCTTCTAACACGAACTTTTTACCAACTCAACCTACACCAAAAATAGCAAATAAACCCATTAAATTGCATAAAAGAATCATCAAATCACTCCATTTATTAAAAGATCAAAGAAAACTAAAACTAATCTAAACTACTCAAAATATGAGCTAAGAATTACAAGACAACAAGAAAGAGATCAAAAGAGAGGGTATTAAACATCAAAATGACACTAAATTGAGAACTCAACAGTTACTCCAATACTCAGATTGAAAATACCCAACTTGAACTACAATAAATTTAGTGAGAAAATTCCATCTTGAATTTTGAAAACATGTAATATTAATATTTGATCTATTTAAAAAATTAAATTATTTATGACAATGCATAAAACAAAATCACTATTCTAAAATAATACTTATACTATAAAAACTTTCACCAACAATTAATCGTATTTACTCCCACCTGTATTTTGTGTGTTATAGTGGCCTCCTAACAAGTAATCTATTACGAATTGAAATGTAAGATGTCCATAGTCTAATTTATTTTATTATTGTGTGTATATATATACTTCTAGATTCTATATCGAAGGAGAATGGTAATCTTAATGAACTCAAAATAGTAGGTTTGGGAGATAACAAGCTAAGTGGATGGATTCCTTCGAATATTTTCAACATCTCAACTTTGGAATCAAGATTTCAAATTGCGGCAGCATTAGTGTGATGCGGCTGCAACATTGCGGATGCTGCCACTGCCGCATCCACATCACCCCGTAATTGCGGGGTGAGTTCAAAACGCACCGTTGCGCCGCAACGGAACGGGATTGCAGCCGCAACAAAACGGGATTGTGGCCGCAATAGCATTCCGTTTTGTTTTTGATATAAAATGGCGAAAAAAGAAAAAACATATCAGCATTTTATTCCAGTCCATGAGTCCAGTGAGTCTAGATCTAGATCTGAGGAAGAGAGAAAGTGAGAAACCCACTTACCTGGCCCGTCGCACGCCGTTGAAGAAGAGTAGAAGACTGTCGCTGTCCAAGTTCGAACTCAAAGTCGAAGGTTGCCAGCCACTTGCCCTCTTGCCGTTCGTGATTTGTCGTCATCCCCCCTGTTTTCCTCCACAACAATCATTCGTTTGTGACTTCGTGAGTTCGTTCTACACTTCTTTGCCTTCAATCTTCATCTCTTTGATTGTTGGTCACCGGTCACGGACTCACGGCCGTGCTCACTGCTCAACATCCCTTCAGCTCACACAGGTAATCTTCTTCGCAAGACCAGAGGAGAGTGTTATGTTCTGTCTCTCACTCTCTATTCTGCCTCTGTCTGAATCTCTTAATGCTCTCTCTCTCTCTCTGACTCGTGTTCAAGTGGAAACCGTGAGGGAGGGAAGTTGGAAAAGTGAGGAAAGAGATGAGATGTGAAAAAGTGAGATATGACTTTCCAAGTTTCTAGTGGCTTCAGGGGACGGCAGATTCAATGAAATAATGAAATGTAATGATAAAAGTGAAATGAAATTGAAATGTGTATGAGTGTGAGTGGGACAAATGAAATTAAAGCGGGACCAGCAGATTTTGCTTCGTGATATGGGCTGATTTTGTGTTGATTTTGTGTGAAATTGTGAATTATAAAATTGAAATGATGATGATTGGTCAGATCTAATTGTGGTGTTAATTGTAAAATAATCTGATGATTTTGGATCTGATTTTGGTATGAATTGTGATTTTTGTGTGTTTGTGATTTTTTATTTAAAAAATATCTGATTGTGAGATAAATTGTGGCTGATTAGGAAGACAATAAAGACTTAGATCATAATTAGTATTGATAATTTAATTTGAAAAATTTTAAATTTGTGAGATGCTAATGATTAAGAAAATGGAGATAAAAAAGAAAATTACAAATTAGTAAAATTAGAATACAACTAAATTAATTAAGAATGATCTGATTCTGAGATTAATTGTGGCTAATTAGGAACACAATAAACACAATAAAGACTTAGACCACAATTAGTATTGGTAATTTAATTTGAAAAATTTTAAATTTGTGAGATGCTAATGATTAAGAAAATGGAGATAAAAAAGAAAATTATGAATTAGTAAAATTAGAATACAACTGAATTAATTAAAAATGATCTGATTGTGAGATTAATTGTGGCTAATTAGGAACACAATAAAGACTTAGACCACAATTAGTATTGGTAATTTAATTTGAAAAATTTTAAATTTGTGAGATACTAATGATTAAGAAAATGGAGATAAAAAAGAAAGTTATGAATTAGTAAAATTAGAATACAACTGAATTAATTAAAAATGATCTGATTATGAGATTAATTGTGGCTAATTAGGAACACAATAAAGACTTAGACCACAATTAGTATTGGTAATTTAATTTGAAAAATTTTAAATTTGTTAGATACTAATGATCAAGAAAATAAGATAAAAAATAAAATTATGAATTAGTAAAATTAGAATACAAATGAATTAATTAAAAATGATCTGATTGTGAGATTAATTGTGGCTAATTAGGAACACAATAAAGACTTAGACCACAATTAGTGTTGGTAATTTAATTTGAAAAATTTTAAATTTGTTAGATGCTAATGATTAAGAAAATGGAGATAAAAAAGAAAATTATGAATTAGTAAAATTAGAATACAACTGAATTAATTAAGAATGATCTGATTGTGAGATTAACTATGGCTAATTTGCAAGACAGTGAAGACTTGGACCTCAACTAGGATTGGTAATTTAATTTGAAAAATTTTAAATTTGTGAGAAAATAGAGATAAGAAAGAAATTTATTAATTAATAAAATAGAGAATTCAATTGAATTAATTAAGAAATGACTATATTTGACATTTGGTTAACTTTAAGATGGAAAATAGGAAATAAATGTCTTTTTTTTGTCATGATATACATTTATATATTATCATATTCTTAAGTTTGTTATGTTTCATCAATAGGTACTACAAAATGCCGCGAAGAGAGGAATTTCCATCTGGAAGGTCTGAAGGTGCTCCTAGTGCAGATCTTGGTTGGCATTTTGGAACTCCTCAACCTGGAAATCGGAACAACATAGAGTGTAAACTTTGTGGAAAAATAATAAAAGGAGGAATTACCCGGCTAAAGGAACATATTGCACATTTTCAAGGTCACGTAGCTCCTTGTGCTAGAGTTACCAAAATTGTTAGAGAGGGTATGATGAAACTTCTGAAAGATAATAAATCAAAAAAGAATGACTCAAGAAAAAGAAAAGAAGAATTTGAAGCAAGATTACGAGGTGAAGATGATGATGAAATAGAAGGATTTATTGATGATGAGATGCAAATGAGACGTGTAACAAAAGAAAGTGTTAGATCTAATCATGAATGGGAAGAAAGACAACGATTTAGGCATCAAACAAGCAGGGCACAAAATGTTTAAGATGAGGGGGGAAGTTCTCGTGGTCATGTAGTGGGTGCCAGTGGTGCTAGTAGACAACGTCTGTCTAGTTTAGAAGATACTTCATTTAATTTAAGGTCCGTAAATGTTGATCTTGTTAGAAGTCAAAGTATGAGACAACCAAAAATTACAACAGGTATCTTGAAGTCTCTGAAAAAAAAGTTAAGGGAAGCAGTCTCAAAATTTATAATATATGAGCGTCCTATGAACCTATCTAACTCTCCCTGGTTGCATAGTTTGATCACTACTGCTGCTAGTATTGGTAGCTCGGCTATTAAATTTCCAACACCTTATGAGATTTCTAATGTCTACTTGGAATCAGAATATAAAAGCATGAAAGAATGGATCAGCGGGCTCAAAGATGCCTGGAAGGAAACAGGTGTGACAATAATGTGCGATGGTTGGACGAATAGTATCAATCACATGCATATTATGAATTTCCTTGTCTACTGCAGTAAAGGTACTATTTTTATAAAATCTATTGATGCGTCTAGTGTTACCAGTAGAAATACTGATTACTACTTCTAGTTACTTGATAAAGTTGTGGAAGAAGTAGGAGAAGAATTTGTAGTCTAAGTGGTTACGGATAATGAAGGGGCCTTGAAAGCAGCTGGAAAAAAATTGATGGAAAAAAGGCCACGTATCACATGGTCACCTTGTGCAGCTCATTGTTTAGATCTGTGCTTAGAGGACATTGGAAAAAAGTCCAATGTACAACAAGTCTTAGAAGATGCAAAGATGATCACATCTTTTATATACAACCACATTTGGACTGTTAATTTTATGAAACAATACACTGGAGGCAAAGAGATTATTCGTCCAGGCATAACCAGATTTGCTACACAATTTGTACAGCTACAATCTCTTATGAAGCAAAAACAAGCACTAAAAAATATGTTCATCTCTGACGAATTCAAAAGGTCCAAATTTGGGAAGGCAAAATCCGGACCAGCACATGATGCGAGAAAAGTAGTTTTGAATGAACACTTTTGGTCAAAAACTACTGATATATTGAAAGTATTTGAGCCTCTAGTTAAAGTATTAAGACTTGTTGACGGTGATGAAAAGCCAACTATGGGTTTCATTTACGAGGCTATTGATAAAGCGAAACTATCTATAGAGAAAAATTGTCGCTATCCCTCGCATTATATTGATATAATAGATAAGCGGTGGAAATTTCTACATACTGATCTACATTCTGCAGGTAAATTCTATATATAAGATTTATTTTATTGCAAGTTATTCAAATAGTTTGGATATTTAAATATTAATTAAAGAATTCGTTTACTTTTTGTTTCAGGATATTTTCTCAACCCTCAATTTCAATATGGAAGTTCACATGGAGGATCTGTTTATAAAGAAACATTTGAGGGAACACAAAATGTAATTTCTAAGTTAGAAAGAAGCTTAGATAATCAAATAAAAGCAATGCAACAGGTTAGTGTATATAACTTTAAAAGATTTGTTATAATAAATATTCAAAATATAATGTTATGTTATTAGTATTTACATTATATATTATTTGTTGTAGTTATTCCTTTTTCGGGATAAAAAAGAGACCTTTGGTACAGAGATAGCTCAACGAGCATGGTCTCGAATAAATCCAGGTATGATAAAATTATTATTTTTTTGTAAAAAAATGATAAAAGATTTTTAGTTTCTAATACGCCAATTTCTATTAAAATAATTTTTGTAATGAAAATTAGAGTCCAAGACAATGTGATGTGAAAGTATTAATATCTCCACTCTTTGATATGATCACTGCCAGGCGTCATGAACTTTTTTT
This sequence comes from Biancaea sappan, assembly GCA_037074585.1. Classification (NCBI taxonomy): domain Eukaryota; kingdom Viridiplantae; phylum Streptophyta; class Magnoliopsida; order Fabales; family Fabaceae; genus Biancaea; species Biancaea sappan. Next base: position 30,841,467 of record CM073493.1, read on the forward strand.
TTTGGGTAGACAAAATATGAATTTGTCTGACATTTATTTAAATAAAATTATTTTAAATTTTATCCTTGATGTTTCATTTTTTTAAATTAATTATAGTTGGGTTCTAACGTTTTTCTTATCAGTTAATTCAATTAATTTAATAATTTGTCTAACATTTATTTAAATATAATTATTTTAAATTTTATCCTTGATGTTTCATTTTTTTAATTAATGTAGTTGGGTTCTAACGTCTTCCTTATTAGTTAATTCAATTAATTTAATAATTTATCTGACATTTATTTAAATAAAATTATTTTAAATTTTATCCTTGATGTTTCATTTTTTTTAATTAATGCATTTGGGTTCTAACGTCTTTCTTATCAGTTAATTCAATTAATTTAATTATTTGTCTGAAATTTATTTAAATAAAATTATTTTAAATTTTATCCTTGATGTTTCATTTTTTTTTGTTTCAATTTCATTCTTACTGGTCTTTTCAAATATAATAATATTATTTTTATTTTGTCTAACCATTTTTAGTTATAGTATTTTTATATATTATAAATAATTTATTTATTTATTTATTTTGTCTAAATAGCTTAATGGTGGATGCTTTATGGTTCATGTGCTCCTGAGCTCCAAAATATTGCAATAAAAGTCCTTAGCCAAACAACTTCAGCATCAAACTGTGAAAGGAATTGGAGCACATTTAGTTATATTCATACAAAGACAAGAAATAGACTCAAGTATAAAAAATTACAAAAACTTATCTTTACCTTCTACAACATGAAGCTGAAGATGAGACATATGAAGAGAAGAAGTCCAGAAGAAATAGAAAATAGTTTCATTAATCTTGACTACATATTCCATGAAGATGATCCTTTGTCTCCATGGATTGAAGAGAGAGAAGAGCCATTACTAGACGGACTTCAAAATGCAGAATGGCTTCCTAGAATGGATTCTGAAGATGAGGACATAGAACAAGATGATGATGACGATGATGATGAAGAAGGTGATAGTCATGATACTGATGATGGTTTAAGTCCACCAAGCAACAACAGTGGTGGTGGCAGTGGTGGTGATGGTGGTGCAGAAAATGTTCATGCGAGAGATGAATATAGAGAACAAGACCCATATCAAGACACTTCATATCCTATGTGTGATCAAGGTTTTTGTATTGATATGTCGTCTTTTCATGATTACCACCCTACTGAAAGAGGTGGAAGACAACATCTTCAAGATTCAATCTCTTCCAATTTTTCACAAAGTTTTAGTGACTTTGGCATTGGTGAATCTTCTCAAAGTAGCCAAGATCATTATCCGCCATCCTATCAGCAACCTTATCAAGTTCCACCATATTATCACTACAAAAAAAAAAAAGACTTTTGGTCGCCACCAAAAGTCCAAAAGTCGCCACTAAAAGTCGCCACCAAAGACTTTTAGTGACGACTAAAGTTGTTGGTATAAGTCCGTGGCTGATTCTTTTGGTGGTGACTTTCAAAAGTTGCCACCAAAAGTCACCTTTAGTGGCGACTTTAGTCGCCACCAAAAGTTATTTTTATTGCCAAAAAAAAATAATTCGTAAAAAAAATGATTTTTGGTGGCACCAAAAACTACCTTTGGTGGCGACTTTTAATTGCCACCAAAAGTCACTCGTCATCTTTTTAGATCCGGATTGGCCCGGCGGGTCGACCCGAGATCCATTCGACTCGTGCGGGTCTTGGCCGATCCAATAACTCGCTATCCCGAGCTGACTCGATTTTTTTGTGTGCAATATTCAAGTTTATTTGAAATTAAACCAAACATGTGCATACCTGAGATTCGAACCTGGGTCCCTTGCTTGCAGCCATGTGTGTCTTGCCATTCTGCCACTGCTTCATTTGTGTTATGTAAGTGTAAAATATTATATATATCTATATATATAATCTGTTAAAAATATTTTAGGTCAAAAATATTATAAAACAGAAATAAAATAATATTAAACTTAACAAAAAGCAAATATATTATTATTATTGGAGTCACCACAAAAGTCCAACTTCAGCTAATTTCATTAAAAAAACGATTTCAGTTAAAAAAATAGACTTCAGTCGTCACCGATAATCTAATTTTTTAAAAAAATTAAAAAATTAAAAAATTAGAAAAAATTAAAAATTAAATTTCTTTTAAATAAAATTAATAAAAATAAAAAATTTTGAATTTTTTAAGTAAAAAAATGAATTTTTTAATTTTTTATTTTATTTTAAAAAATCTGACTTTTTTTTTATTTTTTTTAAAAAAAGACTTTTGAGTCACCACCAAAAGTCTAATTTTTTATTTTATTTTAAAAAATCTGACTTTTTTTTTAAAAAAAAGACTTTTAGTGGCGACCAAAAGTCTAGTTTTTTATTTTATTTTAAAAAATCAGACTTTTACTAAAATAAAAAATTAACTATTGGTGGCGACTATATAGTCGCCACTAAAAGTCTGATTGTTTTAAATTTTATTTTAAAAAAATTTAAATTTTTTTAATATTTTTTATTTTTTTAAATTAACTTTTAGTGGCGACTAATTTTTCATTTTATTTTTTTAAAAAATCTAAATTTCTTTTTTTTAAAAAAATTCAACTTTTGGTGGCGACTCTAAAAAGTTGCCACCAAAAATATGACTTTTAGTGGCGACTATAAGAGTTGCTACCAAAACTTAACTTTTAGTGGCGACTTATTTAGTCGCCACCAAAAAGTCGCCACTGAAATTCAATTTTCTTGTAGTGTATCAACCTTCAATGAACCACCAGGAGCCTAATTATTATCAACCTTCTTATCAAGTTTTTCATCAACAATTGGAGCATGGTGGAGGAGTTTTTGATTATATTTTTGGACAAGGAGCAAGCCATAGTGATGCTGAAAGTGAATAATCATTAATATCTTGTAATCTTGTTTGATGATTATGTAAATACATTTGTACATGACTTTTCACTTATTATCACATTAATTATCTATTTTTCTTCTTAAATTTCACAAGTAAAATAGATAATTAACAAATTGTTCATTGAAGGTTAATAATTAACAAGTTAAATGTTCAATATAATAAGTTGACCATTGAAATCAACTTTTTCACTTCCTTAACAAATTGTTGGCATCTTAAAGTATTGAAATTATCAGGGAATCCTTTGAACACAAAACTTTCCAAGTCTATCGGAAATCTATCGAATTCTCTAGAACAAATATGGGCAGATTCTTGTGGAATTAATGGTAATATACCATTAGAAATTGGGAATCTTAGCAACTTGTTTAGACTTACTTTGAGCAACAACAATTTGGAGGGATCAATACCTGCTACAATAAACAAGTTACAAGATCTTCAATATTTGAATTTGGATGGCAATTGGCTGCAAGGCTCTATGGTTGATAGGCTCTGTGAAGTTAGAAGTTTGGCCCATATAAATCTAAGTAGAAACAAGCTTTCAGGGGAACTACAACATGTTTAGGAAATCTTACTTTTTTAAAAGAGATTTATTTGGACTCTAATTATTTTATTTCTAAGATACCTTTTTCTTTTTGGAATTTGATTGACATTTTGAAAGTAAATTTATCTTCTAATATGTTAAATGGACATATTGAGATAAGAAATTTCAGAGCTCTTCTAGTGTTGGATCTATCAAGAAATCAAATTTCTGGAAACATTTTCGTATCTGTTGGTGGCTTACAAACTCTAGAATATCTTTCTTTGGCACATAACAAATTGCAAGGAGATATTCCTAAATCAATTGGGAATTTCATGAGCCTAAAATACTTAGACTTATCCCACAATAATTTGACTGGTGAGATCCCTGAGTCCCTAGAATTACTTCATGATCTTAAGTTTGTGAATTTTTCTTGCAATGAATTGCAAGGAGAGATTCCTAATGGTGGGCCTTTTGTGAATTTCACTGCAAAATCATTCTTAATGAACAAAGCTCTTTGTGGAAAGCCACAGCTCCAAGTTCCACCATGCCGAAAAAGAATGAAGCACAAGTTAGCTAAGGGGATATTCCTGCTAAAATACTTATCTCCTACGCTGTTAATTGTTCTTGTTGTTTCTTGCATAATAGTTATACTATATAAGAGAAAAAGAGCCAGCGATCCACTCCATAGGGAGTTATCCTCATTTAGAACTATAAGAAGGGTATCATACCATGAACTTCTAGAAGCAACACATGGATTTGATGAAAGTAATTTCCTTGGTAGAGGAAGTTTTGGTTCAGTGTTCAAAGGATTACTTTCAGATGGGATGATGGTTGCAATTAAAGTATTTGACTTGAACAAAGAATCAGCTTCAAGGAGTTTTGATACAGAATGTGAAGCAATGCGCAGTTTGCGCCATCGTAATCTTATCCAAATTATTAGTTGTTGTTCAAATATTAATTTCAAATCTCTAATAATGCAATTCATGCCAAATGGAAGCCTTGAAAATTGGTTACATTCTAATAACTTTTCTCTTGATTTATTGCAAAGATTGAATATAATGATAGATGTGGCATCTGCATTGAAATATTTTCATCATGGTTCTCCAAGACCTGTTGTTCATTGTGATATAAAACCAAGCAATATTCTAATGGATGAAGAAATGGTCGCTCACCTTAGTGACTTTGGCATTGCCAAACTCTTAAATGAAAGACAATTTGATACACATACAAAGACATTTGCTACACTTGGCTACATTGCACTAGGTGATGGATGATTTGCACTTATAACTTGCTATGTATGTACATTTCTTTATCAATTTTTCTAATATAGATACTACTACAATTAGTAGTAGCAATGGAAAATGCTTAAAATTGGATATATTATGTGTGTGTATATATATATACAAATTTGAAGAAAACTATTAGTGACCCGGACTTTTATTTCCTTATCATTAAAATCATACTCACTCAAATATGATCAAGCAATGTAATCATTTCTTTTTACACAAATTGGTATGCAGAGTATGGATCAAAAGGAATTGTGTCCACAAAAGGAGATGTATATAGCTATGGTATTGTGCTGATGGAAACATTCATAGGAAAGAAGCCAACAAATGATATGTTTGACTCAGGATTAAGCTTGAAAAGCTGGGTTAGTGAGTATGTGCCTAATAAAGTGATTAAACTTGTGGATGCTACTTTGGTACAAGAAGATGAAGAGTACAATGGTATGATAATATCTTCAGTCTCATCCATATTGATCTAAGCTTTAAATTGTTGCGTAGACTTGCCTGAAGAACAATTTGTCATGAAAGATATTGTAGCTCGTTTAAATAAATTTAAGGTTAATTTTTTACAAAAGTCTTAGAGAGAGTTCAATGTAAAAACATAAAGTTAATTGTAAGTTTAAATATGCTTCACTTAGTGTTCTGTTTTTGGGCATTTGAATGATGTCCAAATATATAGAATATTGAGGTGTCAATAAAGTTAAAAGAATTTCCTACTATCCATCCTTATTTATTTCAGTATATTGATATTTAAATCATTTTTGTAGTTTTATTGTTGTTTTAGGTTCGTTAAATTTTATTTGATTAAATAATCTTGCTATTTTGGATAAAAAACAAACGTTCCTCATTCGTTACTTTCAAACATGACAATTTAGAAAATTTGAATATATTAATGTTAAACAAGGCAATTAATTAGTGGATTAGAATCATGACTTCCCATTCAAATTGACATGCATACTCTGTTTCTCTTGCTTTTGAAATTTTAACCCAAAAAAAGAAAATTTTCATATATGTGTACGTTAGCATTTGTGTGCGTGTTTGATTAATTCATGTTAGTATGACAATGGAAACACTAGTACATTTCTTTATTGTATGTTAATTTTGTAATTTTTGATAAAGAATCAAATAATGTGAAATTAATGTAATTTTTTAATATGACGTACAAGATGGAATTCTGAAATTCTGTAAAAAGTTCATCTATTGATCAAAAGTTATTTAAAGGAGTAAAATTGAATTTGATTGATCACTTTTTTTTTCTTTTTAGTTTTTACACAAACACATGCTATATATTCAAGTTTATATTTTTCTAAAGATACCCAATTAGTATATACAATCAAAAGCTTATGTAATAACACCATGAAACTTCGGGAATTTAAAATGTCTATATTACACACACTTTTCATGTAAGGTATATCTTATATATCAATATAGAGAAATCATGAAACAGTGAACAAAATCTAACATTTTCTTTTTATAAATTGGGAAGTTTAAGTTCATAACATTCTTCTTTTTTTTTTAATTATGATTACAATTACGTTGAATTTTTTTTTGTACTACTTAAATTAGACAAGCTCAATTTTTTTCAAAGAATAGTGGCTGGATAAATATAAAGCATCTTATTGAACATGAAATGAATGTAAACAGATGAAGAATCAAAAGAAAATTGCCACTTTGTTCTCTCAATTTGTCGTAATAAATGATAGATAATTCTCCTGCTTCCATAAAATTGTAGTGTCTCAGCTGGCTCAAAATTCAAAAGATCTGAAATAAGACTCAATTAAACATTTGAATTCCATTTCCAAGAGTCAAGATTACATATTCATTTCAATTCTATACAATAGTTCCCAAACAAAAAAGTATTACGAAATCAACCTGAATAATCAGATACAAAAAGTCATAAGCTAGTTCAGAGCAATAATTGAGTGTCATGATATTTAGCGATAATCAACTTTGACGTGCACAAATAAATCATAAATTAGTCTCGAACATAAATAACATAATTTGTAAATTTGGAAATAGTATAAGAAGCATCTAGACAAAACCAAGTTCAAAACACGGACAAGAGCACACAGTTTACGAACCTTTATGTGCAAAGCTAGATTCCAATTAAAACACAATTGTGACTTTTCAGATTTCAAGAAACATGAATAAAGAACCTTATCAATTTGCAGAAAATTAAAATATTAAATTTCAAGGTAAAATTTCAATAATTTTATCAAGTATCATTTCCAAAAATAGAGAAAATGTCAATTTCATATTCAAAAAATCAGATGAAACATCAGAAGACTAGAAGACCTTCGCATGAAGGAGTTCTTTTCAAAATAAAAGCATAACCGATATTAAGTACTCACCGTGCAAGGAAGATGTGATAACCCTTCCTATTATCTCTTGAAGTAACATTATATGAGAAATGCATCTTTTATAAGAATATCCAATTTGATAAGTTCTTGACAAAAAAAGAAATTGGATTTAGGTAAGCTACTCTCTCCTTGCTTGTGCTAAAAAGAAAAGAAGGGGAAAAATATTTCAGTTTCTAACCAAGTCATCAAACCTTAATTTCATGGATACTTCAAAGGTGCATTGTCATGAATTATATCCCAAAACATTTATACAAGCCAAAGTAGATTATAAAAATCTTTAACGAGTTGCTTGAACAATAGAAACAATTTCTCTTATTCAAACCAAGTACAAGACACCAATTTAACACCCATTGAAAAGTAAAAAAAATAAATAAATAAATAAAGAATTCAGTTGCAACCCTGATCATCTGGCACTTTGCCAAGGATGGGAAATATATGTAACTAGAAGTGTCATTAGCAAAAGCAAATAAGTTCCAACTTCAAAATGCTAACAATGAGAATTTTACATAACAAAAATAAGCATAAAACCAGAATTTTCATACAAAAAATTTCAGCACACCCCATATATAACTCTACAAAAAAATTTGGCACCACAAAAATGGAGGTATATAGTGGAAAATGATGCAGAATTTTGGCCTGTAAACAGGACAGCAAAATGTACTAGAAAAAAAAATTCATATCAAAAGAGGGTGGCAGAAAATTACACGTAAGATTCTAGAGAAGTATTGCCAAAAATTAACCTAAAATCACCCAAAACAAATCAAAGCAGCAAGAAGACACGGGGAGATAAAACAGACCTAGAACTAATGAAGAAGAATGGAATAAGGCCGTAACTTCAGTTAAGTTTCATACAGAATCTAGCTTTTACTCAAATCTATGCAATTGAGACACAGAACAAAAGAAATTTTGTTTATTATTATTATTATTATTATTATTATTATTATTATTATTATTTAAGAAAGAAAGAATCTTGCTTAATGAAAGGCAATAATAGGGCAAGCCCATGGTACATGTAGCTTCACAAGGCTGCACTGCCCCAAGAAGCTTTTATTAAAAAAAAAAAGAATTGTGAAAAGCATTTGGGTTCTAGATTTTTAAAATAAAATTAAAAAGGTTTCCAATAATTACATATCTCTCCCAATGGCTAGCATTCTCAAAAAGGTTCGTCATAGATATGCACCCATCATGACTTTTGTTGACCATTGACTTTTTTAAAGCACAAAATTTATAGGTTGTATGTTCAAAATTTTTGCAAGAATTTGAATGCACAAATGACCAAGTTAATGTAATTGACACCAAGTTCATCTTTGACCATATTGAATCGCAAAATACTAATGTTAGTTGTGGATGTTATACCATATTGAAATATTTCAGTTCTTTTTCTGTGACACATTTAATTTAATAATAAAGTTCACCACTCTGAAGATTTTTTAAGATTTCATGGTAGTTATGAACATAAGATGATCAAAAGTCAAAAAACTAATATTCCCAGGTACAAGTTAAGGAACAAAAAGACCTAATATTCATGTGAAAACTCTATCTTGTGCACTTGTGTCAACAATCTTGCTTTCTACTTTATTCATAGTTCATCCTAAAACTCAATCTCAACTGTCCTATTTGTATCACATATTTATTATAGATAAAGATCCTGTCAACGTTGATTGGTATGCATATGCCACTCTACATTAATCAATTCATGACAACTATCATATTTTGAAATGGATGATCGTTACTCTTGATCTAAACTGTGATATGGACAAAGAACAATTTCCATTTTGTTTTTTAATGACGAATTGTTAAAACATTTCTAGTTACAATTTGCCTCACACTTAACACTTCAAAGATACGATAATCTTAAGATAATCTTAATCACCTTATGACAATGGTCACAAGTTTTGAAATTGATAAGATTCTATGCAATTCCCAAATTATGCCACTAAAAGCACCAAAATCATTTGCTTACTTCTAATCTACATATTCTAATTATAATTTCATTGTTTCTATCCTCCAAATATGTAACACAGGTGTGAAATTTGATTAATAAACAACTTCAACCATTCCTAGGCCTATTGCCTTTGAAATAATGTGTCTGGAACACGACAGCCTTAAAGTTTCTTTGCTTTCCCGTGTATTCTCCTTTTGGTGATTGGGGAATAAGAGGAAATAGAAAATTTTTAATTACTATCAAACCATAAGCTTGTCTATTAGTGTAGGTAAATATTAGAAGACTATTTGATGATGGTGTTAGGTAGTTATTGTGTTGGTGTTTATGTTTTAATTTTTCTAATTTGTATTTTCTATTTCTATGATGTGTGTAGCCAATACTGTTTAGCTTTATGTATCTACGTGTGGGTGTGGGAGTCTCATGTTTGTGGGTGGTTTCTAGCAGTTATTGTATCTGTATTGTTTTCTGTTCTATGGAATGAATGAAGGAATTATTCTAGAGTATTATCATTACACTTGGTGATAGGACTCAGGGGAAGGACATGTCATCTGATAATAGGCCTCCTATTTGGAGGGTTTATTCTAGGAAGAGGCGGGACGTTTAATGAGGGCTCTTATAGCACATGTTTTGGGTGAGTCTATAAGTGTGGTGTTGTGTTTAGGTGCAAGGGGTATATAAGGGTGAGTCAGAGTTAGTAGGGGTATTATGTGGATTATTGTATTTTGATAGGAGTGGAATAACTCTGGATAAGAGAGAATTCTACTTGGGTTTATATTTCTTTTCTTTTCTGGAAATAAAATACTTAAGTGTTGCATCATTTTTCCAACCTGCCAGATTCTTGAAAGGGAAGCAAAGTGAACGGTCTAAGATTGTCGAAATTCCATGCCACCCAAAATGTTTGATAGGATTGATGCAAAGGAGGTTCATATGGATCAGTTGGAAGGTGGTTTGGAAGAAGTGAAACAAGAAGTTAAACGAGGCTTTAAAGCAATGAAACAGGCACTCATAGTGGAGATGGCTCGATTTGAGTAAAGGAGCAAATAAGAGTCCCTCCAAATTTGATTTGGATGAAAATGGTGAGAGCCCAAAAGGTAATTCAGTGTCCAATTTACCAACCATATGGAACAATAAATGGGATGATTTTTGGCATCAAATGACCCTGTGGTTTGGATCACGCGAGCATAGACCTATTTCAAAGTTTAAAGAATTTCAAAAGGAGTGCGTATTCAACTTGCGAAATTAAGCATGGAAGGGGCGACTATCTACTAGTTTAACCAGTGGAAAGAATCAATAGAAGAAGTTTCTTGGAAAAATTTTAAAGATTCTTTGGTAGCCAAGTTTTGAAGAGGGAGGTTAGATAATCCCTATGAGGAGAGAAGGGAAATGTAGATGAATATATCTCTGAATTTGAGCTGTATTCATCTTAGTGTGGAAAATTACTAGAATCTTAGTATTTGAGATATTTTGTAGAGGGATTACAATCTGAGATCAAGAATCGACTAAGAACATTGAGGCCTAAGAATTGTTATCTTGCTATGCACCTGGCCAGGGACATCGAGGATGAGCTTTGGCCATGGGAAGAAGATGAGTGTGGGGGTTTGAGCAGGCTAGATACGGTTGGGCCATGGAGTTGAAACCTAGGGTGCAATCGGATTCAACATATACAGTGGTCCTCGGGTTTAATCCAGCGGGTCAAAACCCATTTTCAAGTTAGACAGGTTCGGGTTGAATAGGTTTCCTAAGCACCTTCTCTGCAATGGATAACAGGCCACGCAACATCAAAGGGTCAAGCACAGGATCTTCAAACATCTCATCCATGCAGAGCAATCGAGTTGGGGGGTCCTCTGTGCAATCGATATTGAAGAGAAATGAAGAGTAAAGATGAATTGGGTTTTCTTGCGTCTGAGGCCTCATAAGTAGTACACTATGGTCCAACAAATTAATCAAAAGTTGGCCCCAAGGTTTTTTGGTCCCTATAAGGTTTTGGAGAGGATTGGTGCTCTCTCTTACAAACTTAAACTTCTAGCAGCTTCAAGAGTTCATCCAATTTTTCATGTTTCCTAGCTAAAGAAAATCATGGGAGATGATTAAAGTGAATCTGATCTGCCTTTAAAGCTGGAAAAGGATGCTAAGTTGGTAGTATCTCCAAAGAGGGTTTTAGATTGGCGAATTAAAAATGAAGGGGTCATCATCATCATGAATGGCTCGTCAAATGGCAGGGGATAGCTGCTACTGATGCAACTTGGGAAGATGAAGTGCTAATGTCTCATCAGTTCCCTTCTTTCAGCCTTGAGGATAAGACTAGTCTTGAAGAGGGATAATGATAGGACTCAAGGGGAAGACATTTTATTTGATCATAGGCCTCATATTTGGAGAGTTTATTCTAGGAAGTGTGGTGTTGTGTTTGAGTGTAGGGGGTATATAGGGGTGAGTTAATTATTTTCTGATTATTAGAATAAAGTATAAAACTATGAAGAATACATGTCTAAGAAATGTCTGACAAAGGAAAGACTTGATACTTGAGAACGTCTATTGTGACCCACCTTCTTGGGAACTTTCCTAGTGTACATTTTTATGGCTTATGTTCACTATTCTCGATATAAATAGTAACCGTATAAATAAATAGTATCTATATGTATTAATGGTATCCGTACGTATAAATAATATCTGTATGTATAAATAGTATCTATAGATATAAATAATGATCATACATATGAATAGTATTTTTGTACAAAAGCAACCATGACTTTCTATATCTGATTTTTGTGAAATCTCCGTAGCGGAACCTGAAATCCAGCTACATGCTCTTCTCTGTAACAACTCGGATATGGAATATATATGAATGGATGACCTTGCTAACCGAGTTTATTTATTTTTATTCTAAGTACAATATAAATCTCATCTTATATCGCAATTAGAAGTTTTAAGTAAATTCGCTATTTAGTGATGATAACTTAATAATGGAATTTATTGTGTGATTTAAGATTATGTTGATGAGAATTATGATTGAGAATGTAATTATACACAAGGAAAGGTTGAAGGCTTGACCCAAGATACCAATACATGTAGATATACACATGGAATGGTTGAGAGCTTGACCCAAGATACCAATGCATATAATTATATACATAGAATGGTTGAGGGCTTGATCCCCCAAGATATCAATGAATGTAATAGTTGTGAACATGAATACAATGGCAATTAAATCCCTAAACATAAATCAAATATAGAGGGGTATAAAAACCCTGTATATGGTTATAATTATTCTTATTGTAATAATGATTATGGTATTTGTACTTATAATACATTAATTATTGCACAGTCCTTTACTCACTGAGTTTTGATGAACTCATTCTCTATGAATATTTTTTTTTAGATACAATAGGTGAAAATGAAGGAAATCCGCAGGAGGATTAGTATTCCTTGAGGATACTTTTCACGTTGTCTGGAGACTTATGAATCCAAAAGCTTAGGAAATGCTCTGTAAGCTCTATAGGTCACCTAGGCTTGAAAAATTGTATCATACTGTATGATATTTGGCTTGTATATATTGTTTTACTATGTTGAAGTTTATATATATATACATATATGCAGAAATCTCTTTTTTGAAAAATTTATGTTTTCATAGTTGTGGACTTTAATACTAATCAAAGATTTTATGGGATACCATGGAGGTACACCCCCTCTGATACCAAAATTGTCACATCCCCATTATATATATAAAAACTTCAACATAGTAAAATGGTATATACAAGCTAAATATCATACAGTATGATACAATTTTTCAAGCCTAGGTGACCTATAGAGATTACAGAGCATTTTCTAAGCTTTTGGATTCATAACCCTCCAAAAAATGTGGAAAGCATCATCAAGGAATATTAATCCTCTTGTGGATTTCTTTCATTTTCACCCACTGTATCTTAAAAAAATTCATAGAGAGTGTTAGTTCATCAAAACTCAGTGAGTAAATCACTGTGCAATAATAAATGTATTACAAGTACAAATACTATAATCTGTATCACAATAAGAACAATTATAGTCATATTAAGAGTTTCTATACCTCTATATTCGATTTATATTCGGGGATTCAATTCCAATTATATTCATGTTCACAACCATTACATGTATTGGTATCTTGGGGGATCAAGTCCTCAATCATTCTATGTATATAATTATATGCATTGGTATCTTGGATCAAACCCTCAACCATTCCATGTGTATATCTGCATGCATTGGTATCTTGGGTCAAGCCCTCAACCATTCCTTGTGTATAATTACATTCTCAATCATAATTCTTATCAACATAATCTTAAATCACACAATAAATTTCATTATCAAGTTATCATCAGTAAATAGCGAATTTAATTAAAATTTCTAATTGCGATATGAGGTGAGATTTATATTATACTTAGAATAAAAAAAACTTGGTTAATAAGTTCATCCACTCACATATATTCCTTATCCGAGTCACCTTTTCAAGTTGTTACAGGGAAGAGCATGTAGCTGGATTTCAAGTTTCGCTACAGAGATTTTCACGAAGATTAGATAGAGAAAGTCAAGGTTACATTTGTATAAAATACTATTCATACGTACGGAGTTATTGGGGGTAGTATGCGGATTATTGTATTTTGATAGGAGTGGAATAACTCTAGATAAGAGAGAATCCTCTTTGTGTTTGTATTTCTTCTCTTTTTTGGAAAAAAAATACTGGAGTGTTGTATCACTTGGTTAGTTTACACTGAGAGATTATTGGTTGCCAACACCATAAGAAGAAAGAAGAACAAACAAAAATTCTTCTTTCTTTCCTTGTTTGACTTTACTGTAGTAAGACCCATAACTCACTAGGTTATAGGTTAAGAATTTCCCTTTACATAATGGATACCACGACCTCTATATACATTGGCGTAGGATAAACTCTATACTAATAAGGAGAGAAAATAAAGGGTACCTTCAAGGTGGTAGAAGAGTAATATTAGGCCCATGGACCAATTATTGAATGGGCCAACAGTCAGGCCCAAAGGGTGGAAGGTTTATTCTAGGAGAGGTAGGAAAAGGAGAGAGAGTTGTTGCTGAGTTAGCAAGTTAGCTATCACTTTTGTATTTAGGAGGTTTGAGCAGCAGTAGTGGAGCAGTCCAGTATGTTTACTGTTTGATATGGCTAGGGGCATTGATTCTTCTCTGAGGAATCATATGTAAGAGCTTATGCTTTAGTCATGTTTTGTATTTGCCTTTTTCTATATTTCCAGCTAATAATATTGCTCATTCTCTGGTCCCCTATCGAATTGGTCTGACCTGCTGCTATCACCATGCCTCCAAAACCTGTTAAACATCCTGATGTCTCTGTAAACTTGGAAGCTATGGGCACTAGGATTGATTTCGTTGAAACCTCTGTAGCTGCCTTGGAGACTTCCTTTTGCAATTCGTTCTTGCTTATGCAACAGAAACAAAATGCATTACTCAAGGAGTTCCAAAATTTAATAGGTAAATCTTCTATTTTTGAGTCCAATCCTACAGGAGCAGATGGGTCGTCATCTGCTCTTCCTCCTCCCTTGGACTAGGAGTCTAACCGTCATCCTCGTATTACCCACTACGACCCTATGCGTGAGTGTTTCGATAAGTTTCGCCTCTCCGTCAAGAAAGTGGAACTTCCTGATTTCTCTGGAGTAGATCCCGTAGGGTGGATTTCTCGAGCTGAGACTTATTTTGAAGTTCATAACACTTCAGATGAGATGAAAATTAGATTAGCATTCCTGTGTATAGAAGGCTCCACTATCCATTGGTTTAACTTAGTTCGTGAGTCGGAAGAAAATCTTTCCTGGGATAAATTCAAAAGGGTTCTTCTCCTTTGTTTTGCTGGAAGCATCTATGACAATCCATTTAAAGAGCTAAAAGTTCTTCATCAGATTGGGTCAGTTGCTAAGTATATTGAGACTCAAAAGGGTTCGTCTCCTTCGTTTTGCTGGAAGCATCTATTACAATCCATTTAAAAAGCTAAAAGTTCTTCATCAGATTGGGTCAGTTGCTGAGTATACTGAGAAATTTGAGCTCGTCTCTTCTCAAATTCCTAAACTCACTGAGTCATAGTACGTAGGTCTTTTTATAGGAGGTTTTTGTTCTGATATCAGGCAAAGGGTATACACCCTATGACTAATTTCGCACTGGACTATAATACAAATAGCTCGAGATGTGGAGAAGGAGATTGCTTCTGTGATGACGTCTTTTGTATCTCTAGCACCTTCTCCTTCTGCGTCTCTCAATCTGAGTATAGGTAAGTTGTTTGGGCCACCATCTGCTTCGAGCCCATTTACTAAAAGTGTTGGATCTTTTTCTTCCTTAGGCCCGCCCACCCACTCAATTAAACCCACCCTATCTAACGGGTCCTATAGATCAGGTCTTCCCCAATAGTTCTCGCGTGTGACTTCCTCTGTCGTGTCTATCACTGCCCTTGTCTCCACGGCCACGTCACAACATCATTGAGACAATGATCGAAAACCTCTTACTGAGCGAGCACGGGGAGTCCATCATCTTTTGTATCAAGACCTCATGGACCGGAAGAGCAAGGGGCTTTGTTTCTGATGTGGTGAATGATTTCACCCTCTGCATTAGTGTTCCAAAAAATTGTTGAACCTCCTTATTCTCGGTGACAATTCAACTGTAGCCAAAAATGGTGAAATTATGGCACTCGAAGGAGATGAGGGTGCAGAGACTCCTGTGTTGGACTGTGATACCATCTGTTTTTTGGGTATCTCCGACGTCGAGTATATGGGAAGTAACACTATGTGAGTACGTGGGTTTGTTGGTGATGTTCCCATTTTGATTTTAGTTGACAGTGGAGCTAGCCATAATTTTGTCTCCCCGCACGTGGTTGCAACTCTTAGCCTCTTTACTGATTCAACTCGCTGATTTCTTGTTTGTCTGGGAGATAGACATCAAATTTATATCGGTGGTAAATGTACATTATCTCCTCTTTAATTGTGTAAAATTGAATTCTCCATTGTTGCTTATATTTTGGATTTAGGTGGAATTGATTTTATTTTGGGGGTGTCTTGGCTTCGGTCTCTGGGTCAAATCTTAATGGATTGGAGAACCATGACAATGTCCTTCTTCTAGAATGATCAACACATAATATTACAGGCTTTTGGGTCTGAGATTGCCAAATCGCGTAATTATGATATTGATTCATTACAAGCAGCATCTCTTTTTAGTGTTATGGAGGATTCATTCTCAATGATTGAGGGGTCTCTTTGGAGTCTGCATTTGGGACTTGAGGCACTTGAGCAATCTGACTTGAGTTTGGAGCATAAGTCGCAGTTATAGGAGGTCTTAGAAAAGTTTCCTAAGGTTTTCAAAGAACTGTGGACCCTACCCCCAAAAAAAGATATTGAGCATGCTATTGTTCTATAAGAAGGGACAACCCCTATTAGCGTTCAACCGTATCGCTACCCGCATTATCAAAAGAATGAGATCGAATGACAAATAGGAGAAATGTTAGCTCAAGGAGTTATAAGACATAGTTCAAGTCCTTTCTCCAGCTCGGTTATCTTAGTTAAGAAGAAGGATGCTTCTTTTCGGATGTGTGTGGACTATCAGGCTTTAAATAGAGCTACCATTCTGGATAAGTTCCCCATTCTAGTTGTTGATGAATTAATCAAGGAATTACATGGTGTAAATTGTTTTTCAAAATTAGACCTTAAGGCTGGGTATCATCATATTTGTATGTGAGAAGAAGATGTGGGAAAGACCGCTTTTCATACTCATGAAGGTCATTACGAATTTTTGGTAATGCCTTTCGGTCTTATGAACCCATCGACTACTTTTTAGGTTGCCAGAAACCATATTTTTAGACCCTATTTGCATAAATTTGTGTTGGTATTTTTTGATGACATTTTGATGTTCAGTTCAGATTGGGCATTGCATTTACAGCACTTATCTACTATTCTGGAAGTTCTTTAGCATTACCAGTTTGTGGTGAATTTACAAAAATGTTGTTTTGGTAAGAGCCAAGTAGAGTATTTGGGTCATGTTATTTCAAGAGTAGAGGTATCTATGGACCTTATTAAGGTGCAAACCATATTAGATTAGCCAATTCCACAGTCTGTTAAGGGAGTAAGAGGTTTCTTGGGCCTTACGGGCTATTGTGGCAAATTTATCCTTGATTATGGGAAGATTGCAAAACCATTAACTGACCTAACAAAAAAAGGAGAATTTAAGTGGACTAGGGAGGCTCAAACAGCTTTTGATACCTTGAAGCAAGCTATTACAATAGCTCCAACCATTTGAACTAAAGTGTGACGCTTCTGGTAGAGGTCTTGGGGTAGTCCTCATGCAACGGGGTAGACCTATTGCATTTTATAGCAAAGCTTTTTCAGACGGCCAACTGAATAAGTCAATATATGAGAAAGAATTAATGGCTGTAGTTTTTGCCATTCAATGTTGGCGACATTTTATGATGGGAATGGAATTTCTTATTTTTTTCATATTAGAAAAGTTTGAAAGATTTGTTATATCAGTGGGTGGTCAGCATGGATCAACAAAATTGGCTTGTAAACTTCTCAATTTTGGTTTTCAAGTCATTTACAAACTGGGCAGAGAGAATAAAGCTGCTGATGCTTTGTCTCGAATGCATGAAGGAGAGTTATCTTCCATTATTTCAGCACCAGTGTGGAATCAAGGTCATATCCTTCATAAAGAAGTTGATAAAGATGTGGAGCTACATCAAATTATTTCTGACTTACAGCAAAATACCAAACATCATCCTGGTTTCTCCATTCTAAATGGTGTCTTACTGTACAAAGGCCACATGGTCATTTCTAAATCATTATCACTAATTTTAAACTTATTAGAGGAATTTCATACCACTTCAACCGGGGGGCATTCTAGTTTCCTTCGAACATATAGACGCTTGGCTAGGAACTTGTATTGGAAGGGCATGAAGAAGAGAGTAAAGGAGTTTATGTAGAGTTGTGATATCTGTCAACATCATAAATATGAGGCCACCTCGCCGGCTGGTGTACTTCAGCCCTTGCCTATTCCAGATCAGATCTGGGAAGATGTGTCCTTAGATTTCATCACTGGTATGCCCAAGTCTAAGATGTTTGATGCCATTATGGTTGTGGTGGACAGATTGTCCAAATATGCCCATTTCATGTTGATCATGCATCCTTATACAGCAAAAGAGTATTGCAGAAGTTTTTGCTAAAGAAATAGTCCGGCTTCATGGCATCCCTTTATCTTTATTAAGTGATAAGGACCCGTTTTTTGTAAGTATTTTTTGGAGGGAGCTTTTTAAGCTACAGGGAACTACTTTAAAGATGGGGTCAACATATCATCTGGAATCGGATGGTCAAACTGAAGTGATAAATAGGTGTTTAGAAACCTATCTTTGCTATTTTGCCTCTGAACAACTACGAAACTGGCCTTATCGGTTAGATTGGGCTGAGTTGTGGTATAACACCACTTTTCATAATTCCATTAGTAAACCTCTCTTTGAAGTGGTATATGGTAGAAAACCCCCTACTGTGGTGAGATTTAATGTTGCTGAAACTAAGGTTGAAGCTGTCTCAAGAGAGCTTAGGGAAAGAGATGAGGCCCTTTGTCAACTCAAATTTCATCTCTTGAGAGTTCAAAGTCAGATGAAGAAGTATGCTGATGCCAAGAGGAGAGATTTACAATTTGAAGTGGGTGATTGGGTTTTCCTTAAATTAAGGTCTCATAGACAGTCCTCTGTTGCTCAAAGAATTCATCCAAAATTATCTCCTAGGTACTATAGTCCTTTTCAGGTCCTGGAAAGGATTGGGGAGGTCGCTTACAAATTAAAACTTCCTACTTCATCTAAAATTCATCCCGTGTTCTACATTTCTTTGTTAAAGAAAGCCATTGGCAGTATACCACTGAGAAGGAACTTCCCATTGATTTATCTATAGATTATGATGTGGAGCCTAAATCTGTTTTGGGTGTTAATTCTAATACAGCAGCTGGTCAGCCAAGTATAGAGTATCTCATCAAGTGGCATGGTATGCTTGATGCTGATTCTACTTGGGAAGATGAACTTCTCCTGAAAAGTCAATTTCCTAATTTTAGCCTTGAGGACAAGGCTCTAGTTGGTGATGGGGGTATTGTTAGGCCCATAGACCAATTACTAAATGGGCCAACAGTCAGGCCCAAAGGGTGAAAGGTTTATTCTAGGAGAGGTAGGAAAGGGAGAGAGAATTGTTGCTGAGTTGGCATGTTAGTTATCACTTTTGTATTTAGGAGGTTCGGGCAACAGTAGTGGAGCAGTCTAGTATGTTTATTGTTTGATATGGTTAGGGGCAGTGATTCTTCTCTGAGGAAT
Source organism: Biancaea sappan (assembly GCA_037074585.1). Lineage (NCBI taxonomy): Eukaryota > Viridiplantae > Streptophyta > Magnoliopsida > Fabales > Fabaceae > Biancaea > Biancaea sappan. The sequence goes on from CM073493.1 coordinate 30,860,794, forward strand.
TATCTGTAGGAGCTTATGCTCTGGTCAGGTTTTGTATATGCCTTTTTCTATATTTTCGGCTAATAATATTGCTCATTCTCTGGTTCCCTATCAAATAAATTCATGTATTGGAATAAGATTGATTCCACCCTATTATAGCCTACAAATCCCTTAGGCAAAATGCAAAGGATCCCCTCAACTTGAGGGGTTGAGAAATTTACCCCCTCAACTTTAAAAATAGGCAATAAGCCTCCTTAACCTTCAAACTTTGTGCACCAAGGCCTTCTATGGACATTTTATCTAAATCTCAAACACTAATTGTCCGTGCAAGTTGAAAAACACCAAATTAATAAAAAATACATCTAACCTATCATTCTGAAATATTTTTTGGTTGTAAATACATGGAAGAAAATGAACCAACAAAAAAGTTATTGTTTTGTCACTTATGATGATAGTTTGGATATATATTTTTTCTTCTCAATTTAGCCTAATTCAGCCTATATGAATAAGTATTGTTCGGGTTTTGGATGAACAAGTTATTGAAGGGGCTATGCTGCACAAAATTAAAAGTTTAGCAAGGTTTAGTGCCAACTAAAGGGGTAAAAATGCACATCCCCCAAAGTTAATGGGGGTTCTTTACATTTTGGCCAATCCCTTAATATAGGATAACAAAATAGCAAATGCTTGCACTTAAAACAAGTTCAATTCCAGCTTTGTAAGGCACCTGAACAGAAGAAAATGGAAGAAAAAATAAAATAGACGTTAATAAAAGCCATGCTATAGTAGTATGATAATTCAACTGAGAAGACACCCTGAAACAAGAAGTTAAATAGTATAGCAGTGTACAATTTTGAAAGCCAAATACCAATATGATTATTCTTCAGTTTAGACTTTAGGCGAAGATATCAACTGTAAGAATCAGAAGGGAGTGAGAGAAACAATAACTTTAGGTGTATTTTATGATAAAGAAAATTTTGGGCAGATTGCCACTCAAAATCCAATATTGATGAATCAAGCATTGAATCCCTAACATTTAAAAAGATTTTAAAGTCTTGAATGGGTATTAAAAGAAACTTGCTTTCTAATTGACAAGGCTATTTAGGTGTTATCATCACTTTTGTGCTAAAAGTTCCTTTTCAGAAAACAATGAAATCATTTTTAAAATTTAAACACAATTTTCAATTTTCATCATTACATTTAAGTGTTCACACAAGATCATAGAATTAATTATGCCTAGGGTAGTGGGTAATCTAAATCACTCCAAGATTGAAAGTCAAAGATGATAAGAGTGTAATATTAATTCAATATGCACTCCATTACAATTTATCAACTGTAAGGATGATTGTAAACTACTCAATTCCACGTGCAAATTACTTACAAGGACACATTCAAGAAAGTAAGGAGCAAAAACAGTAAAAACAGTGGACCAAGAGCCAGAATAATAGAATCAAATAAAAATAAATCAAACATTAGCATTATTCAAATATGGTGTTGACCTATTATACTTCCCATTGCTGCTGTTTGTTCATGGTAAATTGAACAATATACATCCTAATGCACTATTTTAGTATTTTTTCCACAATTATAAAAACCCAAGTAAAGGCCAGAATATATGGTTTTTTTCCTCTCATAATCAATTATAGACAAATTCTTATGCATTACAATAACCAAGAACTCAAACAGCAATCAATCATGGGCTAAAAAATTGCATATAAAAATGAGATTGAAAAGTTTTTCTCAGCTGAATATACATCATACAGAATTTAATGATTTCAACTATCTTAAAAAATTATTACAATGACCATATGGCAGTTTACATTTCTTAGCTTGTGTTCATGATTATTTGCTAGACAAGGAGAAGTACCAGAAAGAACAATAGAATAGTGATATCTAACATTTTTATATGCATTCTAATTCCTATCTTAGTCCTTTTTGTAATTCAATCATGAACAACACTCTAATTTTATTATGTTTTGGTATTCTTTGGGTCCAAATTAATTATGAAAGTAATATACCCTAATTTTATATTTTTAGAACTTAAATAATTGAAGACCCAATTAATTCCATTTCTAATCTTGCAGATAAAATAATTAGAGAGAAAAAGCGCTGATGTAGACACATTTGCTGACATGCTTTTGCTCACATGGACGCTGACAATGCGCTGACTGGATTGGGCCCACTAGTCTGCAATTGTTCCGATCTGTCCACCTTTTCTTCTGCCCAAAAATTGCATAAAAGCAGCAAAATTCCCAGGTCTTTCTTCTGCAGTAGAAAAATCAGTTCTGCAGTCCCTTTCTCATGCTTTCTTTTATTGACTAGCTGCAAAAAGTACTGCCATGGATGAGAATGAAAGAGACAAGTGCAAAAGTCAACTTCTCTCCCTCTTGGACAGATTTAAAACATATCATAACATCATCTCCTTCATTCTTTTTCTGGTAGAAATTCATAGGTCTATTTTCCTCTAGCTTTTCCTTCATTTTGTAACTTCTTTTGCCTCCATGGAAGGCTAAACTTTCTGATGTAATCAACCACTTGGTGGATTGGATTATGTAGCTTGAGCTCCCAATCAGATAAGTATTTTTAGTTAATTTTTCCATTTTTCTTGTTCCATATTTGACCTCTCTATTTTTTGTATTTAAATATGTTTTGGTATGACTTGTATGAATATGATTTCTGGTTTAAATATTTCATTTAAGGTTGACATTTTTATAACTGATTGGTGTAGCAACTAGAACGAAAAAAATGGCATGTATTAAGGTTTAATCAGATTTCATTAAGATTGATGTTGGTGAAGGTCTTCTTGACTTTAATCCTGATATAATCTAGCTCCGAGAGATCTCTTGGAAAAATTAGTTGACAACCGATGATAGAACATAACTAAAGTTAATTTTAAGATGGAACAGGGATAGTTGCAATTCTAGGAAATCAGTGGTTAGTTATATCTCCTCTATTGTTGTCTTCTGTATTAACTATTGTTTTGATGGTATAGTATGTTTCACATTGTTTAAATTCTGTCAACACCCCCTTAGTAATTACTGTTAATTTGTGTTAGAACAATTAATTAGACAATTGAAAACAAGGCTCTACAAGTGAATTCGACCTAGGGATTGCTATAGTGCAAAATTGACGTAGAATTTAATTCTGAGTGGTTCGACAACCATAATGGCGTGAACCAAATAGTTAAAGTTTTAAATTATGTTCTTCCATAGGAAATTAGTGGTATCTTGAAAATCTTGAGGTGTTCTTATTGAGCACCTAAAAATTCATTAAGTAGTCTTCTTTCACTTGGCATAACCAGCATTAGGATGAGAAAATGTTCGAAGAAATGGCTAAAAGAATGTAGTGGAACAAACTTTGATTAAAAGTGACATAAAAAAACACATTGTCTAACAGTTAACAACTACACTATGTAATGTTTCATGTTCCTCCCCAAACATGATCAGTTAACAAGCTATACTATCTAGCTCTCCATCCTAAAATCAGATCCAACAAAAACTTATTATTATAGTAAAACAGGGCCAAAAAAATGGTGACCTACCCATTTACATCCATTGAACCCAACTCTGATGAGCAATGGAAAGCATGACAAGGCCAAAGTACCAAAGATCATGTCAATACTTTAAATTTGGTCAATTATCAAGTTTAATAAGCTCAATGATGGGCCTGCAATTCTAAACGTTAAAATAGAAGAAAAGGAGCTGGAGAGAGGAATGGCACTACAAAAAAAACCAGTGCTTCCCAGCGGTTTTCTGGAGCATTTCTTGGAGATTTTAACAGCAGCTGGCCGATAGTTTTTTTTTCACCGATGAAGTAGCCGCACGCGAATATTTAACGATAGTTTTAGTGTCATTCAGCAACGATTTTGTTTCAAGTAGTTTTTCACATGAGTTAGTAATTGGCAACAGTTTATTTATCATTGATTGTCATTTAGCGGCAGAGTCACTAAATGTTCTTTTCTCTGTTTCTGCTATAGGTGATCTGAACTGTCGCTATTATATAATTTAGAGCTGCTAATTTAGAGAATTTTTTAAAATTTTTTTTTTAATTTGTACCAACAAGCAGCCTTATCCCACTAGGTGAGGTTGGCTACATGAATCGTATGGCGCTATTGAGCTCTATCAATAACTAACTCTTTAAGTATCTCATTCACCTAAAGATCTCGTTCAATGACTTATTTAAACGTCCTTCTTGGTCTTCCTCGGCCTTTTTTTTACAGGACTCCATATTATCAATTTAACCCCCTTAATAACGCCTCCAACTATCTTCTTTGATCATGTTAAACGATTTTTTACCATTTTCTTCTCGATAGGTGCTACGCCAACTCTACCTCGTATGTAATCATTACATATCATATCTTTCCTTGTATGACTACACATTTATCTCAACATTTTCATCTCTGCTACCTCAATCTTTTATTCTTGTTATCCTTTCAATGCCCAACATTTGCTCCCATATAATATTGCCGGTCTTAAAGTAGTTTGATAAAACTTCTCTTTAAACTTATTAAGTACTTTCCAATCACAAATAACTTCTGATGCATTTCTCCATTTCAATCACCCAGCTTGTATCCTATATGTAACATTCCTATTAATCTCATCATCATCTTTTTTTTTGATAAGAAAAGGAATATTATTGAAAGGGAAAGAGAATACAAAAGATAAAGGACAAGAAGTCTTCCTAAAGAAAAAACAGAACAATCCAATTAACCAAATAGGAGGCTAATACAAGAAAACCCTCCAAACCCAAAGAACACCTATCAAAAGAACCCCTAAGTCACCTAAAAACTAATAGTATAACCTGATATCCAATTTTGACCTCCAACTCATTTCTAGCTTGCCGCTTGTTAAACTTGTAGTGCATATATTCTATCTTATCCTTATTTACACGAAAACCCTTCGATTCCAAAGTACATTTCTGTAAATCGAGTTTAAAATTAATCTGTTCCTTTGACTCTGCCATGAGGACTATATCATCTACCAAAAGTAAGCATTTGGGGATTTCTTCTTGGATGTGCAAAACCATTTAATTTGTACCATTCTAAATATTTACATACTCAAATTATGACAATCATAAAAAAAATTGTGCAAATGTGATATATACAATAAAAAATTGAACAACAAAATGAGCCATACAGGATGAAGGGAAATGCTCAATAAACAGCAAAGCATAAACTCAACAGAAAATAGCTAAGATTCACAACAGCTTGGCAGCAAAATAAATGGCCACCTAATATTGAGGTCTGGACAAAATAGAAATAACAAAGAGGTCTGGACAAAATAGAAATGACAAAGAGTCAAATGATGTCAAGTCATTAATAAAGAAAAAGAAAAATAGCGCATACCCATAGAATGTAGAAGAAAACAAGACAAGCTTAAAACTAACATCAAAAGAAGGAAGAGATGTGATTTTCCAACACTAGAATCTCCAATTAGTAAAAGCTTGCAAAAATAATCACTGCAGAAATCAGCATGTGATTATTATTATTATTATTATTATTATTATTATTGTATAGGTTTTGGCTAATCAAAAGTGAGTGAATTCAGAGAACACTAAACTAATATGTTTCGTGATTGCTTTTAAGTATTACAGCTTATGTCAAAGTTTTATTCAATTTGATGAGGTATTAAGTATGACAAAAATATTAAACCCCATCCTTTTTCAATTAAGTTGATTAAGATAAATTTCACTTATGCCATTGACAATCCTTGCTTTTTTATCCCAATTATTTAACGTAACTGTCCCACCATTCCAATTGGCCTTTTACCTTATTTGAAATAATACTTTTTATGTCAGAAAATAAAACTTCAATTAAAATTCAAAGCCTAACAATATTTACAAAAAATACAAAAACAAAAAGAAATGAAGGGGGGAGAGAGAAAGTGAGGGAGGCAGGGAAAGGCTGCTAGCTTAACAAATACTGCATCATTAATTGAAGCTTATCACGTCCAGTAATATGCGAAGACTTGCAATATTGTGTGCTATTAAACTCAAAAATCAGTCATCTTGTCAACATATTGAGAAACTAAGTAACAACTTTTTTGTTTTTCTCTGTTTAACTTCACTTCCCTTTCTTAGCATTCAAGCTCAAGCATGTCTACAGCCATATATTTCTTAAGATATTGAAGCTATCTCAAATAATAATATTAATATGCCTAAACACAGATATGAAAATCAGTGATTTCAATATAAAGGTTTTCTTAAAAAAAAAAATCGTTTTAATGTCTAGGGCAGTTTGAATCTCAAGTGCAATGCTTGTTGTGTGGTTTATTAAAGAAACAAGTGTCTCAAAGACTATAATTGTTTCAATTTAACTTTTTTTTTAATTTTGTCAAATCTACTATTGTTAAATTTTAAAAATTTCTTTGTAAAAGTCACTTTAATAAATAAAGGAATAAAAATCATTTTTACCATTTATTTTCTGTCAATGAAATTAACTTTTTGTCTAAAACTCATTTCATAAAAGCACATCTCTTCTCTCATTTTCTTTTCAGATCAATGTTATATTTTATTTCCACATTTTCTTTTAGTGTATAGGTTTAAGTATTAAAAGAAAATTGAAAGGCATATCAAGTGAAATTGAACGATATTTAATAGTCAGCTAGATTCAAATTTCAATGTTGCTAATGAAGGCCAATAAAAATTAAATATGATTCCAATACAACATAAACATATGCATCTTTCACAATGGCTAAAGACTCCAGCAACATACATGTTTGCATTTAACAGTTATAACTTCAGGCCAATCCTCCACAGATGAACTACTCCAGTACAATTAGTTAAATAAGGAAAAAAGAGAAGACCAAACCTCTGCTGCACAGGTGGAATTCCCTCTTTCTCTTCAACACGTTCCTTGATCCGGTCAATATCTTATTCCCTAAAATAATAATATTAGTTCAGTGTTCCAATTCCCTAAAATAATCAGTATTCTCAATATCTCCAGTATAGTGTTCCAATTGCAAGTAACTTGGACAAGTAAAATAATAATATTAGTTCACTACATGAAATATTTAGACCAAAAAAGGAAAAAAGAGCTTGAGTTATTAAGTATTGCTTCCAAAATAAGATCAATAACACAAACAGGAATGATACTCTAACGCAAGGAACAATGTAATTAGTTCAATCTAGAACCAGTATATTTCAAATTCCCCTTCAGAAGGGTGGGCCTCTAGCATATTAATTTAATAAATAACCCCATTGTTGCCGTTACTGTGTCGCCATAATACCACCTTGAAAAAACACATTCCTAACCTCATTATGGCGGGCCTTCTTTTACTTTTTCTGAAAAAGAAAAAAAAATAATTCTTTCTAATTCGAGGTTTTCACCAAGCACAACAAGATTTGGAGAATCTACATGAGGTCAAAGTCCAGCGACTAAAGTGTCCTAAGATCTTGGTACGGTCAAGTAAAATAAAAGAACCACTTTCAAAGGTATTGGCACATCACAGTTCATGAGAACTTAAAGGTTCCTTCTAGTTATTTGAGCTACTACTCACTGAATAGAACATGAGAAAACAAATTATTGTATACATCCAAATTATCAGCATTACAGAAAGTCTATCTTATGCATACAAGAATACACATTTAGTCTCTTAATCACTGCTTGGTATTCCATAGCTCAGCCAAACTGTAAAATGAATGGAAATGAAGCTAGCACCTCTTTTGTATTATATGCTCATTCAAATAAGTTTTCCAGGTCCCAAAAAAAAATGTAAGAATCATGAAGCATCAACATGGAAAGAGATGCTAGACTAATAATTAACCCCACAAGAAAAAAAAAATGTTAGTTGCTCACTTTCAGCTCACTCTTGTTATTGTAATGATACTATTAAATAAAAAAGGTAATTATACTGACCCCTTTAGTCTTCATGGCATGCAATAGAAGGCATTACCTTGTCGTACCATGTCTGAGTGCTGGTAAGATTCCATTTGGAAATCTAAAGATCTTCCAAAGGTCAAATTGTTTATTTGGAAAACAGTATTCAATAGAATTATGCATGACTTGTTGCTGATTTAGAGACCTGACACAGAACTTTCCCTAATATTTGTACAAAGATAGGTTTATGACGAGTTAAATGATAATATTGTTTGTAATTTCTCCTTTATATCCTTTTAGTTTGCAGTTATGTTTTGCTCTCTTTACTTACCCTGTCTTTTATTGTTAGTTAGTTTGTTATTTCTCTTTGGTCAGTTATGACCGTTGTATGTGGTGTGTATATATGATGAGGCATGTACCTGTTAATATTACAAGTTATTCTTCTGAATTCTCTCTTTCACTTTCTTTCTGTTTTTCTTGTTTCCATGTGCATACTTTCTCTTGGTATCAGAGGGGGAAGCTTCTGGATCCTTCATAGCTAAGCACTCGAGCATGTCTGTGACAAATACAACCATAGGTGACGCTACAAAGGCAAATATGATCACGGAGAACCCAAATAGGATGAACCAGTATGGACCCACACTAAGTCAGGCATGTTCGATCAAGCTTGATCGAACCAATTACCTGATGTGGAGTTCACTCGTGCTTTCCATGATCAGAGGATACAAGCTTGACGGTTTCATTCTAGGAATGAATCCCTGTCCAGAATTGTTTCTTTTCGAAGGCAACGAGAAGAAGATAAATCCCAAATTTGAAGAGTGGGTGACCCAAGATCAGATGCTTCTTGGGTGGCTTTACAATAGCATGATGCCAGAGGTCATTTCACAGGTTCTTGGATGCAAAAGTGCACAAGAACTTTGGAACACTGTTAAAGCCTACTCTGGAACTCAGATTCAATCTCGAATCCCTCTGTACAAGAGTGAGTTTCAACAGCTTCACAAAGAAGGGACAAAAATGGATGAATACGTGTAAATTAAAGGAACTCGCTAATAACCTACAAATGGCAGGTTACCCAATCACCAATGATGATCTCGTCATTCAAACACTCAACGGATTAGATGCCGATTATGGGCCGATAGTGGTTCAGCTTGCCGATAAATCATCCCTTTCTTGGGTTAAGCTCCAAACATCTCTTCTTATGTACGAGAGTCAACTGGAACAATGGTCTTCCCTATCGTAGTTCACAACTCCAAGTGCCAACGTTGTCTCAGGCAAATCAAAAAGTAATGGAAACGTAAATTTTAATACTAACTGGCCAGGACGTGGCAGAGGAAGATCAAATAGAGGTGGCAGAAGTGGAGGAAGACAGCAAGGCTCAAAACCAACATGCCAGGTGTGTGGAAAGGTAGGACACGTGGTGGTCAACTATTTTTACAGATTTGACCAAAATTATTTTGGTGTTTCAGGTTCCTCTAACCCAGAAAATAAAGATTCAAATACCTCTCACTTTGCCTATCTCATTACTCAGGACAATCTTGAAAATCAAGATTGGTACCTTGATAGTGGAGCCTCAAATCATGTGACTAATGATGCAAGTGTCCTTGAACAAGGTAAACTCTCTCTGTTTAACACTTATCTTATCGTTGGCAATGGAGAGAGAGTCTCCATAGAGAAGGATGGGAGAACTGGAATTCAAGATTTCTATCTTAAACTGAACAAACATTTATTGGTGCCCAAAATAAGTAAAAACCTGATAAGCATATCTCAATTATCAATTGACAATAATGTAGATGTTATCTTTGATGCCTCTAGTTGTATGGTGAAGGACAAGGCAATGGGAAGGAACCTATTACAAGGAGTGCAAGCTGATGGATTATACAAAATCGAAAGGTCCCCAAGTCCTAGATGTTTCTTGGCCAGAGATGAAGCTGGAGAAATGGAAAAAGAATTGTGGCACAGAAGATTAGGCCATCCATCAGAGAAAATTTTAAATGTTGTACTGAAGCATTGTAATAAAGAAAGTTTGATCAATAAAAGAAATAGTTTTTGTGATGCTTGTCATGTTGGCAAAATGAAAGCTCTCCCTTTTAAAAAATCCTTATCTAGAGCTGAATATCCCCTTGACCTTGTTCATTCTGACTTATGGGGCCACTACAAGAAAAATAAGATTTAGTGGCGGTTTAAACAACATATAGTGGCGGTTTTAATCGCCATTAGCAAATTTAGTGGCGATTTTGCAAACCGCCACTGAATTTTGCGCCACAAGCTTTTTAGTGGCGGTTTTGACTAACCACGGGAATAACCGCCACTAAATATTTTTAGTGACGGTTACAAAACCGCCACTAAATATTTTTAGTGACGGTTACAAAACCGCCACTATGTATTTTTAAAATAACTCTTACACCACAGTTTCAGTGGCTGTTTTTAAAAAAATCGCCACTATATAGTGGCGGTTTAGCAACAAACCGCCACTATATTGTGCAAATTTAGTGGCGGTTCAAACCGCCGCTATATTTGTAGAGACCATTTTTTTTCTTAGCTTCTCTATTTTTTTCTCTGATTATTTCTATATATATTTTTCAGTCAGAAAATTCATTATACAACCCAATATACACAATATCTCATAATTAAAGTTGCAAATTTTATTTAGAAACGATTTCTTCATTGATATATACATATACACAATGTACACAACATGAGTCTAAAAGTTTTAATACAACAAAAATCTAAAAACAATAAACATAACATATCATGCATCTTCATCATCACCATCGTCGTCATCCTCCCTTTCTTCATTCTCTTGATTACAAGATAATGAAGAATTTGTTGCTTAACTCTCTCCACTTCGTTGTGCAAAAAACTACATTTATAATTGAAGTGTTAATCAAAGTTAAATGGTATTTATCTGCAAACACTAATGTGAAGAGAACAGCAAATGTTTTAGGAGACGTAATTCACTTACTAATGAATATGTTGAGATACAGTAATCAAGATGCCGAAGCAATGCCAGCGTTGTCTCTATAACAAAAGCCTTGCATGAGTTTTGAGAGAAGTTAAAAACATACAATTGTCTAACAACAAACCCAAATCAATAAAAACAAAGTCCACATCAATGTTGAAGGGGGATCTTTGTCCACCCTGTATACAGACTAATAAATTTTAGTTTCTTAGTGCAAAAGGCTCCAAACTACCAAAATTTAGATGGCTTAACCATAAGACATGCAAAATATCTTAATTACATTATGGATTATATATAGATTACATTTTAGTTTTCCTTCCTCAAGGAATAATGTAATTCTATGGAAGGAAAAAATATAACAAATATATAATATCACTACCAGCACAAAATTGTTAAAAAAACATTAAGTACAATTTCCAAGAATTATAGACAGCTCACACAATTTTTAAAAAGAGGAATAGTTTTAAAATTCTCTCTCCCCCAGTTCCATTAGCACCCACATGTTCTTAAGAAAATGGGATGATGTTATACCACCATGTAAACCAGTTATAAAGCAACAAATTCAAAAATACAGCTGTCCAAGTTAACATTTGAAAATTTTAATCATCAAAATTTCATCATTATTAAACAAGTCACTAAAATGATAATATCCATACATTATTAAACAAGTCATAAAAATTACAAGTTACAAGATTAACAATATTCAACTTAAAAAAACATAAATAACATAACATAGGTACACTCTTAGGCCGTATATGTACTCAAGAAAATTGCTTTATAAATATTGTTCCCAAATTAATAAAATCAAATAACATAGGCATTATATTTTAATATATAATTTTTGACAACTTAGCAAACCAATACAATTGCATTATATAATGTTTGTCAATTAACATAAAAGAATTATGACCAGTGTCCTTCTCTCAACACATCATCTCTGAGTCTTAATATGTATTAGTGCATCTCTGACACAATTGACACCACCAACCACCTAAATCTAGAATAGCATTGAATAAAATAAACATAGAACAAAACAAGAGAGTAAGTGAATTAAATATTTGAGATACAATGCTTAGTAGATTATTTAACGTCCCACATCATTTTTTGTGTTTTGTCATGAAAGTACAAAGTTGATGGCAAGTTAACGAAACTTATTGATAAGGACTATAAAATAAATATTTTTAAAGTATACGGATGGGAGACTAAATTAAAAATTGAGTGAAATTATAGGAAAAGTTGTACGTGAAAAGTTGATATGTATTTAATAAGTCATGAATTTAATATATTTAAAATTTCATTAAATATATGAAATTCATGACTTGTTAAATATATGAAATTCATGACTTAATAAAAAGTCATATAAGAGGATCTTGTTTGATCATGAATGTCAATAGTAAAAATTGACGGTTCATGATTAATTTTTATTAAAAAATAAAAAAATGCTAAAAAATATTAAGACCATTGATATTATAAACACACGGATGCAACATTTTATTTCCCCTAAACTTGTGGTTCAAGAGGGGCCAAGATTGGAGTCCCATGTCATAAAAAAAGAATCAATTACATTAACTGAATATTATCTCTTACATATATAATTGGTCATAAATCTAAAAATTTTTTAGTCTAATGTATGACCAAAATATTTATACAAATCGATGGCAAGGATTAAATAAAAACTTATAAAATTTTAAAGACTTTATAAAGAGCTAGATAATTTGAATGAGATTATAAAAATCCCAAGGCTAACAAGTACAAGAAAGAGGGTTCACATTTAGCTCTTAGATATATCCTTCAAGGCTAACCCTTCATCCAATGGTGACTATAAGAACACGTGTCCCCATCTCCTTATGCAATGTGTTTGTTTTTGGATTAAAATTTAATTGAGTCCTCATAAATTAAAAAGGAGGGAAAATTTTAAAAAAAATTAGGGGGAATGAATGAGAGGGAAAAAAGAAAGGAGAAATTTTTTTAGAAAATTTGATATAATTTTAAAAGATGAAAATTAAAGAAAAAAATTAATAAAAAGAATACAAATTATAAGAATTAAAATTTATTTTTATAGAAAAATTATTTTTTTATTTTATTTAAAAATAATAATTTAATGAAAGGTAATTAAATAAATAATTAAAAAATATTTTTTTTATTTTATATTAAATTTCATGTTGAAAGTTAATTATAAGAATTAAAATATAATGTGAGAGAAACTTAATGAAGAATTAGTTTGATTTTAGTTTTTTTAATTAATTTGAGGTATTTAATCTAATTTGAGAAAACTTTTTCTAAGAGCTAACCATGCGTTGCCTAAAAAACTTAGGTTATTACAATTTTAAATTTCATGTTGAAAGTTTTCGATTTTCATTTTTTTATCAATTCTTTAAATAAAAATTAAATTCTCAAAATTTAAATTTTATGTTGAAAATTTTCTATTTCCATTTTTTCTTTATCAATTCTTTAAATAAAAATTAAATTCTCAAAATTTTAAATTTCATATTGAAATTTTTCTACTTCCATTTTTTCTTTGTCAATTCTTTAAATAAAAATTAAATTCTAAAAATTTTAAACTTCATGTTGAAAGTTTTCTATGTCCATTTTTTTCTTTATCAATTCTTTAAATAAAAATTACATTCTCAAATTTTTAAATTTCATGTTGAAAGTTTTCTATTTCCATTTTTTCTTTGTCATGCTAAACATCTATAATCTAGATGGAGGGGTGAACTGTCATTATATAATAATTTTAAATTACCTCAATTTAATTTTCAATTAATTTTTTATAACTTCAACATAAATTGATTATATAAATAAGTATACAAAAAAAAAAGTAAATTAGTTATTTCTCGTATCGATAATTGCAAAGCTTATTAACAAAGTACTATCCACTATAAAGTCCACAATTAATCTTGTCTAACTTCAATCATTTGTAATCTGAATTATTGTAGCACAACTTCAATTAATAGGGATGGCAATACCCACCTAAACCCGTCTAACCCGATCCACCTCACCCCGTTTAAATTGGGTTATTCAATGGTTGACCAAAGAACAGGGCGGGTTTGGAGATTCTCCGAATATATAACTGCGAGTTCGGGGCGGGGACAAGGCAATGTCCTTCTCGCCCCAATTCACACCAAATGTTTTATATATATATATATATATATATATATATATCATATACATGTCTCCTCCAATAAATTCATGTATGTGTATTTAACTATTTATAGATGCAGCTGCTTTTCTTTTTCTTTTTTTTCACTTTCGTACCAAACAATTTCACATTTTTAGCTTTATATATATATTATTTATACAATATTTGGGGTACGGGTATGGGTTTGGATACAAGCAAGTCACTCAATAGAATGACTTTGGGGCGGGAACGAGTATTAAAATTACCCACAGATTCAGGGATAGGGCAAAAAATAAAAAAAAATTCGCGGGGCAACGGGCGGATCGGGGCCTATCAATTAAAGATAAACAGTGGTAGTGATAATAAAGAAACACGTACAATCGATGATGGATGGGGCATATACGTATAGGTCTTAAAGTTGAGGGATTTAACAAGTTATAATAATAGTTTAGTTAAAAATGTCATTATAATCTTGATAGAGTATGGGATGCAAAGTCCCACATAGTAGTATAGGCTGCCTGATAGGGCACTTAAGTAGCTTGGCTCACCCACCCCAACAGTTAACTTTTAGGAGCGAGTTCTCCAGGCTGCTTTGGTGCTGAATAGCGAAAGCAACAATAAAGAAACATAGATGATCAAAATAATGAAAATATAGGGAGAGATAGGTCTCTTGTGTTTTGAGATTTTTCTCTTTTATACCAAAAAAAAATTAACAATAAAAACCACCACTAAATATACATACATATATATATATGTATATACATTTACAAATGAGAGCTAGATTCCATGCTCACCATTGCATCCAAAAGGTATGGAAGATGCATCAAAGAAACCATTCTTATGAAGTAACCATGCAAAAACACATCAATGTTACAAAATAAAGAAATTTCCTACAAGTAATCCCGACCTTCACCTACTCCTTTGGTCATAACTCTTAATTGGTAAAGTATTTCTAAATAAAACTTATACCATTAGAAACTAGACTCAAAAAGCTTTCCAACGATATAAAATTTACTAAAAATGGAGTTCAAATGAAAAAGTTATAGCTATTTGAAGCAAATTCTAACTTTACACTACAGCCATATATATAACGACAGTTATAATAAAACTGCCACTAAATAGTGGCGGTTCATACAAAACCGCCACTAAATAGTGGCTGTTCATACAAACCGCCACTATATAGTGGCGGTTAGAACAAAACCACCACTAAATAGTGGCGGTTCATACAAAACCACCACTAAATAGTGGCGGTTAAGTAAACCGCCACTGTGTGTTTATTTAGTGGCGGTTTTAAAAACCGCCACTAAATATCCGCCACTAAATAACGATTTTTTTGTAGTGGGCCCAGTACCTATCCAATCCAAATCTGGATTTAAGTACTACATCTCTTTCTTAGATGATTTCAGTAGGTTTCTATGGATTTATCCCTTAAAAACAAAAGGGGAGGTTGTTCAAGCCTTTTATTAGTTTAAGAAGATGGTTGAGAATCAATTGGAAAGGAGAATTAAAATTATTCAATGTGATGGAGGGTCAGAATTTAAGCCTTTCTCTGAAATTGTTAAAAATTTTGGTGCTATTGTGAGATTTTCTTGTCCCTATACTTCTGTCCAAAGTGGAAGAATTGAGAGGAAGCACCATCAAATTATAGAAATGGGTTTGAGCATGATTGCTCAAGCTGGTTTTCCCATGTGTTACTGGTATGATGCTTTTTAGACTGCTGTGAGGTTAATAAACCTACTGCCTACCACTGCTTTACAAGGAAAGACACCATATTGTGTGCTGTTTAAGAAGAGACCTGATTTCAAAGAGCTGAAAGTCTTTGGGTGCAGCTGTTTTCCTTACCTGAGGCCTTACAGTCAACATAAATTTAATTTTCATTCCACTAAATATATCTACCTTAGTCCAAGTATGGATCACAAGGGTTACAAATGCCTCTCGTCTACTGGGAGGATATATATTACTAGACATGTTGTGCTTCATGAGTTTGAGTTTCATTGTAAGCAAGGTTTTCTTAATACAGGTTTTCTTAATACAAATAGGCCTCAAGAAATTAGTGAAGTAGTTCATATTGTACCCCTGTATTGTAATGATAACAAGAATACTGATCTGACTTCCATTGATGTGCAGGAGATTTCAAAAGAATTAACAAGGGAGAATGTTGCTTCTGAAGGTACAAAAAATAATGATCCTAGAAATCAAAGACCTGAAGAGAGTAATGAATCACCTACTGTACAGAATTTACCTACTGTTGTGATAAACAGAACCAGAACTGAGCCCACTCATCCTATGGTGACTAGGATGAAAAGTGGACCAATTCAATATAAGTCCCCACATGCTGCCTTGACAGAGTTAGAAGCAAAGGAACCTAGTAGTGCCTCTGAGGCTTTTAAAGTTCCTCATTGGAGGAAAGCAATGGAGGTTGAAATTGAAGCTTTGGGAAAGAATGGTACTTGGGACCTTATACCTTATAAAGAATAGAAAACTGTTGATAGTAAATGGGTTTTTAAAACAAAGATTGTTGCTGATGGAAGTATCTTGGAGTACAAAGCTAGGTTGGTTGCCAAGGGCTTCCAATAAGATCCTAGCCTTTGTGTAGGAAAGACATTCAGCCCGGTTGAAAAGTTAGCAACAGTAATTTATTTTAACTATTGCAACATCTTTTAATTGGGTAATCAAACATATTGATGTAGATAATGCTTTTCTGAATGGTAATTTTAGAGAACATGTCTACATGAAGCAACCACAGTGTAGTAACCACAGTGTTTTGTGAATGAGAAATGTCCTGATTGTGTGTGCAGCCTAAAGAAAGCCCTTTATGGGCTAAAATAAGCCCCAAGGGCTTGGTATGATAGCTTAAGGGAGGTACTGTTATAGTGGGGTTTTAAACACACACACTGTGATCATTCTCTTTTTGTTTTACATACTAAGGTTCATGTTTTGATTGTGCTTGTTTATGTTGATGACATGCTTGTCACTGGCGACAATAGTGTGCTAGTTGATGATTTTATTAAGAGATTAAACAATGTGTTTTCTCTCAAGGAGCTTGGTGATGTGCATTTTTTAATAAGAAACAGTAGTGGAATTTACTTGAGTCAGAAAAAGTATGTGGAGAATTTATTGGAAAAATTTAATATGAAGGAGGCATCTTCATGTCCTACTCCCTTACCTTTGGGAAAGCATGTTTCCCAGATAAAAGAAGAAGATTTGAAGAATCCCTCTATGTTTAGGAGCCTTGTAGGTGCTTTGCAATACTTAACCAACACAAGGCCAGATATTTGCTTTGTTGTAAATTAGCTTAGTTAGACGTTAAGCTCTCTGATGTAGAACATAAAGAAAGAGGAGAGAGAACAGCAAGAAATGAGGGAGAAGCAGAGAAGGAGGGAGATAGAGAAATATTCTAATTCAATACATTCAATATCTAAGTCTGCCTTGCAATACAAGAGAGACCCCTTTATATAGGGAGTCTAGGTACAAGAGCATTTAATGCAAAGTAGTTGAGCATGCAAAGTAGTCAAAAGGAAAATTAATGCATGAGTTGAAATATTAAAGCATGAGCTGGCCCTAGACATAGGATGGCCGTAGACATAGGCTAGCTTCAAGAAGATAAATACAATATATATAAAACATAATACAATAAAATAAAATACTAGTTTGTATGAATTTTATTTCTCCTAGAATAGGTTTGCCGTGGTTTTTCATCACTCTTCTACTATGGGTGAAAGCAAAAAGGGCACTTAGATACTTGAAAGGTACAGTATCTCTTTGTTTGCACATCAAAACTTCTATTGATCTTTGCTTGAGTGGTTTTACAGATACGGATTGGGCTTGTGATATTAAAGACAGGAGGTCAGTGGGAGGTTACTATGTATTTTTGGGAGATGCTTTGGTTTCATGGTCTAGCAAGAAGCAAAGTGTGCTATCAAGATCTAGTGCTAAAGCAAAGTATAAAGCTTTAGCCTCTTTAACCAATGAAGTTGCTTGGTTGAAGTCCCTTCTCAGTGAATTGAAGTATGGTGTTTCCAGGGTGCCTATGCTTTGGTGTGATAATCTAAGTGCCAAAGCCATTGTTACAAATCCCATTTTACATGCTAGGACAAAGCATGTTGAGATTAATCTTCACTTTGTGAGGAACAAGGTTTTGGCTAAGGAGATTGAGATTGGTTGTATACCCAGCCTTGAGCAGCCAGCAGATATGTTCACTAAACCTTTGGCTGGTTCCAGATTTGGTTTCTTTCGTGGCAAACTTGGATTAGTTGACACACCTCCTCGTTTGAGGGGGACAGTTAAATGATAGTATTGTTTGTAATTTCTACTGTATATCCTTTTAGTTTGCAATTATGTTTTGCTCGCTTTACTTACCCTATCTTTTATTGTTAGTTAGTTTGTTATTTCTCTTTGGTCAGTTATGACCTTGTATGTGGTGTGTATATATGCTGAGGCATATACCCGTTAATAATACACATGTTATTCTCCTGAATTCTCTCTTTCACATTCTTTCTGTTTTTCTCATTTCCACATGCATACTTTCTCTTGACGAGTAATGCCAAAACATACAACCTATACTTGTCATTTACCTTACGAACTTGAAAGGAGAGTTGAGACATAATCCTTAGGTTCTGTTCAATAATTCAGTAATTCTATGCAAGTACTATAAAAATGCATACGAATAGTACAAAGGAATCAACAAAACATTTTAGCAGAAATGAGAAATGTCAAAACTCATAAAATAGAAATTTTTTAATCTTGACTAACTGTTATTTTCACTCACACACACATGATATATATACACACACAAGCAACAGAAGTTCCATCATTAAAAATAAAATACTTTCTTTTTGCAGAGAAGGGGACAAAATTGGGGGAGGTAATCCCCAGCATCGACATATGAAAGAAGCATTTAAATAAAGTTAGGATATATGAATTATATATACATACTAATTTACAAGCTAAGGATCTGACTACTTGAGATTCTGCCTGCAGATAAACTTGTACAAAAGGCTAGGAGAAAAACATAATAGCATAGTAGTAAGGATAACTTCTCCAATAAATGTGTGATAAAGTACTTGAATTCTATACAAACAAGGCTAAATTTAATGCATTCAAGCTGACTTGCTTTACACAATAAACCAACTGTTACTACAAAGTTATCCTTGTTTTTAACAACAATTGTATCCTAAACTAAGCTAAACACAAAAAGAAAAAAAACTTTTTGACACCCTTATAAATTAATTGGTTTTGATAATTGACAAGATAGAATTTTTTTTTTAGCTACTTTTCTTGCAAGCTCATCATACGCATTAGTGATATGATTCTTGATTATACATTTTTAACATTTCTGATTCTAATCTTTTAGAATTCCTACACCAAAACATAGTGAAAGCTAATTCAAGCCTTATCTTCACACTTCATCTTTCCTGGTCATTTGAATGTTAACTTTCCTACCATATGAAGTGTTTAGAAAGTACAAGACAAATACATTTTTACGAACGTAAAAGAGTTCACTACCATTTTTTGTAGAAAAATTACAGTTAAAAAGAAACCATGTGTGTAGAATGAAATACTTTAGAATATAGGGGCAATAAGACTTGGATCAACTATAGTCCCTGAGTAAACTGTTGTATTCCCAAAATAAGCATTCACTTGTTCCATGTAGTTCAACAAAAGTAGGTTACTGGTCATCAAGAGATCAAAAACCTCCAATTCAGAAAAGTTTTTGTAAAACATCCAAAAGAAAATCCAGAAATAAGGGACCAAAAAAAAGTCAACTGGCACTTTAAGTAGTTAAGTTTTAATCACATGCAAAATATTTATTTTTTACACTTTATAAGTTATTAGTACGGTGAGGAGTATGCATAGTAATTCAAACAACAATAATACAATTAATTGACAAATGAGGGAAATCACAAACCATATATTGTGGGATCAAAGAAGGACCAAACTTTGTTTTGAATACCTGTCCAGGCAAGCAGTTAGAGTATTTTCTAGGCCAAGTGCATCAAATTTGGTTTGCAGTGTAAAAAAGAAAAAAAAAAGAGACATGAAATAAAGAGCAATTTTCTCTGGAGCGGAACATTTAAATTTTTAAATATTAACATCGAACAAAGCTCTAACCAAAAATATTTCAGGAAAGATGATAGAGGAAAAGCATCTACAACAATAAAAGATTAGGTAAGAAAAATAGTTATCGGATCTCAAATGGAATCAATGAATCAAAGAATTAAACTCGACACAGATTCTGATTAGAAATAAGAAATCAAAGCAAGAGAAGAATCAGACTAGGGAGTGAACGAAACCCCCATTCAGCCAAAGTCATTTTCTTTTCATTCATTTTGAAGCCTCAGAGACACCAAACCTTTCTTCTAAACCCTTCCATCTCACAAACCCCGTTTACCCATTCTTCAAAACCATTCCTCTCACAAAGCCAGACTTTATAGACCAATAGCAAGAGTTTAAAAATGAAAGGAAAAGAAAGATTAAAGGGAGACAAGGAAATGTAACTCGACATACTTGAACTGCCACAAACAGAGACGGTGTCAACGACTCCAAGAGATGAGGAATGGTGGAGAGAATACTGGGAATGGTGGGTTTCAGTCTTTCAAAGCAATGGAGGGAGAAAACGGTTCGCGATGTGAAAATGGGGGGCCTAGGGATTTTTATATGTCATTCCCAGCTGTTGCACCGCTGCCAGTAATTATAACAAAACATCGTGGTTATGACCGTCAAGAAATTACCTGTACGATTCGTTGTTTTTTCTTGTAGTGTGGGCTAGAGAAAACCAACCAATAAATAGTGTAAGAAAGGAAATCCAAATGGAATCGAGATCCGGTGTTTGTCTTGGGTATATTGTAAGAAAGGTGATCCAAATGAAATTAGGATCCGAACCATTGGACTTTAACTGTTTCTAAAAGATAAGTATGATACTTATACAAGTACCAGATCGCATTTCATCCAAATGGAGTTCTGATATGCAACATCAATCAATCCCAGAAAATATTGGCTAGAGGGGCACAGAAACACACGCTTGACTGACACACGTAAGCGAGTGCACATACAGACACAAAATCTTCTAGGGCATGTTTGGTAGAGAGGACTACAATGCAGTGGAGGAAGGAATGCATTGTTTTTTTCCATCAAGATATGTTTGGTAACCAAGTGCTACAGGGAAAAAGGGAGAAGTTTGATGGTTCATTTCCATCAAAATCTTGCTGATTCTTTCCATCGGATGTTGGATGGAAAAGCGCCTGGGATCAATGGAAAACAGTAAATTAGCCCAAGTGTTTCTGAAATTGCCCTATCCTGCAGAAGTAAAACCCAATTTTCTCCTCCATGAAGCCCTAAGCCACTGGACCGTTCGACATATTCCTGCCTTATTCATTATCTTCGCCTCTGTAGTCGGTGCGTCAACTTGCGTAAAAAGTTTTAGTTCTATAGCCTGTTACTCCATCCAGTTAGCAAAGAGAACTCAATGTATAATTTCTACAGAAAGAGTTGTCCGACCAAGCAACTTGTCTTGATTCATATATGTTTGCTACCTGCCTATTAAGAAGGGCGCTAGTCTTTTATGTTTCTGAATGAGCCATTGGAAATAGATCAAAAACATGTTTCAAGAATGACAATACAACTCTAATAATAAAAGCACTAGTTCCAGTTAAAGCGTAGAACACAAGGTATGAAATCACTTGCTTGCAAGGAAAGATGCAAGGCAAGCTCAACAAACAATCAAGTCAGCTAGGTCAGATTTCGTGGATAAAGTCAAGGCTAACTGATCGGAGAGCAACCGATCGACTGGTTGCTGCACCAGTCGGCTACAGTCGATTGGTTGCTTACAACCAGTCGACCAGTTGCTGTTTTAATAAGCAACTGGTCGACCCACGCTTGCTGGTCTTATATATAAGGCGTGCTAAGGTTTCAGAGCAGTCGACCTCCTAGCCTTCACTTCCTATTTCTTTAATCTTTTATCTGCAGTCATCTTCTTAGAGGCTTCTTCAATCTCTTTTTTCCAGTCGTCTTCTTAGAGGCTCCAATAGCTTGGATGGCTTCATCTTCAAAGAGAGCACGGACCAAAAATGTTGAGAGCTCACCAATGGGAGATCTTCTGCAAGATGAGGAACACAAAGACAGGTATGCTCAAGATTTTTAGTGGAGAAGAGTCATACCTAGTAAATATCTAGATTGGAATTACTTTGCCAAGAGAGATATGTCTTTTATTAGTTGTCTGGAAAATTTTGGGCTGAAAAAATTTGTGAAGCATACTAGGAACTAGTCTGATGATGTTGTCAGGGCATTTTACACCACTTTTGAGTATATACCTAGGGATAAACTCTTTACTACTACTGTTAGGGGAACAAAAATTCTTATTAATGAAGATAAATTTGCTGAGATTATTTGTATTCCTCTACTTGCTAAGGATGCCCTGCGCTTCACTGATAATTATCACTCTTTAAATTCTACTTTTTATAGTAAAGAGGAAACTTATAAGACCATCAATAGAGAAAATGAGTTCTCTAGTGAAGGCATCAAAATTAGCAGTATGGATGCTAATGATAGATTGTTGCTAAGTACTGTCACACATATTTTGGTTAACAAACCATGGAATTGGGCTGGGGACAGTCAGGCTAAGTTCTTCATTATGGCTTGTATTTTAAATGGTAGACAATTTAATATTCTATATTTTATTATGCAACGCATGGCCACTTGTTCCGGAAATCAAAGGTCACCTTTGCCATATATTGCAATTGTCTCTAAAGTTGTTAAACACTACAAAATCAACTATTGCTTCAGTGTCATGAAACCTACCACCATCATTGATTGCAATTCCCTGAGAAGGATGAACTTTGAGTTGGTTGATGATGAATGGGTACGGGCACCAGAAAACTTAACTATGAAAAGGGCTAGGGAAAGACGAGAACAATGTGTAGGCACAACCGAAGACAACATTGAAGAGGCAGAAGAAGATGTTGGAGCATGTGCAACAGGTCCTTCCACAACAATTAATACATCCTCTCATATGCTCAATGATCTGTTAGATAATTCTAACCATATGGTGAGTTTGATAGAGTCTATGAACACTAGACTAACTTCCTTTGAAGTCAATACAGCCTCAGAGATGGAGTCCATAAATACTCGACTAACCTACTTCCAAGTAAATACAGCCTCATAGATTGAACAACTGAAGAATATGATATGTGACCTTAATCGTTAGTACTTGAGTATATGAGGATTGAAGAGTTTGATGACACCAGAGAAATTTGGAGCTTATAATATTATGTTAGATCTTTATGAGCGTATGAGCTTTATATTTTGAAATCTGGAGCTGTATAATATTATGTTAGATATGAACTTTTTATATTTTGTAACTTTGGATTATAATTTGCATGGTGTATGGTTATGATTGATCAAAGTCTTATTTGCATTTATATCAGCTTTTGTGTTTTCTGGCTTGTGTTACTCACTGACTTTGATGGTTCTACCTCTGGATATTGTAGCATTGATATTCAAGTATTCTTCATCAAATCTTGTGTCATATTTTTTCCAACTTCACAATAACTATGAAAAGCAAAAAAAGAGACATTACTCTACATATAGAATGAACTAATATTTAACATTTCCATTACTATGTGGATAAAAAAAGTTACATATTAGCTTATCTGTGGAGTCACTACTACATTGTTCTATTCTATAAAACAAAAGATAGAACAACCTATACCACAACATAGTCCTACCTAACAAAACACAAGTCAGTGCTATAATTTCATAAGTTTCAATCCCTAGCAAACACCATAAAGAACAATATTAGTAACACTGCAGCCAAAGCAGCCTTGTATCGCACTGCATCCATCTTCATGGCCTCCATGTCAGATTCAATACGTGCAATTCAATTGCAAAATATACTATTGTCTAGCATTTTAGCACTTGGAATGATTTCAGTGTCCCCAGAGGCTTGATCCCCTACATACTCAGCTTTAACCCATTGAAAGTAGGCACACTTGTCACTCTCGCACTTAGCATACACCCTATTAGGGTTCTTTTCAAAACTGAAGATTTTGAGGACAGCACGGCAATTGCAGTGATAATGCTTCGCTCGTACTATAAGGACATCAGCACTGGTGTAGTCATTTACAGTGGAAGTCACCATTTTACACCTGGAAATTAAAACGAACATCAGACTTACGCCAAGTAAATGTTGTCAGTGTCAAATATCCAGAAGCCATCATAGAAAAAAAAAATGTGAACTTGTTTTAGATAGAGTAATACATGAGGAACTTGATCAAATTTTTCAGAGCTAATTGATGACAATGAGCCAGAGTATGAGAGAGTTACAAGCGAAGCTGTCCGAGATACTAAAGCTTTCGATGGGAACGGATTTTGCACTCCAATGTCGAAGGCGATGGATATGGTTGTCGAATGGTGATGAAACTGATTAGGGCTTTTTACGTTTTAAATTTTTTTACCTGTTAAGAAATTATTTTTAATATCAATTTCTAGTCAACGGCATTTCAGTCATTTTTAATTACATATTTTATTTTCTTTCTTTTAAAAATTACAAATCAAACACATTTTTTCTTCTTTCCTTAATTTTTTTCCATTGCATACCAAACATATTTTTTTCATCTTCTTTTTCCTTTTTCCTTTTCCCTTTTCCTTTCCATCTTTCCTTTCCTTTCCTTTCTTCAACAGTAATATGTACCAAACATGACCCTAATGATTTTGAAAATTGATTTCGATAATTAATTTCTTTGGATCTACTAAAATGTATTTGAATAGACAAGTAGCCCACTAAAGGACAATGATAATAGAAAAACACCTACACCCAAAAAGTATAGACAAGTCATATTTCCAAATAATAAAACATATCTAGATTGCAAGGATTCAAATGGGGTAGAAGGCGAAGCAACAATATGGAAAGCTGACTAGATTACATTCAATAACACGTCCATATTTTATTAGAGAATGTTTAACGATATATTACCAGCAACTAATGACAGGAACTTTTTTACTTTTTACAAATTTTACAAAGTATAAAGATTAAATTATATGAAAATAAAATATAAGAACTAAATTAAAAGTTCGAAAAAAAAACTGTAGAAACCAAATATATAATTTTATCAATAATGAACGAGTATGTCATTTTATAAAAAATTATAGAGGGATGTGGTAGAAATGCCAATGGACGGGTATTTGATCATTTTTTTTTGCTATCTATATTTATATTTATTCGAAATATTTAATACTCACACCAATCAGAATTAAAAAAAATTTACTTTCTTAGTATCCATACTCGAAATGCCTGTTATCTGAAATACTCAAAATACTCAAAATATCCAAAAAATATGTAATGGATATTAAATATCCTAAATTGATTATTGGGTACACAGATACCTGATATTCAATATTCATCTAACAGTTATTTTAATTTTATCAAATTCATATTATATAAATATGTATTATTTAAATTATATATTTTAATTTATATATTAAAATGTTTATTATTTACAATATGTATACATACATAATTACAAACACATACATATAATATAGATAACTATATTATGTTTACTATCTATACGAATATCCTATTCGCACATTTATATTACATAAGGCAACAAATGTCAAGAATATCTATTGGGCATTTAATGTTTACTATCTATACGAACCCTATATGATATTGTATTCAATGGATATTATATATTTTTCAAAAAGATATTATCAAATAAGAAATAAACTACTAATTTAGTCGTTAAAAATATAATTGTTTCAATTTAAATTTTAAAAAATTAAACATTTCAACTTAGTCTCTAAAAAAAAGTATATTTGTCTTAATTTAATATTTTCATTTTAAAATTACAAAATATATTATTCTTAAGTCTCAAATTTTTTCATTGCCAATAATTATTTGAGGGACAAACTTGAAACAAAAATTTAAAGACCAAATTGAGACTCTTGATCGTTCAGATGTTACATTAAAACAATTATAATTTTTTAAAACCAAATCAATAATTTATACAAAGATTAAAAAATATTAAAAAATTCCAAGTGTAGCTACGCCATCTTCAAATTTCATAAAATTTTGCCATTCTTAATTGAAGAGAATACATGGGTTGAGTCAAAAGCTAAAAAGTAAGGTTTTAAAATCAAATTGACCATTAAACTGGTAGAGACATTAGTTCATAGATTAATAGTGTAAACATGGTTGAACTGATGGTGTGTATATATATATATTATAATTACTAAGTATTATATATATGTATATTGTATTTTACTCTTAGAAAAAAATAAGTATTAAAAAATGTATTTTATTTTTTGGTGAAAAGTGGAATTATATTGCAAAGCAGAAATAACAAGTCAAGTTTAGATACGCATATAGCAAGTACGTAAAAACAGGAACAACAAAAAGCAAACTACAAATTAGGATAGCTGCAAGCCTTTAGTGTAAACTTGCAACACAAAAGATGATGGTTGTGTGATATCTAACATTTTTATATTCATTATAATTCTTATCTTAGTCCTATTGTAAATTTATTCATGAAAACTCTTCAATTTTATTATGCTTTTGTGATATAATGGGTTTAAATTAATTATCAATGCTATATTTTCATATTTTTAGGACTTAAATTATTAAAGATATAAATTAATCCATTTGTATGTTTTACAAAAAATAATTTTTGGAGAGCTTTTGTTGAGTAGGACACTGATAAGGCAAGCAAAAGATGACATGGCGCTAATTGAGCACTATTTGCTGACTTGAATGTGTCTCTTCCATAGCATGATGACAGGGATACGTGAGACCCACATTCTGCAACATTTCAAACCTTTTTTTTTCGAATGTTTCAGTTTGCCTCTCCCCCATACTTTATTGAAAATGGCAACGAACACACATCAGCTTTTTGCCTGGGAAAAAAAACGACTTTGCTATACTTTATTCATGTTTCCTCTTCTGCACAATGCTTCCACCTTCGCTGCAAATTCTAGAAGTGAAAGGGACCCTTGCTAAAGTCAAAGAGAAGGCATCAAGCTAGGAATATTCCATCTAATCTGGGTATATTGGTTTTGTTGGTTTTTGGGACTTGTATTTATATAACTTCAAACTTAGAAAATTCACTGCCCTCTTTGACAGTAATGGCTAGCTCCCAAGAGTGGGTGAATTGGATTTATAAAAATTTACTTAAAACCTTATTGGAAGTTCAAGAAGTTTTGAAATCAAAGCCAAAGAATTATAATAATAAAAATAGAGCAATATCAAGGTAGATGAATGAATATAGATTGCAAATAATTAAAGATAAAGTTTTAAGCAATTAAAGAGATCAGGGAAAGAAATGTAGACACAAATATTTATATTGATTCAACTTAAACCAAACCTATATCTAGTTTCAAGATAACTTATTGAGTATTTCACTATCAATCACAAGTTTTTACAAAATGGGCACTTACAAGCCACTACCCCAGAGAACTTTTCTTTCCCAAGGGTGTCTGTCCCTCCTTACAATGTGTTTGCACTCAATCACAATCTCAAGAAAACCTTCCTTGATCAATACAATCAGAAAAGATGAAAGTACAGAAGTAACTCTCTCAAAACAGAGTAGATATACAAATGAAAGCTTTCTTATAGCAAATGATTGGCAAAAATTGACTTTAGAAAATTCAAAGGCAAAGAGAATGTATTCTTGTTAATTTGACACTATCTGAGGTTAATATTTATAGCTCATGGTATAACAAATCCGTTGGAAGAAAATCAAAGATAATATCAACAAATATCTTCAAAAAATAGTCATTGGTAGATAGTCGACTGCTAGGATCACGACAGTCAACTGGCACACTTTAATGAGGTGGCAGTCGACTAACATACGACTAGTAACTCTTTATTATCCAAAATTAAATTCTTCCAAAATCTAGCAATCGACTGCTACAGATGTACCAGTCGACTGGCAAATACTAGAACTTAAATGTAATTTTAGACAGATGCGCACTAGTTAACTGCTTTATACCAGGCAGTTAACTGACAAGATTATTGACCCTTAGCTGAAATTCAGACCAGAGACCAACTAATTGATTGGTCTCCATGTACCAGTCTACTAACAGCTACTGAGACTTAGAAAATAAGATTTTTAAGGATATTTTATTTTCTAAGGTTCAATAATCTTAACCAGTACTTGTTCCAACTTATTTTAAAATTGTTAAAAGCATTCCCAATGTTTTAAAATATTTTCTCACTACAAAAAAAAAGACTTTTGGTGGCGACTAAAGTCGCCACCAAAAGTCTAAAAGTCGCCACTAAAAGTCTTTGGTGGCGACTTTTAGTGGCAACTAAAGTTGTTGGCGTAAGTCCGTGGCTGATTCTTTTGAAAGTCGCCACCAAAAGTTACCTTTAGTGGCGACTTTAGTCGCCACCAAAAGTCATTTTTATTGCAAAAAAAAAATTCGTGAAAAAAATGATTTTTGGTGTCAGCAAAAACTACCTTTGGTGGCGACTTTAGTCGCCACCAAAAGTCACTCGTCATCTTTTTAGATCCGGATTGGCCCGGAAGGTCGACCCGAGATCCATTCGACTCGTGCGGGTTTTGGCCGATCCAATAACTCGCTATCCCGAGCTGACTCGATTTTTTTGTGTGCAATATTCAAGTTTATTTGAAATTAAACCAAACATGTGCATACCTGAGATTCGAACCTGGGTCCCTTGCTTGCAGCCATGTGTGTCTTGCCATTCTGCCACTGCTTCATTTGTGTTATGTAAGTGCAAAATATTATATATATCTATATATATAATCTGTTAAAAATATTTTAGGTCAAAAATATTATAAAACAAAAATAAAATAATATTAAACTTAACAAAAAGCAAATATATTATTACTATTGGAGTCACCGCAAAAGTCCAACTTCAACTAATTTCATAAAAAAAAAAACGATTTCACTTAAAAAAATAGACTTCAGTCATCACTGATAATCTAATTTTTTAAAAAAATTAAAAAAATTAAAAAATTTAAGAAATTAAATTTCTTTTAAATAAAATTAAGAAAAATAAAAAAAATTGAATTTTTTAAGTAAAAAAATGACTTTTTAAATATTCGCCACCAAAAGTCTAATTTTTTATTTTATTTTAAAAAATTTGACCTTTTTTTTATTTTTTTTTTAAAAAAGACTTTTGGTGGCGACTATAGTTGCCACCAAAAGTCTAATTTTTTATTTTATTTTAAAAAATCTGACTTTTTTTATTTTATTTTAAAAAAGACTTTTGGTGGCGACTATAGTCGCCACCAAAGGTCTAATTTTTTATTTTATTTTAAAAAATTTGACTTTTTTTTTATTTTTTTTAAAAAATACTTTTGGTGGCGACTACCAAATGTCTAATTTTTTATTTTATTTTAAAAAATCTGACTTTTTTTATTTTTTTAAAAAAAAGACTTTTGGTGGCGACTATAGTCGCCACCAAAAGTCTAATTTTTTATTTTATTTTAAAAAATCTGAGTTTTTTTTATTTTTTTTTTAAAAAACTTTTGGTGGTGACTATAGTCGCCACCAAAAGTCAACTTTTAGTGGCGACTTATTTAGTCGCCACCAAAAGTCGACGTCGCCACCAAAAAGTCGCCACTGAAAGCCAATTTTCTTGTAGTGTCTCTTGCCTTTCAAAAGCTTTTACAAAATATTTGGCAAAATTTAAAATTCTTCACTTTAGCACTTGATGCCTTTTGACTTGATGATATTCCTGAAAAAGATAAACGTTGATATTGTAAAGAAATACCTTATTTTAATTTATTTGTTAATCATCAAAATTAAATAAATGCTTTAAATGCAATGAGGTCACACTCTTTTCCTCTGTTTTGGAGTTTTTGCTCTCGTGGAAGGCTAAAATCTCTATGTAATCAATCATTACACTTGGGATGTTGTAACTTGAGCTTTCAATGCAAGATAAGTGTTTTTCTTCATTTTACTCCATTTTTGTTCTCTTATATTGCTCATCTGTTTATATTAGTGCTAGTTTCTGATATGAGCTTGTGGGAACATGAATTAGGTTTCAAAGTTTAAATTTGAGGTTTAATCTCGTTTTAACAAATTAATAGAGTAAGTAGAACGAGATGACTTGTTTTGATGATTATCAAACTTGATTCGGTTAGGGTTTATTGGAGTTATATCTAGCCATAGATTAATGAAGGTTTTCTTGACTATGGTTTAGATGCAATTTAACTCTGGAAGATTTTCTAGATTTCCTTTGATGAAAACTGAATGGTAAGATGGGCTAGATCATTAAGATTAAGTGATGATTGTTACACTTCCCATAAATCCTAGTGGCTGGTTGCATGTTCTGTTTTGCTGTTGTTAATCTATTATGTTATTGTTTTAAGTGTGCAATTTAATTTTTGTCATAACAAACATCCCCCCATTTATGTGTTCTATTATAAGTGTTTATGATAGGAAAATTCTTTAGGATGGCCCGATTTTCACATAATAAATGATGAATGAATTCAAGACAAAACAAAAAGAAAGATATGAACTACACACTCTAGATTTGAGGGAAGGAATTGGGAGTGGTAAGTTTTGGTTTAGGTGGTTCACTAACCTAAAAAGTGCAAATAGCCAATCAACACTATATAGAACATGACATGTTATTTAGAATGATTATCCAACTACAAACACAAATTGAACCAATCCACACAATAACGCACCTAGATTGAAGCACAAATTTGGGGCTTTTGTGAATTTAAGTCAACCAATCTTATAAAGAAGATTGACAAAGCAAGGTTCCATAAGAGCCAAAGAAGATAAATAAATTTTCACTCAATGAGAGAAAACTCTTGAATGCAATTTTCATAAACTTTAATCGATTACAACAAGCTTTGGTAGCAATATTTATAGATGGGATGAAGAAAAAAAGCATTTAATGCACCTAGACAAAAATGCTTACCTATCTTGACTTAAGATACAAAGCATTTAATGCTTTTAGAAAATAAATGCCTACCTATCTTGACTTAGGAACATGGTGCATTTAATACTCTTAGAAAATAAATGCCTATCTACCTTGACTTGGGAAAATGGTGTATTTAATGAACATGATTTAGATTTAACTAAAGAGCATCTAGATCTTCAAATTCATCAAAAAATATAAGAGAATTACAAAACATAATTTTTAGTCTAAATTGACATAATTGAGCCTAAATTGAGTCGACCCATGCTTAGCTCTTGGTCTAAGATCCTTAATTTGTAGTATTCTAGTCCAAAATCCCTTCAACAGTTTCATCTTTGGCCTAAATGATGTTGAACATGTTTTGATCATTGTTTAACTTAGATTTAGACAAAATTTGCTTAACCCACTCTTGAGCAATCCCATTTAATGCCTCTTTAATTCTTTTAACTCGTGCTCTCGTAATTGGCCCACTCAGAATATGTAATGAATCTCTTGAAGTGCTTGAATTAGATTGTTCTAGGCCATCATTCACATTATCTCTTGTTATTGGGCTAGCACCAAGACCCAAATCCTCTACTTCTTGCTCATCCAAAGTGATTGTTGGGTTCATATTAGTTTAAGCTTAGGAATAATTAATTAGTGATTAGAAGTGAGACTCTTTGAGTGAATACGACTTATGGATCACTATACTGCAAGTTGCCATAGAACTCAATTCTAGGCAATTTGACAATTGTAGTGGCGTGAACCATTGTG
Organism: Biancaea sappan; assembly: GCA_037074585.1. NCBI lineage: Eukaryota > Viridiplantae > Streptophyta > Magnoliopsida > Fabales > Fabaceae > Biancaea > Biancaea sappan. Next base: position 30,892,310 of record CM073493.1, read on the forward strand.
CAAAGGTTTTAAGAGTCGAATTCCTCCTTCTTGCTTACTTCGCCAAAATATCTGCATATGCATTTTGGGATCTTCTAATTTTAGTTAGCTTGAAGTTCTTGAAACTTAATAATTGGTACCTGCAGTTTGTGATCATAGTAGATTATGGGTGCTCAATTATGTCAATTTTATGAAAAGTGTTGTATAACACTTCACTGTCAATCTCTATTTTAAGCTCGACAATTTTCAAATCCAAAGCAATTTCTATTCCAATGAAGAGAGCCCATGCTTCAACTTGAAGGGGGTTCCTATACCAATCATTTTCATAAAACCTATAACCTAGACACCATTATAGTTCATGATGATTCTTCCTATTGATATCATATTTCTTTTCACTGACCCATTCATGTTCAATTTGAACCAACCTTGTGGAGGTTTTATCCAAGAGCTATCTCTATCAATTGAAGTTCTTGGTGGAAGGGTGATTTCTATAAATCAATGTGTGTACCATTGACCCATCTGAGAATTGAACTTTTATTATTAGTCTTAACATTTTTGATTCCTAGTCCTCCTAATTTTTTTTGGTTTAGTGATTTCTTTCCATTTCAAGGTATGTATTTTCCATGTTTCATGTAGTATTTCCTAAGTAAAAGTCTCTACTCTTTTTTTCAATGGTCTTAAGGGTTTCCTTGGGGATGAGAAAAGGCTTCATGTAATGATTGGATATATTTGTAATTGTTGATTTGATTAGTTTAAGTCTTGCAGTTTTAGAGACGAGATTTTGTTTCCATCCCTGAAGTTTGCTATCAATTTTATCTATAATAAAGTTAAAGTCTCTTGTTTTGTAGCAGGATTTAAGAGGGTATCTTAGGTAGAAGCCAAGACTATTTGAAATTTTAATATTAATATTATTTTGGATAAAGAGTTTAATTGGTCTTCAATTTTTTTGAAGTCCAAATTTTAGATTTTTCTAGGTTTATGTCCAAACCACTGAGATTACAAAAGGTTTTAAGAGTTTCTTTGACTATTAGGATACTTTTATAAGTACAAAAGATAAGGATATCATCTGCAAAAAGAAGGAGTGAAATGGGGAAAGGGTTTTTATAAAGATCCATTCCTTATTGGAAACTTTCTCATTAATAAGGATTGATAATAATTCCATAGCTAAGATGAAAATAAAAGGTGATAAAGGGTCCCCTTGTCTTATTCTTCTAGAGGGGGGTAATTAAAGTCATTAATTTTCTTCCCATTAGCTAAAGGTACGGAAATTACATTTTTCAAGCAAGATGTCAAGAATTTTTTAAATGAAGTTCCATGAAATGGAGTCGAAAGCTTTCCTAATATCAATCTTACATATTATCCATCCATTCTTGTGGTTTGAGTTATGGATGGAATGCATTACTTCATGAGCTATCATAAAGAGGTCTGAAGCGTGTCTTCCTGGAACGAAGGCCCCTTGGAAAGGTGATATGAAATTTGAGATGTATGGTTTGATTCTATTTATGAGGAATTTGGTTAAAATTTTATAATGTGTGTTACATAGGCCTAAGGTCTATAATGGGTTGTTTTATGTGCATTTTCATTCTGAGATAAGACAAATATTTTGCTTGTTTTGTAATCATCATATTAAAATTGCCAAGTAAAATGAGCAAGCGAGCAGCTTAGGCTATATTTAGCAAAATTAGTTGATAAACTAGCTTAAAGCTTACAAATTAATTTTTAACTTATAGCTTATAGTTGAAAGCTGAAAGCTTATAAGCTAGCTTATTGAATTAGAAGTGTTTGCTAAAAGTAGCTGTTAAAGTAGTTGAAAAGTATAAAATGACATAAAAGGATATATATTTTATAATTTCAAAATAATATAAAATAAACATATCATTTTTTTAATTACATTAATTTAAATTATTTTATATATATATAATTGATTATATATATATATATATATATTATTTTATAATATATATATATATATATATATATATATATATGTATATACACATACACATAACGTGGCGAGAGAGTAATGCAAATAAAAATATTATTTTTTTATTAAATTAATTTAAATTATTATATATTTAAAATTAATTAAATATTATATATATTTATATATTTGTTATATATATATATATAATATAATATTTATTTATATTTTATTATATATTTATATATTTTTTATTATATATATAATGTTTGTGAGATAAGAATATAATGAGTATTTTCATAAAATAAACAAGGGTAAAAAGGGAAGAAAAATATAAAAGTTATAAACTACTAAAAGTAACAAATCAGTATAAATTATAAGCTACTGAGATAAGTTTGTTTACTGAACACATTTAATGAACTTATAAACTAGTCAAATAAAGTTAACTTAAATAGTGCTTACGGTGTTGTTTTGTCTGACTAGGATCCGACAATAAATTGGCTATTTATTTATAGGGATCGTTGGTCGAAGGCTAAATCCAACAACAAATACTTGATTCTATTGAGAGCAACTATGCTTTCAAAGTTATGCGATAATCTCATTTAAGTGAGCAAACATGTCGAGTGCTAATATTTTGACAAGTTTTGTATGAAAGATTGTGAGACCTAAAAACAAGCTTTTTGCAGAAGTTAAACGAAAGCAGTAAAATTGTAGGAAAGTAAGTTGTAGAATGTAAAGTACATAGGAAAGGTAATTGCAAAAAGTAAACAATGGAACGTAAATGACAGAATGTAAAGCGTAGAAATGTAAAGAGCAGAAAATTAAAGTACAAAATGTAAATAAAAGCGATTAAATGAAAGCGATTAAATTGCTGGAAGATAAATGAAAACGAGTAAATAACTAGAAAGATAAATAACTATAAATTAAATTTGACTGAAATGTAAAGTAGAAAACATACTTCGACGTTAATCCTTTAATCTACTCGTTTGAGATGTTAGGACTTTTAGTCAAAAGTTGCCAACCCTTTTTACAATGATTAAACAAGTATTTATAGGTAAATTATCGAGTAACTGCCTATCTAATTATTCACTATGTACACGACGATTTACAATTATATTGCATCAACACAACTACCTAAACCCACGTACATAGCAGTTTACAAGGTCCGACAAAAGTACCCTAGCTATTCGATGGTAGTTGTCTTTGGCAATTTCAACCAGACAAATTTTCTCATCGTTCGACAAACAAACTACATCCAAATAATATACCTTCATCTTTCGACATAGATGACTTGCTCATCGACCACGTATGAACTTGTTTGTCAAATGACAAGCTCTTGACAACTTTGACATACGTACACAAGTGTTGTCACAAAGGTATAAATTGATCTCTTCTGTCGACTTCGCCTTTATCAAATCATTGATCTTTGTCGAGTCTGCCAAATTATTGCTCTGACACTTAACAATTGGCACCAATTTATTGTAACACTGAGGACGATTATTTGTTGACCAAGCAAACTTGTCTAACAAATATAAATCTATTATGGGAATTTGGCTGTCAATCTCAGCTACGTTTGTCTAAAAAGAGTTGGTGTCAATCTTCATATCTATCTTTTTGTTGGCGAACTTCAATCTACCTTCAGACAAAGCTTTTTGGATTAAGTTCCTAAAATATATACATTTATTATTAACATGATAGAATACATTATAAAATTTACAATATTTTCGGTCTTTAATTTCATCAAGCTTTAAAAGCCAATGATTATATGTTTCTTTCAATAAAATATCAAAAATTTGTTCAGCTTTAGTAATGTCAAATTTATATACTTTTCTTTAGTAATTCATTTTCTCTTTAGCCCTCATAGGCTTTATAGCTTGACAAACATAAGGAGGTCCACTCTTCAATTCGGCAATATTTACATCATAATCTTTGTCCACATCATTTTTGTCAGATTCTTCCATTCTGACGTAATTTATTTTTTCTCTTTTAAGGAATTTCTTTTGCTTTTGCATTTTTTCAGCTTTCAATTGTTCTATCTGTCAAACTTTGTCCCCCAGTTAGGCAAGATCAACTAGATGTTGATTGACAAGCATTTTCCTGATGTAATAGCCTAGGCCCCCGATAGCTATTTTGACAATTTTGACTTTGAGAATAAGAGTAAAAAATCTACTCCTCATTTGCCTGTATCTTGCCAAATAATCCTCGACAGATGCATTATATAATCTTTTAACATTAAACAAATCTGTTAGACTAACTTTTACATATTCTCTAAAGAACTGGTCATGAAAACTTCTCTCGATTTGAGCCTACGAATGAATAGAATTCGGTCTCAATATCAAGAACCAAGAGAAGGCATTTTTGTGATGAACTAGGAAAGAACCTCAATTTAAGTCCTTCATTTGTTGTTAGATCTCTCATTTCAATGTATATCGTACGATGTGTTTAACAGTCGATTCACCACTTTCTCCAGCGAATTTTGATAATTTAGGAACTTTAACCATTTCTCTAGGCAATTCTACCTGTTGAACCCAATCAAGGAACACTAAGGTGAAATAAGGCTGATTGTATAGCCTACATTAAAATCAAATCAATTAAGGACTTGTTCGAAAACTTGGTTCACATTACGTTCGACTTGATTCCTGTAAGGTTTTTGTCATAATTCTCTTATAATATTATCTATCTGTGGCTCATTTTGACGCAAAATTTGTACTTGACCATGTCTCAATTGAGGTTGAGCTTGGTCTTGCCCCTGCATTACATTATTTTGATTCTGGTCTTGATCTTGGGCCATAATCACTTGTTCTAGTTGGGCATTTTTAGGCACAACAATACCCAAGGCCTGAGTTAGTCTACCATTTGTAATGCTAATGTATTACATGCATTATTTATATTTTCCATTAAGGGCTTTAATACGACACCCATTTGTTGTGCCAACATACTCACCATATCGTGATTACTTTCGTCCATTTGTTGTTGAATGTTAGCCAATGAACTTACAGTAGATGTGGCGACAGTGTTGGGTATATCCCTCGACATATTTGGGAATATATGTCATAAATTCAATTATTTCTGTCAGAACACAATGGGAGTACTGGTCCTTGCTATGTTTGCCAATGCAGAACTTATTACTTGGCTTTAAGTCATCTGACTACTGGAATTGGCTAATTGACTTCCAATCCCAAGTTGAGTTATCATAGGAGGAACATACCCTTGGGGTAATCTATACTAAGGTGCAAACCTTGTTGTTTGATTGCCTACTAGACTTGGTGACACTGGTGTCGATCTGGACATTTGCTCCAATACGAGGTTTCCTGTAAGGGATACGTTTGGTGCAACGTCTATAGGATTAGCAGTTGTGATTACTGCTAGCATGTTTGTCATGGTTACGACATTTAGTGAACTTCTCACTTGATTAGAGTCGTTTGCGTTACTCATGATTTCAGAATTGTGAGTGTGAGAAGAACAAGGTATAAATTTACCACTTCTCAAACGCATACATGTAATGAGTTACTATGAACTCATCACACCAGGTGTGCCAATTTGTTTATAGTGTTTTTTAGTCTGACCAGGATCTGACAATAAACTGGCTATTTGTTTACAAGGGTCATTGGTCGAAAGCCAAATCTGACAACAAATACTTAATTCTATCGAGAGCAATTGTATTTGTATTTTTAGAGTTATGCAATAATCTCATTTAAATGAGCAAACGTGTCGAGTGATAATACTTTGACAAGTTTTATATGAAAGATTGTGAGACCTGAAAACAAGCTTTTTACAGAAGTTAAACGAAAGCAATAAAATTGTAGGAAAGTAAGTTGTAGAATGTAAAGTACATAGGAAAGGTAATTGCAAAAAGTAAATAGTGGAAAGTAAATGACATAATGTAAAGCACAGAAATGTAAAGAGTAGAAAATTAAAGTACATAATGTAAATAAAAGTGATTAAATAAAAACATTTAAATGAAAGCAATTAAATTGCTGGAAGATAAATGAAAGCGAGTAAATGATTGGAAAGATAAATAACTATGAATTAAATTTAACTGAAATGTAAAGTAAAAAACATACTTTGACATTAATCCTTTAATCTACTCATTTGAGATATTAGGACTTTTAGTCAAAAGTTGCCAACCCTTTTTACAATGATTAAACAAGTATTTATAGAAAAATTACCGAAATAACTACTTATCTAATTATTCGCCGTGTACATGACGGTTTACAATTGTATTGCATCATCATAACTATCTAAACCAACGTACATAGCAGTTTACAAGGTCCGACAAAACTACCCTAGCTATCCGATGATAGTTGTCTTTGGCAATTTCAACCAAACAAATTCCCTTGATGTTTGACAAATGAACTACATCCAAATAACATACCTTCATCTTTCAACATAGATGACTTGCTCATTGACCACGTATGAACTTGCTTGTCGAATGACAAGCTCTTGACAACTTTGATATACGTACACAAGTGTTGTCACAAAGGTGTCTATATACCCTTTTTGTCGATTTCCTCTCTATCGAATTGTTGATCTTTGTCGAATATGCCAAATTATTGCTCTGACACTTAGACAATCGGCACCAATTTATTACAACACTGAGGATGATTATTTGTCGACTAAACAAACTTGTCTAACAAATATAAATATATTATTTTTAAAATAATCGTCCAAGTGTCCAACAAATAGTTTGCCAAACACAACTTTAGTAGCCCATTAAATATCACCAAAAAGGAATAAAAGATTTTGAAGCCACTTGATATGATATGTATCCAATGAAGGAGATGAGCTAACTCTCCAAGTCCTTTTTTTTCATCCTTTTTTTAGCTAATATTCATTGCTTATATGCTATATGTATTTAGTTGCAAACAAGAGAAGAGTCGGAAGCCATCAAATAATTGTTTAGAGAGGGAAGAAGATGGAAGATGGATGGGAAAATGGCAGAGAGGTAAGAATCAAAGAAAGAAGTGAATGAAGGTAAGGTATTGGTGGGAGGCAAGTCCAACATCGCCCATATACACATGGTAAGGCATGGGCTCAAGCTATAAAAAGGGTCCAAGGAGATCATTTCATTGTATGGTGAATACTGGTAAGAACCAGTTTGGTGGCAAAACTGTTCGGTTAGTCTTGTTTTGATTGGGTTTAATTGGTTTTAGTCTTTAGTATGTTTCAAATTGAACAAGGGTTTGATATGCTGATTTATTGATTAAAGCTGCCAATTCTAATAAGATAAACAAAAGAAGAACAATATTTAAGAAATAATGTGTCAGCCATCTTGTTAGTACTTCATATGATTTTTTTTTTTCGTGAATATTCAATTTGGATACTTGAAGAGTATCATTGTTCGTGTTTTAGACTTTTAGTTACTATATTTTGTTTTTAATTTAATGCAAATTATTCTCTCAACAACTATATATATATATATATATATTATAAACAATTTAAAGAAACTTATTTCTGAATAGTTTCATAAAAGTTTAAATCTCATAAAAAAACCTAAATTTAATTAAAATGAAATTAACAAAATAAATTAATTAAGTGATATCTCAAAGATAAGCTACACAATTATTTGGAAAAGGAAAATGTAAACTGGGAAATGAGTAAGCTTTCCAATTCAATAATAGATAATACTAATTATAACAAATAAAATTTTATAAAGAAATCAACCTAATTAATTAGAAACAGGAAAGTCATAAGCCAGTTTGGTGGAACCATAACTGAATGTAATGATATTCAGGGATAATCAATTTGAACAAATCAATAAACCAATCCAAAACATAAATATCATAATTTGTAAATGGTACAAGAAGTATCTAGACAAAACCAAGTACAGAATACAGACTTGACAAAGAACACATAGCTAATGAGAATAAGTAACCAATATGGCATGAGCCCAAAGCTTGGAAATCAATAATTAGCAACACTCGTGCTGGCTGGGGTTCAAACCCTAATTCGAGAGCATATTGGTTGCCTAGCGGGTGGGACAGACATGCTGCTTATCTCAAATCTTGACCGTTTGATCTTCGGATCGAACGGTCTGCATTAATGCAAGAGAATCATTTTGTAGTTCACGATTGCGTTTCACTGCTCCTTTTTGTTTAGAAAAAATTAAAACTCATCAGCAAATCATAGAGCAACACGTGTCCCACCCAAACCACTTGCCTCTCAGCATCTCTTTGTTTCTAGAAACAACGAAACATCCCCAGTTCCCCATTGAAGGCGTACATCTCTTCTCTCTACTCTGATTCTCTCCTCCAAAAGTCCCTAAGATCCCAAGTCATCTCTCCAATCTCTCAATCACTATCTGCCAAAGCTAAGCCCAACGTGGTTTCTGTATTTTCTACTGTCTATTTTAAAGTTTTGATCTATCAACAAAATCAGGTGAAAAAAGAAAAGAAATTTTATTAAAGAGGAGGCCGAAAAGTTAGGAAGACCGAATCTGAACAAACAATGAAACTATAGATCCAAGAACCTTAAGGAAAATTGAAGAGTGCACTCAAGACTAAAAATCGAAGGCCACACCAATTTTTTGCTCTATTTCAAATTTTTGTGCTGCATTGTCAGATTTGATAGGCTTTGTTCTGAATCTCTTCTCTCTTACTCTTACTAATTAGTGTTAGCTATGAAAATTGAAGAGTGAACTCAAGACTTTAATCGAAGGCCATCCGCACCACTAACTCCTTTTTAAAAAAAAATTTTTTTTGTTTCGCTGCCTTCTCTAATCTGGTGCAATGGAAGAAGAAAGTGTCGAGGCATATCAGGCATGGAGCAAGCGGGTCAAGAGATGGGTGGATGTGAGCGGACACATGTTGTTCTGTGATTTGTTGACGAGTTTTAATTTTTTAAAAAAAAGGAGTTTATGAAACACAATCGTGGCTATTGGATCTAATAGATCCAACGGCCACGAAATGATTCTATTGGGTGAATGTGAACCATCTGATCTTCAGATTGGACGGTCAGAATTTGGGACAAACAGCGTTCTTATCTCCCCACTAGGTAGCCAATGTACTCTCCCCTGATACGCCAAGGCTAGATTTTGATTAACACACAATTGTAAATGAAGTTTCAAATTTCAAGAAACATCAATTAAATATTATCAATTTACAAAAAATCATAATACTAAATTTCAAGGTATAAGTTCAATATTTGTATCAAGTACCATCTTCTAAAATTTAAAAAAAAAAATGTCAATTTCATATTTAAAAAAAAAACGAAACATCAAAGTAAAGAACCTTAGCATGAAGGAGTTATACTTTTCAAGAGGCCTACTTAAAACATTCCAAATACATCCTTTTAAATGGAAATCTAATTTTGTAATTTTCCAGCAAAAAAAGAAATTGGATTCAAGTCAAGCTATTTTCTCTCTCCTTTCCAGTGCTTCAAAACAAAGGAAAAAATGATTTCAATTTCTAAACAAGTCATCAAACTTTAATCAATTTCATGCTTACTTTAAAGTGCATTCTCATGAATTATATCCCAAAAACATTCATACAACCAAAGTGGAGTACCAAAATCTTTAACGAGGTGCTGAAACAATAGAAACAATTTAGCACTCAATTCAAAAGTGAAAAAGAAAAGGGAAAAAAAACATTCACTTGCAACCCCAATCATCCAACACCTCGCGAAGCATGGGAAACATACGTAAACAAAGGAGTCAATAGCTAAAGCAAATAGGTTTTGTTATGAACCCAAATTATAACAAAAAATAAAGCAGAAAATGGAAAAGAAAGAAGATGAATTCAATGCAGGAAGTGGTATCAGATTCCCTGAAGATGAGAAAATATGCCCAGTGAATCCCTTTTTCTAGCAAAGGGCAGCTCCTAGTCATAGACCATGCAATTCTTCAATTCCCCTCAAAGATAATTCTCCCCATTATTTATCCTAATTCCTGACCATCAAAAACAGCCGAAAAATAGAAAAAAGAAATGAAAAAAGGCACTACATAATAAAAAATTGGCACCCCAAATATCATAACAGATTATTAACACCTATCAATGGTACCCCCTTCTAATATTCCCCAATAAACACAAAGTTTCCATGCCCAAGACGGTGGTCCCTTCATGTTCTTCATTGTCCCTTGCAGTTGTTTTTCTCACTTTGATGCCACATCAGGTGCCACCTCCACACTTTGAGCTTCCACAGCGTCCTCTCCATTCGAATCCATTGCCTTGCTATCATTTGAATGATGTTGATTTATTTGTTGATGATTCATAACAATATCCCATCGCTGCCACTATCTTGGGACATATCAGGTTTTAACTCCAAAATGATAATAATCATAATTTTAAATGACAAAAATGAGCACCAAACCAGAATTTTGAAACAAAAAATTGCAGCACACCCATATAGAACTACACAAAATTTGGCGCAAAAATGGAGGCATCCAGTGGAAAAAGATGCAGACATTCTGGCCTCTAAACAGAGACACAAGACAGCAAAATACATAGAAAAATTCATATCAAAAGAGGGTGGCAGAAAATTAAGCATAAAATTTTAGAAAAGCATTGACAAAATTTTATCTAAAATTACCTAAAACAAATCAAAGCAAAAAGGAGACATGTCAAACTTCATCTAAATCCTTTATGCAGAAGCCAGACACAGTGGAGACAAAACATACCTAGACCTTTTTTTTTTTTTTTCTCTAAACAAATTACAGGAGAATGGAATAAGGCCACAACTTTAGCTATGTTTCCTACAAAATCTAAACAAAGAAATATGTCTGGCTTTTACTCAATTCCATACGCAGTTGAGACACAGAACAAGAGGAAGTTTAAGTTTTTTTTATTCTTTTTCTTTTTTCTTTGAAAAAAAAAGAAAAAGAAAGTATCTTATTTAATGAGAAAGGCATTAATAGAGCAAGCCATGGTACAGGGAGCTTCACAAGGCTGCACTGTCCCAAGAAGCTTTTAAAAAAAAAAAATTGGATTCTAGAGCTTTGAAATAAAACTCAAAAGCTTCCCATGAATTACACATGTCAACTACTTAATTTATATCCTATGTTACACACGATTTCTAGCACAACTTCTTTCTTCATTAAAGTTTTAATGAAATAAAAAAAAAAACACAATATTGTCACCAACATGAAACAGGGAAAATGCAGCATTTTCAAGAATAATGTTTCTGCTACTTTTCAGCTATCTGAATGTCTCTCAATGGCTAGCATTCTCAAAAAGGCTTGCAATAGATTTGCACCCATCATGACTTTTGTTGACCATTTACTTCTTTAAAGCACAACATTTATAGATTGTACGTTCAAAATTTTGCAAGTTGAACGCACAAATGACCAAGTTAATGTAATTGGCACCAGGTCCATCTTTCGAAGTATCAGATGTTCATGGATTGGTGACACCCACAGTCAACTCAATCAGAAAATAAGCTAAGAGCAACAACCTAATAGCAAAGACTAGAGATTGCGAAAGGTGAACTAAGCAGGAAAATAATTACAAATTAGTGACATAAAAATTATTCTTTAGAGATATAAATGTTATATTATAGGTGTTAAACAAGTAGATTAAGTAAATGAATCGCAAAAGACTAATATTAGTTGTAGATGTTTTACCATATTGAATTATTTTAGATCTTTTTCTATGATACATTTAATTTAATAATAAAGTTCACTGCTCTGAAGATTTTTCAAGAGTGGTATTTCTGAACAAATAATGTTGAGAACATGGTAGTTGTGAACATAAAATGGTCAAAAGTCAAGAAACTAATATTCCCAAGTACAAGTTAAGGAACAAAAAGACCTTATATTGATGTGTAAACTGTATCCTTATGCACTTGTCATCAATGCAGTAAGTAATCTCTGCTTTATTCATAGTTCATCCTAAAACTCAATTTCAACAATCGTAGTATTTGTATCACATACTTATTATAATTAGAGATGAAAATTTTTCATCTCATAATTTTTTTTTAATTAGTTGCAAATCCGTCTCTGATTTGGATCTGGAATGGAGAGAGAATTTAAATAATTAGAGACAGATTCTGAGACAGAAAAATTTCTATCTCTAACAATTTCCATCCCTATTTTTTAATTAAAATTTTAAAAAAATTTAATAACTAGAGATCAAATTTTTTATCTCTAAAAACTTCTGTCCTTATTTTCGTCTCTAACATTTATATAATGATATTTTAGTAATTTATAATTAAAATAATTTTAATTAATTTAATAAAAAACCCTAATCCCTAATTAATTTGTCTAAGGTCCTATTCACACGCTCTTTCCTCGACTACCCTCGGCTGGTCTCGTCTAGCCTTTCTCCTTTGTTATCGCTATTCATGGTGGTTTCATGATGTCTGGGTCGCCAGAGTTGTGGTCTGCGATGGCGAGAAAATCTGGCAATAAGTGAGGAAAAATGAACGCCCCTGTTCAGAAACTCTCGTATCTCTCTTTCTTGTTGCCATCATGGCTTGCAATGGTGCTCTTCCTTCGATTGGGCACTCAAGGCAGTGGTTCATGGTGGTGAGGGCTGGTAGCTTCAAGTTAGTGATGAAAATTCCCAATATTTCGAGTTCCTCATGTTTTCTCTGCCCGGGTAGTCTGATCTTTGTCTTTCTCGGTGTCAGCTCACCTCTTGCTTCCTAGAGCTGCAATCTTCTGCATGGCGACGACTTCTTGGTGGTCCAGTGGTGGTCGCAGCGGTTTGCAATGGTGGAAGCCAACAATTGCAGCATAAAAGAGGAGATTGAGGATTGACAAACTGACGCATAGGACTGGCATTGAAAGATAGATATCAGTTTCTTTTCTTATTTTCTGCTGTAAAGTTCTAGCAATGATTTCTTGTTTAAGAAAGAATGGTCTTTAGGATTGGATTTAGTAAAATGTAAGGGAATTGGACTTTTCATGTTGGCTTGAGACCTAAGTCATCTCTCTCACACACACATACACACGCACACACACACATTCACAAATGCATTTTGTATTATTATTTTCATTTGCTACACTAATATTCCAATACGTTCTCATATTTTTGTTCATGCTCTGTTTTCTCATAATGGCTGAGCCAACGCTGAAGGCTACAACATCTTTGGGTTTTAGTTCAACAAGGTTTCTTGTCTCTCTCAAGACGCAATCAGTAAAAATAAATCATGAGGGATTTGAGGTTGGTACGTGTCTCTCTATTGTCATTACCGCTATTCACCTCTCCATCAATATTAATTGTTACATAGGGTTGTTTATGAAGGCTTTTATTATAGATGAGATGGTTACATAAATATTAACCCTGTATTTGTTTCTAATTTATTATGTATCGTGTTTTTCAACATTAATTGTAGTTGTACTAAAATAATTCAGATTACAAATAATTGAAGTCAGACACGATAAGGAATTATTGTTAGAAGGTGGGTTTTGGTATTGATACTCCCTATATTCTATTGCATTTGATTAACTCTATGTAAATTAATCTTGCATACATAACATCAAATTATATATATATATATATATATAATCTATTTTTGTTGAAAATATGGAAAAAATTAATTATGAATTATATAATCGATTTATGTTGAATATATAGAAATAATTAAAAATTAAATGAAAGGTAATTTTAATTTATTATTTAGTGGCATTTTGTCACATAAGCCACATAACTTCTGCACTTCAATTCGTTTTGCTATCCTTGCAACCTTGCCGTCAACTCTTCCAAATCTGCCAATGCCGAGCTGTCGCTGCCTCACCGATAAAAGGAAGTTCTGCCTTCAGATTCCTTTCTCTCTATCTTGTCTTTCTCGAGTTGTGCGTGTGTTACTGCTAACGATGTCTTTGTCCACGACTATGGTGGTTCGCGATAGCAAAGTGGTCTGATCTTAGGTAAGTGCAGTAAATTGATTGTTATTGAGATTTTTCTATTCCTTTTTGCTGAGTTGTTCATAACCAAGGGGTTGAGATATTTCCCTTCCAAATCAACAACATGGGCTAGGAATGGGGCTAATTAAAGCTTAGAGATGATTTGCTGGTTGATGGTGCTGTGACCGCGAGCTATGATGGAGAAAGAAATGAGGGATTGAGGTCGAGAGGTAAGAGATGGAGGTTAAATTCCCTTATGTAGAATTTTAATTGTGTTTGTCTTTTTTGTTATGTGCCTCTGTGTTTGCTGAGATTGGGAATGTACTAATTTTTTGGATTTTCTGAGTTTAGAAATTTCTAAATTGGGAAAAAAATTTCTAAATTGGGAAACCATGTTTATTGATTGATAATTTGGGATTTTTGCAAAATTTCTTGATTCCTTCTTCCATCTCTACAAAATATTGTTCATGCACTATTCATGTTTCATAAAACTAACTATGATTGACTTGAAACTTGGTAGTCCACTAAATTTAGCCCTTCTAAGCGAGGCTCCCAAGACAATTACATCGCTTAGGAGCCATATCCTATTTTGGCCAAATTCAATCGTTTAGACCATTTTTTCTATTTTACAATTTTTTCTTGATTTTTCTAATTTCTTGTGATTTTTGGTTTGATTTTTATAGATATTATTTTTTAGTTTTGTTTGTTGTTTTTATGCCTCCAACTTGTGAAGGATGTTTCCAAAGAAAAATCAGAATTTTTTAAAAATACTTGATTTTTGGTTGTTTTTCATAAGTTTGGCATAGAAACAATAGTAGAAATGTTGTTTTTTGTATTTTCTTTTGTAGATTTCATCTTTCTAGTCACATTGAAATGAGAAAAGATTATGTTATGCTAAAAAAAAAGAGATAATTATTCAAGCATAAGTAACCTATAGGCGAGGTAGCTTCTTTGAGGTAGAAGGGGTTCCAGATTCAGAGGTGTGAAGTAAAGCATCACCTTCGAGGCGGTCCTTAGAGAAAGAAGCATTGGGTGGACCAAAAGAAGTATTTCCTTATAGCCATTGCTTCATCCCGCTGTCTGACCAACTTCTGCAGCCCTTCTATTTTCTTCTTTAGCATCTCAGTCTTTTTCTCCGAAAGAGCAATTTTGTCTTTCTAGGTTCTACCTGTTGCTACTGATGACGACAACGACGACAAATATGATGATTTAACTTAGTTTTTGTATGATGTATTAAGATTACATGAACATAAGTGTGTTATGTATGTATTTGAATGTAAATCAAACTTCTTTTACATGAATAAAGAAAGTATTGGTTAATCTTGTTTGTATCTTTAAATTGTTATTGAATATACTGGTTGATCTGAAACCTAATTTGGGGGAAAATGGAAAAAAAATTGAATAGAAAATATATTGTTAAAAGCGCCACTAAATATAGTGGCACTTGTTTAAAATCGTCACTAAATAGTGGCAGTTTTGTGACAAGCCGCCACTATATAATGGCGGTTTATTCATGCAACAGCCACTATATAGTGGCAGTTACTACAAAGCGCCACTACAAATTTGAATCTCCATATTTTTATCTCAAGGTGTAGCAATGGTTTCAAACCACCACTAAAATTGCCACTATCTAGGTTAATGGTGGCTATTCCCACGGTTGATGAGAACTGCTACTAAATCACTTGTGACACTTGATTTAGTAGTGATTTCAGACTACCACTAATGTGGGATTTAGTAGTGATTTCAGACCGCCACTAATGTGGCTTAAAAACCGCCACCATATATACTATTTTTGGTTGTAGTGGTGGTATGTATCTAATGGAAGTTGAGAGAGTACTAAGGCTTGGTGGATTATGGATTTTCCCGAAAATTCAATCAACTGGCAAACGCATAACTAGACTTATAAGCGATCTGAGGAGATGTGGAGGCTGAGCAGAGAAAGATTGAGGAGATAGTAGATAGTCTTTACTGGGAAAAGAGGTATGAAAAGGGAGATATTGCCATCTGAAGGAAGAAACTTAATGTTGAATCCTGCCAAAGCAAGTCAATGACAACCACAACTCCTGTGTAATCCTAAGGTTTACATGGGGCCATGTAATTACCAAACGTGCAAAGCAAGATGAGGAAGTATATTGGTAGATTAATTTTGCTTCTGATGTATTATTAGTATTTATAGTTATACAACCTCATGATTAAGATTGTGAAAGTGATGATAGAATAAGATATTATTTCTATTTACAATTGCACTTTGGAATATTATGTACAAATTTTTAGTTGGAATATCATGTACAAATATTTAAAATATAATAATAGTTTTGGCACATTTTACTTCGATTTAATTATGTATGACTTGTTTGTTTATGGGTCTAGAGACATTTAAAAACCATCGTAATATACTCATAAAACTACCATGAAAAATTAAATAAATTTATTAAAAAATTTAAGTCAATTAGCAGCAATTACAAAACCATCGCTAAATAAAAAACGAAAGCATAACATTAGCGACGATTAAAACCAACACAAACTTGACAATTAGTAGTGGTTTTAAAATTATTCTATTAAACGTTTTTGATTTGAAACAGAATCAGGGGCAAAAATTAGAAACAAAAAATTTCGTCCCTAATTTGAGACAGAATATTTTCTGTTTCTAACACTTGAGATGGAAAAAATTCGTCTCTAAATTTGAGATAAAATTTATTTTCCATCCCAACCTTTTAGCAATGCCATTTTTAGAGATGAAAATGTTTTTGTCTTTGATTTCAGATTTTTTTTTGTATTGTTAGATAAAGATCCTATTAAATAATAATTTATTAGTCAATAGCAAGAGATTTCTTCTCAGTTTTGATTGGTATGTGTATGTCAATCTACAAGCAAATAGAAAATTTTTACCACTATCTCATAGATACCCTAAATTATTTTTAAATAAGCCTGTCACAATTACTATGTTATAGGCTAAGCAGGCATTACATTTCCCTTTATATAATGGATGTCATGGCCTCCATACACATTGTTGTAGGATAAAATTGAAGAATAAGTGCAGAATATTATTCACTCTAATATGAGATTTACAAGAGGAGTCTAGGGTTTATATATACGTAGTTAGAGAAATTAAGGGGAAAATCCTCCATAATCCTAGAAATACAAGCAAACCTAGTAAATACAAATCTATCATAATTAATCAAACTTAATTCTAATGAAACAAATCAAAACCAAATATTATATAAAAGGAAATAAATCAGTAACAACAACAAAATAAGATAAAATCCCATAAAAACCGAAACCAATAAGGAGGAAAAATAAAGTGCACCAGGGTGGTAGAAGAATAACTTCATGTATTGAAATAAGATAAGTTCCACCCTCTTATAGCCTCCAAATAGGCAAGGTCAAAATGCAAAGAACCTCTCTTAACTTGGAGGGTTGTGCAATTTACCCCCTCAACTTTAAAAACTAGCAATAAGCCTCCTTAAACTTTAAACTTTGTGCAGCCGAGCCCCTCCATGGACTTTTCATCTAAGACTCAAACACTATGATGAAAATCTAAAGCAGTATGTGAGAATAAAAGAAACGATTGAAAGTAGGAATAAAAAGTCAAGTAAGAAGCTGAAGGAGGTTGGGAAGCGAGTTAGAGTTTATTCAAGAAGAAAGAAAAAAGAGGGATGAGGGATGAGTTGACAGAAGAGGGTGTAAGGGAGCCTAACCAACTGAATGGTGACTTGGAAAGGAGTTCGGAGGTTTGAAAAGAGATTTCGGGAAAAGTAGAAGGTCTAGACAAATTCTAGAGTCTTGTTGGGAGGAAGCTAACCTTTCAAAAGATAGCAAACATGTTGATGATTCAGTTCTGCTGTAATCCAGTGTGTTCTGTTGTAGTTTTTTGTTCTTTGTATTTGAGTATTGTATTATGTTATGAGTCACACTCTAAAATTATGGGAAAGAATGATTGAACGTAGGTTAAAATTTGAGACAAGTATTTATAAAAATCAATTTGGATTCATGTCAGGACGGTCTACTATGAAAGCTATTTATCTACTAAGAGGGTTGATGGAAAGGTATCGGAGTAAATAAAAAGACTTGCATATAGCATTTATTGATTTGAAAAAATCTTATAATCGAGTACCAAGAGAGGTGCTGTAAAAAAACCTCAGAAAAGAAAAGTGTACGGGTATGAGGAACACAAAGACAGGTATGCTCAAGATTTTTAGTGGAGAAGAGTCATACCTAGTAAATATCTAGATTGGAATTACTTTGCCAAGAGAGATATGTCTTTTATTAGTTGTCTGGAAAATTTTGGGCTGAAAAAATTTGTGAAGCATACTAGGAACTAGTCTGATGATGTTGTCAGGGCATTTTACACCACTTTTGAGTATATACCTAGGGATAAACTCTTTACTACTACTGTTAGGGGAACAAAAATTCTTATTAATGAAGATAAATTTGCTGAGATTATTTGTATTCCTCTACTTGCTAAGGATGCCCTGCGCTTCACTGATAATTATCACTCTTTAAATTCTACTTTTTATAGTAAAGAGGAAACTTATAAGACCATCAATAGAGAAAATGAGTTCTCTAGTGAAGGCATCAAAATTAGCAGTATGGATGCTAATGATAGATTGTTGCTAAGTACTGTCACACATATTTTGGTTAACAAACCATGGAATTGGGCTGGGGACAGTCAGGCTAAGTTCTTCATTATGGCTTGTATTTTAAATGGTAGACAATTTAATATTCTATATTTTATTATGCAACGCATGGCCACTTGTTCCGGAAATCAAAGGTCACCTTTGCCATATATTGCAATTGTCTCTAAAGTTGTTAAACACTACAAAATCAACTATTGCTTCAGTGTCATGAAACCTACCACCATCATTGATTGCAATTCCCTGAGAAGGATGAACTTTGAGTTGGTTGATGATGAATGGGTACGGGCACCAGAAAACTTAACTATGAAAAGGGCTAGGGAAAGACGAGAACAATGTGTAGGCACAACCGAAGACAACATTGAAGAGGCAGAAGAAGATGTTGGAGCATGTGCAACAGGTCCTTCCACAACAATTAATACATCCTCTCATATGCTCAATGATCTGTTAGATAATTCTAACCATATGGTGAGTTTGATAGAGTCTATGAACACTAGACTAACTTCCTTTGAAGTCAATACAGCCTCAGAGATGGAGTCCATAAATACTCGACTAACCTACTTCCAAGTAAATACAGCCTCATAGATTGAACAACTGAAGAATATGATATGTGACCTTAATCGTTAGTACTTGAGTATATGAGGATTGAAGAGTTTGATGACACCAGAGAAATTTGGAGCTTATAATATTATGTTAGATCTTTATGAGCGTATGAGCTTTATATTTTGAAATCTGGAGCTGTATAATATTATGTTAGATATGAACTTTTTATATTTTGTAACTTTGGATTATAATTTGCATGGTGTATGGTTATGATTGATCAAAGTCTTATTTGCATTTATATCAGCTTTTGTGTTTTCTGGCTTGTGTTACTCACTGACTTTGATGGTTCTACCTCTGGATATTGTAGCATTGATATTCAAGTATTCTTCATCAAATCTTGTGTCATATTTTTTCCAACTTCACAATAACTATGAAAAGCAAAAAAAGAGACATTACTCTACATATAGAATGAACTAATATTTAACATTTCCATTACTATGTGGATAAAAAAAGTTACATATTAGCTTATCTGTGGAGTCACTACTACATTGTTCTATTCTATAAAACAAAAGATAGAACAACCTATACCACAACATAGTCCTACCTAACAAAACACAAGTCAGTGCTATAATTTCATAAGTTTCAATCCCTAGCAAACACCATAAAGAACAATATTAGTAACACTGCAGCCAAAGCAGCCTTGTATCGCACTGCATCCATCTTCATGGCCTCCATGTCAGATTCAATACGTGCAATTCAATTGCAAAATATACTATTGTCTAGCATTTTAGCACTTGGAATGATTTCAGTGTCCCCAGAGGCTTGATCCCCTACATACTCAGCTTTAACCCATTGAAAGTAGGCACACTTGTCACTCTCGCACTTAGCATACACCCTATTAGGGTTCTTTTCAAAACTGAAGATTTTGAGGACAGCACGGCAATTGCAGTGATAATGCTTCGCTCGTACTATAAGGACATCAGCACTGGTGTAGTCATTTACAGTGGAAGTCACCATTTTACACCTGGAAATTAAAACGAACATCAGACTTACGCCAAGTAAATGTTGTCAGTGTCAAATATCCAGAAGCCATCATAGAAAAAAAAAATGTGAACTTGTTTTAGATAGAGTAATACATGAGGAACTTGATCAAATTTTTCAGAGCTAATTGATGACAATGAGCCAGAGTATGAGAGAGTTACAAGCGAAGCTGTCCGAGATACTAAAGCTTTCGATGGGAACGGATTTTGCACTCCAATGTCGAAGGCGATGGATATGGTTGTCGAATGGTGATGAAACTGATTAGGGCTTTTTACGTTTTAAATTTTTTTACCTGTTAAGAAATTATTTTTAATATCAATTTCTAGTCAACGGCATTTCAGTCATTTTTAATTACATATTTTATTTTCTTTCTTTTAAAAATTACAAATCAAACACATTTTTTCTTCTTTCCTTAATTTTTTTCCATTGCATACCAAACATATTTTTTTCATCTTCTTTTTCCTTTTTCCTTTTCCCTTTTCCTTTCCATCTTTCCTTTCCTTTCCTTTCTTCAACAGTAATATGTACCAAACATGACCCTAATGATTTTGAAAATTGATTTCGATAATTAATTTCTTTGGATCTACTAAAATGTATTTGAATAGACAAGTAGCCCACTAAAGGACAATGATAATAGAAAAACACCTACACCCAAAAAGTATAGACAAGTCATATTTCCAAATAATAAAACATATCTAGATTGCAAGGATTCAAATGGGGTAGAAGGCGAAGCAACAATATGGAAAGCTGACTAGATTACATTCAATAACACGTCCATATTTTATTAGAGAATGTTTAACGATATATTACCAGCAACTAATGACAGGAACTTTTTTACTTTTTACAAATTTTACAAAGTATAAAGATTAAATTATATGAAAATAAAATATAAGAACTAAATTAAAAGTTCGAAAAAAAAACTGTAGAAACCAAATATATAATTTTATCAATAATGAACGAGTATGTCATTTTATAAAAAATTATAGAGGGATGTGGTAGAAATGCCAATGGACGGGTATTTGATCATTTTTTTTTGCTATCTATATTTATATTTATTCGAAATATTTAATACTCACACCAATCAGAATTAAAAAAAATTTACTTTCTTAGTATCCATACTCGAAATGCCTGTTATCTGAAATACTCAAAATACTCAAAATATCCAAAAAATATGTAATGGATATTAAATATCCTAAATTGATTATTGGGTACACAGATACCTGATATTCAATATTCATCTAACAGTTATTTTAATTTTATCAAATTCATATTATATAAATATGTATTATTTAAATTATATATTTTAATTTATATATTAAAATGTTTATTATTTACAATATGTATACATACATAATTACAAACACATACATATAATATAGATAACTATATTATGTTTACTATCTATACGAATATCCTATTCGCACATTTATATTACATAAGGCAACAAATGTCAAGAATATCTATTGGGCATTTAATGTTTACTATCTATACGAACCCTATATGATATTGTATTCAATGGATATTATATATTTTTCAAAAAGATATTATCAAATAAGAAATAAACTACTAATTTAGTCGTTAAAAATATAATTGTTTCAATTTAAATTTTAAAAAATTAAACATTTCAACTTAGTCTCTAAAAAAAAGTATATTTGTCTTAATTTAATATTTTCATTTTAAAATTACAAAATATATTATTCTTAAGTCTCAAATTTTTTCATTGCCAATAATTATTTGAGGGACAAACTTGAAACAAAAATTTAAAGACCAAATTGAGACTCTTGATCGTTCAGATGTTACATTAAAACAATTATAATTTTTTAAAACCAAATCAATAATTTATACAAAGATTAAAAAATATTAAAAAATTCCAAGTGTAGCTACGCCATCTTCAAATTTCATAAAATTTTGCCATTCTTAATTGAAGAGAATACATGGGTTGAGTCAAAAGCTAAAAAGTAAGGTTTTAAAATCAAATTGACCATTAAACTGGTAGAGACATTAGTTCATAGATTAATAGTGTAAACATGGTTGAACTGATGGTGTGTATATATATATATTATAATTACTAAGTATTATATATATGTATATTGTATTTTACTCTTAGAAAAAAATAAGTATTAAAAAATGTATTTTATTTTTTGGTGAAAAGTGGAATTATATTGCAAAGCAGAAATAACAAGTCAAGTTTAGATACGCATATAGCAAGTACGTAAAAACAGGAACAACAAAAAGCAAACTACAAATTAGGATAGCTGCAAGCCTTTAGTGTAAACTTGCAACACAAAAGATGATGGTTGTGTGATATCTAACATTTTTATATTCATTATAATTCTTATCTTAGTCCTATTGTAAATTTATTCATGAAAACTCTTCAATTTTATTATGCTTTTGTGATATAATGGGTTTAAATTAATTATCAATGCTATATTTTCATATTTTTAGGACTTAAATTATTAAAGATATAAATTAATCCATTTGTATGTTTTACAAAAAATAATTTTTGGAGAGCTTTTGTTGAGTAGGACACTGATAAGGCAAGCAAAAGATGACATGGCGCTAATTGAGCACTATTTGCTGACTTGAATGTGTCTCTTCCATAGCATGATGACAGGGATACGTGAGACCCACATTCTGCAACATTTCAAACCTTTTTTTTTCGAATGTTTCAGTTTGCCTCTCCCCCATACTTTATTGAAAATGGCAACGAACACACATCAGCTTTTTGCCTGGGAAAAAAAACGACTTTGCTATACTTTATTCATGTTTCCTCTTCTGCACAATGCTTCCACCTTCGCTGCAAATTCTAGAAGTGAAAGGGACCCTTGCTAAAGTCAAAGAGAAGGCATCAAGCTAGGAATATTCCATCTAATCTGGGTATATTGGTTTTGTTGGTTTTTGGGACTTGTATTTATATAACTTCAAACTTAGAAAATTCACTGCCCTCTTTGACAGTAATGGCTAGCTCCCAAGAGTGGGTGAATTGGATTTATAAAAATTTACTTAAAACCTTATTGGAAGTTCAAGAAGTTTTGAAATCAAAGCCAAAGAATTATAATAATAAAAATAGAGCAATATCAAGGTAGATGAATGAATATAGATTGCAAATAATTAAAGATAAAGTTTTAAGCAATTAAAGAGATCAGGGAAAGAAATGTAGACACAAATATTTATATTGATTCAACTTAAACCAAACCTATATCTAGTTTCAAGATAACTTATTGAGTATTTCACTATCAATCACAAGTTTTTACAAAATGGGCACTTACAAGCCACTACCCCAGAGAACTTTTCTTTCCCAAGGGTGTCTGTCCCTCCTTACAATGTGTTTGCACTCAATCACAATCTCAAGAAAACCTTCCTTGATCAATACAATCAGAAAAGATGAAAGTACAGAAGTAACTCTCTCAAAACAGAGTAGATATACAAATGAAAGCTTTCTTATAGCAAATGATTGGCAAAAATTGACTTTAGAAAATTCAAAGGCAAAGAGAATGTATTCTTGTTAATTTGACACTATCTGAGGTTAATATTTATAGCTCATGGTATAACAAATCCGTTGGAAGAAAATCAAAGATAATATCAACAAATATCTTCAAAAAATAGTCATTGGTAGATAGTCGACTGCTAGGATCACGACAGTCAACTGGCACACTTTAATGAGGTGGCAGTCGACTAACATACGACTAGTAACTCTTTATTATCCAAAATTAAATTCTTCCAAAATCTAGCAATCGACTGCTACAGATGTACCAGTCGACTGGCAAATACTAGAACTTAAATGTAATTTTAGACAGATGCGCACTAGTTAACTGCTTTATACCAGGCAGTTAACTGACAAGATTATTGACCCTTAGCTGAAATTCAGACCAGAGACCAACTAATTGATTGGTCTCCATGTACCAGTCTACTAACAGCTACTGAGACTTAGAAAATAAGATTTTTAAGGATATTTTATTTTCTAAGGTTCAATAATCTTAACCAGTACTTGTTCCAACTTATTTTAAAATTGTTAAAAGCATTCCCAATGTTTTAAAATATTTTCTCACTACAAAAAAAAAGACTTTTGGTGGCGACTAAAGTCGCCACCAAAAGTCTAAAAGTCGCCACTAAAAGTCTTTGGTGGCGACTTTTAGTGGCAACTAAAGTTGTTGGCGTAAGTCCGTGGCTGATTCTTTTGAAAGTCGCCACCAAAAGTTACCTTTAGTGGCGACTTTAGTCGCCACCAAAGTCATTTTTATTGCAAAAAAAAAATTCGTGAAAAAAATGATTTTTGGTGTCAGCAAAAACTACCTTTGGTGGCGACTTTAGTCGCCACCAAAAGTCACTCGTCATCTTTTTAGATCCGGATTGGCCCGGAAGGTCGACCCGAGATCCATTCGACTCGTGCGGGTTTTGGCCGATCCAATAACTCGCTATCCCGAGCTGACTCGATTTTTTTGTGTGCAATATTCAAGTTTATTTGAAATTAAACCAAACATGTGCATACCTGAGATTCGAACCTGGGTCCCTTGCTTGCAGCCATGTGTGTCTTGCCATTCTGCCACTGCTTCATTTGTGTTATGTAAGTGCAAAATATTATATATATCTATATATATAATCTGTTAAAAATATTTTAGGTCAAAAATATTATAAAACAAAAATAAAATAATATTAAACTTAACAAAAAGCAAATATATTATTACTATTGGAGTCACCGCAAAAGTCCAACTTCAACTAATTTCATAAAAAAAAAAACGATTTCACTTAAAAAAATAGACTTCAGTCATCACTGATAATCTAATTTTTTAAAAAAATTAAAAAAATTAAAAAATTTAAGAAATTAAATTTCTTTTAAATAAAATTAAGAAAAATAAAAAAAATTGAATTTTTTAAGTAAAAAAATGACTTTTTAAATATTCGCCATCAAAAGTCTAATTTTTTATTTTATTTTAAAAAATTTGACCTTTTTTTTATTTTTTTTTTTAAAAAAGACTTTTGGTGGCGACTATAGTTGCCACCAAAAGTCTAATTTTTTATTTTATTTTAAAAAATCTGACTTTTTTTATTTTATTTTAAAAAAGACTTTTGGTGGCGACTATAGTCGCCACCAAAGGTCTAATTTTTTATTTTATTTTAAAAAATTTGACTTTTTTTTTATTTTTTTTAAAAAATACTTTTGGTGGCGACTACCAAATGTCTAATTTTTTATTTTATTTTAAAAAATCTGACTTTTTTATTTTTTTAAAAAAAAGACTTTTGGTGGCGACTATAGTCGCCACCAAAAGTCTAATTTTTTATTTTATTTTAAAAAATCTGAGTTTTTTTTATTTTTTTTTTAAAAAACTTTTGGTGGTGACTATAGTCGCCACCAAAAGTCAACTTTTAGTGGCGACTTATTTAGTCGCCACCAAAAGTCGACGTCGCCACCAAAAAGTCGCCACTGAAAGCCAATTTTCTTGTAGTGTCTCTTGCCTTTCAAAAGCTTTTACAAAATATTTGGCAAAATTTAAAATTCTTCACTTTAGCACTTGATGCCTTTTGACTTGATGATATTCCTGAAAAAGATAAACGTTGATATTGTAAAGAAATACCTTATTTTAATTTATTTGTTAATCATCAAAATTAAATAAATGCTTTAAATGCAATGAGGTCACACTCTTTTCCTCTGTTTTGGAGTTTTTGCTCTCGTGGAAGGCTAAAATCTCTATGTAATCAATCATTACACTTGGGATGTTGTAACTTGAGCTTTCAATGCAAGATAAGTGTTTTTCTTCATTTTACTCCATTTTTGTTCTCTTATATTGCTCATCTGTTTATATTAGTGCTAGTTTCTGATATGAGCTTGTGGGAACATGAATTAGGTTTCAAAGTTTAAATTTGAGGTTTAATCTCGTTTTAACAAATTAATAGAGTAAGTAGAACGAGATGACTTGTTTTGATGATTATCAAACTTGATTCGGTTAGGGTTTATTGGAGTTATATCTAGCCATAGATTAATGAAGGTTTTCTTGACTATGGTTTAGATGCAATTTAACTCTGGAAGATTTTCTAGATTTCCTTTGATGAAAACTGAATGGTAAGATGGGCTAGATCATTAAGATTAAGTGATGATTGTTACACTTCCCATAAATCCTAGTGGCTGGTTGCATGTTCTGTTTTGCTGTTGTTAATCTATTATGTTATTGTTTTAAGTGTGCAATTTAATTTTTGTCATAACAAACATCCCCCCATTTATGTGTTCTATTATAAGTGTTTATGATAGGAAAATTCTTTAGGATGGCCCGATTTTCACATAATAAATGATGAATGAATTCAAGACAAAACAAAAAGAAAGATATGAACTACACACTCTAGATTTGAGGGAAGGAATTGGGAGTGGTAAGTTTTGGTTTAGGTGGTTCACTAACCTAAAAAGTGCAAATAGCCAATCAACACTATATAGAACATGACATGTTATTTAGAATGATTATCCAACTACAAACACAAATTGAACCAATCCACACAATAACGCACCTAGATTGAAGCACAAATTTGGGGCTTTTGTGAATTTAAGTCAACCAATCTTATAAAGAAGATTGACAAAGCAAGGTTCCATAAGAGCCAAAGAAGATAAATAAATTTTCACTCAATGAGAGAAAACTCTTGAATGCAATTTTCATAAACTTTAATCGATTACAACAAGCTTTGGTAGCAATATTTATAGATGGGATGAAGAAAAAAAGCATTTAATGCACCTAGACAAAAATGCTTACCTATCTTGACTTAAGATACAAAGCATTTAATGCTTTTAGAAAATAAATGCCTACCTATCTTGACTTAGGAACATGGTGCATTTAATACTCTTAGAAAATAAATGCCTATCTACCTTGACTTGGGAAAATGGTGTATTTAATGAACATGATTTAGATTTAACTAAAGAGCATCTAGATCTTCAAATTCATCAAAAAATATAAGAGAATTACAAAACATAATTTTTAGTCTAAATTGACATAATTGAGCCTAAATTGAGTCGACCCATGCTTAGCTCTTGGTCTAAGATCCTTAATTTGTAGTATTCTAGTCCAAAATCCCTTCAACAGTTTCATCTTTGGCCTAAATGATGTTGAACATGTTTTGATCATTGTTTAACTTAGATTTAGACAAAATTTGCTTAACCCACTCTTGAGCAATCCCATTTAATGCCTCTTTAATTCTTTTAACTCGTGCTCTCGTAATTGGCCCACTCAGAATATGTAATGAATCTCTTGAAGTGCTTGAATTAGATTGTTCTAGGCCATCATTCACATTATCTCTTGTTATTGGGCTAGCACCAAGACCCAAATCCTCTACTTCTTGCTCATCCAAAGTGATTGTTGGGTTCATATTAGTTTAAGCTTAGGAATAATTAATTAGTGATTAGAAGTGAGACTCTTTGAGTGAATACGACTTATGGATCACTATACTGCAAGTTGCCATAGAACTCAATTCTAGGCAATTTGACAATTGTAGTGGCGTGAACCATTGTGCAAAGGTTTTAAGAGTCGAATTCCTCCTTCTTGCTTACTTCGCCAAAATATCTGCATATGCATTTTGGGATCTTCTAATTTTAGTTAGCTTGAAGTTCTTGAAACTTAATAATTGGTACCTGCAGTTTGTGATCATAGTAGATTATGGGTGCTCAATTATGTCAATTTTATGAAAAGTGTTGTATAACACTTCACTGTCAATCTCTATTTTAAGCTCGACAATTTTCAAATCCAAAGCAATTTCTATTCCAATGAAGAGAGCCCATGCTTCAACTTGAAGGGGGTTCCTATACCAATCATTTTCATAAAACCTATAACCTAGACACCATTATAGTTCATGATGATTCTTCCTATTGATATCATATTTCTTTTCACTGACCCATTCATGTTCAATTTGAACCAACCTTGTGGAGGTTTTATCCAAGAGCTATCTCTATCAATTGAAGTTCTTGGTGGAAGGGTGATTTCTATAAATCAATGTGTGTACCATTGACCCATCTGAGAATTGAACTTTTATTATTAGTCTTAACATTTTTGATTCCTAGTCCTCCTAATTTTTTTTGGTTTAGTGATTTCTTTCCATTTCAAGGTATGTATTTTCCATGTTTCATGTAGTATTTCCTAAGTAAAAGTCTCTACTCTTTTTTTCAATGGTCTTAAGGGTTTCCTTGGGGATGAGAAAAGGCTTCATGTAATGATTGGATATATTTGTAATTGTTGATTTGATTAGTTTAAGTCTTGCAGTTTTAGAGACGAGATTTTGTTTCCATCCCTGAAGTTTGCTATCAATTTTATCTATAATAAAGTTAAAGTCTCTTGTTTTGTAGCAGGATTTAAGAGGGTATCTTAGGTAGAAGCCAAGACTATTTGAAATTTTAATATTAATATTATTTTGGATAAAGAGTTTAATTGGTCTTCAATTTTTTTGAAGTCCAAATTTTAGATTTTTCTAGGTTTATGTCCAAACCACTGAGATTACAAAAGGTTTTAAGAGTTTCTTTGACTATTAGGATACTTTTATAAGTACAAAAGATAAGGATATCATCTGCAAAAAGAAGGAGTGAAATGGGGAAAGGGTTTTTATAAAGATCCATTCCTTATTGGAAACTTTCTCATTAATAAGGATTGATAATAATTCCATAGCTAAGATGAAAATAAAAGGTGATAAAGGGTCCCCTTGTCTTATTCTTCTAGAGGGGGGTAATTAAAGTCATTAATTTTCTTCCCATTAGCTAAAGGTACGGAAATTACATTTTTCAAGCAAGATGTCAAGAATTTTTTAAATGAAGTTCCATGAAATGGAGTCGAAAGCTTTCCTAATATCAATCTTACATATTATCCATCCATTCTTGTGGTTTGAGTTATGGATGGAATGCATTACTTCATGAGCTATCATAAAGAGGTCTGAAGCGTGTCTTCCTGGAACGAAGGCCCCTTGGAAAGGTGATATGAAATTTGAGATGTATGGTTTGATTCTATTTATGAGGAATTTGGTTAAAATTTTATAATGTGTGTTACATAGGCCTAAGGTCTATAATGGGTTGTTTTATGTGCATTTTCATTCTGAGATAAGACAAATATTTTGCTTGTTTTGTAATCATCATATTAAAATTGCCAAGTAAAATGAGCAAGCGAGCAGCTTAGGCTATATTTAGCAAAATTAGTTGATAAACTAGCTTAAAGCTTACAAATTAATTTTTAACTTATAGCTTATAGTTGAAAGCTGAAAGCTTATAAGCTAGCTTATTGAATTAGAAGTGTTTGCTAAAAGTAGCTGTTAAAGTAGTT
Source organism: Biancaea sappan (assembly GCA_037074585.1). Classification (NCBI taxonomy): domain Eukaryota; kingdom Viridiplantae; phylum Streptophyta; class Magnoliopsida; order Fabales; family Fabaceae; genus Biancaea; species Biancaea sappan. Next base: position 30,921,485 of record CM073493.1, read on the forward strand.
GAAAAGTATAAAATGACATAAAAGGATATATATTTTATAATTTCAAAATAATATAAAATAAACATATCATTTTTTTAATTACATTAATTTAAATTATTTTATATATATATAATTGATTATATATATATATATATATATTATTTTATAATATATATATATATATATATATATATATGTATATACACATACACATAACGTGGCGAGAGAGTAATGCAAATAAAAATATTATTTTTTTATTAAATTAATTTAAATTATTATATATTTAAAATTAATTAAATATTATATATATTTATATATTTGTTATATATATATATATAATATAATATTTATTTATATTTTATTATATATTTATATATTTTTTATTATATATATAATGTTTGTGAGATAAGAATATAATGAGTATTTTCATAAAATAAACAAGGGTAAAAAGGGAAGAAAAATATAAAAGTTATAAACTACTAAAAGTAACAAATCAGTATAAATTATAAGCTACTGAGATAAGTTTGTTTACTGAACACATTTAATGAACTTATAAACTAGTCAAATAAAGTTAACTTAAATAGTGCTTACGGTGTTGTTTTGTCTGACTAGGATCCGACAATAAATTGGCTATTTATTTATAGGGATCGTTGGTCGAAGGCTAAATCCAACAACAAATACTTGATTCTATTGAGAGCAACTATGCTTTCAAAGTTATGCGATAATCTCATTTAAGTGAGCAAACATGTCGAGTGCTAATATTTTGACAAGTTTTGTATGAAAGATTGTGAGACCTAAAAACAAGCTTTTTGCAGAAGTTAAACGAAAGCAGTAAAATTGTAGGAAAGTAAGTTGTAGAATGTAAAGTACATAGGAAAGGTAATTGCAAAAAGTAAACAATGGAACGTAAATGACAGAATGTAAAGCGTAGAAATGTAAAGAGCAGAAAATTAAAGTACAAAATGTAAATAAAAGCGATTAAATGAAAGCGATTAAATTGCTGGAAGATAAATGAAAACGAGTAAATAACTAGAAAGATAAATAACTATAAATTAAATTTGACTGAAATGTAAAGTAGAAAACATACTTCGATGTTAATCCTTTAATCTACTCGTTTGAGATGTTAGGACTTTTAGTCAAAAGTTGCCAACCCTTTTTACAATGATTAAACAAGTATTTATAGGTAAATTATCGAGTAACTGCCTATCTAATTATTCACTATGTACACGACGATTTACAATTATATTGCATCAACACAACTACCTAAACCCACGTACATAGCAGTTTACAAGGTCCGACAAAAGTACCCTAGCTATTCGATGGTAGTTGTCTTTGGCAATTTCAACCAGACAAATTTTCTCATCGTTCGACAAACAAACTACATCCAAATAATATACCTTCATCTTTCGACATAGATGACTTGCTCATCGACCACGTATGAACTTGTTTGTCAAATGACAAGCTCTTGACAACTTTGACATACGTACACAAGTGTTGTCACAAAGGTATAAATTGATCTCTTCTGTCGACTTCGCCTTTATCAAATCATTGATCTTTGTCGAGTCTGCCAAATTATTGCTCTGACACTTAACAATTGGCACCAATTTATTGTAACACTGAGGACGATTATTTGTTGACCAAGCAAACTTGTCTAACAAATATAAATCTATTATGGGAATTTGGCTGTCAATCTCAGCTACGTTTGTCTAAAAAGAGTTGGTGTCAATCTTCATATCTATCTTTTTGTTGGCGAACTTCAATCTACCTTCAGACAAAGCTTTTTGGATTAAGTTCCTAAAATATATACATTTATTATTAACATGATAGAATACATTATAAAATTTACAATATTTTCGGTCTTTAATTTCATCAAGCTTTAAAAGCCAATGATTATATGTTTCTTTCAATAAAATATCAAAAATTTGTTCAGCTTTAGTAATGTCAAATTTATATACTTTTCTTTAGTAATTCATTTTCTCTTTAGCCCTCATAGGCTTTATAGCTTGACAAACATAAGGAGGTCCACTCTTCAATTCGGCAATATTTACATCATAATCTTTGTCCACATCATTTTTGTCAGATTCTTCCATTCTGACGTAATTTATTTTTTCTCTTTTAAGGAATTTCTTTTGCTTTTGCATTTTTTCAGCTTTCAATTGTTCTATCTGTCAAACTTTGTCCCCCAGTTAGGCAAGATCAACTAGATGTTGATTGACAAGCATTTTCCTGATGTAATAGCCTAGGCCCCCGATAGCTATTTTGACAATTTTGACTTTGAGAATAAGAGTAAAAAATCTACTCCTCATTTGCCTGTATCTTGCCAAATAATCCTCGACAGATGCATTATATAATCTTTTAACATTAAACAAATCTGTTAGACTAACTTTTACATATTCTCTAAAGAACTGGTCATGAAAACTTCTCTCGATTTGAGCCTACGAATGAATAGAATTCGGTCTCAATATCAAGAACCAAGAGAAGGCATTTTTGTGATGAACTAGGAAAGAACCTCAATTTAAGTCCTTCATTTGTTGTTAGATCTCTCATTTCAATGTATATCGTACGATGTGTTTAACAGTCGATTCACCACTTTCTCCAGCGAATTTTGATAATTTAGGAACTTTAACCATTTCTCTAGGCAATTCTACCTGTTGAACCCAATCAAGGAACACTAAGGTGAAATAAGGCTGATTGTATAGCCTACATTAAAATCAAATCAATTAAGGACTTGTTCGAAAACTTGGTTCACATTACGTTCGACTTGATTCCTGTAAGGTTTTTGTCATAATTCTCTTATAATATTATCTATCTGTGGCTCATTTTGACGCAAAATTTGTACTTGACCATGTCTCAATTGAGGTTGAGCTTGGTCTTGCCCCTGCATTACATTATTTTGATTCTGGTCTTGATCTTGGGCCATAATCACTTGTTCTAGTTGGGCATTTTTAGGCACAACAATACCCAAGGCCTGAGTTAGTCTACCATTTGTAATGCTAATGTATTACATGCATTATTTATATTTTCCATTAAGGGCTTTAATACGACACCCATTTGTTGTGCCAACATACTCACCATATCGTGATTACTTTCGTCCATTTGTTGTTGAATGTTAGCCAATGAACTTACAGTAGATGTGGCGACAGTGTTGGGTATATCCCTCGACATATTTGGGAATATATGTCATAAATTCAATTATTTCTGTCAGAACACAATGGGAGTACTGGTCCTTGCTATGTTTGCCAATGCAGAACTTATTACTTGGCTTTAAGTCATCTGACTACTGGAATTGGCTAATTGACTTCCAATCCCAAGTTGAGTTATCATAGGAGGAACATACCCTTGGGGTAATCTATACTAAGGTGCAAACCTTGTTGTTTGATTGCCTACTAGACTTGGTGACACTGGTGTCGATCTGGACATTTGCTCCAATACGAGGTTTCCTGTAAGGGATACGTTTGGTGCAACGTCTATAGGATTAGCAGTTGTGATTACTGCTAGCATGTTTGTCATGGTTACGACATTTAGTGAACTTCTCACTTGATTAGAGTCGTTTGCGTTACTCATGATTTCAGAATTGTGAGTGTGAGAAGAACAAGGTATAAATTTACCACTTCTCAAACGCATACATGTAATGAGTTACTATGAACTCATCACACCAGGTGTGCCAATTTGTTTATAGTGTTTTTTAGTCTGACCAGGATCTGACAATAAACTGGCTATTTGTTTACAAGGGTCATTGGTCGAAAGCCAAATCTGACAACAAATACTTAATTCTATCGAGAGCAATTGTATTTGTATTTTTAGAGTTATGCAATAATCTCATTTAAATGAGCAAACGTGTCGAGTGATAATACTTTGACAAGTTTTATATGAAAGATTGTGAGACCTGAAAACAAGCTTTTTACAGAAGTTAAACGAAAGCAATAAAATTGTAGGAAAGTAAGTTGTAGAATGTAAAGTACATAGGAAAGGTAATTGCAAAAAGTAAATAGTGGAAAGTAAATGACATAATGTAAAGCACAGAAATGTAAAGAGTAGAAAATTAAAGTACATAATGTAAATAAAAGTGATTAAATAAAAACATTTAAATGAAAGCAATTAAATTGCTGGAAGATAAATGAAAGCGAGTAAATGATTGGAAAGATAAATAACTATGAATTAAATTTAACTGAAATGTAAAGTAAAAAACATACTTTGACATTAATCCTTTAATCTACTCATTTGAGATATTAGGACTTTTAGTCAAAAGTTGCCAACCCTTTTTACAATGATTAAACAAGTATTTATAGAAAAATTACCGAAATAACTACTTATCTAATTATTCGCCGTGTACATGACGGTTTACAATTGTATTGCATCATCATAACTATCTAAACCAACGTACATAGCAGTTTACAAGGTCCGACAAAACTACCCTAGCTATCCGATGATAGTTGTCTTTGGCAATTTCAACCAAACAAATTCCCTTGATGTTTGACAAATGAACTACATCCAAATAACATACCTTCATCTTTCAACATAGATGACTTGCTCATTGACCACGTATGAACTTGCTTGTCGAATGACAAGCTCTTGACAACTTTGATATACGTACACAAGTGTTGTCACAAAGGTGTCTATATACCCTTTTTGTCGATTTCCTCTCTATCGAATTGTTGATCTTTGTCGAATATGCCAAATTATTGCTCTGACACTTAGACAATCGGCACCAATTTATTACAACACTGAGGATGATTATTTGTCGACTAAACAAACTTGTCTAACAAATATAAATATATTATTTTTAAAATAATCGTCCAAGTGTCCAACAAATAGTTTGCCAAACACAACTTTAGTAGCCCATTAAATATCACCAAAAAGGAATAAAAGATTTTGAAGCCACTTGATATGATATGTATCCAATGAAGGAGATGAGCTAACTCTCCAAGTCCTTTTTTTTCATCCTTTTTTTAGCTAATATTCATTGCTTATATGCTATATGTATTTAGTTGCAAACAAGAGAAGAGTCGGAAGCCATCAAATAATTGTTTAGAGAGGGAAGAAGATGGAAGATGGATGGGAAAATGGCAGAGAGGTAAGAATCAAAGAAAGAAGTGAATGAAGGTAAGGTATTGGTGGGAGGCAAGTCCAACATCGCCCATATACACATGGTAAGGCATGGGCTCAAGCTATAAAAAGGGTCCAAGGAGATCATTTCATTGTATGGTGAATACTGGTAAGAACCAGTTTGGTGGCAAAACTGTTCGGTTAGTCTTGTTTTGATTGGGTTTAATTGGTTTTAGTCTTTAGTATGTTTCAAATTGAACAAGGGTTTGATATGCTGATTTATTGATTAAAGCTGCCAATTCTAATAAGATAAACAAAAGAAGAACAATATTTAAGAAATAATGTGTCAGCCATCCTGTTAGTACTTCATATGATTTTTTTTTTTCGTGAATATTCAATTTGGATACTTGAAGAGTATCATTGTTCGTGTTTTAGACTTTTAGTTACTATATTTTGTTTTTAATTTAATGCAAATTATTCTCTCAACAACTATATATATATATATATATATTATAAACAATTTAAAGAAACTTATTTCTGAATAGTTTCATAAAAGTTTAAATCTCATAAAAAAACCTAAATTTAATTAAAATGAAATTAACAAAATAAATTAATTAAGTGATATCTCAAAGATAAGCTACACAATTATTTGGAAAAGGAAAATGTAAACTGGGAAATGAGTAAGCTTTCCAATTCAATAATAGATAATACTAATTATAACAAATAAAATTTTATAAAGAAATCAACCTAATTAATTAGAAACAGGAAAGTCATAAGCCAGTTTGGTGGAACCATAACTGAATGTAATGATATTCAGGGATAATCAATTTGAACAAATCAATAAACCAATCCAAAACATAAATATCATAATTTGTAAATGGTACAAGAAGTATCTAGACAAAACCAAGTACAGAATACAGACTTGACAAAGAACACATAGCTAATGAGAATAAGTAACCAATATGGCATGAGCCCAAAGCTTGGAAATCAATAATTAGCAACACTCGTGCTGGCTGGGGTTCAAACCCTAATTCGAGAGCATATTGGTTGCCTAGCGGGTGGGACAGACATGCTGCTTATCTCAAATCTTGACCGTTTGATCTTCGGATCGAACGGTCTGCATTAATGCAAGAGAATCATTTTGTAGTTCACGATTGCGTTTCACTGCTCCTTTTTGTTTAGAAAAAATTAAAACTCATCAGCAAATCATAGAGCAACACGTGTCCCACCCAAACCACTTGCCTCTCAGCATCTCTTTGTTTCTAGAAACAACGAAACATCCCCAGTTCCCCATTGAAGGCGTACATCTCTTCTCTCTACTCTGATTCTCTCCTCCAAAAGTCCCTAAGATCCCAAGTCATCTCTCCAATCTCTCAATCACTATCTGCCAAAGCTAAGCCCAACGTGGTTTCTGTATTTTCTACTGTCTATTTTAAAGTTTTGATCTATCAACAAAATCAGGTGAAAAAAGAAAAGAAATTTTATTAAAGAGGAGGCCGAAAAGTTAGGAAGACCGAATCTGAACAAACAATGAAACTATAGATCCAAGAACCTTAAGGAAAATTGAAGAGTGCACTCAAGACTAAAAATCGAAGGCCACACCAATTTTTTGCTCTATTTCAAATTTTTGTGCTGCATTGTCAGATTTGATAGGCTTTGTTCTGAATCTCTTCTCTCTTACTCTTACTAATTAGTGTTAGCTATGAAAATTGAAGAGTGAACTCAAGACTTTAATCGAAGGCCATCCGCACCACTAACTCCTTTTTAAAAAAAAATTTTTTTTGTTTCGCTGCCTTCTCTAATCTGGTGCAATGGAAGAAGAAAGTGTCGAGGCATATCAGGCATGGAGCAAGCGGGTCAAGAGATGGGTGGATGTGAGCGGACACATGTTGTTCTGTGATTTGTTGACGAGTTTTAATTTTTTAAAAAAAAGGAGTTTATGAAACACAATCGTGGCTATTGGATCTAATAGATCCAACGGCCACGAAATGATTCTATTGGGTGAATGTGAACCATCTGATCTTCAGATTGGACGGTCAGAATTTGGGACAAACAGCGTTCTTATCTCCCCACTAGGTAGCCAATGTACTCTCCCCTGATACGCCAAGGCTAGATTTTGATTAACACACAATTGTAAATGAAGTTTCAAATTTCAAGAAACATCAATTAAATATTATCAATTTACAAAAAATCATAATACTAAATTTCAAGGTATAAGTTCAATATTTGTATCAAGTACCATCTTCTAAAATTTAAAAAAAAAAATGTCAATTTCATATTTAAAAAAAAAACGAAACATCAAAGTAAAGAACCTTAGCATGAAGGAGTTATACTTTTCAAGAGGCCTACTTAAAACATTCCAAATACATCCTTTTAAATGGAAATCTAATTTTGTAATTTTCCAGCAAAAAAAGAAATTGGATTCAAGTCAAGCTATTTTCTCTCTCCTTTCCAGTGCTTCAAAACAAAGGAAAAAATGATTTCAATTTCTAAACAAGTCATCAAACTTTAATCAATTTCATGCTTACTTTAAAGTGCATTCTCATGAATTATATCCCAAAAACATTCATACAACCAAAGTGGAGTACCAAAATCTTTAACGAGGTGCTGAAACAATAGAAACAATTTAGCACTCAATTCAAAAGTGAAAAAGAAAAGGGAAAAAAAACATTCACTTGCAACCCCAATCATCCAACACCTCGCGAAGCATGGGAAACATACGTAAACAAAGGAGTCAATAGCTAAAGCAAATAGGTTTTGTTATGAACCCAAATTATAACAAAAAATAAAGCAGAAAATGGAAAAGAAAGAAGATGAATTCAATGCAGGAAGTGGTATCAGATTCCCTGAAGATGAGAAAATATGCCCAGTGAATCCCTTTTTCTAGCAAAGGGCAGCTCCTAGTCATAGACCATGCAATTCTTCAATTCCCCTCAAAGATAATTCTCCCCATTATTTATCCTAATTCCTGACCATCAAAAACAGCCGAAAAATAGAAAAAAGAAATGAAAAAAGGCACTACATAATAAAAAATTGGCACCCCAAATATCATAACAGATTATTAACACCTATCAATGGTACCCCCTTCTAATATTCCCCAATAAACACAAAGTTTCCATGCCCAAGACGGTGGTCCCTTCATGTTCTTCATTGTCCCTTGCAGTTGTTTTTCTCACTTTGATGCCACATCAGGTGCCACCTCCACACTTTGAGCTTCCACAGCGTCCTCTCCATTCGAATCCATTGCCTTGCTATCATTTGAATGATGTTGATTTATTTGTTGATGATTCATAACAATATCCCATCGCTGCCACTATCTTGGGACATATCAGGTTTTAACTCCAAAATGATAATAATCATAATTTTAAATGACAAAAATGAGCACCAAACCAGAATTTTGAAACAAAAAATTGCAGCACACCCATATAGAACTACACAAAATTTGGCGCAAAAATGGAGGCATCCAGTGGAAAAAGATGCAGACATTCTGGCCTCTAAACAGAGACACAAGACAGCAAAATACATAGAAAAATTCATATCAAAAGAGGGTGGCAGAAAATTAAGCATAAAATTTTAGAAAAGCATTGACAAAATTTTATCTAAAATTACCTAAAACAAATCAAAGCAAAAAGGAGACATGTCAAACTTCATCTAAATCCTTTATGCAGAAGCCAGACACAGTGGAGACAAAACATACCTAGACCTTTTTTTTTTTTTTTCTCTAAACAAATTACAGGAGAATGGAATAAGGCCACAACTTTAGCTATGTTTCCTACAAAATCTAAACAAAGAAATATGTCTGGCTTTTACTCAATTCCATACGCAGTTGAGACACAGAACAAGAGGAAGTTTAAGTTTTTTTTATTCTTTTTCTTTTTTCTTTGAAAAAAAAAGAAAAAGAAAGTATCTTATTTAATGAGAAAGGCATTAATAGAGCAAGCCATGGTACAGGGAGCTTCACAAGGCTGCACTGTCCCAAGAAGCTTTTAAAAAAAAAAAATTGGATTCTAGAGCTTTGAAATAAAACTCAAAAGCTTCCCATGAATTACACATGTCAACTACTTAATTTATATCCTATGTTACACACGATTTCTAGCACAACTTCTTTCTTCATTAAAGTTTTAATGAAATAAAAAAAAAAACACAATATTGTCACCAACATGAAACAGGGAAAATGCAGCATTTTCAAGAATAATGTTTCTGCTACTTTTCAGCTATCTGAATGTCTCTCAATGGCTAGCATTCTCAAAAAGGCTTGCAATAGATTTGCACCCATCATGACTTTTGTTGACCATTTACTTCTTTAAAGCACAACATTTATAGATTGTACGTTCAAAATTTTGCAAGTTGAACGCACAAATGACCAAGTTAATGTAATTGGCACCAGGTCCATCTTTCGAAGTATCAGATGTTCATGGATTGGTGACACCCACAGTCAACTCAATCAGAAAATAAGCTAAGAGCAACAACCTAATAGCAAAGACTAGAGATTGCGAAAGGTGAACTAAGCAGGAAAATAATTACAAATTAGTGACATAAAAATTATTCTTTAGAGATATAAATGTTATATTATAGGTGTTAAACAAGTAGATTAAGTAAATGAATCGCAAAAGACTAATATTAGTTGTAGATGTTTTACCATATTGAATTATTTTAGATCTTTTTCTATGATACATTTAATTTAATAATAAAGTTCACTGCTCTGAAGATTTTTCAAGAGTGGTATTTCTGAACAAATAATGTTGAGAACATGGTAGTTGTGAACATAAAATGGTCAAAAGTCAAGAAACTAATATTCCCAAGTACAAGTTAAGGAACAAAAAGACCTTATATTGATGTGTAAACTGTATCCTTATGCACTTGTCATCAATGCAGTAAGTAATCTCTGCTTTATTCATAGTTCATCCTAAAACTCAATTTCAACAATCGTAGTATTTGTATCACATACTTATTATAATTAGAGATGAAAATTTTTCATCTCATAATTTTTTTTTAATTAGTTGCAAATCCGTCTCTGATTTGGATCTGGAATGGAGAGAGAATTTAAATAATTAGAGACAGATTCTGAGACAGAAAAATTTCTATCTCTAACAATTTCCATCCCTATTTTTTAATTAAAATTTTAAAAAAATTTAATAACTAGAGATCAAATTTTTTATCTCTAAAAACTTCTGTCCTTATTTTCGTCTCTAACATTTATATAATGATATTTTAGTAATTTATAATTAAAATAATTTTAATTAATTTAATAAAAAACCCTAATCCCTAATTAATTTGTCTAAGGTCCTATTCACACGCTCTTTCCTCGACTACCCTCGGCTGGTCTCGTCTAGCCTTTCTCCTTTGTTATCGCTATTCATGGTGGTTTCATGATGTCTGGGTCGCCAGAGTTGTGGTCTGCGATGGCGAGAAAATCTGGCAATAAGTGAGGAAAAATGAACGCCCCTGTTCAGAAACTCTCGTATCTCTCTTTCTTGTTGCCATCATGGCTTGCAATGGTGCTCTTCCTTCGATTGGGCACTCAAGGCAGTGGTTCATGGTGGTGAGGGCTGGTAGCTTCAAGTTAGTGATGAAAATTCCCAATATTTCGAGTTCCTCATGTTTTCTCTGCCCGGGTAGTCTGATCTTTGTCTTTCTCGGTGTCAGCTCACCTCTTGCTTCCTAGAGCTGCAATCTTCTGCATGGCGACGACTTCTTGGTGGTCCAGTGGTGGTCGCAGCGGTTTGCAATGGTGGAAGCCAACAATTGCAGCATAAAAGAGGAGATTGAGGATTGACAAACTGACGCATAGGACTGGCATTGAAAGATAGATATCAGTTTCTTTTCTTATTTTCTGCTGTAAAGTTCTAGCAATGATTTCTTGTTTAAGAAAGAATGGTCTTTAGGATTGGATTTAGTAAAATGTAAGGGAATTGGACTTTTCATGTTGGCTTGAGACCTAAGTCATCTCTCTCACACACACATACACACGCACACACACACATTCACAAATGCATTTTGTATTATTATTTTCATTTGCTACACTAATATTCCAATACGTTCTCATATTTTTGTTCATGCTCTGTTTTCTCATAATGGCTGAGCCAACGCTGAAGGCTACAACATCTTTGGGTTTTAGTTCAACAAGGTTTCTTGTCTCTCTCAAGACGCAATCAGTAAAAATAAATCATGAGGGATTTGAGGTTGGTACGTGTCTCTCTATTGTCATTACCGCTATTCACCTCTCCATCAATATTAATTGTTACATAGGGTTGTTTATGAAGGCTTTTATTATAGATGAGATGGTTACATAAATATTAACCCTGTATTTGTTTCTAATTTATTATGTATCGTGTTTTTCAACATTAATTGTAGTTGTACTAAAATAATTCAGATTACAAATAATTGAAGTCAGACACGATAAGGAATTATTGTTAGAAGGTGGGTTTTGGTATTGATACTCCCTATATTCTATTGCATTTGATTAACTCTATGTAAATTAATCTTGCATACATAACATCAAATTATATATATATATATATATATAATCTATTTTTGTTGAAAATATGGAAAAAATTAATTATGAATTATATAATCGATTTATGTTGAATATATAGAAATAATTAAAAATTAAATGAAAGGTAATTTTAATTTATTATTTAGTGGCATTTTGTCACATAAGCCACATAACTTCTGCACTTCAATTCGTTTTGCTATCCTTGCAACCTTGCCGTCAACTCTTCCAAATCTGCCAATGCCGAGCTGTCGCTGCCTCACCGATAAAAGGAAGTTCTGCCTTCAGATTCCTTTCTCTCTATCTTGTCTTTCTCGAGTTGTGCGTGTGTTACTGCTAACGATGTCTTTGTCCACGACTATGGTGGTTCGCGATAGCAAAGTGGTCTGATCTTAGGTAAGTGCAGTAAATTGATTGTTATTGAGATTTTTCTATTCCTTTTTGCTGAGTTGTTCATAACCAAGGGGTTGAGATATTTCCCTTCCAAATCAACAACATGGGCTAGGAATGGGGCTAATTAAAGCTTAGAGATGATTTGCTGGTTGATGGTGCTGTGACCGCGAGCTATGATGGAGAAAGAAATGAGGGATTGAGGTCGAGAGGTAAGAGATGGAGGTTAAATTCCCTTATGTAGAATTTTAATTGTGTTTGTCTTTTTTGTTATGTGCCTCTGTGTTTGCTGAGATTGGGAATGTACTAATTTTTTGGATTTTCTGAGTTTAGAAATTTCTAAATTGGGAAAAAAATTTCTAAATTGGGAAACCATGTTTATTGATTGATAATTTGGGATTTTTGCAAAATTTCTTGATTCCTTCTTCCATCTCTACAAAATATTGTTCATGCACTATTCATGTTTCATAAAACTAACTATGATTGACTTGAAACTTGGTAGTCCACTAAATTTAGCCCTTCTAAGCGAGGCTCCCAAGACAATTACATCGCTTAGGAGCCATATCCTATTTTGGCCAAATTCAATCGTTTAGACCATTTTTTCTATTTTACAATTTTTTCTTGATTTTTCTAATTTCTTGTGATTTTTGGTTTGATTTTTATAGATATTATTTTTTAGTTTTGTTTGTTGTTTTTATGCCTCCAACTTGTGAAGGATGTTTCCAAAGAAAAATCAGAATTTTTTAAAAATACTTGATTTTTGGTTGTTTTTCATAAGTTTGGCATAGAAACAATAGTAGAAATGTTGTTTTTTGTATTTTCTTTTGTAGATTTCATCTTTCTAGTCACATTGAAATGAGAAAAGATTATGTTATGCTAAAAAAAAAGAGATAATTATTCAAGCATAAGTAACCTATAGGCGAGGTAGCTTCTTTGAGGTAGAAGGGGTTCCAGATTCAGAGGTGTGAAGTAAAGCATCACCTTCGAGGCGGTCCTTAGAGAAAGAAGCATTGGGTGGACCAAAAGAAGTATTTCCTTATAGCCATTGCTTCATCCCGCTGTCTGACCAACTTCTGCAGCCCTTCTATTTTCTTCTTTAGCATCTCAGTCTTTTTCTCCGAAAGAGCAATTTTGTCTTTCTAGGTTCTACCTGTTGCTACTGATGACGACAACGACGACAAATATGATGATTTAACTTAGTTTTTGTATGATGTATTAAGATTACATGAACATAAGTGTGTTATGTATGTATTTGAATGTAAATCAAACTTCTTTTACATGAATAAAGAAAGTATTGGTTAATCTTGTTTGTATCTTTAAATTGTTATTGAATATACTGGTTGATCTGAAACCTAATTTGGGGGAAAATGGAAAAAAAATTGAATAGAAAATATATTGTTAAAAGCGCCACTAAATATAGTGGCACTTGTTTAAAATCGTCACTAAATAGTGGCAGTTTTGTGACAAGCCGCCACTATATAATGGCGGTTTATTCATGCAACAGCCACTATATAGTGGCAGTTACTACAAAGCGCCACTACAAATTTGAATCTCCATATTTTTATCTCAAGGTGTAGCAATGGTTTCAAACCACCACTAAAATTGCCACTATCTAGGTTAATGGTGGCTATTCCCACGGTTGATGAGAACTGCTACTAAATCACTTGTGACACTTGATTTAGTAGTGATTTCAGACTACCACTAATGTGGGATTTAGTAGTGATTTCAGACCGCCACTAATGTGGCTTAAAAACCGCCACCATATATACTATTTTTGGTTGTAGTGGTGGTATGTATCTAATGGAAGTTGAGAGAGTACTAAGGCTTGGTGGATTATGGATTTTCCCGAAAATTCAATCAACTGGCAAACGCATAACTAGACTTATAAGCGATCTGAGGAGATGTGGAGGCTGAGCAGAGAAAGATTGAGGAGATAGTAGATAGTCTTTACTGGGAAAAGAGGTATGAAAAGGGAGATATTGCCATCTGAAGGAAGAAACTTAATGTTGAATCCTGCCAAAGCAAGTCAATGACAACCACAACTCCTGTGTAATCCTAAGGTTTACATGGGGCCATGTAATTACCAAACGTGCAAAGCAAGATGAGGAAGTATATTGGTAGATTAATTTTGCTTCTGATGTATTATTAGTATTTATAGTTATACAACCTCATGATTAAGATTGTGAAAGTGATGATAGAATAAGATATTATTTCTATTTACAATTGCACTTTGGAATATTATGTACAAATTTTTAGTTGGAATATCATGTACAAATATTTAAAATATAATAATAGTTTTGGCACATTTTACTTCGATTTAATTATGTATGACTTGTTTGTTTATGGGTCTAGAGACATTTAAAAACCATCGTAATATACTCATAAAACTACCATGAAAAATTAAATAAATTTATTAAAAAATTTAAGTCAATTAGCAGCAATTACAAAACCATCGCTAAATAAAAAACGAAAGCATAACATTAGCGACGATTAAAACCAACACAAACTTGACAATTAGTAGTGGTTTTAAAATTATTCTATTAAACGTTTTTGATTTGAAACAGAATCAGGGGCAAAAATTAGAAACAAAAAATTTCGTCCCTAATTTGAGACAGAATATTTTCTGTTTCTAACACTTGAGATGGAAAAAATTCGTCTCTAAATTTGAGATAAAATTTATTTTCCATCCCAACCTTTTAGCAATGCCATTTTTAGAGATGAAAATGTTTTTGTCTTTGATTTCAGATTTTTTTTTGTATTGTTAGATAAAGATCCTATTAAATAATAATTTATTAGTCAATAGCAAGAGATTTCTTCTCAGTTTTGATTGGTATGTGTATGTCAATCTACAAGCAAATAGAAAATTTTTACCACTATCTCATAGATACCCTAAATTATTTTTAAATAAGCCTGTCACAATTACTATGTTATAGGCTAAGCAGGCATTACATTTCCCTTTATATAATGGATGTCATGGCCTCCATACACATTGTTGTAGGATAAAATTGAAGAATAAGTGCAGAATATTATTCACTCTAATATGAGATTTACAAGAGGAGTCTAGGGTTTATATATACGTAGTTAGAGAAATTAAGGGGAAAATCCTCCATAATCCTAGAAATACAAGCAAACCTAGTAAATACAAATCTATCATAATTAATCAAACTTAATTCTAATGAAACAAATCAAAACCAAATATTATATAAAAGGAAATAAATCAGTAACAACAACAAAATAAGATAAAATCCCATAAAAACCGAAACCAATAAGGAGGAAAAATAAAGTGCACCAGGGTGGTAGAAGAATAACTTCATGTATTGAAATAAGATAAGTTCCACCCTCTTATAGCCTCCAAATAGGCAAGGTCAAAATGCAAAGAACCTCTCTTAACTTGGAGGGTTGTGCAATTTACCCCCTCAACTTTAAAAACTAGCAATAAGCCTCCTTAAACTTTAAACTTTGTGCAGCCGAGCCCCTCCATGGACTTTTCATCTAAGACTCAAACACTATGATGAAAATCTAAAGCAGTATGTGAGAATAAAAGAAACGATTGAAAGTAGGAATAAAAAGTCAAGTAAGAAGCTGAAGGAGGTTGGGAAGCGAGTTAGAGTTTATTCAAGAAGAAAGAAAAAAGAGGGATGAGGGATGAGTTGACAGAAGAGGGTGTAAGGGAGCCTAACCAACTGAATGGTGACTTGGAAAGGAGTTCGGAGGTTTGAAAAGAGATTTCGGGAAAAGTAGAAGGTCTAGACAAATTCTAGAGTCTTGTTGGGAGGAAGCTAACCTTTCAAAAGATAGCAAACATGTTGATGATTCAGTTCTGCTGTAATCCAGTGTGTTCTGTTGTAGTTTTTTGTTCTTTGTATTTGAGTATTGTATTATGTTATGAGTCACACTCTAAAATTATGGGAAAGAATGATTGAACGTAGGTTAAAATTTGAGACAAGTATTTATAAAAATCAATTTGGATTCATGTCAGGACGGTCTACTATGAAAGCTATTTATCTACTAAGAGGGTTGATGGAAAGGTATCGGAGTAAATAAAAAGACTTGCATATAGCATTTATTGATTTGAAAAAATCTTATAATCGAGTACCAAGAGAGGTGCTGTAAAAAAACCTCAGAAAAGAAAAGTGTACGGGTTGCGTATATTAGAGCTATAAAAGATATATATGAGGGGACTATAACTAGTGTGAGAACGTATAGAGGGAAGACAAGAGACTTCCCTATTAAGATTGGCCTACATCAGGGATCATTTTTGAGCCCTTATTTATTTAACTTGGTTTTAGATGTTCTGACAAAACACATCTTAGAAGAAATCCCCAAATGCATGTTTTTTGCAGATGATATTATTCTCATAGCAGAGTCAAGGGAAGAAATTGATCTTAAACTCAAGTTATGGAGAGCTACTTTGGAGCTGAATGGTTTTCGTCTAAGCAGGAGTAAGACAGAATATATGCATTATAAGTTTAATAAGCGACAAGCTAGAAACGAGTTAGAGGTTAAAATTGAAGATCAGGTTGTATCACAAGTGTCAAAGTTTAGATATCTGGGATCAGTTATACAAGATGATAATGAAATTATAAGAAATGTGGCACATAGGATACAAGCTGGGTGGTTAAAGTGGAAAATGATATCAGGAGTTGTTTGTGATCGAAAAGTACCTAATAAGCTCAAAGAAAAGTTTTATTGTACTGTTATAAGATTAACAATTTTATATGAGAGTGAATGTTGGGCAATGAAAGGATAACAAGAACAAAAAATTAAGGTAGCGGAGATGAGGATGTTGCGATAAATGTGCTGTCATATAAGAAGAGATATGATCCGTAGAAATCGTATATGTAGTAGAGTTGGAGTGGTACCTATTGAGAAAAAAATGGTTGAAAACCGTTTGTGGTTTGGCATGTTCAAAGAAGATCACTAGAAGCGCCAACAATGAGAGTTGAGCAGAGGGTTTGGAGTTCTGTGAAAAAAGGTCGAGGAAAATCAAGAAGTAGGCGTCGTGCGATCCATGTAGCCAGCCCCACATAGTAGGATAAAGCTTTGTTGTTATTATTGTTGTTGTTGTTGTTGTTGTTGCATAGAGTGTTGTGGTTGTATTTTGTTGTGTTCTGCATTGGATTTCATTATTTAGTAAGAAAAGCAATAAAAAGATCAAAGAAGACTAAAACATTTAATTAATTTCATCAAACCTTATTAATTTCATGCATACTTCAAAGTGCATTGTCATGCATTATATCCAAAAATATTTATACAATTGTGCATTATCAAAATGTTTAAGGAGTTCTCTTATCCAAACCAAGTATGAGACATTAATTTATGCCTCCAAATAGAGGTATATAATGGAAAATGATGCAGAATTTTTGCCTCCAAATAGAGCCTTATAGTTTGAAACACATACAAAGACATTTGCTACACTTGGCTAAATTGAACCAAGTGATGGATTATATGGCACTTTTAACTTGTTATGTATCCATACATCTTTGTCAAATTTGCTACCTAAAGATGCTACTACATTTAATAGTAATGATGCAAGGTACTTATAATTGGAAACATTAAAATTTGAAGAAAATATTAGTGGCCCATTTGTCTTACTATTAAAATCATGCTCACCTAATTTGATCAAACAATGTAATCATTTGTACATTGTTATATGAATTGGTATGCAGAGTAGAATCCAAAGAAATTGTGTCCACAAAAAATGTATATAGAAGAGGAAGAAAATGATAGCTAGAAGGAATTTGGCTGCTAAAGCTTCATCAAGTTCTGTTATGAGTGATTTCAGATCAATTGATGATGAGAGAAGATTTGAAACTAATGTTATTAGAAAGAGAGTAGTTAAAGAAAAAAGGGTTGATTTGAAAAAAGATGATTTTCCTGAAATTCAAGAGATAATTGCAGTTAGGAATTGGGAAAAGTCGGTGGCTACTCCAACTCATGGGTATTAAAGGTTGGTACAAGAATTCTATGCCAACACCTTCCGTATGATAAATGATGAGTTGAAGGAATATGAAACAATAGTGAGAGGTAAGAAAGTGATCTTCTATCCTCAAACCATCACATATTTCTATGGTGAGTATTTCAAAAGTGATTAAATGTGCTACCACGCTTTGAAGTGGACAGGAAAATGGGACTCGGAAGAGGTTCTGAACACCATTTGTGCTCCTGGAATGCTTTGGAAGTTAGATGCAAAAGGAGCCCTCCACCATGTTGATAGAAAGACTCTACTTCCAATTGCTTGCGTGTGGTCCAAATTTATTGGTCACACTCTTTTACCGTTGTTGAACATCTCAGATATAGTTTTTCCTAGAGCCTTCCTTATTTTTTGCATTATGAAAAATATTGAGATTAATGTAAAGCGCTCATTGCTGAAAATATTGAGAAACTGGCAAAGTCGAATCATGGAATCATAGGCTATCCTATACTCATAACATAGCTGCTAAAAAAATAGGAGGTTCCAATGAGAGAAGAGAAGGCAATGAGACCATTGGAACCTATTACAGCAGAATACATTCAGGGGTAGGTGGCTGAAGGTAACATAAATTTGCCTACTAGAGACTACTTGTGCAAAAGTAATGGAAAAGCCAGTTTAGCTGGAATAAATGCAAGAGTAATCAGGGTGGAGGAAGGGATGATCAGAATACAAAATGAAGTGGCTGACATCAGGAGTGTGACTTACCACCAAACAGAATTCCTATCCACTTTGGGAGCTTTGCTGGCTAAAAAGCTCAATTTTGACACTTCTCGATTGCCATCAATTAATTTGGGCCAAAGAACAAGAGTGCAGGTGGAATGAAAGACTAGCAATGTTCAGCACTATTGTTTTGTGTTTAGCATTGTTTTTATTGATTTGTGTTTTCTTGTAGTTTTTGTATCTTGGCTGCATGGTTGACTAGGACTAAAATTTCACTTTTTAGACTACTTTTATTGTGATGATAATATTATGTTGTCAATGTTAAATATTTCTATTGTGCACAACCTTTTTCTGCTGTTTGTGTGTTTTATAAGAAAAATTGATGCTTGCATTTTCATGTTTTAAACCCTCCTTTGCTCATTGAGGACAATGTATGATTTAGATTTGGGGGAGAGGTTTATTTTGAGATATGTTATTGTGATATATGTGTGCATATTTTTCAGTGAGAGAAGAGTAGAAAGGTTTACCTTTGTTTCCTAATAATGCTCAGCAAATCAAAAAAATTTTGAAAAATTGTTAATTTCTTCTTTGCAAGTGAAGCTTAGTCATTTATTTTCAAACTTAAGAAGGAATCCTTGAATCTGATGCTAGAAAATTTCTTAGAAGAGTTACCTTGTTTTTTTCAAACAACAATAGGAAATTTTTACAATTAATTTTTCTTTTTAAAGGCTCTTTAATTCTGAAAATAATTTACAATTTCTTGAATGGAGATTAGTGAAAAATTTACAAAAGTTTAATAAGAGAACATGCTTATAAAAAAAATAAAATAAAAAATAAAATAAAATAGAGCCGGTATATAATTAAATAATTAAGCTAAGCCCTTGAAAAGAAAAATACCGTGAAACCCTTGAGAACAAAAATAAAGTGAGGCCTTTGAGAACAAACAAGTGAATTAATCACTAAGTTCTAATTTAAGTTTTTATAAACTATTTGTGAATGAAAAGGACTGGTTTTGTGTGAAATTTAAATTATTTAAGTTTCCATGCTTTTTGACTTGAAGGGATTACCTCTTAAGGAAATCATGCTAACTACAGATTCAAAGGTTGTGTTGTTTCAATTCATGTGATGAGGTTGTACTTGCTAATTCTAATATGGTTTAAAAAATATAATTTTGTTTGTTGATGCACATTTGGAAAACCTTGGTTAGTAGTTTTGTGAGCAGCTTAGAGGTTTTTGCTTGAGGGTTTTTGCTTGAGAACAAGCAAAAATTCAAGTTTGGAGGAGTATTAAGTTCTGAATTTAACACTAATTTGGTATTATTTATTCAAGAATTTTACTCCTAACTTGCTTGACTATGCTTAATCTGAATCTTTTGTGTCCTTTTAACTAATTCTTAAGCTTTAATAGCTTCTTGTGGATTTTTGTTTTGAATTCCAACTTTTGCTAGTGATTTTGGAGACCATTGGAAGAAAAAAAGCTATGGTTGAAATAAGCAAAGAGGCCAAAGAAACAAGTTGAGATCTACATGCCAGTGCTTAAGTGAGAAAAATTCATCGCTTCAACATGAAAGTTTAAAATCGATGTCAGTCTCTACCTTCCACTGCTATAGCGACACTTGCTAAAGAAAAATCACAGTTGCCATCCGTTGCTTCCCATAGCAACCCGCTAAGATTTTCTGGCCATTAATTAGCATTTGATTATGTGCTCCATTACTGTAGTGGTGAAGTTGTGCCACTGCAACGGCAAGACAAAATTTCAGCCACATCAGAGGTCATTTAAATAGCTGCAGAGAAGTTTTTCTTAAGTCATTCTGATACAGAGGAGACCAGAGGCGTCATTTTTACTGAGAATAGAAGGGAGAACCTGATTCTCACAGATTGGAAGCTCATATTCATCATCTATCATCAGATTCATGACTATTTTCATCTCTATCTCTGTTTTTTGTTCTTTATATTTAATAAATAGTTAAATTTTCTATACTCGAGTTATTATAAACTCAACTCTAGATTAGATATTATTTTCTCTCGTGTATTTATAACTTCCATTCATTTAATATATGTCTTTCTGTTTATTTTACTAATGTTTTGTATAGATTTGATCAGCCTATATATTTCACTTGTTGCTTTTACCCTATATATTTCACTTGATGCTTTTACCTATCTCGGGAGAGAGAGGTGAGAGTAAACTCTGAATACAACAAACGAGTGCGTTAACTTTAAGAGGTTTTGCTTGTGAGCTAATAGGAATATTAATTGATCTCGTTTAATCAAAGTTAAGTTCCTTAGTATAGATTTAACTCATTTAAGAAATTAAGTAAGTGTTAAATATCTTAATTGTGATTGAAAAGAATTCTTTTTAAGTTAGCAGAATAATCTATGATTCACATATGCAGTGATAGAGTTGTAAATATGTGATAGGTGTTGCAATTTCTGGGACAAAAGAGAAGGATTAGTAACTTTAGACTTTTTAGTAGATTAATTCCATCAATCTTTGTGTTTGTTCACTGTTAACTTGCGAAAATCATTAAAAAAAATTACTGTAGCTTGCTTTTCACTTTGTCAGTTATTGATTAAAGCTGTCTTCGATCTAAACTTGAACGTCTAACTAATTTAGTAGAATTTCTTAGGTAATTAACAAGTTAGTCCTCATGAGAACGATATTCTTACTTATTTTATTACTATATTATTTGTACGACTAGTATACTTATCAAATCGCTAATAGCAAGCGACCCTGTTGACCCCGACCTATTCTTTTTTTTTTTTTGGCTTAAATCCGTAATGTGGGAGTGGAAGCAGAATAGGTTTTAGGAGAAATAGAATTCATAACACTATTATTATAAAACATAAAATGTTATTATATTATTAATTTATGTAAAATGATATTAAATCATGAAAGTTGAACAATAGAACAACAAAACCTTATTTTAATAGGTGGAATTAGCTACATCAATCGCACGACGTCATCGAGCTCTATCAATAATCTTGTCCAATAACTTCTTCGACGTCATCGAGCTCTATCAATAATCTCGTCCAATAACTTCTTCTCTTGGAAGACCTTTAACCATAGAACTTCATATCATCTACTCAACCATGCTTACTGGTACCTCCAACTGTCTTCTTTGAATATAGCCAAACCACCTTAAACAATTTTATACTATTTTTTTTCTCCACAATAGGTGTCACTCTAACTTTACCTAGTATACAATCATTACGGATCATATCTTTTCTTGTATGACGACACATCTATTTCAACATCCTCATCTCTGCTACTCCCATTTTTTTGTTCATATTGTCCTTTCAATATCTAATATTTACTCCCATATAACATTACCTGTCTTATAGTAGTTCAATAAAACTTCCCCTTAAGCTTGTTAAGTACTTTTTGATTACAAACAACTCTCGATACCTTTTTCCATTTCAACCACTCAGCTTGTATCTTATGTGTAACATCTCTATTAATTTCGCTATCACCATATATTATTGATCCCAGATATCTAAACTATGACATTTGTGGTATAACTTGATTTTCAATTTTCACCTCTAACTTATTTCGAACTTCCGCTTGTTAAACTTGCAGTGCATTTATTTTGTATTACCTTTGCTCAGACAAAAACCTTTCGGTTCCAAAATACTTCTCCATAATTCAAATTTAGAGTTAATATCTTTCCTTGACTCCGCTATGAGGACTATATCATCTGCAAAAAGTATGCATTTGAAGATTTCTTCTTCGATATGTTTCGTCAAAACATCTAAAACCAAGTCAAACAAATAAGCGATCATAAGTTTTTTTTCAAATCAATAAAAGCTATATGCAAGTCTATTTATTTACTCTCGTACTTACTTCTCCATCAACCCTCAAAGTTGACTAGTATTAGTAAAAAAATTATAATTTCATATAACATTAAAAATAACAATCAAATATTCAACACAAGTTACTTTTAATTTTATATTATACTTTATTAATTTAATTATAAAAAATTATATATATTTTATCAAATATGGAATTTATGTGCTAAATTATTCTAGGATACATTCTCTAGAATACTTTAATTGTGAAATTAACATATAAATTATTTATTCCACTTGCTTTAATATTTATTTGTGAGCATGTATAGATTGATATAATTTTTTATTTATTTTCCCAATGTCAACAATAGATTAGGTGACCAACATAGTTAAATTAGTGACCTGATGACCTAGCCTCGTCCTCGAACAGGCCGATTCCTAGAACTATGGATTAATTAACAGTCAACATGTAGACTATTTGCCATTTAAATTTCTTCCGCAAACATGACTCAAGCTCTACCATCTTGATCTCCTTCCATAAAACAGATCCAACTAAAGCTTATTGTTTACAATAAAACAGGGCATAAAAAATGGTTACCTAGTATATGGTGACCTACCCATTTTCATCCCTTGACCCCAACTGTAATGAGCAATGGAAAGTATGACGAGGCCGAAGTGCCAAAGATCATGCCAATACTCTAAAATTTGGTCAATTTACGAGTTTAATAAACACAGTGATGGGCCTGCAGTTTCTAAACGATACAGTAGAAGAAAAGGTGCTGGAGAGAGGAATGGGCCTGGTGACAAACAACCAACAAAAATTTTAAGGGTATATTCCAGAAGAAAGGTGAGGTGATAGGAGGAGCTGAGAGAGAAAGAGGAGCCAGTAACAAACAATGACATTCAGAAGGCATGACGTGAGCTAGCAGAAGGGTATAATGTAGCTGGAAGGATTTTAGGAGGTGGTTCAATGATCCGGGGAAGGAAGGGGAATTTCATAAAGGATTTGGGAAAGCGCTAGCCTCTCAAACGCTAGTGTACTTGCTGCTTTCTCTGTAATTCCAGTACCAAGTGTTTCCTGTTTAATTCTGCTTACTTTTGTGTATTTCTTTTCTCTGCTTTCCAGTACTATATTATTCTACCTAAGATTATTCTACCATTTAAGATCCAAATAGATAGAGTTCTATTATGCAACGTCTAATAATCCCAGAAAATATTAGCTAAAGAATATAAGGAAGAAAAATATTGGGAAGAGGGGAACACAAACAAACATTTGACAGACATGCACACTCACGAAGCACATACACACAAAATCTTTTGCAGAATTTGAAATTTGATTTCTGTCTTTGAATCTACTAAAATGTATTTGAACAGACAAGTAGCACACATGTAAAAAGTAGTGATATTAGAAAAAACACTTACACCCAAAAAGGCATAGACAAACAGATAGCATGATTTTAAAATGTAGATGATAAGCACTGCTGAAAATACTCTTATTCAAGGTAGTTCTGCTATCCAATCCTCCCAATAAACAACAGAAGGACTTAGATAAAATTAGACAGCAGCCAGGTAAGACACAGAACACAGAAACATGAACAGAAATGTAGATAGTTAAAATAATTTAGCATTCAAGAGGGTAGTCTCTTCCAAGTGTTTTCCCTGAATTTTCCTTGCCTTCCCTCTGCCCACTTCCCACCTTATCTACCACTAACAAACTTCTAACAGAAAAATCCTCTCCCCTCCAGCACCTCAAACCTGACCTGAGCTGGTCACATGCCAGAATTCCTACTATGCCCCTGTTCCTTCTAGAATAGGACGTCCTTATACCCTCTCTCATAATGTCACCCATCAGCAGACTATGTTAATCTTAAAATTGTTTCATATTTTACTATCAATAGCAGCATCTTGATTATTTTCTATACAGGGAATAGAGAGTATACAGCAGTTTAAGAATTAAACTAACCATCCACCAACCAAAATTTCCTACATTTTAAGGTAGGATACGTATCCTGGAGACATCAAAGACAACAACCCAGTTTTTTCCTATTATATTACGATAGATATAACTTTTCAGTTGAAGAATAAATCAAGAAACTAGTAAAATTAAATAACCACTTAGCAGACTTGATTCATACAACAAGATCTAATTAGAACATATTAGATTCAATAATGACTCAAGAGGCCTCCATAATTCTAGTGCTTCTTCCTTTCCACACCTTTTGCAAACATAAAATAGCTCTTGCACCCTCTTGCAGTCAAAAAACTTTTAAAATATTCACTTGTTGGTCTCAGCCTCATATGAATCTTTGCATCACAAATTTTAAGAAACACAAATTTGATAATTCTGACTAGTCTTATGCTTATATATAAAGAAAATAAATTTCGAGGGGGGAGAGAGGGAGAATCTGCTTAGGTTTACAATTTTACATCATCAAAAGAAATATCATAGTGATTGCTTCAAAAACCTCAATTGGTGCTTCAAGGAGACAGTATTCCAAACTCTAAAGCACCATATTGTATATATGTATCTCATAACCCTATTGTCAAAAGAAGATGCACAGTCTGCAAAAAGTGGCAGATATGATCAAATAATTATTATATACCTGCAGATTAAATGACCAATGCATGCCAGAATGAAGCTCTTTTCCTGTAAGTCTGTCTGTGATTGATGACTGTATGGACAATGCTGGAAGCCTGAACCAGTGTCAGGATGAAATTTCCTTAAGTTTCCATATTTTAAAACATAATTTTCAGTGTACTTGCTTCCATACACCCTTGTCATCTTAGCAGTGCTTGTCCCTTGTTGCATGCAAGAAATTTGCTGTGGATCTACCTCAGTTTACATTCTTCTGGAGTTACTCGATTTTATCCTCAAGTGAGCACATTTGACCTATTAAGTACTCATACTAGCAAAGATTTCCCAAGGATGTTCAATTTTCACCTTCAATGCCAAATAGATAAATGAGTTGGGTGCTCCTTTGGTCCTTCCCCCAATTTCATCATCCCAGAGCGAAATTATAAAACATTTGAAGACTCAGGTACTTAAGAATCATTGTCGCTGCAGTTTCACATTATTACCATTTGTGCCCTGTTCTTTTTTGGTTAAGTTCCTTCAGTAGCCTTTGAGCATCAGCCCTTTTACCAGGCCTAGAAAAGTGTGAACTCATACATGAAAGGGTGCTCTCAGATGGCACGTGTCCTTTTTCATGCATTTCTCTTAGCAATCTTTTTGCCTCAGACTGATATGACAATTTAAGTGCCCTATCCAGTTCTGGTTGATCGGATAATTTGTACCATCCACAAATTAGAATGTCATATGTTGAAGAATTAGCAATTCTTCCTCTTGCCAGCATCTCATTCAAAAATTCTCTAGCTTGGCGCATCTTTCCTGCTTTAGCATAATCATGAATCAGCACATTATAGGTCCCAGTATTGGGAACAAAACTTTTGGTTATCATTTCACAATAAAGTTTTATAGAATCCACTTTATTTCCAATTCTACCATGGCCAGAAACCAATAAATTATAAGTAGTAGCATTTGGGGCAAGTCCTCTTCCCTTCATCTCACTAACCAATTCATCTGCCTCTCTCATTAAGCCGGCAGTTGAAAGACCCCCTAAAAGATAATTGTAAGTAGTAATATTTGGAGAGATTCCATCAGCCAACATCTGTGAATAAGTAGCTAACGCCTTTTCCACATTCTTGCCAACACAGTGACCACGGATTAGGGCATTGTAGGTCACCGTATCAGCAAAAATTCCTCTTCCTGCCATTTCATCAAGGACTGAAGTAGCTTTTTTAGTCATCCCTAACCTGCATAGTACAGTGATAAGATTGTTATACACTGTTCGGTCAAGCTTGAGTCCCATATCCACAAGCCTTTTGTGAATTTGCAAAATTGCATCTGCCTTTCTACTACTTGAAGATGCTTCAAGAAGAAACTTGTGAGTAGTTGACATAGGAAGAAACCCCATAACCAACATTTCATTCCAAGCATCCATTGCCTTTTCAATTGCACCAATTTTACAAAGCCCACATATCAATATGTTGTAAGTGGTCGCATTTGGCATTATCCCATGGCTCTTCATCTCATTCAATAGATTCAAAGCCTTTTCTGTGTTCCCTTTTGAGCAGTATGCATTTATTAGTGTGTTATATGTAGCACAATTTGGAGCCAAACCCAACTCTTGAATTGTTGAAAACACAGATTGTGGTTCATATTTCCCAAGCCCCAAGAGGCCCTTCATTAAAGCATTGTATGCAACAACATCAAGCCTCATATTTTTGTCTTCCATTTCCTGGACTATGCCAAGAGCAGCCGACTCATTTCCTTCTTTAAAGTAGCCATCCATTAGCGAAGTGTAGTTAAATAAATCTGGGGAAAGATCTCTAGAGCACATATCTTTTATTGAAGACTTAGCATCTTCCATTCTTCCCAATCTTTTCAAGTTGTTTAGAAAGACATCTAATATGATATTGTTTTCCTTTAATCCCTGTGATTGCATTTCCTTATAGAAACCAAATGCAATTTCTTGTTCACCTGCTTTAAAGTAGCTATCTAGTAAAATTGCATAAGCAAAAACATTTGGCAAAATATTCCGTTGGACCATCTTTCTTAACACATCAGCTGCTTCACTAAGCATTCCCTTTTTAGCATATCCATTCATAATAGAAGAAAAAGTAACAACGTTTGGAAGAATATGTTCCTTCTCCATTTTTTGCAACAATAACTCTGCATAGTCCATGTTTCCTAACTTACAATACCCATCAATTAGTGCAGAATAGGTCACACAGTTTGGAGTAAGATTAAGCTTTAAAATAGTTTGAAACATGTCATCAGCCTCTCGGTGTTTTTTAACCTTAAAAAGTCCATCCATTATAGTTGTACATAGGATTAGATCAAACGAGATTCCCCGAACAACCATTTGGCTTAGAAGTTTAAAGGCGTCCATTGACTTTCCTAATTTAAACAAGTGGTTCATGATGATAGAGTATGAGAAATGATTAGGATCCAAACCCATTTTATCCATCTCTTTCAGCAATAGTGCTGCTTCAGTAAACCTCCCATGTCTACAAAGCCCATAAAGAAGAGAGCTACAAGTAACCACATCAGGCATGATTTCATTCTTAATCATTTGCTCATATAGTAAAAGGGCTTCTTCAATTTCTTGATTCTTACAATATGCAGTAATTAACGTAGTATATGTAGTAACTGTTGGCTGCAAATCTCCACTCTCAATCTGAGTATGCATATCATAATTTTCAAATTGACCACATTCTTTGTTTCTCTGATAGCCAAAAATATCATCAGTAAGAGACTTGGCCCTTGCAACATTATCCATTTTGCAAAAGGCATTAAGCAAAGTATTATAACTAACAATATCAGGCAGGAGACCATCCCTCCATTTATTCTCCATCAAAGCTAGTGCATGATTTATCAACCCATCTTTACAATATCCATCAATCAAGGTGTCTAGACCTATAATATCTTGTGGAATTCCCCCATCAACCAAATTATAAATCACCCACTCTGCATACTTTACCAGTCCAATTCTGCAATATCCTTTGACAATTATATTGCACGTAAAAGAATCAACACAAATGCCCTTTTTAACCATGTCAGACAACAGCCCGAAACCTTGATCAGCCAACCCTTGAGAACAGAAGCCCCAAATGATGGTATTATAAGTAACAGTATCTATTTCATTGTTCCTAAGATATTCTAAAGCCAAATCCAAATTCCCTATTTTGCACAATGAATGAACCAATATGTTGACACTGAAAACATTAGGCACAACCCCACAAGAGACCATCTCGGAAAAAAGAACTTTTACCTGAGAAACCAAGCCAACAACATTGAATTTGCATAGAAGCCGATTCCACAAAGGTAATACAGGAACAAGACCTAGATCCCGCATACATAAGAAGGCGTCAAAGGCTTTGTAAAACCTCCCACATTCCAAGTAGAGGTGAATGAGGGTGCAAAAAAATGAAGCATAAAGATGTGTCTTTGTGGGTGCAATGAATTTTGCATCTGTATGGTCATGGGATGAGCAGCTTCTGTGAGAATACGAGATTTGATGGAAGCCAGTTATCAAGGTGTAGTTGTTAGAGTAGTACAGACCGTGGGAGCTTCTTGCAGAGCAGAAAAGGAAAGGAAGCGTCTTCAGTTGAATCATTAAATGCCTCATCTTGGATGCCATGGTGGCTAGAGCTGCAGCAACCAATCTGAAAGGTTAATGAAAAGAGTTTTAGATAGAAGGATTAAGCTTTTGAAGTGTGCAAAGTCAATGAAACACAAATGTTATAACCATTGAAAGAAGAAATAAACAAAAATATTTTATCAAAACATTAGAAGATGGAATTGGACGTAGGAATGGCAACTCCACAGGGTTGGGGCATAGAGTGTCTCTTAGCTCCCCTCCCCATCATCTAAATTTTTTCCCCATCCCAAAACCCCATCAAGGGGGAGTTTTCCCCATTCCCATTGTCCAATCCAGAGAAAATATGGCAGAAGAAATGCTAGAGAGATACGCGTAGAACTGAGCAGAACAAGACTCATCTTATTCACTTCTGAATAGAAAAATTTATACAAGAAAAATCAACAACTGACGGCTACAACTGACTATAACTGCCAATAACAGAAAAACTACTAACTACTAGGAACTTACCAACTGTAACAGAACACTACCTAAGTAACTTAATAACTACCCATATTACTTAACTATGTACCCACAGGGTCCTCAAAATTTTAAAAAGAGAGAGAGAGAGATAGAAAAACAAATCATATTCAATAAAATAGAAAAATGTATAACTTAAAAAACAAGGTTAAACTTAAAGCTCAAGCACCCTTCTCTAAAAAGCTGAATTTTACCATATTCTTCATCTGCATATTATGTTGTGTCAAGTACATGGCAACATTGACAGAGAAATTGAATATATATTCACCACTGGTATGGAAGAAGTATATCTTAATATATTTATCTACCAAATCCCACATTCCCCCTTATTAGAGTAACAAGCAAATAAATATTATTATATATCTTGGCTTTGTTTACTCTCTCTCTCTCTCTCTCTCTCTCTCTCTCTCTCTCTCTATATATATATATATATATATATATATACATCTACTCAGAGGAATGCCTTAATTTGTAACAGAAGAACTTGAAGCACAGAGTTGATTAACTTGCAGCATCCAATCAATCAATGATGGAAATTTCAAAATATAATGTAAAAATACATATAACAGCAGCTCTCATTCATCAAGCATTGTTCATAGCCAGGCAAATCTGAACTGGG
Source organism: Biancaea sappan (assembly GCA_037074585.1). Taxonomy (NCBI): domain Eukaryota; kingdom Viridiplantae; phylum Streptophyta; class Magnoliopsida; order Fabales; family Fabaceae; genus Biancaea; species Biancaea sappan. The sequence goes on from CM073493.1 coordinate 30,951,111, forward strand.
ATAAAGAAAACCAGAAAAGCCCTAAAAGAAGGAGCACCGCAGGTAAAATCATCTTCAAATCTTTAAATCACAGTGCAGAAGATACCTGCAATGACGGAGTGGATGGACAAATGAGGATTTGAAGAAAGAACAATTTGAAGAAAGAACAACCAGCACCTGGGTATCACTGGTAAAAGTAAAGAGAAGTACGGGGAGAGTGAAGCTGATACAAGAGTGAAGGACCTCGGTTCAGTGGCTCGGCCGTTTTGAATCCGGCATGAGGGAAACTGTGAAAAAGGACCGAGTAAGGTTTTTTTAAAAAAAATATATAAATAGTTATAAAAAAGAAGGTAAAAATAGACACTTAGTCCCTCTAGTTTTACCAAATTTTTAATTTAGGCACTATAGTTTTACCGAATTTTTAATTAGTCCCTATTGTTTAATTTCATGTAATTTGATCCCTATATTTTGTAAAATTTTTAAAAATGTCCTCACCATTAGTTGCCATTAAATATGTGTCGATAGGCATGACATGTCACTCAATGAAATCCAATCAACATTCCAACTTAGCAAAATTATGCCACCTCAGCAATAAAATGGTGAATGTTTAATTTTCTTCAAATGCAATATACTCAGAGAAACTATAGATTACATGAAAGAACTCCAGGAGAAGATAAAAAATTTGCAAAAACAAGTAGATATAGATTCAAACATGGTCGGCATTTTCAAGGATGTAAATCCAAGCAAAATTGTAGTGAAAATTTGACCCAAAGTATGGACTTTCTTGATATAGAGTTACATGGAAATGGTCATTCAACAATTTCCCACTCTTAGTAAAATAACTCAATCACAAAGAGGCCTATAACCTTTTCCCACATCTCCAATTCACCCATCACCCATGGCTGCTTCATTCTCCCTCCTCAACTTTCTCTCTTTTCTCAGACCTAAGAAAACCACCCCACCCAAGACTCCTCTACCACCATCACTACCTCAGTAATTAAACCTCTCTTCTTCGTCAACTCACTTTTCGTCTCAGACCTAGAAATTCAGTGACAATTTGGCGCCACTGTTTGCCCAACATGATGATCGCACCTATTCTTTATCCGTAGTTATCCTCTGTGAATGGTTTTAAATTGTGGCCGCATCACTGCAATGCGTTGCCGCATCTGCATCATCCCACAATTGCGGGTTAATTTGAAATCTAATATGTTTGGTATGCATTAATTGTGATGAAAAGGGCCCTTATTTTTTTTTTTAATTTATATGTTTGGTACTCATTATTAATTGTTAATTATGATGGAAAGGAATTTCATTTAGGCCAAATTTTGAGGGAATGGGATTTTATTGTGTATGTGATGGAATGGGATTCCATTGCTTTGATTTCCATCAAACTGCATAACAACGCCGTTGCGGCCACTTTGAGTTTTCAGCTCCAACTAGTCCAAATTTCAGATTCAGATTGAGAAGAGAGAGACCGAGAGAGAGAGTAGTGAGAAAGAGACTCTAGAATCTAGATTAAGAGACTTGCGTCACTTGCCTTTGCCTGTTGAACAGTGGAAGCAGAAGGTTGAACCATTGAAATCTTGAAGGACTTGCCACTTGCCAAAGATCGTGAAGTCTGACTCTGACCTCTGTTCCCATTTCGTTCACGCCTCCCTCCACAGTCCGTTCATCTCCTCTCCAGTCTCCTCAGTTAGCGACTCAGCAGTCAGCAGCATTGTTGCCTGATTCTATTCTTCCTCTTCAGTTCAGGCGTTGCCACCGCCGCCTCCACCGCCGTAGATCTGCTGCGGTGTGCCTCTGTTTTGCTTCGAGGATCTTCTTCTTTGATTGTGCTCCGCTCTGTCTCTGTTCGTGTGTGAGACTCCGGTGTGGCAGTGGGTGGGTGTCGTGTGAGGTTCGTGAGCGGAGAGCGGAGAGATATCGTACATCTAAAGCTGAAGAATAAAAAATCATTGATTATAAAAGAAATGATATTTTATTCTGAAATTTTGTAACATCAATACATTTAAAAGTTAAAATGAATTATTCTACACATTTATAAATTTGATTAGATTTCACATCATACTTCTATTGTTTCAAAAATTATGCATATATAGCTGCCATTTAGTTATTTTTATGCCAATAAAGCTTAATTTTTTCTACAATATGTTCTATAAAGATCAAAATTATTTAATGTTCATTACTATCATATTAAAAAAATTAAAATATAATTCAAGTCCCTATAATTTCATTCAAGAGATGATTTGATTTTTATAGTTTAAAAACAGAGAATTTTGTCTCTATAGTTTTCAAAAGCTTAAAAAATAATGTTAATTAATTGACAGTTAAAAGTTAGTATGAAACACGTGACGCTAATTAGAATACACAAATCAAAATTAAACACTATGTTAGCATCACGTCAACATCACATGTGGCACATTTAAATACTGACATGGTGCATCCACATATACGTCCCTTATGACTAATAGCAACACGACACTTGGCAAATGCTTTTGGAAGAAACTAATCCTCTTCGAGAGTCGAACCCTTATTTAGTGTTCATTAATATCATATTATGTTATTATTTTATCATATATAATAATTTTTTAATATTGTTTTAAATTTTATATATAATCTCATATAAATGTTATATATTACTTTTTGACTATATAGATTGGCAAGCAACTATTGGTCTGGTGGTAAAAATATTTTAACTTCTATCTTCACTAGTTCGATTTTGACTTAATGCGAATGGGATTATTTTTCTTCCAAAAACGTTTGCCACCAATCGAGCTATCATTTGTCAAAAGGAACGCACCCATGGACGAATCATATCAATATTAAAATATGCCACATGTGGATGATGTGTGCATCCCAATCAGCACCACGTGTCGCAAACTAACTTTTAATTGATGACTAACTAACATTAAAGACTATTTTTTAAGTTTTCGAAAATTATAAAGACCAAATACTCTGTTTTTAAACTATATGGACTAAATCTTCCATTGAATAAAATTATATAAACTTGAGTTATATTTTAACTTAAAAAAATTACAGTCTCATGTAAAACTGTTAATATAAATTCAATTATATATTAGCATATTAAGAACAAAATTATAATTTTATATTGTACAAAACAATAATTTATTTGACAAAAAATTAAAATAATTTTTTTCGTATTTACTAAAATGTCTAGAAAGCATAATGTAATTTTTATAAACAAAAATCAATAAGTATAATTTAGTAAAAAAAATAAAAAATTTATTGTAAAATTTATTTTTTCACATTTTGTGCAACTAAAATAAATCACGATCGCAATAACTACAACCCCGTCACAGCATATGCAACACAACTGCAACCACAATTTGTCCATCTCACTTTTGTGCCTACACTCTATTCTTCAAATTCCTTAGTTAAGTATTTCTCTCTTTCTCTTTTCTCTCTCCTTCTTTGAATGATTAAATCGCCATGCATCTTATAACACCAATCTCGCTTGAAGTAAGAAATTCTACTGGTAGTATATATCTTTGACATACACAAAGTAGGTGGTTGAGGGAACGAGGAAAAAGCTTACGGAGCAAGAACATCAAATTTTTTCAGAACAACCTTGAGGAAATTTCCAGCTCCAGATCCCATCTCTGACCATACCTAGTGTAATCTTACATGAGATTCAATACCCAGAAACGGAAAGAAAATCTTACCTTTGATTTTCCTCCCCCCCCCCCCCCCGGATTCTCTGAAACCTCTTCCCACTTTAGTTCTGATTTTTCTCCCGCAAATCCAGTGCTCCTTCTCCACTGACAGCTCTCTGTCAATGCTCAACTATTTTTTTCCCCATTATTTCGCTCAATCTCTGTGTGCGTGGCGGATGAGGGAGAACACGAATGAAAGTCAAGGCGAGGGTGGTGTTCGCGGCTGTTTGGTCTCCTCAATAGTAGACTCTTGCCCTTCTTTTATTTTTTACGTTTGAAGAACTTGACTGGATATGCCATATCAGGAAGCTAATAATGAGTTTGACATCCCTTTGCCATATCATAATTCTTCTTTCATAATGCTCTCAATGATTAATGACGAGTTTGACACGTAAGCTGCAGTGGGCAAATTTTTGCATGAACTAGACTAACAAAAATCAATGCACTGAAAACAAATAATAAACGGTGATATACAAAAATCAATGCACTGAAAACAAATAATAAACGGTGATATATAAATATTAAATGGACTAAATATATATATATATTTTATAAACTACTCTACCAAATCATGAAATTGTAATACTTTTAACTTATTTCATTTGATATTTATAATTAAATCTCAAATTATATTTATTCTCAAAATTCCATTTGCACCAACGTACATTTTACTATTTTCTGCATTAGCATTCTTTCTAATCACTTTTTAGATAACAATTTTTAAGCCTAAATTACAGTTACGTAAATTCACTTTTAATCATAATTTAGTCCAAAAATTAAATTGATCCAAAATTAAATTTATCCCATTTCAATCTAGATAAACGCGTAACCGTTACTGGATACCTCAAGCCCCAACATTACATAACTTATAATACAACCCATCACTCAATTCTCGCCACATTTTCTCACAAAGTTACCATCAATGTCTTAAAACAGTGTTGTGTAAGGAATGGATAATGACATAAATAAAGTCTTCCACGTTGACCTTATTTATCAGTTGTACAAAAATTTCATCAAATTAATTCAATTAAATTATCAATTTTGATTGAATCACTTCAGTTCAAATTGATTTACATCATTTATGAAAAATATTAAAACAGATTTTTAAAAAAGAGCGTTTCATTTCCTTTGGACAGAACAACTTCCCAAGTGTCAAATATGGTTCCTCGATTATATCTTGAAACAAAGATTCTGTACATAGTCCACTGCAAAGAGAATTAACAGAATATTATATCTATATCTATGGCCACAAGAAGCTACTGGAAATGTCAAAAATCAAGTTTACATAATGATTCAATTAACGATTAAAAACAGGTTAGGGAAAATGAACCCAGCCATTCAGCTGACTGCAGTCATGTATTGGAGTAATCCTTTAAAGCACAGTTCTAGCAATATTTTCTTTTCTCCATCTTTGATAATATACAGGTTACTAGCATTGGCAGAGTTACGTAACAGACAAAATGATATTTCTAGAGAACAATGTACTTGAAAATGGTTATGGCTACTAGTACAACAAGCCAAATCGAGGGGCTCATGACTTTCTCTCCTTCCTTTCAGAAGTTCTTTTCTCCTCTGCTTCTCGCCGTTTTTGTTGCCTGTCCAACATTATAACAATTGTCATTGTATGAAAATCAGATCAGGCATAACCCCCTGGGGTATGCAATAAATTTTCCAAACATATAGCTACGTCAGTCGTGGGAAAAAGAAGTCCCACGTATTTGAGCAATTCGAATGAGAAAAGAATCAAAAACAAACAAATTTTCTTTTGGAGAAAAGAAAGTACAGCATCATTAATATGTAGTAGTTAAACGGTGCAACCATATATGGCGGCAAGTCACAAATACACACAACACAAATGTTAGGAGAAAGAGTTCTGGGCTCTGCGAACCTACACCACATCTTCTGTTTTATATTTAAGTTCAAATAAAAGATTTCACAGCCTGGGCTTCTAGGGTTATCAAGAAGGAGGTTGCCAAGACAGGATTTATATAAAGAGGTCTCGAGTTCGGAAGAGGAAAGCCTTTTTAGCTTTGAGTTAAAGAGGCTCCTTAGCCCCATCCACAACTATTGGATGGCTGTGGGCCCCACCTGAATAAGTGGGACCCACAACCATCCAATGACTGTGGAGGGCCAAGGAGTCTCCTTAGCTTTGGGGCTAAAGAGGTGCCCCTGATCCCTCGAGTTCAAGGCATATTGTCCAGTAAGGAACCAGGAGAATAAAGTCAAATGGACCATGAAGAAAGCTGGGATCCTATTCTTGTGCAGCTAACCGCAAAAAAATAATAAAAAGGGAAACGGATTAACCCATCTAAAATGCATCAACATTGAACAATTATTTCAGGGGTACTTCAAAATGCCTTATGTCAAACCTTGACCAATCTAAGACCTGGCATACATCAAAAAATTGCCTCAAAAATAGCATGGCATGGGTGAGAGCACCCACAACAAACCATTAAGGCAATATGACCTTAGTAAATGCCAAAACAATTAAAAGGACAATAGAATTAACAAACTAGAAATCCATAGTGAATCACTTGCTGGCCCCAACGCAGCTAAAAAAAGCTGACACAACAACAACATAGTCTTATCCCACTAAGTGAGGTCGGCTACATGGACCCACTAAGTGGAGTCGGCTACATGGATCGCACGACGCCATTGAGCTTTATCAATGACCAACTCTTTAGATATTTCATTTACTAAAAGGTCCCGTTCAATAATTTCTCTAAGTGTCCTTTTTGGTCTTACTCGACCTTTTTTCACAGGGCTCCAAACTATCTGCTCAACTCTCCTAACTGGCGCTTCCAACGGTCTTCTTTGCACATGCCCAAACCATCTTAAACGGTTTTCAACCATTTTTTTCTCAATAGGTGTCACCCCAACTCTACCTCGTATATGATCATTACGGATCCTATCTCTTCTTTTATGACCACAAATCCAACGCAACATCCTCATCTCCGCCACTCCAATTTTATGTTCTTGTTGTCCTTTCATTGCCCAACATTCACTCCCATATAAAATCGCTGGTCTTATGACAGTACGATAAAACTTTCCTTTAAGTTTATCAGGTACTTTCCAATCACAAACAACTCCTGATGCCATTCTCCACTTCAACCATCCAGCTTGTATCCTATGTTCCACATCTCTAATAATTTCGCCGTCATCTTGTATAATTGATCCCAAATACCTAAACTTTGACACTTGTGATACGACCTGATCATCAAGTTTAACTAAAAAAAAAAAGCTGACACAGGAAAAAAAACAAAAATAAAAATATAAAATAAAAGAGTCATTTACACACGTGATAAGTTAAAATATGAGTAACAAAACAGCTGTGGATTGAAGAAACTACATAAAGAAAACAAGTTAAGGATTTTAAAGCCATTAATTTTCTTCAATATTCTCCACTAATTCCAAAAAACTTCAGATTCAAGTTGTCCTTTAATTAATTTTTCCACTTAAACAGCAGACCATATGAAACAGAAATTAGCATATCTACAAATTCCCATTTAATTAACTTGTTCACATAGACACCGGACCACGTGAAACAGAAATAAGAATATCTGCATAATGTTCGAAGTTCTTCATAAACTTACGCAAACAGCATGTATCCACCACCAGCATTAGCAGCTGATAAAATTGCTGCATGAGCCCCAACATTAGATACAGAATCCTGCCCCACAGAGGGCAGAGGATTTTTCCGATCACCATCCACCTGAAGAAGATTATTCACTAAAATCCTGTGAGTGCAAATAAAACTATCACAGAAGACACACATGTAAATGCATTTGCTTAAATGATACCTTATCCCACTTTGATTTTTTGTTCTGTCTACCATCCCGATTAGCGTCAGCTGTAGGAGGCAAATGCAAACCACTTGAAACCAAAGCAGAACCTGTTTGAAAAAATCAACATATAATGTAAAAAAGATAAAGAAAATCATACCAATAAAAACCATGGCCAAAGCAAAACTAGGTGCTTTTCAAACCTGCAACAGGTATGTTGATCCTGGGAACACCAGATACAACTCCTGGTTGTGTTCCCCCAGGGGCAAATTCAACCTTCTGAGCCTTCTTCTTCTCTTGCTCTTTCCTATCACTTTCACGCCTCATATCTGCCTCTGTTTCATAACAGATAGGAGACACAAACAAGAAAGAAGTCTTATTAGGGGAAGGAAAAAAAAAAACAAAAAAGGAAACAGACAGATAACTAAACAGTGGTGCCAACCAAGAATTTGGTAGATCAATAATGGAAGCTAAAAATTGGGGAGTATTTAGCTTTCCAAGTCATGAACAACAAAATTTACCACAATTGTGGGAAAAAACCCCCAAAGTAAACAATAGTCTTACACATTTTTTAATATGCATTGGCTGTGCTTTAGAACCCAAATGGTAACACCATAAAGATCTTTTAAAGGAGGGTATAATATCCAACAATAAAGGATCATTTTAACATCGGAATCCAGACATTAATAGCCCACAGAATTAAAGCCTAATTCATCAAGACCAGTGTACTCCAGATACTGACAAAAGGAAATCCAGCTAAAGCTTGTCTGGACAAAAGTGTACAATATGGGTACAAAACACACCAGTATAGGGAAACACAAGATAGATGAAGAGAAGAAGCAGCTAAGGACCTATTTCATCATAGTAGTCACTTGGATCATATCCATGAGGGTCGAATACATCTTTACTGAAACAAGACCCTATCTGGTCAATATCCTGATATCTCACCGCATGCAACAAGAAATCAGGGTTCCGATAGTCCTTCCTATTTCGAACTTCGGCATTGAAACTTTTTCCAGCCTTCTTATACTCAAGAAATTTATTTATTTTTCTCTGCAATAACATAACAAAATCAAAGCAATGATGTCATGAAAAAAAAAATGCTAAAAGCAACTTTCTACATTTTATTTCTACCCTCCCACCAATTTAAAGTACAATTATTTTTTAAATTTTAGATCATTACGAGAAACGACTATGCCACTAAGGTAACAGAGAATATGCACGAACAAAGTTAATTTGTTTTAATGAACTGACTATGGCCATTCAAAACTGAAACATCTCCTTTTCATTCCTTTTAGTTTTTTGGTGTAATTGGTCAATAGAAAACAAACAGAAAATTTTAATAATAATTTCATAGATACCATTTTTTTTTTATAGATACCATATCATTGTTAAATAAGCCTGTCACAATTACAATGTTATAGGTTAAACAGTGCATAATATTTCTCTTTCCATAGCAGATACCACAGCCATATGCACATCGATGTAGGATATTAAAGCCATAGGATAAAACCTGTAGGACTTGAGCTATAAGGAGAGATAATAAAGGGCAAAATAAAATTTACAAACACATTCGAGGTAGAAGAATAACACCATGTAATGAAATCTAACCTATTCCCACAGACCCCTTTATACAGGATTTAAAAAAACGAGGTGATTTTCCCAGAGGAAGTACACTTTAGAACTCCTGAAGGAGATTGGAATGCTAGTGTAGACCTATAGACACTCCAATGGATCCATTCAACAAAGTAGGGTCCAAAGAGAATTATACTCTTGTTGATAAAGGAAGATAATTTGAGGCTAGTAGAAAAACTTATATATCTCTCTCCATACAAGGCCAGATACCAGTTTTGCAGTAAGTTGGCCAATCAATTCATGAATAATCCTACTGAGGAGCACCTAGAGGCTGTATACAGGATTCTAAGATATCTTAAAATGACACCGGAAACATGCCTATTTTTCAAGAAAGGGTCTAACAAAAGTGTTGAAATTTTCTATCATGCTGATTATGCTGGATCCTTGACAAATAGGAGGCCTATCTCAGGATATTATTGTACCTATATGTGGGGAAATCTTGTCACTTGGAAGAGTAAGAAGTAATCTGTGGCGTCCAGGAGTAGTGCTAAGGCAGAATTTCATGCTACGACACATGGGATTTGTGAAGGGATATGGCTAAAGAGAGTGTTGGAAGATCTTCGACTTCCAATCACCACCTCCACGAAACACTTTTATGACAATCAAAGAGCGATTTATATTGCAAAAAAATCCAATCCATCTTAACAAAACCAAACATATGGAGATTGATCGTCATTTTATCAAAGAGAAGTTGGAGCAAGGGATCATTCTCATAGTTCATACACCTACATTCTAAGAGACAACTGACATCCTTACAAAAGCTATTCCTAAAACTTAGTTTGACAATCACTTGTCCAAGCTGAGAATGATTTATATTTACTCCCCAACTTGAGGGGGAGTGTAGGATTCCATTATTATTTGATTACTATTGCTGATTAGTTTCCTATTATGTAAATATATGATCTTTTGATTTGTTTCCTTAGAGTTAAGACTGACTGATTACGATTATTTGTATTTAATAGGACTAATGTGTTTTCCTAGGTTTGACAAGGATTCCCCTCCCTTATTTTCTTTAGCTAGGTGTAAATAAACCCTAAGCTCCTCTTGTATTTTTCATATTTTGAGTAAATAACAATTCTTCACATTCAATTTCAAATGTACATAGTCCAAGGGAACGAGGAAACTGTAATTTAAGATGTATTCAATGATACAAAAAATCTAGGAAAATTAACCACTTGGATGAAATAGCCCTAAACCCTAAAAGTCTTGAACTAAGGGGTAGGGAGAGAGGACTGGGGATCCCAAAGCACACTAATTTAATTCAATAAATACACTCTTTCACAATCAATCAATCTAAAATATAATTTATTGATGATTGTAAAATATTCTAACAGAACTTACTTGTAGGTCTTCTGAGCATTTAGTTTTTGGTGGTGGTGGAAGAAATTTATCCAATGGATCTACAATCTTTTGCTCTTCTTGAGCTGCCTCTCCATGTTCTGCACCATCTAATCCAACTATAGCATCAACTTTCATATTATCAGACATCAATGGCTCAGAAAACTGAGAAGTGTTAGCTTGATTGCTAGGTGTCAAAACCTGGACTGTTCCTGATGGTGCTCTATCTAGCAAATCACCTAAAAGAATACATTCAAGAAAGTATGGACAACAAATTATGTTGTGAATCTAAAAGCCAGAAAAATTCACGCATTTCTCAAATAAATAATTATAGACAACCATCCATGAATTTCAATAACCCAGAACTCAAACAGCTAAACCAATCAATGAGTGGCAAAAACAATTGCATTTAAAATGAAATTGAACCATTTTACTTGATTGAACATATAATATACAAAATAATTTCAGCAATCTTATATAATCATTACCATGACTAAATGGAAGTTTGCATTCGTTAGCTCATTATCTGCTAGAGAAATACGTATATACAAGTGCCTGACAGAACAATAGACTAGTCAAAGGTTTAAATTCCATCTTCCACAGGAAATTAGTGGCGTCAGGAAATTCTTCAAGGTATTCTCGTTGAAGACCAAAAGATGCATAAAGTAATCTTCTTTCTCTTGTCATAATGGATGGAATGAGTATAGTGGAACAAAATTTGACTAATGGCGACATAAAATAACACAATGGTTAATAATTAACAGTTATACCATTTGCTGTTTCAAGTTCTTCCCCAAACATGACTCGACCGCTACCATCTAGCTCTCCTTCCTGAAATCAGAACCAAATAAAATTTATTATTTACAATAAAACAGAGAGGGAAATGGTTACCTAGTAGAAGGTAACCTACCCACTTACATCCCTAGGCCCCGCCTCGCTGTTGAGCAATGAAAGGTATGACAAGGCAAAAGTGCCTAAGGTCATCTCAATAATCTAAACATTTGGTCAACTTTGAAGTTTAATAGACGCAACATCCATCATTACCAGAAAATATTGGCCAAAGAATGTAAGGAAGAAAGACAAGATATGAAAATTGCCATCTCTTCAGTCCTAAGTGAGTTAGTACCAGTGAAAACTTCAAAACAAAAGTCTAGCCAAGAGATTAAAAACAAAAGTCTAGCCAAGAGATTAGAAACAGTTCTCAATAAGGATTCTCTGATCGAAACAGGAAGAGAGAAGAAGTACCTCAGGCTCAGGCGACATTGCTACTTCATCATGAGCATAGTCCACTATCGTAAGCGTCCCTCTCCTACTCCTAGAATTCGACGACACAGCCCGCTGCTCCTTCGGCGAAACCAACATATCGACCGAAGGCTGTTGCGGCGTCGAAGTCCCAAATTTACTCTTCTCCGGAGTCATTCCATCCTTCACAACCGGCGGAGTACCCTCGTTAGCAGAATCAGGGACCATCATCCTATCAGCATCGACCACTAAATCTTCCTCTGCAATTCTCGCATCTCCACCATCATCCCCTTGTCGCTCTCCTCCCTCCATTCCCCGGTCGTCACCTTCTTCTACGTCCTCCATCTCGTCGTCTTCCTCATCATTGTACATGGACAGTAAAGCAATACCTTCGGATTGCTTCTTCTTGGACGCCATGGAAGCTAGGGTTCCGGTGACCAATCTGAAAGGTTAATGAATACAGCAGTAGATAGAAAGATTAGGCTTTTCAAGAGTGCAGAGTCTAGTGAAATTCAAGAGCAATGAGCATTAAAGGTAGAAATGAACAAAATTCAAATCGAAATTCTGGAGAAGATGGAATCGGAGGGAAATCGAGCGTCGAGAAATGAGACTTGAGACTAGAAAATTGGGAGGCCGAGGCAGAAAAAGGAACGATGACAATTTTAACAAAAAAAAAAATCGTTCCTTTAGAAGAAGACACGATGTGCTGGTCTGTGGGCCCAAAAGTTACATTCGCGACCAATCTGCTATAAATTTTGAGAAGCCCAAAACTAAGCCCGAAAACCACTTTTTTAAAGCAAATGAGTTTATTTAGTTAAATTTGTCTTAAAACGAGTTTTTTACCTTTAATATGATTTATTACTTTTTAAATATTCATAAAATATACTTTTTATTATATTGATAACACCTTATTGTATCCATATTCCAATTCTTTCAAAACTATTTTGTACTCAAATTAATAGGATACAAGTAGAGTTGAATGAGTTGATCATGTTAGGAACTTCATTTTTGTCAAAATATTAAGTATTTAAAACATATATGTAAATAAAATTTAAAACGAGTTAACTTGCAATAATATCCAAAACAGAGATTACCGCGGAGAGGAATATAGTTCTAATGAATGGTAAAAAAATAAAAATGCTTGCATTAATATTTAACTGACCAAGGTAGTGTTGGAAATAATTGATTGAAAGTGGTGGGACTCACAAGAAGAAAATTTGCTAATGTGAATGAAGCTCTTTGAAGTCCCACATCGGCTGGGTTTTAATGTGGAAAGCTTGGTTCCTTGCTGTATATAGGACTAAGTACTAAGGTTATAGGTGTACCAATACAAAACACATTAGCTTGTATTTAATTCTTTCTTTCTTTATACTCTTGTTCTACAATGGGGAAAGATATAAGTTAAATACATGTTTGAGAGTGTGTGGGTGTATTTGGGTATCAAGTGAGTATCTAGTATTGGGTACCGGATATTTGAGAGAAGTTTCTGTGTGTTGTAAAAATTTACACATAGTGTTTTTTCTGGTTGTCTTTGATAACGATCGTGATTTTTTTTCAATTTTAGAATTTTCATGTTATTTTCTTATATTGTAATTATAAGTATTGTTTCTTGTTATTTCTCTAATTTATTTGTGTCAAGATAATTTGAAAGGGGGAAAGAGGGTTTTTTTTCCCAACTGGTAGGGGCATGATCATCTTCAAGATATTATGGATGTTGCTAAACGAGTTTCAAATATATTATAATATACATTTGTATAATGTTAGTCATATCCATTTGACTTGTTTCTTATTCTTTCTTTGATTGACTATATCCACAATCTCTAAACTCTCTTCTTGAATACAGAGCCAACAATTTATTGATAGGCCATCTTTCGTCGTGTGCGACAGAAGATCTTAACAAAAACGAGGCAACACCAATTGTATGACATGTTGTACAAATACAAAACATGCAAATCAATTTGAGCCTCAAAATACATAAACGTCCTTGTGGTCTGGGTTTTATGTGATTAGGTTCAAGCATAAGTTATGATGATACTGATCAAATACGTTTCTTTCTCAATTCTTATGGACAAACTTCTTATGGACAAACTAAGAAAAGAATAGCTATATATCCCACCCCAGTTAATATGCTTAATTACAATTATTTGATGTCTTAAGTTTATGTATTTTAATACTTAGTATATAATTTCAGTGTTATTACTAAAATTTAAATATATCATGAGATATCATACTAAATCATATAATTTCAGTGTTATTACTGAAATTTAAATATACTAAAATTATATATATCATGAGATATCATACAAATTACTTGTATGTAACTAAAACATGTATGTATAAATAAGCAAAATTATAAAAAAATTAAATATATATATAAGATTAATTAATCGATTTAGAAAAATGGTGATTAATCAAGTATTTTCACTGTATAGCCTAAAAATTTCTAAAAGAATATTTTCCAAAAATTTAAACTAAATTAAATGCTACTAAATAATTTTGAGACATGGATCAACCCGTTTCGTGATCTGGTTGGGTAAAATGGCCATATTTTACTTATTGAATCTCTGTTTTTTATGTTGTTCATGTCAAAATTTTGACAGTTGCACATAATATTGAATTTTGCAGTTAAAACCCAACAAATTTGTGTATATTTTGCCCAAAAAATAAAGCATCCAAACCTTAAAGAAACTTAAAAAACAACTGCAATATGGAGGCAGATGAGGCTTTGATATCAATTTTAAGCTATATTGTAAATTATAAGGATGCAGAAATTAAAGAACCAAACCAGCCCTCATTGCCACAAATCATAATTGTAGGAATTACTTGACAACCGTATTTTTTCAAACTCATCATAATCTCACACTCGAACATTTGGTTATGTTGCTAATGGCATAGGTTGTATGATACCAAGCCCAAGGATCATTTATATATATTGCCATCCTAGGAACCGATTTGATGACGACTTAATGATAGTGGAAAAATATTCTATAGTAGTTACATGATATCTCATTGTGCCATTAATTTAAACCATTAACAGATTTTATGGCTTTATTTACGATAGAAATATGTTTTTCGTCCCCTAAGTTTGGTTTTTAAATTTTAATTTCACTCTACATATTTGTTTTGTGTGGAATTTTGACCATAGTAAACCCAAACCCAAAAATTCTTTTCACTAACCCTAACTCAATATTATTTCCCTCAATAAACCATCCATATCATTTTTCTTTAGAGTATATGTGAGATACGCTTAGATCCCAAGCATATCTTGCATAAGTGTTGCTCGATTCAGGCATGATACGCTTGGGTCAAACAAAAAATAAATAGCACACAAATTTTTAGTAGAAATTTCTTTGATTCTAGCAAATTTTGCCAATTTTTCAGCACACAAATTTTGCTTGCGGTTGATCTTGATTAGGTGAGTGTCTTCAAACTTCGACATATGAAGCCTGCAATTTTGAACAATAAGAAGAAGAGGGTGAAAGTCAGTGCATTCTTGAGACATTATGGTGTGTAGGGATTGATAGTCGGTTTCAATCTTCAATTTTTTTAATTTGAGATCATGAGCCATTTGTAAGCCATGGAAAAGAGCCCAAGCTTCAGCCAAAAGAGGAGTACCAAGTCCTATGTATTTCGCAAAGCCAAAAAACCATTCAGCTTTTTCATTCCTGATGACTCCTCCAGCAGCTATGGTTTTATTTTTTTCAGCCCCATCAACATTGAGTTTGAACCATTGACTAGGGGGTCTTACCTAGTGCAGAGTATGAGGCATAGTGTGAGGTATAGTGTAAGTATTATTATAAAAGCTTCCTGAGTCACTAGAACTCCAAAATTCAACAGAGTGAGTAATGATAAGTTTTGTGATGACATTTTGTAAAAACTGGTCATTACTGAAGATCTTTTTATTTCAGACAAGCCAAATTCTTCTAATTGCAAAAATGAAAGTAATATTCCAAGGAATGGCTAAAAGGTGAGAAGAAATAAGTTTGGAGTTAATGTGAATCCAATTAGAAAGGAATGTTGGAAGAAAGAGGAGGGAGGATGAAGACTCATCCAAGTATTTTTGACAATGGGATAGTCATGAAGGATGTGAAGATGGGTTTCAAGGGAGGAATTACAAAGGGGACAATTTGAAGAAATGTTTGTATTGATTTTTGAGAGTTTAGAATTGGTTGGAAGTCCTTTCTGAAGACTTTGCCATATAAAGAAAGTTTTACAGGGAGGAATTTTTAAATTCCAAATCCAGCTTTGGTTTTCTTGTAGAGCTTGTGGTATTATATTGCTGATGTTTTGATAGTTCAAATAGAAAAGGTAAGCTGATTTTGAAGAGAAGTTTCCATCATTAGTTAGGCTCTAGATTACTTTATCATTGGGGTAAGGAGTGAATTGGGCTAGAGGAAGATATTTAATTTCCCAGATGAGATAGGTAGGGAGAGTGAAGGGGAGATGAAGGAGATGCCATGAGTGCTTATTTTGAGAGATTGTTAATATGTCCTCGACTTTTTTGTTAATATTATGTTGGGGTAGAGGACCAAGCAGTTTAGATCTTAGATTTGAAGAGTGAAGCTATTGGTCATTCCAAAGGTTGGTTTCTTTTCCATTTCCAATAATTTTCTCGGTACAGGTATTAAAAGAAGGAAGAAGATGCTGCATATTTCTAAATGAATGGGATTTCAGAGTTTTCCTGTTCAATATGTTAAGTCCATATTTACTTTTTATAACTTTAGTCCAAATGCAGTTGGGATTAGTAGTCAGGGTCCAGAGCCTTTTGAGAAGGTGGTCTTATTTTGGAGAGAAGCAGATCTAATGCCTAGATCTCCTAAAATCTTTGATCTACAAATTTTTTTTCCAATTTATAGTATCAAGTTTTTTTTTTTGAGAGCTATTATGGCCCCAAAAGAAATTTCTGGAGAGGAAACAAGAAAGCATTCATAGAATGGTTAGAGATAATGGAGAGGGTGGATCTAATAAGTTCAGTTCTTCCAGTCTTAGAAAGAAGATTGCATTTCCAACCTTGAAGTTTTTTATTTAGTTTGTCTAAAACAAAGTTGTAGTCATTTTTTTTTGTAACTTGGTTTTAGAGGATAACCTAAGGAAGAGCCAAGGTCATGACTATGGTTGACATTAAAAGTTTTGTGGAAGAGGGAGATGATATCAGAGGCTACAAGCTTTGAAAACCAGGCTTTGTATTTTGGGTTGTTTATTGTGAGATCACTAGCTTCACAGAAAGTGCTAAGAGTTTCATTAACAGCTAGAATGTTTCTTTTGTTGGTTTTGCAGAAAAATAAAATGTCATCAGCAAATAAAAGGTGGGAGATGTGAACATTTTGCTTTTAAAAGGAAAAGGTTTCCTTTTTTTTTTTTGATTTGATCTTCTATTATTTTCGTCAGATATTCCATACAAAGGATAAACATGTATGGGGAGATAAGATTGCCTTGTTTTATGCCTCTTTCTAGTTTAAAGGCATTAGTCTTTTTTCCATTAACTAAAGGGATGTATTCAACATTTTGTAAATAGGAAAGGATGAGAGTAATGAAATTTTGAGGCAGATTGTAAAGATGAAGAATTTTTTTCTATAGACACCAAGAGATAGTGTCAAAGGCTTTAGCTATGTCAATTTTGAAGACCATCCATCCATTTTTAGTTTTTGAGGAGTTCATAGAGTGAATAGTTTTTTAGGCTATTAAAAAGAGGTCAGAGGAGTATCTTTTTGGGGTAAAAGTGCCTTGAAAAGGAGATATAAGATTTAGGAGAAAAGGCTTTAATCTATTGACCATAATTTTTGTGAGGACTTTGTAAAATCACTACAAAAAAATTGACTTTCAGTGACGACAAAAGTTGTCACTGAAAATTAAAAAGTTGTCACTGAAAGTGTTTCAGTGGCGACATCAAAACGTTGTCACTGAAACCTACAATCAGTGTGTCGCCACTGAAAGTATAATTTTTGTCACCTAAAATTGATTGTTAAAAGCAAAGGTCGCCACTTAAAGCCACTTTCAGTGGCGACTTTTGTCGCCACCAATAACAGCTTTCAGTGGCGACTTTGTTGTTGTCACTGAGAGTGTCTTTTGGTGACAACAATAAGTCGCCACTGAAAGTTTCTTTTAGTGACAACTTTAATAGTCGCCACTGAAAGTGTAAATTTTTCAAAAAAAATATAAAATACAAATTCTTCATTTCTAATTTCAAATATTTTTTAATAAGTAATTAAAGTTGTAATATAAATCATCTCATCACTTAAATCCAAAATTCTATAATACAATATGTTTTCCAACAATACAAGATCTATGTATTACATTCAAAGAAATCTAAAAATATATACTCATAATTATCTACTTGGAATGTAACAACAATGCTCTCCCCTTGGTCGTTGAAGGCTGGACCTTGAAATCATGTCTCCTCCAAGAGCACAAAGTGTGATCATTAAATTTGAAGGCTACCTGATAATTACAGATTCTGTGAGATAGCTATCTTGGCATCACTAGTTCTAGGAGGCATGTCCACAAGAAGAATATCAAGGTTTCCCAATTAACTCCCTGTATCGTTTTCTCAAGTGTGTTTGCTATCTAAAACAATATAATAACAGAAAGTCAAAAATATAGTAGAAAAGGCTGAGAAGATTGCATTACATTCAAACTAAAATTGTTGAAATTTGCCAAAGCCATGAAAATAATGCAATATCAATCACTAAGGAATTACCTATATACCTTTGGTGTCTAACAACAATAACAAGAGCAATTGTCTCTGCGACCTCATACGTAGAAATAATAAATAAGTGCATGCAACAACTTTTGAATTAAGCCATACAACCCATGTATGCATGAAAAAAAACTACATTGTTGTTGATGTACATAACTTTGCTATTATCATCTTTTTGTTGACTTCAGTACAAAAATATTGACACAATTCCCACTCCCCTCATTCTCTTTCTTGAATATTGGGTATCTAATCTCCTAATTCAGTAAAGTTCCTAAGCCCTTTGTATTAACAAGATTTAAATTCATTTGTATCATGCATTTTATCAACTTAGCATGTGTTTAAGTTTTCTATTAAAACCTGGACAGCATATTAGAATAAAATTGATACTATCTTAAATAAAGCTAGTTTAAAATAGTAAACCTAAAAATTTCATAATAAAAAAGTGAAAGATGTCAAAGTTGAAATAAATGGATTCTTGTATAGAAAAATGGAACAGAAAATAATTATGAACTAACTAAATAACTTATATACAACTAAAATAATGAGCAAGAAAACGACCAGACACAAGCCAAAGGCTAAAATAGGCATGAACAAAGCTTTCTCCATAATGAACCCTAAGACTGGACAACATATTAGAATAAAATGGCTACTTTCTCAAATAAAGCTAATTTAAAATGGTAAACCTAATAATTTCATAATAAAAAAGTAAAAGAATCAGACCTCGGGAGTAGACAACTAGACATCACAGAGATCACATATAATTTTTTTTATAATCTAATACTCCATTTTTCTTTTTGTTATTTTCTTTTTGAAAATTTCTTTTTATATTCTTAAACATTTGTTTGGAAGACAAGACCTGGTAATTTTGTCTAATATCTTCTTACATAACCTTTTTAGGTCCATTAGTACTGAATTAAGTTCCCTTTAAACTCGTTTTGTACACATGAACCAGAAATTTAAATGCCCCCCAAAAGTCTCAAGAGTTAATCATGCATCATGTCCTGTTTTGAGGTTGATTTCAGCCCTATCTTTAGAAAAAAATCTGGTGTTGATCCAGAGCTCCAAAATTCATGAAATTTGACACACATCCTTATTCATGTGTTGGTATACTAGGATAAAAATTTCAGACAAAAACTCCACCATTTGGCACCTCTAATGGTCACTTTGGTGCCTACACGTCAGGACTGTCTAAATTATCACAGGTCCGGTTCTTCTATTTATTTCATCAGTCAAAACACATCCAAATGCGACCAAATTTGGTATAATGTCAGAGTAAGGTCTTAATTTAATGTCAGAAAAATTTTGTAACAAAATAAGATCATTTGTCCCTGAAAAGAACTAAAATGTGCAGCTGTCCAGACTGGTTTTCTGCATAAAATTCAACTTGGCCAATAACCTCCATTTATGACTATTGAATTCAGCTCAATTTATGTCCAAGGCTTTTGTTTGTGTTAAGAGGCTTTATGGTTTAATTTAGTCATGGCAGCACACATACACAGAACTTGCAGAAAACAGAACCAAAATGTCATTAATTTCACCTTCCACCACCACATTGTCAAAAGTTTTAATTTCCTCTGAGCGAAACTCTAAATTACATAGAAGTAAAGAAAAAGAAAACATAAATATAGATTTATTAAACCACTAGAAGTATGTGAAATGGATCTATTTACCCTTATTTTAGTTGTGTGCTCTCTTAATCTCTGGCATGGTACATAATAATAAACTAAACAGAAAAGAAGTTGAAAATGTAAGATTGAACTCAAGTTTTTCCCTTACCTCACTCGGATTCCCTTCTAATCCAACAACTCATAGAACCAAGAATTTCCTTAGCCTTGGTGACAGAGACACCACAAGAAAATGGAGGAAAATGGAATTAAGCAAGTGAGAGAAATACCCAGAAATTTCTTTGCTTCAAAATCTTTCTCTCTCTCGGTTGAATGGTGCTCAAGGAAGTGGAATCCACGTGTGTCCACCTAAAACAAACCCTAACAAGAAAATCGATGTGAGATTTGCATCTGGGGAAATCGAGTTTTTCGTCTCGTAGATGGTTTTTGGGGTATTTGATAGTAGAAAGGGTTTTCCCCAACATAAACCCTAATACCCATAAACTAGAAACATTCTACCAATAAATGGAAAATAAAAGACGCAAAACAAGAAATGAGAAGAACAAATATAATGGAACATTGAAGCTTACCTTCCACGGAGATCAGAACTTAGCAAGCCATAAGAAGCAGCAAGCTACAAGGCCAACACGAATAAGCATAGAGAGAGAGAACGCTGGGTTTCAAAGAACAGAGCAGTGACTTGGAGCGCGAACTGTGACACGGAGGCGCGAAGTGATGATTAAATCTAATGAAAAATTAATACATTTGTATCTTTATATAAAGAAAAGTCCACTCCAAATCACTAGGTGCAAGTAGTCTAAGTGGCAGGCCCGTGCTTTGTTTACACATTGATCAGTGGTTCGAATCCTTTCAAATGCAAATTAGCATTTCGCTTTTTTTAAAAAAAAATTCTTCATAATATATAATAATTAGTAACCACATTCACAAGAAACTAATTGCCTTAATGGTAGGTGTGCCCTTGTTAGGTCCCAAGGGAGCAGGTTTGAATCTACGCTTTTACATAGACAAAGGTAATATTTAAAAAAAAAAATTAGCATACCAATAAAAAACTTTGAAGGCTTTTAGTGGCGACATAATGTCGCCACTGAAAGTGGATCTTTAGTGACGGCTATGATCGCCACTGAAGATCTATAAAAAATAGTAATAAATGACTTTGAAGGCTTTTAGTGGCAACATTTTTGTCGTCATCAAAAGTAAACCTTCAGTGGTGACATTTTTGTCGTCACTAAAAGTAAACCTTCAGTGGCGACAATCGTCGCCACTAAAGATCTCGTATGAAAAAAATAGTAAAAAATAACTTGAATCACTTTCAGTGGTAACTTGTGTTGTCGTCACTGAAAATGGACATTTAGTGACAATCTTTTTTGTCGTCACTGAAAGTCTTTTTTTTAAGTGATATTATTTTTTTAATTTTTTTATTTAATATTTTATAAAATTAATTTTAACCTTCTCAAGGCTATAATTTTATTATATTTATTTTATTTATTTAACTTTGTATTATCTCAAGAGTCTTGACACAATTTATCTAATCTCTTACTAAATTCTTAAAATTTTTTACTTTTTCAAAATAGTCCTTAGTCTACTTAGGAAAAAAAAATTAAAATTTGACTCCCAAAATTAAAATTTCACTTCTTGAAAAGTATATTCTTATTATAGCTTTTATAATATCTTTTTTTGATGCACAAAATTTTAAAGAAGCTCAACTTTAAAGAATATGTTATATAGGAAATATAGTCTCTTTGAAAATATAAGCCATGTTTGATTTTTGTTTTTAAAATAATTATTTGTTTTATAAAAAATAATAAAATGTATTTGATGCTTTATTTTGAAAGATTATGCTTTTAAAATAATTTTTTTACTTTATAAAGTATCAATATTTTGTTATTTAAAAAATATTCACTTTCAGTGACGACATATGAAGTCACCACTGAAAATTAGACTTTTAGTGGCGACCTTTTGAAATTGTCACTGATAGTCTCACTTATAGTGGCAAGGTTTAAAGTCGCCACTGAAAGTCAGACTTTCAGTGACGATTTAAAAAGGTCGCTACTAAAAGTCTAACTTTCAATGGCGACCTCAAATGTCGCCACTGAAAGTATGACTTTTAGTGACGACTTTTAGTGTCGTCACTGAAAATAAGCTTTCAGTGACAAATTCTTTTGTCGCCACTGAAAAGTCGTCACTGAAAGTCATTTTTTTTGTAGTGAATGTATTGCATAGCCCAATTGGTCTGAAGTGAGTGACTTGGTGTGCATTATTAACCTTAGGAATTAGACAGAGAAGTGTAGTTCCCCATGAAGGAGGTATGGAAAAAACAGAAAATATTTGTCTAATTTCAGGTATCAGTTTATGTTTTATTATCTCCCAATTAGTTTGATAGAAGATGGCATGTATCTTTTCCAAGAGTTTTTAAAGCACCAAGACTAAAAAGAGCTTCTTTTATTTCATTTTCAGAAGGCAAAAAGGTGAGACAGTTAAGGTTTCCATTTTCTAGGGAGGGAAATTTGGGACGAAGGAGTTTCGTATATTTGTTATATTATTAAGAGTGTTTGAGAATGTGTTTTTGAAATGAGAGACAAGAGTGTCTTCAATTTGGTTAATATCAGTAATCCATACTTGGTCAAATTTTAAAAGTTGGGTTATTCTGTTTTTTCTTCTTTTATTAAGAACAGAAGCATGAAAGAAGAAATTATTTTTGTCACCCAAGTTAATCCAGTCAATTCTGAATTTCATTATCCAGATATTCTCTTCAGTTTCCAGCAATTGTTTTAGTTGAAGTTGACCCAACCAGATTTTTCACATACACAACCCTTCTCCCTCTCCTTTTTCACACAAACACTTCTCTCCCTCATTTCTTTCAATCTCTCCAATCTTCCAGTTCCAACTAATTGGAGCTTGTCCTTTCTCTCTATCCATTATCTAGATTTTTATAAGGTTAGCAGGTTTAATTATTATATTTGAGATGTATTAATTTTGACATGTATCATAAAATTATTTCATTATTCCCATACTTTTTATTATCTTGTTTTATTTATTATTCTTGTATTTTTTTTCCATTTTACAATTATTTGCATAAGAAAAAATTTATATTAAAATTGATAGTGGAATTTTCCTTTTGTTATTTGATTTTTTGTTTAATTTTATCTAGTTGATTATGAATAAATTGGTAATTTGTCATATCTTGGTTGATATTTTAGTTTGAGAAAAAATGTTGGTTGATTATAATTAGCAACTTATTTTTGTTTCTAGAAAATTAATTTTAATAATTAATATGATGTTAAGGGTTCGTTAAGCTTTTTTTTGTTACAATTAAAAAATAGAATAAATAATTCTAATAATAAGAAATTAATGAGCAGTAATATAAATTATTTTTAGTGATATTTTGATCTTTAAGTTTCATTAAGCTTAGTTTTTTGTTACAATAAAAAATTGAAATAATTAATTTTAATGGCAAAAAAATTTGATAAGAAGTAATATAAATGATAAACTAATAAGAAATAGTATTATATTTGTAATTAATATGATGTTTAAGGTTCCAAAAAAAAATTAAAATAAAATATAAATTATAACTAGCAACATATAAATAAAATAAATTAATGTTAACATTAAATTTAAACTATAATTAACACAATTATTTTGTCATCATTTTTAAATATATTAGAATTTCAGAAGAACATAAATATAAAATATCAATTATAATTAACTTCATTTTATGTCATAATTAAATTCAAACATACAATATATAACAATTAATCATATATATAATAATAAACGAATTTCAGTAACTTAAGCTTTATTTTCAAATATAAATCTTGATATTTAAAAGATTGCTTAAAATAGAATTC
Source organism: Biancaea sappan (assembly GCA_037074585.1). NCBI lineage: Eukaryota > Viridiplantae > Streptophyta > Magnoliopsida > Fabales > Fabaceae > Biancaea > Biancaea sappan. The sequence continues at coordinate 30,974,928 of CM073493.1, forward strand.
AAATTTATTAAAAGATTTCTTAAAAATCTTAATCATATATATAACAAATAAATCAATTTCACTAAAATTTATTATAGTTTAATTTTTTTTCGTACAATTAAAAATTTTGGTATCTTTATTTTTCTTATTACTAATAAAAATATAAATGTGTAAAAAACCAGAAAATAACATAAATTTTTTGCAATTATGTTTAGTAATTTATTATAGTAAATTAGTTTCAAGGTTATTACAGTAAAGTAATTCTGGGGTTGTTACACACTTTTTTTGCAAACAACGAAGTTTTACTATGTCTCTCGCCTTAGGTTTTTCCAATATGACTATGTGCTAATTAGCGCTCTCATGGAGTGGTGGTGCCTAGAGACCTATACCTTCCACATGCCACAAGGCAAGTGCACGATCATCTTGGAGTACTTAACCATGGAAATGGGATGGTTAGTTTAAGGCCTTCCCGAAATTGGCACCAGTAAGTGAAAATAGCCATTGGGTTATGAGGCCCTATTAGACATTCATCCTCCAGTTGACAAGATTAAGGGTCTCAGAGTGAGCTTGAGTTGGCTAGTCGAGACGTTCTTTGACATAACAAATAATGCTGATGAGGAGGTGTTACAACACTATACATAGGCATACATCATGCAGCTGATCGGGGTACATGATGGTGAATCTTGAGTAGTAATTCTGTCAAGATCTCGATCTAAATCTAAATCTCGATCATACGATTTCAAATAACTCAAACGATTCCAATCCTACATAAGATCTAAATACATTGAGATCTTAGTGGGATCTTAGTTTAAATATCAAAATCTTACAATTTTATGATTTTTATCGATCCTATAACAATTTGAATTTTTTTGTCATTTTTTATTTATTTCTATTAGGTCAATTGAGATGGAAAAAAGTTATTAAACTAACTTAAATTCTTACTAATACTGTACAATTACAATCTTACCACTCATAATTTATTCAGTTTTTAACTTAGTTTGGTGTAGGCTGATAATGAGATATTATAGTATTGTAAGTGTCTATTAAGTGAAACAAAGAAAGGTTTCTAAATACAATAGAAAGTGAGGGCTGCTCTTTATTTTTTTTTTTACTAATTGAATGTTTTCAAATCTTGTATGACAATATTTCTTATTATTATTGAAAAGTGTCTTTTACTATTATCATGTTTTAGGTCTTATTTATTGAAATTGTACATTAATTGATTATCTTTAATATAATATTATGCTTATATTTGGTTTATATATACATAGATATATTTTTAATTATCATATTTCATTAAAGATAGAATCTCCTAATCCTTGATTCGATCTTACAATTCGATATATTTTTTTTTCCTTGATCAATTTTAAGTAAGATCTCAATCTTAACAATCTTGTCCATTAGTACAATTTATTGCATGTACCTCTCCTTGCTACACAACCTACAGGAGGTTGGTCAATATTATTGGGGATTAGCGGTCTTAGTGCATCTATATTGAGTGCTCTACTAGGCCACTAATCATTCTTATGTGGAGATAGCAAGTTGCCTCCCTCTCCTGCACCTATGGACATGGGATTGATTTCCCAAATTAACCCTTCAGCCGCCAAAGCTTGTTGATCCACAAGGCGATATCTACAAGTTCCCACCACCACTAGGCTATAGGTATAAATTGTCTTAATTACATCTAAGGTTGTCAAACTCAGGAGTTTAACTAAACTCAAAAGAGGGGTAATCTCGGACCTTAAACTCATAAGTGTTTGCATATACTATTTTCCTGACAAATATATATATATATATATATATACATATACAAATGCCCTTCAACTATCATTTCATAATGCAACTTAACCCTTAGAAAAATAGCAAAGATTTTCTTTTATTACCCTTTCATGTTTCACAATGCATTAGCGCAATTGTAATAGTTGAGGTTTTTAGGTAATTCGTAGTATTTTTTAAATTTGAGGAATTAATTTATTTTTATTTAATGAAACTATTGAGGACTAAATTGAGATTGAAAATAAAATAAAATAGTGATAATAGTATAAGTTTGAATTTTTAGGAAATAGGAATTAGAAATCTCTAATTTTCTTTATTTGGGGTAATGTGGAAATTTTCCTAAAGGTCATGGACTTGATTGAAAAACTAAAGTTTTAAGTGATGGCTTTTACTAATTTCACCCAAAGCTAATCTTGGTTGATGGCTTTTACTAATTTCACCCAAGGCTAATCTTGGTGGCAGACAATACGTGTATCACACTTATCATCTTACCCTTGCCTTGTATTCATCCAAAAAGAAAAAGAAAAGGAGAAAAGGAGGCTAGAGAGTGGCAAAGGAAAGAGACACAGGAGGAGTGGAGACATATGTGCCACTCTCCACCATTGGTTGAGGCATTGACTTAGGAAGCCTTAGCCCAAATAAATAAATAAATAAATAAGCTCCACATCTGATTTCCCATTTTCACACCAACTGAGGCTGATGAAGTGTGAAAGAAAGGAAAGGGCAAGAAGTAATGTGAGAGAGAAGGTTTCAATGTGGTAGCAACGTCAGCCACCATCTCACATCGGGTAACTCCCTCTATCTCTTATCGTTCCTTTACTTTAATTTTTCTTCTATTGCTAGGTGCTTATCAGAGTGACCGAGGGATGATGAGGAAAATAGAGATGGAGGAAAATGTGGGAGACAAAGTTGTGACGTGCGCAAGGCTCAACCACGGTGGTCTTGTCGGTGTCGTCTTGTTGTGATGCTGCTGGCGACCTGTCTCTTACCACCATGAGTGGGTTAATGAGTTCTTTGAAGAGATGATCACAATAGGTGTTAGCACAGGTAAAGGGATCCGATTTCTCTTCTTTTCTACCTTTTTCCTGTCCTACCCAAGAATATGAGAGTGAATTGATGATTTTGGTTTTGATTTCTGGATTATCTCTGTTGCCTTTGAAATTCTAGGATCATTTTGCTGATAAGACTTGAAGGGGAAAATTGTTTCGATCTTGTTTGGATGGTTTAAAGTCGTGTGGGGGATAAAATTTTAATTCCTTGGGTTGAAGCTCAGATTGAATTGTTTGTTGATAATTTGGGGGTGACTCATCGTTTTAGAAATTTGAATCTTTTGAAACAAAACTATCAGAGATAGTTGGTAGTGAAATTTAGGATGGATGAAGTTGCTCAATAAGGCTATAGCAAAGAGGAAAGCTACCTTGTAACCTTTTAAGATGTTTTGAAGTTTTGTTCATGATTGTCAAAATGAATTCATTTTCTAAATTTGAAAGCTCTATAATATTAAAAAGGGGGATTGTTTGGCTAAACATCAATGAAATAAAAATCTAACTTGGTGCAAGGACATCTTAAATAAGGGAGAATTTTGGATTTCACGCAATGGCTAAACAACCATATTTCAACTTGAAAATTTCATGCGCACCTAGATAAGATCACATACTAATTGTCTAGCAAATTTCATACCACACTACAAAAAAATTGACTTTTGTCGCCACCAAAAGTCTAAAAAGGTTTTTGGTGACGACTTTTGTGGTGACTATAGTTGAGGCAAATAGTTCCATCGCTGAAAGTTTAGCTAGCGACGAAAGTCACCCTTCAGTGGCGACCAAAATCGCCACCAAATATATAGAAGTCATAGCCAAAACTTACATATGATACATGGTAATAGGTCCGGTCGCCACAAAAAAATGACAAGATTCAGTGGCGACTGTCAAAGTCGCCATCAAAGGTGACCTACAGTGGCGACTATCACAGTTGCCATCAAAGGTGATCTTTGGTGGTGACTAAAATCAATGTTGTCAAAATCAGGATCTTATGTTGGATCATAAGAGGGCATAGGAAATATTGATTGTAAGATCGAATCGAGGATCATAAGATCCTATCAAAATACTATTAAATATATATATATATATATATATATAATAACATAAATTTTGTATATAATACAAAACCATCATATTATGACTAAAAATGAAATTATGGACTGATTTAGAGGATCAAACCATGTGAAAAAAGCATACAAGTGAAGAATAGAGACTAAAGTGAACAAATAAAAAAGTTTGTAAGGGATGGTTTTGACAAATAAAAAAATACATTCTTAAACTAGAGGCCTAGAAGAAGTAGAATACTAGTTTATATCAAAAATTGGACAAAATTCAAAAAGAAAAATTTTGACCAAGGACCTAAGTAAATAAAAGGTAAGCTTTGAAACTTGAATTTTAATTCATTTCTTCTATTTTTTTTGGTAGAGATGATTGATTTAATTATATTATGACTAAAAATGAAATTATGTACTGACTTGGAGGACCAAACTATGAGAAAAAAGCATGAAAGTGAAGAATATGGATTAAAGTGAACAAACTGAAAAGTTTGTAGGGGATGATTTTGACAAATAAAAAATATATTCTTAAACTAGGGACCTAGATGAAATAGAAGACGAGTTTATATAAAAAATTGGACAAAAGAAAAATTTTGACTAAGAACCTAAGTAAAAAAATATAAATGTTAGGATCTAGATCTTGCACGATCCTACATGTAGGATCTAGATCTTGCATGATCTTATTACAAAATTGATCATTAGTAGGATCGGGATCGATTTTTATCCACAGATCCAGCAATAGATCTTGACAACAATGACTAAAATTGAAGGTAACCTACAGTGGCAACTATCACAATTGCCACCAAAGGTGACCTTTGATGGCGAATTTAGTCGCCCCTGAAGGTTACCTACAATGGTGACTATCACAGTTGTCACCCAAGGTAGTTGCCAATAAAGTTACCTACAATAGCAATTGTAAAAGTTGCCACTAAATATGACCTTTTATGACAACTATAGTCGCTACTAAAGGTAACTTTCAGTGGTGACTTAATATGGTTGCCACCAAAGGTTTCTAATTTTTTTTAATTGTAAGTTTTCTTTAACAAATTATGATCATTCAAATATAAAATATAATAACATTAAATAACATAACATTTACTAATGTGTCAAATAACATTTATAAATAACAAAACACTTACAAATGTGTCAAATAACATTTATAAATAACATAACACTTACAAATGTGTCAAATAACATTTACATTGTAACTTTACTACAAGATACAAAATCAACATCAGTCATCCAAAATTACCATAACATTTACAAAATCAACACTAAATAATAATCCAACTTTTTGTAGCTTCTGCTTTGCTAATGCTTGTATGAACAATATCAGTTTATGGTTTTCCCTGTTAAAATCAATAACAAATGTCGCATAACAAAGTTAAAAGATAAAAATATAAATAAGAATACAAAATAGAATTGTTACACACATTTATGTTCAACTTTTATGGATTGATGTAAATAAACTATTCAATACACAAGAATACTGACAAAGATATGTAAAAAGGGAAGTTTCAAATCCAACTAGAAAACAAGGCAGCCTAGGTTGAATTACAGAAATTTTAGATTTCTGATTAAAATGTAACTCATTATGAAAAATCAAAAGAGGAACTTAAATTCACATACAACACTATGCAAGAAAACAACAAAAGAAACATGGGGAAAAGATGAAAAAAAAATGTCATTGCAAATGAGTTTTACAATCTATCTGTATATCTCTGACAGAGATGGTAATGTGATGCCACATAGCAGTTTATTCTTTGCAATCTTTGTTGAGGAAGAGTGAGATTACTGAAAATCTTTGATGGATGAATGTGAATTAAAGGAAATAATGTTCTTAGCCATCATATAATGGAAACCTACAAGACATGCACTTTTTATTTGTACTTTAACTTAAATTGTTACCAACAAATATTAAGAAGCACTATGCATTTTCCAGGTCTATTTCCTTCTCTATGCTTCTAGCATTCCTTTATACCCATTATTTTTTCAAACACATAGTTTATAGAGATTTTGAGTTTTTATTAAATTCAAACATATATTGTATACAAATTTTAAAGTAATTAACAATAAAAAAGATTCATCCTCTTAAAACAATTCTTTGTAGACTTACTATTTCTTTAATCTCTCATCAAATTTAAGTCCTTTACACATTACCAATCGTGAAACAAAAGAAAATATTTATCAAGAACTTCTCAAAATATTCCAACAAGTACTGTTTTCTCCAAATATATAGCAACACAAGAATCAAGACCATGATTGCCATGACTCTTTTCAAAAAGATTCCCTAAAAGGAATAAATCTAACAATAAAGAACATTTCCTTATCCCATAATGCTTTCCTAAATTCCTCAGCAATCTCAAAACTAAGTTAATTATGGAAAATGTTCCCAATTATGAAGAGGAAGCAACAAATAACAATTTAATTATGTACAATGTTCCCAATTATAAAGCAACAGGAAACAACAAACAACAATTTAATTACGTACAATGTTCCCAATTCATGTACCTTTACTTATCCCATATTGCAGCAAACAAAAATAAAAACAATTCTATAGTAACAAACAAAAATCGTTCAAGAGATGGAAACTAGCTCTAGAAAGGTTCAAGAAAATACCTTTTACATTCTAGCCATTAACACAGTCTATTGTTAACTGATTTTGTTGTCCATCTCAATCTGCATCCTTTGTTCCATATCTTGACATTCCTTTTGCATCTTTGCTTACTCCTCCTGTCTTTTTCTTTCCATCTTGCTCGCTCCTCCTGTCTCTGTCTTTCAATTTATGCTCGTTCCTCCTATCTTTGTCTTTCCATATTTGCTCTTACTTCTTGTAACTTCTGATCCATATCTAACTGCATTTGTCCACGAACAATATCCAATTCCAAAGACACTCGAACATCAATATCAACTTGGCATATAGTCCTTTTTCTTTGTGGTTTCGCAATGTAACCTTTTCCTCGAACATACCCAGTCCTCTCACCAAGTACTTCCACCAAAATGTCATCCCTAGATAATTGAGACTCAGCTTCGATGGATTGTTGTTGAATTACAATCTCTTTGAAATGACACTAAAGTCAAAACACCAATTGGTTATGATCCATTTATAAAACATGTCAATATTGTAGAAAAGATAATAAAATTGTGAAATATACATGAATTTGTTGAGATTTTGGATCTGACCACACTATTTCCCCTTCCTTTGTCTTTCAGGTGTGTTGCATCTCTCACACAACGTTAGCTATTGCGAGTTCCCTAGTATTTAGGTACCTCTTCAAAGTGATAGGAAGACTAAGAAACCAATAACAAGTAACAAAACTAGCCAAAAGAGAGAACCAAGAAGCAATAACAACATCAATAAAGCAATTAATTTTTATTGTAGATGCTTCTATTTCTGCAAATGACTTTGGGCCGCAAAGGTGCTTTGTTGTTTGTAAACTCCTATTCAATTTGTTTCTTTCACTTTTAACCTATGATATCAAATAATTAGTCATTTAAACTAAAAAATTCACAAAACATGAAGGCTAAACATCTAGCTAACGTTATACCTTGAAACCATCAAAACCAAAATATGGTCTACTTCTTTTCGAGCATTAGAAGTTGTAAATTTCTCCCAAAACAATCATAGAAATTTATACTTGTTATACATAATAATATAACTACTCCAACAATAATAAGAATAGAATAAGTTAATTACAATTATTACCTTTACCCTAAGCCATATTGTGATAACATGCATTTTCCATTTCTTTTAGTCCCCATTTTAGTCATTTTTACCTCTTTTATTTTGCCAATTCTATAATTTTATTATATTTTGAAATTTTTTGGGTTTAAATTAATTATAGAGCTAATATGTTTTAATTTATAATTTTAAGAGCTTAATTAAGAAAGACCCAATTTAATTCATATTTTTATCTTATAGAAAAATAAATATTAGAGAATTCATATGTTGAGAAGAACTCCAACAAGTGCACAAAATTATGCTTACAAATGAAAAACAAGAAGATGCAAAAACTACAAGAACAGAGCTGCTGCTGCGAGGAATATATCTCGAACTCTTGACATCTAATCACCAATCCAACCGTTTAAAACTAAGAATCACATGTACTGAACCTGCTGTCCAAATTTGAGTACGATCCAACAGTAAACGAATCTTTGGTCACAATTTTACAGTGACAGCACGAATTAAATCATTGGAGAGAAAAGTGCTGAGTTGGATGCTGATATGGCACTTTTGGGTGATGAATATGCTGACTAGGATGTAGGGCTCACTTCAACTCCTTTTCAATGCCATATAGTCAGAATTTAGTGGCAGAATTATTGCTTTTCATGGGTCAGAAAAGCATGGCTGAAATATTAATTCTGCACCTCCCTTTTCCATGTTCTCTGCCATACTTTTTTGCTGCTGTTTGCTACCTCTCTGCTGCTGTTTTGCTGTCAAAGTGCTACCACATCATGGAAGAAGCATTCAAGGAGACATCTAGGACAGCATATTCCTTTAGGCATGTGTTAGATCTGTTTTATATTTACAAAACCAAAATTTATTGGGGGAGCTAAGTCATTTTTTGAATCTAAAGTCCCAGCACCATTTTTCTTCTTTCCTAGAGCAGCAGTGGCTGAGAGCAACACAAAGGCAACTCTCTAACTGGTTTTGAGGGAAAGAAAGCCTTCCTACTTGGGAATGGTTCTTCTTCTCCCATTTTCTTCCATTTTCCTTCATAGTTTCTTAGCTTTCTACTGTATTTTTTTGATATCTGTCATTTTTTTCTTTTCTTTCATGTAAATTTCTTTGTTTAAGGATTGATGTAGTTTGGTTTTATGAAGCTTTATTGTTGAACATATTCAGTTTTAATGCATTTTTGTTTAATGGAATGGATTTTACCAATTATTCTTCCTCTTGAATGCTTGATCAATCTTCAATTAGTTTAGGATTTTGATGTCTATGCTAGATCTAGCTAGACATTAAGCTTAACCTTGTAATTTTCGCCATAAATCAGATTATCTAGATTTGGATAATTTTATTTATGTGGCTTGAATAATTTTCTTGAGCTTCATTACTTAATTGAATGGTTGATCTAAGATTTTAGTCAATTATTTCCTTAAGTCAAATCGTTCTTCAAGATGTTGGGTTCAATCACCTTTTTAGAAAATTAGCCAACATTAGAAGAATTATAATTTAATTTAATTGTGCTCCAATGATTCAAAGATTAATTTGTCTAAGAATTAATCAGATTAGACCAAAGGAAATCAATCCTATTTTCTTGTGTAATCGGTCATTTGATGAAATGGAAATTGTACTTTAATTCATTTGAACCAATGAGTATTTTCTTGGCCAAAGTTCTGTTTTATTTATTGTCCTATGAAGCTTGTTATCTATACATGTATGTGATTACTATGTATTTGTAATGAGTGGGACAAGAGATAACGTGTCATATGCGTTTGCAGGACATTGATGTGATTAGGACTTGATTGGATTATATAAGTTATAGATTAGTGAAGATCTTTCTAACTATAATTTTAATATAATTCAGTCTTAGAAGATTTTCTGAGAATTTCATATTGAAAATTACATAATAGAATTAGCCAAGAATATTCAAAGGAAAGGATGATGATGTACAATTCCATGGAATTTGTGACCGGTTGCACATCTTTTGTCTGTTTTTTTTTTTCTATTTAGTCATTTAAATTTCAGTTATTTATATTACGTTGTTTCAATCATCACCTCCCCTTTTGTGCAATTTCTACAATTTCTTTCATAAGTCTTAATAGCATTTCACCTAGCTTAATTGAATTTTATTTAACACCTCATTCTCTGTGGGATGATACTCTTCTCATTACTTTATTACTCGATGCGACCCAGTATACTTGCTAGAATATTTTATTTGCTAAAATAATTTACACATCACATTGCTTTATTATATTTCATAGAGGCTTGTTTTCATTCGACATTGTAATCTTTAAGTGAAATGGTGGTCCTCACCAATAGGCCATAATAATTAGCAACTTCTCTTGTTGAAGGTCTAATAACTCTATTCACATAATCAGACATATTAACCACAATTTTTTCTCCATGTTTTGTATTCATGTCCACTTCAACAGATCTATAACATCCTCTAACCTTCTTATTTATACTGCAAGAAGCTGATATAAAGAACAAATTAAAGATCACCAAATTATGTTGGATGTAAATCTAAAATCCCATACATTTTGTTTAGTAAGTATGAGACAAACCTACACTACTAAGATTTGGCAAAGGTTGTGTTAGTGCAAGATCTTCAGCTTGTGCTTCTGTTTGCGTTGTTTCAGGCTATGCCAATGGTTTAGCAGTATGTTATGGTGGTTGTGGTGGTTATGGATCATATTGTAGGGGTTGCAAGCGTAAGCTTGAAGTAACTTCATCCTTATCATATCTTCCTCGTCCCATGCTATGTGTAGTGCCTTTCTTACCAATATGCCCATGATCTCTACCCCTTCCAAATCCTATCATGTTGCTCTAACATTGTAAGTAAAGAGTAAGTAACAATATTAACATTATATGTAACATGTAACTAAAACATGTAAATAACATTGCTTATAAAATATTATCAAGTAACAACAATATATTCATTATTTAGATCCTTACAATAACTATCAAGTAACTCTTTTTCACTTTCCTCAGTTATAATCACATCTACTTCATTCTCGTCAATGAAATTTACATCTTCAATATTTTGTGTGCTTGCTAATGTTCACTTGCACGAGTAATACTTTGTGGCTCAACATCATCTCTATGCAAGGCCACTGTGATTTCATTTTCTACTTCGTTGCTAACCAATGCATTCAATTCAACCTCCATTTATATATATGCTTCATCTTGATTATTGACTAATTCTTGATTTCCTTCAACATTATTATCATCCTTTAGGGGCATATTAAAGAGGTCAAGCAGATGTGTTTTCACCACGACAAGCCAAGTTTGATAAAAAATATCAGGTGCATAGAAACTTGTTCTGCTTGAGATGCTAAGACACATGGCTCATTCGAATTCAAGGAGTAAAGAGTATTAATGCTTGTGAATCCATACTTGTCAATTTTATATCCTTTTCCCAAATGAGCTACATCCCACCAATGACACTTGAAGAGATATACTTTTTTATTCCCTACATAAGACAACTCATATATATGCTCAATTATGCCATAATACTCCTTTTCAAAGTCTGAAGCATCCCCTTTGACAACAACTTCATTATTTTGGGGCCGTTTGGAATGGCAAAATTGGCTGGAAAGGAATATTCAATTATTGTACTATTCATTCTCTTCCATTGTTTAGTATGCATTTGGGCACAAGAATGGATGGAAAGCTAGTTTCTGTACAGTAATTTTTTCCATTGAAAATTTTCCATCCAGATTATGATGGAAAGCTAGTTTCCATTTGGAAAATCGTTGTGTTTCCAAATATATCCTCCTGCCCCGCGCCCCTTCTTCTTCCTCCATCTTCTTTCACTAATTACCATTTTCAAGACCAGAGTACTTCTCCAGTTGTAAAATAAAAAACCGATCTTCAAAGAAAAACAAATCCCGAACCAGCTAGGCTAGCAGTGACTTGTGTGGTGCCAGTCGGTGGTCGACTAGCACCTGGCAGCCAGTCGACTGATGCCTGCCAGGCGCATGGTAGCCGATCGACCAGTACCTGACAGCCGATTGACCGGTTGCTGCAGGGCTCAGGTGGGTTAATTAATGAATTTTTAGTTGAGGGCAAAATAGTCTATTATCTTTTAAAAAATATAATAATATGATTTTCTTCCTTTCTTTTCCAGTGCATACCAAACAATTTTTTCCCTTTTCCTTCTCCTTTTTCCATTCTCTTTTCCTTTACATTTTCTTATTTCCTTTCCATTCCTACTATTTCCTAGATATCAAATGGCCCCTTTGAGTTTTCTTCCCAAAGGCACTGTCTTTTGTATGAAATCTAAAGTTGTTCCCCATATACATGGGATATAAGTTTGTCACCTTATTATGACCAACTGCTAGGTTAATAAGGTCATCATTTCCATCTCCTTGTTGACATAATTCTAGAACTTATATAAACATAACTTTTGTTACCATTTAAAGTTTATATATAAACTTAAAAAATGTATTAAGCCAGGTAAAAAGACGCTTACACATGCACAAAACCAACTAGGCAACTCCTTATAATGCCTCTCATTCACTATTGTCAAATTTTGTTTTTCAATCTCTTTCTTATGCTTCCTATAATTAATAATCCAATTAGTTTAACAAACTTCTTCACAATTAGTAACATAGCTTTTTGTGGAAATTTTCAGAATAACGTGAACTTACTCCAAGAATGGCTAAACCTCTTCACAATTTTGAAGCACATACATGCAAGCTTGATTGAACTCTTTATGAGATAAAGTGATGGACTCAGAATGCCCTTTTGGTTGCCTAGTCCATTTAAATATAGACATGTTACTACACATGATAGGTCCATCATCATTTCAAGTTGGAATGTTAAACTTGGTTGGAATATTCTTTAAGTATTGTGAACAAAAAGTTAGACTTTCTTCTGCTATATAACCTTTTGAAATTGAACCTTCTGGATGACCCATATTGCGAACATATGACTTAAGTGTCCACAAATACCTATATAAGAAGGCTAAAATAAATAAGATCAACAACAAAAAAGATTTGTGTAATTGAATGCATTACCTCTCCATAAGGTACATCCATTGGTATTGTGCAGGTCCAGCAACCTTTGCCTCTGTTGCCAGATGAACCTCTCTTGCTAGATAAATTAGCAAGTGAACCATGATATGAAAAAAAGCTGGTGGAAATACCATTTCTAGTTTACATAAGGTAATAGAAATTTGGAACTTAAGAATATCAAGATCTTCAATAGTTAAGCATTTGGAGCATAAATTCTTAAAAAATTTACCCAACTCTATAATTGGTTCACACACTTCTTTAGGCAACAAATCATGTATTGCAATGGGAATATATCTTGCAAAAATACATGGTGATCGTGACACTTCAATCCAAATTTTTTCCTCTTCCTTACATTCACTCATCTTGCAATGTTTGAAGAAAAAGCATCTAGAACCTTCAAATTAGCCAAAAAGTTGCATACTTTCAACTTCTCATCGGAGGATAATGAATAGCATGCTACAGGCAACGAAACATTATTTCTGTCTTGAATGGGATGTAACTCTTGTCTAATGCCTAAATCTACCAAATCATATCGACTCTTCTAGTGTCTTTTGTCTTTCCAACCATATTCATTAATGTTGATATGATGTTGTCAGAGACATTTCTTTCTATATGCATGACATCAAGGTTATGACGTAACACAAGGGATTTCCAATAAGACAAAAAAGAAATACTCTTCTTCCTCCAATTGTAAGCATGATCGAGATGGTCACGCTTTTGCTTTTGACATTTCCTAAAAGTCACATTGCCCAACCTTTGTAATTGCCTAAGTGCTTCAACATCACTTAAAGGAATAGGTGCAATTTCATTTTCTACTTTCCCATCAAATGTCCTCCTATTCTTATGCCATGGATGATAGGTTGGTAAGAAGCGGCAATGACCCATATAACACAACTTGCTTCTCAAAGAAATACAATGTGTGTCCTTGTGGCAACAAGGACATGCAAGCTTGCCTTTGGTTGACCATCCTAAAAGGTTTCAATATGTAAGAAAATCATTAGTTGTCCACAAGAGAGATACATGCATCTTGAAATTTGATTTTGAGTAAGCATCATATGTCTCTACCCCATCCTCCTATAATTCCCTTAACTCTTCAATCATTGGTTGTAAATAAACATCTATGTCATCACTTAGACACTTAAGGCTCGGAATAAGAAGTGTCAACATAAAGTATGGTCACTTCATGCAATTCCAAGATGGCAAATTATATGGTACAAAAACAACTGGTCAAAGAGGGTTGTTGTATTGGAGAACCGCTATTCTCCTCGAGATCATCAGCTTCAACTCTCGACTCTGGAAATAGACCAAATGAAAAAGAAAGTGAGTATGTTAATACCTAGTAAACATTCATTAATTTATAGGTAAGATAGGAGGAATAAAAGCAAATTTTGTCAAATAAACAACAACTAAACTACCAATACCCATTTTTCTACCATTCTTAAACACAAGAAGAACTTAAGAGCAATGTAAATTGATTAAGTCAATAGTTCAATTAATAGTTCCATCTAACCAAATGCACCATATACATTAATTACAAATCTTATTAAACAAACTAGACGAATGGAATAATAAAAAATTTTAATCTCCAAGTGTATAATCTTGACAACTATATAGAAATTACCATTTTAGATACCTAGTTATAGCCATGTTATACCATTCCATAGGATTACTTACACTACATAAATGTCTAGTATGATTACTTACAACCACAAATAAGTATAATGTGCCATTTCCAATAATAATCATAACCAAATATCAATTTGTAACATGCAAAATAATGCCTATGCAAGCCAAATGATTATAAATAGATAATCCCCATCCCCATCCTTATGTTCCCAAGAGATAAATAAAACCCAATCCTTATGTCCCTTCTTGGCTTAAATGGCAAAGATATGCATATATCCCATATGCATACCTAACCCTATCTTTATGCCTTTGGAAGCCTCCATATGTGCTAGTACCCTTATGTTAGTACCCAGCACAATATCAATTATCATACCAACGTGCTAGTACCCAGCACAATAGCAATTATCATACCAATCCATTATAACCATGTAATGATATACTGATCAAGAAATTTTTAAAGTAAAGAACAAGAATGTTAAACCCATATAGTGAAAGTTTCCAGTCAACATTTACTAGGAATTTTACACCAAGAAGGAGATTTTTCACACTAAGAAAAAAGAAACTACTGAATACAGAATAATCATTATGTCCTCAATCAACCCCAGCTAATGATTCCTATTAAATATTTAAAGTCTTACCAAGAGGAGCTCGGTGAAGCATTCATGCTGATCATAAGCGTGTGCTAATCTTTAAATTGCATTTAAGATTGACCTCCAATTAAATAAAGAAGTATTTTACTTGTTAAATGAAATCCATATATATATATATATATATATACATATGCAGCACACTTTCATAATTTTGGAACAATAGTTATCTCAATGCTGATTTACTACAATAACAGCATAATAGCAAATGTTACTTTACTTTACCAATGATGCAACAGCTATCTTATGTTTTCACTTAAAGGGTCAATTACTAGCCTTCTCTTTTTGAGTCCAAAAAGGGGAAATTCCTACATCTCTTGGACATAGAACCTAAGATAAAACTTTAGGGGATTATGTTGTCTTGTTCCATATAATATACTACTAGATACAAGTAAATTCTCAATATAAGGAAAGCAACCATATACTACCATAAGATTTTTCCAGGAATATGGGGTCTTACCGTATGGATTTAGACAAAAATCCCTCTTTCTAGATTAGATATCAACTTACTTCCTTGAGACTTGAAATGGAAAATGCTAATTGTGAGGAGGGAGAAAATTAGTTTCACTCACCTCAATTGTAGTTTATAGATATCTCAAACCCCTCACACATGTAAGAGATATTGCATAGAAGTCCTCTGAACCAAAAGAAACCATCTCAAATGAGATAAGATACTAAAATAAGGAAGAGAAAAGGTCACTACTCGCCTAAGCGGGTAGTTGCAACAATGCAGCTTCTAGGCTATGCCCACTGTGGTAGGCTGCCTTACCTGCCTAAGCGGGCTGCTGCCACTGGCTTGGGCATGTTACAGTGGGCATTATGTCTGCTGCAAGTGGCTATTCGATGTCTATATCCCTTCCATAGTAGGAAAGAAGCTTTATTCCACTATAGATGCCCTCCAATCACACCTAAGCCTTAGATCAAGGTTTTAGCCACTCACAACCTTCTCAATCGATAGAAAAGAGAGTCATATGGTAGCACAACTAATCATAAAAAGGATTAAAACATGTTTTCTTGCAACCTTCCACCTTAAAAGAAGAAAGCTTCCACTCTCTTCTAATTGCCATGAATTCTCCCTTACCCAAAATTTACCAGTAAAATTTCTCTACCCAATCATCTTCTAGAAGTTTTATATCTAGGATAGAATTACCTAAGAACCCACCTAACCTTCTAAATCAAAAAAATTTTCACCATTTGTTCCTTGGGTTCTTTTGAGCAAGAAAAAGAGAAAAGAAGAGGGAAAAGTTCACTTACAAGCTTGTGAAAGAATCATCAAGAGTAGCTAGGGTCACCGGAGGCTGCTATAAATAGAGGATTCGAGGAGGAGTTTGTGAAGAAACAGCATAGAAGGTAGAGAGAAGATAACACCGAGAATGAAGAGAAAGGGAAGAGGAGATAATGAATAAACAAGCTTCGGGAGGGTCTTTCATGAATTAAAAGAAAATAATTCTAAAATTGCTGCCCATGTCCTCTTTCACCTTTCATGACCAAAGTCAACCAAAAGTCACACTTAGCTGAGATTTACGGTGAAACAATCCCCCCTCCCCTCTTGACACGGATGTTATAAGATGATATAGTTGTTTTCCCCAATTGACAATCTAAACTTAAAGGTGGGACTAGATTAATTTATCTAATCCTCTGACCCATATAAAGAGTGAACTACAAAGCATCAATTGTTTTCAAATATTACTAATGTTTTTTTTTTCAAATCAACAATCACATGCTAATTCCAAAATTTGGAATAGTACCTATGATTATGTAGTACGAGCATGATCTAGACTACTAGACAATGAAGCATGAGCACAACTTGACGAAGAAGCATGAGCACAATGGTGACATGAGCATGAGTACTGAAGAGTGAAGAATGAAGAGCCAATGCACCACGACTGCAATCTATGATTGGAGTGATGAATGTGTGATTACTGATTGAATTAGGGTCCTCTTTCTCAGTTTTCTAGAGTTTGGACCAGGTTGCATATAGGTATCTAGCTTCCTTTTGGGCTGGCTCGCTAGATAGCCAAAAAATAAGTTGTTGCTGTGCAAACTCTATTGACTCAATTAAACTTGACGATTTTGAATGATTTTGATCGAGTTTGACTAAGTTATGAGTTTACTCGATGGAACCTATGATTGTAAAATTGGATGATTTTATGAGTTAAATCATAATTTTGACAACCATGATCATATCTATTCATGATTTTTTGTTGTAATATGAATACTAAGTTACACATTTTTTTATTGACCTTTGCAAGAAGATGAGGTTTAGGGAACACTTGTGCCTGAGGCTAGACAAATTATTGTATCAAATGTTGTTGGACCAAATGAAAGATGATGATCTACAGTACCCTAATTAAACTTACACTATTAATTTGGTGATAATTATATGTTTTTATTAGGTTTTCAAACTATGTTGTCGACAAATTATTTAGAGGCCTTAGCGGCTCCCTCAATATTGCATAGAGGTTTAGAAGTATGGCATGTCATGGCACCCATTATTTTCTTTTGGATTGTCAAGTGGCATGCCACGAACTATGTGATGTGGCAATTCAAATTATAACAGCCCATCTCTGATCCACCATATAACCTCGGTCACCTATACACAATGTTGCTGAAAGGGAAGACAATGTCAACTAGATAGAGAAACATGTTGACCAGATCACCTTGTGGACTACAGTAGCTAATTGATGCATGCAAGGTGTCCCCTCTAGTGCTCCATTATATTGAAACTCATAATACATGCAATGGTATTGGAGGCACACGAGCCATTGGATTCACACTATTATTGTTTTGCTGCCTTTTCGGTATGTTGTAGTATGTTTGTTGTTCTATATTTTTTACTTTACTAAAGTCTCAAAGCTAAGATATTCATAATAGTGTACCTTTTTCTTGCAGCTAGATAAGATAGATTAGGACTTCGAGCTTACAAGTGAGGATCCATTATCCACAAAGGACGAAATATTAAATAAAGCCTATAGAAATACAGGGCCGCACTTAGAGAGTATGTAGACCACCTTATCTTTAACAATCTTATGTTGGTGCCACTGGCTACACCTATTCTTCCTATTCTTGACCCTCACAAGAGGAGCAACAACCTAGGAAACAATGTGGAGAAGGGTTGCTATACATGAGGCATCCTGTGCATTGTGATGATGACGATAACGATGACGACGACACCAAAAGCCATACCGGTAGGTCCTCTTGTGGCAATTTCATGTTAGCGATCTCCTTCACGAAAATTTGACATTGGTGGGTCCTCTTCACATGTGTATGTGGTCCAACCCATCGTATCAGACACCAGTGCCATTTGTTAGACATTTCATACATTTTGGGATTGGGTTGTCCTTTTTACATGCCAATGCCAATGGCACCAATCAGACATTTTGGGGGTGTCGAACCCACCTATGGCACGATGTTCCTTCAAACACATATGTTGCCATAGATACCACCTGAGGAGGATCATATATGAGCTTATTCATCAATCCAATTGCATTTAACATGTGGTATAGCAGCACGTAACAGGGATTTGTTACTCTGCCACAGCCCATCACATAGTTTTAGTTGTCTAATCTGACAAATGGATCCTCAGGCTTAAAAATAAGCAAAAGAGACACATGGGCAGGGTCAAGGTAAGTGGAATCATAGACCTTGTCATAATATCATACCGACACATTGTGGGACCAGTAGTCACTTGCTTTGACAATTTAGATATTTTGTGTTTTTCTATTTCTCTTCACATTGTATACAAGTTTTAAAATATAAATATAAATAAGACCAACTAATATATATATTTTATATTTGTTAATTTCGTTCTTATGAGAATAATAAATGATAAGGTTTAAAACAAAATTGCAATTATTTATGTGAAAATTAAATGAAAGGATTAAGTTTTTTTAACTATATATATACATATATATATATAACTAGATTTTTTAATTTTGAGTTAAATTATTTACATCCAACTAAGCTTATCAATTTGGTCAGAACAATAATTAAATTAGTCATAAACATTTTAAAAAATAACAAAAAAACCTCAGTTATTTGTAAAAAACCTCATAAAAATTGAACAATAAAGCTAAAAAAATCAATTATAAAAAAATAGAATAAAACTATATTACAATTTCATATGAGTTATGTTAATTGCCAAATTAACATGATTGGTGTACCTTTTTCTTGGCAAATGAACCTTACTGCTGCTTGATTTGTACTGAATTATGACCTTCTGGCCTCAAGATATGCTGATATTGATTTTTCCTAAGCTCTTGCAATTATCTATATTTTCATCTTCAATTGCATGCTAGTAATGGACATTTGACCTTGCATTGCAGAGCACAAAAGAATACACTTTAGGGGAAAGATGAAGCAGCAAAACAGCATAGGAAGCACCTCTGGCCCTTCCCGCTGCAGCGCCAATTGATTTCCGCTGCAACGCAGGTGCCCAACGCCAGTCACCCTTTCTGTCTTCTACCGCTGCAGCGGTGAATTAGCACCGCTGCAGCGTGAGTGCCTCCGCTGTTCTCTGTAGCGGTCCGCTACATCAATTTATTGGCCTCATTTTCTATCTTCCACCGCTGCAGCGGTGAGGACGTACCGCTGCAGCGGCGGAGCCTCTGTTGGCCACTCGACTTCATTTAAATAGCAGATAGGGAATGTTTCAGAGGAGTTTTTTTTCTTTTTCTGATCGGGAGAGGAGGAGGAACGCCGTCTTGCTAAGCATAGAAGAGGGAACTCAACTTTGAAGGCTGAGGGGGCTCAAATCATCCTTCCGAAATCAGATTCATGACTTTCTTCACTCTTATTTCTAATTGTTCTTCTTTATTTTCCATGAGTAGCTAATTCTTTTATCTAGGGTTACTATGAACTCAACCCTAGAGTAGATTTTGTTTCCTCTCATGTAATTGCAACTCTAATTCAATCAATATATGTTTTCTTATTCATTTTATTGCTGCATATGGTGGAATTGATCAGTCTATTTATATGCTTGTTGCTCTTATCAATTTCGGGAGAAGGAGGTGAGAGTAGAACACTGAGTAGGGAAGACGAGTGTGCGAATCTTAACCTAAGTATTTCACTTGTTAGCTAATAGGAATATTAGCTGACCTCGTTTAATCAAGCTAGGTTGGTTGTGTTAGGCTTAACCCACGCAAGGAATTGCGTAGATGTTTAGCATCTTAATTGAAACTCGTGAGAATTCAATTAAGTTATTAGAATAACTTAGGATTAACTTATTTGGTTGATTAAATTGCAAAGGCGTGAGAGTGGAGTGATGATTTCTATGACGGGGGAGAGGGATTAGTAACCCTAGGCTTTCATTTTAGATCAATTTCTTCAGTCTTTGCAGTGTTTACTGTCTTTAAAAGAAAATTTATAAAAATTTACTGTCATAGCTTGCTTTAATTGTCAGTTTTTTTAGTAGAGCTGTCTTCAATCCAATTGCTTCGTCCAACTAATTCAATTAAATTTCTTGAGTACTTAGTCACTTAGTCCTTGTGGGAACGATACTTTTACTCTTGATTCACTATATTACTTGAGCGATTGGTACACTTGCCAAATCGACTAACAAGTTTTTGGCGCCGTTGCCGGAGACTAAGTTTTGTGCTAATATTCGAAGAAATTTAAAGGGTTAGCTTAGACGCCTTATCTTGTTTTGTTTTGTTTTCTTTTGCTTTCGTTTTTTTACTATAGTGTCATTTTAGTTTGTACTGTGTTGATTTTTGCTGCTGAATTTTGTCTTTTCTAATTGGTATTCTCTTCTTGTGCATGCGAGGTGCTATTAATCAAGATGATCTTCTTTTTGATCCTGAAATCGAGAAACTTGCAAGGAGAACTCGAAAAGAAGCTAGAATTAGAAGAACTCAAGAAGGACAAAGTTCTCAAGAAGAAATGGCAGATGATAATATAAATCTGGGTGGTATTGAAAACAATGGAGGAAATGGAGCGGGAAATTTGAACCAAGATGAAAACAGAGCTGTGTGGGATTATGCCTCACCCAACAATGCTGGGCACGCATCAAGCATAGTGAAACCTCCACTTGATGCAAATAATTTCGAAATAAAAGCAGTCTTGATGAACTTGGTTCAGCAGAACCAGTTTGGGGGTAGCCCGATGGAAGACCCGAACAATCATATCACAAATTTTTTGGATATTTGTGATATGGTTAAGATTAATGGAGCCAGTGATGATGCTATCCCCTTATGTTTGTTTCCCTTTTCCTTGAGGGATATGGCTAAAAGTTGGTTGAATGCTCAACCAAGAGGAAGTATAACAACGTGGGATGAGCTACAGACAAGATTCTTGGGCAAGTTCTTTCCTCCATCAAGGTCGGTCAAACTGAGGAATGAAATCACTGCATTTTATCAGCATGAAGGCGAAAGCCTATATGAGGCCTGGGAGAGGTTCAAAGACTTACTGGTGAAATGTCCTAATCATGGTCTACCGGAGTGGTAGCAGCTCACTATCTTTCAAAGCGGTCTCACATATAAGACTCGAGATAAACTGGACACCGCAGCTGGTGGTGCTTTGATGGCGAAGTCCATAGTGCGAGTAAAAGAAATAATTGAGACAATGGGGTTAAGCCAAAACGCATCCAGTCGAGCCAAGAATGTCACAAGAAGGGGAGTCATGGAACTAGACACACTGAATGCTTTGTTAGCTCAGAATGAAGCACTAACAAAGAAAGTTGACATGTTTTGCTCTAGACAAAATGAACAGGCAAAGGTAAATGCAGTAACAATGCCTGAGGCAACTTGTGATTTCTGTGGAGGGGCTCACGTCAATGGTTGTTGTGAAGAATTTCCTTCTGTGGAACAACTCAATTATTTGGGTAATATGCAAAGGAATCAGAGCAACCAGTACTCCAACACATATCATCAGAGTTCGAGGAATCATCCGAATTTGTCCTGGAGTAATAATCATTGCCTTAATCCCTCGACTTCTTCTTCTAGTAGGCCTTCTCAACCTCCAGGTTTCCATAATCAAGGTAATTATCTTCCTCAGAACAGAGCTCCACTACCTCAGGTGGAAAAGAAGTCATCCATGGAAGAAATGTTCATGAAGTTTATGGAGAGAACTGAGGTTATAAGCCAAACCCAGAGTGCAGCCAATAAAAATTTGGAAATTCAAATGGGCAGTTGGCTATTGCTCTAAATAGTAGGTCACAAGGCAACTTTCCTAATGACACAGAAAATAATCCCAGAAAGGATGGCAAGGAACAGTGCAAGGTGATAACTCTCAGAAGTGGTAAGCAACTCCTTGAAGCTTCTACTTCAAATGTTCAAACACAAGATGATAATCTTTTTGATCAAGAGAGAATCAATGAGCATCTACAACAAGAGGTGAATGTAACTGAGCATGAAGTACCAAAGGCCAATGATAAAAAGGAAGAAGAAGTGGTGAAAGAAAAAGCGCAAAAGGACGCATATGTGCCCTCTTCCTCTTCTTCCAAAATTATGCCTCCTATCCCCTTTCCTCAAAGGTATAAGAAGCAAAACATGGATAGGCAATACCAAAAGTTTTTGGAGATATTGAAACAGTTGCATATAAACATTCCCTTTGCAGAAGCTTTAGAGCAAATGCCCAGTTATGCGAAATTTATGAAGGATATGCTCTCAAGGAAGAAACGACTGAATGAATTTGAAACTGTGAAGTTGACTCAAGAATGTAGTGCAATACTCTAGAGGAAGCTACCGGTGAAAATGCAAGATCCTTGAAGCTTTGTTATCCCTTGTAATATAGGGAAGAATTTTGCTGGTAATGCTCTGTGTGATTTGGGGGCTAGCATTAATCTGATGCCCCTTGCCATTTTCAAAAAGTTGGGTTTGGGAGAAGCAAGGCCTACTACTGTAACTCTGCAGCTGGCAGATAGATCTCTATGCTACCCGAATGGAGTAACTGAGGACGTGCTGGTTAAGGTGGATAAGCTAATCTTTCCTGCAGATTTTATTATCCTTGACTATGAAGAAGACAAGGAAATTCCCATCATTCTAGGGAGGCCATTCCTTGCAACTGGAAGAACTCTGATTGATGTCTTTAAAGGAGAGCTCACTATGCGGGTGAATGATCAAGAAGTCACCTTCAATATGAATAAGGTGATGAAGGCACCAGATGAATATGAGGAATGCAATCTTGTGAGGGTTATTGATGAAAGTACACGAATGCACTTTAAACAGTTGGTGAGTAATGATAGTTTGGAAACATCTCTAATGATGGAAGAAGAATTTGAGAAGGATGAGATCAAGGAAGTAATTATATTTCTCAATTCATCGGAGCTATTTTGCAATCCAAATAGATCTTTTGAGAAGTTGGATAGACCTGAAGGCAAAGTAACTCTTTTAAAACCATCCATAGAAGAACCTCCTAGATTGGAGTTGAAGCAGCTTCCATCCCATCTCAAGTATGTTTTTCTTGAGAACAATGACACCTTACCAATAATTGTGTCTGCTACCTTGACAGAGGAGCAAGAGAAGCATTTAATAGAGATCCTGAGAAAATATAAGAAGGCTATTGGATGGTCCATAGCTGACATCAGAGGAATTAGTCCATCAGTGTGTATGCATAAAATTAACTTGGAGGATGGGCATAAAACTTCTGTTGAGCATCAGAGAAGATTGAATCCTACTATGAGAGAAGTGGTCAAAAAGGAAATCCTTAAATGGCTAGATGCAGGAATCATTTATCCTATATCAGATAGCTCGTGGGTGAGCCCGGTTCAGTGCGTCCCTAAGAAGGGGGGTACGACCGTAGTGGCTAACACCCAGAATGAGCTTATTCCAACCAGAACTGTAACCGGGTGGAGAGTTTGCATGGATTATAGGAAGCTCAACAATGCCACTCAGAAGGATCATTTTCCATTGCCTTTCATTGATCAAATGCTGGACCGATTGGCGAGGCAAGATTATTTCTGTTTCTTGGATGGTTATTTGGGGTACAGTCAGATTGCCATAGCCCCTAGTGATCAAGAAAAGACTACATTCACATGCCCTTATGGTACATTTGCTTTCCGGCGTATGCCCTTCAGACTGTGCAATGCTCCGGCAACTTTTCAACGATGCATGATGGCAATATTTTCAGATATGGTGGAGAAATCTATGGAGGTATTTATGGATGATTTCTCAGTTTTCAGAACTTCATATGAAATTTGCCTGAAAAATCTAGAATTGGTGCTTAAAAGATGTGAAGAAACTAATCTTGTGATGAATTGGGAGAAGTGTCATTTCATGGTACGCGAGGGAATTGTGCTCGGTCATAAGGTTTCAAAAAGAGGTTTAGAAGTGGATAAGGCAAAAATTTCTGTGATTGAGCAATTACCACCCCCAAACTCAGTAAAGGGTGTAAGAAGTTTCCTTGGGCATGTGGGTTTCTATCGCCGCTTCATTAAAGATTTCTCAAAGATTGCAAAGCCCTTGTGCAAATTGCTGGAGAAGGATATGCCTTTCTATTTTGATGAGCAATGCATGAAGTCTTTTGAGGACCTGAAGAAGAGATTAATCTCAGCTCCTGTGGTAGTTGCTCCTGATTGGAGCAAATCATTCAAACTTATGTGTGACGCCAGTGACTATGCTCTGGGAGTGGTGTTGGGTCAAAAGCATGGGAGAATTTTTCATCCTGTTTACTATGCTAGCCGGACTCTAGCGGATGTACAGTTAAACTACACTACTACTGAGAAGGAGTTATTGGCTGTAGTTTTTGGGTTTGAAAAATTTAGACCATATCTGGTGGGAAATAAGGTCATTGTTTTCACTGATCATTCGACAATCAAGTATTTAATTGGTAAGAATGACTCCAAGCCACGTTTAGTTTGATGGATTTTGTTACTGTAAGAATTTGACTTACAAATTGTGGATAGGAAGGGAATTGAAAATCAAGTGGCTGACCATCTATCCCGAATAAACATGGACATCAGTGACAAAGTGGAGCTGCAAATCAGTGAAAGTTTCCCTGATGAAACTTTATTCTTTGTTGAAGAGACCCAATTACCATGGTATGCTGACATTGTGAATTACTTGGTATGTGGGCTTGTGCCACCTGACTTCACTTATCAACAAAAGAAGAAGTTTCTGCATGATGTCAAGGTTTATTGGTGGGATGAACCAATCCTCTTTAGGATGTGTGCTGATCAAATCCTCCGGCGCTGTGTACCAGAGGAAGAAATTAAGAATATCTTGTGGCATTGTCATGGATCAGACTATGGAGGACATTACAACAGTGTTCGAACTGTAGCAAAAGTATTGGAAAGTGGATTCTATTGGCCTTCGCTGTTCAAAGATGCAAGAAAGTTTGTTGAGAGGTGTGACCGGTGCCAAAGGAGTGGGAATCTATCAAGAAAGCACGAAATGCCTCTAAATATTGTGCTGGAAATAGAAGTTTTTGATGTATGGGGAATTGATTTCATGGGGCCATTTCCCCCGTCATACTCTAACCAATACATCTTGGTGGCCATTGATTACGTATCAAAATGGGTGGAAGCAATTCCTACACCCACCAATGATGCAAAGGTGGTACTGAAGTTCTTGAAAAAGAACATATTCTCTCGCTTTGGAGTCCCCAGAGCATTGATAAGTGATGCAGGATCACATTTCTGTAATAAGAGTTTGGAAGCGCTCTTGGCCAAATATGGAGTCAAGCACTGGATAGCCACTCGTATCATCCTCAAACTAGTGGCCAAATAGAGGTGTCTAATCGGGAATTAAAAAGAATCTTGGAGAAAACGGTTAGTAACTCACGGAAGGATTGGGAAACTAAGCTTGATGATGTGTTGTGGGCTTACCGTACTACTTTTAAAACCCCAATTGGAACTTCACCATTCCGGATGGTCTATGGCAAGGCATGCCATCTTCCGGTTGAACTTGAACATAAAGCATTTTGGGCTGTAAAGTTTCTAAATTTTGATGTGAAAAAGGCTGGGGAAAAGAGACTTTTACAACTGATTGAGCTGGATGACCTTCGTCTACAAGCTTATATGAAAGTTCTCGTTTATATAAAGAGAGAGTAAAAAAATGGCATGATCAGAAAATTACTCGCCGATCTTTTGCTACTGGCCAAAAAGTCTTGCTCTATAATTCAAGGTTGAAGTTATTCCCTGGAAAGCTGAAATCCCAATGGTCGAGACCTTTTGTAGTCAAAGAGGCATTTGAGAATGGAGCAGTGGAGATAGCTGATTTAGAAGGCACTCGGAGCTTCAAAGTAAATGGCCAAAGACTGAAACATTATCTGGGACACGAGAGTGAAAAGGAGGGGACTTCGATTGCCCTCACTACACCAAGTGCATAGGCGTCCTGGTAAAGTCTGGCTGAAGACTATAAACTTAACGCTATTGGGAGGCAACCCAAGTTTTTACTGCTTTGTAGTTTAAATTTTTTATCTTGATTTTCTTTTTTGTTTCTTGCTGTAGTTGATTGATCTTGCTGTTGTGCTGAAATTCATTGAGTGCTGAGCTGGTGGGTGTGCTAATTTTGATTGATATGCCTTGATGCTTGTTATCCTAATCTAGATAGGTCAATGAGGTGCTGATGATTGAGGATATTTGATAGATTGAGATTGTAGTTTTGAAATGGGTTATTTTAAAATCTGGTCATTTTGAACTTCCCATTATGCTTGAATATCTAAATGCTTGGGAAACTGAGTTTTGTAGTAGTCTGGGGTACTGAAGCTTGAAAACAAAGTCTTAGGTGAGCATATGTTCTGTCCTTTCACGCTGCAGCGGAGGATTATTACCATTGCAGCGCAAAAGTGGGTTGAAGTGGCGTGTTCCTCTGCCTAGGTACGCTGCAGCGGTGTATGTTTATCGCTGAGCGAAGATATGAGGGAAGGGTGTTTTTCTGTCTATGTACATTGCAGCGGAAGTTGTTTCACGCTGCAGCGGTAATATGGGGTTGAGAGAGGTATTCTCTGCCTGGGTGCGCTGCAGCGGAGGTAGTATTTCGCTGCAGCGGTGAGTGTTGGAAACTAGGGATTTTTTTTTGTGCTGCTTTATTTCACTGCAGCGGTAATATCGAACCGCTGCAGCGCCGGGGTAGTTCGGTAAAAAAATATATATATATTCTTAGCTGCAGCGGATTATGATTCCCGCTGCAGCATGACGGCCCCTTTTATATGTTTCCCCCAAATTTCGAACCCTCTCAACCCTAATTTCATAGAGTGTCGCCCCCTGCGGCTGCTACCTCCATAGTCGACTGCGCCACCCCTGCCTCCTCAGCCATTTTCTCTCCCCAAACCCTCCATTCAGCCTTCAGTTTTCTTGGTGTTGCCTATTGTTCGAGTCAATTTCAGTGGGTAGTGGAGCATTTGCTCTGTGTGTGTGCCTCCCTTCATTCTTCGACAATGTTTGGTAGGTTTCCTCCTTCAGTGGCTTTAAAATTTCATTGTTTAGTTGTAGAATTAGTTGGATGTTTAGGTTTCTGGGCTGTTTATATGGTGTTGGAAGGTTTGATTCTTCCATTGGGACTTTAGCAGTAGACTTAGGGTTCATTTTGCTGTGGGTCGTTATTTGCTACTGTTCTTTTCTTTTCTTTATATCTTTTGGAGTAGGAATTAGGTTTGGGGGAGGTCACCTTTCCGCATTGTAACATTTTGGGGGTTAGATTTCTGCTGGTTGGGTGCAATGGTTATTTATGCTGTATGTGTGTTGAATTTACTGTTGCAGGATTCATACTGGTAATTGTCACCCTCATGGCCCCTCCTCAGCAAAAGAGGAAGAAATTAACTGCAAAAAGGAAATCAAGTGCTGAAAGCTCTTCGAGTTTTGAGACAAATGATTTTAGATCAGCGGCCCATCAAAAGAGATTTGAAATAAACACTGTCAGTAGGAGAATAGTAAAGGAGAAGGGGATCAGTTTGAAAGAAGATGAATTCCCGAAAATTCAAGAGGTTATTTCCCTAAGGAACTGGGAGAAGTTAGTGGCCACTCCAACCCATGGATATCTTAGGTTGGTACAAGAGTTTTATGCCAACAGCTACCGAGTGGCAAACGATGAAGTGAAGGAATATCAGTCAAGGGTGAGAGGTAAAAAAGTATACTTCCATGCTGAAGCAATTACGGACTTAATTGGAGAATATTTCTACAATGAGCAACCTTTTAGCTACCACACGTTGAAGAACGATGGGTCATGGGACCCTGAAGATGTTTTGAGCACCATTTGTGCTCCTGGAACCAGGTGGGAGGTAGACAATAGAGGAGCGCCGCATCATGTAGACAGGAAATCATTGCTCCCAATTACTAGAGTATGGTTAACCTTCATTGGATACACACTCTTGCCATCATCCAACATTTCAGACATCTTCGTTCCAAAGGCATTACTTATTTACTGCATCATGAAGGGCATTCAAATAAATGTGGGGCTTCTTATTTCAGACAACATAGAGAAGTTGGCTCAAGCAAACCCTGGTATCATTGGATATCCATTTCTGCTGACTCAACTATTAAAAAAGCAAGAGGTCCCAATGAGAGAAGAAAAAGCTATGAGACCTTTAGAGCCCATTACAGCAGAATACATCAGAGGACAGATAGCTGAAGGCAATAAAGATGCATCCACTATAGAGCAATTGCGCAAAGGCAAGGAAAAAGCAAGCTTAGCTGGAATTAATGAAAGAGGAATAAGAATTGAAAAAGGGGATCATTGAGATTAAAAGCGAAATGGCCGGAATGAGGAGTGAATGGGCTGAGATGCAGAATGCCTTGTCTAGACTTCAGATTGAGTCTCATCAGCAAAATGCCTACATTTCTGCTTTGGGAGGCTTACTAGCTGCAAAATTGGACTTGGATGCATCCAAGCTGCCAAATATTGCTGGGGGACAGAGTTCAGGGAGAACTGATGCAGCTGAAGAGGGGAATGATGACATGGAAGGATAATTGTTTACCATTTGATTAACTCTCTCTGGTTGTGTTTATCCTGATATATCTTTTATTGCTTTTAAATGTTACAATGGATCTTTGCGTGTTATTTGTTTTGATGAACTGTTGAATACTGTGGGTGCAATTTCATATTATAATTGTCTCAGTTTCTTTGTGCACTGATGGTTGATGGATAATACTTGAATGATGTGTGGTCCCCGATATTGAAAATATGATGAGTTCTTTTTCTCGTTTTTATCAATTTCCCCATTGCGGACAATGTGTAATTTAGGTTTAGGGGAGAGTTGCTTGCTGAGATGCTTGCTGAGATAATGATAAAGTTCTGATTGGTACTGTACTGTAATATGCGTAAGTAGGAGGAGGAATTTATTTTTGAAAATTTTTGAAAAATTTAAGTTTTAGCTATTGAATTTTCAAATCTTGAAGTGATATCTGTATAAGTGTGAGCCCAGCCATTTCATGATAACAAAAGTGACAATATCTCCTTGCGAATGATTTAGAGATCATTTTCAAATTTTCAATTTAAAAAAAAAAGGGTGTTCAATAAAGGGCTAGTGAAAAAAGGGTTCAATAAGGGGATAGCTGAAAGTTTCAATAAAGGGTAGGCTCTTATAATCAACTCAAAATGAGTCTTAAAAAAAAAGGGCGATAAGGAATTAAGGTAGCATTACCCTTGAGAACAAAACAGCGAAGCCCTTGAGAATCGAAATAAAACGACGCCCTTGAGAACAAAGAATCAAGTCAATTTTGAAAACTTTGAATCTGGCACTCTAAATTGTTCCTAGAGGAGAAGATTGGTTGTTCTGGAAAATCAATGTTATAAGTTTTATATTGGTCAGGTAACATTTGTATTGAGAGCATTTAAGATTGCTGACTCTTGAGTTAATCTTAGATATAATATTGATGAGGCTTAGTTTGCTTCAACTCTTTTCATTCCTCTTAGTTACGCATGTTCTTGGTTGTACAAATCTTAATCGGAATTTTTCTTATAGGAAATCTTTGCTTGAGGGCAAGCAAGTGTTCAGGTTTGGGGGAGTGTTAATTGCCAAATTAACATGATTGGTGTACCTTTTTCTTGGCAAATGAACCTTACTGCTGCTTGATTTGTACTGAATTATGACCTTCTGGCCTCAAGATATGTTGATATTGATTTTTCCTAAGCTCTTGCAATTATCTATATTTTCATCTTCAATTGCATGCTAGTAATGGACATTTGACCTTGCATTGAAGAGCACAAAAGAATACACTTTGGGGGAAAGATGAAGCAGCAAAACAGCATAGGAAGCACCTCTGGCCCTTCCCGCTACAGCGCCAATTGATTTCCGCTGCAGCGCAGGCGCCCAGCGCCAGTCACCCTTTCTGTCTTCTACCGCTGCAGCGGTGAATTAGCACCGCTGCAGCGTGAGTGCCTCCGCTGTTCTCTGTAGAGGTCCGCTACATCAATTTATTGGCCTCATTTTCTATCTTCCACCGCTGCAGCGGTGAGGACGTACCGCTGCAGCGGCGGAGCCTCTGTTGGCCACTCGACTTCATTTAAATAGCAGATAGGGAATGTTTCAGAGGAGTTTTTTTTCTTTTTCTGATCGAGAGAGGAGGAGGAACGCCGTCTTGCTAAGCATAGAAGAGGGAACTCAACTTTGAAGGCTGAGGGGGCTCAAATCATCCTTCCGAAATCAGATTCATGACTTTCTTCACTCTTATTTCTAATTGTTCTTCTTTATTTTCCATGAGTAGCTAATTCTTTTATCTAGGGTTACTATGAACTCAACCCTAGAGTAGATTTTGTTTCCTCTCATGTAATTGCAACTCTAATTCAATCAATATATGTTTTCTTATTCATTTTATTGCTGCATATGGTGGAATTGATCAGTCTATTTATATGCTTGTTGCTCTTATCAATTTCGGGAGAAGGAGGTGAGAGTAGAACACTGAGTAGGGAAGACGAGTGTGCGAATCTTAACCTAAGTATTTCACTTGTTAGCTAATAGGAATATTAGCTGACCTCGTTTAATCAAGCTAGGTTGGTTGTGTTAGGCTTAACCCACGCAAGGAATTGCGTAGATGTTTAGCATCTTAATTGAAACTCGTGAGAATTCAATTAAGTTATTAGAATAACTTAGGATTAACTTATTTGGTTGATTAAATTGCAAAGGCGTGAGAGTGGAGTGATGATTTCTATGACGGGGGAGAGGGATTAGTAACCCTAGGCTTTCATTTTAGATCAATTTCTTCAGTCTTTGCAGTGTTTACTGTCTTTAAAAGAAAATTTATAAAAATTTACTGTCATAGCTTGCTTTAATTGTCAGTTTTTTTAGTAGAGCTGTCTTCAATCCAATTGCTTCGTCCAACTAATTCAATTAAATTTCTTGAGTACTTAGTCACTTAGTCCTTGTGGGAACGATACTTTTACTCTTGATTCACTATATTACTTGAGCGATTGGTACACTTGTAAAATCGACTAACAAGTTAATGCTAAATGAACAATTATATAACAAATATAGAAAATTTCATCAAAATAATACATTAACATAAAAAGAACAAGTATAAGTTACATCTAATGGGAGTTTAAGAAGGCGTGAGAGAACGACATCACGAGCATTTTATCTGACTATGATTGGTCTCCCTACAAATTCTACCCTTGGTAGGGCACTTGGTGGGGTGTCCTAACTCCCTTTGTCTATATCATTTCATATCTGACACGATTTCAGTTGACCTCTTCCTAATACACCACGAGTCAACTTGCTTGGGCAAAATGTTCAGCTCAGGCTAATAATCTGGACCATTCATTGGTTGGAACAAATGGTCGAATGCATGGATCGCTGTGGTCAACCAATAAACATCATGGATGTATTGCTAGTAGTCCAAGGCTACTGTCACAACATGGATTGAGGGCTATGACCTACGCGAATAGTGTGTAACCCACACAGCCGTAAGCTTGATATTATACCAACTAACCCAAACAAGATATATAAGTCATAGATAGCCTACCCGATTACAGAGTATGCTAAAAGATTAACTTTAAAATCAAAAGACAAATACCTTATGTAACAGCTAGCCCCCCGGCCCAACCATTCAGCCATTTGTCTGGCCTAGCTGCCCACCACTTCCTAGTGGCAAAGGTATTGTCTCCTCTCCCTCTTTGGTGTGTACCACTGAGCTCAATGGTACACACCTTGCTTCCCCTAAGTTGATATGCCCGAGGTAGGGGTTCGAGAGGTGTGGGAGGTGATCCCTTAGGAATGTAGACCCAACTGGATGTAAAATCCCTAGAGGGAAAGGGGAAAATTAGGGGTGAGCACGGATCAAGTTGTGTTGGGTCAGGTTGATGGAATTTTTAGGGTGAACCTGAACCAACCCAACTTGTACTCTAGTGGGTTGGGTTAGGTCGATTGGTGGGTTTTTTTCTTTCTTTTTTTTTCTCCATGCTAGAGCCCAGAGTAAATGCTTAAAACCATAAGTCTCTCATCTTCTCATTCGTTAAATCTTCAAATTAGTCAAATCTCTCTCTGTCTCCTATCTTCTTCTCCATCACCAAATGCCTAGATCTCTCTCTTTCTCTCATCTTCTCTATTGCTTGATCTCTCTCTATCTTTCATCTTCTCCATTTTATTGTCTCTCATCTTCTCCATCTCTTTGTCTCTCATCTTCTCCATCTCCTTCTCTCATCGAACTCTAATGATAAACAACCCTATTCCTGATCAACTAGTGCAGAAACTTCTCAGTGGTTCACACAAACAAAGCAAGCATAGTCCATTGTGATAAACCCAAAAATGTCAAAACCTATCCGAAATCCTAACACGAGGGAAGAAGGCCAAAAAAATAGATTTACAGTAAAAAGGGAAACAAAAAAAATTATATTGCTAATTGTGTTTACCCGAGTTTCTTTCTTTCCTCAAGTGATTGATAAAGAGAGAGATGGCGGCCAAGCTGAGTAGAAAAGACAGAGTCATAGAGCCACCACGAATAAAGCCTTCGAAGGAAATACTAACCACTAAGCATGGAGATGGATTGGAGAAGAAGAGAGAATATGTGAAAGTAAAGAAACCACAGACCATAGTTGAAAGCATGGAGAAAGATTAGAGAAAATTCTGAGAGGAGAAGAGAAGTTGAGAAGGGGAAAAAGGCATATATGATGGAGAATTGGAGAAGAATATGAAGAATATTAAAAACTTAAAAAAAATATTAATGAGGGTTCGGGTTGGCAAGTTGGGTTGTGTTGAGAAATTCCTAACCCACCACCTGAGGCAGATTGGAAATTTCTTAACCCAACCCAACCTGCCAACCCACCCCTATATACGATACCTTTGCCACTAAGGAAGCGATGGGCAATTGGGCCGAACAAATAGCTAGATAGTTGGGCTGGGGGGTCAGCTATTACACCTTAATGCAGATAATAAGGAGGCATCCTTGCTACTCAAACTGCCAAACCGAAACATCTTCAATACCTGAAACTATGAAGGATGAGTCTAATCCGTTTACTCACCCAAAAACTCTACCTTACACATATATATAACAATACAAATCCAAGATTAATTAGTTATAATAAAAAAAAAAGTGTGCACAAGCACTCCATATGCAACCCCAACATTCCTTTCAACCCGAAAGCCGAAGTACAAACATTAACAATAAATATCGGGCCTTCTCATAAGCCTAAGCCATGTTTTTAAGAAACTAAAGTTTAGAATCCAAGTAATTAAAAACATGAAGTTTAGAATCCAAGTAATTGTTTGTCCTAATCTTCTTATAGGAAAATTCAAATTATCCTTTATGGCTTGAATGTTATTCTTAAAAACTTAGTTATTGGAAAGATGTGAAATAATGTCAATAGTGTACTTGGTAGGTTTCTAGGAAAGAAGTGGGTTACAGTAGACACATTTAAATACCAGGTCTTCTCTTGCTAGAATCTTTTCTAATCTTGCACTGTTACATTATTACACATTTTAATTTAAATATTAAGTCTGCATTTATCATAATTTAAATAAACTTATCTATTTATATTTAAATTTCAAAACAAGCTCATGTGCATAAATTTACTTTAGATATAAACGAGTTCCAAATTCTCAAAGTTTAAAAACAAATCAAATAGACCAAAAAATGTCCAAATGAGTAACTCCAACATATTCATCAAAAGAAAGTTCAAATCAAATCTCCTGGGTGACCTACGACACTACAGAGCATCCTAGACAATGAACCAAAATAAAAGATAGAAAAACAATAGAAGCCCAACCCTATAACGAGAAAAACGATGGTGTTTTTTGTTATTCCTCGAACGGGAGCTCCTTGGTAACTGGATGATCTGTATAAGAAAAATATATCTGGAAGGTATGAGTTTTAAACTTAGTGAGCTGCATGGTGAAACCATAGCCAAACCAAAATTCATTGTAAGTCAATCAACATGCCTAAAGGCCACAATTCATCTGAGACAAACATAGTAAGCAAACATCATGATATGAACCGAAAGATTCAGGTGGCACTAATTAAGATAGCACTAGACCAAAGAAGATTATATTAAAGGCTTTTCTTTTAATTTAATATATTTGGGCTTTTTGTTATGTTTATGGCTCCATTAGAATTATGATTTGTATTTGGGATTTTTTGTTATATTTGTGGCCTATTAGTATTAAGGTTTCTTTAGAAATAAGGGTTCTCTTTCTCTATAAAAGAGACTTCGTCCACCCCTAAGGATACACAATTAAGAGTTTGAAGAAGATGTTATGGTGAGAGGCCATTTTCTTTGGTTCTTTAAGAACCTACGAACTTATCAAGGGTTTCTAAGTCCTTATGGTGTTCAGCCCTTCCTCTTAGGGTTTATACCTTAGGTTCTTAGCTCTCTATAGCCAATGGGTTTGGGTTCAAGAGTAGAGCTTCCTCTTGAGATTTATACCTTAGGTTCTTGGCTCTTTATGGTCAATGAGTTTGGGTTCAAAAGTCTATATTATTGGTTTTTGGTTCCTTTTATAACCACGGGGTCAATAATCTCTATCTAATTTTATGTTATTCTGTTTTATTTAATAAATTTTATTTTCTTTAAGTTTTGAATATGTGTTTGGATGATCTGAGTTTGTGAATCAATATATTATTATCGGGTCTGAAGACATTATTCGGAGAGTTTCACATCACATCACATAGTCAAAATCTCTGGATCCCAATCATGATCATAATTACATACGCGATACTCATCTAGTAGCGGGGTGCCCCTCAAGAGTACTCTCAACCCGGGCCTCCTCCTCCTCTTGTCTACTAATGCACAAAATCTATCTTAACAGTAAGGCAATCATTGAGAGTACTCTCAAGCTGGTCTCATCAATCCTACCATAAGATTTGTCTATCACTCGTACTTTAGCAAAGTGACCATTGGAAGCCCTACTCAACCTGACCCAATCCCTACGCCTTTGCCATTTCGAAGGAGGCTACCAATAACACAAACCGTAATTAGCAATCATCATCCATGTACATGCATTACTATCATGATGCATGCGAGATCCCTTTTCGAGAAATTCGTACCTGGAGTCCTCGCTAACCCAATAATTAAAACATGATGCAATATAATATTATCACATGTTCACATATCATCCTACATGTCATCATACTCATTCATATCCATTCAAACATCAAACCAATGTTCATCCTACGTTGTCACTACGTTCTCAATCAACTTAACCTAATTGCATCTTATCTAACTTACAAGGGTAAGATAAGGTTAGGGAATTATCAAATCCACTCCCCATATTCCTTGATAATGTTTAACGTGTTCTACCACAATCCTTCTAGTAAAGGATGTCATGATGGACTTTCCTATCGATTATTAAAAATTAAAAGAGTTAAAACTTAAAACAGAAAAGTGAGTTAAATTCAATTTTGACCTTTACGCACTGTTTTGATCATGTCCCCCAAACGGTATGGAATTTTTCAACAAATCTAGTTTTGTTTGAAACTAGATGAAAGAGATTTTGTTGATAGGTAGCTCGTTAAAATTGAAAATTTCATGAGGGAGATATGATCGATTTAATTTACATGAGGATTTATAGAACCCTAAAACAAAAACTATCTTAATTCGATTATGACCTTCGCTCACTATTTCAGTAATACCTACCAAATGGTGTAGAATTTGTAGATGAAACTGATTCGTCTGAAACTAGATGAAAAGTTTTTTTCATTGATAGGTAGCTCATTAAAATTGGAATTTTTATGACGGAGATATGGCCGATTCAATGTGCAAGAAGATTTATGGAATTGAATTCGAAATTAACTTATCTTACCTTGTTTGTAACTTTCCTATTGAAGTATTTTCTTGAAGCTTTTGATAAGGGTTTAGAAATTGCAGAACCTAAGATGTGCTTAGGTGTTGTTTGATGGTGTGGGGGCCAGGGTTTGGTGTGGCTAGGGTGTTCTTGCTTTGGTAAAGGGAGAGAGACGTGTGAGAGAGGGAAAGAGAGAGAGAAAGATCTAAGGTTTGTGGTTCCAAAGGTTTTAGGTAGGGTTTTTTTTCAAAAAAAATCTTAGGCTAGGTCTTTTAGTAGGATTATTGTTTCTTTTAATTAAATTTCATATTTATGTTGTTTTAGTCTTCTTAGGTTTTATCTAGTTCATTTAATTTATAGTTTATTTAAATGTAATCTTAATATTTCATTTGTTGAGTTACACACCTACTTTAGGGTAGAAAATTATATTTATTTATTTTCTTAATCTTTAGGTCGTTGTATGCTACTTTAAACATTAATTTTATAATTGTAGGGAGAGAGAGAAAGATGGGGATTTCGATTAGTCTTAGAGAATTAGGATTAAGTATAAATTTTAATTTGTTTTAGGTTAGATTTAGTTAGGTTAATTTAGATTAGTTTGTCAAGGTTTTGATCATTAAATCTTTTATTGGAATATTGTAATTGAACTAACTTCTAAGAAGCTTATCTAAACTAATTTAAATCTAATCACTTTAACCACCTTATTTATTTTGTAATTTTCATTTATACTTTTGCCTACTCTTTACTAATTTATTGTTAGTTAACCTCATGTTATTAAATATCATGTTTTTGGTTGTTCATTTTTGTGTTACTATATGCTACCTCCATGTATGCTCTTATTTATATATGTTATTTTACTTTTTTTATTATTTGCATGATCTTTCCAAAGGATCTCAACCTGATTTGACTAGGGTTTTGGTCTTAAAATAATGTGGTTTACTTATTATTTATTTCTTTGGCTTAACCCTTATCTTACTATTTCTCTTATTTATTTATCATATTTTATGCTTGTTTTATGCGCCTAACTCATGATGTCTATCACTATTTAATTTATTTTCTCTAATTTGCAAACTTATTATTATCCTTTTTTTGTACTATTATTATGAGCATCCATATTAGGCCTCAGTCTTATTTGGGCTTTTCTTACCATTAATGTCTCATTATTATTATTATTATTATTTTCTTCTAAAGCCCACAAGCCTATAACTCAAGCCCAAAAACATGAAATAACACAAATTTAATTAAATAAAAGCAAGATAGCCAAAAAAATATTAAAATTTCACATACTGGTCATACAAAGGGTCTATCCCAATCAATATCATCCAAAGATAACCTCGCACAACACAAACCACATAGTGTAACCATGTCAAACACAACTTATAAAGGGTTATACTCAATCAATACATCAAGGCACTCATGGCCTTCTCCTTAAATCATACCTCATACCTACTCAGTATTTACCGGAACTGAATCCTGGATAGCTAGATCTGTCCCTTAAGGGTTCTAGCTCATGCCTACACTGGCAACTCACTCTATAGACCCCGAGGATGCTCTCTTGGATCCTAGCCCATGACTTGCAATCAATCCTCATAACAGTTCATCATCTACTGAAACTGAATCCTAAATATGTCCCTTAAGGGTTCTAGCTCATAACCACACTGGCAACTCGCTTTAGACCCTAAGGACACTTTCTTGGATCCTGGCTCATGCCTCACAATCAATATTCATACTAGCTCGGCATCTATCTGAACTGAATCCTAGATCTATCCCTCAAGGGTTCTAGCTTATGCCTACACGAACAATTCATGCTATAGACCCCAAGGACGATCTTTTAGATCCTAGCCCATGTTTTGGACTCGTTGGCCCCCCAGGTATTACTCCCCTTCTAAGTATAAGACCCTAGAAATGTACCACTAAGCCTTGTCATCTAATCCTTAGGTACATCCCTCTTGGCCTTAGCCCATATGCCATAATCTGGCAACTATTGATCTCCAGTCTTTAGAGTGCACCACTGGGTCTTTTCCAAATACAATTATAAACACATTGCAATCGCATACATATATCCATCCATCACACATAATACTGCACCCATACTATGCCACATATATCACCCAAACCACATACTACAACAATCTTCCCATGGTTGAGATTCCTATGAACCTCCTTTGCCCCTTCAGCTTCATCAGCTCATTGACCCATACATATCATCACAAACCACACACAATCATCATGAAGATATTTATCACCATATCATATATTTACCCCAATCCACACGTGCTATATAAATCTCTAGTCTGCTTATGGACATATTCCTCTTAACCCTTCATAAGGGTGATATGGTTGTGTATGTAGGTTTATGTACAAATTCATCCCCCAAAATTTGAATGTAAAAGAAATTTATAAAACTTGAGAGTAATTAAGTGTACGTGCATACGTGCCTATAGTAGTAATTCATAGATTGACTAGGCCCCATATATGCTTACACGTGTCCTCCATCAATTTATAATACTGTAAGAGTCATAATAACATTTACATGTATAGACATATATGTAGGTGTCACTTCCCACCCTTCTTGACAAGTGGGAGTGGGTCATGTGAGTACACAAACTCATTAGGCACTTCCATACCAATATGCCACAAGTTTGTACATATACCCACATACACACAACAACATCATTCAATGGTGCTATACACACACCTTACTTTATGGTCGTAACCTTAACTCAAAATTTATACAACTAATACACATATGTTCTTCACATAATTTCAACATCCATCATTCTATATGTATATAGAGTATTCAAGCTATCCATCATTCCCTAGCATGCAAATTTCCATGCTACTCAAATTCCACTATCACAATTGGATTCACCCAAAACTATCTCATACATGAGGGGTTTCGTATATGCATACATGTATTCACAATGCCATAGCAAAACAACTTATTCGCACCATCAATTAATACTAAACGAATAATTCTAGAAAGAACAACCACACAAGGCAAGGTAGAAATTCCCTCATCTCAACTCCAAGCTAGAAAACTCATCCCAATCATTGATGTTTAGAGGAGAATCTCTTGCTAGGACCATTTAGAGCGACATCCTAATCAATCAGAATGGAGAATACATGAGAAAAGCATGAAAAATCAAGAATTAGCACAATCTCTATCATTGCAATGCCAAAAGATAAAGGAAAAATACCAGAGTACAGTGGCCATCGCTGCAGCACCAGCAATTGGGCAAATCCACCACTACAATGTACAGTACCAACGCTACATCGGTGACTTGCAGAACCCTCTCCTCTATTTTGCAAAAATGAACTCCATTCCGGTTTCCTTTTATTCCTAACTCAAATCTTGATAAATTTCCATGATTTTTTTTACTCTAAATTATACTCCTAAACATTAAGAATCAACCCTAAGCAAGAAATATGCAATCATAAACTAGATTCATCCTCAATCATTTATTTTCCTCACTCAAACCTAACTTTTCTCAAACTTTCAAATTTCATTATTCTCAACCCCAATCCTAAAATTTTTCATGGTTTCCTTCAAATTTCTTGTTTTATACTCATTATCAAACATGTAGGAATGTTTTAAACCAATACCCACATCACATTCTTCCTTTAAAGTTCCAAATCAATACAAAATGCCTTATGTTCGAAAATGGATAGAAAAAAGAGAGTTGAGAATTCTTACCTATTTTAAGCTTCTCTGGTAAAGATTGGTCGCCAAAGAGGTCACTTCCATGCCGGTGAATGTTGGCCAGAGACTCGAGTGCAAGATCCCATGGAGACGAGGGGAGAGATGAGAGAGATGGAATGAGAGAAGAGAGAGCAAGAAAGAATGAGTGATTGAGGCATGTGTGGTGTGGCACATATATTTATATATACACTTAGAGGGAAATTACAAAGTTGTCCTTAAGTCAACCACACGACCCGACCTCTCGTGAGGGCAAAATTGTAAATTTCTCCAACTTAGATATCTTTTTGCATTTTCACAGCACTACATATCTTCATCATTCATTTCCCAAATTCTAATTATTTTCCTTCTTCACTAAAGGGTATAATAAAATAATTATGCTTCAATTTAGTCCCTCCACGGACTTATGGCTCATTCCGTCTCTTTCGTTCCTTACCACTCACCGGATTTTCATAAAGTGCCAAACTCCTCCATTCCATACCTCTCTTATCCAAACAAAAAAATTTCCTTCATATTTTCATACACACACTATTATATTACCTACAATAACACCAGGGAATCGGAGGGTGTTATAGCTATGTAGCAACGGAATGCTGACATGGGTAGTGATAGGCCTAGAACTCCCCATAATCACAAGTACACTAACTAAGTTCACCTAAACACATCTACCAGTCTAGTGATTTATGATGTTGTCAGGCTCCTTAAACTTGAATAGGGAATTTCATCAATCAATCCTGATGACATGACAATGTGTTGTGCATTGTGAATTTGTTTAAATTACTATAGTCACCTTCTAGCTAAACTCCCTCCTTATATCTTTCTGAGCCTAGTACATCATCCTATGCTTTTTGAACCACTCAACGAGCTTATATATCATGGCTTTCATGAGGCTAGTTATAGGCAGGAATCGCACACCCTTCAACACTATATTGATGCACTCAGCAAGGTTTGTTGTCATATGTGTCCATTGATGTCTCTTGTCGTAGGCTTAATAGGACTTTTCCCTCAATAGTTCATTAATATATTTGTCAATATCAAGAAAACACAAGACTAATATTACCAACTCTCTCTTCACCAGATGTCGCTCCCATATATAACTTGCACAATTGAGGGGAATATGTTAAATAAGGATGCATACTTTTGTTATATAAACCTACAAGAAAGTAGGTTTGTGTGCATACCCGCAAACTTAACCGTGTTTCT
Source organism: Biancaea sappan (assembly GCA_037074585.1). Classification (NCBI taxonomy): domain Eukaryota; kingdom Viridiplantae; phylum Streptophyta; class Magnoliopsida; order Fabales; family Fabaceae; genus Biancaea; species Biancaea sappan. Next base: position 31,015,726 of record CM073493.1, read on the forward strand.
TGCCTCCTCATTATTGAAATCTCTCATGACAATAGAGTAAATATGATGTATACCATAGAAATGATGTGAAAATGGTGGTTCACCCATCACTTGCGAGTCCTCCATGGTAAGCATGACCACAGTTCCCCTATCTGAAATGAAGCTTACATCTAGCCTCTCCCTCACAATGTTGTCAAGTAGCTAAATCAAAAACCATGACCATGATGCCCTAGTTTCCTCCATGACGATGGCAAATGCAATAGGAACAATATTTCCATTTCCTGTGCTTTCTGGAAGCTATCAAATTTTTCGCTTATACTTCCCAAACAAATGGGTACCATCAAGTTGAAGGATTGATTTCAAGTACGAGAAACCATTGATATAAGGCTTGTACACCCAAAAAACCCATTGAAAGTACTGGACATGCCTATTCAACCTATGCAAAATTTTTCTCTTAAAGTACACCTTTGTGCCTGGCATGAAGTATTGGACGGTAGCCAACCAATGAGGCTAGAAAGCATACGACTTCTCCCAATTCCCAAACACCCTTGCAAGTGCTTTGTGTTTAGCATTTTGAGCTTTCTTGTATGAGATAGTATACCTAAATTGAGCAGTCACTGAATTAATAATCTAAGAGACAAGCACACTTGGGGTTCTAGTAACCATTGGAATGATACAAGATGTGATCAAATTTGAGTCTAGCTTCGGTTGATCTTAGGTTTGCCAAGACACATGCCTGGGGGCCACTATACTTTGTGATTTTCCACGTCGACAAATGTTTCACCCAGATGGCCCTTAACTTCTAACTACAACTCCTATCATACTTTGGGCACCTCATATCCATGCAACTCATATTGCTTTTGACCAACGTGAAGGTGTTATGTCTTTTCATCCTTTACCTCATTCAAAGAAGTTTTCTTATTCTTGAAGATCATGTTGACATATAGCTTTTGCTCATAGCCATAATTCACCATATCAACAATGTCAGAACCTTCAGGTGAATCAGTCGCATCTATATTAATTTGAGAGAAAAACTCTCTTGCAAAATGCTAAAAACCCTCAATGGATTTTGCACCATAGCTTGATCCCACTACCTCTTCCCCTTCACTATCATCATCCTCGTTGTCACAATTTGGCTCATCATCCAACTCATTATTTTCATTGTCTTTGCTGGGATCTTCACCCCAGCCTATGTGGAGGACATGTTCTACATTGATTGCATCATCATAATCAATTATATGCCTATGGGTGACCTCAACTGAAAAATCTCCATCATCATCAAGCCTAACTGTGGGGGTTGCTTGGTGTGAGCTCTCCTTGAATTGCTGTACAGTTTCAGTTGACAAATGTATGGCTAGTACGCTAACTCATCCATTTCGTTGATCAAATGTTGTGAGGGAAATGATTAGGTCAGGAGATCTGTTGCACTAGCACAACTTCAAACACAAAAACACCTAGCTAGATCACTTAGAAGACTGTATCATTTTCATTGTGCGCCTCAATCATCAGCTTTACATTTGAATCATCTTCAATTCGAATGATATTAGGACACTTGTATGCAATTCGGACCACCTTCGGATCTAGGGTGAGCTTCAATTTACAATGGATATTCTCCTTTAATGCCTCAAAGTCTATGTTGCCGTCTATCACAAATTGTTTTGGATCGTCGAACTCAATACCATCCTCATGACTGCCCTTCACAATTTGCGGATTGTAGTGTAGGAACATCCTAAATCTTGTCATAATGTCCCCTACAAAAGTTATAATAAAATTATTAACAAATATTATGTCATTTTTTAGTCTTTTCCCATATATTTCAAATTCTAGTTGTAATTAAAAAAATTTACTTAATGAACTTTAATTATTAGACATGAGTTTAAATTATAATAGCACGAGATTAATCAACTGTAATTACATTATAAAATCTATTTTCTTAATTGTTAATTTTTGTTAATTATTTGGAGTGCTAATATTAATATATATTATTTATATATTCCTAATTATAAAGTAATATGATTTTTTATATCGTTAGTTATTATACAAAATATGGTGTTACTATGATCTTTTATTAACAATTGATATCCCACAGAAAAGGTAAATTGGGTAACTTAGATTTTTACATATAAAAGAAAACACGCTATTTCTTGTAATTTTTCAAATATTTCATTTTTTTGTAATAAAAATTAATTTTGTGGTGAAAAATTATATTTTTATTGTAAATTCCAAAAACACAATTACAAAAAATATATTCTATTTTTAGCTTTTTTTTTATAAAATTGGATTTTATAATGCATAGTAATAAAAACTTAAGTTAATAATTTTTTTAATTGTGTAGATACTAAAAATAAATATTTAATATTTAAATTTTAATAAATATTTGTTTAAAGTATAATATCTTTTTCAATTTTAATAAACTAAGTTTAGTAAATATTTGGATTATTATTTACAATAAACAATTACATTGTAAAAATAATAAAAAAAGGTTAAGTATAATTTATATTTTACTTTAAAATTTTTTATGACATTATAATATATTTACACATAATGAAAAATTACTTATGTTCATAGTGGTTTAAATTTAGTGTCAATATTAATTTTTATTGTTTAATATTGCTAGTTATAATTTATATTTTTTTAACTTTATTCCAAAATCATCTGTTAGTTAAACATAATTATAAAAAAATCATAATTATAATTTAAGTTTTTTAAAAATTATTCAAAATATTAGTCTTCAACATGTAAAATATGTTAATCTCTCACATGTAAAATAAAAAAAGTTCAAGCATAATCACAATGGACAAATAACATGCAATAACCAGAATAAATACATACATTAAATGTACTAGCTCAAAAAATGTAGATAATTTTTGTGTTGACATTACAAGCTTAAAAAATTTATGAGAACTGAGTAAGTATATTTGAGATAGAGAGGTTGTGGAAGATCACAAAAGGCTTATGGGAGGCAAATCAGATAAAGAGATTGGGAGAGATTGGGAGATTGGGTTATGTATGTGAAAAATGAGAGAGATAAGGGTTTTGTATGTGTGTGTTTGTGTATGTGTGTGCGCGTGTGTGTGTTGTTTGGCCGGGGGACGGGGCGGGGGATTTAAATACAGAAGGAAGGGGTGGGTGGTGATTGAGGGAAAGAAGGAAAAAAAATGTGGTTTAATTTTTTTTGTTGGACCCGTCAGTCGGGTCAGTGGCCTATGATGTATTAGACTGATACATCACAGGATCTATTTATATTTTTGTTTGATCCAAGTGTTATATACCTTGGTCCCAGGCGTATCACACCTGGACTATAAAATACCCACGCGTGATACGCTTGAGACCCAGGGGCACTTCACAAGTACCCTAAAAAGAAAAATGGTATGGATAGTCTATTGAGCAAAATAATGACATTGAATTAGGGTTAGGAGTGGAATTTATTTTGGGTTTGGGTTTACTATTGTCAAAATCCCTGTTTTGTGTCAAACTTGTTCAATTGTTCTAAAAAAGTGTCAAATTCGCTCTAATTGTTATTGCCGTCTAAACTAATAATATAAAAAACACTAACATGTCCAAATATGTAAATAAACGCTCAAAAGAAGTTGCTAACATATGAATTTAAATATTAATTTCATGCCTCAAATTTTAGTGATGAATATTATCCGCTACAAATTTGTCACTAAATACAGTTTTAGGGATGGAAAACCTAGATTAGTGATGGTTTTATTCATCTCTAATTCCTTTTTTCTTCTAGTAGTGCCAGTAGCTAAGATGGTAACTGTTCAAATCGTCCTTGCTCTCCCAGCAACTTACTAAATACTAATGGCTGGTATCTCAAATGAACGTACATAATGCGTTCCTTCAAAGTGAATAATCCTGGATTTGGCAATCAGTGGAGAAGCGTGTGTCCTTTGCTCAAATCTCTATACAAATTAAAACAAGCATTGCATCAGTTGAATCTAAAGATGACTGAAGCTTTAATCTCTAATACACATGGGCAAAGCAAATTTTTTTTTTTTATTCACTAAGCATCGGGATCAAGAAATGGTTATAATTCTTGTTTATGTATATGACGTTCTATTCACAGGAAAATAGTATGAGACCAATTCGAGAGTTAAAATCCAATTTGCAGCACAACTGATCAAGAAATGGTTATAATTCTTATTTATGTCTACGACATTCTATTCCCAGGAAAATAGTACGAGACTGATTCAAGATTTGAAGTCCAATTTGCAGCACAACTTTAAGATCAAAGATCTTGGAGACCTTAGATGCTTTCTTTGGAATGGAATTGGCAAGAAGAAAGGTATCATCCTCAGTCAATGAAAATATACACTCGATCTCATCTCTGAGGTTGGTCTTGCTGGATCAAAGCTAAGCTAGCATGCACACTTCTAAAATAGAATGTGAAATTGACGTCTGATCAATATGATAAGCACTTTGGGTTGAACTAGGAAGATGATCTCTTGGGAGATGCATCAGCTTTTAGAAGATTAACGGGATGCTTAATATACTTAACAATAAGATATCTAAAGCGACTTCTTAGTAACAAAAATATGAAATTTAACAACAATAAATTTTATAATTTAATAAAAAAATATAATCTTTTAGAAATTAAATTAAAACACTTAAATTTTTTAAAAATTAAATTAAAAAATTATAATATTTTAGAGGCGAATCAGCAATTTACTCTACCTCTAATTTTGTCACTTGTGCGGTGTCTATCTTAGCTCTCTATGGTAACAATGATATACTTGGTCAAGAAAGACCACATCATAATAGAATGAAAGCAAAAGGCAGTGAAAATGAAATGACAAAAGAAAAGAGAGAGAGAATAAACAGACATAAAGAAAAAACAATGAATGATGGAAGCATGTGTTACAAGAGACAAGAGTGGGATTCCCTGCCTTATGCCCACCAAAAATACTACACACTTTACCACTGAATGCCTCATCTCAGCCTTCATCACCCCACTTTACTTCACTTTGTCTACCTTTTACTCCACTTTCACGCTTTTTCTTTTCGCCTTTGTGTGTGATTATAGGACGGTTGAGATAATTTAGGTTTTGATAAATCATGATTTATAGAGTTAATTTTAGAAAAATTTAAGCTTGTGTAAATTATAATTTGTAGAAATAATAATTTAGTACTTTTATTAAAATCATGATTTAAGGACAAAAATACATTAATACAAAAAAAAATTTCCTTAAAAATCAATCTAAAGATTGTAGTTGTAGAAAAAATAATATTAAAGAGACCACCAAAGATGGCCCAAAACACCCTAGCCAGCCCCACTGCATAGGAAGTGGACCCTTTGCCATAAGGCAGAGGTATTTGGTTCTGTAGACCATTGGATTAGTGTAGGATTCACCTTGAGATATAAGTCCCACACGATTTAATAATTCACAGAAGCCAAAGACTTTATCTTATGACAGAGAACCCATGCCCCACTGCATAACCTCCCACATAACCACCAATTTGGATGTTGCTTAAACATTAGATTTATATGTACTTATTTATATTTTTATTATTAAATTTTTATTACAAATAAAATACGTGTAAAATTTTTTAGAAGAATTAATTAAATGATGATGAATTTAAAATATATATATATATAATTATTTTAAAAAATTATATGCTTATTTTATTTTAATTAAAGAATTTGATGATAGAAATATAAAAATTATATCTAAATTTTCTCCTGAATTTAAGTAACGAGGCCACAAACGCATACTTTAAGTTTTGCTGGAAGTTTGGAAAAAATAATATCCCTTTAAATTATTGACAAAATATTTTTGTCATTTAAATTTAAAGTTATTTTTATGTAAATCCACATTTTTTAATTGATTTTATCAAAAAATATTAACATCATTTGAAGTTAATAAAATTAACTCATTTAATGAATATAAATTATTAAAGAATACAAACAAAATTATTATAGATATCTAGCCTGATAACTAATCTAATAAACAAAAAGAAAAAGGTCGAAAGTACACGTTAAAAATACATCTACTTAAACTCATCAACTGAAATATTAAGTTCGATATTTATCCTTACATTCACTTTACCACATAATCTATAAGTCAATTAATTCATTAAAAATTTAAATTATTTTTCGTAATTAAAAATAAATCCAGAAGCATAAAAGCACATAGAACAAAATCAACAGAAAAATATATACATAACAAAACTAAAAAAAATCCCAAATTTTAAAAAATAGTTTTTATCAAAAACATATTTATATGGTTAAATTATTCTCAAAATCCTTATAATTTTCACTTAACTTTTAATTTGGTTGTTATAATTTGAAAATATATAATTGAGTCTTTATAATTTTTGAATTTTTTTAATTTAGTTCCTATTATAAAATTTTGTTAAATTTGAGTAATATAACCAATTATATATCATCTTGTCACTGGAAAATACACATAATTTAAATTAATGCACCCTAATTACTTTACATAAATTACATAATATGTTATATCTAAATTACTCAATATATAAAAAATCCCTATGAATTTCAAAACTTGACAATGAGTCGTGATAAATTTTTTAATATGTGCAAATTACCTTTTTTTTGTTAAAAAAATCTTTTAATAAACCTAGGTCAAAGCTCAATCGACAAAAAGATGTTACTTTAGCTACTAATATGGCATATAATATCACATTAGTTTGTAAAATTATTTTTTGGTTCATTCATATCCACCAAAACCCCACTTGTGACCTATCCCGTAATTAAATCACAACAATTTATCAACATAGTCCCCCAAAATGTTATATTATTTTCAAAAATTTTCTAAAATAACAATTTACTATCAAAATAGTCCCCAAAAGAGTTATATTATTGCCCAAATTGCCCAAAACAACAATTGACTATCAAAATGGCTCCAAAAAAGTTATATTATTAATAAAGGTGCCAAAACAACAATTAACTATCAATATCGTCCCCAAGAAGTTATATAATTACCAAAATTGCCCAAAACAATTTTCCAATGTGATCCCCAAAAGTGTTATATTATTACCAAAAGTTCTTCGAAACAACAATTTACTATCAAAATGGTCCCCAAAAGAGTTATATTATTACCAAAAGTACGCAAAACAACAATTTACTATCAATATGGTCCCCAAAAGAGTTATATTATTACCAAAAGTGCCCAAAACAACAATTTATTATCAATATGGTCCCTAAAAACAATAATTTTTCAATATGGTTCCCAAAAGAGTTATATTATTACCGAAAGTGCCCAACACAACAATTTACTACCAAAATGGTCCCCAAAAGAGTTATATTATTACCAAAAGTGCCCAAAACAACAATTTACTATCCATATAGTCCCAAAGAAGTTATGTAATTACCAAAAGTGGCCCAAAACTATAATTTACTACAAAAAAGGTGCATAAGAGTTACATAATTACCAAAATTGCCCCAAAACTATAATTTACTACAAAAAAGGTGCATAAGAGTTACATAATTACCAAAATTGCCGCAAAACTACAATTTCCTCATATGATGTCACTACGATCTCCTTGGGTGCTCTGAGTAGGCGGGGATTGGCTTGTCTACACAAATAGAAGCATGTTAATAACTGAGAATTATTTCAATTATGTGTTATGAACTAAATTTGTCACATCCCAAAATTTACATGTGAGATAAACATAAAATACCTAAGGTGTACCTCCATGGTACCCCTTAATCTCTATGAATATTCTTAATATCCATAACTATGTGAATCATAAATGTTTCAAGAAAGATATTCTGTATACATATTCAGAAAATATTCAACATTCATACACTATACAGTACTATACAACCTCTCAAGCCTAGGTGATCTACTAGATTACAGAGCATTTCTTAATCTTTACCAAATCTATATTTATTTGTTTACCAGACAAAAGTGTAGTATATCTTTAAAGGCTATAAATTCTCCTCCTCAACCACTGTATCTGAAAAGATAATCATAGAGAGTGTGAGTTAATCAAAACTCAGTGAGTAAACAACTGTACATGAAAATATCACAAGCACAAATACCACATTTACTAATACAATCAATCTATCATTTATTTTAAATAATTATAATATTACATTTGTCTGAATTTACGTATGATTTCTTGGGTGATCAATCCCTCAATCACTTTGCATTATGTGCCATAAATACTTGCACCGAGTGACTTGGGAATTTAACCCTCAAACTCTTTGTGCATAGGTTTTCACAGTTATACACTGAGTAGTATGGGACTCTAACCCTTTCAAACTCGTGCATAGATTTTCACAGTTATACACCGAGTAATATGAGACTCTAACCCTTTCAAACTCGTGCATAGATTTTCACAGTTATACACCGAGTAGTGTGAGACTCTAACCCTTTCAAACTCGTGTATTAGATCCCGTAGATCTTTTGCTCATCAATAAAATAGTGAGAATTTATCACAATACAATTACTATGAAATAAATTAATTTACACATACTTTTTTTCCTTTGAATTTCTATCATCAATCATAGCAATCATCATATATTGTCAATTGAAAGATTGATTGTTTAACATTTCAATAATATTATAAATGAGACTTATATTGTACTTTGTCTAATAATATTAAATTAGTCTAGTAAGGTCATTCACTTACAAAGTGTTCCAGTTTATTCAAGGAACTACTGCATCTAGTTATTTAGTTAATTAGAGAAATCAATTCACAAAGGTAATAAAATAATTCCCAATGATATTGTAATTTTTCTCAACTTGAACATACACTGGTAATCTTCTCAATTTCACAAATAATGCAAATGGTATTTATATTGTGCTTTGACTAATTTAGTAAATTAATTTTGTAAGGTTGGCTACTCACCTGGATTCCACGCTCTCAGCGCTCCCACCTTGCGCCTCAACCATCCCTATTGTAACCAGGTAAAAACCATTAGGGTTACAAAATAGAGAAATTTCCTATCACTAATATCAACCTTTACTCACATCTCAAGTTATAACTCCTAACCAGTAATTAATATCTAAATGAAATTATACCATTGGAAACTAGACTCAAAGAGATTTCCAACGATATAAAGTTTGCCCAAAACGGAATTCGGATGAAGAAGTTATGACTGATTGAAAATAAGCTAAGATTTTCTGGTACATCTGGGGCCTAGGCGCCACACATAGCGCGTGGGCGCCAACCCAAGCCTAGCGCCTGGGCGCCAAGCCCTTCTTCCTCCCCAAAACCTTCTGAACCTTGGCGCCTGGACGCCACGATCGCGATCTTTCGCGATTCCTCTCGGGTTTGGCTCAGATCTAGCCAAATCTCCACCGTTTTTCATGATTTCTTCCATGGGATCTCACCCTTAATGTCTAAAGAGCATTTAGACACCAAAAACATCAATTTTAATCGAGAAATGAAGCCGAAATATTGATTTTTACCCCAAACTTCCTTAAAACTAGAAAATAGGGAAAAACTTAAGAAATAGAAATTTCTACCTCGATTCCTTACTTTCCCTACGTTGTTTGGCTCCTAGAGGCTCGCCCCGTAGCCCGAGATCCACCCTCCAAAGTCCGGTTGTGGAGTTGAAGTGTAGAGAGAGAAAGTAGAGAGAAGAAAGAGAGAAAGAGAGGAGAGAAGGTGAAGAGAGAGAGAGAGGAAAGGAGAAAATGAGGAAAAATAGATGAAGCCACCTATATACTTGCCAGGGGTAAAATTATCACTTGCTCTCTAGTTGACCCTCAGTCAAGACTAGTAAAAGCAAATTTATAAAATCTGACCTCGGGTGTTTCTAAATCCTAAGTACCCCACAAATTTTCTTATTTCACTTTAGTCCCTCTCAAAGTCTCAAACTCCACTTTAACCTCGAATGTATCATCCTTTTAGTACCGGACTCATAATTCATTTTCATAAGCTCTATTCTTCTTCTCGGGTTCCTACTTGGTCATTTCTCAAAAGTACTCCATATTCTCTTTTCTTTTCATTTTAGCCCTTGAAAATTTGTAAAAATTTTCCAAATTTCCTTCACTAATTCAAAAGAACATTTTTCATGTAATTAAATTTTTTTTCAATAAATTTCAAATAGATTTTAATTATTCATGTAAATTCTTGGGATATTACAAAATTATAAAATAAAATTATTGTTTTGGGGAATTTTTGGTAATAATATAACACTTTTGGGGACCATATTGAAAAATTGTTGTTTTGGGCACTTTTGGTAATAATATAACACTTTTGGAGACTAAATTGAAAATTTGTTATTTTAGGCACTTTTGGTAATAATATAACTTTTGGGGACTATATTAATAGTAAATTGTTGTTTTGGGCACTTTTGGTAATAATATAACTTTTGGGGACCATATTGATAGTAAATTGTTGTGTTGGAAACTTTTGGTAATAATATAACTTTTTTGGGAACCATTTTGATAGTAAATTGTTGTTTTGAAAAACTTTTAATAATAATATAACACTTTTGGGGAACATACTGAAAATTTTGTTTTGGACACTTTTGGTAATAATATAAATTTTGGAGACCATATTAATAGTAAATTGTTGTTTTGGGCACTTTTGGTAATAATATAACTCTTTTGGGGCCATTTTGATAGTCAATTGTTGCTTTGGATACTTTTGGTAGTAATATAACTCTTTTGGAGACCATTTTGATAGTAAATTGTTGTTTTGAAAAATTTTTGATAATAATATAACACTTTTGAAGACCGTATTGATAAATAGTTATGATTTAATCATGGGATGCAAGGATGGGTCATGATCAAGTCTTGGTAGATATGAGATGGATATGAATGAACCAAAATAAATTTTGGAAGCTAATATGACATTTTATATCAGTACTTTATGTGACCTTTTTTTATTGACTGTATGTTAATTGTTAGGTTGACTAATAATTTTTTTTTAACAAAAAAGGTAAATTGCAAACATTAAAAATTTAATTTTAAAGTTTATAGAATTTTCTACATATTGAATAAAATTCATATAAAAAAATTTTATTTTTTTAAAAAATTTAATAATGAAAACTAAATTAAAAATTTATATAACTATGATGATTTAATTACAAATTTTTAAATTAAAGAGCCAAATTAAAATTTAAGTGCAATTCTAAAGACTAAGAGAATAATTTAACCTATTTATGTTGTAGTCTTTAAAATTATTCTATTTATATATTATATTTGTATATATTTAATCCTTTTGAAATTAAATAAATATACAATTTAGTGTTTTTTTTTTCATATGGCAAATTACAACCTTTGAGGATTAGCCGCGCAGTCGAGCACCAGAGTTCTAAGACGAGCTCTAGAAACAAAATTTTAAGGGCCACATTATGTACTTTTTTCTTTTTCAAGGAAATGAGAAAAAAAAAAAGAGGAAAAATGGTTTTGGTCGACGAGTTAACTCGGGACGAGTCCGCCGGCGGCATGAATATCTTTGAGCAAACCCAGGACCTGCTGCATCGTGGGCCTCTTCCCCGGTGACTCGGCCGTACACAAGTACGCGACTCGGAGACTCTCCACCATCTCCCTCTCCGACTCGCCACCGCTGCCGCCGTCGAGTCTCAGCCTCTCGTCCAACGCCTGCACACCGTTCCCCTCTCTCACGAGCTTCCTCACCCACACCACCGTCTCCGCCGTGCCGGGCTTCCCCGTCAAGAGCTCCATAAGCACAACGCCGAAGCAGTAAACGTCCGTCTCGGTGGTACAATTCGGGTTAATTTGCCGCCCAATTTTTCGCAACCCGAAATCGGCGATTCGGGGCTCGAAGTCGTCGGCGAGTAGGATATTGGAAGTGACTACGTGGCCGTGCACCACGGGCTTTGATCCCGCGTGGTGGAGATATGCCAGGCCACGCGCTATCCCGACGGCAATACGGTGTCGTGTTAGCCAACCCATCTTTTCCGGAGAAGAGACCAGCGAACCGACGCCGCTTTGAATCTCCCACGTGTCGCCACTCCAATCCTCCACGTTAGTTTCCCCCGTTGGTAGCTCATGTATCCACCTATTCAAATCGCCGTTTGACATGAACTCGTATAGAACCAGCTTCTCCCTACCTAAAATTGCAATGAAATAATACAAAATTAATGCTACTAAATGATCACATTTAATTAGAAATATGAATTTTTCAGCCTTGTAGAAGTTTTTAACATAATGTTAAAACTAATCACATTAACATGATGTTAAACGATACCAAACGTGCATTAGATTTCGCTTAGATTTCGCGTTTCATCTTACATACGTGTTTGTTAAATTTCATACTCCATTTTTAGGGGTGAAATACTCAATTTTTTAAGATTGCAGAAAAAATTCAATTACATCTTAGTCCACAACAATCAACTAGTTCTTATGACAACATGATACTTTTTTTTCTGTTATAAGACATTCTGTGCATCCAATTATATTTTTACGAAAAATCTTTTTTTTTTAATGTCTTAAGTACAAGATTTTATATATTTTGACAATTGGATAAAATGGTTAATGAGCTAATAAAGACGATTAATATTTCAAAAATATAAAATATAACTTTGATTGGTGTGTGTTATACTTTTTTTAAAAAAATCAAAATATAACCATTTCATTCGCAAAACCCAAAAGGTACAGAGACTGTCGAAGGTACAATCACCAACTTCTATACGTAATCATACCCGGAGTTAGATTCAGGGAAAATGGGTGCATAATAAGTTACTGAGTACGACATTATGAGATTAAAAATTTAAAACCCGTGAAGGCCATTAAATGTGAGTAGGTTCAATTAAATTTCAGAAAGAACTCTGCTGCCAAAAAAAAATCAAATTTTGGAACCAAACGAAAGCAAAGCAGCTCGGTAAATTAAGGTACGGTACGGTACCTGCAATGCAGTAACCGGAGAGGGGCAGTAAATTTGGGTGCTTGAGCTTGGATAGGTCAAGGAACAGAGCCACGGCGTCATCATGATCTACGTCTCTAGCGTTTTCGAGAACTTTGATTGCCACGTGGACGTCTCCTAAGACGGCTCTATACACGGGCCCACATCTTCCCTCGGCGAGCTGCGAGTCCCTCCCGAAGTGTGACGTGGCAGCGATCAGGTCCTTGAAGCTCAGGTTCATCAGCGGCTTCTCGAACATCACGACCGGCGCAGACGATGGCTCCTTCAAGTCAGCGACCCACGACGTGCCCGACTCGGTCTCGAAAGCGAACGGCCCAGATTTCTCGAACTTGATGGCCAGTGATGATGGGACCGGCTTCGAGATCGCCCATTTGTTTCTTTTAGCCAATTGCTTTTTCTTTCTGCAGATGCAAAATACCCAGATGGAGAATAGGACAATGACGAAGCCCGAAGCAGAGGACACTGCAAGAATCAGAGTTTTGGATTTTGATTTTGATTTAGGTCTTTTGGTAATGATGGGTTTTTGTTTATGGGAAGAACGCCGAAACGGCGCCGTTTTGGATGCCTCGTAATTGAAGTTGTTACCGGCGTGGAGGAAAGCTGATTTGCCGAATTTCCTATACGCATCGAAACTAACTAATGCTCTGAAGTGGTTACGAGAAATGTTTAAAAAATGGAGGCTGTGGAGACTCGGGAAATCAGAAGGGAAACTACCATTCAAGTCGTTGTTTGACAAGTCCAAGTAGTTCAGTGACTTCAAAACAGAGATGGGTTTGATATTTCCTTTGATATTGCAGCTCGAGAGGTCTAGGTGGTATAGCTTGGTTAGCCTTTGGAAGCCAGTAGGTAGAGATTTCAAACTGTTATGAGAAAGGTCCAGAACTTTTAGGCTAGAGAATCCAGAAAGCTGAACCCTATTGGTGAACCTATTGTGAGAGAGGTTCAGCATTTGAAGGGAAAAAAAGGAGCCATTTTTAATGGCGGCTTCGAACCCAATGCTACCTCCGAACCTGTTCTTGGAAAGATCGACTTCCAATAAGCTCGAACTCGCCCAAACCCAGCTAGGCAAGTGACCTTGCAGAGAATTCCCAGAAAGATCAAGAACCTGCAGGTTTGAGAGGTTCTTCAGAAACCCCCATGAGATAGTCCCACTAAGATTCTTGGAAGGAAGCTTTATGGTACTAATCATGGAACAGTTGGAATCTGCTGTTTGGAACAACCAGGAAACGTTGAATCCAGAGACTGATTTGAAGGCCCTGGACACAAGGTCTCGGTCTTGTTCCCTAATTTTGCATGGGGAAGAATCAACGAGAGCAAACAGGGCCAGAATAATCAAGAATCTGAAAAAGCGTCTCATTTTCGGAGTGGCTTCAGTGTCTCAATTTCGCTGCGTCCTTTATAGTATATACCCTGCTTGTTTCTCTGAGACGCTTCGAAAGAGTAAAGACGGAAGGAGAGGAGAGAGAGAGAGAGAGAGAGAGAGAGAGAGATTGGTCTATGCTCTATAGCATAGTGCTGTAGGTAGAGTGGGACAGTTCGCGGCTATAGTGAAGTAGGAAGCAACGACGCTGTCGTCTTTGACGGACAAGTTAACGGCGCGTGAGTATGTGGCGAAACTGAAACTTGGAAAAACAATTTAGTCCTTTTCTTTATGGGTTTGCCTTGCATTTATTATAATATCAATTAAAGTTAGGGTGTTCAAAAATTTAATTTGATTTAAATAATTAAATCTAATCGATTTTGTAAAATTATAAAATTATTTAATTTTAATTTCTAAACAGTTTAATTTAGTTGAAATGTTAAGTTTATTTTAAATTATTTTGTATGCAATAATTTTTAATTTTAATAAAATATATAAATATAAAAAAGATTAAATTATTTTTAAAAGAGATTAAATTAATTATAAAAAATATATATGTAAATAATTTTGTTGACTTAAAAATATATTAATATAATATATATATATATATATAATATAATTTTTTTATATATATAAAGTTAATTCAATTCGATTTGATTTTGAAAGAACTAAATTAAACTAAACTGATAGTTCAACTTAATCAATTAAAATTTATATTTCAAAAATTGTTTTAGATCTCATTTTTTTTATTTTAGTTAATTTCATTCAGTTTTGAACATCCCCTAATTTAGGCTATATTTGAGATTATTTTTAAGTTAATTTATAACTTATTTAACTAACTTATAAGTTTTTTGACAAAAATAGATATATTTGATAAATAAACTTATTTGAGTAACTTATAATTTATTTTAAAACACTACTTTAAATAATTTATAACTTATATTTTTTATATTTTTTTATTCTTATTATTTTATTAAAATTTCTATTCTCTCATATTCCTCATTTGTTTATAAAATAAAATATATATATATATATAGTTATAATATATTATATAATATATATATATATATATAGTTATAATATATTATATAATATAATAAATAAAATATATTATATATATATAAAATAATTAAATATATTTTTTAAAATTAATTTTTATATATAATTTAAATTAATTTAATTAAAAATATATTTATTTTATATTATTTTAAAATTATAAAATATGAAATAAATATGTTCTTTTATGTTCTTAAGCATTTATTAACTAATTTAATAGCTAATTTTATTAAATATTTTTAATTTAATAAATTAACTAAACAACTCTCAATTAAAAATTATTTTTTATATTTTGACTTAATTTTTAAATTTTTAACTAATTTATTTGACAAACAAAACTTGAAATTTGTAAAGAGAACAGAGGTATAGTTGGGATGCTAGTTGAAAACCAGATATACGGTTAACACAGCAGTGACGTCAAAGGCATTGTTGTGCGAACGGCCTCCGTTGCTAATATTGTTAGCAACAATTATAACCGTTATTAAAACAAACAAATCGTTGCTAAAATATAAACGTAGTTAATTTTAGCAACGGTTGTCATTTTTCACAACACTTTAATTTTAGCAAAGATTTGTAAATTTTAGCAACGATTATAACTTTTGCTAAAAATATTAGCAACGGTTATAATCATTGCTAAAACGATTAAAACCGTTGCTAATAAAAAAATCCCTCTATTTTTTCAATACAGAAAAACAGGGGTTCTGAACTCATCGTGGTCATTTAATAAAATTTTGTTCACGCATTTGAAATACAAAATTATTTTTTCAAAATATAATAACTAAAAACTTTTTATTTTAAATTTTTGTTTAAATTATTAACAGTGTCGAGAGGAGAATGGCGGGAGTGAGTAGGAGAGAAAGGCCCAAAATAGATTTGAAGGGGACCTCGACTGTAGTTGGATGTTGAAACTGATAGGGTCCCAGTTGTGTTGTTATAAATATCGTAGAACAGATGATGTCATACTAAACTTGTTCTGCTCACCCTACAATAAATTTGCCAGGTAGATAGTTGACAAACGACAACACATTCTTCACCTACAAATTTTCTCCAATTAATATTTTCTCATATTTTTTAACACATATCTAACTTATACTTTTATTCTACTTCAAAATAAAATATAGCCATATCTTACATTTCAGTTAAAATTGAATTTGAAAAATTATGTGATTTTAAATGAAACCAAAGTAATTTTCATAAAAAAAAAATTGAAGACTACACATGATAGAGTTATAAAATATCATATGATAAATTATGTTGGTTTTACATGCTATATAATATTTTCATTTTCCTAATAATATAAAAGGAATAAAATAAATTTTTAGATGTATTTTAAAATTTGAGTATTATAATTATAATCAGTGCTAGTGATATTACTGGGATCACGCATGAGTTTCCAAGCTATGCAATGAATAATTCCAAGAAATAAGTAAAGAAGTATAAATTTTAAATTTCGTTACAAAAATTAAAGTGGTGTGTGAATAATTTATGTGTATTTCCATTAATGTTCTTACAATTCTGTATTTTTGGATAATTGATTTCTAAGAATTGACAAGTTGAGAATTGTAGTATGGGCATGGGGTGCAGAATATTAGAGGTTAAATTACAAGAGATGTTAAAAGGAGTTTGGCAGCATATATGTTTGTTTAGTTGTCCCCTTTTTGGTCTCCTTAACCACTCCATTCCGCAGATCAAGTGCTCAGGATTCTCCAAACAAGCCTCCCTAGACTGAAACCGATCAGGTCTTGTTGATCATAGATTGCATTGATCGTGCGGTTAAATTATAATCACTGTTAGAAAAATAGTGGTAGTTTAAAAGAGAGTAAAAATTTTATAATTATTTTTTAATTATTATTAAAATTTTTTTATATTTATGTATTTTATTATTATACTTTTATGCTTATAAAAAAATTTATTTCTCTTCATTTTAGATAAAAATAGTTAGAAATTATTTTCTCTTTTTTTTTCTTTCAAACTTTTTAGATTATATATTTTTATTTTCTACTATTCTCACAATTGAATATTTTGATTGTTGAATGAACATTTAGAATGATCTATTTAATTCTAGAAAAAATATTGTAAAGGTAAAATAATTTTTATAATCATAAAATAATTTTTTTAAAAAATAATGATGGTAAATTTCACGACAATCAAATCACACAAGTG
This sequence comes from Biancaea sappan, assembly GCA_037074585.1. Classification (NCBI taxonomy): domain Eukaryota; kingdom Viridiplantae; phylum Streptophyta; class Magnoliopsida; order Fabales; family Fabaceae; genus Biancaea; species Biancaea sappan. The sequence continues at coordinate 31,033,106 of CM073493.1, forward strand.
TATTGTTCGCGCGATTAATGATTGAGATTCCATCTTGTTAGCACGTGCATAGGATTAGATTCGTGTCCCTCATGCTAATAGCTAGGGTTCCTCTTTGCAAGTAAATTATAATAATCGAATGAATTATTGATTTGTTCCTTTAAAAGAATAAAATTGTCTTAATTAATGTTTAAAATATTAAGTGTCTTAATTTATTTTATAAAAAATTATATTTATCTCAATATATTCTATTTATTTGTTAAAATAATTTTTAGTATAAAATTTGAGATTTAACAATGTAAATTTTATAATTTAACAACGAAAAAAATTAAATTAAAAGAAACATAATTTTTTAAAAATTAAATCCAAATATTTGATTTTTGTAATCATAATCTTTTTAATACTAAATAGGTAATTTGCTCTATAATAAACTATTGGGCAACGAATAATATCAGCCATACCTTTTGCCTTCAAAAGTTAAGGTTCTTTCTATACACACATCTAGCAAATAACTAGATTAGTTAGATAACTTGGAAAAAAATAATACAAATAGAACTTTCTAATTTTAATTTATTTGTCAATGTCCTCATCAAATTTAATGAATAAAAAATTATTCTCTTCGACTTTTTTTTTTGCATTGAGATTATAAAATTTACTTCTCAAGAATGGAATTTTTTTTTCATAAATTAAAATTATTTCCCTAAGACTTTAACGATGTTAATTTTTTAAGATAAAATTACAAGAAGCCTTTGTTGAATGAAGTTGCTCAGTTTGGCTTAAATAATTTATTTTTAACTGAATTAAAATGTGAACTGATTGAAATACGCAAACTAATTCAAATAATACTTTGATCATAATATTTAAAAAAGACTCAAAATTATCATAAGGATAATCATTGTATATGGAACAATAATTTTAGAGTAAGTTACTGAGTTGCTCATTAAAAGACTACAATCGTTTCAGCTTAATTCTTTAAAGATTAATGACCCGTTTAGTACACAATACTATTAAGGAAAAGAAAGGAAATGAAAGATAGAAAGGAAAAAGAAAACCAAAAAAAAGGAAACAAAAGATGAAAAAAATATGTTTAGTATGTAACTAAAAAAATGAAAGAAAAAGAAAAAAATGTGTTTGGTATGTATTTTTTAATAGAAAAGAATGAGATTAATTTATAAAATTACCCCTTTGAATTATAATTATAATTATTTTTAAAATATCATCTAATTCAATGATTCTTTCTTTCTCTCTTTCCTACTTTCCTCTTCACAGATTATCAAAAACTTTCATCTTCATAGCATATTAGAAGAAACAGTCAATGATTCTCTCTCTCTCTTTCCATGCTTCTGTTCTTCTTCTTATCCTTCCTTCCTTGTGCACATATTCCACGCTTCAAAAGCAACACTTTAGATTACATCCTTCAAATAACAGTAGAAATTTGCCATCGCTTTCAAGGCAAAAAACCTTCAAATTGTTCGCTGAATAAGACAATCCCGCCATCGCCGCAGAGGACTCCTGTCACAACCCAAACCCAGATCGTGACCAGTGCAGACAGTGTATTACCAACATTGTCGCAAGCCTAGATTTCTATCGTAGGATCGTATGTGGCCTATATGATTATAGAGTACACTAGAGCAATATAATAAAAATATATTACCTAACCCTGAAAAATGGGAAGACATCCTTGTTTTGCGAGCCATTGACCTGATCGCTCCTGCATACCTGCATCTGTAAGGGGGTGAGTCTAATCCACAAACTCACCAATGTTAGCCCTACACTACACAAATATACATAATATATATATATATACACCCAATCGAGAATTCATCCCGCATGACACCAAGCTGCCTGTAGGTACGCATATGATGTCACGCCTCATCATATTCTCCCCCAAACACACATACACCATATAAAATAAATGCATGAAAACCTACACAAGGGTCCCACACCATATTTCAAGAGCTTAATCAACGTGGGTCTATATTTTCACGGATTATTATTCAAGAAATTCCACTATGTACCCAGTCTACTGGGTCATATCCATAACCATAACATACATATGGTCTCTCGGATTATGCCCTTAGCTAATACATATATATCCCACACACAAATAAACCACCACACACACAATACAAAATGCAGATGAATGAGATACAATGTTTATTCCACTCTTTTTCATACCACATTGGGGACTAGCCCTCAATGTGTATGCACACCCATTGACACCACTCAGTGGTATTACACAATGGGCAGCTTTCCGCTCTATTTCCACACTTTTTTACTTCTCATAATATAAATATGCATATGAAAATATGCAATGCATTCACACAAATACCACAACCAATCCTCTATTCACATATCCTAAATAATTCTCACTACATATTCTACACAAATAATACATTTAATAAATAAATGTATATAAAACAATATAAATATACATATACATACATACATATATATATATATATATATATATATATATATATATATCTGTATATAGGAGAGTTAGTGATGCGATCTTTCCGACAAGTGTATCGGGTCGCACAAGTAGTAAAGTGAGAGAAAGAATTATCGTCCTCAAGGATTAACTTTTAACAATTATCAATTTTACTAGATCAAGTTATATTTGGACGGAGAAAAAGATAGAGAATTCACAGAAACTAAACTAAACTAACGACAAGGAATTAACTACACGATAAATGAAGAAATACACAATAACACAGTGGGAATAGGGGATTCATTTTCTTAACTCCTAATCCGATTAATTCATAGACAAACCAATCTTTAAATCGTTAAAGAATACTTAGATACATTTGCAACCCAATGTCTTGGTAAAACAAACCTTCCTTACCAAAATAATTAGCTAATGTCTTAGTCAAATTATTTGGTTCGGAGTTTAAGCTTGAGAACCCATAAGACCATGCAAATAAGATTATCTATGTCTGGTATAACCTGATTCATTGTAGAAGTTACAAGGGCTAAAATCATATCTAACTATTTCTAGCTTAGACAAGATAAATCCCAAATACATCTAAGTTACATGATTGCAATCACATAAAAGGAAATAAAACAGTAAATCTACTACAATAATTAGAACTGTAATTATATTAAAGTATTCAACAAAAAAGCTTCAAAGGAAGTTAATATACATCAATCCCCTAAACCCTAGAGTTCAGTTACAACATGAACAAGGGAAAGAAAAACATAACAAATACACAACAAAACATGATCAAGAGGAAGGAGAAAAAGGAAGAAAAGCTTCAAAATCAGTAGGAAAGAGGTCTTCCATCTCCTCCATTTTTGCCCCAACAGATCTCCCTTGCTCCTCCAACCAAAAGATCCTAAAAACCTCTACATAAATACTATATATAGTAAAAATCACGCAAGTGCAGAAGCGGGGCGCTTAGGCACCAAGCAAAAAATAGGTTAACAGAGAGAACAAGGGTTGGCGTTGGGGCGCCCTGTGTGGCGCTTGAGGTGCCACGTATTGAAGCTTGGACAAAGAGTTGAGATGCTGGCGCCCTATCAGATTTGCAGCAAATCAGTGCTTTGCTTTAGAATTTCATTAACTCACCAACAAGCATCAGCCCATAATAGAAAGCCTACAAGAATATACAGCAAAAGCATTAAAAGGCAAGGGAAAATAGATTAAAACAAGATAAAATAAAGAAACAACTATGTACAAAGAGATAAGCTAAAATAAAGGGTAAAGCATGCAGAAGGATAGCAAAAAGGGATCAAGGAGAGGAAAAAACCCATAAGAAACTACCTAAATTAACCAAAATAAAGGACTTATCAGTTAGATAGATCCCTCACCTAGATTTCATGCTCTCTTAGCAGCCAGATTGTGCCTCGACCATCCTTATTAAGTAACCATGCAAAACCATTAGAGTTACGAAATAGACAAATTCTCTACTACCAATCTTGACCTTTACCCATCCTTCAATTATAACTCTTAACCGGAAATGAATCTCCAAATAAAACTTATACCATTGGAAACTAGACTCAAAAAACTTTCTAATGATCTAAAGTTTGCCCAAAACGGAGTTCGGATGAAAAAGTTATGACTGTTTGAAGAACAGCCCGTGAACACCTCGGAATGCTTGGCGCCTGGGCTCCAAGATCTTCATCTTCCCCAAATCTTCTGAACCTTAGCGCCTGGGCATGAACACGTTCTTCCGCGATTTCCTTTTGGATTTGGCCAAGATTTGGTCAAATTTCCATCGTTTTTTATGATTTCTTCCATGGGATCTCATCTTTGGTATCTAAGGAGCATTTAAACACCAAAAACTCCAATTTTAATTGAGAAATGAAGCAGAAATCTTAATTTTACCTCAAATACCCTTAAAACTATAAAATAGGTAAAAACATAAGAAATAGGATTCTTATCTCGATTCCTTACTTTCTCTACGTTGCGAGGCTCCTAGAGGCTCACCTCTTCGCCCGAGATCCGTACCCCGAAACTTGGTTAGAGGATTTGAGTGGAGAAAGAGAGTAGAGAGAAGGAAGAGAGAAAGAGAGGAAAGAGAAGGTGGAGAGAGAGCAAATGAGGAAAAAGGGTGGGGCCACCTATATATATTCATCCAAGGTTACTACTTTGCCTCCAGTTGACCCTCAGTCAAAATTGGTAAAAGCAAATCCGTAAAATTTCACCTCGAGTGTTTCTAAATCCTAGGTACCCCACAATTTTTTTATTTCACTTTAGTCCCTCTTTGTATCCAACCTATCTCCTAACTCCTTTGATGCCATCGGTTTCACCAATACATTCCTCGACTCTCTACCACTTAATATTTCACAACTTTGCCACTTCTAAACCTCACATTTTTCCAGCCTACGCAATGAAAAATTTCCTCCATGATACCCAAAAATCACGGGTATTACAACTTCGATGGCTTCTCCTTCTTAGACTTCGCCGAAGGAATGATCACCGAACAACGCTTTACTATTTTCCAGGACAGGGCAATTTTGGAAACACAGGGGCTAATTTACAATTTTCCATAGATGAACAACACTTTTCCATCCAATATTTGATGGAAAAAATTCGTACGAATTTGAAGGAAATGAGCCATCAATCCTATCCCTTGTTCCCTGTAGCACTAAGTCACCAAACATGCCTTGATGGAAAAAAACGCAACATTCCATCATCCACTACACTGTAGCCATGGTCACTAAACACACTGTAAGTGTTTTAATTTAATATCTAAAAAATTCTATTTACTTCAATTTAATCTTTGTACTAAAACTATAAAAAAATTTTCAGCCTATGCAATGAAAAATTTCCTCCATAATATCCAAAAATCACGGGTATTACAACTCCGATGGCTTCTCCCTCTTAGACTTCGTCAAAGAAACCATCACTGAACAATGCTTTACTATTTTCCAGGACAGTGCAATTTTGGAAACACAGGGGCTAATTTATTGTTTTCCATGGATGAACACGCTTTTCCATCCAATATCTGATGGAAAAAATCTATATGGATTTGAAGGAAATGAGCCATTAATCCTATCCCTTGTTCCCTGTAGCACCAGGTCACCAAACATGCCTTGATGGAAAAAAAACACAGCATTCCATCGTTCACTGCACTGTAGCCATGGTCACTAAACACGCTGTAAGTGTTTTAATTTAATATCTAAAAAATTATATTTACTTCAATTTAATCTTTGTAGTAAAACTAAAAATTTTCATTGCTAAAATATATTTTGATAAATAGATGAATAAACAAAATTGAGATAAATATAAATGTTTAAATACTAAATTAAAATATTTGATTTTTTATATATTAAATTGAGACAAGCATAAGCTATGGACTCCAAATTCACACATAGACTAGAGCTTCGAAACTAAGCCTGATTGATTGGCGTTAGGAAAAAGAGAAAAACAAAACAAAATTGGTTGATTCCTATATGGCTGAGAAAACAATACAAAACAGGAAAAGAAAATGTGGGGTATAGAGTCAAAGCACAAATTGGGACACTCTGCTATAAACACAATAATCGAATTGCTTGGTGAAAAAACAAAGCACATGCAAGTTCAATGACCAAATTGACTAAATAATAATGCTTAGTCTTCCACTTAATTTTGAAAAAATTTGTGGAGTTTCACCTTTAAAAATTAAAGGTTTATTTGATTTGTAAAAATATTTTTTATTTTTATTTTTAGTCTTTATTTTTTGAAATGTATTTTTTAAAACACTAAAAACATTTTTTTGATTTTTTAGATTTGAGCCTAGTTTAAAAAATACTTTCAAAAAAATATTTCATTAAACTCAATTAAATATATTTTTAAGTCTATTTTTTATTTTCAGTAAAAATTAAAACAAGAAATAATTAGCCCTAAATTTTTTCACCATTTCCAAATTTATGTGTATAATAATAAAGAAAACACCTTATATAAATTTTAAAATAATCTTATAATAAAAAGCTCTTGTAAAAAAAATTAATATCTCCACTCACTTAACTTTTTCTAAAGTCTCATTAGTCAAAGAAGGCTTTTTGGTCCCCCACCTCACACGTCACCTCTCATTGGTAAAACTAATCTTCATTTAATCAATTGGCACTTTACACCGAATGACGTTTGAAAGTTAAAAAAGTAAAAATAATGGACTTCTTAATTAAAGTGGTTGAGTGAGTAAATATTTATATAAAGACTTCAAAGACTTCACCACAGTTTCAATTCATGATAAGGACTTCTTAATTATCTTATATATAAAAAGTGAATTAACACTAATGAATACAAAATATAAAATCAATCTTTGGTAACATGTTTTCATTGTCTTGACCAAAATCAGGACTCTTCAAATTCTTACAAATATTAAGAATCAATTTTTTTTGTACTTTTATGTTATCTTAAATATTATAGTATATGATATTATATTCTTTAAAATTTGCATATTGTGTAAAGTAATTAAAAATATATAGTTATTACTATTTTATAAAAAAAGTTGTGAAAATTAAAAAATTACACGTAGTGAGAATTTTATTGGTAATATTTACACAAACATCTTAAATTTTTTTTGTTCTTTTTAATTTATATGTCTTTTTTTTTTAAACTACCAGCATTCGAAAACCTATTGAGCTCTAACTAATTTAGTTCAAGTCAAGTTAGACTATAAAGATATAAAATTTTCTTAACATTGATTTTAATCATAGTTATGAAAATTGGATCAGAATGATTAGTTTGACCAAAAAGTTAACAAATCAATTAATTTTCCAATTTGATTTAGACTTCAAAATTAGTGAGGAAAAGAGTTGCCAATAATTAGTGCAACTAGCAACGAACTAGTAAAATTAGCCAGTGGTTTGACTGATTTCAAACTTTAATTAGCTTTTATTAAGTTTTTAATCTTTTTTTTTTAAATTTTACTCGTTATTTTTTACTTGTTTCCTAATATTTAAAAGTGACATACATAGTTATTAAGTAAATAGTATCAACTGACTGATTATGTATGAGTAAAACTCATATATAGTCATGATTTTAAATATATTTTAATATTTTAATATATTTTAAATATTATTAATTTGATTGTAGTTTAATTATGATTAGTTCATTGACCGTCTCTACAGTATTTAATTGAATTTTTAAAATCTTATTTTAAACTCTTAAATAATCAATATTGGTATTATATGACATCAATTTAGGTTGCATTCTTTATAAGAGTATATCTTAGTAATAAAACTTCTAAATATATTTAGTCCGTACGCTCTTATTTTTTAAAAGAAATTAAATAACTCGAATAGATAGAAAAGAAAAATCTTAAATATTTGGTGATATTTAAAATACCTGAATATTGAAAGATAATATAGTGTCTGAAATGACTGATTAGATTTCACATTAGTCAAAGGAACATATTCTCTTTTACAAAATGACAAGCTATATCCCAATAATACTGTTAAATGTTAATCAAATCAAAACAAGCCAAAAGAGAACATTCATCTTTAGAATTAAAATAAAAGTGATTCAAGACTACATACACATATTGTGATGGATTTGGAAGATGCTAGTGGCCATCAACCACACCTGCTCTGGCACGTGATCTTGGCTTTTACCTCTTGCTCTTATATATGTTCATTTAATTAATTATGCTAATTAAATATACTTTAATTTGGAGGGTAAGTTAAGTGCATGGCATCACCAAATCCACAAGCATACCTTATATGCACCTACCTACTTCAATTGAGGAACATGGCTCTCACTTGTGGGTAGTGTGAAAACTATTTTATAATTTGTATGAATGGATGTGGCAGAGGTGGTTATGCTTTATGCCTAGAATTGAAGCTAATCCTTTTATAGAACGAAATTCCTTATTATATAGCAGAGGTGCTGGACAGCTTAAGAGTCATTTGATTATTGCGGACAGGTGGAGCCTTTGTAGTGTTTGCGTCAATTAGACAACTATAGGTTGCTTAACACCTTGTTGTGTACAACAGAAAATACTTTCTACTATATGTTTATATATATATATATATATAAAAGTTCTCATCATAGATTCCCGCCTAAATACTTATATTTTCAGTACGTGCCTAATTCTTGTTAATTAAAAAAAGTAATTAAGTTTTTAGAAATAAATAAAAACTATTTTGTTTAATTTATACATTTATGGAAAGTAATTTTAAATATTTTATTTATTTTATACGTTTATAAAAGTAATTTTAAAATTTGTCTTGTCAAAGTTAAATCATTGATAGAATCCTCATTTATTAAAATTACCTAATACATATAATTATTGATATTGTTATAAACATAAAAACTTATCATTCTTATAATGTAACACAAATTTAAATATAAAATTTATGTTCATGACAATGCATCTTGTAAAATTGTTGATTTAAATATCAAATAATTTTAATAAATCAGGACATATCTATAATTTAACTTTGATTTCTTAAATTGTAACGTTACTTTTAATAAATGTGTAAATTGAATCAAATAGTTTCCATTTATTTTTGAATATATTAATTATTTTTCCAATCAATAAGAATTAGACATTTCCAAGGAACATGTATATTTACAAGTTCCAAGATTGTGTGATCATTACTTTATATATAATATAACTGTAAATTAATTTTTTTTTGTTTAGTTAAATCATATCATTCTTGTTTAAAAAAGAATAACATTAAATTATACAAAACTCTTTTGAACTTAGAGGTTAGTACACTTTTCCCAACTTTCAAATTCACCCAAACATTTTCTTCAATTTTGGAGTTGTGCAAAAAAAAAAAACTCTGTTAAATTGCTGTTATATGTCAACAAAATAATCCCTAGTCAGTAAAACTTTGTCCACATGTGTGCTAAGGGGTAGGAGTATTTTAGAAAAGAGTTTATTTAAAATTAAAATAATCCAAAACTCAAACAATAAATAAATAACAAGTTTTTGTTTTTGCTGCACAGTACACTACAGTACTGCTAAAGAAAGGAAATGAGAGAAAAGATGAAAAGGAAATGGGAAAAAAAGAAAAAAAAAGAAAGATGGAAAAAATATGTTTAGTATATGATAGAAAAAAAAAAAAAGATATGTTTGATATGTAAATTTTGATAGAGAAAAAGTAGGAAATGTATTAGACAATTACCGGAATACGTCTAATTCTGATTTATTAAAATTTTTTATTAATCATAGTTATTATTTTTGTCCCTTAACTTTTTTTTATTTCAATATAGTTTTTTTTTTAAAAAAAAACATTTGAATGTTTTTTGGCACTAGAATGAACAAGATGACGCTACATCAATATTTGTTATCAAATATTTGAATGGTGTTAATCATAGTGGTATAAATTAAAACTAATTAAAAACATATGAGATATAATTAACACAAAATAAAATTCTAAGTTATTATTAAAACCAGTGTTTTGGACACAACCTAGACCGGCTAGGTCAACCAGAGCCCAACCCGTCCGTGTTGCCTAATTGGACTTGGATGTAGTTAGCTCGATCAAGACTTGATTCACTTTACCAGGTTTAGACCAAACCGACCACCCGGTGACCCAGTTCAACCTCGATCTAATTTTTTTTTCTTCAAATTTCAACAAAAGCATATATATGGAAAGAGAGCCTTACCAATGTTGAAACCAGTACCTCATAAAAAAAAACATTATTTTAACCATTAAAGTTACAAGCTGTGAATATCATTTAAGTGCACCAATATATATATATATATATATATATATATATATATGTATGAAAAGTAATAGTATTTTGAAATATAAAATGATATAATTTTATGTAAATTATATTATTATATTATCTAAAATGATTTTAAATTATAAAAGTCAAATAATATTAATAACAAATTTTATAATATTATATAAAGTTCAAAATAACTAAATAATCATAAGATATTCAAAAATAAATTACTTTTAATTTTAATATAACTATAAAGGATTATATTTATTAACTATGATATTTGTGTGATAAAATTGCTTTAAGCTACATTTTAAAGATATTTTGATTGTAAAATTTGTATATAAATTATTTATTTTACTTATTTTGATATTTATTTATGAATATAATATATATATATTCTCTAGTTCAACAATTAAACCAATAACTTAACAGTTAGATCGATAGTCCAGTAACCTAAAGATTAGCCCGAGTCAATGACCGGCCAGTTTCTAAAACTAAAACTAAAACATAAATCAAAGTTTATAAGCATTGATAGTACTTTTGCCTGGTTCATTTTATTAGTACAATGGGTTATATGATACTTCCTGCAACAAAATAACAACTTATTAACAAAGAAGAAACCAAAATAAATAACAACAGATAAAAATCAATAGAAAGAAGCATGCTCCAAATGGTCTCGAGGCTTCCCTCCTCTTTCACAATAGCTCAGTCTCCTCCAAGGTCATCCCCGATATTACAACATGGCAAGAATACAACACAGGAAGTCAGAATTGAACTACAAGTCTTAAAACCAATGTCAATAATATATCTTTGAAGAAACAGATCACATTCTGTATTTCTCCCCCCTAATCACAGAAAATTTACACATACCCATTTCATACATTTCCAATTCTTATCCCAAAACAAGAATTGAAACAATGCCAACATATCCATTTTATGCATTTCCAATCATACTTCCAAAACAGTGCCAACATATCCAAGATTATATATATCCAATCAGATTTCCAAAGCAAGAATCGAAACAATAAGCCAACAAGTAAACGGATCAAAATCAAGGACTCACTATCACTAAGATTCCCTAAAATATTTCAGTAACAAACCTTAATGATGAGGAGAGCGTAGCCTTAATTTGACTTGTGGACCATAACAAATGCACACTTCTAATCAATGCATGAAGATCTCAACAATCCATTCCTATACCTCAAATATTTGAAAACCGGACCAAGCAGCAGGAGTTCACTGTTTTGAATATTGATTCTCGGATAAGGAGCACAAACATACCACAAGAAAATATATTCAGAATCAAATTACAAGTATATTATTCAGAAGAGAGAGTAATCCTCAAACAGATTTACAAGCATTATTCAGCATCAGAACATGCGAAAGAATCGAGAGGATTCAGAGAAGTTCAAATCAACAAATTCATCCACAGATATAGAACAGAAGCATAGGAGGAAATTCATTCTCGGATTCAGTATCAGAATATGCGAAAGGACCAGTAAAACTCAATTACACTTTACACAGATATGTGCAGCAATACATTTTTGATTCAAGCATATCATTCAGCATCGCAACATGCGAAAAAACAACTGGTGATTTCAATAGAATTTTACAAGTCTCAAATCAAATAGAACATATATTTGCGGTAATTTACTTTCTGATTCAAGCCAGAAAATAAAGTTCAGAACCAAAACCAATTAATAGATCAAAAGAGAAGGCTAACCTGAGCAAAAGAGATGTTCCAAAAGCGCCATATACTCTGAAAGCTTTCTGCTCCCTCTGTGCTGCTCTTCGTCTCAAGAAACCTCATTCTCTCTTTAGCAGAATCTCATCGCAATCTCTCTTTTCTCAAATCGCTCTCTCTCTCTCTCTCTACTCTGTTCTGCCTTTCTCCGTCGCAGCTCCTCTCTCTCAAATCTCTATCTTTAAAACGCTCTTTTCTCTCTGGCATAGGATTCTTTCTCTAAAGAATTGTTTGGTTCAATGGAGAGGATTCTTTCTCTAAAGAATTGTTTGGTTCAATGGAGAGATGGGAAGGGGGTTTTAATAAGTAGACGGGAGTGGAATGGAGGAGAAGGGAAATAAAATTTATTTATTTGGTTTAGTTTGAAGAAAGAGGAGGAGAGAGGTTCTTTTGTTTGGTTTGTAAGGAGATGAGAGAAAAAATAAAATAAAATGATTATTATATTTATTTGATTATATAACTAACAAAAAATGATAAATTTGTTAACACTTATATTTAAATAACTTAGCTCATTTATTATGATAAAATAATTTAATATTTTATTAGTTTTCATTGGAAGTAAAATAAAATAAGTTTTGACACAATTTGTAAAGTGAATGCCAATTAGAACTTTGATGAACAATTAAAAAAAATTCCATAACATATTAAAAGAATATTTAGAAATAAATAGCTAGTAGAATTTATAAAGTGCATGCCAACATAGAAAAAGAAAGATAGATACACAACATAGAAACAAAGACGGCGATGGTGAGCAAAAATACAACAAAAATAGAGAAGAACGAGGTGCATAGAAAAAACAGAAACAGAACGATGATAGCTAGAAGCAAATTAACAGAAAAAAATGATTGCAGAAACTGACGTAAACAAATCAAAAAATAGAATATAAATAGTAAACAAAGATGTTAAGGATAATCTTGGTCTTAAGAAAAATTATTAAGGACACCTATGTTTTTTTAATTATTATAATTTTTCTTCCCTCCAAATCTCTCTCACTTTCGAACAGAAAGAAAATGAGGGAAATGGGGGATTTTTCAACTCCATTTTCCTTCTTCTCCCTTCCAACTAATTGAAACAAACAATGTCAATTTCAAAAAAATCCCTCCCTCCCCTCCCTTCCATTTTCCTCCAACCAAACAATTACACTACTAGAAAAACAAGAATTTGTGACGGACAATTCTGTCACAAAACATAAAAATCTGTCACAAAATCAGGATTTTGTGACAAAATGTTCGTCACAAAATCCGAGGGTGAAACGTGCATCACAAACCATGTTTGTGACGGACCACTTGATCCGTCATTAAATCAGTGACAGAATTAATCCGTCACAAATTTAGTGACGAAATTTGTCTGTCACAAATTTAGTGACGGAATTCGTTCATCACAAATTTTGTGACAGACTACGTCCCTCACTAATTTTGTGACAGACTTTCCGTCACTAATTTTGTGACAGATTGTTCCGTCACTAAATCAGTGACGGACGGTCTGTTACTAAATATCAACATTCTGTCACTAAATCAAGCATTAATTGTATTTTTTTGTGACGATCAATCTGTCACAAATTCGTTATTGACAACCATTCTGTCACTAAATTTTATTGATTATTATTTTTCTTTTCATATTTTTTCTTCCCTACAATTTTAAATAGCCTCATTTTTACAATCCTATCCAAAACACAAATATATATACAAACAACATAAAAAAACAAAACTGTAAAAGTCACAAGAAATTTACTAAAGTTATTCAATAATATTGTCAAGTGTCATAGGTAATAATAAAATTGTCATATACACCAAAAGCTATACCAAAAGGCTCAAGCAATGTGTCATGCAATAGTTACAACCAATCAAGTGTCTTTGTTTTGAATGTCATATACACCAAAAGCTATACCAAAAGGCTCAAGCAATGTGTCATGAAATAGTTACAACCAATCAAGTGTCTTTGTTTTGAATTTCATATACACCAAAAGCTATACCAAAAGGCTCAAGCAATGTGTCATGCAATGGTTACAACCAATCAAGTGTCTTTGTTTTGAATGGTATTAGAACCCGCCGATGGATCCTTAGGTGAATTTGTTGGCAAAAGACACAATCCAGAATTAGCCAATAATTGTTGCATCATTGTTTGAAGGTTGTGTACTCTACTTTCCAACTCTTCTCTTGCTTGTTTCTCCTTTATAACTTCTTGATGCATCTCCTCCCGTTCTTGTCTCTCCTTTAGAACCTCTTGACGCATCATCTCCAATTGTTCTAAGCTATTTTGATTCATTGTAGATGCTTGAGTTGAAGGTTGTTGGACAATACAAGATGCCTCTGATCCAAGATCATAAATTCTTCCTTTTGTTGGACCACCAACAACTTTGGTCCAAATAGACAACTCCCGCTCCTTGATATTATCATTATTCCTTGAAATTTCGTCACCATCTTGGACATTTGATGTGTCATCTTGGGACTCTTTCATTTCACTTTCAAACTTTTCCTGTAAATAAAACAAAAACATGATATATATATATATATATATATATATATATATATATATATGGTTAAGAACTTCTTATAGTAATTAATATCAGTTTACTAGATTATTTAGTAATATAGATATTAAGTCCAATAATTCTAAGTGGCACACTTTAGGGATGCAAAATCAAATATTAATTTGTATCTAATTTTCATATAACTAACTAAATTTGCAGATAGTATATATATACACAACTAAACAATCCCATAATGTTTATGTGAAAAATTAAACAAGTACCATAGATCAATACTAGATTTTAATAATATATAGGATCATAGGTGACAGACATTTTTATCATTTAGTTTGCATAAAATTGATTTTAATTATGTCTCAAATTGGGTGGCTTCTTATGCCCCAGTTTTTCTTTCTTAGATAGAAAATTAAAATATCCTTTTGAATTGTAATCCTTAAATGACTCATTTACTTACTTACAAGACAAGAAAAAGTTCACATAATGTTTCTATATATATTAGTATAATGCATCTCTGTTCCTTGCTTTTTCCCATCTCTTACTCCTCAGGCTATGGACCTCTTATCTAACTACAATATATATATATATATATACACACACACACATAATGTATAGACTACTAGTGTTAGATACCATGGGTGTGGGTAAATTAATATTTATTTATATTAGTGTGGGTATATGTATCTAATATTTATGCGTTACTATGTGCGTTAATATATTATATGTTTATATGTGTGTAGGCGTGATAGTGGTGGGTGTGTGTATATGTATATGTGTCATTGTGTGTGTGTTAGTAATATATTATATGATAGTGTATGTGTATACGCGTGATATTGGGTGTGTGTTTATATAATATATATGTTAGTGTGTGTGTCAGTATGTGTGAGTGTGTTAAGTGTATATTATATATAGTTTTAATAATATATTATATGATAGTGTGTATAGGCGTAAATTACAGTAATCCATCCAATCTTAGAAGACTATAGAAAAAAGAATAAAAAATTAGACATTTGACTAGTTCTTCCTTTTTTAATTTTTGTTTCCTTTTTTTATTTATATAGAAAACAAATTCCTTTTCTAATTTCTGTTTCCTTCTTTTATTTATATAGAAAACAAAATGTAAGTGTTTTGTTATCTGGGGAGGTTTAAAAGAGAAAGAATCTTTTATGAAACAAAAGGTCAATTAAACCATATCAGATTTAATTGATCAATACAAAAGAATGAAAATGACAAAGAAAACTTCCTATAAGGTGATTTTATTTTATAGCTTCAAATCATGAAAAATGTATGTAAATGAAAGAACAAAATAGTAGCAAATGTCTTTCTATAAAGTATCTTTTTCAAGTTGCTTAAAGATCACTAGAAAGAAAGTAGCAACAAGACAGTAAAAAAACAACATAAAAAGAAAGGAGATATTCCAATAAAACATTCCAATGGGAATTAAAAGAACAAGACAGTAGCAAATCACCAGTAAAACAGCAACAAAAATATGAGTGATTGTGGTTGACTCTTACTTACCCATATGAGTTTTGATTTCTTATCAATAAAATCTCCGGTCTCTTTACTCTTATGGGTCATCAAAAACATTTGGGATGGAGTCATTTCTAGCCCTGTCATCTCCTCCTACAAGAGATTATAATATGAAAGACATATAAGTAAAAATGAAATTCACATATAAAAGCAACAAATACACACAAAGACACTAAAAAAGAATTATATAGATAATTAATACATATTTTCTTTTATGCTCAGAATATGGTATTGATCCTCCACCATGGCATGATGGACCAAGTCCATCCTTATCACTCATTCTATTCTTTGCATTGGTCTCAGATATCTTTTTGTAATTTGTGTTAGTCCATATTTGTTGGAGCTCATCCCAGGTTTCCTTGCTCATCCAAAGAGGCTGGATGCCCTTCTTCTTGAAAACCTTCCTTGTAGTATAAAGGACCCCCTTTAATCGTTGTTTGCCAACAACTGAATCATACAACCTCCTTATCTCACAATTAAATTTATCCTCCCAAGTGTACAATTTCTGCATTACAATTTAGACTTATATAAATCAGTATCACAAAAGCAAAAATTCAATAGACAAAAAAACCTATTGTATGCAAGACATGTAAAAAACATGGTACCATTTTCTTCTAACATGTTATATCTAATAAATGATCTAACAATAAAAACAGACTAACCAAAACTATATATACTTGTGTAGCTTCCAAGTAAAAATAAGTATGGTTCATACGTTTAGCTCACAGAACAGTGTTCCTTTGCCTCAGATGGTGTCTTTGACCACTTAAACCATGGTCCACCAAAAAACTTTTTGATTATCTTTGACAAATCATGGACAGCTTGGTGTGGGTGATATCTAAGAAATAAATTGTTAGTTGTCAATCGTAAATCAAGTAATTAAAAAAGTAAAAAGCACATATTTGTTAAGACATACGTAGCCTTATAGGGCTCCAAGTACATGCGTCCATCTGGGGCCTTCCTAGGCTGAGACCTTTGCCGTCTATGCATGTTAGAGTGTGGAGTCTCAGTCATAGTGGGTTCATCACCAATTACTGATGCAGGAGGGTCACCAAGTGGTACTTGAATTGTGGGTCACTGGTTGGTACCTCTTCACATGCTTCATCACTAGCATGTGTTAACTGACGTGATTCGAAGAAAGTGCCTCCACTTCTCCCTTCTCCACTGCCTTCACTTCTTGATACCTCATGTGTTCTAGCTTTTCCTTTACCTCGCGGCATACCTATGAATGATAAAGTTAGATAAATCAATTTTCAAAATGGCCCATATAAGATATATAAATATAATTCAATAGAAAGATGTTATAAAAAAATAAACGTATAAATCAATTACAAAAGAAATATAAAATAATGCATACAAACTATAACCATTCTCATACTTAGTTGGTTATGACTCATCATTGTCAGTATCATCATTTTCATCATCACTTTCACTATCATTGTCACTTGTAAAAAGCAAGTTTTCACTAATTTGATCATCCTCATTAGTTTCATAATCAGTGTTAAACTCATTATCCTCAAAATCTTCTTCTACTTCAATGCCATTTTGGTCTTCATTATCATTGTGGTCTTGCATTTCTACCTCTTCACCTACCCCACCACAGAGATTGTTGATTTCATCTAAGCCTGGTAAACATTGCATTACCACTTCATCTTCTTGGAAGGCTATATCTGGGGCATCTATCATACTCCTTGCTTTTATTTTCAAAATGGCCCGCCAATCAACCTTGTCTCTCTTTTTACTAGCATATTCAGCAAAGTAAACTTGCTCTGCTTGTTGTACAAGTACGAATGGTTCATACTTGGAAAATCGTTTTCTACTATTAATCTCAATCAAGCCATATCGATTATGAACCTTCCATCTTCTATTTAAGTGGGGGTCAAACCAATCACACTTGAATAAAACAACTCTTGTTTTCTTCGATGTTGGGTTAGAATATTGTAGCTCTATCACTTCCTCCAACATACCATAGTAATCACATTCAAACTCATCATAAATGGTGCCCTTAATGCATACTCCACTGTTCATGGTAGATTTTGATGAATTGTAAGCATGTATGTGAAACCTATACCCATTTACATAGTATTGAGGCCATGTGTGTACTTCTCTAGATGGCCCAAATGCTAAATCTTTTATTCGAAAATCATCCACATTGTTCGTTGGGTCAAAAACCTATATCATCATCTATTCGATCAATGTATTCCACAACATTTCCCATTTTCCTTCTTGTATTCCTGAATCCAATCTTTGTAATTCAATCAATTTGCTCAAAGTCCACCAAATTCAATTATTAGTCCTCTTTTCTAAACCAAAACAAAGATAAAGTAGAAGAAGAGTATGTTCTCTTACCTCAATAAGTAACTCACCAAATTCTCAGGTTTTGACTCTCAAGAACACCACCCAAAACTAATAAATACTTGTGTAACTTGATGCTACTGATTCAAGAAGTTAAAAAAAAATTATAGAGGTATTAATATCCAATCTTCCATTCCAATATGCACTTTAATCATCAGCCATTAATTCAAGTGATGGAAAGATTAAGCAACCCAATGAGGAAATATATTGAATAACAACAAACATCAAACCCACAGTACACGAATCATCAACAGAATCAATACTAGTAAATAAAGACTTAACTAAAAAAAAATACTTACCCCAAAGTAAACAAAATTGAGGTACTTTGTGAAACAAGTTATCACTTTATGTTTTGTAAGTTTTTTTATTTAAGAAAAAAATCCAATACTTGTCAGTACATCAGGGATGGAAACAAAAAGTACTAGTATTTGACTCCGTGGATTGAATAAAATTAAGAAAAGAAGAATGAGTGTGTGAGAGTTGGTGAAATAGGGAAGGACTCTAAGACTTAGAATGATTGCACCTACCTGGCACTCTATAAATAAAGTGAACATAATAAAGCTTGCACGACTCCTTTGCTCTTTTGTTGAACTTTGCACACACACACACACATATTTATCAACATGACCTTAATGATTAAAGCTGCACATTCTGAAGAGGACAACAAGAACAAGATACTTCAAAAAGATTTTTGCACGCATAATGCTAGACAAAGGAGAAAGACAATTAGTAAGCATAGAAGCATGAATCCAAAAAGTAGTACTCACCGTGATGTCAAGATTACAGTGTAATATTCTGAAAGATCAAAGACCATGGCTTCTATAGTAGCTTCTAGTCAAACTCATCTGCATCAAGCACAAAAATAAGTCTGAAATTCAGAAAAATGAAACAAAAGCAGTAAGCTGTGGAAACTCATAGCACAAATAACAGAACTCAGGTAAGTTAACTATATTCTTGTCTGTAATTTCTCCTTTTCGGGAAAAGAAACGCAACATATATAGGAGATAATTCAACATGGTTTTGCAGATAAGAGCGAGATTAAAAAAGCTCAAATTCATATATTTTCTTCCTCACTCACTCTCGATCTTCTTCTATTTCTTAGCACCCAAATAGAAACCCAGAGGGCAAACTCCAAAATTTTTATGGTTGTTGGGACTTAGAAGCAAATGGGGATGCTGTCCGTCATCTTCTCCTGAAATAAATATCAAAGAGATAGACCCAAATATCTAGAATCAAATAACTATGAAATTAAGAGTAACTAATTGGTAAGAATTGGGTTAGCATTGAGGAAATAGAGGAAATGGGTGAAAGAAATAGGTTACTGCACGAGAAAGAGAGAGCGAGAGAGAGAATGAGGGATGGTTTTGTGTAAAACACAATACATACAAAGAATGGATTGAAAACCTGCTTCAGAGTCACAGTAGTCGCTGAAAATCTTCGATCACTGTACGAGTAGCTCACTCAAAAAGAGGATTAGGGCTTGTGTGATGAGAACAAAGGGTTCAAGGGAAAAGGAGATACTTAGGGTGGTCGTAAGGATTAAGTGAAAAAAGATTTTGGTGGGAAACACAGAAATGGGTAGGCTTTTTGGAGCGAAAAGAAATATTTCTTCTAAAAAAAATATTATTTTTAATTTAAAATTGAAAAAAAAATTGTGACAGAATATCTGTCACAAAACTCTTTTAAAAAATATGGTTGTATATTTATTTATTTTTCAGGAACTAACACATTAACAATATTTAATAAATTTATAATATTAAAAAACTAAATCACATAAAGTTAAAATTTTTAAAGCTAAACAATCAACCTATATAATTTTTTTAACGTCATTTTCCCCCAAGTAACTGAAGGAAATTTAAGTTTGTCCAAGTTTATGATTGTATATCCCTGCGTTAACCAATGGAAATGAAAAATTAGAAAATTGGCATTTTTCTTCCTTTCAGATAGATTCTCTTCTTTTTTATTTTAAAAGTTTTATAACATCAACTTGTACAAAATATATATATATATATATATATATAATATAATATATATTATAATATATATATATATATTCCAAGTTGTTGCTTTCTGTCTCTATAATATATAATATATATTATATATATTCGTCCAAGTCTTCTGTGTCTCAACTCACAAAAAGAGTATTGTTTCGCAATGTCTCTCTGTGTGTATATATATATATACGCAGATGACTACCATGGAAATGAGTCTGCTCGCTGGCAGGCCCAATAGTTGTTGCTTTCCGTTTCTATATTTCTATAAACTTGGCAAAGGAACGTGAGGGAAAAAAGAATAATATTCCTTTTAGGAAAAAAAAAGCCAATAAAAAAGCAAAAAAAAATAAAGGGCATATTTTAACATTTAAACATCAATAGTCTAGGGTTGCCCGTTACCTAAGTCAATTTGAAATTTAAATGCACAATCTAATTTTGGCACTTAAATAATCACATAGCTCCTCAAGTTTGACAATTTAATAGTGGATTTAACCATAATCTAATCTGTTTTTATCTAATTATTAAAATAATTTAATCAAAAATATTAAGTTTGAACATGAAATTTGGGTCAAATTTAGGCCTAATCTAATTTAGGACATGTTTAACTCAAAACCATCCACTTTTATACAAGATTATCATATTGCAATATAAGACAAACTTTAAGAGTTAAATCTTTCAACCCTGAAATAAAAGTGTCAAAATAAACAAAACTCCATAAATTTAAGGGTCCAAACACCTTAACCCCCTAAATTTTTTAATTGTTACAAAAGAACCCATCTGTCTAACTCTTTATTAAGTCAACTAATTGGTAAAATACACATCATTATCCTTCTATCATATCATACCACCTCAGTCATAACTTATCTTAAGTGACATCTAGTAGTGTTAAACATTTTAACTAGGCTCAATTATTAAACGAGCTACTTTTTGAAGCCCATACCCACTTGCATGTGCATGCGGACCACTTTTTTTTAAAACAAATGGGTTTGTTAAATAGTAATTTTTTTTTGTATACAAACTTTTATAATTTTTATAATCATTAATTTGAAAATGAAAAATCAAATATGACCTATACCACACTAGGAAAATATATTATTATAAATTTTTTAGCCAATGAAAAAATTACTAATATATCAAGCAAAAGTATTAGAATATTATATATATATATATATATTATATAAACATAAAATGAAATTTTTTTAATTTAAAATTGAAAAAAATATTGTGACAGAATATCTGTCACAAAATTTGTGACGGATGATATTCTGTCACAAAATTTGTGACAAATCATATTCTGTCACAAATAAATTATATATTTAAGGAAAAAATTATATTATTTCAACCCGTCACTAATATGTCACTAAAATATAATATTAGTGACGGATTTTAGTGACGAACAGTCTCGGTCACAAATAAACTACATTTCAAGAAAAAAAATCATATTACTCCGATCTGTCACTAATCCGTCACTAAAATATAATATTAGTGACGGATTTTAGTGACGTCGTGAATCCGTCACAAATTCTCACGTTTAGTGATAGATATAAACTCCGTCACTAATCCGTCATAAATTTTAAAAAATTAGTGACGGATACTGATTCGTCACTAAATTTTGTCACTAAATTTCATTTTTCTAGTAATGTTAGAGGGCATTTGGTAGCCTCGAACACTGGGAGAGGAAAAGGTCCATTCTACTATGGACTAGTATTCAGGCATTTGGTAGCATTTTTCTATAGTGATTTACACGGATTCGTTCCTTTCCTTCCTCCTATTTTTTCCATCCTTTTTTTTCCACTTGCCCCACTATGGAAACCACATCTAGGAATAGGAAAGAGGCACGGAAGGATGGATCATTGCCGAAATTGCCCTCACTTTGCACCTGCGAAATTCCTTCGCCTACCCTCCGATGTTGTATTGTGATTTTCTTCTTTGCTTGATGGGTGAATGGTTGTTGTTGCTTGTGCCTTCTTTATGAGCAATGCCTGTCTGTCTATGTTGGAGGAGTTTCACTGACTCATGGATTTTGCAAGAAAAATTGCAGCAATCTCCATCTCAATTTCTTAGACTAAAATTCCCTCTATTTCATTGTTGATTACTGTTTCTTCTTAACTTCAAAGAGGAAAGAAAAGAAGATTGACAGTACTGTGCATACCAGCATCGAAGGTGATTAGAGACTGGAGTCTGTTGAAGGAAGCGTCCATTTGTCTCACCGGCATTGAAGGAGATGTCCACGGTGTTGAGGGTTCACTGTTGAGGGAGATGGGGAGTGTGCTTTGGGGGTCAGCGACGATGATGAATACACAGTAGAGAGAGAGAGAGAGAGAGAGAGAGAGAGAGAGAGAGAGAGAGAGAGAGAGAGAGAGAGAGAGAGAGAGAAGAGAGAGAGAGAGAGAGAGAGAAAGAGAGATGATGATGACGATGATGATGAATATAAACTGGTGAAGATGATGAACTTAGATGTAGTTGTAATTCAGGGCAACGTGAGGTTCAGGCGTTGAAGGAGGGGAGCTGTGGAGGTTCACGGGAGCTTGGGCGATAATGGGGGTCTTCGTTCTCAATCAAAGTTGGGTTACATAATTATAGGGGTAATGTAGTAATTGACTAATAAATTTTCGTATCTCCTATCTTAAAAAATATATATATACCAAACAAAGTAAATATTTCTTTCCTATATTTTTTTTCATAACATACGAAATATCTTTTTTCTCTTTGTCTTTTATCTTTTCCATTCTTTTTTCTTTTTTCTACTGTATTTTTATTCCTATTCGTACTACGTACCAAATAAGCCCTTAGTAAAAATCACTATCTCTTCTCTCAAATTCCTCTCTAATTTGTACGCTTCATCTGCATTTTACTTTGTTCAAACGCAGGCAAAGGCTGCATTTAATTCAATAGAAGTCGTCCATTTTTGTTCCTTTGTGATCCCCAATAAAAATTAATTGTGTAAAAAAATTGACAAAATAAATCATATAATAGGAAGTTATAAAAAAATATAAATTTATTTTTTATAAACTATACACTTATCGTATTTTATTAATAAACTGTATATATTAATTTTCAATGTTCAATATTTAATACTCAATATATCAATATATTATATATATATATATATATATATATGAAGCTTGTATATGCATGACAAGGTGATGTAGCATACTATCATATTTTCTATCCAACATATATATCTTTCTTTTTCTTTTTTCATTTGAAATGATTTTTCATTTTTCACTTCTACTTTATTATAATAAATTCCATCAATGTTTTATTTTCCTTGCCAACTCTCTCATAAAAGATGGTTTATTTGCTTTACATTGGCATACTATTAAAGTTACATAATATATTGTTTTATTGCAAAAATGGATGTTAGTCAAAGTCCTCTATTCTCTTGATAATGGTGGCCAACGTATGGTACATGCTTACATGGAAGGGCAACTAAGCATATATATATATATATATATATATATATATATATATATATATATATATATATATATATATAGGCATTGTTTTGTTATAAGAGAAGGAATAAAATATATAAGATATATATTATTATATATGTGCTATTTTTGGTTAAAAAAAGTTTGGGTTAATTATATTAGAATCTTGTTTATTATTTTTTTGTGCAGGAATTATAAATCAAATAAACTAGTTCTGAATTATTATATCTTGTAGTATATATATATATATATATATATATATATATATATATATATATATATATATATATATGTATCTATTGTATCAAATGATATGACAAACTTAATTTATGAGAGGCATAACATTATTTTAAAGAAAAACAAATTATTCATCCCTCAACTCAGTATCAAACATTTTGTATTTTACTACTAACATTTAATTTCTTCTTTTCAGTCATAACTTTACCTAAGAGGGTAGAAGAAGATATTGTTAAAATTTCAATCAATGAACTCCAATTCATTAGATCAGATATGATTAATTCGCGGGTAAATGTCAGGTAAATTTCTGTAAGTATTAAAGTTTGTTTTTTTTATTCATTTTATTAAGTTATTGATTTTCACAGTGTAAAATATTTGCTTTCTTTTTGTTTTCCTTCGTGTAAATGTTGAGATTATTGGAGCTGGACGAAAAAAAAAACATTGAAGTTGTAACATATTAAGTCTTATATCTTTAGTTACAATCTTAATAACTTTTTTAATCTCGAAAGCAAATTGTCTAGTAAAAACTAAAATGTAAAAATTAAATGATATATTTTTATTTTAATCTTTTGAAAAAATTGCAAGTAATTTAATTTGGAAAAAATCTTTCTGTATTTTCGGTTATTTTTATATTAGTATAAAATGGTTTGTAGCTTTGGGTCACAAAAGATTGGGGTGTGAATGTGTTTCCTTATTGTTTATCCCTTTCTTTAGTGATGCTTCTAATTTTCTCTCATCTCCTCTTTACTATTGATGTTTTTCAAGCTCTTTGGGTCACAAAAGATTGGGGTGTGAATGTGTTTCCTTATTGTTTATCCCTTTCTTTAGTGATGCTTCTAATTTTCTCTCATCTCCTCTTTACTATTGATGTTTTTCAAGCTTTCTCCTTGTCTCTTTTCCTTCTCTTCATCCCTCTATGCTTTCCATGGCCTAAGAACCCATATCAGGTGATTAAAAAGGAAAACCCTAAGAACTCCATAGCTCTCCCCTCTCCTCTTCTGTTTTTGTTACTTCTCGAATTTTCCCTTTCTCCTCTCTTTTTCTCTCCTTTTTCTTCATGTTTTTTCTTCTCTCACCCTTCTAACCCCATCTCCTCTTCCCTTTATAGCATGTTTCTTTGATCAAAAAGTGTAAGCACTAGCCCATGAGCTGAGAAGAAAAGAAATGGACAAAACAGCAAGAACTCTATTTTCCTTTTCAGTTTTCTCATATATTGAAAGTCTCTTCCATCATAATGGGATTGTCTCCTGTAATTATATGAAACAGAATGATCTAACAGGTTATGATTGTAGGAAGTGAATCCTCTCTAGCACCTACAAAGCGTTGGAGAGTCCAGTGCACTTTTGTCCGTGACTAAAATAACCATAGTTATAATCGTGATTAAATATACTTTTAGCCAATTCAAATCCTTGATTGTAAGTCATTGATGTTGAAGATTAATGGTTTAGATGGAACAAGATCCTCCTGTTATTTATGAGATAATCCTATTCTTTTGTAAGCATCCTATTTTGTCTAAGGCGCGCCCCAAGTAAAATTTTCAAATCAAATCTGTCAATTAAAATTCAAAATATGACTAATAAAAGTAAATAAATAAATAAATATATAAAAAATAGAAAAATAATGCAAAAATATAAAACTTGAAAATTGAAGCAAATAAAAGAATAATAAGGGGATGTGGGATTCAAAAGGAAACCCTCAAAATAAAAATAAAGGATTTGGGTCCAACAATTCAAAATTCAAAATTAAAACTTAAAACCCAAAAGGTAAAATAAAAATATAATGTCAAATAAAACAAAGATAGAAAAATCCAAGAAAAATAAATAAACATATGAAAGTCTAAATCCTATTAATTAAAAAAATAAATAAGCCAATAAGGAATCGAATTCCAAAAAATGCACAAAAAATAACAATAATAAAAATTCCCAAATATAGATATAAAATCTACAAATAAACAAATAAGAAAGGAGAGGAAGGGAAGACACAAATGAACAAGTAATGGAATAAATAAAATGCAAAATATGCCCAATTGTTGTTGTTTATTGTCTAAGCTAGCTTGGTACACGCCCACCAATTCCAAGTAATCACAAGCTTTCATTTCATAAGAGACAAACATACGATGGCCCTCCACGTATTTATTTAAAGCCTTCCATAATTTGGCCACCTCATGCCTCTCAATCCAGCATGGAAGAGGATTCCCCTATACAACTCAAGCCTTAAGCACAACACAAGCATTCCCCTCAACGAAGGACACGTCCAAGCCATATTCTTTCACCGTCCAACATCTACAAAAAATTCTGGCCACAATGGTTCATTCTCAATTTGGTCAAACTACACTCATAGCAGGGGGCCTCTAGCTTCTAGGTTAAAAGCGCACATCATCCCCTATATAAATAGGAAGACCGAAAAGAAGAGAAGAGTGGGTGAGTCCAGAATTTGAGAAAAGCAAGATAGCAATAAGCTTGGAGGTTGGTCCGGTGAGAGGGGTCATTGCTGGCATTAATTCGATGGTTTTAGTTGTTGGTGTGTATTAATAGTGATGACGTGGTGCAAATCGTTAATCAGATTAATAATTTTTAAATAAAAGAGCTAAATCGCATTTGTATAAAATAGAAAGTTTATAAGAATTTTATGTTGAATTTTATAATTTATGGAGTTATCTACGCAATAAAAAAATTATATGAAAAAAGTACATATTTCTCCCAAAAAAGTAAGTATGCATTTCAGTCACTATTCCTTTTGTTATTCCTATTAGCAAGCAATTGTACCATATGTCAACTAAATAAATAACAAATTAATGGCCAAGCTTAACTTGCAGCGGTCCTTGAGGCTTATAATCCTAGCCTGCAAAATTTATGTACCGATTCTTTTCGTGGTAATTTCTTTTTTCTTTTTAAAATTAATGATTTTTTATAACTTCATTTTATTTTATTGACCATTTTACTCGTTCACGCCACTGCGATTGTCGAATCGTCCAAAATGAATTTGTGACAATATTACAGTATAGTGATTTTCATGTCGTATTCTTTCGTGGAACCTCACTTTTAATTATCTAATCAATTGTTCGACTCTAATTAACACACTTAATACTCTACTTAATTAACTGCATGTTAGGTGATTTGGCAAGCGCACCAGTCGCACAAGTAATATAGTATAAAACGAGTAAACATGTCTATCCCACAAGGACTAAGTGGCTAACTACCCAAGAGATTTGACTGAATTAGTTAGACGAAAATATTGGATTGAAGATAGCTCTAATCAATGAATGATAAAATAAAATCAATGACAGTAAATTTTTATAAAGATTTTCTCAATTTGACAGCAAACAAACTCACAACTGACGAAATTAATCTAATTAAAAGCCTAGGGTCACTAATCCCTCTCCTCCGTCCTAGCAATTACAAAATCCCTTTTACGCACTCGCAACTTATTCAACCATATAAGTTAATCCTAGGTTATTCTAATAACTTAAAAGAATTCTCCGAATCTTAATTAAGTTACTTAACACCTACAAAATTTCTTGTATAGGCTAAGTCTAATACAATCAACCTAGCCGTGATTAAACGAGATCAACTAACATTCCTATTAGCTAACAAGCGAAAACACTTAGTAAGATTCACACACTCGTCCTCCCTATTCAATGTTCTACTCTCACCTCCCTCTCTAGAGTTGGAAGACAGCAACAAGCATAAATATAGGTTGATCAAGTCCATATAACGCATCAATAAAATAATAGAAAGACTTATATTAATTGAAATAAGGTTGCAAATACATGAGAGAATGCAAAATCTATTCAGGAGTCAAGTTCATAGCAACCCTAGATGGAAAATCTAGCTACTCATAGAAAATAAATAGCAAAAAGCAGAAAAAAGGGATAAAGATGGCCATGAATCTAATGTTAGATGATGGATTGAGCCCCAAAAGCCTTGAAAATCAGGTTCCCCTTGCTCTTCTCAGCCAAAACGGTGCTTCTCCCTTCTGTTCAGATCAAAATCCCCCAAAAATTTTACCCTAGCAACTATTTAAACTGATACTAATGTGGCTAAAAATGTGTCTTGGCGCCACAGCGGTGCGAACTCACCACTGCATTGGTAGAGAACAAAGAAAACGGCCCAAAAACGAGCTTTAGCGGAGGTTTGGCACTACAGCGGTGAGATCCCACCACTGCAGCAGTGGCGGACAGAAACAAATGCTGCAGAAATTCTTCTCCAGCGCTGGGCGCTGGCCAACTGGCGCCGGGCGTTGGTCCTAGCGCTGCAGTGGTTCCAGCTCTCCGCTGCAGTGCTACGTGGTAGAGCTGGACGCTGGTTGTTGAAGTTCCAGTGCTGGGCGTTGGTGACTAAGACAACATGCATTTTTCTGGTGCTGTGATTTTGCTTTCCTTCTTCTTATTTCCTTGCTCCCAAAGTGGTTTTTTTTTCCTTTACTTGATAGTCCTTCTTTGCACCCTAAAATGCGAGATCAAACATCAATAACTAGCATAAAAGTAAGGGTAAAAATAGAGAAACTTGTAAGGACTTAGGAAAATTAAAATTAGAGAGTCTTCAGGCCAAAAGATAATAAATAAGTAAAAATCAAGCAATAGTAAGATTCATATGTCAAGAAATAATGCACAAAAATCATATTAATTGGGAAATTAACACTACACAGGGCTTATGTTACAAAATTTAAAACATAAACAACGAGATAGCAAATAGAAACAAAACAAAACAGAAATGTAACTAGTCATAATTTCCCTAGAGTTGTGTCTATCATAACCCGCGTCAACAAGTTAATTTCTGATTATGTTCTTGCATTTTGTTTTAAATACTAAAATTTCCAAAAAAAACCTCCTAGAGTTAAATTCCATTTAGTTTATTGTCAAGAAAATCTTCACTAACTCAAAACCTAATGAAATCTGATTAGCCATAATCAAAATCATATACAACAACCACACTCATGTATGCCATTTTTGTTCATCTTATTATAGTCATACAACAATCGCATTCATACATGCATAACCAGATTAATCTTAGATAGAATGATTAAAACAATCATCATACCCACACCACTCTAATAAGAAATGAACATAGATATAAAAACAGAGAGGCAAGAAAAGGAATAAAAATGGAACAAAAAACAATAAGAAACTTATCTAATTAATGCCCAAAAGGGTTCAAGTACATCTTTAGTTCATGTGTGACTGATTACATGAGAAGTTTAGCCTTCCATGGAGGCCAAACCAGAGAACAAAGAAGAGAAAAATGGAGGGAGAGGAGACCTACGAATTTTCTAACTGTACGATGGGGAAGAATATAAAATTTGGTGTGTTTTGAATAAGTCCAAGGAGGGAGAAAAGGTCTTCAGCACATTTCTTATTCTCTATTCTTTTTGGCCAGAAATGCAGCAAAAAATGCAGAGTGTGTCATGAAGTGAATGCCGTAGAAACTGTATTTTTTCAGTACAGAAAATTGACTAAGGTAGCAGGGATATTTTAGGTATTTTCTAGACAATTTGGTAGTGTAGAATGCAAGATGCAGTAGAACAATTTGTAGACCAATGGGCCCCATGTCTAGTTAGCAAAACAATAAAAAAATGCACCCAGTCAATGTCCATGCGAGCAAAACATCTATGTAACACCTGCAAAATCCTTTTACCCCATTTTTCCTATTTTATCTTATTTTACTCTATGAATAGGATATGTAGGCATAACTAATTTACCCTTATATGTTCAAATTATGTGATGAGAAAATTTTGTTGGGTCCCTAAGATAATAGTGGAAGTAATTGGTCAGTTTATTATTTTTACTTTTATATAAATTAGCTTGAGATTGTGATGAGAAATACTTAAATGAAAGAAAGTTTACTTCTTGGCAACTTCATGAAATCATTTTCTATTTAAGGTCACACATACATGGATTAAGTCCTTAAGAGAAAATGTGAATGCATTAAACAAGTCTAGGTAATGTATTAGGATGCACCATGCTTGAACCATAGTTATCCAAAGGGAGGACATTTTTGCCATTTATCCCAAAATAAATTGCTTGACCCTTATTCCTCCCTTAGCTCACGACACATATACATTTTCATTCCCAAATATTCTCTCATCCTTCCTGGTAACCCATTCATCACACACATCACGCTTTCTTCCCTTTTGGCTTGATATCTCTCTCGTTTTCAAGGGAGCCCTAGTCCTTAATGCATTGTATAAATAGTTAATTGATTTTCTACTCTTCTCCCTCTTCTTGTCTCTTGAAAACCCTACGTGTGGAAATGGGTATTTTTGCTACTGTTGAAATGGTAGGAAAAGATTTTGGGGAGTGGAATTTTCTAAGTTTTCCTTGCCAATTATGGAACCAATGTAGGGATGGTGATTTTGAAATCCTTGAAAATCTCTTTATAATTTCCATGAGTTTTCTTTGATTAATCTTTAAGTGCTATTCTATGAACTTGTTGAGCTTAGTTTTGATGTTTATCATAACTCTCCAACCACCCAAAAGTAACATTTGAAGTAGAGGGATTTGAGAATAATATTTGGGACCTAAAATCTTTGTTTTGCGACTGATCTAAGAAGTTCTTAGGTTGCTCCTTGTCAAGAAGAAAGATAGGTCATTACAATTGTATATCGATTATCGTCAGTTGAACATAGTGACTATGAAAAACAAATACCATTTGCCTCATATTAATGATTTGTTTGATCAATTGCAAATGCTTGTTGTTTCTCAAAAATCAGTTTAAGGTTTGGGTATCACCAGTTGAGGATTAAGGCAGAAAATGTCCAGAAGACAACATTTAGGACCAGATATGGACACCATGAATTTCTAGTTATGTCTTTTGGTCTTATGAATGCATCGACGGCCTTTATGGATCTTATTGTTGTGAAAATAGCCTTTTAAAGGCTTTGTATTTCAAAATATCTTTTTAATAGCTTACCTGAATAGAGGCAAATTTTATTATGAAATTAATTTGGATTAATGTCAGAAAATTAAGGGCTGACAGTTTTGTTTTATTTGTTTTAAATATAATTAAAACATTTTGAAACTGCCCATTAATTCTCTAAAACTGCCCATTAATTTTTGAAACCGAATTTTAATTGTATTAAAATTTTTGTCTGCCTCATTAATGTTCAGCAGCTATAAAAAGAGGACTCATTCCCCTCATTTTTCACACTCACACAACAAACTGTTGTGCTCTTCTCTCTTCCCTCTCTCAAACTCTTTGGGTTACGCTCTTCAAAATTTCTGTTGTTTTGTGGCCTGAGAACCTTTCTCAGAAGAATCTGTTTAATCCTGGAGGGAGTTCTGTAGATGCAGATTTTTAGCTGTGGTCGCGGAATAAATTCCTTAAGATTGTTGTAAAGATGGTATTTTACTATCACAAGAACTTTATGTTCAAAATTGTCTTAAAAGTTTGATCATCAAGATGACAAACTGGTGAAAAACTCCTTATGATTTTAACACTCAGTTAAGGAAAACAGAGGAGAGTCTCTGTCGTATTTAATAAACTTTACCTAGCCTGATATATCATGTGTTATGTGTCAAATGAGTGTCGATATGTACACAAATCCAATAAAAGAGTTGAGAGGTATCGTAATTTACGATATCATATAAAGTGAATTTCCCATTGTATTAGAAAAATACAATGATGTTAACTGAATTTTAGATTCAGATGAGACAAAGTCCACTAGTGGTCAAAACCTCACCTTGGGTGGTGAAATGTTATTTTGGAGAAAGCATCCATACAAATTTATAGGTTCACTATAAAATCAGAGTTTATTGCTCTGGAGTTGGCTGAAAATAAGACTAAGTAGTAGAAAAACTACTTAACAAATTTTTTAATTGGGTAAGAGCCCAATGATGTCAGTGTCTGTATTTTGTGATTGCCAAGTGGCAATAGCCATTGTAAAGAACAAACTTTCAATGGTAAGAGTAGACACTTGTGTTGAGACACAAAGTTATCAAGCAATTGATAAAATATGAAATTTGAAGTATACTGATCAGTTCTGTAAAGTCAAAAGTGAATTTGGCCAATTCACTGACTAAACATGCATGTAAGAAGGAAATTAGTCCTTCACACATCGAGGGGAATTGGACTTAAGCCAATATGAAATTAACAGCGGCGGGAACCCAACCTTTATGATTGGAGATCCTATGAAGAAGGTTCATGGCTAATAACAAGTTGTCTATTAATTCTGCTAGCACTATATTCTCAGTCCATTTCCTATGGTGTTAAGTGTGAAAGTGCTAGAATGCATTGACTTGTGGGTTGAGCATAAGCTCTTTATGATCTTCATAGCCCTACATTAAGGGTGGTGTATTCATTGCAGATACACTTGATGAAGTCACCTATATGAGTGTGGAGTGGGGCCGCTCCTATGAGATCGTGGCGAAGTTTCTAGAGCACTCATGAATTTCAGGCACGCGCACGGCTGAAATAACGCGCACAACGGTGTTAACAGCAGAAATGTGGGGGGTGAGATGCGACTCTTAAGGTCACTATCTTACGACTAAGAGTATGTTGGTTCATAGAAGCTATATGCTTCACTGACTACTCTATAAGATAAATCTTATCGGTCTAGGTCTGGTTCATAGTCTAAAAAGAGACACTGGATTAATGCGTCTACACCTATATATGTAACCCAAAAGTTTTTTGAAATATCTTTTGAAATATGTGGGGGATTGTTGTGAAAATAGCCTTTTAAAGGCTTTGTATTTCAAAATATCTTTTTAATAGCTTAACTGAATAGAGGCAAATTTTATTATGAAATTAATTTGGATTAATGTCAGAAAATTAAGGGTTGACAGTTTTGTTTTATTTGTTTTAAATATAATTAAAACATTTTGAAACTGCCCATTAATTCTCTGAAACTGCCCATTAATTTTTGAAATCGAATTTTAATTGTATTAAAATTTTTGTCTGCCTCATTAATGTTCAGCAGCTATAAAAAGGGACTCATTCCCCTCATTTTTCACACTCACACAACAAACTGTTGTGCTCTTCTCTCTTCCCTCTCTCAAACTCTTTGGGTTACGCTCTTCAAAATTTCTGCTGTTCTGTGGCCTGAGAACCTTTCTCAGAAGAATCTGTTTAATACTGGAGGGAGTTCTGTAGACGCAAATTTTTAGCTGTGGTCGCGGAATAAATTTCTTAAGGACAGTGTCTATTATAAAGACGCGACTCAGATTATTTTCGTGTTGGTATCCAAATTTTACAATACTTATGAATCGTGTTTTTAAGCCGTTTTTGGACAAGTTTATGATTGTATTTATTAATGACATCCTAGTGCATTCTAGGAGCTCAGAAGAACATGCTCGGCATTTAAGGATAGTTCTTCAAACCCTTTGGGAGTATCAATTATATGCCAAATTCCTGAAGTGTGAATTTTGGTTAGGCAAAATAGCCTTCATGGGACATGTAATATCTAAGGATGGCATACAGGTAGACCCATGTAAGGTCGAAGCAGTAAAGAAGTGGCCTAGATCCACAACCATAATTGAGATAGAGAGCTTCCTGGGTTTGGCAGGTTATTATAGGTGGTTCGTGAAGGACTTCTCAAAACTTGTGGCTCCACTTACACGCTTGACAAGAAAGAATGTTAAGCATCTTTGGTCTAATGAATGTGAAGAGAGTTTCAATAAATAGAAAGAGTGTTTAACCACTACCCTCGTTCTTACTATACCCTTGAGTTCAAGTGGATATACGGCATATTGTGATGCATCCAGAGTAGGCCTGAGTTGTGTTCTGATGCAACATGGAAGAGTCGTGGCCTACACGTCAAGACAACCTAAAATCCATTAGCAGAATTACCTTATCCATGATCTTGAAATGGTGATGCTGGTCTTTACTCTAAAGATTTGGCAGCACTACCTTTATGTGAGATGTGTAAGATTTTCACAGAACATAAGAGCTCGAAATACATATTCCAGCAAAAAGATCTTACCCTTAGGCAACGGAAGTGGATAGAGCTCCTCAAAGATTATGATTGTACCATCTGGCCAAAGCTAATGTTGTGGCTTTAAGTTGGAAGTCTATGAGGAGCCTTGTACATATAGCTGAGGCGAGACAACCACTTATCTATGAGTTGCATGAACTTGAAGTTAGTGGGGTTAGATTTGAGATAACCGAAAAAAGTGAATTCTTAGTCACATTCAAGCGCGATCGTCCTTGGTGGGCAAGGTGAAGGAACTTCAAGAGAGTGATCCCTACTTTAGTAAATTAAAGCAAGCCATGAAGGAAGGGAAAGAGATTAATTTTTTCTCTTGGGGAAGATGGTGCAGTGAGATTTGAGAAATGGTTGTACATACCCGAGGTCGAATGCTTAAGAAGAGAAATTTTAGAGAAAGCACATAAATCTACATATTCTGTTCACCCAAGAGCCACCAAAACGTACCATGATTTGAAGCAAGATTTATTTTAGGAAGGTATGAAGAAAAATATGGCCGACTATGTATCCCGATGCCTCACCTATCAGTAGGTGAAAGTCGTATATCAAAGGCTAGTAGGCCTGCTTTAACAGATAGAGATTTTGGAATGGAAGTGGGAGAAGATAACTATGGCTTTTTTGTCGACTTGCCCCGATTCGTTGCTAGGTATGATTTTATTTGGGTCATCATCGATCGATTGACAAAAGTAGCATGTTTCATTCTAGTCAAGACCACGTTCAGCGTGGCAAAGTTAGCCCAAGTGTATATCAAAAAGGTGGTGAGATTTCATGGTATACCTTTATCCATAATTTCTGACTGAGGTCCTCAATTTACCTCTCGATTTTAGAAGGCATTTCAGAAGGCTGTAGATACTAGAGTGGACCTAAGCACGACATTTTATCCTCAGACAGATGGACAACCCGAGAAAATTGTTCAAACATTAGAAGATATTATTCAGATGTATGTGGTGGACTTTGGAGGAAACTGGGAAGCTCACTTACCATTAATTGAGTTTGCTTATAATAATAGCTTCCAAGCGAGTATCCAAATGGTGCCTTTTAAGGCTTTGTATGGGAGGAAATATAGATTGCCAATTAGTTAGTTTGAAGTTAGAGAAGTGAGAGCCTTAGGGCCTAATCTTGTGCTAGATGCTTAAAACAAGGTTAAGATTATTCGAGAATGGCTCCTTACAGCTCATAGTAGGCAGAAAGCCTATGCAGATCACAAGAGACGAGACCTCGAGTTTACGGTGGGAGATATGGTGTTTCTTAAGGTATTACCTATATTTCAACTTGGGCTATAAATATGACATATACACAGTCTGAAACCAAGAAATAGAGGCTTAAAATTCTTACTATTACTTTGCAAAATTATCTTTTCAATTAATTACTTTCAAGAGAGCTTTGTTTATAATATCTACCTCTTGAAGAGAGTGTGCTATTGTGTTCTTCATCTATTATCTTTTTGAATGTATTCCTAAGGTGGTTAAAATTTTTTAGAAGAGTGATTGAGTGTATCATTAGGTTGGGTAACTAAGAAACCAAGTATCATAATTTCTTTGTAATGATTTCAACAAGTACCTGATTCGAACTTATTATAGTTTGCAAGCACCAACTATTTACAAGCTTGCCAGTGAAATACTCAAGTGGTTTACTTGAGGACTGGATGTAAGCTTGGGATTAGCCAAACCAGTATAAATCCTCTGTGTTCTCTCTCTCTTTCTTCCCTTGTTCTTTAACTTCAATATTTATTTGTTCTTTGATTCCTTGTGCTCTACATTTATTCATCTTGTTAGCACTTTGTTTCTCTATATTGTTTTACTGTTTTTAGGTTTGCATAATTTCTAAACATCATTTCAATTTGTAATAAAGTTTTGTGAAAATTTTATAAAACCCAATTCATCCTCCTCTTGGAATCTAGCCATTTTTTTCAGTATCTTATATTTTACAAAAATGCCCTTAATTTCATAACTTTTGGCATCATCAAATTAGGAGTGAAACAAATTGGGCCTACATTCTTCCCCTTTAGATGAAGGAAAAAACCATCAAAAATTTCAATTCTAGTTTCTAAAAAAGTCTTTTTAAGCTCCCCTTGAATTTAAGCATTTTTTTAAATATACGTCTAAGGATTTGAAATAAAGTTGCAAAGCACTCCCTTAAAGAAAATAATGAAGTGCATGCAGTACAAGGTATAAATTACTCCATTTTAGTACTGACAAACACTAAAGAATTTTTTAATTACTTGTAATATAATCTAATACCTTATAGCCCATTAAAATTGGTGTAATATGACCTAATATATCATCATAACATTTAAAAATGACTAGAAATATTTTAGAACCAATTTTTTTTTCTTTTCCCCCTTTTTGTCAGAATCAAAAAGGGATTGGCCGATCCTTTTTTTGAAAACAATTATAAGCTATTATGCCTATTATAGTAAATCAGATATGACACTCTTAGTGCAGTTCACCTTCCCTGATTTTTCAAAACTAAAAGCAAGTAAAATGATGATTACCAACCATTATTGCTGCTAAGCAGGAAAGAAATTGAATTAATTTACTCAACTTCAAGGTGATGCCCAATAGCCAAAACATATCAAAGTTATATAACCATTGAAGTTTAAGTCTTCAAAACAATAACATACTAAATCAGTTTCAATGATGTAAATGTTCCTTTAAAAAAATTAGTCTAAAATATATCCATTTGAAACCATCATTCTAAGTATATATATATATATGTATATATATCAACTTTCATTTGGGATTGGTATCCATTTGACCATCAACAATCAAACCTTTGAAATATGAGTTATCAAGTATTGAAACAACATCAATTTTGAAATTAAATTAGTTTCAAAGTGATTTTAAATTAAACAAAATTGGTGCCAAGGTAGGTAACAGGGCAAATCAGAATTTGATGAATACCAAAGAAAACCAAGATTTGAAGAAAGATATTGAAGGTAACCTTCAAATCATCACAGAACCCTTGTTAATCACTTTTCGAGCAGCCATAAGATAATCGAAATAGAGCCATGAGTTGAGCTACTCCCCCAAAATTTATGCAAAATTCTAATCTTTAAATGATCAAGTCATCAACAACTATTTAGATCATCATTTTCAAATAAGCAGACAGTAATGATCAAATAGCAAATAATTAAGAGAGACAACAAGTTATAACAACTCAAAACAAAACACTTCATAACAACACATAAACATAGTGGCACATGAAGTGAGATCCTTCATGTGAAACATAGTTCATCACAATATTACATAACAACAGATCCTAACATATTATAATAGAGTTCAAAGACACCACAATCCTGAAAACATAGATAACACAATCCAACAACACACATACAGATTTAAAGTCAATGACTCATCACTGGCTACATCATCATCCTAACAACATAAAGAGCACTGAGTGGGATGGGAGCAATTGGTCGAAGAGTTACTAAATCATCGGGAACATTTCCATGTCACTTTGAATTTTAATCTCGGCCAAAGTGAGATCCTTCGTCATCATGCCTATACTTGTTGTATATGATTGACCCAGCTATCCTTGTTCTATCTATCTTTTTCTCTTGTTACAATGAAAGGGTAAGTTTGATAAACTCAAAGTCATGACAATGATCTTGTGAAATTGTTTAGGATAACCGTTCTTAAAAATAAGAGTTGTGATATGCTTAACACCTTTCATACACAAATGCAAGCAGATTTGCAGTGCAACCTTTCAGGGTCGTTGGATCATTCAGATCCAATGGCTAGCATGCTTCCATGATTAACAGATCTCGGCCATTGGATCGTTTTGATCCAACGGCTGAGATCACGTTAATGAAACTCACCATTTACTAATGCATTTTCTTTTTTTTAATACTAATCAGCCTTTGACCCTTGTCAACCCGCCCTCCCATCAAAGTCCCGCTCCGCCCCACCTTGCCCATGCCTCATTTCTTCATTCTTCCCTGTGACACCGGAAACATCATTGTAGAAGCCAAAAAATAGAGTATGCCTTGGAGAAGAAATTTGAAGAATTTCACAGAAATTTATTTCAACTTTCAGTCGAATTTTCACACCAAATTTAGACCTTTTAGTAGCAATTTATTTCACAAAAAATTTCCTTTTTCTCATACATGTTTCAATCCTTTTGCAAAACAAGAAAATTAAAACTTGAGTTTTGACCTTAGGAGTACTTCTATAAAACAAGAACACAATTCTAATAACATCATTACTCAAGGAAAGTAACAAAGGCTTTTGTAGAAAAGTAAGATAGAAATGAAGTCTAAATAATACTTCATTAACAGTAAACAATGTACATCAACTACTATATAAACATGGAGAAAAGAAAGCTAATCTGTACAACTAATTACAGTTAACTAATTAACTCCTTCTAAATATATACATGTCTACGTGAACAAAACTACCACTAAGAGAATTAACTCCTTTTGAATAACTAAAACTCTACTATTGTGTAAATTCTACTGCTATACATAAGTACTGAAGCTATATTTTCTTCATCTTTTGAATTCTATTAGGTAATACTTCAAAGAGATTGAAATACAATTTAAATAGAAAAAGAAAACGCTGCCAAATGGAAGTCTCCAAGCTACTTCAGACTTCATATTCTC
Source organism: Biancaea sappan (assembly GCA_037074585.1). Taxonomy (NCBI): domain Eukaryota; kingdom Viridiplantae; phylum Streptophyta; class Magnoliopsida; order Fabales; family Fabaceae; genus Biancaea; species Biancaea sappan. The sequence goes on from CM073493.1 coordinate 31,071,502, forward strand.
CCTTCTCTTAATGCTCCAGACTTCATATTCTCCCTTCTCATTATGCTCCAGACTTGAAGGAAAAAAAAAGGATTATATAAAGAGATATCTTAGGATTATAACTAAAATCAATAAAAAAAAATCAAATTCAACAATATCAATTCTAATGTCAGCAAAAGTGCGTAAACAAGTTTTTCCTTTCCAAACTGGATATGTGGCAAGAATCATCCACAAACAGGAATTAAAAGTTAGCTAAAAAAATCTCTTCAATTTTTTATTTAACACTAATTTGTCTCAGAGATAATAGTGCTTTCCAGATTTGTGTGATTTGAAGTTAAATTCACTTTGAAGGCAATCAATATACAGAATTTAAGAAGGATTTCTATAAAATTTCATTAGCCAAGCAAAAGATATATTTAAAGACTAACCTCAAGAATAAAATGATTATACTGATTATCTATATGCTTTCTCTTATGTTAGTTTCATAATGTGAAACATATAATATATGCATTTGTTTAATTTAATTACAACAAACAAAAGTGATCACTATTTCAAGAAAAAAAAGTCAAAGTTACAACTCTTGACCATACCTTCATTGATAGTTGCATTAGACATTGATAACTTGTTAGCTTGATATGAACTTTCAATCTGCAGGATTCCCTTTCACGGCTAACAAACCTTTCCAAAACAGCTGGTGTGCTAACAAAGCGCACAAATTTGAAAACCTCAGATAAAGGCAACCCAACCCATAATGGAAAAATGAGAAGAGAGAAGCCAAAAACCTAAAAGAAAATTAGCTCCACAAGTCTCTATATTGGATCTATACAAGTGCAAGTTAGAAGAATATAGGGGTTTGAATAGGGAAAAATGAAATATAGCCTAGAGCATTGATAAATTAAATTCTATAGTTTCCTTTCTCTTTCCTCACCTTTTTGTGTATCCTACTATATCTTAGGTTTCTAATGTCTTATCCAATTTTGGGCCTCTAGCCTACAAAAAATAGTTGATCCAATAAGCTTTTATTCTGTAAATCTACAAAATCAAGTAAACCAATTCCATGATTTATCATAACTTCATAAGAGGTGCCATTCTAGATGTATATTCTAGTTAATGAACAGACTTATTCCAAGATTAATGAATCGTAAGTATAGAAAAGCAAAAATTCACAATGCAACCAGATCAGGAAAAGAAAAAGAACAAAACAGAGAACTAATTAAACCGCTTTCCTAGTGCAATTCAGTCATAGTTTTTGCAACTCCAAAACTAACCTCAACAGTTTGAATGTGGCAAATCTGGACTAAATTGCAATACTTCAAGTGAGACATTGAAGGATCAGTAGGCACCTGCGTTAAGAAACAACATGGATTAATATAATTATTATGAAAAACTTAAAAAAATATATTGTTAGATCACGAAATTATAACTATTAGCATTTCAGTAAAACTCATTTCGGGTTACATGCACTTGGGGTGTAAGAGGTGCCGAAAATGAAACTTTATGTTGTGCTTCATTCATCCACACCGATTATGAATAACAAAGATTAGATCATATAACCAAAATGGCTAAAGCAAAAACATATAGAAACACAATGTGATTACTCTAGTTGAATTAATTGTTGATTCTCTTCTCTTTTTCTTTCGTTGAACCTCAACGCAACTTTTGTAGTGGTTCTTATTTCTTGGACCCTCTTTTTCATTGAAACCCATTTCCTATGATGTGCACTGAGGTGGGGGGATAGTAGTGGCATTAAGACTCGTATCAAATCAAGTTGACTGAAGTACACTACTAACTTTCTGCCTTATCTCGGCCATTAAGGTATGATACACCATATATGTTTCTTCTGACCTAGAGGCTTCAGTATCAACACTTATTGCTTCTCGACTCATTTCCCTAAATCGAACCGTAATTTCTAACTTAGGGTCATCCATTATCTCCTTTCCCCTTATATCAGAAATTACACCCATTCTTGCCTTCCATGTCCATCGACGTAAAATGTACTTCTTGGGGAGTAGTTTGACGTCATTGATACTATAGACTTTCAACACATGACAGCACAGCATACCGAAACTTTCAAATTTTTGGCAAGTACATGTGATAGTATTATTTGACGAGTCGAACGATACAAATATTCTCATGGCTTGTTAACCAGAGAAATGACATAGATTTGAACATGCTGACTTTCATCCCTTGCCTTCACCCATGTGTCCTCAACAACATCATATTCTGGATAGAACATGTTAAAAATAGGTAAAATATAAATTAGTGAAAGTTGCTTTAACGTGTGTGACAACAAGTTTCACACTCGTGGAACTTTCTCTCTAGATTCATAATCAAGTCTTTACTTCATTGTATCTTTTTTCATTGACTATTCTTTCAAAGAGATTGAAAAATTGTACAAGATCTACTTATGGGTTCAATAGATCCTTCATGTCAGAGTTCAAACTTTCAGAAAGTTGAGTACTCCGCATACCGAGGGTCAAAGTCTTTTTCATGAAACACACTCCCCATTTTTCTCTTATAGCATAAGTCGATGATAGCCATGAATTTTCTTGGACATTATGATCTTACATTATTTTGCTAAGTCGCCTCAAACTCATTCTCATCGAGGGCTTTGTAAATACACCATGAGAGATCCATCAAAATACGTGATTCTCCCTTAGGGATATGACCTAAATGCTTGGTGGCATTCGACATCAAATGCCATGTGCATAATTCGTGCACAATGTCTGGTATTTCCTCCTTCAACACTCTCGCTATTGTAGCATGTTGCTCAGTGAAGATTGTAAAAGGATATTTATACTGATGAGCTTCCAAAAAAGATCAAAAGAGCTATTTAAAGGACTCGGTGGTCTCATTGTACAATAACACAGCACCAAAGATCAACATCCCTCTATAGTGGTTAAAACCACAGAATACGACAAGAGGCCTACCCTTCTTGTTGGTGCTGAATGTAGTGTCAAGTGTAACCACATCTCCAAACAACCTGTAGTCTTTAAGCATCCTCGCATCCACCCAGAATACATTAAACTATTCCTCTGAGTCCATCTGACATGCATGGAAAAATGATGGATTCTCAAATAGTTGCTTCTAAAAACATTAGAAGAGTGCACTGGCGTCTCTATATGCCATTTTCCGTTGTCTTCTAAATTGCAAGTAGTTTTTCACATCCACGCGTGTATATCCAATACTACCTCGTCCACTTGCTTGCGTGCTCATTAAATCAAAACATGATTTCTGCCTAAGGCTCGAGTTCTCAGCCAACTCGATCTCATATGCCTGTGCTTCAAAAATTTTTCTTTGGGAAAGAAGCAAATGACTCGTTTCTTCAGTGTGAAGGGCATGGTTGTGTTCCTCTACAAACTTATACATTTTATACTTCTCACCCTTAAGATTCACTGCCATTATGACCATAAATCTCGTTCTAGTCTCTACACAGGGATTCTTAGTGTTTGCACCTTTTTTTCCAGCCCACAAAAACACTCCTTAAAACATACATAACTCCTTGATGTGATAATTGTGTTGTCTTTTTTGCTCCTAGTGTTGGAATCCTTCCTCACACCAAATCTGGATTTTTCACCATATTCGACCCAAAAGTTTCATGCATCATCCAAGTTATCAAATTTCATTCCAATGTAGGGCTTTAAATTTGTTTCTGTCATTGTTCTAATAAGATGCAAGTGATATATTCAATAAATTGCCACTTTAACTCAATTGCAAGAAATATTTATGTATGCCTTGATGCTTTAACTAAAAAGGGAAGACAATATTGGACTACAATTACATTTTTCAAAAAAAAAAAGGTCCTTGATGCTTTAATTGAAAATTTTGCTTCTGTATGACATTATATCAAACAAGAAAGGATGAGCACAATTTCACCATCATTAGCTAGTTCAGTTAAAAAGAGAATTGTTGGTGATTTTCCTTTCTTCTAATTTTGTAAATTTTATGAGGTATTGCCTTTACATCACCATTAATGATGCTTTCTATATGGCTTTTGCATGGTGCTTCAAGTATCAAGTGAAAAAGTAGACAAAACTATGAAAATCATTAACTATATGGCTTTTGTTATGTTCAAGTATCAAGTTGCAATAAATTATGAAAATCTTCAGGTATAAGTAACCAACTAGACAAAACTAATATGATGATAACAAAATCATTAACTAATATTATCACAACATAACCAATTTCTTATCATAACCAATTTCTTATGCTCTTCCTATCTAGATTCAAAATAACAAAATCATTAGGGGAAACCATTGCAGCAAATATATGTAACCATCGATTGCAATAAACAAAACAATTTCAGTAGACAAAACTAATATATATGTCCTGTTCCATTACAACAAACCAACAGTACATGGGGGAAAATATATGGGGAATCCTAAAACCAAAACACTAGCAACCTATTCACAAATAAACACTGGGAGAGAAAAGAAAAAGCAAACTAGTGATGGAAAACCAGTGAGCTGAAGGATGATTAGATATTGGCTCAGATCGACGGGAATATGAGTGACAGGAACCAGACGAGAATGGATGAGAAAGCAAAATAGGGAAACGTGAATGCACGAGAAGCAAAAGACACAAAGCAGTTGGAGACGACGCACCAGACAAATGGCGACGACCATAGATGAAGGAGATGACTAGAGACGAATGCCAACGTGAGGGAAAAGGTGGGAAAATGGTTGGGGAATGGTCACTGATGGCTGTCACTATCATTTGATGAAGAAGGAAGAAAGGAGCCGTGGGTAGTGGGGTCGGGGCAGAGCGGGCTATTGACCCCATTGCATTCAAAGACTTTCTTAAACTTTTGATGATCAACAAACAAATTTAAATTATATTTCTATTGTGCATAATTTCATGGAAATATCTCAAGACAAAAAGATCGTTCCAAAATGCTCAAAAAAGTTCTTGAATGGCAAGAAACTTATTTTGAAATTTCTTTGAAGTTGGAAAATTGTTACTGATGCTAAGCTTAAGCGAAAAATCTTTGTAAAACCAAATCAGAAGCCATCAGTCGACTAATATATTTATAATAGTCGACTGATACCTCACTGTCTGAAATTTAGCAAAGCATCGATAACAACAGTCGACTAATTATTCATCATCAGTCGACTAATCAGCCACTATCTCAATTTCAAAGATTACAATTTTCATTAGTCAACTGATATCCTTAAATTTGTCGACTGATAGACTCTGAAGAATTTTGAATTTTAAGACAGAGACTCATCTGTCGACTTACTCCATGTAATCATTCGACTAATTAGTCACTATCCTATTTCATATAAACCTCCAGTATCCATCAGTCGACTGATCGCTTCTGGAGAATTTTAAAAACTCGAGATAGGGACTCATCGATTGACTAATAAACAATCATCAGTCGACTATCGAGTCATTAAAGAGCATCAATCGACTGTCAGCATGATGACATCAGTTACAATGGTTATTTTGTAAAGATTTCAGCGGATATCATCAAGGATTCTTCTCCAACGGGCCAAAAACTTTTAGGGCTTATATATTGACCTTAGAAGCAGTCAAAGAAGAATAACACACGAATTTTAACTCTGATTCTTGAATAGAAAAACCACTTGCCAATCAGTTGATTCTAGATTGCTCTTCACTTGTATACTTACTTTGTTTTAGAGAGTTACTTATTTTTTACTCAATCATTTATTTGTATTGACCAAGAAAGGTGTTCCTTGAGTTTGTTTTGAGAGAAGACAATTTGTAAGGGGGAGAGACACCCTTGGAAAGAAAAAGATCTCTGTTGTAGTAGCTCATAAGTGTACATATGTATAAACTTGTGGTTCATAGTGAAATACTCAAGAAGTGCTTTTGAGGACATGATGTAGGTTTGGGTTAAACTGAACCAGTATAAATATTTGTGTTTATCTCTTTACCTTATCTCTTTAATTGCTTAAAGCTTTACATTTGATTTATTGTTCTTCATCTCTATTCATCTTGATATTGCTCTGCTCTGTACTGTCAACAATTTTTAACTAAGCATTTAAATTTACTTGAACTTCCAATTAGTTTTTATTAACCCAATTCACCCCCTTTTGGGTTCCAGCCATTATTTTCAAGGGCCTCTGATGTGCGAATAGGTTGACAAGTGTCGAAGGCTGATTGGTCTTGGGTGTTTTGAAAAAAAAAATGTGTTTCTTGGCCGTTGGATCAAGATCTGTTGACCATGGAAGCACGCTAGCCGTTGGATTTCAACGATCCAACGACTCTGAAAGGCTGCACAACAAATCCGCTCGCCACAGAACTAGACTCATCACGCAACTAAACTCCTAAACTTGTCTAGTGTTTCTCAATTTGGGTTTTATTTTTTTTTTTTAAAAAAAGTTATTTCAAAATTTTTTCTTCATAAACAAAATTTTGGTTTGAATTCCAAAAACCTAGTTTTTTTTTTTGAAAAAACTAGACTATAATTTTATTAAAGCATCGAGCGTTTCACATTTTGTGTATGACAACTTTTTATGAAAATATTTTAAAAAATAAATAGTTTTCAGAAAGAAATGACAACGAAACCAAAAAAAGAAAGCCAAGGAAAACTGATAAATAACTTTTTTTAATTTGAAAATGTTAATAATTTTCAATAAAAAACACCTATTAATTTTTATATATTTATTTTTAATTAATTTATATTTCTTTTTCAAGTATAAATTACACGTATTTCTTTTTAAGTCTAGCTAAATTATACTTAATAGCCCTTTTGCCTCTGATATCTATTGCACTCATCTCCTTTCTAATTTTTTTGTAATTGAAATTAATTTTTAACATAATATGTGTCTTTTCCAATAGTAAAATTAAAATTACTCGACAGTTTTTACTATTGTATCAAAAATAAAATTATAATTTAATATATTATAAAAATATTTTTTATTTAAAAAAATTAAATTAAAGAAAAGTTTTGACAATATATATTAATATATTAAAAGAACTAAATATAATATCTAAAATAATAAAAATATTAAGTATACCTTGCTTAAAGAAGAAGTTTGTAGTACAATGCCCTTTTTAATAAGATCTTTTGATAAGAAAGTCAACGTGCTGACTGTTAGGTTATATAACTTGTAGGTAATAGGTATACAGCTACTTGCTTCCAAGTACAACAGACGCTTTCCAGCCAGGCAGCCAGCCTCCGTTCCCACTCATGATCCTATAAACTAGGAACCAAATACTTATTAATTTATTTTCTCTCAAAATCTTTTCATATATATATATTCATATGTTGACTTAGGGTTGGTGTTCATCTTTTGGCTGATTAACTTTTGAGCAAATAGAGTCAATTCTTAATCTTCACGAGCCTTGTAAATTAAATAATACGCTGAGGGAGCTCTTCACGGACTCTAATGACTAAATTAGAATTAGTATGTGACGGGGGAGAATATCACAATAATATAGAAAGAATTAAATTGTCAGGAGAGACTTAGAGATGACATATTTATGTGTGTGTTAGGTCATTCTTAATTTGTCTAAATTGGATTGGTCAGAAAGGAGTAGAACCAAATTATACATATAATTTATTAAATTGTTTTTGCTTTCTCAAGACAATTATGATGTAGGTACTGTTAATATATATATATATATATATATATATTTATTGACATTTATAACGACAATTTTTCTTTTTGTGCGTAACTAATGAAAATATGCCTTAAAAAAGAAACTAATAATATATATGTGTGTGTAACAATATATAATAAGTTTACTATTATTTTAAAACGTATTTTAATTAATTTCCTAAAATATTATTATCTTCAAAATTTAATCTTTCAAAAATAAAGTTTTCAATAAAAGTCTTTAACTTTTTTTGGATTAAAATATTTTTCTAATCTCTACAATTTTATTCAAATTTTAATTTGGTTTTTAAAAGTTTAAAAATTTACAATTGACTTCATAATTTTATAAAATTTTAACTTAATTCTCATAGTTTAATTTTGTTGATTCGACTAAGTATGCGCATATTGATATTCAAAATATGTGTATTTTGTGCCAACAAAAAAAATATAATTAAGTGACAGATAAGTTTAAATCACATACATTCATAGTGCCAAGATGGTATATAATTATTAGTCACGGCAACAAAATTCATCAGAATATTAACAAATATTTTTTGGAAGAGGTTAAATTAAAAATTCTTAAAATTGTAAGGATCTAATTTAAAGTTTTAAATTATAAGAATTCAATTAAAAATTAAGTAAAATTATAAGGACAAAATAAGTAATTTAATCATTTCTTAACAATTAAAACGATCCCTCAGAAAACACCTGTTACTCCCTGACGCAAAAAAAAAAAAATTAGATTGTCTATAAAATTATGTTTTTCGGGTTAAAGCTATTTGAGCAAGCTCATAATATTACTTAATAGTAATAAAAAAATTTATAAAAAAAGTTTATGCTTAAATGATGTGTTAAGAAGTAATTTAAAATTAGAAGTTGGAATTCAAAATTAAAAACAATTTAAAATTTCATAAGTTGGTATATAAAAACATGCATCTCTCTCTCTCTCTCTCTTCGTGACAAATGTACAAAACTTATTTTCACAAATAAAACCACAGCTTCACATTCCAACCAAATAGACACACCTTCCATGGAGAAGAAGAAGCACGAATCCTAACAAACCAAAACAAACGAACCTCCGAGCTCCACGTTCTTCCCCACCCATCCATGGCCGACGCCGTCAATCCCCGGAAATTAAAAGCCGCCGCCGCCCCCTCTACCTCGAAGACCAAGAACAGCAACCCCAATCTCTTGCTAGGCCGCTTCGAACTCGGGAAGCTCCTCGGCCACGGAACCTTCGCGAAGGTCTACTGCGCTCGAAACATCCGCACCAATGAAGGCGTCGCCATCAAGATCATCGACAAGGAGAAAATCCTCAGGGGAGGCCTCGTCGCGCACATCAAGCGCGAGATCTCGATCCTCCGACGCGTGCGCCACCCGAATATCGTCCAGCTCTTCGAGGTCATGGCGACGAAGGCCAAGATCTACTTCGTGATGGAATACGTGCGAGGCGGCGAGTTGTTCAATAAGGTCGCAAAAGGCCGATTGAAGGAGGAAGACGCGAGAAAGTATTTCCAGCAATTGATCTCCGCCGTCGGATTCTGTCACGCGAGAGGCGTGTACCATCGAGATCTCAAGCCGGAGAATCTGTTGTTGGACGAAAATGGCGATCTCAAGGTCTCCGATTTTGGACTTAGTGCGGTATCTGATCAAATCAGGCAAGACGGATTGTTTCACACTTTTTGTGGCACTCCTGCGTATGTGGCCCCTGAGGTTTTGGCTCGGAAAGGCTACGACGGCGCGAAGGTCGATCTCTGGTCATGCGGTGTCGTTTTGTATGTTTTAACAGCGGGATATTTGCCTTTCCATGATCAGAATGTGATGGCTATGTATAAGAAGATTTACAAAGGTGTATTCAGGTGTCCCAAGTGGTTCTCCCCTGAGTTAGCTCGTTTATGCATCCGTCTTCTTGATACGAACCCTGAAACGAGAATCTCTATTCCGGAGCTCATGGAGAATAAGTGGTTCAAGAAAGGGTTCAAACAAATTAAGTTCTATTTTGACGATGATAAGCTTTGTACTAATTTTGATGATAAGCTGGATTTTGGTAAAGGCGACGCAGATTCAATCTCGGACTATTCAATATCTGAGTCTGACTCGGAGTTGGAGACCAGGAGGAGGAACAATAATTCTTCACTGCCTAGACCAGCGAGTTTGAACGCATTCGATATAATTTCATTTTCTCCCGGCTTCGATCTCTCTGGGCTGTTCGAGGAAAGAGGGGACGACGAGAGGTTCGTGACGGGTGCTCCGGTGTCGGAGATCATATCGAAATTGGAGGAAATAGCAAAGTTGGTTAGTTTCACTGTGAGGAAGAAGGATTGTAGGGTGAGGTTGGAGGGTACAAGAGAAGGCGTGAAAGGGCCATTGTCGATTGCTGCAGAGATATTTGAGCTAACGCCTTCGTTGGTGGTAGTGGAGGTGAAGAAGAAAGGAGGGGATAAAGAAGAGTACGATCAATTCTGCAGCACTGAATTGAGACCAGGGTTGCAGAAGTTGATGATGGGCGATACTGCAACTTCTTCTCAGTCAGCTCCTGAACTTTCGCTATTCCCTTCGAGTTCTGATTCTGAAATGTCTCAAAGCGTGCCTTCAGACACTGAATTTGAAGGGTAAAGAGAGACACAGAGAAAAAGAAGAAAAGAGAGAGGCTTTTTTACTTCTTTTTTTGGTCTCTGGTTTTAGTTTTGCTCATTGAGGGGAACAATAGATTCTGCTGTACTTTTGTTTCAAGAGCGTTAAGTAGAAGGCTAATTATTTGAATAATAGCAAATTAACTATATATTTATTTCTACTTGTCTTGGGGGAGCATTTCTGATTGTAACTGTAAATTTAATTTCATTTGTGTCGAGTAATGAGGAAATAACAATGTGATTCTTTCCTGATCCATGAAGTATTGCAATGGGGTTTGGCTTGAGTGCTTCATCTGTATAATACTAATTAGTTTGTATTTGGATTATAGTTGGGTAAATTTGATTTTGAATCAATTTGATTTTAATTAATTTGATTTTACATGACTATAATTTATGTCAAAAAAATTTTATAGAAAATTGATCTTAAGAAATGTCAATGTAAAGACAAGATTTTAAATGTAAATTCCAATCCAAACATATTAAAAATGTTGCAAACCCAATTCAATGTACTTTCTAAGTGGAGAAAATTTATATATAATTTCTATCTTTTCTATCAGTTCTTCAATAAAAATATTGTATGTGTAAAAAAATTTAAAAAAAAATTAATTATGTAATGATGAGTTATAAATAATATAAAGTTATTTTTTAAAAATTTATATACTTATTATGATTTGATTGGAATACCTTACAGTTATTATATTCTAATTAGAGAACTTGATATTAAATATATAAAGAATTACATTTTTTTTCCTTTTAACATATTCAAACGAATCCTTAGCTTACAATCTTAAAGGAAGGGAAACCATTCTCATTGAAAAAGGACATCAATTTTTAAGATGTATCTACCGTGTTAGTATAATTATAGAGACTTTCCATTGGATACATCGTCATCTTCTTCCTTTGTTTTGGCCAATATTGTCTGTCATAATTTCTAGTACCTATATATATATATATATATATATAGTTATGCTCTATATGACGAGGCTGTGACTGACTTTCAGTTTGAGAATCCATTGCAATCACCAAAGGTGAGAAAAAGTTCTTTTGATCATTTCTATATATATGGAAGCAACATTCTTACTTTGCTGTTAGTTGAAATGCATTTTGTCATTTCCTTGTACTCTAAAAATTAAGGGACAGAATTCGCTTGGTATTCGAAAGGATCCAATAAGAAAGAGAGAAACAAAGAAAGGGGCAATTTTCGGAACCACCTATGTTGAGTCCACACCTCCCATGCTTGTCCAAATTGAGATTGGAAAATGAGAATTGAAATAGAAATGTGAATATTTTTATGTTTGGTTTGTGAAATTTCATTCTTTTTGAAAATGCTCATTCTTCGTAAGACATCATTTTACATGATACCTTTATAAATATCACAAAAATAACATTCTTATTATTTTATTAATTCATAACTTTTTATATATCGCAATATACTAAATATTAAATTTTAAAAATAACATTTAATATATTATTATATAATATATTAAAAAATTATATACTCATCATTATTAAGACTTGCAAGATTTATTATATATTAAACATTAATATTTAATATTGCATTTTTCTTAAAAATGTATATATTCATCATATTATTAACACCCAAAAATTATTTAATTTCTCTTAACAATGTTATTATATATAATATTTGTGTAGTTATTTATTTATATTCCTACACAAATCTCCATTCATTTCTATGTCCAACTAAACACTACCATTGTCATTCTTATTTCCACCAAGTGATTTTAGCAATCAAGTCACGTTTTCTCCCTCAAATTCTCATTTGGATGTAGGAAATTCGTTATACCTATTAGTATGATAATTTCAATTTCTAAAAATCAGCATAATTGTTTTCATAGTAGTCTCAAAATAATATAAAATTATGTAAAGTATAAGTGAGATTTTCAATAATAAAATTATTCATTAATTTAACATTATAGTGTAGGAAATCTGTTACTGAAAATGATGACGATACTTTCTGTTTCAAAATATCATCTTAATTTTAAATAATAATATCATAATGATAACTTGTTCACTATTTTAACACTTGTTTAATTAAACTAGTATTCAAACATCGTAACTAATATGACAAAGTAATTTAATGATAAATTTGTACAAGTGGGGGATCCTTTTAGACTGATCGAATGGCATGTTTTCCTCGTTATTCTCATGAATCCAGAGATACGCTTGGCATAAATTTCTGAATTTTGATGACTTAATGTTCGAAGTCAAGTCAAAATATGAGGCTACTTGAATGAGAAGGAGGGACACGTGGGAATCCAGAAACATGAGAAAATCCATATTGATAAAATGAAATCTTATTGGAATCCATGACTCACTCCAAATATGCCTGCTTTCTTGAAATATATGTAGCTTTTTATTTTTATTTTTTGGTGAAAGTAATATATATAGATTTGATAATTGCATCTCCAAACCCTGCCTATCCTAAAGTAGCACATTGCTTTGACATTCAATGCTTCCAATGCCAAAATTCCAATTGCTTATTCTCCTACGTTTTCTAGGTATTATGAAAAAAAAGACACAAATGTTCTTCTTTTTTTTTTTTAATTTAGTCAATCACAAATTTTTGACCTCAATTTAATCTCTCTCACAAATTCATACGTTTTCAGTTTGGTTTCTCACATTTTTTTTAATTTACTCCTCACAAATTTAAATATTTTCAATTTAGTTCTTAACAAAATTTTATTTTTAACTTGAGCTTTCACAAAACCAAACGTTTTCAATTGAATCTCTCAATGTAGCTTTCAAATTTTATTTTTAATTTTGTTGAACCCCTTGACATTTCACATCAAACTTGTACAAAGAATTACATGGCAACCATGTTAGCAAGTTAACTGTGAAATTAGTACATTATTAAATTATTTTATGATAGCCATATGGAGAGGCCAAGTTGAGAATAAAACGCTATAAGGGATTAAATTGAAAAAAAAAAGGCCATCTGGGAGGGGCTAATATGAAGTTTTAGTCAAAATGTAATTCTTTATATTTTCATTGTCAAGTTTTCTAATTAGAATCTAGTAAGTATATAGTTTTTTAATTAGAATAAGATAATTATATGACTTTTAATAATAATTGTATATGTTTTAATACTTGGCATTGTATCAGTTCGTTTTTTTTTAATTTTTTACATACATTCTATTTTTTTAAAAAAAATCATATGTAGTAAAAATAAAAAAAAATTGCATATAAGTTTAACCTTTTTCGAAAATGGTTCCTAAATATATCCTCTTTAGTTATTGTGTATAATATAGTAGGAGAGAAAAATATATATATGTTTTTTTAGTGAAAAGAAATATATAAATTTGATGGCATATAAAACCTTCACCCTTCTTTTTATTTTTTTTATTACATCATATTAATTTTAAAAAAATTAAAAAGATTCAAATTCATCCTGATTCTTCCTAGTGGTTCTCATTTCCAAACTGGTCCTGAATAGCAGGGACCATATGACCAAGTTGAAGCATGGCCCACTTGTTTAATTGCTAGTTTGGTACAGATATTGAATAAGATCCGTCTACAGCTATTGGGCTAATAGGTGTCACAAAGGCCAGAGCTCTCTATAGTACAAAGTGGTGGATCTCACACACGTTATATGAGTTGCTATGAAGCTCTAATACGAGACATTAAGGATAAAATTACATTTTTAGTTTTATATTAAAATAAAATTACACCACCAACTAGTAAGCACATAAGTTAACTAATAAGAAGATGTTCTAACATAACTAGAAATTTTAAGTTTAATTATCTAAAAATGTATTTGTATTAAAATTTGATTAAAAAATTTTTATTGTCCGTTGTGGTCCTAATCAATTCAAATTTTAAATTAGTCAACGTCTATATTGTTCAGATATCAAGTGACATTAAAAGTAAAGAAAGAATAAAATTACATTTTTATTGTGCACAAAACGTTGATTTCTTTAATAAAAAATATGTTAGAGAGAAGAATGTGTAATTTATAGAAAAAAAACTTCGTTTTAGTCTCTCACATATGCTCTCTTCTCAATTTGGTCCATCAAATATTTTCATTCTCAATTTGACCCTTCACATATTGATATATCATCAATTTAATCCCTCTCTTTTGTAACATATCAATATCAATGCAAATAAATCAATATATGGGAGATTAAATTGATAACATATTAGTTTGTGAGGGGCCAAACTAAGAATAAAAATCTATAAGGGACTAAGTTGATAACATATTATTCTGTAAGAGATTAAATTAAGAATAAAAATTTATTAGGAACCAAATTGAGAAAAAAGATATATATAAGCGTTCAAAATAAGGTTTTAGATGAATTAAATGTACATAATAAAAAATTATAATATATATCAAATAACAAAAGAGTTGGTATTTTTAAAATATAATAGATATTGAATGTAATGAAATACTTTTTTCAAAAAATAAGTTTAATTTATTGCTGATACCCTCTTTTTTATTTTATTTTTTGATGTGACTTATTTTTTTATTAATCTAATTTTATTGTTTCACTACGAAATCGTCCTCTAACAGAGTAACTTAGATGCACATAAGTCACCTTCTTGACAAAATATTTATGTGCAGTTGTGAGTCGTCCTGTCAAATGGCAACTCATGTTTATATTTTAAAATTTTGAAATATAGCAAAAACATTATGCTACCATTATGTACATGTAAGTTGCCCTTCTGCATTTGGATTTTTGTGAATTTTTTAATTATATTTTTATTTTTATTATTATATCTTATTTTATTATTAATTGTTAATAATCTTAATTCATATTATAATTATTATATACATAATCTTAATTACATTATTAATTATTTATTTTTATTAATTGTTAATAATAATAATAATAATAGGATGGCTCGACCCGACCAACTGTGGCACTCGGTCGATTTTTTTTCGATTTTGGACTGATCTAACCGGTTTAACCCCTATTTGGTTAATAGCATTGAGGGCCATTTTTCCTAACGGAATCTTTCTGTATCTTTATCTCGCCATATTCAATTTCTCTGCAATTCTTGAACATAAAAAAAGACCATAAATCAACAATCTTGGGTTGAAAAAAATAGGCTCATTTAGCCCACGAGCTAAACAAGCTAAGCTTGCTGGCCACCCTGTTTAATTTAATTTTTTTTTTATTTTTTATTTTTTTACAAAAATACATATTATTTAGTGTAAATAATCTTACTTTATCACATTTTTATATTTTAATAGTACTAACGGTTATTTGTCACAAGAGTTGGGGTTTTGCACATAAGTCGCTTTCTAGAATTATACGATAAATAATCGTTAAGCAAGCATATTGCTAAAACTATTAAAACAGGCGGACTGACCCGTCTCAAATTTGACAAAACACAGGACGAGCCAATCAATTATTATTATTATTAGCAATTAATAATAACAAATATAATATAATTAAGATGATGTATATAATAATTATAATATGAATTAAGATTATTAACAATTAATATTAAAATAAAATAAAAATAATTAAAAAACCTGAAAAAATTTAAATGTACATAAATCGTCCTTCTTAAGGACGACTAAGGTGCATGTAACACATTTTTTTTATCATATTTCAATAATCTAAAATATGCATGTAAGTTGCTTTGTGTCAAGAAGGCGATTTACGTATACTTAATAGCGAAAAATTATATGCGTAAATTAAAAAAATAAATCACATCAAGAAATAAAATGAAAAAACGGATCCCGCAAACAAAAAGTCGTTCATTGAGTACCTTTACAATTAAGTATAGACTAGAGTGCATTCTTTGTCTATTCTCAACGTGTTGTCGCTTTTCCTTCTGGTCCTAGGGTTTCACTTCTGTTCCTGTGGTTCAAAAAGGCCCTCCATTAAATGATTGAAGTTATTGACTTGTAAGAGTAAGACTGCTCAGAGCCTGAATTTGTTGCTTGACAAGCAACAAATTATTGTTACTGACCACTCACCTGAAACAGAAAGAGGTTTAGTTATTGATTTAGCTTTTAAAATATTACAATTATGTGAATTTAATTATTAAAAGAAGAAGTGTTTGAATTTTTTAATTTGGTCATTTTTATATTAAATTGTCAAATTTTTTGTTGTTAAATTTATATTTTTGTATTATTAAAAATCACATTAACATACAAAATATTAAATTAAAACAAATATAACTTTTTATAAAATAAATTAAAGAAATTTATTTTTTAAAACTAAATTAAAACAATCCTAATTTTTTAAAAATCAAATCAATAATTTACTCAAAGAAAACGGTAAGAGTAAGACTGTTCTCTCTCTCTCTTTCTCTCTCTATTCGTCTTCTATTTTTTTTTTTTTTGATATTTACAGTCTACAATTAAGAGAAAGGAAGATAAAAGTTCTAAAGTCCATTATATAATAGGTTAAATTATTAGGTTGGCTCTGTAATTTTATTTGATTTTTGCTGTTCAAAAATTAATAATTGAGTGTTCATAATTTTAAAAGTCTTCAGTTTGACCCTCTTATTAAACTTCAACTAGTTTATTGTTAAATTTATTGATGTGGCTATTTGCTATTAATTTTAATAATATGACCAACCAAAAATGTCAAAATAAATGATGAAGTGAAATTCACTGATTGTCACATCCCAAAAATTGAACATGTGAAAAGATACTACTCATTTGATATAATTCTCAAACATACGTTATATACATATATTCTGTAAGGTTTTACATTCAACCTTAATCATTCATTCCACACTATAGAATTATATTCATCTGATAAGTAAATATAGACATACATAGTCTGATATTTCTATCTCATCGCAAGCCTAGGAGACCTATAGAAAGTACAGAGCGTTTCTAATATCCACATTAATAAGTACTGGTGTCCCACCAGACAGAAATAGAAAATAATCCCAAGGGACTTCTAATCTTCAAACGGATACTCTTGTTCTTTATTTTCTGTATCTGAAAAAAAAAATCATAGGGAGTGTGAGTTTATTTAAAAACTCAGTAAGTAAATAACTGTACTATATAAAATATCAAAAGTACAAATACCACATTTACTCATAATTAACTATCTTATACATCGAGTAGTATGGGACTCTAACCCTTTCAAACTCATGAATAAGATTTCATAGATATACACCGAGTAGTATGAGACTCTAACCCTTTCAAACTCGTGAATAAGATTTCTTAGATATACGCCGAGTAGTATGGGACTCTAACCCTTTCAACTCGGGTATAGGTTTCATAGATATACACTGAGTAGTATGGGACTTTAACCCTTTCAAACTCATGTATTAGATCCCGTAGATCTTTACTCATTAATAAGATAGAGAGAATTTATCACATAGTACAATTGCCATGAAATAAAATAATTTCTACATACTCTTATTTCTACCGATCATCTTATACTCCCATATGAAAAATTGATTGCTTATTATCACAATAATATTGTAAATGGGACTTATATTGTACTTTGACTAGTAATATCAAATTAGCTTAGTAAGGTTATTCACTCACCTTGATGTTTGTCCAAGTTTACCTTGTTCCACACTAGAATTTGTGTAGGAAAATTTCCTAGTAAAATATATTACAAGGAAACATAAGAAAGGAAACAAAATCACGAAAAATACGCAAAATTTTCTGATTGCTACAGTGACGGTTTGCTACAGTACGGTTTGCTACAGTAACGGTTCGCTACAGTGTCGGTTCGCTACAGTGCCGGTTTGCTACAGTAACGTTGACTGCTACAGTACTGTTGACTGCCGACACTACAGTACTGCTACAGTACTCGATTTTTGCAGAAGTTTTTGCAGAAATTTCTAACAAATTCATCCTTTCCTTTCTTGTTTCAAAACCAGAATTTCAACTCTTTTAACCGATTATAACTCAAATATAACTTCTAAAACAACTGAGATTCATGAATTATCATCAAAATCTTCAAGAACAAAACCTCCTCTAATCTTCTATATAAACTTAGATTTAAGGAAAATAACGAGATTAAAGCTTATCTTTAATCCTTACAAAGCTTTTGAACCGAACAGATAATCGAAATTCTGAAGATCAAGGAAAGGATTTGAGAAGAGGGTGAAGAAACGAGAGAAAGTGAATTTACTATTCACTTCGCTGCTTCGATCGTGAGAAAAAATAAGGGAGGTACTATTGAAACTTTATATTAAATATTTCTAATGGGTTATTCAATAACCCATGGGTATCCATAACCCAACATCCAAACCCATCCAGTCAATTTACAATAAATGGACTAATTGACCATTCTGAAACCACTTTTCCATGAATTTCACCATTCTTATAATATATCCCACATTGTGCAAATATTTAGTCCAGTCATTTAACTCAATTTTCATAAATAATATTCAAAGAGAACAATTAAATATGAAATAAATAACTAAAGTAACGTTGTAAAATTCTAAAATACTGTTAAGCGAATTATATTCTGAAATTAACGGGTATTACATTCTACCCCCCTTAAAAGAATTCGGTCCTCCGAATTAAAATCTTACCTCAAGTTTCAAATAAATGTGGATAGTTTTTCCACATCTCATCTTCTGCTTCCCACGTAGCTTCCTCGCGAGAATGATTTTTCCAAAGAACCTTGACAGTAGGAATTTCTTTGGTACGCAATTTTTTGACTTTTCTATCAAGGATAGCTACTGGTACCTCTTCGTAGGTGAGAGTTTCATCAAAATGAACTTCTTGGGGTTGAATGACATGAGAAGGATCAGGAAGATACTTCCGTAGCATGGACACATGAAATATTGGATGAACTCCCTCTAGGTTGGAAGGTAGGTCTAGGCGATATGCCACATTACCCACTCTGTCTACAACCTCATATGGGCCAACATACCTCGGACTAAGCTTGCCTTTCTTCCCGAATCTCATTACTCCTTTCATAGGTGAGATTCGTAAGAAAACCATATCACCTATTGCAAATTCAAGGTCACGTCGTCGGTTATCCGCATAAGACTTCTGTCTACTCTGAGCAGTTAACAACTTCTCTCTGATCAGTTTAACTTTATTTATATCTTCCTGTATCATCTCAGGTCCAAATATTTTGGTTTCACCAAGTTCAAACCAACCTATAGGAGATCGACACCGTCTCCCATACAAAGCCTCAAAACGTGCCATCTGAATACTGGCTTGGTAACTGTTGTTATAAGGAAATTCAATAAGAGACAAATGATCTTCCCAACTTCCACTGAAATCCATCACACAAGCTCTTAGCATATCCTCTAAAGTCTGAATTGTCCTTTCGGACTGTCCATCAGTCTGAGGATGGAATGCTGTGCTAAGATTCACTTTGGTACCCAAAGCCTCTTGAAAGACTTTCCAGAACCGAGAAGTAAACTGAGGTTCTCGGTCTGATATAATGGATATTGGTACACCATGAAGTTTCACTATTTCTTTAACATAAAGTCGAGCAAGTTTTGCTACACTGAAAGTGGTATGAACAGGAAGAAAATGTGCTGACTTAGTAAGTCGATCCACTATGACTCATATTGAGTCATTTCCTATTGTTGACCGAGGTAAACCTACTACAAAATCCATAGTGATCCTTTCCCACTTCCACTCGGGAATATCTAGTTTTTGCATCAAACCAGGTGGTAATCGATGTTCAGCTTTAACTTGCTGACAAGTCAAACATCGAGCTACAAAGTCAGTCACGTCTCGCTTCATGCCCTCCCACCAGTAAACTTGTTTCAAGTCCTGATACATTTTCACAGCACCAGGATGTACAACGTAGGGTGAACCATGAGCTTCCATTAAGATTTCATGTTTCAAAGATTCAATGTTAGGGACACAGAGTCTCCCATTAAACCATAAGACTCCTTCTTCATCTACCAAGAAACTTGGTGCTAGACCTTGCCTTGCCTTATCTCTGACTTTGACCATATCAATGTCACCTTCTAAAGTTGCTTTTACTTTTTCAACAAGGGATGATCTAACTGTTAAATGAGCCAGAAATGTACCTGACTCAGTGATCTCGAAGAATACTCCATCGGCTTCCAATTCTTGTAGTTCATGTATTAGAGATCTCCTTATAGTGGCAATGTGAGCTAAACTTCCCATAGACTTTCGACTTAGAGCATCAGCCACTACATTTGCTTTACCTGGATGGTAAAGGATGGTACAATCATAATCTTTCAGAAGTTCCATCCACCTTCGTTGCCTTAGATTGAGATCTCTTTGCTCAAAAATGTACTTAAGGCTTTTGTGATCTGTAAAAATTTGACAAGTCTCCCCATACAAGTAATGTCTCCAAATCTTTAGGGCAAACACTACAGCTGCCATTTCCAAATCATGAGTGGGGTAATTCAATTCATGCTTTTTAAGCTGACGTGAGCCATAAGCTATGACTTTACCATGTTGCATCAACACACATCCTAAGCCTATCTTTGAGGCATCACAGAATACAGAGTAACCCCCTGGTCCTGATGGTAGGATTAAGACTGGTGCAGAAGTTAAACACTCTTTCAATTGGGTGAAACTTTGCTCACATGAATCATCCCAAATGTATTTAACATTCTTTCGGGTTAACTTATTTAATGGGAGAGCCGTCTTAGAGAAATCTTTGACAAAGCGACGGTAATACCCTGCTAAGCCAAGAAAACTACGTACTTCAGACACAGTTGTTGGTCTAGGCCATTGTTTTATTGCTTCAATTTTACTTGGATCTACATGAATACCTTCTTGGGAAATAACATGTCCCAAAAATGTTACATGACTCATCCAGAATTCACATTTTGAGAGCTTTGCGTACAACTGATGCTCTCTCAAAGTCTCAAGCACTATTCTCAAATGTTCAGTATGTTCTTCATGACTCTTTGAATACACCAAAATATCATCAATAAATACAATTACAAACTTATCAAGGAATGATTTGAACACTCTGTTCATTAAATCCATAAATGCTGCTGGTGCATTTGTCAACCCAAAAGACATCACAAGAAACTCATAATGTCCATACCGTGTACGAAAAGCAGTCTTAGGTATATCATCACTCTTAATTCGTAACTGATGATATCCAGACCTTAGATCAATCTTTGAGAAGTATTTTGCTCCTTGAAGCTGATCAAACAAATCATCTATCCTTGGTAAAGGATACTTATTCTTCACTGTGACTTTATTCAGTTGACGATAATCTATACATAATCTCATAGAACCATCTTTCTTTTTCACAAAAAGAACAGGAGCACCCCAAGGTGAAAAACTTGGGCGAATGAACCCTTTGTTTAACAAATCTTCCAATTGTTCTTTGAGTTCTTTTAGCTCAACAGGAGCCATACGATAAGGTGGAATAGAAATTGGTCTTGTGTCTGGGACCAAATCAATACTGAACTCAATATCTCTTTCTGGCGGTAATCCAGGTAAATCTTCTGGGAACACATCTGGAATTCATTAACCACATGAATGTCTTCTAACTTCTGTTCTTTCTTTTCTAAATCTTTGATAAAAGCTAGAAATCCCTGACATCCCTTTCGCAACATACGCTGGGCACTTAACATAGATATCATGTTGCAAGATACATCACCTCGATCTCCTTGAAACACAAAATTACTCCTCCCCGGCATATTAAAGGAAATAACTTTGTCATGACAATTTATAGTAGCATGACAAGAAGATAGCCAGTCCAATCCTAAAATCACATCAAAATCTAACATATTGAGAACCATAAGATCTATCTTAGTTTCCGTGCCTCCAACGATTATTTTACAAGAACGATAACATGTTTTAACCATCAAAGTCTCTCTCATCGGTGTAGAAACCAAGAATGGTTCTTTAAGAATAATCGAATCAAATGCAAATCTCTTGGCAAATAGGGGCAACACATATGAGTGAGTAGAACCGGGGTCAAACAAAATACGTGCAGCAAAAGTATTAACAGATAATATACCTGTAACTACAGCATTGGATGTTTGAGCATCCTGTCGGGTTAGAGCATATACTCTTGCATTTCCTCTGCCAGCAGCTTGTTTTCCACGGTCACCTTGGCCTCTTCCAGAACCTCTTCCCATACTACCCCCTGTTGAAGGGGTTGGTGTTTGAGTAATAGATTGTGGTCGAGGTGGCAAAGTAGACCCTTGACCTGGTCTTGTCATGAGCTGAGGGCACTCCCTTATAAAATGTCCTTTTTGTCCACAGTGAAAACAGCCTGTACCAACAGTGTTTAACCTGCATTCTCCGAAGTGAAACTTTCCACATTCAGGACATTGAGGTTTTTCCCTTCTACCTTGAGTACCTCCTCTACTAGAAAAGCTAAAACCACCCCTGCTCTCTGAACGAGGCTTAGCCACACTGGCTGTAGAATAAGTTGACTTAGTAGGAGTGGCTGGAGCATTTTGTGACGCAGTAAAGGGTTTCAAAGTCCCTGAGTCTTCCCCTTGATCAAAAGATCTTCTATATCTAGCTTTCTTCTTTTGACGATATTCTTCTTTATTCTTTGACCTCTTTTCCATTCTTCGGGCCACATCAACAGCCTCTGAGTACGAAGAGTAATCGTTCATATTAGAACCCACTTGATCATATAAGGCATCACGAAGCCCTTCCACAAACTTTTCTATTTTCTTCCTTTCAGAAGGAATGATTTCAGGGGCATATTCACATAATTTAACAAACTGAGCTGAATACTCGTCAACAGTCATGGTTCCCTGCCGTAGATACAGAAAATCTCTGGCCCTGGATGATCGTTCACTTGCCGGAAGAAATTCATCCATAACCAATCTGTAAAATTCTGTCCACATAACTGGCGGTGCGCCTTAAATTCTAGCTTTCTTCCAGTTCCTCCACCATTTACCAGCCCTACCTTTTAACTGAAAGGAAGTAAATTCTACCTTTTGAGTAGGAGAACACCCTATAGCATCACAGATTGCTTCACAATCTTCAAGGAAACATTGTGGGTCCTCTTTGGGATCTTCCCCTGAAAAAGTAGGAGGCCTCATTTTCTGGAATTCAGACATTCTTACCTCTCTTACATTAACTCCTCCCGCTAACGGAGCTGGTGGTACATTTTCAGCTTCAACAATAGGAGGATCCACTGGCAGGTTAGCTTGTGCAGCTCGACCTCTCATTTCAGCCTCAAATCGGTCAAATCGTTCATTCATCAAATGAATCACATGTGCAATAGTTACATTACCGACGTGAGCATCAGGTTCGACTCTTCTTGCTTGCTCACTAGTTGCGCCCTCAGTACTTTGAGCATGTAAACTATCACCACGGTTAGGATCATCTTGCACATGTACTGGTGGATTTATGGCCCTCCTTGGACCCATATGCTCATTATTATTAGAAGATCCTTCTGACATTGATCTGTCACAGATCTACACACATAACAAACAATTTTCAGACATAAACAAAATATCACTTACTAGCCCCACTGAGAAGTTATCTATAAAATGACGTTATACTCTACAAGGTCTTTTATGGAACCTAATCCTATGGTCATGCCGCGGCTCATGACAATAGGGAAGGGACCAAAAAGATCACTTTGCTCTGTACTCTATAGGGGACCTATAAAACCTTTCCTCTGATACCAAATTTGTCACATCCCAAAAATTGAGCATGTGAAAAGATACTACTCATTTGATATAATTCTCAAACATACGTTATATACATATATTCTGTAAGGTTTTACATTCAACCTTAATCATTCATTCCACACTACAGAATTATATTCATCTGATAAGCAAATATAGACATACATAGTCTGATATTTCTATCTCATCGCAAGCCTAGGAGACCTATAGAAAGTACAGAGCGTTTCTAATATCCACATTAATAAGTACTGGTGTCCCACCAGACAGAAATAGAGAATAATCCCAAGGGGCTTCTAATCTTCAAACGGATACTCTTGTTCTTTATTTTCTGTATCTGAAAAAAAAATCATAGGGAGTGTGAGTTTATTTAAAAACTCAGTAAGTAAATAACTGTACTATATAAAATATCAAAAGTACAAATACCACATTTACTCATAATTAACTATCTTATACATCGAGTAGTATGAGACTCTAACCCTTTCAAACTCATGAATAAGATTTCATAGATATACACTGAGTAGTATGGGACTCTAACCCTTTCAAACTCGTGAATAAGATTTCTTAGATATACGCCGAGTAGTATGGGACTCTAACCCTTTCAACTCGGGTATAGGTTTCATAGATATACACTGAGTAGTATGGGACTTTAACCCTTTCAAACTCATGTATTAGATCCCGTAGATCTTTACTCATTAATAAGATAGAGAGAATTTATCACATAGTACAATTGCCATGAAATAAAATAATTTCTACATACTCTTATTTCTACCGATCATCTTATACTCCCATATGAAAAATTGATTGCTTATTATCACAATAATATTGTAAATGAGACTTATATTTTACTTTGACTAGTAATATCAAATTAGCTTAGTAAGGTTATTCACTCACCTTGATGTTTGTCCAAGTTTACCTTGTTCCACACTAGAATTTATGTAGGAAAATTTCTTAGTAAAATATATTACAAGGAAACATAAGAAAGGAAACAAAATCACAAAAATACGCAAAATTTTCTGATTGCTACAGTGACAGTTTGCTACAGTACGGTTTGCTACAGTAACGGTTCGCTACAGTGTCGGTTCGCTATAGTGCCGGTTTGCTACAGTAACGTTGACTGCTACAGTACCGTTGACTGCCGACACTACAGTACTGCTACAGTAACTAGAAGAAAATTTTCCAGAATTTTTCCGAAATCTCTGGTCGCTACAGTAACTCGATTTTTGCAGAAATTTCTAACAAATTCATCCTTTCCTTTCTTGTTTCAAAACCAGAATTTCAACTTTTTTAACCGATTATAACTCAAATATAACTTCTAAAACAACTGAGATTCATGAATTATCATCAAAATCTTCAAGAACAAAACCTCCTCTAATCTTCTATATAAACTTAGATTTAAGGAAAATAACGAGATTAAAGCTTACCTTTAATCCTTACAAAGCTTTTGAACCGAACAGATAATCGAAATTCTGAAGATCAAGGAAAGGATTTGAGAAGAGGGTGAAGAAACGAGAGAAAGTGAATTTACTATTCACTTCGCTGCTTCGATCGTGAGAAAAGATAAGGGAGGTACTATTTAAACTTTATATTAAATATTTCTAATGGGTTATTCAATAACCCATGGGTATCCATAACCCAACATCCAAACCCATCCAGTCAATTTACAATAAATGGACTAATTGACCATTCTGAAACCACTTTTCCATGAATTTCACCATTCTTATAATATATCCCACATTGTGCAAATATTTAGTCCAGTCATTTAACTCAATTTTCATAAATAATATTCAAAGAGAACAATTAAATATGAAATAAATAACTAAAGTAACGTTGTAAAATTCTAAAATACTCTTAAGCGAATTATATTCTGAAATTAACGGGTATTACACTGATAATAGTGTCAGTTAAGTAATTTAAGTGACTTAATATAAACTACGTGTATTTAGAATGTGCATGTGTTGGTTATGTTAAGTAAGATTTTGTTTATAGTTTATTTGATTAATTTATAAATTTGTTTAATCAAAATATTTGATAAATAAATTTATTTGAATAGCTTATAACATTTTATGAAACGTTACTTTAAGTAGTTTATAATTTTTTTATTTTTCTTCCTCTTTTATCATTCTTATTTTATTAAAATTTCAAAAAACCTTAACCTAATTTTCAGATTCCCCCTCCCTGCCGTGCTTCACTTTCACGCTTCGAAACCCTTCTCTCTTAAATATTATATATATATATAAGATTTATTTATGTATGTATATAAAATATAATATATATATATATATAATTAATTATATATATATATATAATAATAATAATAATTTAAATTAATTTAATTAAAAAAATGATATGCTTATTTTGTATTATTTTGAGATTATATAGTGAAATGTAATTATTAGCAAAAAATAATAAGGAATACACTATTTTGGGATAACATAATAAAATGATATTATTTTGGGATCTTAATATTTATTTTAATTGTTACATTATTTTCACTATTTATTTTAATTTTTAATAAAAATTTTATCTTTAAACGAAATATTATAATAGTTCAAATTAACTAAAAAATCTAAAATTATAATTACCTATAAAATATATTTTTGTCTAAAAAAATTTGTATAAAATATCATATAAGTATGTCTTAATATGTCATTTTACACCTATCAATTAATTTAATAGTTACTTTTATCAAACTCTTCTAATTTAATAAGCTAGCTTATTAGCTTTTAGTTAAAAATTAGATTTTAAAGTTTCAATTAGCTTATTAGCTATTTTTATCGAATAGAGCCTAAATTTAATGATAGGGTAATCACAATTTTTGCCGCTAAGTGTATCATGAATATGCTCTAGTAGGTCTCTGAAAAACATTTTAACTACACAAAAATATTCAACCATTACTTCTCTTTCAAGTTCTCAATTTCCTTTGTCCATTAGATAAGAAGGATAAAAACTTATATCTAATGTCAAATTAAAAAAAAATTCATAAACAATTTGGTTCTTGTCTTTTGCAAACAAAATAGTTCTTAAATTCTATGCCATTATTACATTACCATTTAATGTAACATGTCGGGAAACAAATTAGTCTTTACGTGCCATGCATGTTACTGACATGTTAGTATCAACAAGGATCTTTGCTAGTCTTAAAGACAAGTTGATATATGCTTGTCCTTTTAGCAATGATTTTAACTGTTCTTAAATCATTATTAAAAAGGCGAGCATGACAAAAAAAAAGTAAAAAAACCACATTCATGTTAGTATATAACGTGGCACGTTATTAGTTAACAGTGACTATTTTGGTAGTGATAAATGAATGAGCTATTTTGTGTAATAGTTTTGGTGAGTGGTCATCTTTTAGATATTAAAGCGTACTTGAAGTACACTTTTGGGGGGGAAAAAGTGTCTACTCTCAATGCATGATATATTAACATAAGCTTAAATGTATAAACCAATTTGAAAAATGAATTGATCTGACAATTGTTGATGATAATATTTTTTTATAAAGTAATAATTGAAATAAATATTTGACATTGAAACTATTTATTATTTTAATATTTATGCAAATATTTATGTTAAAATTTTGGTAAAAGTGCCTTTTATATTCATAATATTTATTTTGAATTTCAATTTTGTTCCTAATTTTTTTATGTTGATATTGTCCCACATATTTTTTTTATTTCAATTTTGTTCTTAAAACTAACGCTGTTAACATAGTTGATAGAAAATGTTGACATAAAATTTTTCATGTGACAAGTTTACTATCAACATGTCATACTAATTGATTTTAGTTTTAATTTTGTCTAAAATATTTGACTAATTAAGTTTCAATTTTGCCTAAAAAAAGATACTTTTTCATTTCCCTCTTTTATTACAAATTAATGTTTAAATGTTTCATGTGTCACATGAAAGAGTCTATATGTTATTTAGAAGAGTCCAAGCATCACTTAGTGGAGCACAAGTCAATATTTTCCATCAACATTGTTAATGATATTAGCATTATGAACAAAATAAAAACAAAAAATAAATGTGTAAGGCGAAATTAACACAAAAAAGTTAGGGACAAACAATTACTTTTGCCTAAAATTTAAATATAAAATATGAAGACTATTAAGTAATAATCAAACAGATTACGTAAATATTAAATAAAAAAACTTTTTTGGATAAAATTAAATGAAATGTTTTGAATTACTAAGAAGTAGCCTGATTTTGAGTTAGATTAAAATATCAAGTGTAATTTATCTCATTATTATTCACAGTACCATTACCATGAAGATCAACTGCCCTAAAAGCATTAGGGAAGTTGATAAAAGGAAAGTAAGTAGTCAAAATATATTTTTGGTCCTATAGTCCAAATGACAACTAGAACTCTCAAATTGTCCACGAAAATAATCGAAGATCAGTAATATCTGAATTTCTTTACTCTTTTCTGGAAATCAGATTTGCCTTGAATTTGTTAAGAATATTTGAACTATGTCTTGTTCAAAATAGTCATGAATATTCATTATAATAAAATAAATGAATAAACTTTATGTTAATATTTTTCCATAGTATTATTTCGGTGTTAGAAATTAATTGAACAGAAGACCCCACAGTCCTTGCATCTTTCGCCAGCTAAACCCACAAACAATCATCCTCTTACAATATTTCAAGAGAAAAGATTCGATAAGATGGCCTTCTAGAGTCACATCATTCCGTTAAGGTATGGCATTTTATTTAGTCGATATGTATAGTATCGTTTTCATTAAATAAAATTATATAAATTTGATTACTAATCAATATATATATTTTTTGTTCTACAAATATTGCATTATAACTCATATTAAAAGTCAATAATTTAACTTAATTAATACAAATAACTTGATACATTATTTACATATAAGAACTTTTAAGCTATTTTTATATTGAAAGCAATACGCCCTCTTTACAGTTGCTGATGAAATATATCTACTGAGGGGATTTCCTATCTTTTGTGTATTATTTCTAATGTCAGATAATTGCAATAGCTATTTTTATATTCGAAACCTAATTGTGTTAATTTATATTATGTCATAAAATTGTAGTTGCTGCTTTTGTGATGAATAGTGTCATGTAAATGCTGTAAATATGCAGTTTTAGTAGATACGGTTATGTAATTATGGATTCTAGGAATATACATGTGGATATGAGTGATGAAGGTTAAGGTTTTTGTCCTAATTCTTATATTTTATTGTATGCTAGATTGGTTTCTATTTGGATTAAGTCGGGGTAGTAAATGATTTCAAATTGCTGCAAAATTTAATAAGGAATTAGAAATGATTTCATAACTTTCTTTATTGACTTTGTATCCTTGATGCACACAAAACAGTAACTAGAATCAGTGAACTGGGAAACAGAAACAATTCTAACTATGCCACTGTTTGTGTGTATCTTGCTTGATCTAATGAAGTCCTTTTGCTTTAAAATTTGTATGATGAACTCTTGACGTGTTGAGGGCTCCAATTAGAAAGTTTCATGAGTTTTGAAAGTGGTTTGCTTGGTCAAATACCAATAAAACAGTACCTAACACAATTTAGTAATAACTAATGGAATAGTTTGAACTAGGGCATTGTCTTACTGACCAAATCGCCAAATTTTGCTTTGAAAATTTTATGGTAGCAAGGTAAAACATTAAACTAACTCTCTAATAGAATTTGGAATTGAATTGATAGACCCAGTGGCCTACAAAGTTTTAAACAGAACACTTGTAAATCTGTGACAATGCAGATGTTTGGTTACTAATTTGGAGCTTGTAAGGGTCGAATGACGGGTATCAACTAAATTGTGTGATTTTTACTTTTTGCAGTTATATGTAATTCCCATAAAATTTTCAAAGATTGGATTTCGAAATTAACCTAAAAAATAGGACAATATTGTGGAATGATTTGTAATTTGAAGTTTGAACACAAGGACTTAACCTCCAAAATTTTTATGGTTATTAGCGCTCAATTAATGGCCTTTTGATCATGAACTGAACCAATAGATTAATAGAACAAAAAATTGAATGTCCTAAGCAAATTTTCTTTTAAATCTTTACCAAATAGCAATAATTATATCATAGTAAATTTTAAGAAACCTTAATGGCTTATAAATCAAGTATTTAAATTAGGATTTAAGGATCTTAGTGTTAGAGTTTCTATCCTAAATGCACCGTTTTTCATTTAAAAATGAAATAAAAATCCAGTGTGGTCAGGATCTCGTGAGATTAGGAATGGTAATGGGTGAGTATCTAATTATTTTTTCAATATTGTAATCCGTATCCGTTTGAAATATCCATTACCCATACTTTATCCGAATCAGTAAAAGATCTACTTTCTTAATACTTGTATTCGGAAAACTCAACATCCCAAATGTTAGGATGACTTACACCCAAGAGGGTGAATTGGGTGATTAAAAAGTTTTTGAAAAATTGTTGAAAAGCAAAAGTGAAGCTTAAAAGTATAAACTCATATTAAAAACAAAATTCTAAATGAGGAGATTGAAAGCTTAATCAAGATGAAACTTTATGAAGTTCAAAAAATCACAAATAAGTGCAATAAATTAAAGAGGAATAAGGGTCAAAATACCAAACACAGATATTTATCCTAGTTTATTTTGAGAATTCCCAAGCCTGCATCAAGTTTTTAAGATTGCTCTTGAGATTTCAATTAAAATCATAAGATTTGGGATGGGTACTTGTGAACCACACTACATTCTCTAGAGAACTTTTTTCTCACATGGATTCTCCCCCTTACGATGTGATTTTTCCAATCAACCACTCATGGAACCCAAATCCTTGAGCAATCAAATTTAGAAGGCTTAAATAAAAACAACAGTAGACACTCTCAAAGTATAGATGACCCAGAAACTAAGCTCACAACTTTTCTCCTATAATATAGTAAGATATGCTACAATTAGATTTATCCTTTAATCATCATTTTTCAAACTCACTACAATAAAATTTATCTTTTAATCATTTTTTTAAACTTGTTACAGTAAGATTTATGTAATACCCATGAAAAATAAAATATAAATGTGTATTTACAAACTATGGTTACTATGCTAGTATACGGTATTGTTTACCTGTATAATACTATTTACGTATACGATACTGTTCACTTATACAATTGAAATGTCAAGTACTAGATGTGGTTTGGTCATAAGAGAAAACTAGAAAGAAGTTCGTAAGAAAAAATGACGTTTTATGTGTAAAAATACCCTCAGGGACTAAATTGAAAGGACTGAATTGAAAAGAAACTTAAAGGTTTAAGGTGAAAGGATAGTTTTCCCTTTAAGTTTCTAATAGTGAATAAAAGAAAAATTTTCACGTGCACAGTAATTGCATTCTTATTATTTTCATGAATAGTAAATTGAATATTTTATTAGCGTATAGTATCAAATAGTACCCTTGACTTTTGCTATAAATAGGCCCTTCCATTTCACTTCTAAACTCACACCTTCAACTTCTCTTATTCTCTCCTTAAGTTTCTCTTGCTTCGACGCTAGGCCTCTGAGATTTTGGGCCTTTTTTTTTTTGCTTAGGTAAGGATACTGTCTTTTCTATGTCTTTCAAATTTTAGAAGTTATTTTCTTAAGTATGCTCTGTGGTTGCGATTTTGGCCGATCTTCCACATCAGAAAAACTGTCCTTAGCTGTTTATATGTTATTTTGATTCTCTGATTATCGAAATAGAATGTAAACTGTGAAGAATACATGTCTAGGAAAGTTCTGGCTAAGGAAAGACCTGATTTTTAAGTGTGTCCAATGTGACCCTCCACTCTTTCCTGGGAACTTACCTGGTGTACTCTTTTACAGGTTGTATTCTCTATTTCTGGTATGAATAGTACCCATACGTATAAATAGTATCCGTACATATGAATAGTAACTATATGTATAAATAGTAACCATATGAATAGTAACCGTACGTATGAACAGTATCTGTACGAAAACAATCTTAACGTATTTTCTCTAATCTTTCATGAAAATCTTCGTAGCAGAACACTGAAATTCACCTGTGTACTTTTGTCCGTAACGACGTAAAGAAGTGATACTCATACGGAATCCAGGTGAGTGAAACGACCCCGTTTTAATAGAGTTTTAGCATTACTGGTGATAAAAAGTATGTCGTAAGACACTCCCAAGATTCATAGGGGGAAATTGGATTCAGAATGACGAATCTAATGAGATAATTAATCCAGAAGTATGGATAAGACGAAACAAGTATTTTATGATGATGTGAAGTTTGAATCTTTTCAAAAATAGATTAATTGTTATCTTGATTTGTGGTTTATAAATCTATAATATAGTTATATACTATACATGTTGTATGGATGAATATTATATTGTGCTTCTGATTATAATATGAAATACTATTGATTGTGATTGAGCGGGACAGTACCCCCTCTCACGGCAAGGCGAAAAACCCGGTTGAAAAGATGTCTTGACCAATGAGTGTGGAGACAACGATTCCCTCAGTAGGGATATAGCCCGGATTGGTGATAAATCTGTGAGGCGCCCTAGCTAAGAGGATGAGGTTGTGCGTCATGGCAGAAATAAACAGAATTGGTGAGCTGGCCTGTGTGCGCTCTCCGGGATATATTGCCATTGATGAGTACTAGTAACGTTTGTTAAATTGATTGTGCGTCATGGCGGAAATATACAGAATTGGTGTGCTGGCTTGTGTGCGCTCTCCAGGATATATTGCCATTGATGAGTACTAGTAACGTTTGTTGAATTGGATGAATTTTTATCTTCTTGTATGTAATTTCTAACTATGTCTATTGGTTGAGTATGAGCCTTCGGATATACTTGCATGACTGGTGATGTATTTGAATTTTATTAACGCGAGGCCGATTCGCTCATTGAGTTTAAAAGCTCACACTGTTTGTACAACCTTTTTGTTCAGATCAGGTTGCCGATGAAGAATATCTGCTAGAAGAGTAGATCACTTTGGACCCTCCCGCTATCGGGTAGGCCCCTCTATTGTTGTAGATTATGTTGCTCTGTAATCATCTAGGACATCTAGATCAGGGGTTTGGCATTTGGCTTGTATGTCAGCATAATAATGTATTTTATATTGAGAATCTATTATTATGTGCAAATTATCTCTATGAATTTCACATAAGAAAATTTGATATATTTTCTTCAAGAATGGTTATTTTGATAATATAGAGATAATGACTAATAATTTAACTCATGGGTATAATTTATCGAAAGGCTTACAGTAATGGGATATTCATCATTGTGCCGGTCATGTGCCCATAAAACGGGTCGTGACAAAGTTGGTATCAAAGGAATGGTTGTTAGGTCTCCTAGTGATTACAGAGCAAGGTAACCTTAGTAGGACCTCCTCTATCGTTGTGAACCCGGTCACAACTATAGAGAGACGGCTCTACTGAAGGTCCTGTAGGATGTTTCCAATTGCTTTCCCTCCGAGACTTATCTCTTCTTAGGAATTATGTTTTCAGTTTTAGTTTTAGACAGATGTGGCTACACTTTTGAACTTAGTAAATGAAAGGTTATTACTTGTTTGATTCCATTGTTGTCGGATCAAATTTTTATATGGTGGGATTTATAAGCTGAATTCATGATTGATTTTGTGTAGCTATATTATTTTAGGGTACCAGCCAATAAAAGAAACCACTTGCATTAAAAACAAAAAAAAAACTGAAGGATTACATTGCAAAAAAAAAAAAGAAGTTTACTCATGCATGAGTAATCTAAAGGCGAGGTGGTCTTGGATTAAGAGGGTTGATTGTATCATCACCCCTCGACCATTCCTTGGAGCAAGAGACATAGCAATGTCGCGGAGGGTAGTATAAATTCCATTCATACAATCAACACTTCTTTGCTGTTGATTGCAGAAGCACTAGGTGGACCAATAGAAAAACCTATCTATTCTCGAAGTCATTGCCGCGTTATTGCGTTTGGTTAACTTCTCCAGATCTTCTATCATCTTCTTAAGGTTTTTCACCTCCTGCTCTAAACAGGCAATTTTGTCCTCCGAGCTATGGCCTGTGCTAATCTCCTCAGCTTCCTCATTCTTCTTCATCTTCTTCTCCTTTTGATTCTCTTGAGGTCCCTCGAGAGGTCTTTTGCCCTTGTCCATGCATAAACTTAAGTTTAAGTCAAGTTCTTCTTCCTTAGCCTCTACTGTGAGATCAATGTACTTCCTTGAGGCCATGATTTGAAAAAATTTAGAAATTTTCGTAAGAGTATGAGGCGAGAGGAATACTGGGGGATTGTAGGCTCAGAGATTATTACTCTTTGTGGTGTGGTAACTGAGAACGCTGAGAAGGTTTTTATAGAGAAAAATTTGGACTAAGAGACAAAGAAGATATCTCTTCACCGCATCCCTACACGATCAATCTATGGATTTCTGCAAGCTGGAAGCCAGAAGTCTAGGGTAGGCGTGCACACCGATAGCGTGTTGCATTAACGCCAAAACCATGAAAGTCAATATTCGGTGGATTTGCGGCCGATTTTACTTGGTTTTCCCATTTCCCCCGTTGGCATTTTCTGAAATTCAAAGAAGTTGACGATGTAGCCATTAAAGATTGCCTTGGATGCTTTTATGATGAATTGAAATGTATTTCTCTACTTTGTTGTGTTGTTCTTGAGAGCCTTCAGTTGAGTATAATATACATAACTGATTGAATCATGTTGTAATTACATGTATGTATGTTATTCATGCATAATGAGTGAAGGCTACGATCAAGGAGAATATGTGATGATCCTACATATACTCATAGAGAATGAGAAATCAAAATGACTTGGATAGAATGAAATGTGTAGAGGATAATATATCTTCATTTTTACACATACTTACATATAATGCTCTCGTGGGCAAATGAAAGGCAATGATTTCCTTGCATTATGATAATGCTTACTGCATGTGACCAAAAGCAGTTAACTTTGTTTTAAAATATATATATATTGATATACATATATTATGTGTAAATCTAGAATAAAGACACCGATTAGAATATAAGATACGGCCAATATGAGGCTACCTAATCATAAAGGGACATCGTGATATGGAATTACAGGATAAAACAAGTTAGAGGGAGAAAATCTCAGACTGAAGAGCGTAGTTAGTCAAAATTTTGAGAAAGGTCAAGATTAGCCGAAAATTTTTTTTTGAGGAAAGCTTTGACTTATGTTAATTGCATTTACTATTTATCTGCATGTCCGACATTAATTGCTGGCATTGCGACATATGTGATCTGTAAACCTCCTAGCGAGCGGCGTATAGGTTGTGGTGGCTTTAGCTCTAGGGGCTTCTGGTTGTCTATAAATCTTGTACGCCTGTTACCCCACTCATCACATCAAGCGAACTTTTTTTATTACATACCTATTTCTCAACCTCCATTCCTTTCTCATTCGAAGTTATTTCTGAGATCCCTAGAGCAATGGCCGATAATAAGCCTTTCAACTTGAATTTTGAACTGGCAACGTAGAGCTCGATTTAAATCTAAGTCTCGGAGACAACAAAGGGAAGAGACCTGTAGATAGGTCACCAGAAATTAAGAAGAGAAATAAGGATGTAATAGAGATGGAGGAGGACAACACTGCAACATCCTCAGAAAATAAGCTTGCATTCCTAGAGCATAAGATAGAAAACCTGGAGCGTAAGATAGAGATCCTGGAATACAAGACAGAGGACCAGAAGCGACTAATAAATCGTCTCTTTGAAAACTAAGAGAAACTGATAAACCGTTGTTTCGGGGAACTAGCTAATCGAGTTGATAGACATTCAATGTTTGCAACTCAAAATTTTCGTGACCAACAAGCAAGGTGTATTAACTGTATGAACGGAGTGACTTCTGCTCTTCGCCAAATTTCCCATACGCTTCCTCCAGAAACCCTTTCTAGGCTGCAACTATTAGCTTCCTCCTTAAGGTCTGAAGCACCTTCCTCTTCTAGACCTGGAGCACCTTCTACATTTCAAAAGCCTCCTCGTCCTTAATTTATTATTTCTTTTGTTTGTACCTAAAGCTATATTTGGTCTAAGCTTCATGTATTAAAATTATCTATGTACTAGAAATAAAATTTAAGTTAGTATTTAGATCTTCTTTGTTGAAGTGATTCCTTTTACTGAAAGAACTTGAGGAATGAAAACATGTTGGACTTATATTTCGTACTTGATTATGAAAATTCTAAAGCAGAGTATGGTAATATCCTTTTGACTGAGCAGAGTTACTAAAATGATATTTCATTACACTTCTGAACTATGGAAGAATGCTAAATAAGTATTTTATGAACCTATATATAGAGAACTATGGGTTTGCCCTAATCATTGAAGGGATATGACTCTATATGAGTCATTGAGGTGAGAAGAATTATATATTTATTTTATAATTATGCATGAGGAGTATGACTCTATATGACTCTATATATATTTATTTTATAATTATGCATGAGGAGTATGTTATTTACTTAACACATTTTCTAGGATTGTTCTTCCTAGAGATTTATGTAATAATTTCATATGATTTTTCCTTTTATATGACGCCTTCAGCTGAGAGTATCGCCTTAAGGTAGAAGGATCGCCTTTGGACAAGAGTATTACCTATGGCCAAAATGATGTCTTCAGGTGGGGTGCTTGTATTCGTAAAAGTTATAAGTTATGTGTGTGATAACTTGTGTCCTGATATTCAGTATAAACTGGAAAGACCACGTGTCACTTTTGAGAAGACACCTATTTGAGGTTTTACATAGAGACAGAGTTCGTCTCTGATCAGATGGTTTAAGTTTGGTAAAGGTTATGAGGATAGACACTTTATGGTACAAAAGGTTGTGGAGAAGATCAAACTGATGAGGAAGAGATTGTTTACTATTTAGAAAAGGCAAAAGTCCTATGAAAATTATTGATAATACGGTCTAGAGTTCACAGTTGATGCTATAGTGTTCTTGTAAATCTTACCAGGGATGTGAAGAGGTTTGGGAAAAAAGAGATGCAAAGGATGAGATATAGACGAAGTAACCACACTTATTTTAGTCTTGAGGTGAGTTTTGAATTCGAGGGACCGAATTCTCTTAAGGGGGTGATAATGTAATACCCATGAAAAATAAAATATAAATGTGTATTTACAAACTATGGTTACTATGCTAGTATACGGTACTGTTTACCTGTATAATACTATTTACATATACGATACTGTTTACTTATACAATTGAAATGTCAAGTACTAGATGTGGTTTGGTCATAAGAGAAAACTAGAAAGAAGTTCGTAGGAAAAAATGACGTTTTATGTGTAAAAATACCCTCAGAGACTAAATTGAAAGGACTGAATTGAAAAGAAACTTAAAAGTTTAAGGTGAAATGATAGTTTTCCCTTTAAGTTTCTAATAGTAAATAAAAGAAAAATTTTCCATCGTACGCGTAAGGTGTACAGTAATTGCATTATTAGAAATGTCATTTTTATAAATAGTAAATTGAATATTTTATTAGTGCATAGTATCAAATAGTACCCTTGACTTTTGCTATAAATAGGCCCTTCCATTTCACTTCTAAAGTCACACATTCAACTTCTCTTCTTCTCTCCTTAAGTTTCTCTTGCTTCGACGCTAGGCCTCTGAGATTTTGGGCCTTTTTTTTTTGCTTAGGTAAGGATACTATGCCTTTTCTATGTCTTTCAAATTTTAGAAGTTATTTTCTTAAGT
Organism: Biancaea sappan; assembly: GCA_037074585.1. Classification (NCBI taxonomy): domain Eukaryota; kingdom Viridiplantae; phylum Streptophyta; class Magnoliopsida; order Fabales; family Fabaceae; genus Biancaea; species Biancaea sappan. The sequence continues at coordinate 31,108,847 of CM073493.1, forward strand.
ATGCTCTGTGGTTGCGGTTTTGGCCGATCTTCCACATCAGAAAAACTGTCCTTAGCTGTTTATATGTTATTTTGATTCTCTGATTACCGAAATAGAATGTAAACTGTGAAGAATACATGTCTAGGAAAGTTCTGACTAAGGAAAGACCTGGTTTTTAAGTGTGTCCAGTGTGACCCTCCACTCTTTCCTGAGAACTTACCTGGTGTACTCTTTTACAGATAGTATTCTCTATTTCTGGTATGAATAGTACCCATACGTATAAATAATATTCATACGTATAAATAGTAACCGTACATATAAATAGTAATCATATGAATAGTAACTGTATGTATGAACAGTATCTGTACGAAAACAATCTTAACGTATTTTCTCTAATCTTTCATGAAAATCTTCGTAGCAGAACACTGAAATTCACCTGTGTACTCTTGTCCGTAACGACTTAAAGAAATGATACTCATACGGAATCCAGGTGAGTGAAACGACCCCGTTTTAATAGAGTTTTAGCATTACTGGTGATAAAAAGTATGTCGTAGGACACTCCCAAGATTCATAGGGGGAAATTGGATTCAAAATGACGAATCTAATGAGATAATTAATCCAGAAGTATGGATAAGACGAAACAAGTATTTCATGATGATGTGAAGTTTGAATCTTTTCAAAAATAGATTAATTGTTATCTTGATTTGTGGTTTATAAATCTATAATATAGTTATATACTATACCTGTTGTATGGATGAATATTATATTGTGCTTCTGATTATGATATGAAATACTATTGATTGTGATAGAGCGGGACAGTACCCCCTCTCATGGCAAGGCGGAAAACCTAGTTGAAAGGATGTCTTGACCAATGAGTGTGGAGACAACAATTCCCTCAGTAGGGATATAGCCCGGATTGGTGATAAATCCGTGAGGCGCCCTAGCTAAGAGGATGAGGTTGTGCGTCATGGCGAAAATATACAGAATTGGTGAGCTGGCCTGTGTGCGCTCTCCGGGATATATTGCCATTGATGAGTACTAGTAACGTTTGTTGAATTGGTTGTGCGTCATGACAGAAATATACAGAATTGGTGAGCTGGCCTGTGTGCGCTCTCCAGGATATATTGCCATTGATGAGTACTAGTAACGTTTGTTGAATTGGATGAATTTTTATCTTCTTGTATGTAATTTCTAACTATGTCTATTGGTTGAGTATGAGCCTTCGGATATACTTGCATGACTGGTGATGTATTTGAATTTTATTAACGCGAGGCCGATTCGCTCATTGAGTTTAAAAGCTCACATTGTTTGTACAACCTTTTTGTTCAGATCAGGTTGCCGATGAAGAATATCTGCTAGAAGAGTAGATCACTTTGGACCCTCCCGCTATCGGGTAGGCCCCTCTATTGTTGTAGATTATGTTGTTCTGTAATCGTCTAGGACATCTAGATCAGGGGTTTGGCATTTGGCTTGTATGTCAGCATAATAATGTATTTTATATTGAGAATATATTATTATGTGCAAATCATCTCTATGAATTTCACATAAGAAAATTTGATATATTTTCTTCAGGAATGGTTATTTTGATAATATAGAGATAATGACTAATAATTTAACTCATGGGTAGAATTATCGAAAGGCTTATAGTGATGGGATATTCATCATTGTACCGGTCATGTGTCCAGAAAACGGGTCGTGACAATTTATCATTTAACCATTCTTTTTCAAACTTTCTACAACAATAATTCTCTATTTATCTTCTTTCTTTTTTTCTTTTATAACTTGCTACAATAAGATTTATTCTTTTTCAACATTACTACAATTTTTTTTTTCAAATTTACTACAATAAGAGTCATTCTTTTCAACCTTACTACAACAATTAATTTTTTATTCAAATTTGCTACAGTAAGAGTCATTATTTTCAACCTTATTACAACAATTAATTTTCTTTTCAAATCTGTTACAGTAAGACTCATTCTTTTTTAATCTTACTATAACAATCATTTTCTCAAATTTGCTTCTTTTTCAACATACTTCAACAATCAATTTTCTTTTTTTAAATCTGTTACAGTAAAATTAATTCTTTTTCAACTTTAACAACAATCATTTTCAATTTCTTTTTTCAAATTTGCAACAGTAAGATTCATTTTTTTAACTTTACAATAATAATCATTTTTATTTTTTAAATCTACTATAGTAAGATTGATTCTTTTTCAACCTTACTACAATAATTAATTTTCTTTTTTAAATTTACTACATAAAAATTCATTCTTTTCAATTTTACTACAACAATTATTTTTCCTTTTCTAACAATTGCTTATCTTTTAGGTTCACAATTTCCTCTGTCCATTAGATAATAATGATAAAAACTAATATCTAATGTAAAATTAAAAAAAAATCACAAACAATTTAGTTCCTAAGAGTTCCTCTTTTGTAAACAAAATATTTATTACATTCTACGTCATTATTTCATTATCACTTAAGATGACATGCCAAAAAACAAATTAGTCACTGACATATGTTAGTATGTAACAGCACGCGTCGTTAGTTAACGACAATGACTGTGACGGTAATGATGTCAGTGGTGATCTTTTAGATAATAAAGCGAAATTAAAGTATACCTTTAGAAACCAGAAAGTGTGACTACTCAAGCATGATATATTAACATAAGTTTAAATACAAACTAATTTAAAAAATGAATTGATCTAGATGATAATAATTTATTTGATATTGAAAATATTTATGTTAAAATTTAGGTAAAAAACAACTTTTTCATCCCTAATATTTATTTTAAGTTTTAATTTTGTCTCAAATTTTTTTTGTGCCAATATTATCTTATAGTTTTAATTTTGTTCCAAATATTTGACTTCAATTTTGCCTAAAAAAAGATACTTTTTAATTTTTCTATTTTGTTACAAATTAATATTTGAACATTTGATGTATCATATAGAAGAATTCATATATTATTTGGAGTTGCTAACTTTAGCTTTTTTAATCAACATTTTTAACCGTATTAGACAAAATTGAAATAAAAAAAACATGTGAAATGAAATTGACACAACAAAAATTAGGAAAAAAAGTACTTTTCCCTAAATTTTAAATATCAAGGTTATTAAGTAATAATCAAACAGATTACATATATATATATATTAAATAAAATACCTTTTTTGGATAAAAATAAATGAAATATTTGAAATACTAAGAAGTAGCCTATTTTGAGGTAGATTGGAATATCAAGTGTAATTTATCTCATTATTGTTCACACTACCATTACCATGGAGATCAACTGCCCTAAAAGCATTAGGGAAGTTGATAGTAATTAGTTAAAATATAGTTTTGGTCCTATAGTCCATAAGACAACTATAACTCCCCAATTGTCCACGAAAATAATTGAAGATCAGTAACATTTGAATTTCTTTACTCTTTTATGGGAATCAGATTTGCCTTGAATTTCTTAAGAGTATTTGAACTAAGTTTTGGTCAAAATAGTCATGAATATTCATTATAATAAAATAAATAAATAAACTCTATATTAATATTTTTCTATAGTATTATTTCGGAATTAGAAATTAATTGATCAGAAGACCCCACTTAGTACTTACATCTTTCGCCAGCTAAACCCGCACACAGTCATGCTCTTACGATATTTCGAGGGAAAAAGATTCTGCATTATCCGAGAGTCACATCATTCCGTTAAGGTGTGGCATGTAATTTAGTTGATTTGTGTACAGTGTAGTTTTTATTAAATAAAATTATATAAATTTGATCAATTTTTTTTTTGTTTTACAACTATTGCATTTTAACTTAATTAATACAAATAACTTGATACATTATTACATATAAGAACTTTTAAGCTATTTTTATATTGAAATCAATATGGCCTCTTAACAGTTGCCAGTTGCTGATGAAATATATCTACTAAGGGGATTTCCTATCTTTTGTGTATTATTTCTAATGTCAAATAATTGCAATAACTATTTTTATGTCGTGAAGTCTACTTTATATAGTAAAATTTTGCTGTTGCAATAAAAATATAATTAAATTTGTTACAGTAAGATTTATCTTTTAATCATTATTTTTTAAACTCGTTACAATTTGTCCTTTAATCATCATTTTTCAAACTTGCTACAGTAAAATTTATCAGTTAACTATTCTTTTTTAAACTTCCTACAACTATAATTCTTTATTTATCTTCTTTTTTCAACTTGCTAAAATAAAATGTATCATTTTTCAACCTTACTGTAACAATCATTTTCATTTTTCAAATTTGCTACAGTAAGAGTCATTATTTTCAACCTTACTAACAAGAATCAATTTCCTTTTTAAAATATGTTACAGTAAGATTTATTCTTTTTTAACCTTATTATAACATTTATTTTCTTTTTCAAATTTGCTACAGTGAAAGTCATTATTTTAAACTTTTCAGCAACAATCAATTTCTTTTTTCAAATATACTACAGTAAAATTCTTTCTTTTCAATTTTAATGAAACAATCATTTTCATTTTTCAAGTATGATACAGTAAAATTCATTGTTTTTCAACTTTACTATAACAATTAATTTTGTTTTTCAAATTTACTTTGGTAAAATTCGTTCTTTTCAATCTTACTACAACAATCATTTTTAGTTTTTCAAATATGCTACAGTAAGATTCATTCTTTTCAATCATTGCTTTGAAACTTTGGAGCCAACACCTAATACTCGAAACATCCAAAAAAAAAAAGGATTGCATAATAGATATTGGAATGGATTCCCTAAGAGCGCATTTGGTATCCTAATTTTCCGTCGATGGGAGACAAAATTCCATCAATGGAAAGGCTTTCCTTTGTTTGGTGCGGCACAGGCAATGGAAAAGGTGTTTCCCTCGATGGGAAAATTGGAGGCGCTTTTATGTCAATATTTTCCATTCATGAATGGAAAAGTGGATTCAGTGATGGAAAAGGAAGAGTTTACACATGGTTTGACTGTTTTATCCTTAAGTAGTGGGAACAAGAGAGAAGTCTAATTGAGGCCCAAAACGTTGGTACCCATGGCCTCTCTAGTTTGACTCGTCGTTCTGCTCTCAAACGAGTTTTGTTCTCTTATCTGTCATCATTGTTGATTGCCAATGCAAAGTTTGCTCGCGGGTACCAATATTTATCCAGCTGGATTAAGCTACGACGAAGAGATTGGAATAGACGATGGAGGGTAACTAGAGCCCTGGTTTTGCTGTCGTAGACTATGGCAATCCCTCTGTTTTGCTACTGTAGAACAAGGCAACCAAATCATCTGAGAGGCACAACCATAGAGAGATGAGAGCAAGAAGAAGAGAGAGACTAAGATGGAGGGAGAGAGATGAGTAGACACGAGAAGACAGAGAGAACGACTGGGAGGGACTGGATGGAGGGAGACAGAAAGAGATGATAACGGAGTAATAGATATTTAATCTTCATTTAAGAAAAAACAATTTTAATTGGGGGTAATTTCGTAAAATTACCTTACATATTTCCTTTAACTTCTATTAAAAAAATACATACCAAACAAAATATTATCTATTTTCCTTTATTCCTTTCTATCTCATACCAACTAATTTTTTTTTTCCTTTCTATCTCTCATTTCCTTTTCATTAAAATTTTTTTATTGTGTATCAAACGGGTCCTAAATTTGTTATTGGATATTGTCACGTCCCAAAATCTGAGCACGTGACCGGCACGGAAAGTGAATTTTATTTCACCTCCGTAAGCCTATCTTTCTCTTAAGCATCATACCATTCTTTTTCATGCAACCAAACCGAGTTCTCTATACACACTACAGTCATTCACATTATATCACTGAATGAACCTACCCGATTACAGAGATTTCTAGATTTATACAACTTAGAATAAGACTTAACTATTATACCTTTATCCTGAACAAATGAAAAGGTAATCATGGGCTAAGGATCCATAATTCCTTGTACAGATATTTACCTTCAGCTGTCAACTCTGAAAAAAATGTTAATAAGAGAGGTATGAGCAAACCACGTGCCCAGTGAGCAGGCAACACAACACTATGACAAAAAAATATCATGCATCATAATGATAATATCCAGCAATCATACGTAATCGATCATAATATAATATAATATAATTTATAATACTTCACAACAGCAAACAGTGAAATCAATTTCACACATTTCCCGTACCAACCGGGTCGTCCAGGATACCTCTGGATCGTTGTCCACGGCCCCCGCCGCATCTACCCTTATCGCTCCATGTATATTCTCCACCCTTATAGCTTCATGTAGATTTCTCCATAGGGTGCACTACTGTCACGTCCCAAAATTTGAGCACGTGACCGGCACGGAAAGTGAATTTCATTTCACCTCCGTAAGCCTATCTTTCTCTTAAAAATCATACAATTCTTTTTCATGCAACCAAAACGAGTTCTTTATACATACTACAATTACTCACATTACATCAGTGAATGAACCTACCCGATTACAGAGATTTCTAGATTTATACAACTTAGAATAAAACTTAACTATTATACCTTTATCCTGAACAAATGAAAAGGTAATCATGGACTAAGGATCCATAATTCCTTGTTCCGATATTTACCTTCAGCTGTCAACTCTGAAAAAAAATATCAATAAGAGGGGTATGAGCAAACCACGTGCCCAGTGAGTAGATAACACAACATTATGACAAAAAAATATCATACATCATAATGATAACATGCAGCAATCATACGTAAATCGATCATCATATGATATGATATTATTCGTAGTACTTCACGACAATATCCAAATAAATCAAATACATTTCAACATAATTCAAAAGTTCACAACAACAATCGGTGAAATCAATTTCACACAAATTTCCCGTACCAACCGGGTCGTCCAGAATACCTCTGGATCGTTGCCCGCGGCCCCTGCCGCATCCACCCTTATCGCTCCATTTATAATCTCCACCCTTATAACTTCACATAAATTTCTCCATGGGGTGCACCACCATGCCTTTCCTTTCCAGTCAAACACAATCACAATCATATATAAAAACATCCTCAATCATAATCTTGAGCCACATACACAACTCAGTCATTTACATTTCAAGCCACAACATAATAAATGTGGTTCCAGCAACATAGCATGTATACAACATAACCCATAATATAGAACAATTATTCAACTCAGTTCACATGCCATTCACAATCCATTATATAACCTCCATTCATGGGAAAATAAGAAAATATAATTATATACATTACCAGACACGTTCCACAATTGTTTATGCCTCATCGTTCCACATCATCCTCTTCAAACTTGGATATACAACATATTTCCACTATGATGCAAAAAGTCAATAACAGATATTTAATCATAGCAAGTATTAACCCACTCACCTGGATTTCACGCTCTCGGCACTCCCACTTTGCACCTTGACCATTCCTATTGTAACCAGACAAAAACATTAGGGTTACGAAATAGAGAAATTTCCTACCACTACTCTCGACCTTTACTCACATCTTAAGTCATAACTCCTAATCGGTAATGAATATCTAAATGAAACTTATACCATTGGAAACTAGACTCAAAGAACTTTCCAACGATATAAAGTTTGCCCAAAACGGAGTCCGGATGAAGAAGTTATGGCCGATTGAAAATGAGCTAAGGTTTTCCGACACACCTGGCGCCTGGGCGCCACCCATGCCCGGCGCCTAGGCGCCCCACGTGGCGCCTGGGCGCCATGCCTTTCTCTTCCCCACATGTCCTTGAGAATTTGTAAAAATTTCCTAAATTAAAAATAAAAATTTCTATTTCCACATTTTCTTCACTAATTCAAAAAGAAAATTTTCCACATAATTAAATTTTTCACTAAACTTCAAATCAGACTTTAAATATTCATAAAAATTCTTGGGATATTACATTCTTCCCCCCTTAAAAGAATTCGGTCCTCCGAATTCAAAACTTACCTCAAGATTGAAGCAAATGCCAATATTTTGTTTATATCTCATTCTCTCTCTTAGAATTTTCACAATCAAGTACAAAATATAACAAGTTCAACATATTTTTATTTCTAATACATAAGTTACAGGCAACAAGCTGAACTTGATTTACAAAACAGATAATTTTAATACTTAAACATTAAATCAAACATCAGCTTTAGGTACAAACAAAAGAAAAGATAAATTAAGAACGAGGAGGCTTTTGAAATGCAGAAGATGCTCCAGGTCTAGAAGAAGAAGGTGCTTCAGACCTTAAGGAGGAAGTTAATCGTTGCAGCCTAGAAAGAGTTTCTGGAGGAAACGTCTGGGAAATTTGGCGAAGTGCAGAAGTCACTCCATTCATACAGTCAATACATCTCGCTTGTTGGTCACGAAAATTTTGAGTTGCAAACATCGAATGTCTATCAACTCTATTCGCCAATTCCCTAAAATGACGGTTCAAAAGCTTCTCTTGTTCTGTAAAGAGACGATTTATCAATCTCCCCTGGTCCTCAAAGTGGCGGTTTATCAGTCTTTCCAAGTCCTCCATCTTTTGTCTCATAAGCGCAAGCTCATTATTAGAAGATGTTGCTGTGCTAACATCCTCTAACTCTACTACATCCCTTTTTCTTTTCTTAGCCTCTGGTGACTCTTCCATGGATCTCTTATTCTTATAATTCTCCAGGCTAAGATTTAGATCCAGCTCTACCTTGCCAGCCTCAAAATTTAAATTGAAAGATTTATTGCCGGCCATATTTTTCTGAGCTATAAAGGTTGTACAGAAGGAGAAGTTTGATGCTAGAAAGCTTATAGATATAAACTTTTAGTGTAGTGAGCAGCGTAATGGGGCATCCATTATATATAGACGAAATTTAGGGCTACAAAACCTTTACATCATACTCTAAAGATGACCTACAGACCTTATCCGACGCAATGCCAACGGTCTCAGATAAGCATGCCAGAAAATAACAAAATATAATCTAATACAAAAGATTTCCTCAAAAATTTCGGCTAACTTTTGACTCTTGCTCAAATTATTAAACTAATCGCCGCTTCAATTTATGGCTTCTTAACTCTGTATTTGTCTTATCCAATAATTCTAAATCGAGATATTACTCCATGAACGAGTAGCTTCATACTAGCCTTATCTAGGTTTCTAATCCGTGGCTTTGCCCTAAGCTTACACATTTTCAAACATACATATTAAAATAAAAACTTCTCACATCTACACATCAAGCGTTCCATAAAGTGAGAGAAAAATTTTACCTTTCACTTGCCTCTACGAGCATATATGTATATATGTATAAACATAGAGATACATCATTATCTATATATATTTTCATCTATTCAAGTTCTTTTAAATTTCAGACTTCTCATTCTCTGAATGTATGTAGAATCATTACATATTATTCCTGGCCATAACAAATAACCTTCACTCTCTATGCATGAATAACATACATACATATCATATGTATTTAAATACATATAATCACAGTATAATTCAATCAATCATGTATATTATACTTAACTGAAGGCTTTCAAGAACAATACAAGAAAGCATAGAAATACATTTTAGTTCATCGTGAAAACATCCAAGACACTCTGTAATGGCTACATTGTCGACTTCCTTCAATTTCAGAAAATGCCAACGAGAGAAATGGAAAAACCAAGTGTAAATCGGCCGCAAATCCACCGAATATTGACTTTCGTGGTTTTGCCATTAATGCGACGCGTTGTTGGTGTGCATGCCTACCCTAGACTCCTAGCTTCCAGCTTGCAGAAATCCATAGGTTAAGCGTATAGGGTGCGGCGAAGAGATATCTTCTTTGTCTCTGAGTTCAAATTTTTCCTCTATAAGAACTATCCCAACGTTCTCAGTTACCACACCACAAAGAGTAATCATCTCTAAGCCTACAACTTCTCAGCATTCCTCTCTTCTCATACTTCGACATAAATTTCTAAATTTTCCAAATCATGGCCACAAGGAAGTACATTGATCTCACAGTGGATGCCAGGAGAGAAGAGCTCGACTTAAACTTAAGTCTGGGCAAAGACAAGGGCAAAAGACCTTTTGAGGGGTCTCCAGAGAAGCAGAAGGAGAAGAAAATGAAGAAGATCGAGGAAGCTGAGGAGACTAGCACGGGCCATACCTCGGAGGACAAAATCGCCTGTCTAGAGCAGGAGGTCAAAAATCTGAAAAAGATGATAGAAAACCTAGAGAAGTTAACTAAACGCAATCATGCAGAAATGACTTCAAGAATAGACAGGTTCTTCTATTGGTCTACCCAGTGCTTCTGCAATCAACAACAAAGAAGTGTTGATTGTATGAATGGGATTTACACTACCCTCCGCGATATTGCTCTGTCTCTCGCTCCAAGGAATGGTCGAGGGGTGATGATACAGTACAACCCTCCTAATCCGAGACCACCTCGCTTTTAGATTACTCATGCATGAGTAATTGTTTTTTTTTTTTTTTTTTTTTTTTTTTTTTTTTTTTTTTGCAATGTAATCCTTCTGCTTTTAATGCCAGTGGTTTCTTTTATGGGATGGTACTCCAAAAATAGTAATAATAAAATTAAGAAAGATAAAATAAATCAGTCACACAAAATCAATCATGAATTTAACATATAAAGCCCCATACATACAATTTGATCCGACAGCAACGGAATCAAAACAAATAATAACCTTTCCCTTACCGAGTTCAAAAGTATAGCCATAACTCTCTAAAACTAAAACTAAAAACATAATTCATAAGAAAAGACAAGTCTTGGAGGAAAAGGAAATGAAAACATCCTACAGGACCTTCAGTGGAGCCATCTCTCTATAGTCGTGCCCGGGTTCACCACGATAGAGGAGATCCCACTAAGGTTACCTTACTCTGTAATCGATAGGAGACCTAATCCCAAAGCTCTGATACCAACTTGTCACGTCCCAAAATTTGAGCACGTGACCGGCACGGAAAGTGAATTTCATTTCACCTCCGTAAGCCTATCTTTCTCTTAAAAATCATACAATTCTTTTTCATGCAACCAAAACGAGTTCTTTATACATACTACAATTACTCACATTACATCAGTGAATGAACCTACCCGATTACAGAGATTTCTAGATTTATACAACTTAGAATAAAACTTAACTATTATACCTTTATCCTGAACAAATGAAAAGGTAATCATGGACTAAGGATCCATAATTCCTTGTTCCGATATTTACCTTCAGCTGTCAACTCTGAAAAAAAATATCAATAAGAGGGGTATGAGCAAACCACGTGCCCAGTGAGTAGATAACACAACATTATGACAAAAAAATATCATACATCATAATGATAACATGCAGCAATCATACGTAAATCGATCATCATATGATATGATATTATTCGTAGTACTTCACGACAATATCCAAATAAATCAAATACATTTCAACATAATTCAAAAGTTCACAACAACAATCGGTGAAATCAATTTCACACAAATTTCCCGTACCAACCGGGTCGTCCAGAATACCTCTGGATCGTTGCCCGCGGCCCCTGCCGCATCCACCCTTATCGCTCCATTTATAATCTCCACCCTTATAACTTCACATAAATTTCTCCATGGGGTGCACCACCATGCCTTTCCTTTCCAGTCAAACACAATCACAATCATATATAAAAACATCCTCAATCATAATCTTGAGCCACATACACAACTCAGTCATTTACATTTCAAGCCACAACATAATAAATGTGGTTCCAGCAACATAGCATGTATACAACATAACCCATAATATAGAACAATTATTCAACTCAGTTCACATGCCATTCACAATCCATTATATAACCTCCATTCATGGGAAAATAAGAAAATATAATTATATACATTACCAGACACGTTCCACAATTGTTTATGCCTCATCGTTCCACATCATCCTCTTCAAACTTGGATATACAACATATTTCCACTATGATGCAAAAAGTCAATAACAGATATTTAATCATAGCAAGTATTAACCCACTCACCTGGATTTCACGCTCTCGGCACTCCCACTTTGCACCTTGACCATTCCTATTGTAACCAGACAAAAACATTAGGGTTACGAAATAGAGAAATTTCCTACCACTACTCTCGACCTTTACTCACATCTTAAGTCATAACTCCTAATCGGTAATGAATATCTAAATGAAACTTATACCATTGGAAACTAGACTCAAAGAACTTTCCAACGATATAAAGTTTGCCCAAAACGGAGTCCGGATGAAGAAGTTATGGCCGATTGAAAATGAGCTAAGGTTTTCCGACACACCTGGCGCCTGGGCGCCACCCATGCCCGGCGCCTAGGCGCCCCACGTGGCGCCTGGGCGCCATGCCTTTCTCTTCCCCACATGTCCTTGAGAATTTGTAAAAATTTCCTAAATTAAAAATAAAAATTTCTATTTCCACATTTTCTTCACTAATTCAAAAAGAAAATTTTCCACATAATTAAATTTTTCACTAAACTTCAAATCAGACTTTAAATATTCATAAAAATTCTTGGGATATTACAACTACCATGCCTTTCCATTCATTCCGATTACATGCACAATCACAATCATAAATAACTCATAATTATTTACAAGTCTCATCACAACATAATTCATACTACTTTCCATACTTAATCACAAATTCATCAACGTGTATACAATCATTCACTGTTCACAGAATTTATCTTTTAAGTCACATCTCAAACATAGAAGCTCATTTGTATTTACAAGTCCTCACAATGGTATTCGTGTCTTCTTCACGCAACATTCATGTAATGGTGTTTATGTATAGATATATCCATATCAATCTATTCGAGAACACAATTCTTTAATTCTAGAAAGTGCGCATGAATGTAATTTATGTAAGAAAATCTCAATTCATAATGAATATCAATATATAAGTTAACCATCACTGCCTTCATACTAAGATACACTACATGCTCTCACTATGATGCCAAGAACTTTAAAGAAAAGATTTAGTCATAGGAAGTATAAATCCCACTCACCTGGATTTCACGCTCTCGGCACTCCCACCTTGCACCTTGACCATTCCTATTGTAACCAGATAAAAACCATCAGGGTTACGAAATAGAGAAATTGCTTACCACTACTCCCGACCTTCATCCACTTTTCAAATCATAACTCATAACTAGTAATGAATATTCAGATGAAACTTATACCATTGGAAACTAGACTCAAAGAGCTTTTTAACGATATTTAAAAAAAAACTGATGCTACAGTAACGGTCAACGCAGCTACAGTAACGTTGACCGAGTCAATGCTACAGTAACGTTGACCGAGTCAATGCTACAGTAACGTTGACCGAGTCAACGCTACAGTAGCAGAGAAAATCTGAAAATTTTCCCGATGAACAGTAAATTATGGGGAAAATTTTTGAATGTTCTTCGTGTTCTTCATCCAAAAATCCTAAAATCATATCTAAAACAACATTTCTTTTGATTTCTTCCATGGGTTTTCATCCTTAATGTCTAAGGAGTGTTTTAACACCAAAACTCCCAATTTTTACCAACAATCTAAGCTCAAATCTCAAATTTTCATCAAGAACACTAACTTTTTCAAATATCCAAATTCTACGAATTTCTCTTAGTTTTCTCCAAATTTCTTATTCTAATAACATCATAAACCACCTAGGAATATTTTAGATTAACATCCACACTTAAATTCATCCATTAAAATATTCTACAAAAATTTTGTAAAATGATAACCAATGATTTGGTCTTGTAATAAGAGGAAGAAGAAGAAGAACATCAACTTACCAATCATCCTAACTTTCATAGCTTCCTTCCCCATGCAAAAATTGCATAAATGGTTGATGAAGAAATCGACGCATAACCGAGAGAAAGAAAGTAAGGAAGCTACGGGGAGAAATGAGAGAAAGAAAAGAATAAGAGAAAAATGTATACGTGTGGGCCCCACCAATATCTTTTTTGATAAAATCGCTCATAGCCACCTTAACTTATAAGATTTGTTCACTTTAATCCCTCTCGATGTCTTAAATACCACTTTAACCTCGAATCAATCATCTTTTCAGTACCGGACTCATAATTCATTCTCATAAGCTTTATTCTTCCTCTCAGGTTCCTATTTGGTCATTTCTCAAAAGTAATCCATATTTTCTTTTCTTTTCACTTTAGTCCTTGAGAATTTGTAAAAATTTCCTAAATTAAAAATTAAAATTTCTATTCCCACATTTTCTTCACTAATTCAAAAAGCAAATTTTTCACGTAATTAAATTTTTCACTAAACTTCAAATTAGACTTTAAATATTCATATAAATTCTTGGGATATTACAGATATCCAAGTACATGATATCCGGTATCAATTAACAAAAATATTAAATTTATCAAATTTATATAATAAAATTGTGTATTATATAAATAATATATTATAATCTATAATATATTTATATATTATATAAATAATTATCGGACGAATATCAGATATCTTATCCATTCATTCGTTTCAGACGGATAGATGTCTGATAATAATATCCTAATCTATTCAATATCCATTGGATATATTTTTTTTGTATTCCTGAATAATTGTTTTAGGCCGATATCACCAAATATTTAAAATATCTGAATCCATTGTCATTCCTATGGGAGATCGTGCGATTCCATATAATCCTGACCACACATTGATCATTCTTGCAATCCTACGAGGAAGATGAGTGTAGAATCATGATCTTGATCGTTTGTAAAGTAACAATAAAAACAAAGCGTACAATCGATAATTTTAAGGAGCTTCTTTTGTTGACTATATATGAGAAATAAAACTATTCTGTCATTTGAGGTGACGGGAGGAACAAACTCTTAGCAGTCTCTTTCAACTTACAACTTGAAAAAATAATAATAAATAATTGAAGCGTTGCGTTGCATATTACCGAGCCAAAAGGTTTTATCGTTAACTTCTAAAATTAGAAGTTAAACAAACCAGAGACTTTACATTTTTAATAAAATACAAAATAGAAATATTAATATGTATTGGCACATAATATAATACGATTATGACAGGCGCAAATTTATATCCTGAAAGTGAGAATGTGAGATGATTAATTATTGATTACATAACAGAAACCCCACACGTGGAAGCCGAATAGAACAGTGAGTGAAGTCTACATGTTGGACACAACAGTCACTATCCAAACCCACCGCCCAAATGCACAAAAAATCCATAGCCGTGTGAGAAATAGGCCTGCGAGATTGATAAGAAATAAGCCAATATACGAAACCATAGGTAATGCTATGTAATGGTATCAATCAGTGCTTCGCTTTGAGAGAGACAAGTTTATTGTTTCACTGAATTATCTGTACATAGCTTTCCGATAAATTAATATTTATTATTAATTCCTAGTACCATTTTTTTTTTATCTCTATCATTTATATTTTATGGAGGTATAGTCAGAGGAGACTAAGGGATCATTTTTTTTTTGTACGTAAGGAGAGTCTGAATTTGATTAATCAAATTTCAAACTATTAAGTACAAATCTGTCTCATGTTGAATATAAGAGATTACTTTAATAACCAAATTTTATTGCTATTATATAAAGTGAATTTTTATATATAATATAAAAATGTAAATCATATTATTATCTGTATAAAATGATTTTAAATTAAAAAATAACAAAATAACCAAAAATTTATAATATCATCTAATATTAAAGATAATAATTAATAACAAATATTTAGTTACTGATTTATTTGAAAATTATTTGAATTAAATTTTTTTATAAGTTATTTAGATGTTGAAAAACAAAAAATCTTAATTATTTAGTATTCAGATTCAGAAACAATATCTTAATAATCATATGTGTTTTCAGATTTAAATATCTTAATCTATTTTTTTTTAAAAAGATCCCCAGCTCCTAGCCCCCTAACATCTAGAAAATCTTCTTCTAAGATAAATTACAAAATATTTTTAAATAGGTTAAATAATAGTAATTAAACTGTATTTATTGTCATGCTAAAAATAAATCTCATATTGTGTAGAAACTTTATGTTGAATTTCCGGTTATGTTTGTTACCTTTCCAGTATTTTGAGACAACTGTTATTTAATCGCTTTTCCTAGACTAGTCTAGTTTTTTGGATGCCTCTTGGAAAGTTGTTTCCTTCTGGTTCCCTCCAGGCCCTGATCTAGATCATTGAATAAGATCATTCAACGATTTATATTAATTTTGTATTTTTTTAAATTGTATGATTAATTTTTATAAGTCTAATCTTGTATTTTTTTTATAAATTAATTATATAATTTTAAAAAAACACAAGATTAATTTAAACTGTAGGATGATCTCATCCAATAGTCTAGATCAAAACCTGAAGAAAATCTTTCCCTCTAAACCCTGGAGGGAAGCCGCATCTAGACTTGTCAAAACGGACTAGCCGAGCGAGTTTAGGCTGACCCTCCTTGGGTTGCCCAAAAAACAGACTGGGCCGAGTCAGTCTTGTTTTTAAATGGATTGAGAAAAGGGTAATTCAGCCTTCTTATGTGCGGGTTGGCGAGCTAAATGGGCCAGCCCGCTAGCCTTTTCTTTTTTGAAGTAAAAAAAGTCCATTTTTGCAATTTTTTTCTTGAATTCTTGCTCTCAGCCCATTAAACATCCATTGGTACTTACTCAGCGTGAAGTTTCTCAACTAGCCACTATCATGTATTTCTAATTACAACAACAATAACAATATTAATGGCCATTGGCATGATCACATAACGTAAGAGTGATAAGTACATAACCGTAACCATTAACCAACAAAGTATTCAAAAGTACTTATAGTACTTAAGAAATCCATCAACATACAACCTTAGCAATCAACATCCATTTCAAATTTGAGAAGCATGAGAAACAAACATCAACATCTTATTGTTAATTACTTAAGTACTTAACATAATAATAAATCCAACAATCCACCATCACTCTCTAAAGAGACATTCAATCTTTAATTAAACTTCAAAGAAAAAAATGAAAAGTATATTAGTAATTAAAACAAACAAACCACCAAAAAATTCAACTAATTCATCAAGCTTCAAGTACTAAAATTAATACCATGACCATCATCCATCAACATCAACAGAAGTGTTTGAACCATTATCCAATGATGCATCATCACCATTAGCATTAACATCTTCATCTACATCTCATAATAAGAATAAAAACTAAAATTAAAATCAAATCATTAGAACTAAAATTAAAACTGATACAGTAATACACAATACTAATTTGAGTATATTATTACCTTCACCTTCAGGATTGAATCCATGTAACCAATTCTGGGCACATATAATTGCCTGAACATTGTTTGGAAGAAGGGAGCATCTATACTTGCTAAGAACTTGGGATCCAATACTAAAAGATGATTCACTAGCTACTGTGGTGATTGAAATGCTTAGAACATCATAAGCCATTTTAGAAACACATGGATATTTAACATGATACCCTATCCAAAAGTCCAAAATATCTAATGCTCTATGAAATTTAGGTTCAAGTTTTGGCTCCTCTAAATATTGATCTAATTTAGACTTCCCATTACTATTAGGACTTTGATGCACATAATCAACAAAATCATGTACATTCAAAATAATAAAACAAAAATTTAAAATTAAAAGAAAGCACAAATTTTAATATAATTTAAACATATAAAGGAATACTTAGTCACTTACAGCAAGTTTAAAGACATCAAAGCTTGCATTTGATTGGGAAGAACCACTTGCTATTGCATTTGATTGGGAAGAACCAACTTCTGGCAATTCTCTTGAGCCATTAATAAAAGATTCTTTCTTTTCATAGTGAGAAAAAAGATCATACATCTTTTTTTTTAATATAATTGATCTTTTCATTCACATAAAAAACATCAAGGCTCCCATAGCAATATTACAAAAAAGTCATATTTACATTTCGAATCAAACACACATGCCATGGAAAGGATGACACTGTACTCACTCTAGTATTTGTCGAATTTCCCCATCATTCTTGTAGCCAAGTCTCGAATTATTAAATCATCACTATTTATATTATCCCTCAACAAACATTCAATCTTCCAAATTTGCATGAAATACATATTGGAAGTGGGATAACCCGAACTAGAAAACAAGTTAGTGATAACAAAAAAAAGGCTGCAAGAAATCACGAATTAACTCTCCTCTTCTCCACTCTTCTTGTGATAGATAAGTCAAAATTTTTATCATGTAACGCCCCGAAAAATAGGCACATGACTTAATATACAAATTATGGTGTACTTCAGTGGTAGCCCATAATTTCTTTGAACAGCCCTAATATTCACATCTAAGAAAACGTAAATTTACAATAGAAATAAATTTACATAAATACTTTTTCTTATTTCCTACAACATTGGGAAATATATATACAATTAAATGGCAAAGCAAATTGCAGCCAAATAATTAAACCTCTAATGCACTACGAGACCTAGGTGGCCTATGGTACTACAGAGCCTTAAGAGGCATATAGCCCAAAATTGGTTCCACGAACCATCCAACAAAAATAGAGTTTATCTTGATAAGTCGTTAACCTCCAGTGATTTTTCCATTCTCCTTAGTTGCTAAATCTGAAAATAGCAATAAAGAGTGTGAGTTTATCAAAACTCAGTGAGCAGGTGACTGTGTAATAAAACAAAGCACAAGTACAAATATTAGTATCACTAGCATAATTAGGATGAATACCACCAACACATATCAGTATAAAATAAAATATATATAACATACCGTACCATACAATCACAACCCACGGCCTCAATGCAAGTTTACATTCTCACAAAACAATTCGTAAAACAATTCTCAAACACATAAAAGGGTAAGTAAACATCCACATCGAAATACATTATGCTACAAACATATGCTATGTATTTCCCACATCCTCTCGTACTTACCACATTGAAGACCACCCCTCAATGAGTTTATTTCAGAGGTCTATCCCTCTGTTCCCACTTACATAATATGATTATGCAATAATTTCCCACGCTTACCTCGTTGAGGCTTTGTCCAAAATTTTCCCTCAGACTATACTCACTCAACAGGTTTATTCCAGAGGTCCACCCCACTGTTCCCACTCATTTCTTTTCTTTTCTTTGTTTATGAAATGCATTCACATAAATGCCAAATGCATTCACATAAATACCACATTAATCCACCACTTAAATTCAAATAATATTAAATTACCAATCCCATAAAATAAATCCCACAACCAGTCAAAGAAATTCTTTAATCTAGTTATTACCACTAACTTGGAAATTTCCCTGATTTATTTCTAACTATGGTGTGAATAGGTTTATATTGAACTTGGCCAAAATTTTTTTTAAATAAAAAAAATTTAAATGGCAAGGTCACCCACTCACCTTAATGTTGACAAGGTTTTCCGTAAGAAATCTTGGGAGACAAAGCCAATGAAGCTTCCAAATCACCTAGAATTAACCTAAATCAATAAATAAATAAAACAAGGAAAATCCTTATCACTAACCATGACCTTTGGTCATTCATTTGGTTATAGCTCTTAACTAATAAGGAGTTTTTAAATAAATCTTATACCATTGGAAATTAGACTTGAAGGGTTAAGGATATAACGTTTGTTAAAAATGGAGTTTGAATGAAGGAGTTATAACCATTTCAAAAATGGACTAAGAACCTCAGTATAGCTGGTGCCTAAGGCACCATGGCTTACTCTTCCCTATGAAATGTGGCACTTGGGGCATCACACCTGGTGTTTGAGGTGCCACGATTTTGACCTTGCAATTTAACCTCAGTTTTGGATCAGATCTGGCCAAATTTTTACCTTTTTTCATGATTTCCTGCATAGGATCTCATCCTTGATGTCGAAGGAACATTTAGACACTAAAACTCCTAATTTTAACTGAGAAACGAAGCCACAAACTCTATTTTACCCCAAATAGCCTTAAAACTAGAAAATAGAGAAATTGACATTTCTATCTCGATTCCTTACTTTCCCTAGGTTATTGACCATCAATGGCTCACCCTACCACCAGAGAAAGACTTTTCGAAGCTTGTTGAAGGATTTGGAGCAAAGAGGGTGAGGTAGAGAGAAGGAAGAAAGAGTGAAGAGAGAGAGAAAAGTGAGAAAAATGAGAAAAAAAAGGCGTGGGGCTGCCTATATATACCTGCCCATGGTGAAAATACTACTTTGCCCCCAGGAAATTCTTAGTTAACCTTAATAGCAACAAATCCGTAATTTCTCCAATTTGGGCATTTCTCATACTCTAGGTATCACTCTAGTTTCTCATTTCACTTTAGTCCCTTTCTGGACCCCGTAGGTACTTAGCTTTCTCTATGCCTCATGATTACTCTCTCTCAGTCCCCTATCCCCCCAAAACTATTTTCATGAAATTTCCTTTTACTCTAGTCTTTTCTCAATTCTTCAAAATATTATTTATAATAAAATACCAAGTCTAATTATTTATTTCCATTTTCATAAATAATATTCAAAAATAATAAATTAAATATGAAAAATTAAAAATGACCAAATATTTCCATAAAAAAATAATGAAAATTTTCATTATAAAAACCGTAATACCGCTAATCATGTGATTTCAAAATTGGCGGGTATTACATATCATGTAAAGCCAAGCTTCCAAAAGCACGTCAATACTTCAATGCACTCTTTATTCTAACATTAGAAATGTTGAATTTCATCTAGTAGGGACATCTAACCTCAAACTCATACTAGTATCAATACCACTGACTTGATTAGCACAATCATTAAAGATTATTTTCCTTGCCTCAAAAATTCTAACATACTTAATACTTTCTTTTATTTTCTGTAAAGCCTTATTAGTCACCTTCAACCCCTCATTAACAATTAGATTTAAAAAGCAAACACAACACCAAACATGAAAGAATCTTCCATCACACAACAAGCTATTTTGCAAAGACAAATGCTCTTTTAAGATGTTTTGCACGCTGTCATTAGTAGAAACATTGTCCAAAATAAGAGAAAAAAATTTCTTATCTGTAATACCCCAATAATTTTTATGAATATTTAAAATATATTTTGAAGTTTATTGAAAAATCTAATTATGTGAAAAATATGCTTTTTGAATTAATGAAGAAAATTTGGGAATAGAAATTTTAATTTTTAATTTAGGAAATTTTTACAAATTTTCAAGGACCTAAGTGAACAAATTTTAAAGTTAGAGTGACTATGAGCAATTTTTCCAAGAAAATTAGTGGGTCCCACATGTACACACTTAAACACTTATTTTTCTCTCTTATTCTTTTCTTTCTCTCATTCTCCCATAGCTTCCTCTCTCTCTCTCTTTCGGCTATGCATCCCAAGGAAACTCCTTCATCAACCATTCATGTCATTTTTGCTTGGGGAAGGAATCCATAGAAGTTAGGAGGATTGGTAAGTTGATGTTCTTCTTCTTTTTCCTCTTCTTACAAGACCAAATCCTTGGTTATCAATTTGGGAAATTTTGGTAGAATGTTTCTATGGATGAATTTAAGTATGGGTGTTAATCTAAAATATTCTTGGGTGATTTATAATGTTATTGGAACAAGAAATTTGGAAAAAATTAGGAGAAATATATAGAATTTAGAAATTAAAAAAAGTTAGGGTTCTTAATGAAAATTTGAGATTAGAGCTTGGATTGTTAGTAAAAATTGGGAGTTTTAGTGTCAAAACACTCCTTAGACATTAAGAATGAAAACCCATGGAAGAAATCAAAAGAAATGTTGTTTTAGATATGATTTTAGGATTTTTGGATGAAGAACGTCACTGTTCATTCTGGAAATTTTTTCCAGATTTCTCGGTTGCTGTAGTACTGACTCGGTCAATGTTACTGTAGTATTGACTTAGTCAACGATACTGTAGCTGCGTTGACCGTTACTGTAGCATCAGTTTTAAAATGTTCATAACTATTTCTTCCAAACTCTATTTTTAATAAATAAGATACCGTTAGAAAGCTCTTTGAGTCTAGTTTTTAATAGTACAAGTTTCATTTGAAAATTCTTTGTTATTCGAGAGTTATATTCAGAAGAGTGATCAAAGGTCAAATTATAGCAAAGAATTTTCCTATTTTGTGACATTGTTATGTTTTTGGCATAATTATCTTGTAGGGATGGATTCTTTAATACATCATCCACATGTTTTGAAATGTTGTGATTAATTTGGATGTAGAGAAAATTACCTTCCATCATCTTACACATCTCCGAGGAAGGTCCAAGGTAAAATTGGACAAATATCAAGGTGAAAGATCCTACCTTACCTTGTTTGCTTATTTACTATATATATTAAAGGCGTACTATAATATATATATATATATATATATATATATATGACATGAAATTAATGCATTCATGTTATGCATTGAAATATGCAAATGTGTGACTATTGTGAACTTTTTTTTGAAATGAGATGGATATGATTGCCTATGATTGTGTAATGTGATTGTGTTTGATCTCGAAGGAAATGGAAATGGAGTTTATGGGATCCCATGGGATGAAATAAGGGTGAAATGAAATCACTATGGTCACGTGATATTGAATATGATATTCGTCCTTTTAAGGACAGTGTGAAATAAGGTTGGACTACAGATTTGTCCCTTTGAGGACTGGGGTGAAATAAGGGAGGATGCGACAGGGGCTATGGGGCAACGGCCACTTATTGTGGACGGGACCCGAAAAAGTCTGAGAACTTGATTTGGAATTGTATGAATTGTTTGAAATGTGATTTGGCTTGATCTTAAATGTGTTGTTAATAACTACGAGGTGACCTCAATATGTGTGTCTTGATAAATATCTTGTACACCAAAACTTAGATGATTATACTGTTAGATCAATTATGTATATCTACATGTATATATATATATATATATATATATGTCTATATTGTGTGTGAATGTGGTAGGATTCTCTCAAGTAGAAGCTGTCTTCAGTTTCAGGTATGGAGAACTTGCTAATTTGATGACGTTTATGCCAAGATTATTTTTTCATTTGTTTAGGATAAAGGTATAATGTTTAGGTCTTATTCTAATGTGTAAATCTAGAAAAGCTTCGTAATCGGGTAGTTCATTCAGTGATGTAATGTGAATGACTGTGGTGTGTATGAAGAACTCAGTTTAGCCGTATTTTCTTATCTTTTGTAAAAAGGGGAATAATTCTCTTATTTTAATTCTTAAATTATGTTATTTAAATTAATTGAATTTAAAAGAATGGTATGATGCTTAAGAGAAGGATAGGCTTACGGAGGTGAAATGAAATTCACCTTCCGTGCCGGTCACGAGTTCAAGTTTTGGGTCGTGACATTATCAATTCCCCATCCCTTAAGACAAGCTAAAATCTTCTTAGCTAACTGGCTATTATGTGGTGGAACTATTTTACAAAATGAAAGAATCTTGCATTTTCGTTTCCATTTGTCATCCACAAAATGGGCTATTAAACAAATATAACCTTCAGTAATGTATGTAGTCCAACAATTAGAAGTTAAACAAATTCTAGCACGACTATTCATCATACTATGTTTCAACTTTTCCTTCTGGCCTAGATAAAAGTTCTAGACATCAAACACTGTAGTATTCCTACTAATATGCTTCACTTTAGGATTTAAGTTCTCATGTGTCTCCCTAACCCATCTCAACATAAAAATATGGGAGATCATGCTCAACTATAGACTTTGACATGCACTCCCTGTGGTGTTTGTGGTCATATTGCCTAGACTTCAATCTTCCTTGTTGATCTACCATCATTACCTCTATATCATGGTACCTAGGAAGAGCTACACACTTAGGTATATGATGCAACAATGTTGAAGTACCATATTTACTACTCCCTATGGTATATTCTTTGCCACAACCATTACATTTTGTCTTTTCTTTACCATCAATAGCTATTTTTGTAAAAGACTTCCACACATCAGAGGTAAGAGTTTTTGCCTTTTTAGGTAATGGTGGTTTGTCAGAAGTACAACATGCATCAATATTGACAGTGGAAGGGGTTTCATTCAATTCACCATATCTATCTATTTCAGCCTCAACCTCAATATCATTAGTAGTAACATTACCAACACTACTTTCATTTAAAGATGTCATTTATATTTATTGCTACATTTATGATTAAATAAAAGAATTAATACTCGTATAATCAACCTAAGTATCTAACAAATTATTAAAGTTTAAAAACAGAGAGTAAAACCCCAATTATTATGACACCAAGTCATACTCATTCACCATTCACTATCAATCATTCATATTTCACCATTGCAATCAAACATTCAATTATTCAAACTTCAGTTCACCATTTAGTTATTCACATTTCACAGTACCGATCAAACATTCAAATTTTAAAATTCAAATGAAGTATTCCGTGGAATGGATATGTAATTAAAAAGCTCCACTCAAATGCAATACTTCAGAACACGCTTTCATTTGATGCTAAGGAAAGAAAGTAAAATACAAGACTCATTATTCAATAGATATGTAATTAAAAAGCTCTATCCATAACTTAATCAGACTAAAAAAGGCAAAATGAAATTAAAAAGTCCCACCCATTTCCATCATCTAACAAAGCAAAACCCTTAGAAATTATAATTTAGAAACAAGAAATTAACAAAGACAAGAGTCACTGTACCTCGGCGTTTAACAATAACAGACTCACAGTCACTGGTAGAGCAGTTGAACATGGCGGAGGAAGAGGGAGATCAAGCAAACCCACTAACTACCTGAGCCAGACGAAAGAAGAGAAAGAGGAAGATTAATGTTTTTTGAAGAAGACGGCACATACGAATAAGTAGGGAGTTGAAGTGAACTTACCTCAGATTATTCGAAGAAGATGATGGAGGAGGTTAGCGGAGGTGGACAAACTTCGACGATGATGACAGAGATGAAGGCAGGGACTTGAATCGAAGGAAGTGGCTGAGGAGGATTTGAGAAATTTGGTTAAGGTTCAGCTTAAGTAGCAGGGAACTAGGGAAGTAGAGTCTCTTGCTCTCTTTCATATTTCTAGTCTTGGATGTAGTTTAGGAAAATATATGATATATTTTAGAAAAAAAAAACTTCAACGGGTTACATGGGTTTCCCTCTCTCAAAGCGGGCTAAATGGGACAAGCCCGTTTTGACAGGTCTAGCTGCATCCTAGCTCTTGGAGGCACCACGAGACTCAAACGTAGCTCTTAATCTAATTTTCCCTGTAATAACAAGCATAAGATCAATAAAAGGAATTGGAATAAATTCAACCAAAGATAATCTCATATTGATAAAAGATAAAATACAGAGAAGATAAAATATAGTGAGTTTTGAATGCTTACAAAATTTTGAAACAATAAAAGCTTCTTGAAAACAAACGATTACAGAGAGTGTTTTTAACAAATAATTTTGCCACTCTATTCTTGCTTACTTCTCAACTAAACTACTATGCCTTTTATAGAAGTAAGAAGGTGGATTTGAACATGAATGAAATCTGTGGATTTCAGAGGCTTTGGAGTCCGTGGATTTGAACAAGTTTCGAATCCAAAAAAGTAGTCACGAGTGCGGCTTCTTTTTGGAATAATTAAACATGGGCGGCTACTTTGCAGAAAGTGGTTTGGTCATCATCTGCCAACGTTTTACTTTTCTAAAAACTTGTCTGCCACCTGTTGAACATCTTTATGTTCACAAAAATAAAGGAGGTTGAGTTGGCGGGTGCTTTTGTCTTCACCTGCCAACGGCTTAAGTAAACCATGGTCAGTCTTGACTGAGGTTAGCGAAGTCGATGTTGAAACAGTCATCTTCATTCTGGAACTGACTATCTTCTTCATGATTCAAACCTTCAGACGAGGCTTTGTGAGTAGGAGCCTTGTCTGCAAGTTGTTGAACAAGATGGTTGAATTCTGCTTCAGATTGGGCTTTCACAAGTTCAGCCATAATCTGAGATTTTGAAGCCAAAAAGGGGGACTAAAGTTGAACTGCCTGAGGATATTTCACCATGTGAGGATTTTGAGCAAGCCATTTTTCAATGGTCTTTTTGTTGAGCAGATTGGGATTGTATGTTGACCACCATTTTATGTTGAACGTTCGGAAAAGGAAGAGATGATAGCCAGTAGAAATCCTATCTTTGAACTCGAAATCCCAGGATATTATCCATGGACTTCCGAATGTTGAGAAAAACTTTAATAACATTATTTCAGTGTGAAAACTGGTTTGGGCTGAAAATATTAAAAATGATTCTTTTGCATAGGAGGGCAAAAATTTAGTGTTTGGACCAAAAAAGTGAAACCATTCAGAGAACCAAGCCGGAAATTCTTGATTACTCTTGTTGAACCATATAAACTAGGAATGAGAAAAAGGGCGAATGAGGAGCATATTGAACCATGCCATTTTGTAGTCCCAGTAGTTAAAACTTTGAGGCTGGAACTGTCTTGAAAAGTATTTTGGGGTATATGGAAGTTGATTCCATTGAGCAAGAGATAAAACTTTGTTAATCTTAATTTTCGAATATTGAACACAAAAAGGGATGAGTGGATCATACTCATGAGTAAGAGTGATTGAGTTTGTATCTACTAGAATAAATTCATAAAAAATTCTTGTTCTCTATGAATTAGTTGAATAAAAATATTTTTCTTCTGGATAAAATTTTTGAGCAACTTCCCTAGGGGTGATACTAGGGTTTTTGAGCCATTCAGGTTCTAAAGCACATACAGGTACATAACAGGCTTTAATAACATATTTTTCTGATAAAGATCCTTTGAGCGGTGTTGGTTGGGTAAATTGAACCATTGAAGTTGAAGGTTGAACAGGTGTAATAGGGTTTTGAGGAGGAGGAGAAGAAGTTAAAGCTTGATCATATGTTAATGGAAGAAAATGGTTTTGAGAAGATGTTGAACTAGAAGAAGGTCTATTACCTTTACCTTGTGGTCAAATACCATTGCTGGAAGGGCTGTTGAACGCAAGAGGAGTCACTAGTAATGGCAACGTTATAGGAACCAGTGGGGATCCTTGTTGAACATTTTGAGGACCCAGTGGGAATCCATATTGATCTTTGCTTATTGCTTTTGATTTATTTTTGTCCATTCTTCTGTTTTTCCTTGCAAGAATTCTCTTGTAAGAAAATCAGGAAGAGCGTTCTCTTTGCCTTTTATATGCTAGATTTCAAAATCAAAACAAGAGAGTAAAGCTTGCCAGAGAGGAAAGATGTGTTTTGAAACTAAATTTTGAACATCTTTTTCTGAAACATTTTTTGCAGACTTACAATCAATTTTGAGCAAAAAACTTTTATTGAATACTTCTTTTTGAAACTTTTTGATATTTAAAACTGTTGATAAGATTTCTCTTTTAATTATGGAGTATTTTATTTGGGCTTCATTCCATACTCTAGAATTGAACTTGACTAATTGTTCTTTTGAACTTTCTTTGGGCCTTTGCTTAAGAACACCTCTATAACCTTCTTTTGAAGCATCAGTTTCTATTATCATAAAGGCTTCTAGGTCAGGTATTCCTAAACAAGGGAGCTTCTTTACTTTTAACTTTAGTGTTTTGACAGCTTATGTCATTGAACTATCCCAAGCGGGTGCTTTCTTTCTTAACCTAGAATATAAAGGTTTGCAAACAATTCTTAAATCTTGAACAAAATCTGTGACATAGTTGAGACATCCTAAAAATCTCTGAAGCTGATTTTTATCAGTTATTTCATCAGGAAATTTGTCAGCAAATTCTATTGAACGGTTGATTGGTTTGATCATGCTTTGGTGGATATCATATCCTAAAAATCTAATTTTTGTTTAGAACAGTTTCATCTTTTTTGCTGAAATTACTAATCCATTTTCTTAACAATTTCGTAAAATTGATCAAAGTGTCTAAAGTGTTGTTCTATAGACTTGGAAAACACTAGGACATCGTCTATGTAGACTATTGTAAACTAAGAAAACGGATTAAAAATAATATTCATAACATTTTGAAATTCTGAAGGGGCATTTTTGAGACCGAATGGCATTACATTCCATTCGTAATGACCAAAGGGAACGGTGAAAGCCGTTTTATACCTATCTACTTCAGCAATTTGGATTTGGTAGAATCCAGATTTCATATCAAATTTTGAAAATAAAGAGGCCTGTTAAACTCTAGAAATTAGGTTTCCTCTATCAAGAATAGGGTACCTAATCCATCTTAACACTTTATTAAGTAGTTTATAATTAATGACCATACGAGGGGCTCCTTGTTCTATTTCTGCCTGATTTTGAACATAAAAAGCTGAACAGCTCTAGGGGGATTTGCTAGCTCTAATTAGTTTTTTACTTAACAGATCTTGAATTTTTTTACAATATTCTATAGTTTCTTTATTCATTTGAATGGGCCTAACTTTAGTAAGAATTTTGTCCTCTGTAAAACTGGGCTCATAAGGGAGAGAGACAATATGCTTTTTTTATCCCAAAAGGTATTGAGCTTTTTTGAACAGACTTCTTTTTCTAATTTTTGTTGAACAAGGGTAATTCTATCCCTAAGTTGAGGCTTTTCTATTTGTTCCTTTATTCTTTTGTAATGAACTTCTTTATTTAACATTTTGATCTGAGTTTCTTTCCTAGTTAGTAAATTTAATTTTGAAACTTCTAATGATTTGAGCAAATTAACATCTGTTGACCTAGCAGGATTTAGAAATTTAAAACAAATTTCTTTACCAGAAACAGTTGTTGAAATCCCTAATTCTGAAACCTTAAAAGGGTAAATAAGGGTCAGAAAAGGTGTTCCTAATATCATTGGTTCATTTAAATTCCTAACCAGAACAAAAGTCATATTGAACTTACTGCCATGATTATATATCTTGGCATTTGACAGTTTGTACCTAATAGGTAGTTTATTACCTCCTGCACCACTGAGACTTTCAGTAGTTTTTTCATAATATTGAGTGGGAATTAACCCTTCTTAAATACAATTGAGATCGGTACTTGAGTCCATCAGAGCGATCATTTTGATACTGAAACTTTTAATGGTAAGGTTGATATAACAATACCATTTTTGAATAGAGATTCTAGAGATTAAATTTAAATAATTTTCTCTAGGTATTGAACTAGTTTCTCCTGACTCATTTTGATCATCAAAATTCCTAACATCTTTATTGGCCATAAGACTTAAAATATCTAAGGATAAGTCCATATCCTTTTGTTTGAGCAATTGAATTTCTTCCTTAATTCTTTTGATCTCTTCTTGTAATTCTTTAATTGTAACTTTTTCTTGAACAGAATTATTTTAAAACCTATTAATTATTTCTTGAACATTATAAAGTTTAATTTTTGGTTTCGGATGGGGTTCTTCTGAATCTATGATATTCTTAATTTTGAGCAGGTATTCTTTCCTAATTTCTTCACTATCTATTTTATCTATAATTTCTACTAAAGTTTAAATTTTATCTCTATTGAGTACATTAATTGTTTTTGAACAAGTAGTTTTTGAACATTCTTTATAGCTACAGATTCCTATTTCTGAATGACTTTCGACATCAGATTTTGAACTAGATGATGAACTATGTTGATCTAACTGATATAATTCATGTTGTTTACTAGAGCTATCTGTGTCATATTCTAACTCAGAATTTTGATCTTCTAACAAAATACTCATAAGACTCTGTTTGTACTTATCATCAATTTCTAAAGAATTAATTCTGTTCTTAAGTTTACAGTGTTTTGAAATGTGACCATACCTCCCGCATTTAAAACAAACTATATGTTTGCGATTGGTATTTTTGGAACGGTGGTGTCTAGGTTTGCTAGACTGTTGAGCAGTTTCTATTTTTTGGAATGATCTAAGAGGTTTGTCAGAGTAGTGACGATATGTCTTTCTGACAGGTTGATACCTAGTAATTTTCTTAGGTTTTTTGTATTGAACAGAGGGAGCTCGAATTTTTTCGATCCCATATTAATCACAGAAATTTCTTAATTCTTTACGACTACTCTTGAACTCATGTTTTAATTTTGACTGAAGCTTCATGTCGTTACATACAGTGAGAGCTTCATTTGTAACATAATTAATTAGTTCTCCAAAAGTCATGTGTTGAAATGGGAGAGTATTGTTGCATTGTTTTCTAATGCTTTCCTTAACTCTTTCGGCAAATAGGTTGGGTAAACCACCTAAAAACCTTTCTTTCTAATAGTCTACCTTACTGTTAGACCTAGTATATAACTTGGTAAGGAACATGTCCTTATAGCATCTAAAATCAGACATCGTCGGACATCTGAGATTGATCAGTTGATTAGCTATTATATTATGAAAATCTATGGGGTTTCCTACAAAGTGTTTTGTTAAAGCATAAATTAAGACCGCTACTGAATCTTGAACTTCTATTATTTGACCATTACTTTCTTCTTGTTTGACTGCAAACTTAATTGCTGACCTTTCAGCTTCTGTGAGATAGTTATCCCACCAGCCTTTTAATTGACCAGTAAAACCAGTTGTTAACATGATTACTATTGACCTTTCATTATTATTTTTGATCCTATACGCCGTAGTGCATATAGACATATTTTGAATTATCCTTAAAATTTGATGCTCACTATGGCCATCAATGTTCCATTCTACGTTGGTCAGCCTTAAGAAACTTAAGGAATTTATTTTCTTAAGAAACTTTTAGCTAGTTAAGGGTTAGTGTTGGTCAGCCTTGTGACTACGTTCGTAAGCCGTAAGGCCCGAGGAGAGGTACGTGTTCCCGTAGGAGGTGCTCCCAATAAAACTTAACGAACCTAGGAGAATTTTAAGAATTTATTTTCTTAAATATGTCTGAATTAGTAAGAAGACTTTTTAATAGGAATAGTTCTGAGATCAGTCTTCCCTCTACCTCTAGCAATCTTAGTTTTGTAGATTAAGACGAAATTGATAATTCAGAAATATCTATAATAGAAGCAGAAGAAAGGATAAGAAACTGGGAAATGCCTAAAGTAAGGCCCAGTGAAGTTTATAAGCATTCAACCTTTAATTTTAAGGTTCAAGACATAGTTAGAACAATAGAATGTACTACTAAGTTAGGTAAGTGTCAAGACACCATAAATCTGCTCAATAAGGAACAAATTGATCAACATAGAAAAGAAGGATTTGGATTTATCGACATCGGATTAATTCAAGTCACGGTCAAACCCATGCACAGGATAGGAATTAATCACCCTATTTTGTTACTTTTGCAGGATAGGCATGCTTTGTCTTTTAATGATCCAATGTTAAGTCTTGTAGAGTCCAATCTCTGCAATGGTCCAATTTATTTTCAATGTTTTCCAAATTACATGAAAACATTAAGAAATGTAGAAACTGCTTTAAAATTACATGTTAAGACCACAGAAGGAATATTCAGTGAGGATTTGAATAATCTTTCTATAGTTTATAGAATTCATTACAAAATTCAAAAATAGGGATATGAATTTCTGTTAAAAAAGAGTCGCCTAAGAACGAAACCATCCTTATGGAAGCCAATCTTCAAAAATCAATGATCATGACACCAAAACCCCTCAGACATGATGAGATTATGGCTGTTTTTCCAGAATCTTAGAGTTTGGAAAATATCCAACAACCCAAGAAAATATAGTCACGAAGTTTAAGAAATTTTATTCAAAGTCCAGAAGGACATGTCAGAATATCTATGAATAGATCATCTTCTTCTAGAATTAGAATGTTCAATAATCCAGAATTAGAATTCAGTTCAAGACACTCTGTAGATTCTGATTACAGATCTGCAGTTGAAGCTCAAGAGACTTCCATTAGTCTTAGAGGAGTAGATTTCCAACCTACTGTTCCACAACCCATTTATGAATCTGTTCAAGAAACCCCCTCTGTTAATCATTCACCCACTAGATCACAAATTTTAGTCTTAAGCAGAGAGTTCAAAATTGATAAAGAAAAGTTAAATACTGAATTTATGCAGGATTATAATAGATCAAAAAGAGAATGGTATTTTAACACCTTCTCAACAGAACAAGTTCAACAATGGAAATTAGAATATTATAAATTTATGGAAAGCATTAACGAACATATTTTCTTTTTTAAATGGTTTGAAATGTATTGCTTCAATAATAGGATAAAAAATCCGTTTATAATAGATTATCACAAGGAAGTGAATACCCATACTAGGATCACAGTAGAATGGGATACCACTTTAGGTCAAAAAATTATTCTGTTCATCCACCTTTAGAAAATTTGAAGATTTCAAAAGGAAGTTCTGAAATAGAAGCCACCCCATTCATAACTGTAGAAGGAAATAAAGATCAGCATAGTTCAAAAGGAGATGTTAAGAATATAGAGTCTTTACAAATTTAGCACTTAACACTATAGGTAAGTAATTGGATAGAATACAAAACGTGGTCAATAATAGAATTTTAGAAACCTCTACATCTGTTCAAAATAATATTAATTCAATACTTCAACAACCCTTATACAAAATTTCGACCCTTACCCAGGTAGAGTTAAAATCAATAAATTTAGGTAAATCTTCTCAAAGTTTAGTTGAAGAAATCACCAAAAAATTAGATCAATTAAATGTTTCAAATAATAGGTCAAAAGGTCCACAAATCAACACACTGTCAAAAATAGAACCTGATCAAAATTTAAATTTAAATAGAATAAGATTTAGAAATCCAAAACAGTAACTATGAATTATTATTCAAGACCTAGTTATTCATATACCCAATATGAAGAAAATACTATATATCTATATATATATATCATGATTCGACTTTCACCTATATCTTACCTTTTTGCTTATATTATGTTGCGTAAATTGTCTTGTGCAATAAATTTGCTTATTCAACGGTACGTAATGTTGGATGGCACAATTGATTTAACCGGGGCCAATTTTTTCTTTATTCAACTTTTTTTTTTAAACTCTTTAACCTTAAACTTCAACCTACTTCTCCAAAAAGCTCTAATAACTCCCTGCATGACCCAACAAGCTACCCACCCACCCCACCCTGTTTGGAAGTCTCTTTCATGCAAACAGAGATTCCTACAACGTGGAGCTCTGTTGATACTATACGTTGACATATATATATTTTTTATTTAAACCAATTAGAGATGTCAAGTTTTAAGCAATTTTTTTTTAAAAAAAACAAAATTTCACTGAAACTCAGCTTTTTTGACGCTGAGTTTCAGTTAGATTTTAAAAAAAATTAATTATGATCAAAATTTTCAATTCAATTTTAAAAAAATAAAAAAAATACAAAAACGAATTGATGTAACCCAAATATTAGCATATGACCATAGCATTTAGCCAAAAACGCCTTTTTTTTTTCTCACAACCTTCATTTCTTGGCTTGGTTGACTTTTCTCCAATACATCATTTTGCCCTTTTCTTGCATCTCCATCCTTGCTCTCTATACTATAGATTGTTTTGTTGACTTTTTAGGTACAGAAATACCGACAACTGCACCTGAAGCTGCAACATCTAAAAACGTGGGAGAATAAAAAGCTTGATGGCATATTTGGCTTTTTTTTTTTGTTTTCTCCAAAGTACTACACCAACACGATTTCTGCATCTACTTCCATTGTGCTAGAAGCCGAGCACTGCATTCCTACTTTCCTACGATGGGTTTTCCCCTTATTTTATCACTATAGCTCCAACCTCTACCCGTTCATGATAGTAAGGTAATAAATGGTTTTTTCAACCCATTGCAATAATATATATATATATATATATATATATATATATATATATTTAAATATCACTAGTTTAAGCACAATTGAACCATTAATCTTTGAACTATTATCTCTATCGATTTAATGATTAATTTAATTTTTAAAATTTTGGTAGAGGAAGAAATGTTTTCCTAGTTAAGTTGATAAAATAGGCCAACTCGATTTATTTGATCTGGCTCACGTCAAGTTGTCCAAAATAGATCAAGCCGAGTTGGTTCATTTTTATGCAAGCCACCGTTCATAGAAACCAGCCCCCGTCTGAGTAGGCTGGAGAGGCAAACATGCTAGATCAGCCCACTAGTTTCTTTTTCTTTTATTCTAGATGAAAAAAAGGCTTTTTTAAAAAAATGCCAAACATTGAAATAGAAAGGGCCAATATGTGATGTCCAAATTTAGAATATACTATTTTTTTTATTGCCCAAATTGATTCAGATTTAGACTCAATAATTAATATAATTATTTTCTTACAAAAATCTGTATGTTTATCACAGTGGACAATTCCCACTGTGCGAAGTCGTGAATGAAAAAACTAGAAAGCTAGCCAGCCCTATAGATATTTGAGAGTACCCTCAACTTTCATAAATGCAAACAAAAATGCCAGTGACGAAGAGAGGAGTCACGACGCAAGCACAAAAGGGAGAGTCTCTGATAATGCATGTCTTCTTCTTACAAAATCAATATCAATATCAATAGCACATCAAAATTTCGAAATCGAAGGCACACATTCAGACATTCAATAGAGATTAAAATCAAAAGAAAAAATCTACAAAATTAGTATCTTCTAAATCTTCTTCTGAGAATTTGAGATGGAATAAAACAAGAAAATAAAAAAAGACTAGTAGAGATCGAAGTCAGCAGTGGACGGACCTGGTCCCTGATGTAGCTCGCACAACACCAACAGAAAGGGAAAGGAAGGAGAAGAGTTAGTTGTGTATAGGGTAAAGCTTTCTTTAGTTAATACTCGATAAATTAAAATCTTTTTAAAATAATTTTTTGTTTGGTCTCAACTTGAACTATTTATAAAATTAGTAATTTTGATAAATTAATAACATAATAATTTTTAAGAAGGCTTTTATATAAATTTATAGTTTTGTCAATATCATAAATGAATAATTTTCTAAAATTACAACATAACTAAAAGTACATCAATAACAACAATAACAACAACTTGACAAAGGTACTAAAAGTATCTACAGTGGTGAAGCTCACTTAGGTTCTTATTGTGGGTATCATAGTATCACATAAGCTTAAACAACTCTCCACCACTTTAAGCAACTCTGTACTATAATAGTGAACCTCTTAAGAACCCACAAATGAGTTCCACAATCAATTCTCTACTATTTTAGTATTTATTACTCTCAACTAATATTTATTGTAAGAACATCTATAGTTGTGGTTCTTAAATTTAAAAATCAATTCTTATTTCGGTTCACCATTATAATTTGTCACGCTGTCTGCCACGCTTAAAAACAATTTTTATATAAGAACCGATTTTTATACAAAAAGTAATAATAAAATAATCAATTTACAATAAATGTTAGTGAAATGTAATAAAAATTAAAGTAGTTGAGAGTTGATTGTGGGATTCATTTATGAATTCTTAAAAAGTTTATCATTATAGTGGAGAGTTGCTTAAAATGGTGAGGAGTTACTTAAGTTGATATGACGCTATGAGACCCACAATAAAAACCTAAGTGAGGTTCATCACTGTAAATGCTCTAAGTTGATTATTTTATTATTACTTTTTGTATAAGAACTAGTTCCTATATAAAAATTATTCTTACGAGTGGCAACTAGCATGACAATCTACAGTGATAAATCAAAATAAGAACCAATTCTTAAATTTAAGAACCTTTTAAAAACTATCACGGTAGATGTTCTAAACCTCAAAATATTTCCAGTTGGACAATAGGCTACAATTAGAGGGGCATTTGTTTTTTGTTTCTTTAAATTTAAAGATGAAGAGATCTAAATCTAAATATATATTTAAATATTAATTAATTAAAATTATTTTTTTAATATCTGCACCTATTGAATACATGTAAGTAAAATATGTATATAATACAATTAATATTTGAAAATTTTTCAAATTCTTCATAAAATTTAATTTAATAAAATACATTCAGAATTATTAATCACTTAATATAAATAAAAAAATATGTAGAAAAATGAAGCATATTCAAATTATTATTGAGAGTGTCCCTAATTGATTGTCACTCGACCTTTGTAATTAATCATAGCAGGTGGTTCAAATTATGCGCAAAGAAAATTTGGGCATGATTAGTTACTTTCTATGTCAGCAAATTTCCTGTTAGTCCCAAGAACTGTCAGCACATGCCTTCGTTTTGTCTGCGTCATTTACTTTTATTTGTCAATCAACCATTTTAACGCCATTAAAATTCTATTTTGGTGACTTATACATAGGTTTTTTCTTTTCTTTTAATTTGGTCCATTAAAAAACTCCAAAAACTCCCTTCTCAATTTGTTTCCCATAGGTGAGATATTTTTCAATTTGATTCATCATAAAATTTCATTTTCAATGTTGTCCTCTATGTATAGATATTTCTCAATTTGTTTTCTCATAATATCAATAACATCTTTCTGTTAACTTATTAACAATGAATTAATATATGTGAAGATATGCAATATATTTGTTGACAAGTTATCATCATTATATAATATGAAAATTGATATAATTATTTTTATCAATAGAAAATTAATATCAGTAATAATGTCAAAATTGGCCAAATCTTGAGGGCCAACCCGTAATTGCCAGTAAATAAACAGTTTTGGATATATCATTTTAGGCACATTTTCATTTAACCCCACGAGCTAAACAGTCAAAGCATGTGGGCT
Source organism: Biancaea sappan (assembly GCA_037074585.1). Classification (NCBI taxonomy): domain Eukaryota; kingdom Viridiplantae; phylum Streptophyta; class Magnoliopsida; order Fabales; family Fabaceae; genus Biancaea; species Biancaea sappan. The sequence continues at coordinate 31,145,231 of CM073493.1, forward strand.
GACCCTTTTATTTATTTATTTTTTTACAAAAAGTCATTATTTAGTATGAATAACTTTATTTTATCACATTTTTATATTTTATAACTTTATATATTCAATAAATATAATAATTTTAGATATTAAAACTTTTATAATTTTTTTTAAAGTTATTGGTTATTTAAAAATATTAAAGAAGTAATGTTTTGTATGTATAAATTGTATTTGAATAAAAAATTATTGAATTTTTTTACTAATTTTTTTAAAATATATTATTTAAATATAAAAATTTAAAAAAAGGAGTGACCCACGGGTTGGCTTGTTTAGGACCGCAGGCTAAAATAAAGAGACCCGCATGCTAAACGAGCTAGCTCATTTATCTTTTAGTCTGTGACGGGTCAGTTTACTTGACACTGATAAATGTAAAAATAATATTGTAAAAATTTTATTTGTGATAAATTAAATTAAGAAGATAATTTTATAGGAGATTAAATTAAAAATTATCTTATATGTATGAGATCAAAATGGGAAGACAACTTTACAAGGAACAAAGTGAATAACATTCTATTTATAAAGAACCAAAATTTTTGAAGCTTCAATCCAATTTTTAACATATCCGACACTTCAACGCATTTTAATATTGGTAGTGAGAATAAAACTATCTTTTGCCAAAATTTACCCTTAAGAGAATGAGATACGACAAAATTTGAACTCATAACAACTTAATTGTACGAGTTCTGATGCTATGTATATAATAACTTGAACTCAATTTTTATCCGCTACAAAAGGACTCATAGTTACTTTTATTGTAATCTCCAAAATAGCTTATGGCTAGCTTGTCCTTTGAATAAGAAGACAATCTCCTATTCCCCGACAATTTTTTGAGTTTTGTTCGTTACAGCCTCCAATTATTCTTCAGCGACTGACAGAACAATGAGTGATTTTTCTTCGCATCACATATTAATTTAGTTATGCAGTTATTACTTATTTTAAGTAATTTAATACTTATTTTTCTTAAAAATAAAATCTTGAGAGTTTCATAAATAAAAAAATACATTCAATTGATAATTTTAATTCAGCTTGAATTATAGTAGTCTAATATCAGTAAGTTTTTGATACTATAGGTCGAAACCCAGAAAAAAAAACTTTTAATTATGTAAAATAGTATTACACAAAGTTTGGGCGAGCAAATAAAAACATCATATATAAAATATAAACAAAAGAGAAGAACGACAACTTCTTTGCAATAAAGTGAATCAACAAGCAAAGAAGTGTCAAGAACACATTGTATCCAACAAAAAAATAAAAATAAAAATAAGGCTACAAAAAGAGCCTAAAGAAGTTCCATGTCCACCAATGAGCTTTGGCCTTTGGCTCAGAGGGATCATAGCTATCTTACAATACTATGGCTCAGAAGGATTTGAGTTTAAATACAGTCAAAGGCGAAACTTTTTGATTTTTTTTTTTTTTATAAAAAGGTTGGTACGTTCTATGGTTGCTCCTGCTCACTTCCTTGCCAAATCCACACTATATCCTTCAAAGAGGGTTTCAAATTTTGGTCTCGAAATTGCATATACTCCAATGTGTCCCCAGAAGTTTTCTTCACCTCTACCACATGAAACGACGTCGTCACTTCAAAAATCTCTGCATCAATCCCAAGTTGGCCTTTCCGACCACTTTTGCTTCCCTGTAATCTCACAGTCCCATCTTTCTTCACAACCTGAAATTTAGTCTCCATCTGTGCTATCTCTTCCAGCTTCGACACAATCGTCGAGGCTGGTTTCGTGGTCGTGAATCTATCCTGTAGTCTCATGCACTTATCCTCCTCAAACAAACCAGAGAGGTCAAATCCCGAAGACAGAGATATTATATCAAACGCATTGAAACAAGATGGTTTCACATTAATCGTGGTGGTTTCAGGGCGTTCTTCTTCTGATGAAGAAGAAGCAAAAGCAGTCTGAACATCGCTCACACTGGTGTTAACTTGCAATTTGGGCGATTCAATCTGCTGATATCCAATTTTGAACCAGCAATTTTCCATAATCTTAGCAATACTCAACCTCGTTCTTGGATTTGGATCAAGGATTTTCCAAACAAGCTTTCTAGCCTGAGAAGGGAACCATTTCGGACACTTGAAATCTCCGGTACTAATTTTCTTATACATCTCAATCACATTCCGATCCTGAAATGGAAGATAGCCTGCAAGAAGAACAAACAGAACAACACCAGAGGACCATATATCCGCCTTGGCTCCATCGTAGCCTTTCTTGTTGAACACTTCAGGGGCTACGTACGCCGGAGTCCCACACGTTGTATAAAGAAGCCCGTCGTTCTTTGTCGAATCGTACAACGCACTCAATCCGAAATCCGATATCTTCAGATCTCCATTTTCGTCGAGCAGCAGATTCTCCGGTTTCAGATCTCGATGATACACACCTCTGCTGTGGCAGAAATCGACGGCTCCGATCAACTGCTGGAAATACTTCCGCGCCAGATCTTCCTTCAATTTGCCTTTCGCTACTCTGGCGAAGAGCTCACCGCCTTTGACGTACTCCATCGCGAAATATATCTTGGTTTTGCTCGCCATTACTTCGTAGAGCTGAACGATGTTGGGGTGCCTCACGAGGCGCATCACGGAGATCTCGCGCTTGATTTGGTCGATCAAGCCGATTCTTAGAATTTTCTCTTTATTGATGACTTTAATGGCGACGCTCTGGTTCGTGTCCACGTTTTTTGCGTAGTACACTTTGGCGAATGTGCCTTGGCCAAGCAAGCGTCCGAGCTTGTATTTCTGCATCAGAATTGTTTCTTTCTTCTCAGGTTGCTTTGAGTCCATTGTTGGAGCTCGGTTTTGAGGTTGAAGAAGGAGGAGAAGAAGAAGAAGAAGAAGAAGAATTTTGGAGAAGAATACAATACAAGTATTGAAGCCAACACGGAAGACGAAGTCCGTTAATATTTGGAAATTTGAGTGACAAGGTGACGACACGAGATTATCGCATGTCCACAAAATCTGAAGTTTACGGTATTATTGGGTTGGAGGTGAACGGAGGGGAGCGCTGTCAATTTTTTAAATTGGTTGTGATTGTTTTAATTAGTTAAAAGAAAAATAAAGAAAAATTTTAGGTGAAAAATCTCTTCACTTACTCTTTGAAAGTGAGAAGATTTTAAGAAAAGAAAAATTGTAATAATATTAAAAAATATAAGTATTTTTAACAATTTCTTTAACTCTCGTCAGTATTTAAGTTTCTCTACAAGAATTGAAACATATATTTCAAATAAAAATAAAAAACACAACAAAAAATTAAACAAATCTAAAATGATCAATTTCTTTTATTATTATTGTAACATGTAAACCTATGTGGATGTTTTAAAATTTTTAAATATTACAATTGATATGCACTTTAAAAATTCTACTAGCTATTTATTTTTAAATATTATTTTAATATATTCTGATTTTTTTAGCTATTTATCAAAGTTACAATTAGCATGTATTTTATAAATTTATTTTTAAATATTATTTTAGATGTATGTTTTGAAATTTTTTTTTTGTACTTTGTGTTTGATAGATATTCTTAAATCTATTTATGTCATCTCTTTTTGCTATTAGAATATAAGTCATAACAATTTTATTATGTTTTGTTGGTCATATAATTAAAGAGTTATAATATTCATTGTTTTATTTTCCTTCTCATTCCCTTTCTTTGTAAACTAAACAAAAAATATTTTATTTTCCCTACTCACTCTTTGTCTTAAACTAAATTAAATAAAAAAAATTTTGTTTCTCCTTTCTTTCCCTCCCTCCTCTCGTTTCTGATAAACCAAACAGTTTTATGTTCTGTTTAATATGAAGGGAATTATGCTTTTTTTTTTAAATATTCAAATTATTGGATTCTTTCCGCTTCTCTCCTTCTAAAATTAAAGGTAATTACACCCTTCTTTCTTATAAGTTTTCAAAATTATATTTTGGCCTCTCCTACTTTTAAAATATACAATTCTTTGTATGTAATTGTAAAATACACTTTAGTCTAATTTTAAATCTTTTGTTCAAAGAGATCTTTTATGGTATTTTTTCGACATTTAATGACATAATATTACATTTTTTTTACTAAAATGAATTTTATTTACTTCTGAACATAAAATTTTACCTATTATGATACATGTCACAAATAATTTTTTATTTTAATAATAACATCCAATATGTGCTTGAGTTAATAAAAAATGGAAGTGTGAAATAAGAAAGAGAAGTACAATTTTGAAAAGTTTAAAAAAAAGGAAGGGAAAGTATTTTAATTATTTATAAAATTTGGCTTGTCTTTAATAATATAACAAATAGAAAAACCTACTGTTAGTTTTATTTTTCTAGAATATAGTAATTATTTAATTTTTTTTTAATTTGCATTCAGTAAGCTTGGTCTTTCTTTTTTCTTTTTTGACATATATAAAGAAATTATTTTCAAGAATATATGCGCTTTTCGAAGGGAAGGAAAGGTAACTCTTTCCTATTCCATTATTTTCTTTCTTTTCTCATTCATTTTTTTTTCAATTAATGCTATTATTGATATAATCTTTTATATAATAGGCTAAAATAAATTTACCTCCAAGTATTAAATGCACTAACTCTCCTTATGAGCTCCATATTGTCTGTTCATGTAGGTGCTCTACGAAGATAGATTTTTTACTTGATTTTGAAAGTCAAATACAACAACAACAAAAACAACAGCCTTATTCCACTAGGTGGAGTCGGCTACATGGATCGCCCGACGCTATTGAGCTCTATCAATAACTAACTCTTTAGGGATCTCATTTACCAGAAGATCCCTCTCAATAACCTCTTTAAGTGTTCTTCTTGGTCTTCCTCGACCTTTTTTTACAGGGCTCCAAACCATTTGCTCAACTCTCCTTACTGGCGCTTCTAATGGTCTTCTTTGAACATGTCCAAACCACCTTAAACAGTTTTCATTCATTTTTTTTCTCAATAGGTGCCACTCCAATTCTCCCTCGTATATGATTATTACGGATCATATCTCTTCTTGTATGACCACACATCCAACGCAACATCTTTATCTCCGCTATCTAATTTTATGCTCTTGTTGTCCTTTCATCCTCCAACATTCGCTCCCATATAAAATCGCAAGTCTTATAGCAGTACGATAAAACTTTCTTTTGAGCTTATCCGGTACTTTCTGATCACAAACAACTCCTGATGCCATTCTCCACTTTAACCACCCAACTTGTATCCTATGTGTCACATCACCAATAATTTCACAGTCGTCTTGTATAACAGATCCCAGATACCTAAACTTTGACACTTGTGATACAACATTATCTCCAATTTTAACTTCCAACTCGTTTCTAGCTTGTCGCTTGTTAAACTTACAATGTATATACTCTGTCTTACTCCTGCTCAGACGAAAACCCTTCGATTCCAAAGTAGCTCTCCATTACTCAAGTTTAACATTAATTTCTTCCCTTGACTCTGCTATGAGAACAACATCATCAGCAAAAAGCATGCATTTAGGAATTTCTTCTTGAATATGTTTTGTCAGAACATCTAAAACCTGAAAGTCAAATAAGATGTTTAATTTATTTAAGTTGTTGATTTTCACAAGTAATGACTCAAAATTTTAAGATGCTATTTTTTAAAAAAATTAAAGAAAATAAGAAACAAAATCCTGAAATGTGGACATTGATTGCAAAAATCAACTGTCCAGTTGGATCAAGTAAGTAGAGAATGTTTCTGGTGCTCTACTAGGTGTTAGTGTAGTGCCATGTCATTTTGGGTCTTTCTTGAATGATTATGTTGTTGCCTAACCTTTCTGAGTGTTTTATGGTATTAAGCTGACTAAGTAATATGTTGGTGGCCTTGTCTTCCACAATTCTGCATTAATTTGGCATTTAAATGACATGTACAAATATCATGTGTTGAGAAATGAAAAGTCATAAGCAACTATATATGTTATGACTTTCACCTTACAATTTTTACACCCCATCCAAATAGAAGGAGTATGAAAGCGTAGGAGAGCCTGTGCACATTTAGTCATGGTTACAACTGTGGCCAATTATATTATAAATAATGTCAAATTATAATTGTGGCTAAAAATAAAGTAAAAATTGTGGCTAAATATAGGTTAAAATTATGACTAAAAAGTGCATAACTCCATTGCACAATAGACAATTTGGATCATTGGAGAATTTGCTTCACTAACTATTGATCTATAGTGGTAATTTTTCTTGCAATTTGAAAAATAAATAAATACTACGTAGCTTTTGAAATTCATATAGAATTTATTGTATTTTATTTTCATTCTTAATTTCTTCTTATTTGCTTGCTCCATCTAGAGAGAATTGGAGAATTAATGTTAGAATAGTGCGGCTTTGGACACTTGTTGGATTCTATCTCATCGGAGAAGTTAATAGTATAGAGATGATCATATAGGATTCTAAAAGTAGTCCAATAGAACTCAAATCTATCCATATTTACGTGTTTATTTTCATATAGTTCTTTATTTAACTATCCTATCTTTATTGTTTCCTTTTTTTTATTTCTTGTCTGTGTTTCATGATAGGAGGACTATATACATACTTCTGCTAGGAGGGCCTCCATTACTAAATATAAGAATTTTCCGAACGAGAGAAGACTATAACCAGTTCAAGGTTATGCAAAATACTGGAAATGCAGAACCATTAGTTATTCTTTGAAGCTAAACTTCCAAAGTTGTATTGTCCTTTGCGTTATGGAAGATGATTTTTCAATGCCAAAGTATAACTTCAAAATTTGCTCAATTTATGACATTATTTCATATAGAACCAATGACAATTATTTAGTAGGAAACGTGAATAAAAATATTGTATCCAAGAGGTTATTATTTTCACTATTTTTGTCATGTTTTGTTAGATCCAGATGGGATCCGAATTTGCTGCTGATCAAAACTGCTGCTGCTGCTGCTTTTAACTTTCAGCAACTGTTTTACCGTTGCTGAAAGTTTTGGCAACAAAAAACTGCGCCATAACTTTTAGCAACGGTAAAAATCGTTGCTAAAAGTGAAAAGCAGCCAAATGATCAGCAGCAAATCCTAATCCGATCCAAATGTTATTAGATAATATAGAAATTATGTGTCTTTGTGGGGTTGTTTTAAGTCATTCAGTATTTGAACATTTTGAATTTGTTGTGTTTTAAGGTTTGAATTTATATTAGTATCTATTTGAATTTTACCTTACCAAACAATGTAGTTTTATCTATTTTTATATCGGTTGATTTTGCATGTTTTGACTTCCAGTATAAAAATAAAACAGTTAGATCCAATTTAGATTTCTGATCGGATACTTTAGTTTTGTCTATTTATATTCTAAAACATCAAATTTACTATTATAACATTTTCATTTTTTTGTAACTAAAAGTCATTTTAATAAATGTAAATGTAAAGATAAAGTTTAAAATTTACTATTATTATTAATCACACCAACTAATTTATTTATTGTCTCTTTGTTATAGTTTTTAAATAAAGTCTTCAAATTTTGATTAATTGTAAATTTAATTTAATTTACAGAAACGTACAAGTTAATAATCATAATTATGCATGGGAAGTAGCAATTATTTGACAATATTAAATTCACTCTCAGTTAATTTAATTGTCCACAATAAAAATAGGAAAATAGAAGACATATATAAGCTCTGTTTGGATAAATAGTTTATTTAAGTGTTTATAAAATAAATATTTATATACAAGTTATTTCTATAATTGAAGAATTTATAAGGGTAAATTTCACATAAGCTGTTTTTAGTTTATTTTTATAAGTTATTCCAGAGAGTTTTTGAAAATAAGCTGAACATGTCATAAGCTATTTTTATAAATTTTTTTAAACACGTACATAAGTATTTATGCTATAAAATAAATTAAATAAGTTCAAAATAAACTCTTATATACGAATCCATAATTTTTTATATATAGCAATAGTAAGTGGTAATCAAATACCTTTTGAAAAAACAAATCCAATTCTCCATTTGAAACCAAAAAAGAAAAGGCATGCCTGAATTTTATTATTAATTCCAATAATAATAATAATAATAATCTTATTTAATCCTTAAAAGGTGACAATGATCTCAATTTAATTCTTAAATAATTTTATGTAATTTAAATTTGTCCTGTCACATTCTAAAACATTCAATTTATTTTTGTTTAATTTTTAAGTTTTTGTAACCAAAAGTCGTTTTAATAAATGTAAGAATAAAATTTAAAAGTTACTATTATTATTAAGAACACCAATTAATTAATTTATTGTCTGTTTTAATTGTAATTAATTTGCGTATAAGTTAATAATCATAATTATGCAATTAACTTAACCTTTGTGAAGTAGCAACCGTTTGGCAATATTAAATTCACTTTGACTGTCCACTCATTTTACAATTATTACAAATGTAAGGACAAAATTTAAAATTTACTATTATTATTAATGACAACAGCTAATTCATTTATCGTTGTTTATTATTTTTTTAAAAAATTCTTTAAATTTTGATTAATTGTAAATTGTAATTAATTTGCTCAAAAATACAAGTTTAACAATAATAATTATACAACTAACTCAATTTATGGGAAGTAGTAGTGGCAATATCAAATTTATAATTATGCAATTAATAACTTAGCGAATTTAATTATCCACAATTAGTACAAAAAAGTAGAAGTTCGGTGCGTTGCACGTAACTACAAGTTAAGTAACTATTTAATTTGATATATATAATGTTTAGATTCGGAGATTCTTTTACCTATAATATGTTGGCTAATTATTTTTTTCACTTATGGTTTCTCAAGAAATTTATGTCATTTACCCACCTATTTAATGGTTTGAAAAATTAATTGACTCGCTATTACATTTTTTTTAAATAATGGCAAAAAAGGTCAAAACCATATCATATTAAGAAAAAATTAGTAGATTGTATTAGTTAGATGCAACAGAAGTCGCAAAATAAAATTGAGAAAGAAAACTAAAAGAGAAAAACCCTCAAAGAAACTCTAAACCTATCGAGCGATTTAGAGAAAAAAAACATACATTGACTTATTAACTAAAGGAGGTAAATCAAGATATACCACTGGACTTTTTGAAGTCGTTTCATCTATCCTTTCTCATATCATATTGACAAATGTTTGCACATTTTTACTAATAATGAATTCTGTTTTTTCAAAGTGACTAGTAGCTCTGAAGTTTTTTCAAAGGATTGCAAACTAAACAAAAACATCCTAAATAAAACAAAATATTTACAAAGAGATCATATCTAAAAATAGATCTGAAAATAAAAAAACTTATAAAAAAAAGACTAGATATAAAATCAGATCTGAAAAATAAAAATCCTTACAAATAAGAGATGAAAATTTCTATAAAAAGAAGACGAAAACTCCCGTAAATAAAAGATTAAGAAAAGAACCCAGAAGAAAGAAGAAAGGAGGTGGGGGTTAATCTCAAATAATTCTCGCCTAAAAAGAAGTAATTGGAGAAGAAAGGAAGTAATTAGAGAAGAAACAGTTAGAGAAGAAGCGAATAGAAGAGAGAGTGGTGAGCTTCTCTCTCCCACTTTACTTACGTCACTTATCCTTACTCGCTATTACTTTTAATGAAGTTGTAATACATCGATTATAAAATATGAAAACTCATGATGATAAGCTTAGAAAACACCAGTATCCCTTTTTAATGTGATAAAACGTCAACCTCTAACCCAATTTATTAATTTTTGATATATATATATATATATATATATATATATATATATATATATATATATATATATCCACATAGTAGGAGGTTATTTTGACATTATGTTAGGATCACTTAAAATGAAAACGGTTTAATTAGAATTAAACGATTAAGATTGCAAATAAAAATACTTAAATTTCAACGCTAATGTAAAAAATAATTAAAATTTAATAAACTACACACTTTGCAAATATGTAAAGATCCTTTCTCATCCACATGCCTCTACATATCTCCATAAATTAAATACTTTGTTCCTCCACAAACCTTGTTTATAAAGTAACTTATATTCAGTTTTCTAGAATTTAAGCTAAAATTCATTCGTTGTATTAAAATGTCCTTAAACAAATGTTTCTATTATTTAAATTGTTATCAAATAAAACTACCCTTACTATCACTCTTGGAAACTAGAATAGAGAGTTTTTGAAAAGTTAGGGCCTGATTCATTTGAACATTTTCTATTTTTATTTTCACTGAAAATAGAAAATGAATTTGAAAATGTGTTTGGTTGAGTTAACTGAAAAAGTTTTCTTGAAAATATTTTTTAAAATAAGCTTAAATCTGAAAACACCAAAAAGATATTTTCAGTGTTTCAGAAAATGCATTTCAGGAAATGAAGATTGAAAATAAAAACAGGAAATGTTTTCACAAACCAAACAAACCCTTAGGGTGTCTGGTTTTGTTGTTTCTCATTTATATTTTTTTAAGATAAAAAAAATTATGACTGAATATATTTGGTACATTTTTTGAAACATATATATTTTTTTAAAATTAAAGATGAGTAAACGAAAAATTTTTTTTATAAAATTAAAAAATATATTGTATTTAATTTTGTAAACCAAACGCTCTCTAATTGTACAATGAATTTTCCATTATGTATCGTATGCTTAATAGAATGTTAGACTCTCTAATTTCATTTGATTAATGTAAGATTCATGTGCTCATATAAACCCTATTTTAATTAAGTTCAACATCAGGCTTAACTCATTGCGTACACCAGAGAAGACGCACTCATTGATCTTAATAGACGCCGATGAGCAGTCAAATTCACTAGATTTGAAAGCTGTACATTGAACATGAATGCAGAAGACGTCTAATTGTCTGGTTGGGAAACCGTTATAGTGTCTTATCTTATGTGCTTTGTCGATCCATCAGAGCTGTGGCCAACCAAATAATCGAAGCAAAATTAATTGCTTGTTTTATATTCAGCCAGGAGAGAGATAGAAATCGTAAATTACACTTCTTTCTATGCATGTTTTTAAAATTATACTTCTATCCCTTTTATATTCAAAAAATACGCTGGCTTCTCTCCTTTATAACTATGAAATACACTATATTTTATTTTAATTTCATATTTTTTTCTCTGGAGAGATTTGTTACAATATGTTTTTTTTTAATGTTGGTAACTTTATGTCAGATATCTTCTTATTAAAATACCTTCTATTAATCTTAGAATATCCATTTCTACATATTATGATACTTTTTCTGCTGCTAATTTAAATAAGATCTCTCATGCATTCTATTTTCTTATTAAAAACAGCACTCAAATATATTGGTTAATAGATGGTATTTTGAAAAAAAGAATTGTGGCAGTAGTTTATCAAACATTAAAAAAAAAATATTGTAACAGACCTTTATAAATAGAAAATATAAAATTAAATTAAAATTGTAAGAAAGGGAAGAGTATATATATTTTAAAAATAGTGGGAATAAATGTGTAAACTTTAAGAACTTACACATTAGGAGAATATAATTTATTCTAATTCAAATTGAAACACTTGTCTCTGAGTGAAGGTATGGCAATAATACATTGACAAGATCCAGTTTGTACGATATTGTGGTCGAAATATGTATGATATTGACTCAAGAAAATCAATGTGGTGGGTAGTCCAGTAAGGAGGAGGGCTGATTTAGGACCACTGGAGTTAAGACACTTGGATGGGTCATGTGGGTGCCATGTGGGCTAAGAGCAACCCACATGCCAAGTCATGGTCAAGAATTGCATTATTGAGAGAGACAGAAAGAACAAGTGAGGTGCAAAATCTGGCAGAGAAATGTGGAATTAGGATTTGGTTTTGGTGTGTGGAGTTGTGGCTGTAGCCATGCCACTGGGTTGCACTTTGATAAGAAGGTTGGTATCTGCCCTAATATCAAGGGCATGTCTTAAATGCTCTTGTCTTGTGTGATGTGGTTGATGGGAACCAATTCATTTATGGAAGGTGATGGGTATTTTAGACAGTGCATTTAAACGGTCCGGATCGGTCTGTCACGAAGCAAACTATGAGTTTTTTTTTTAAAGACAAAGTCCACCCATTTGGGCTACGGGCCATTTTTTATTATTAAAATAATGTAATTTTAAATTTGTAAATTTTTTATTAAAATAATAATTATACACGTAAAACATATATTACTTCTTTAATATTTTTTAATAATCAATAACTTTAATTTTTTATATTTCATTTTTAAATTAACTATGTTATATTTAAATTAACTATGTTATATTTAAATTTAAAAATTTTATATTTATTTTTAAATAAATATAAAATTTTTTGCATCTAAATTTACTATATTTATTGAATATACGGTTTATAAAATATAGAAATGTGATAAAGTAAGATTTTTATACTAAATGATGTATTTTTCTAAAAAAAAAGAGGTCTAGCCAGTTTGGCTCGCGGGGCTAAACAGGATAGATCATTTAGACTCATTTTTAAAAAGGCCTAAACTATTCAACTTATAACCGCACATTCACAGGTGGTCTCAGTTTGGCCCGCGGGTCACAAGGTTTTTTTCACAATACTAATTTTAGGTATATAGTATTTTTTTTAATTTGAAAACATTGTCATTTATCTGTTGAATATCATATTTGATATGAGTAGTGAAAAATAAATGCCCATTAAATATTAGATAGATACAAATATTAACATTGAGTATCTTATATCCATCAATATGGATATCTTAAATGCTTTTGTTGATAGCCTTAAGGCATTATGCTATAAGTTTTGATGATGATAAAAGTATGAGAAATATAGCATTGATATATAAATATTAATTATCATATATTTAAGCATGCTCATATTACTTGGATTGAAATAATTTCTTATATGAATCATGCTCTTTGTTATGAATTGAATTAATTATTTAGTTTGCAAGTAAGATATTCTTTTATGAAGGTTAGTTCAAAACAAGAAGAGTGAGCATTGAATTGAAGAAAAGGAAAAACAACATCATCCTTCACTCAAGAAAACAACATGCAAGAATAAAGCTCCAAGAAATGAAGGATTAGAAGATTTGAAGTCTTGAAGGTTTAGATGTATCAAGATAGCCTATGAGCTTAAAATAGGTATATTTTCAATAGGCTAGTAAATTTGTGAAATTCAATGATTTAGATTTGCATCTATTGGCTCAAGCTTTTTGAACAAGCATCAAATGGTTTAAATTAAAAAGATAGAGAGATATGAACTTATACAAAATTGGGTTTCTAACCTTTGGTCACTATTTTTATCATATCTCCTAAATGAAAAATTGGTTTTTCAAGAATCTTAGTCTCATTTGAAAATAAAATCAAAGAGATATCCAATGATAGATTATTTATTCAAAAAAGAGTCCAAATGAGAAAGGTATAACTATTTAAAATATGGCTACACTCAAAAATTAATTTAATATGACCTTGGATTACTCTTTTGATCATATCTCTTAAATAAAAAATAATTTTTGAGTGAAACTTGTTTATGAAACTAGATTCCAATGACTTTTCAACGACTTATAATTTTCTAAAGTCGACTTATAAAATAGAGTTCAAATATGAGAGTTATGATTTTTCTAAAGTGGGCTTAAAAGCTCCAACTCAATTAGATGTTTTATAGAGAGTTAACAATCGATCCCTGGACCCTGACAAGTCGACCAGTCACCTGGTAAACTTTGTAAAACGGTCATATTTTGAATCTAACTGTCATATTTGAGAAACTAGTCGACCGAGAGCTTCGGGCAGTCGACCGATAACATCTTGGAATGCTTTTTTAAAAGGGTAACAACTCTTTAACAGCTATATTTGTAAAACCATATATATATGATCCTAGATACATGTTTTTATGTAAAAACCAAGTACTACAATGTAATATTAACTTGTTCTATCATTTTTGAGAGAAAGAAAAGCATCCTTGAGTTTCTTGAGCTAAAACTTGCATATTCTCAATCATTTGAGTTATTAAGAGCTTCATCATATTATTTACTCTTTTAGAGAGTTTTGTATATTGTTGATTTTGATCAACACATATCTTCTGAGCTGTAATTGGGTAGTGAGAAGCCTGAAGTCATAAATTCTCACTTGTGGTGCATAGGTACCGGTATTGAGAGAACTTGCAGTAGGTAGTAGAGGAGCCCGGATTCATAAATCCTCTATTTTGGTTTCGTAAATATTGGGGTAGAGAGAATTTGCATGGTTGACAAGTACCTACCAGTTACAAACTTGTAGTGGTTTCACAAGAACCGAAGTTGAGAAAACTTGTGTGGTTTGCAAGCATCAACCTTTTACAAACTTGTTAGTGAAATACTTAAGTGATTTGCTTGAGGACTGGATGTAGGCTTGGAATTAGCTAAACCAATATAAATCTCTGAGTTTGCTTTCTCTGTCCTTATACTCTTTACATTTCAAGTTATTTATTCATCTTGATAGCGCTATATTTTTCTGGTCTGTATTTACTGTTATAAGTTTGGTATATTTCCAGAAAAATATCTTATCTTCCAAGAGGAGTTTAGTGAAAATTTTATAAAACTCAATTCCCCCCTCTTGGGATTCAACCAACACTATCAATTGGTATCGAAGCTTAGGCTTTTGGTTAAGGGACTTAAATATCTCAAGATTTTTTATGGTAACCATGGGTGATATTATTTTGCCGGAAGGCCACGATTTCACTAAACCTCTTTTTCTTGAAAATGTAAATTGTATATATTGGAAAGAAATGATGAAATCATATATACAATATCTTGATTTAGATTTATGGGATGTTGTACAAGACGATTTTATATCTAAACCAAGAAAAAAATGAAATGAACATGATAAGAATTTATTTTTTCTAATCATTAGAGCTATGCATACATTATATAATGCTTTAAATGAACATGATTATGCAAAAATAAAAATTGCTCTAATGCGAAAAATATATAGGATACTCTATGTGCTTCATATGATTCAACCATGTTGTAAAAATTGCAAATGTTAATAGAATTCAAGAGGTGATACAAGATGAAGAAGCATGCTCTACAGCTCTTGAAAATGATCAACAAAAAATTGAGAAAGAGCTCTTCCAAGAACACGTGGGAAACAATAGAAAAGAGGAAGATTCCCAAAAAGAGAGCGTACAAATTAAAATTTTTGAAAATTATCATTCTGCGGCTCAAAACGACTTAGAGAAAGCATATATTTCCTCCATTTGGGGGAAACAGTAATTCTAATGAGGAGGACACAAATGAAGAAGCCAACATCTGTCTTGTGGCTAGAGACAAAGATGAGGTAAATTCATTTGACTACTCATTTGATGAATTACAAGAAACCTATGATGATTTATATGCTAAATCTTTAAAAATTGCAAAGAAATTAATTGCTTTAAAACAAAAAATCTCAACTCATAAAAATGAGTTGGAAAAATTGAAAAATGAAATTTCTATTTTCAAGAAAGAGAATTTTGTTTTTGAAAATCAAAACAGAAATTTGAAAAAAGAGAATATGAATTTGAAAGCTATTATCTTTACAAACAAAAAATTGTTTTTGCACCAAGTGTTATTCTTTAGAAAAAGAAAATGATGGTCTTAAAAGCACACTTGCAAAATTTACGTAGGGTAGAGATAATTTGAATGCTTTGCTTGGAAATCAAAGATGTGTTTTCAATAAAGTTGGTTTAGGTTTCAAAACCAAATCAAACAAAAAATATCATAAAAACTTCTTTGTGAGTGGAAAAATGTCCAACAGTCCTTTTTGTGCTTGTTATTATTGTGGATTAAAATGACACAAGTCTTACTCTTGTAATTATAAGAATAATCTTTATGATGGAGTTAAGAAGAAATGAGTTCCAAAAGGAACTCTTAACCTAAATGCACCCAAGCAAATTTGGGTACTGAAAAGAGAAGACTAATTTTTGTAGATATGCTTCGAGCAAGGAGCGGAAGTGACATTCTAATAGCTACATCAATCTTTTTGAACTTCACTCTTTTGCACCAAAAGGAGGCAATGGACACGTAAAAATATTACCTGGAATTCACTATATAATCTTTGACTTATATGTTTACTGCATTTAATTAAGTGTATTGTTTTTCTAGCATGCTCGACATCAATATTTGAAATATCATGCATGTTATTCCTAACAGATCTTATTGGGTGTGTGGCTTATGGATCTATGTTTTATTTTGAGAAAAATGATTTCTCTATAAATATAGCTCAAAATATTTTAAATCACCGCACCAAAAAACTTGCTTCCATTGCATACATATTTCTTGTTTTCAAAGCTCCTTTCTAAGAAATTAAAAAACAATGGCAAACATCAACAAGCAAGTGAATCTTAATGCCGAGGCCAGGAAAGAAGATCTTGATCTAACTCTTCAACTTGGAAACAACAAAGGTAAAGGACTCATTGATGAGTCAACAAAAACAAGGAAGAGGAAGAGAAATCAAGAAGAACTTGATGATGATAGCACTTCTCAATCATCTGAAAACGAGCTTGCTCTTCTTAGGCATAAGATAGAGGACTTTGAGAGATTGATCAATAGGCGCATAAATGAATTGGCTGATAGAGTAGATCGATATTTCATCTATTCTACTCTGCACGAGATATCTCAATCACTCTCTACAAGGACGGGTTCCAAAATAATACATTTTTCATCTATTCCAAAGCCTGGAAACCCATCAACCTCCAAGAAGCCACTGCAACAATAAGATTACTCTTCCTTATAGTGTTTATCATTGTTGTAATCTTATTTAAACATTTTCAATGAAATTAAATCTTTTACAAAATTACATTTCATAGAATCATAGCATTTTTATTGAAATAATACATTATTTCCCCCTTGCTTGAGAATTATGAGCTAACCTGACATGGACCCAAATTGATTGGGTACTTAGGAATATGAGTCACATTGTTTTGTAAAGAAAAGTATTCTCTAGCTCAAGCTTGCAATGACAATAAATGGATCTTGAGGATGGAGGACTCTATGATAAAGATGGTGATCAAGAATTGCACACTCAAAAAATTAGTAATTTCTAGCCTTGCTTGAAATAAATCTTTAATTTGTAAGACTTATGAACTTTATGTAAAGATTAGATGAATGGCAAGAAAGAGTTTTTGAACTTATTAAAAATATCTTTTTACAACTCTTTTAAAGTTGGAAAAGTCTTTGCAAAAGCTGGATGAGGTTATTGAGTCTTAGAAATAATTTTCTAAGTCCAGTAGCTGTTAGTCGACTGGGGTATGAGACCCAGTTGATCAGTTGCCTTTTGGTTTGATTCTAAACTAAGACTCAAACCCTACCAATCGACTAGTTCTTTTTTGTCTGAAGTTAAATTTAAATTCCAATAATTAAACTAAAAGAAAAGAAAAGTAAAAATTAAAACAAAACAAAAGATTTCAAAGCAGAAAAATATCTAATCTAGCACCTTTAAATCTCTCTAAATATTAGCAAAAACTATTAGTCCTCGGCAACGGCGCTAAAAACTTGTTGGTAAATTGGTAAGCATACTAGTCACATAAGTGATACAATGAAAAACTTAATAATAATATTGTTCCCACGAGGACTAACTCACTAATTACTTAAGAAATTAAAATGCATTAGTTAGACAATCAAGTTTGGATCGAAGATAGCTCTAATTAAGAACTAAAAGATAAAATTCAAGCTATAAAACTTCATTGTAATAGTTAAAAATAACACACTTGAAAGTTGAAGAAATTAATCTAATAAAAAGTCTAGAGGTACTAATTCCCTTTTTTATCCTAGGAATTGCAAAACCTCTGTTATGCACTTATAAATTCTATCAATAACATATGTTAATCATAGGTCACGCTATTAACTTAAAAGAATCCTTTCAGACCTTAATTAAGAGACTCAACACCTACTTAATCCCTTAAGTGAGTTAAGCCGATAACAAACCAACCTATCTTTGATTAAATGAGATTAATTAATGTGTCTATCAGCTAATAAGTAAAATCTCTTTAGTTAAGGTTCACACACTCATCCTATTTATTCAGTGTTTTGCTTTCACCTCCTTCTTCCAAGATTGGTAAAAGCAACAAGCAAACTATAGATTGATCAATTCCACAATAAGCACCAACAAAATGAATGAAAAGACATATATTGATTGAATCAAAATAAAAAATACATGAGAGAGAGACAATTCCTATTCTGGAATTTAGTTCATAGTAACTCTAGAATAAAAGATTTAGCTATTCATATAATATAAAGAACATAAAACAAAAATAGCAATAAAATTAGCCATGAAACTGGTGATGGATGATGAATTTCAGCACCAATTCCTTGAGAAACAGGCTCCCTTTTCGATTCCCAACAAAAACAGTGCTTCCCTTTCATCTTAGCACTAGAGTGACCAAAGAAAAATCTTCCTTATACTATTTAAGCCACTTCTGATGTGGCAAAATTTCGTATCACTGCTACAATGGTAAAACACAGAATGGAATACCGATTAATGGACTTAAAATCTTCAGCAAGCATCTAAGGGCATTAGCGGGAGATTTCTACAGTTGATCATCAGCTAGCGCCGCTGGAGTGGTGGAGCACAGAACTTGACAATGCTTTCAAGCTTCTAGACTGTAGCATTATTCTTCTCTTCGCTTAAGTGCTGGATTACTGACTTCATAGTTCTCTTCTGATCTCTTTGCTCAACACACCCAAAGCTCCTTTTCTTCCATTGATTTCCAACTTTAGCGCCTATATTTAATTCACAAAAATAATACAAATTACTAGCAAAATTTGGACTTAGAGACAAATATTCACACAAAGCTTTTAGAACTTAAGAATTAATTAAAAAGAAACAAAAGATTCAGATTAAGCATGTTCAAGCAAGTTTGAGATAAAATTCTTAATTAAAAAACACCTAAATAATGTTAAATTGAGAACTTAACAGCCACAGAAATCACACTTTGGTTCTGGATTAACTACCACATTCACTTTTGCTGGTTCTTGTTGTTTAGAACATAACATGTCAACCTTTTTAGATAAAGTTTCATTTTGGCCCAGCAAAGCGTTAAGAGTGTCCAACTCCAAAACTCCTTTCTTTGAACTATTTTTAGCTCAGCTGGAAGCATTCTAACTAGCTCCCATGGTTTGAATTATCTCCTGAGCTTGTTTAATTGATTTTTCCATCAATGCACTGCCAGCTGCAGTGTCCAGTCTATCCTGAGTATTGTATGTCAGGCCACTATGGAAGATAGTAATTTGCTACAACTCTGGAATGCCATGGTTCGAACACTTCATCAACAGCTCCTTAAACCACTCCCATACCTCATACAAACTCTTCCCTTCTTATTGGTAAAAGGCAATGATTTCATTCCTTAACTTAACTGACTTTGAAGGACAAAAGAATTTGTCCAAAAATTTTCTCTAAAGTTCGTCCAATGTAGTGATGCTCCCTTGTGGTTGAGCAGTCAACCAACTCTTTGCCATAGGCCTCAAGGAGAAGGGAAATAAATGGAGGCGAATAGCTTCATCACTTACTCTGTTTATCTTAACCATATCACAAGTGTCCAAGAAGTTTGTGTTATGGTTATTTGGTCCTCCATAAGACTTCCCTCAAACTAATTTTGTTGAACACGATTTAGTAAATTGCTTTCATTTCAAAATTGTTGGTTTGAAGGGGAAGTTTCACTATACTGGAAGTATTACCATCATTATTTAGTGAAGCATAGTCCCAAACAGCTCTGTTTTCTTCCTGATGCTCATTACCAGCTCCATTACACTCATTGTTTTCAATACCTCTAGATTCAGGTTACTATTTGCCATTTCCTCTTCTTGTGAAATTTGGCTCTCTTGAAATTTTCTCAATATTTTAAAAATCAAACCGGTTATTAAATAGGTGAAGGCACTGGTTTAAGGTTCACTGGTTCAACTATGGTTGAACCGAAGTCAGACCGATAGTAATTAAATATATACATATATTTTAAATTTTAAATTGATAAATTAAGAATTAATTTTTATTTTTATTAAAAATATCATTATATATATATGTTAAATATAAAAACTAGAAATTTATCTTTTATGTTAACATTTGAAATAAAAAATGAGTGTTTTTTTTATCTTTCTAGATTCCCCATCTGTATGCTAGCTTTGACTTTTAAATCCCAAGGAATAGCTTCCCTTCCATCTTCATCATATTTTCGACTTTTGAGGCATGCTTTTTCTTATTCTCTCTTCTATCTTCCCTCTTCCCTCTTCGTTTTCCTTTTTTCTTCTCTTTGCAAACTTCTCAAGATGCCGATTGAGCATTAGCAAAAACTTCTCTGGTGAGAAGACTAATCGAAGCCACTAAATCCACGGCAGTTTTGATGGAATGGCGACGACTAATCGACCAAACAACCTCTCTCTCTTAGTCCTCCAGACCATTCTCTCTCTCTCTCTCTCTTCTAAGCTTCATTTCTAGCTCCTTCTCCTACTTCTTCATCCTTGATCTGTGTTCACCGGTGAAAAAAAAAGTTGAAACTGGTTCCACGGCAACTCGGTCGGTTTCGTCGATTTCACTAATTTGGGATCGATTTAACTGGTTCTGTACCGGGTTGCAGTAACAATGGTTTTAGACCTCGACTAGACCAGACACTAAGCTAGTTCTCGGTCCGATCGGTTGAACCTGCTTGTCTAGTCTAATTTTTTCATCAATGATTTTTCTAGTGCTCGCTTCTTTTCTAGTTTTTTCTTGATCTCAGGCTTGAATAGGAGATCAGAATTGTTACTAGTACCTCGCACTCACTGTAATGAAACATTAATTAGCAATGGAAAACAGAAACAACAAAATTTTAACACAAGAAAAAATAAAATGACTAATTAAATAAAAAAATAAGAAAGAAAATTAAAACAAAACAAAAGACTCAAAGCAGAAAAGTGTCTGATCTAGCACCTTTAAATCTTTTGAATATTAGCAAAAACTGTCAGTCCCTAGCAACATCACCAAAAACTTATTGGCTATTTAGCAAGTGTACCAGTCGCACAAGTAATATAGTAAAAATAGAGTAAAAGTTTCATTCCCACAAAGACTAACTCTGTAATATGCTAGGTATTACTGTGTAATTAAAAGGTACATATTTATAGGGTTGAAATTTTTGTTTGTTTGTTAAGAAGTCTCGACTAACAGAACAAAGAGCCCTAAAAGGTCAATAAGGACTAAAGTGAAAGGAAATAAATTTTAGGAGTATTCGAGAAAGGACCGAACAAAAAACCATGAGGAAGAATAAATCCTATCAGGGTAAAAATAGTGAGCTGATACCTTAAAAATGCTGGGCTTGAAGCTAGAGTGGACATTAGTCACCAGGAAGGACTAAAGTGAACATAAGGGATTATTTAATTTTAGTGCAAATGAGAAGTGGTGATGTGCATTTTTATGATAGTAGAGTTGAGTACCCAAATTATGATCAAGCCCTTCCAAATTCTTAGCAAGTCCTAGATATTTTTTTAAGAAGGACCAAATTGAAATAAATTGAGTAGGACCCACACTACTCTTTCAAAAATGCCCATCATACCCTTTTTCACCTGAAACTCTTCTCACTGTCCCATTGCTCTCCTCTTGCTCGACATCCAACTTCTCTTCTTCTTTATCCATAACAAACTGGTGAGTAAGTCTTCCTCTTCCCTTCTTCTTCTTCTCCATCTTCTTCGTTTCCTTCA
Source organism: Biancaea sappan (assembly GCA_037074585.1). NCBI lineage: Eukaryota > Viridiplantae > Streptophyta > Magnoliopsida > Fabales > Fabaceae > Biancaea > Biancaea sappan. The sequence continues at coordinate 31,166,822 of CM073493.1, forward strand.
AGAATGAAAACCTAAGCCTTTGATTTGTTAAAAATGTTGCATTCTGTGCTTTTGTTTGATTAGGGTAGGATTTTTGCTTTATTTTGTTGATAGGCGAGAACCATGGCTGAATATATTTGATTGATGGAAAGAAACTTGAGTTTTGATGGAAGAATGTATTAATGCAGTTTTTCTTGAATCTTTCTTCTCACATGTGGCTTGAATCCATGTGTTTTGATGTTTTGAGTGTTTTTATGTTGCCTAAATGCTTTCAAAGTGAAACCTTGAGGTGTTAGGATCAAATGAGGGTGGAGTGGCCTTGGATGAAGCTTTTTCAAAGCTTCATCCATGCTGCCCAAATCTAGGCGCCTAGGTACCAAGGTCTAGGTAGCCAAGTGTGTGTAAGACTGAGAGTAATGAGGGCCCTACCTCTAATGCATGCTTCCTAAGTGCCATATGTGATCCTTTCTCACGTTGTCTTGAACTTTAGGTGGTTAGTGTTGTCTTGACGCTTCTTAGGTCATTTTAAAGCTTGTAAATTCTTCTTTTGGTAGGAGGAATTGGTAAGAAAGGCTAAGGCAAAGGTAAGGGAACCATTCCTGTTTTATATGCTTGTTGTGTCTATATTATTGAATGTGTTTACATTTGTGAATATTTCATGAACCAAGTAAAGTCATCATTGAATTAGATGTGAGTTAAGTTTCCCAAGACTGAATGCTATAAATGTGTCAAGTAAGGAAGAGTATAAATATGTTAACTTCCAAGAAAATGTTGAGGTAAGAGTAACTTGCCACAAAGGTAAAATATGTAGTCAAGTATATGTATATAGTTGTCGGTTAATCGAGATCCTACGTAATAGGAGTAGCTTATCCCCGTATTGAGATGGTGATTAGAAATGAAATGTACAGATGTATACCTAACAAAAGTTTGTTGTTATGCTAAAAAGACTATAAATTGTAGATGATGTTGTGTAAGGTTAAATAGAGAAAGCTAGTTGGCTATTTAAAAGAGAGTAAATTTATCCTTGCGAAGTAAATTCTTGTGATTTTCTCACGAATGCATGAGTAATGAATTTCTAATATATGTATGGGAGCAGTGTAGAACAAAAGATATATCCTTTATGATTAAGTCCCATGTTCAGTGATATTATGAATTGTGATTATGTTATTATGTCATATGTGCCTATGTGTATTGTTGTTTTGGTATTAAATTGTATAAATGAGTACAAAGGAAACAAAAATGGTTATTTTGGAAATGTGAATGAAATGAGTGTTGTCAGAAGGATATGAAATTATATAAAATCTCCATGACTTACATACCTAGAGAGAAAATAAAAGAAATTTTATGATCTATTCATAAAATGTTGTTGCCGTGTTGAGTACATAAAATAAAGTGCTTCTGGTTATCAAATTGTTAGTATTATATGATGATTAAGAGTAAAGGATTTTATGGATGTTATGAACCATGAATATGTACTATTTCATGTGAAAGCCTATGTTGCGTATTGTGTTATGTATATGTGTATACGGTCGGCTTCGATATCCTTGATCTCATGTTACTACATGCATAGCACCAATGCTTTGAGGTCGTTGAGTTGCTAAGGAATCGATTAGCTTTCGACTTCTGTATGAATGTGATACTGTTAGGCTTCGATATCCTTGGTCTTACATTGCCGCATTCACATAGATGGTGCGTTGGGGTCGTTGAGTTGCTGAGGAGTCAATTGGCTACCAATCTATGTATGAAAATGGTGTTAATAGATTGTGTAACTGTATTCTTATGTATGAGGACTATTCTCGATTGCTAATGACGGGACATGGATAAAGTTAAATGACATAAATAGATAATGTAAATATGGAATTATACATGAAGTGTAGTAAGAGTCAGTTTGAATATATGTTGATGCTTGTTTTTCTAGAATTATATTTTTACATTCATTGTTTTTCTTTAGTATTGCATTATACATGTCTTGTGTTCATAGGTAGGTATGGTTTTATGGTGAGTCTTGTGGTTTGGACTCACCCCCTCACAGTTTTAGATATGGTGGATTCTGCTATCTAGAGGGAAGATTGCTTGAAGGCATCCCCTTTGTTTGGGTTACGATATCATCTTAGACATAATTATTTATGTAAGTAATTAGGAAATTTCTATAAAGGCTCTGTAATTGGGTAGGTTACGCCGCATGGTGTAAATGAATTTTATTTGAGTATAGTATAACGATCATGTAATTATGAAATTATGGATTGTATTACCAAGTTATTAAAGAGGTTAAGTTGTAAAAAGTTAGGCTTGCATTGGTGTGGTAAGGGCGTTGTTTGCGCCGGTCATGATTCCGGTTTGGGGGTCATGACAAACTAATAATTACCCAAGAAATTTAATTGTATTAGTTAGATGATAAGGTTTGGATCGAAGACAGCTCTAATTAAGAACTGAGAAGTAAAATTCAAGCTATAAATTTTTATGCTAATTAAAAACAACACACATGAAGATTGATGAAATTAATCTAATAAAAAGCCTAGAGCTACTAATCCCCCTCTTCTATCCTAGGAATTGCAATATCTCTCTCATGGACTTATAGCTCTATCAAAAGTATCTGCTAATCATAGGTTACTTTATTAACTTAAAAGAATCCTTCCAAAGCTCAATTAAGATACTCAACTCCTACTTAATCTCTTAAGTGGGTTAAGTCTATAATGAACCAACCTAGCTTTGATTAAACGTGATTAACTAATATTTCTATTAGTTAACAAGCAAAATCCCTTAACTAAAGTTCACGCACTTGTCCTTTTGACGAAAGCAACAACCAAATCATAAATTGATCAAATCCATAACAAGCACCAATTGATTGAATAGAAAGACAAATATTAAATGAATCAAAGTCATAAATACATGTGTGAGAGATAGTGAGAGAGAGAGACAGAGTCCCTATTCTAGAATCAGGTTCATAGTAACTCTAGAATGAAAAGTTTAGCTACTCATTAAATAAAAAGAATAGTAAACAAAGATAGATGTAAAATTAGCCATGAATCCGGTGACGGATGGTGAATTTGAGCTCTAAATCCTTGAGAATTAGGTTCGTCTCAGTACTAGAATGCCTTAAGAAAATCTCTCCTATAACTATTTAAACTCTCATGATGTGGCAAATTTACAGACTACCGCTGTAGCGACATGACCTTACAGCAACAGCAGTAAAGCATATATTGAAACACTGATTACTGGGGAACAAAACCTTCAGCACGATGCTTGGGGCATCAATAGAGGAAATCTATGATATTTCTTCAGTTGCCACAGCTATAATGGTGGAGCACAGCTTTTTCAGGCACCTACACTGTACGCCATTCTTCTTTCCACTTAAGCGCTGGATTACAGACTTCAACATACTTTTATGATATCTTTGCTCAACAAATCCATAGCTTCACTTCCTCAATTGGTTCCCTACTTTTGACCCTACAATTAATTCACAAAAATACCACATATCACTAGTAAAACTTAGAATTTAAGATAGAAGTCTGTAAAGAGCCTTTAAAGCTTAACAAGTGATTAAAGGACAAATCAAATTCAAATTAAGCATATTCAGGTAAGTTATAGGTAAAATCCTTAAATAAAAATGCATTTAATTAGTGTTAAATTGATAATTTAACATTTGAAATCTTCATCATGGATCAAATAGTCAAGCGTTGTTAAATAAATATTGTCTATGCCAAGATAATTCTAGGATGAACAAGCTCTTGAGGATGTCAAAATCTTGAGGAGGAACTTCAAGAAGTAACAAGTATTTGCCAAAAATTGATGAGTATCTCTATCCTTTGTCACATTATATTCTTTTTACTATGAATTGAGTGATACTCTTTGATCTTGATTGGCTATACTAGCAAGTTTTTACTCTTGACTTGTATTCATAGCAATGATATAATGGTTTATGAAATCTTACATACTTGATCATGTCATTGCATATAAAGATATGTTAAATGCTTAAAATTTTATTGAGAAGAATACAATACATTGTGGTTTAAGCATGTTAAACGTCATATCTTTGAATGGATATATATTTTTCAAAATATATTGTACCTCTGTGGAGATGATATGATATATCCTGTATATAAAATGTTTTATATATATCAATGGATATATATTTTTTGTTGTGTAGAAAATGGTGACATTCTTTAAAGAAGAATTATTTCAAAAGGTTTTAGAAAAGGTTTTGAAAATTCTTACATGCATCTACTGTGTGCTGAAATGTTTTATACATAAGTAGAAATAGCTTTCAAAGTTTTGAAAAGGATATGGATATCCTTCTTCTAAAGTATCAAAATTTTGCAATTATAAAAATTGAACTTCCTTTATACTAAAATAGAAAAATCTTTTTCAAAGGGAACGAGACATGAAATTTAGGGGGACCTTTATCTCTCTTGAATCAAATTTTTCAAAATCATGTCAAAAAAAATGATAAGTTTTGATGTATCCTCACCCCATGCTAAAATGACACCTGGTTCACGCCACTACGATGCCGAATTGCCCAGAATTGAAATCATGGTAATTTTGCGGAATAATGGTTCTCAGGTCGTTTTCACTCTTAGAGCCTCACTTCTAATCACAAACTAATTGTTCTAAACACCTAAATATTAATTAAAAGCTAATTAACACACGGGGGTTTGGTTGTGACAGAATCAGAAAAAATGCAATCAAAGAACAGAAACAACAGCAGCAAACAAGGCAACAGAAAGTAATAGAGTTGAACAATAATATAAGAGTACAACTAGCCTTGGTCTTTCCTGGAGATGTAATCTTTCTAGTTCTATTTAGATGCTAAGTCTTATTTCGTTTATCATTTGATTTCTAACTAAAAAGCCTAGAAAATCTTCTAGTCTAGATTGCACTAAAACATAATCAAAGAAAACCTTCTCTGACTACATATTATTGTAACCACAGTAAAGATAATCAAATCATGTAAGAAGACCTTTATTACATGCCATTTTCATCTCTTTCTACCATTCCAATCAGTCATGATAGATAAATCCTCATATGAAGCAATAAAAATTAGTTGTCAAGTTCATGAAACTCTAATCAGAAACATTCATAAACATAACAAAATAGAGGCTTAAAGAAATAAGATGAATACTGGAATAAAGTAAATAAAACTTATCTTATAAAGCTTAGAAACTCATATTACAACTCCATTCTGGACCAAGACTGATTACAAGGGATTTTAGCCCTCCATGAGAGCAGAAAACCAGAAAACAGAAGGGGGAAAAAAAGAGGTAGAAGTGGTCTGCGAAATTCTACTGAGTTACAGAAACTAACATACACCTAAAGTCTGAAAAGCCAACTAAACTAATGCCCTCCAAAAAGTTGATGGAAAAACTGACTTTGCTGCCTTTTTCTTCTGATTTTTTATATAGGAGGACATGCTTGTTGCAGTGGAGTAGTTACTTTTCAAAAAGTGGTATGGTGGCTGCTTCTTTCATCAAAGCTAGAGGAATGGGATGCAAAAATTTGATCTGAAATGCTGCAGCCTTGGGTCCTACACGTCCATGTCATCAATCAAGTAGAAAAAGCTGCCAAGACATCCCAGAAGGTGCCACATCGGCATCCAGCTCATCAGAAATACCATGTCAGTGCCACATTATTCAGAAATCTCCAAAATTAATTTTGAAAATTATACAAGAAGGATTAAATTGAGTCTTTAATAATTTAAGTTCTAAAAGATGAAAATAATTCATTTTCCATCTAAAATTAACTTAGACCCAATGAAACACAAAGTGTAATAAAATTGGAGAAATTCTAAAGATGAAAATGTAAGGAGACCAAGATAGGGGTTAAGATATATATAAAAATGCTAGATATGAACACCATATGATATTTTTTCTTAAAGAAGGAATGTGCTTTAGCCTCTATATTTTGTGTTCCTTATACCTTTTTGTTGATATCAAAGAGGGGGAGAAGAATAAAAGAAGAAAAATATGTGCATATGCTTATTACATCGTATTCTTTAACTTATGGTATATATTTTTCTTTGGTAATTTTTCATCATCAAAAAAGGGAGATTGATAGCCCTAAGGCATTATGTTATAAGTTTTGATAATGACAAATGTATGAGAAATGTAACATTGATATATAAAAATTAATTAGCATATATACTACAAATATTTAAGCATGATCATATTATTTGGAATGAAATAATTTATTATTTGAATCATACTCTTTATTATGAATTGAACTAACCATTTAGTTTGCAAGTAAGATATTCTTTTATGAAGATTAGTTCAAAACAAGAAGAGTGGACATTAGATTAAAGAAAAGGAAAAACAATATCATGATTTACTTAAGGAAACAACATGCAAGAATAAAGATAAAAAAAAATGAAGAATTAGAAGATTTGAAGTCATGGAGGTTTAGATGCATCAAGATAACCCATGAGCTTAAAATAGGATATTATCAATAAGCTCATAAATTGTGAAATTCAATGATTTATATTTGCATCTATTGGCTCAAGCTTTTTGAATAAGCATCACATGATTTAAATTGAAAAGATAGAGAGATATGAACTTCTACAAAATTTAGTTTCTGACCTTTGGTCACTATTTTTATCATATGTCCTAAAAAAATATTTTTTTCAAGAATCTAAATCCATTTGAAAATAGACTCAAAGAGCTTGCCAATGATATATTATTTACTCAAAATAGAGTCAAAATGAGAAAGATATAACTATTTAAAATAAAATCTAAAAAATTGAAAATTGACTTAGTTGTGCTCAAAAATTAATTTATTCTAACCTTTAGTCACTCTTTTGATTATATCTAACGGAATTCAAATGAGAGAGTTATGATTTTTTAAAGTGGGTTTAAATGCTCCAAAGTCAACTGCATGTTTTATAAAGAGCTAATAGTTGACTGCTGGACCCTGACCAGTCGATCGGTCGTTTATCTGACACCTACACAACTTGTATGAATGTCAGTCAATATATGATTTATCACCCATCACACCACCTTACATACGACACATATAATGTACTTCAATCAATCATATCAAACTCATGCATAACACAAGATCCTACGTTTCGATCTTACTGGATCATCACCCTTAACCAGAATATGCACTTCGGTCTTGTTGGGTTAATGCCCTCAACATATCACACATTCTAGTCTTGTTGAATCAATGCCCTCAACCATATCTATCTTGTTGGATTATGCCCTCAACCACACTATACATTTCGGTCCTGTTAGGTCAATGTCTTCAACAATATTATACATCCGGTCTTGTTAGGTTAATGCCCTTAACTATATTATAGATTTCGGTCCTGTTGGGTTGGGTTAATCCATTTAATCATATCGATCCTATTGGGTGATGCCCTCAATCACATCAATCCTATTGGGTCATGCCCTCAAGCACATCACACATTTCCTTTCGGAAGGGTCGTCCACTATACCTATGGTAGTTGCCTGAATTCATTTCACATATATAACAAATTCTAATGCTCACACCATCCATTACATATAATACAAAGTTAAATCAATTAAACTTAAACCACACAAACACATAGGGTTCCCCATTGAGCCCAACATCCACACAAACACATAAGGTTCCCCATTGAGCCTAGCATCCATATATACACACATTCACAAACAATGAAAATGGAATTGACAACATCATTACACTATCTTAACCACACATACCTACTGTGACCGCTCTAACTCATTATTGCCTCATAGGCAAACTGTTGATGCAAAAACGTTCATTACCTCACCAATAATCCATAGCCTCACTCCTTGTTTGTTGCCCCGCTAACAATCCATATAGACATACTCATGAATAGTCTAGAACCCTACACTCACCTTAAGCATCACTACACAAGGCTAATTTTATTTACAAGCACAAACAATCAGCATGATTCACAAAATTACTCTGATGCTCTCTCACCACGAGCACATACAGATAACACAGTCACACCATGATTACATGAGTACTCAAGGCCTTTTTGCAACTCCTAACACATGGGATGCATCGCCTCTCTCAACCCTTTGACATCCACAAATACAACATCTCATTCAAGCACATACAACACAATCACAAAGAGTACCATTAGCATAACATAGATTATAGGGTACCACTCCATCTCCAACTTTTTAGTGGTTACAATTCCTTATCTCATACAATATACCACATTCACATCATGATTATACACAATGTACTCATTCCCTAAAGCCATTATAGTTACTTTTGTTTCATCTCAAGTTCACATATTACAATTTCCACTTACCACATCTAACTTTCATTCGCATTCCATGACTTGTTTCAGTTATGCCAAGAGAAATGATTCAAAATATAGTAAGAGTAGAGTTATCTACTCACCTTGAATCCAAGCTACATCTTTTACCTAAATCCTTACTTGAAGTCATGCAAAAAGGAATTCAAGAACTTGGAATGCAATCCCTAATAATCCAATATGAGAAAATGCAAAGAAAATAGTCAAAATTTAAAAGGAAGGCACAACCTACCATCGTAGCGGTGGAACATATAAAAAAACACCTTTTTGTTTGTTGCCGCTACAACATCCAAACCTGGCACTATAGCGCAGCAACAATGTTGTCCACTGCTGCAACGGTGGTGGATAGCCTTGCACTTTGAAACATTGAGAAAACATCTCCAAAGGCATGTCCCTTACGTCCAAACTCCCATGGCCCATTCCAACATTATTTTAGGTTCTTAAAACATGTTTTAAATCAACCCAAAATCTCTCAAAGCTCAGACATACTTGATTTCCAGGATTTACAAGTTTCCCAAAATTTCAAGAATTTATTTACCACACATGATTTCTCCCAAATTTCATATTCCTCTTGCAATCCACCAATCAAACTATGTTTGAGACATAAGAAATTAATGGGATGGAAGTTTGGAAGCAAGATCTAACAAAATTAATAGGATTCTTCCTAAAATCTATATCACAGAGTTTAATGTAAGCAAAAATTTGGAGAGTCTAGGAAAATTCCATGAAACTTACCTCGAATCTGACAATTTTCCAGCTAATGTACGGATTACCGAAGATGATGATGGAAGCAAGACTTAGTGATCTTGGTGAAGGAGGAGATATGTAAGGAAGAGAGGGACCAGAGAATAGAGAGTGAGGCGTAGGAAATGAAGAAGAGCTGTAGTGGCTACGTATGGGTGTGTCTATATGATTGACTTAACCATTTTGCCCCTTATCCTTAAACAAGGAGTTCTAGGTCCAAGGGCAAAATTGAAAATCCTTTAAAAACATTTAATCCGTACACCCAAGATGCAACAAATTGATTCCACTTTACCCCACACGGTATTACAACACGAATATTTATCAAGTCCTCAATTTCCTACATTTAACCAATATAAATATAATTCAACATTTTTATTCCCTTCAGTCCCTCTCAAGGACCCACACACATAAATAAACTTCCACCAGTATTGCATGGCAACAACTACACATACATAAATATCACAGTCCAATCATTAAGAGAATTTTTATTTATCACATTTTATGACAATATGAAATACATGCATTTTGTTCACTTTGGTCCCTAACCCGGATCTACATGCACAAGATTTCACCCAATAGGTATTTTATCACAAGAAGTTGCAATTACATGTGCACATACCCAACATGAACATACATGACTATATACGCAGTTTTGGCATACCTTTAACATAGATAATGGTATAAACCCTGTGATTATTACACTTGTTTTCTTTCTCTCACATAAAATGGATAGGCTTATAGCCCAAATCAAATCTCTTAGTTGTCATTGTCCATTATGCTTGGACTTTAGCACTGGTGTCACGTCCTATTTTGGGAACTGACCAGCATAAATGTGGACTCGGTCTACTTCTGTAAGCCTAACCTCAAACTATTAACACGTGAAATAAATATAATATATGGGTTTATTTTCAATCATAATGCTCATAATGCAATAATTTAATACATAAATAGGAATTAAATCATAAGTGTATATTTTAGTCATTTTTTACAACAAGTACAAGATTCCTAGGCGTTTTATCCAACTACAAAGTGACTTGGACACCCAACTTAACCACCAACTGTACCATCGACTCGATCTAGTAGGGGTCGAGGAATTAGAGACTTTACTTCATATAGAGACTCGCCTGCTAACACAGAACTTGAAAAAGGTAAAAGGAAGGGATGAGAATAAAAATACTCAGTAAGGGAAAAACAACCTGAAATGAAAATGTAACTTGCGTACTACTCACAGGAATGGGACATAAAAGTGATATCTCATCTGTTGATCCTAATGCTTTATGTCCTAAGTTTTGATGATGACAAATGTATTTGAAATGTAGCATTGATATATATAAAGGTTAATTATCATATATATGCTACAAGTATTTAAGCATGACTATGTTATTTAATGTATAATGTCTTATACATTAATCATGCTATTTATCATGAATTGAACTAACCATTGGTCTGCAGCTAAGATATATTTTATAGGTTAGTTCAAAACAAGAAGAGTGAGCATTGGATTGAAGAACAAGGAAAAGCAACATCATGCTTCACTCAAGGAAAGCAACATGCAAGGATAAAACTCTAAGAAATGAAGAATTAGAAGATTTGAAGTCTTGGAAGCTTGGATGCATCAAGTTAACCTATGTGTTTACATTAGGTATATTCTAAATACGCTAGTATACTTGTGCAACTCAATGATTTAGATTTTCATACATTGGCTCAAGCATTTTGAACAAAAAGATAGTGAGATATGAAGTTTTACAAAAGTTAATTTTTGACCTTTGGTCACTCTTTATATCATATCTCATAAATGAAAAATCAGTTTTTCAAGTATATTAATTTCATTTGATAATAGACTCAAAGAGCTTTCTAATGGTATATTATTTATTTAAAATGGAGTCCAAATGAGAAAGATATGACCATTTAAACTAAACTCTGAAAAAGTAAAAGTTGACTTGGCTGTACTCAAGAATTATTTTATCCTGACCTTCAGTCAGTATTTTGATCATATCTTTTAAATGAAAAATACTTTTGAGTGAAATGTATTTCATTGAAACTAGACTCTAAGAGCTTTCCAATGATATATTATTTGTTTAAAACGGAGTTCAAATGAGAGAGTTATGAATTTTTAAAGTAAGCTTAAAAGTTTCAAGTTAACAAGATTTTTGACAGAGAGCAATCAGTCGACTGATAGACCAGGATCAGTCGACCGGTAGCCTAGAAACACTATCTAACGATCATATTTTTATGTCTAATAGATATATTGAGCTATCAGTCGACTGATGGCCTTACAACAGTTGATTGATTACACTTGGACTGTTTTTTTAAGTGTAGTAACGGCTATATTTCAATGGAGCCTATATATATGACCTTAGATACACATTTTTATGTTAGAACTCAGTACTACAATGATATATTAACATCTTCTATCATCTTTGAGAGAAACCCAAATATTCTTGAGCCAAATCTTGCATATTCTCTATCATTAGATTTGTTAGAGCTTCATTTGTATTCATCTACTCTTCAGAGAGAGTTTCTTTGTATTGTTGATTTTGATCAACACATATATTATTTTGAGTTGTGGTTTGCAAGCACCAGTGTTGGAAGAATTTGCTTTGGGTTGAGGAGGAGCCCGGATTCATAAATTCTCCGTTGTGATTTCGTAAATAGCCGAATTGAATTTACGTGGTTGTAGTGGTTTGCAAGTACCCGGATTAAACTTGCAATTATAGTGAAAATACTCAAGTGGTTTCTTGAGGACTGGATGTAGGCTTGGGATTAGCCGAATCAGTATAAATCTCTGAGTTTGCTTTCTCTATCCCTACTTTATTTACATTTGAAGTTAATTAATTAATGTTTTGCGTTTATATTTGATTTCTACCTTAAGCATTAATTAATTTGTGTAGATTTATATTTGCTCTTTAATTCCTTGCACTATAAAATTATTCATCTTGATAACACTTTGATTTTCTGAATTAAATTATTATCTTTAGTATTGTCCAATTTCAGAAAATCAATTTAACTTCCAATCAAGTTTTGTGAAAATTTTTATAAAACTCAATTCACCCCCTCTTGGGATCCAACCATTTCTTTCATCATCCACCAACACTAGGCCCAAGTCTCATCCTACACAACCTGCGTAGTCAAGTAAAGAAATCCTACCATATTCATGCAAGCATCATTAAGTCATGTCTCACAAGTGGATTACAGAGTCCATTTTATTACATGGCTCAATAACACAAATTTAGTACACAAACACTAAACAAAACCATATTAGAAATCTTCACCATGCTCACCATATATATAATATTGCCACTTAGGCATTTGAGGGCCATTGAGCCACCATTCATGTTAATAATTATTTAATAATTCCATCGCATTTCCTTCACATAGACAGCATCTTTGAGTGTGGTATTTTTGAGGGATAAGGTTGGTTAGCCATGTTGTGACTCGTTACCAGACCGTTCCACTGACAACTCAATGATACATCGTTCCAACATCTTAGGTCACCTAAACCAATTTAGCCCCACATGTTTTTCACATATTTTTCCAAAAAAAGGTCAAGTGGCACCATTAACAACCACTTGTCCATATTAATATAAATCAAGAATTCCTCCGGTGTACCGTCACAAGCAATTGGGGTAATCTTATTCACAAAGGCCACACATGCTCCCATTCTTTTTCTTACAATCACAAATATTTTCCAATCATCAATAAATACAACATTTCCATCATACATATTTCATATACAAAAAATAATCCATTTCTGTTTTCACAACCACTAAGGTCTCCATTACATATAATCTACAAGCGCGATTGGTTCATGCCACTACAATGCAGAATCACTCATAATTAAATTCTTGGCAATCTTACAATATAAGGCTCCCCAGGTTGTATTCACTCAAGGAGCCTCACTTCTAACCATTAAATAATTGTTCTTAACACTCAAACACTAATAACGAAACACATAAATGGGGGTTTGGTCATGACAGTGGCATAAAACAAAATCAAAACAACAGCAGTAAATAGTAGTAGTAAAGTTTGCTAGCAACAGGAAAATGCAATCAGCTACTAGGATTTATGGGAGTGCAACTATCTTTACTTAATTCATTGATTCAATTTTGTTCTCATTTCACCATTTGGTTTTTATGGAAAGAAAAATAGTGGACCTTCGAGAATTCATAATACTTCTACTATAGTCAAGAAGAACTTCATTAATCTATAGCTAGATGCAACTTCAAAAGATCTTAACCAAATCAAGTTACATATCATTTAAACGCCATTTTGTTTTACTTACTTTCCAACCAGTTAAGCAAGGTTATATCTCAAATACATATCAGTTCATGCTTCAATAAGTTCATATCAGAATCTAGTTTTAACATAAACACAAATGCAGAACAGAAAACAAAAATGAGATGAAATAGAGAATAAAACACTTATCTTGCACTGGAAGTTCAAGCTACAACATTCCAAGGTCCTAGTGACTGATTACAATGAAAATTTAACCCTCCATGAGAGCAAAACTAATAAAACAGTGGAGAGAAAAATAGAGAGAATATGACCTACGAATTCCTAAGTTACAGAAGTTAAGTGAAGAATGTAAGTCTGAGTTACAAAACTAATGCCAAAGGCCTAAGGAATATTTTGCCTTAGATGCCCTGAAGTTAACTTTCAAAAGGTGCTGAAGTGTGGTTATTTTATTGCTACCAAAGGAGGTTTGAAATGCTGAAGGGAAGACATGAATATGGTGTAGCAAAGAGGCTCTTTTTCCATACAGAAGGTTGATGTGTTTTTGTTGCCATTTTCAGCAAAGTTTGGGAAGAAGCAAAAGTTCAAATGCATGTAAAATAGCTGAACAAGTCTGCTTGTGGGTCCCACATGTCCATGTCATCTGGTCAGTAGAAAAGAGTGCCAAGTCAATGTCTTACTCATCCTAGAAGTGCCATATCAGCGTCCATGTCAGCACAAGTGCCATGTTAGCGCTACATCATCAAGAGATCTCCAAAATTTAATTTTGTAAAATACCCCAATAGATTAAATTGAGTCTTTAATAATTTAAGTCTTAAATTATAAAAATAAATAATTTTTTGTCCAAAATGGATTTAGACCCAATAAATCACAAAGTGTAATAAAATTAGAGAATTTCAATAGATGAAAATGCAAATAGACTAAGATAGGGATTAAAATGTATATAAAAATGTTAGATATCAGCGATGAAAATATCACCAATAGAATTCATCAATCTAATAAATTTAAAGAATTAAAAGTGTATGTTTAGCAATTAAAATACACATGACGTAAGGAGATAAATTTAATCCCTCACACTTTTTGGATTTCATATTTCCAAAAGGATAAAAGAATGTATGTATACATGCTTACTTTTTAAATTCCCATGAAATTCAATTAACACATGTATATGTATTTAGGATTATGGCCTTCACATCTCCAATCATGAATGAACATGAATGATTAACAAAAAGATCACACAAGTGTCTCAATTAATTAGTTTCCACCATTCACAATAGCAAAGCGATTTCAACATAGTCTTGTATAAATTATTCATCGTTTTAATTAAATTAAATATATTACATGCTCATATTTAAACTAATCATTCTTATCATACCAGAGCACTGTTTAAAATTTCATACATTACCAAGATTCCTATCTTAATGGATCATTAAGGCACTTTAAAAGTTGTACTTCAAGATTGAAAAAGGAGGGGTATTTCCATTAAAATCACTTTCGTACTTCGCTAGGCTCAAAGTTTCCACTTGAAATATCATTGGCTGAACCTATTATGGAATTAAAAGCCATAAGAATATCTCCTTATGTATTATCTACCTTTTTCCTACTTAGTTTAGATGTAAGTCCCCTTTAAAACAATTAAATTTCTACACATTCTCTGTTTAAGACAAATTTCATACCCTGATTTTTGTGAGTTTACTGGGCAACCATCACAAGTCCAAAATTCATTAAATTTGGTAGAAATCATCCATAATGTGTATAGAATAATAGATTAAAATTTCAGAAAGAAATATTTTATTTTGCCCCTTCAAAACCACTATTTTACAACTGCTGCCTAGACTGTTTCTACAGCATAAGGGTCTCAGTTTTGCAAGCCTTTGACCTACTAAACCAACTCCAAATCCCAAGACACTTGGCAAGGTAATACTTTAATGTCATTAAATCCTTCCATAAAAATGTTAAAGCAAAACATGATCGTTTGGACATTTTAACATAGTTTTAATTAAGACTAGTTTGATTACTCTGATTTCCGCAGTAGCTTCTGTTTCTACAATATTTGACCTAGCAAGGACTTCCCAAACATTATGAAACCATCTAGTTCATAACTAAACATGCCAAGGAATAGCTCATAAAAATTTTAAGCCAAAAAGACTAGGTTTAGGTATATTTCTACCTTAGAAAGTATGTCAACAGAAAAGAGTTATGATTTTGTTCAACACAACTAATCAAGTGAAATTGGCAGGTCTAATGAAGTTGGATTTCCATAAATTTTTGTAGCATGTTCCATGGTGTCAATACAAGTAGCAAACTAGATTTCAAATCAAATGGGGCTCATTTAGTGCCACAAACAGGTCAAAATTTCAGCAGTAACCATGATATCAATAATTTTGAGTAAATTTCAATTCCAAAATTCATAACCTTACACATTTTCTAAATTTTGGCTACCAAAATCAAAATAGTAAAACTTTTGATTTCTACATTGTTCTCCCTACCATTTCTCAGCCTCATACTTCCACTATCAAAGCTACACTCACATTCCTAAAATTTTAATAGTTCATAACAGAATTTTCATGCTCACCCAAATATATTCATGGTCTAAACTTGATCAACACTCATAAAGGTAATTAAAACTCTTCCTATCCAACTCTCAGTTCAAGAATAGTACAATAAAGACTCCAAATCAGAAAAATTTCTGTAGTAATAGGTTAATGATCAAAGCCCTGACCTCTCAAGTATCTCAGCCTAAAACTGCAAGGAAGAAGAGTCCTATCTCCAAGTTGTTGTTGCTACCCACCCTAACTGGTGTGCACTCTCCCTTTGACAACCCAACCACAACCAAGAGCCCCTACGTTGATCGACAAGGAAGAGAAATGGTCGAGTTAAGAACCTTGTTTCATCTCACTGTTTCCTCACTCTCTCGCAACACTATTTCGACCCAAGTGATAGGGGAAGGTCGAAGGGAGGAAGAGAAGGGATGGAAGGGTCCCCTCCGATGTGGTGATGGCCAGTGATGGTGTCATAGCCCAACTACATTGTGGGTCCAACGTAATTATTTTTCAACACCAAAAATTTAAATATAATGGCAATTTTGAAAATAACCACAAAATTCAAAAATCAAGGACAAGAGAGTAATTGCAAGTCGAACTTTACTTTTCAAGAATAAATCTGAGGCCTTCAATGATGAATGGTCGAGATTGCCTCTAGTAAAACCACTTCTACTTTTTCAACAAAAAGTATTTTCATTAATTTACTAAAAGACAAGGAATGTCATTTGCTTTTGATTGCTATAATATACTACCCGAAATTCCCCTCACTCATTCTAATACTCATAGGCTCTTTATTGTAGCTATCCGAAAATCATAATAAGAAAGATGAGGCCAAATGAAGAGAAAGGATATGAAGAATAGAGGTAGAGAGATCTGAGAAGAAAGATTTAGAAATTAAGAGAGAAGATATAGAGTTAGATATTTCACAGAAGAGAGAAAAAGATTTGAGAAAAAGATGAAGAAGAGAAGAGATCTAGAAAATAAGATAAGTTGATTTATATTTCATTCATTGATTGATTTCTTTTCAGTACATTCTTCCCCTACTTATACTGTAATTCTTCCTCTTTAATACATCCCCAGTGACAGATTGGCGAGGATTTCTCTTTGGACTTTTAATTTAAATAAATGTAAAGTTTTAAATTGCTGAACTGATGATGATATTCCTTCTACTCTGAAGTTATGGGTGTAACAAATATGCCTTAAATTAAAATCTACAAGAATTGAAAACTAAATTAAAAATAATAAATGCTAAAGATGATATGGGCTTGGGTTATGTGAGGCATGTTACACTCCCTCCACTATAGGAAGTCCTTGTCTCAAGGACTGAACAAAAGATGGCGTTGTTGGAGGGTCTTGTCAGGGTATTAGTACGACCTTAGGTTCACAAGTTGTGAATCTAGTTTCAAATTAATTTGGTGATGATGTGTCATTTTGGGAGGTCGCCTATAAGGTCTTGTAATAAATCACTATTCTATTGAATTAGTTCCTGGATAGTCTCTAGTATTTGTTCCATAATAGGTTCCCCTTGCATACTGCTCAGTTGTGCTATCTATGCATCTTGAATTTCCTCAGAATTAACTGTGGTTGTGAGTTTTAAAAAGTTAGGAGGTGCATGATAGTTTATAGCATTAACAATCACTTCCCTTTCTGCATTGCTTTCCTTCAAAATATGTTTAGCCACGATCTTAGGTTTGGGTTGGAAGTGATAAAGCATGACTGTCTCATTTTCTGCCTGATTGTTGCTAGAAAATAGGCTCATGAATAGTATTTGGTATACTAGTTTGTCCAATGACAAGTGCTCAAATTGAAGGGTGCATAAGATGCCTCTATCTTGAGCTGGAGAGGATGAGCTTGCACCACCTTATACATTGTCCTCTAACTATTTATTGATCATTTACTAGAGAAGGGCAAACACATGATCCATCTTCATATTAATTTCGTCATTAAGTTTTTGTATTGAAACTTCCATCTTCAATTCAAGGTAGGTCCTAGAAAGAGATTTGATATCATTTGTCATGACCCAACTAGGTTGTGGGCAAAATTGTTGAGGGTAAAACACCAAAAATCTGAATATAATGTCAATTCTGAAAATAACCACATAATTGAGGGTAAAACAGTCATTAAATTAAAAAATAAGGGCAGGAGAGTAATTACAAGTCAAACTTTACTTTTCAAGAATAAATCTAAGCCCTTCAATGATGAACGGTCGAGATTGCCTCTAGCAAAATCACTTTTACTTTTTCAACAAAAAGTATTTAATTAATTCACTAAAAGACAAGGAATGTCATTTGCCTTTGACTGCTACAACATACTACCAAAATTCCCCTCACTCACACTAATACTCATAGCCCCTTTACTGTAGCTATCCAAAAATGATAATAAGAAAGATAAGGCGAGATGAAGAGAAAGGATATGAAGAATAGAGATAGAGAAATTTGAGAAGAGAGATTTAGAAAATAAGAGAGAAGACAAAGAGTTAGATTTTTCGAAGAAGAGAGAAAAAGATATGATAAAGAAGATGAAGAAGAGAAGAGATTCAGAAAATAAGATAAGTTGATTTATATTTCATTCACTAATTGATTTCTTTTCAGTACATTCTTCCCTTACTTATACTGCAGTTCTTCCTCTCTAATACATCCCTGGTGATAGATTGGCGAGGATTTCTCTCTAGAAATAAATGTAAAGCTTTAAATTGCTGAATTGATGATGAGATTCCCTCTCCTCTAAAGTTATGGGTGTAACATATATGCCTTAAATTAAAATATGAAAGAATTAAAAACTAAATTAAAAATAGTAAATGCTGAAGATGATGTGGGCTTGGGTCATGTGAGGCACGTTACAGATGGCTACCACAACAGTCTCTCTCTTACTGTCGGCCGTCGTCCCTCTTCTCTCAGCTTCTCCGTATTCTTTTTCTTTCTCTTTCTCGATCAAGGGTTTTTTTTGGTCACAAGATGAATATCTCTTCTTCAAGAAGCCCCCAAAAGATTGATGGAGAGTGAGGACACATGTATGGCTCTTATCTTGCCACATGTCCTCGCTTTTGCTTTAATCACAAGGAGACATCAATTCTTAAATACTTATTCATTAACTTCTTTAGCATTTTCAAATAAAATCCCCAAATCACTTTCAAGGATCAAATTAATTTTTATTTCTCCCTTATCATACTTTCCCAAATAAATTCAAGAGCTCCACTTATCCAACAGTTTCAAACAAGTCCCAAAAATTATTATCATTAATTTTAGTTAAGTCTTGTTGATAATTTAGTTCTCACAACGAAAATTAGAGAATTCCAATATTTTTATGTTTTTACTAAATTCCAAATTAACCTAAGATTTCACATATAAACGTATAATAAGATTAATACGTTCACCAAGTGAATTTAACATTCACAGGTATTACAATGTGTCTGTAATATGAAATTGCATTTTAAATGTGGTGGGTTGCATTCTCATAGACAATGACATTATCAGGTTGTTCAATCAAATCACATGTCAGCATTTGCAACTGTATATCTCCATATTTTGTTGATCCTAATTGATCTGCTATCAACAGCCCAAGATGGCTCAAATTTGTCAAGTTCAACATTTGATCAGTAGGTATTAGTTTTGGCATCTTTCTTTGTTGTAAAATTTACCACCACCAACACAATCTGAGTCGCGTCTTTTAAGAGACACTATCCCTAAGAAAATTATTCCGCAACTACAGAAATTATTCTATATCTACAGAACTTCCTCCAGGATTAAACAAACTGTTTTGAGTGTTCTCTCAATAATAAAATACTCAGGTGCCAGAATAGCAGAAAGTAAAAACATGTAACCTAGAAAGTTTTTGAGAGGAAAGAGTAAAGAGAGAAGACAACTTCTGGTTCTCTCTATAAAGTAAGGGGAAATGAGTCTTTTTATAGGTATAAAAATATAACTGTAAAAGACATGGACAATAAAGATTTTTAATAGCAATTAAAAAATGGTTACAAAATATTAAACGCTATTAAAAACATTTTACTCTATTTTGACATATCAATATTTTTCCAACAATCCCCCATATATTTCGAAAGGTATTTTTGAAAAAACTTTTGGGTTATATATGGGTGTAGACGCACTAATCCATTGTCTTTATTTAGATTAAGAACCAAATCTAGACTGATAAGATTTAAATCACAGAGTAGTCGGTGAAGTATATAGCTTCTATGAACCAACATACTCTTAGTCATGAGATAGTGACCTTAAGAGTTGCATCTCACCCCCCCCCATAATTTCTGCTATTAATACCGTTGTGCACGTTATTTCGGCTGTGCGCGTGCCTGGTATTTATGAGTGCTTTAGAAATTTTGCCATAATCTCATGGGAGCGGCCTCACTCCATACTCATTAGGTGACTTCATCAAGTATATCTGCAATGAATACACCACCCTCAATATAGGGCTATGAAGATCATAAAGAGCTTATGCTCAACCCACAAGTCAATACATTCTAGCATTTTCACACTTAACATCATAGGAAATAGACTGAGAAAATAGTGCTAGCAGAATTAACCAACGACTTGTTATTACCCATATTAACCTTCTTCATGGGATCTCCAATCACAAAGGTTGGGTTCTAGCCACTGTTAATTTCATATTGGCTTAAGTCCAATTTCCCTCGATATGTGAAGGACTAATTTCCTTCTTATATGCATGTTTAGTCAGTAAATTGGCCAAATTCACTTTTGACTTTCCAGAACATCAATATACTTCAAATTTCATTTTTTAGCAATTGTTTAATAACTTTATGTCTCAACACGAGTGTCTTCTCTTACCATTGTAAGTCTTGTTCTTTACAACGGCTATTGTCGCTTGGCAATCACAAAACACAGACACTGACATCATTGGGCTCTTATCCAACTAAAAAAAAAATTTTGCTAAGAATTTTTTCTACCACTCGGTCTTATTTTCAGCCAACTCCAGAGCTTTAAACTCTGATTTTATAGTAAACCTATAAATCTGTATGGCTGCTCTTTCCAAAATAGTGGACTTTGCCTCATCTGAATCAAAGATTTAGTTAACATTATTGTATTCTTCTACTACAATGGGAAATCTACTTTAAATGATATCATAAATCAAAATACCTCTCAACTCTTTTATTGGGGTTGTATACGTATAGACACTCACCTGACACACAATGCATGATATGTCAGGCTAGGTAAAGTTTATTAAATATAACAGAGACTCACTTCTATTTTTTCTTAATTGAGTGTTAAAATCATAAGAAGTTTTTTACTAGTTTGTCATCTTGATGATTAAACTTTTAAGACAATTTTGAACATAAGGTTCTTGTGACAGTAAAATACTATCACCTTTCCTTATGATTTTAATCCCAAACTCACATTTACTTCATCTATGTCTTTCATGTCAACACTAGATGTAAAGGAATATTTGATTTTATGTAACATCTACGTCGCACATATATAGAAAAATATTCATCCTTATCATTTATTACTTCCACATATATACACATCCTTCTTTAATTAAAAGAAATATTTTCACTCATCATGAAGAGAAAATATTAACAACATAATAACTAAGGTTTCAGAACTACTTTATTTTTCTTGTAGTCGTGTAACATAAACTTTGCAAAATATCCCCCACATTTTTAAATCTATAAGAGTATGACTACACAACTCATATAAAACCTCATACAAAACCTTATAATTATTATAGATGGGTACCAAACAAATAACATTTATGCGCATCTATATTCATCCACCATCTAAAATTATTTTTCAAGAAAATTGTTCCAAAATAAAACTGTCAAAAGCTTAAGATCTATTTTGAATTCTTAAATTAAAGCCTTCACATATATGTTTATTTCAAGAATTTCATATAAATAAAATTTCACATATAAGATTTAAGAAAGTCTTTTCATATTATCAATAGTTATGTCAATAGAAATTAATAGGATATGCTCAATACTTAAATATATTAAGCCCATAAAATTTCTATTTAAACCACAACAATATTAACTATTGGCTATAAAACATTTTTACCAAAATTTGTATATTTTTATAACAACATACTTATATAACAACACACATCCCCCACTTGTTGTTATAGAATTACTATCCAAAAAATATTTCTCCTCTTGCCCCCACTATTAATATAAATTCTCAAAAAGAGAAAGATTAAAATAGTGAAACATACCTCATGATGCATGGAAAAGAAATCACCATTGCATAAACTTGCTTCATGAGCAAAATTGATCGCTTTATGATTACCCAAAATTTGAACTCAAAAAAATTATGAGTTGTGCTCATAAAAATAATAGCAAATAATAATTTCACCCTATGTATATGATATTTGATAGTGGATCAAATTAATATGTATTTGCTCCACATAATGCAAATGCTATATATATATATATATATATATATATATATGCACAATCTACTTTAAAAGAATTTTTTCAAACCAAGTTAAAGGAACTTGTAAAGTATTGTAGATACAGAAGACAATATATAGCCAAAATTAAAGTCATGTATCAACACACCTCTTCATATGTATCTCATATAGTGAAAAATTCTTTCCCATAAATAAAATTTTCTTTTGTGACCAACAAAAATTTTTTTTTATAAGCCCACAAAAAAATTAAAATACACGTAATTGAAAATCAAATATTTATCATCTTAAATAAGGTGTCAGAAATACCATATACATAAATTCCAAAATATTACACAAGTGTGTATGTGTGTGTGTATATATATATATATCTTCTCATCATCTCTATCACACACACACACACACACACACACACACACACACACACACACACACACACACACACACACACACATTTACTATAACATACACACATTTATATATATCATCTTCAACATATATTTCATTTCCACACTAGATTAAAACTTAATGGAATGAACCAACCTCATCAACGGTTTAGGCTTAAAATCACATCAATGCACAATAAAAGCCATTATATAAAAGGGGTTAGGCAACATTAAGGAACCCAATGTTTATACATTCAATGTTTGTAAACTGTTATATATATATATATATATATATATATATATATATTCACACTACTACATGTTTGACCTTTTAAGAAAGAAATAAAGGCAACTCATATATATATATATATATATATATATATATATATATATATATATATATATATATATATATATATATATATATATATATATATATATATATATTCACAAAAAATCATATATAAAGGCTTTATGTACTAAATGTATTCTTCCGCTAGCCTTTTAAGAAAGAAATAAAAGCATTAAGAGCTTTGTGTATCAACTGTCAAGTCAATAAATATTGCTTTCATTATTATGCCAACGTTAAGAAATGTAAAAGAATCAAAGCCAACAGAAAAGGCATGCAGCAACATAAATTGGGAAGGCCAATGACTGATAATGCAACTTTAATATGGGAATAAAAATAAAATGGTTAATTATTAAATAATTTATAACTACAACATTCTATAGCCCTTTGCTAGTCCACGATTATATATGAACATATTAACACACATTTAGGATTGTAAGAGGCTTCCCCCTTCTCTTTTACGTAAAACCACTAATAGCATTATGAGATATAAAGCAAGCATTGAGTGAAAAATTGACAAGTACATAGAAACCATTCAAACCTTCACCAACATAAAGCAGGTTAAAGGACCAACGTTTATATCCAAAAATTGAGGCTCACATATTCCAAATGATTATAAATTACTAATTATAATTATCTTGAAAATTAATATTTTATATAATAAATCTCCAACTTCATATATGTAGCTAGCAAATTGGAAAAATCAAATTCCAAGACAAAACACCATGTAACTAAAATCAACAAAGGTTGAGAAAGATATTACCGGCGTCCCTTAAAAAGATAATCAAGGTGCGAATGTAGCAGTATCGGTATCCTAATTCCTTAAGATTTTTGTAAAATTTACCATCACCAATACAGTCTGAGTCACGTCTTTTAAGAGACACCGTTCTTAAAGAAATTATTTTGTAACTGCAAAAATTATTCTACTTCTACATAAGTTCCTCTAGGATTAAACAGATCATTTTGAGTATTCTCTCAATAACTGGAACACTCAGGTGCCAAAATAGCAGAAAATAAAAAAAAATGTAACCCCGAAAGTTTTTGAGAGGAAAGAGTGAAGAAAGAAGACAACTTCTGGTTTTTGGTTGGAGCCACTATGATGACCGAGTTGCCCAGAATTAGATTCATGGAAACTTGCAGTATAATGGTCGTCCTAGGTCGTTTCACTCTTGGAGCTTTGCTTCTAAATTGCCTAATTAATTGTTCCAACACTAATCTACCTAATTACCCTAATTATCTACTGATTAATTACCACCGAGGGGGTGATTGCATGATTAACATATAAAACATAACTAATAGCAGCTAAATAAAACAGAATAGAAACAGAAAATGAAATACAATAGAACACAGGAACGAAATACAATCAACAGCCATGGAATCCTTAGAATTGCAACTACCATCATTCTTGCCTTTTTAATTTTAGTAGCATTTTATAATTTGGTCATCAACTAAAATTCCTAGAAAACCTTCTAGAAGTGGATTACATTTAACCCCATGAAGCCCTAACCAAATCATGCTTGATAATTACCAAAGTAAACCATTTCTATTCTACTTGCTACACTAAATAGTGACAACAAGAGGGCATCTTAGATTTAAGCATTTAAACTAGTAATTGTGTTCATATAGGTCTAACCAGAACTTAAACAAATATAAAAATAGAGATGAAAGGCAAGAACAGAAATGAAACTGAATATCAACAAGAAAACTTATCTGATTGCTCAAGAATTCAGGTTACAAGCTCCAAATCATCCATGGTCTGATTACATAAGAGTTTTAGCCTTCTAGAGGCCAAAATACAACAAAACAAAGGAGAAAATGGGGGGTAGACCTACGAATTTCTACAGAAGTGGAAGAAGAATATTTCTTCAACCAGTGCAAAATGGTGGTTCTGAAGTGCTTTAAACCAGCCAGGAGAAAGAGGGATGAATTTGCATTTCAGAAAAGTCTTCATGTGTTGTCCCTTTCTCTGGTTTCTGCTGTTACATGCTTTCCGCTGGATAGTGCTCTTTTCTACTGCTATTTCTAGTTGCTATTCTTTGTGCATAATGCTTTTTATTGTTGCTATTTTATGCAGAAGTGTGGGCCCCACTAGTCTAGTCAGCCCTAGTCAAAGCCTAATTAGTTGCCATGTCATCAAATTCATCCATGTGGCATCCAGGTCAGCAAAGTTTATTCTCCAATAGTTAAATCTGCAATTTAGACACAATGATTAATGGCTTTCTAATCAATTAAGCTCATAAAAATATGGAATTAAAACATATTAGTTCTATAATCATTTTAGACCCAATAATTACCATAATATGATATAATAGGAGAGTTGACAATATTAAAATAGCAATAGGACTAAGATAGGGACTAAATTGTATATAAAAATGCATGATATCAGTTCTTTCTATAAAGTGAGGGGAAATGAGCCTTTTTATAGGTATAAAAATGTAACAGTAAAAGACATAGACATAAAAGATTTTTAATAGCAATTAAAAAATGGTTACAAAATATTAAATGCTATTAAAAATCTTTTACTCTCTTTTGAAATATCACTATTTTTCTAACATTCTTTAGATTAATTAGATATTTTTTATGTTCACGTTCTAGAGCTCTGATAAATTTTTATCGATAGGTAATAATTGCTTCTCCTTCAATTGATTAATGAGTGACATGAGTCATCTAAAATTTGTTGCTTTTAATTGGTTCCTTTTATTATGTTTGTTGAATATTGATTTTGGTTAGTAAAAATATAACATTAATCATTACTGATATAATCAGTGTTAATCAGTGTTGATATGAAGAGAAATAATGGAAATAGAAGGC
This sequence comes from Biancaea sappan, assembly GCA_037074585.1. NCBI lineage: Eukaryota > Viridiplantae > Streptophyta > Magnoliopsida > Fabales > Fabaceae > Biancaea > Biancaea sappan. Next base: position 31,192,502 of record CM073493.1, read on the forward strand.
AAATTAAAGTTCTCACCTGGCAAGTTATGAAACCAAAAGTTTCAACATGTTGAAAAATGCAACAAGAGGACAAAGGAGCATATAAGCAAAAGGAAAAAACTTATATAGAGTTACTTATGTCTTTGCTATCAAGTTCTTCAATTAAAATATAACAACTGTACATTTCTTCAATAAAAAACACAAAAATTGTTATAGTCTTTCAAAAAACCTCTATATTTTTTCACAATTTAGCATTAAATGAGTTATTTTTAAGCTACATTTTACATATATTCTATTTTTAGTGAAGAACTTAATGTAAAAAATATAAGAAATTTTATATTATTTTCTTCAAAGTAAAATAGTAAAACATAAAGTTTAAATGATCTCTCAACTTTTATGAGAAAGATTATTAATATTCCTCATGATTTAATTGTCAAAAATAACGCACATATCAAAAAGTAGTGACTATCATTCCTTTATTCATAACATTAGTAGCGTTATGCTGAAATTATATTAGTCAACATTTTCACGCATATGAAAAACTAAGTAACATGATATATATATATATATATATATATATATATACCTCGTCTTTTGTCAATGGTTATTTTGTTTAATTTGAAGCAAAATTCATGTCCCTATTCTAAAAAAAATGCTTAAAACTTTTATCACTGATGCAAACTCAGGTATAAGCCACTAGAAGCTTTTAAAACTACTATTGAAGGTACTTATGCCATGACCTAAGATAAACATTGCAAGGTTTTCCTTTCTCTCTTTGGCTATGTCTACTGTTTCATACTTTAGATTTGAATTTACTCTTAGGTTTTTAAGGAACAATTGCAACCCAAATTTTGTGAATTTTCTTTAATATTTTCTGCTAAGGTGATCTCAGTAGCTAAAAAAGGCTAGCTGATTGGTTAGTCAGAGGTTATTGCAACTAAAGGCCTTCTAGTTCTTAAATTATTAAACAATGAAAGTGTAAAGTTTTTAAATTCTAATTTACTTGATTTCAAATACTTAGTTATGTCGCATGTTGGCCCTTGACTCGTGATTTTAGTATATTAAATGGTCCGATTGTGATATGCAAATATCTAAACATGCCTTCAATTTCTATCTGCTTAGGTCGATAATCTTATACTCCTAATTTCTGAAAACAATCTAGCCTGTAGTCCACGGAGCTACTTCTATAACCCAACTAAGAATCCAAGTTAATATTGACCTTTCTAGACTTGAGCTACAAGACGTACCCAAATACATGACTTTGAACTAGACTAGTGACATGTTAAACACAGAGAGAGTTCCACAAGCTCAGTGAGTAGATAATAGGGCTATACACAATGAGACAAGCTTGAGGAGGTAAGTAAAATATAAAAGATAATTACAAAAAAAGATTGGTATAAACAAAAAAGAAAAGATGATTAAAAAAAATTGGTATAAACAAGAAGGAGAATTTATAAGTTTTAAATTTTTAAATAAAGTTGAAGTCATAAATAAACAATACTAAAAGCTTAACTCACTAACATAAGCACGACAAGATTCACAAGCATGCACATCAAAACTAACTCAAGTAAACCAAACATGAAACATGAAAGGAATGGTTGGATCCCAAGAGGGGGGTGAATTGGGTTTTATAAAAATTTTCACAAAACTTAATTGGAAGTTAAAATGATTTTCTAAAATTGGACAATGTTAAAGATAATAATTTAATTCAGAAAATCAAAGTGTTTATCAGGATGAATAATTTTATAGTGCAAGAAATTAAGGAGCAAATATAAATCTACACAAATTAATTAATACTTGAGGTAGAAATCAAATATAAACGCAAAGTATTAATTAATTAACTTCAAATGTAAATAGAGTAGGAATAGAGAAAGCAAACTCAGAGATTTATACTGGTTCGGCTAATCCCAAGCCTACATCCAGTCCTCAAGAGACCACTTGAGTATTTCCACTATAATTACAAGTTTAATCTGGGTACTTGCAAACCACTACAACATAGATCTTTTTCTCCCTCAAGGGTGTCTCTCCCCCTTACAACGTGTTTTCTTTCAAACACTAACTCAAGGAACCAATCCTTGAGCAACTAAATTTAAAGGCTTAAGAAAAATAATGGCGGACACTCTCAAAGTGTAGATAACGCAAAAATTAAGCTCAGAATATTTCTCTAGCAATTTAGAGAGAATAGAACTCAAGATAATATGAGAAATGAACAATTGAAGCTTGATACAAATGGTGTTGTGAAGTCCCATTTATATAGTGAAACCTTGCTGCTACAGTGACTGCTTTAGTCATAATTGCTACAGTAAGCTTCATCATCATTTTTCAACCTTTCTACAACAACCAAAAAACTTTATCAACCTTTTTAACAATCAATATTCTTTTTCAAATTTGCTACAGTAAAAAGTATTCTTTTTCAAAGTTTATTACAACAACCAATAAACTTTATCATATTTTTTCAACAATCAAATTTCTTTTTCAAAAGTGTTACAGTAAAAGATATTCTTTTTCAAATTATATTACAACACCCAATAAACTTTATCATACTTTTTCAACAACTAATAAACTTTATCATACTTTTTCAACAATCAAATTTCTTTTTCAAAAGTGCTACAGTAAAAGATATTCTTTTTCAAATTATATTACAACACCCAATAAACTTTATCATACTTTTTCAACAACCAATAAACTTTATCATACTTTTTCAACAATCAAATTTCTTTTTCAAAAGTGCTACAGTAAAAGATATTCTTTTCAAATTATATTACAACACCCAATAAACTTTATCATACTTTTTCAACAATCAAATTTCTTTTTCAAAAGTGCTACAGTAAAAAGTATTTTTTTTCAAATTATATTAAAACAACCAATAATTTTTATCAAAAATCAATTTATATTACTATATATAAATATATAAAGCATTAAATATATTTGGGCCAAAAAAAATTGAATCATGCATTTGGGCCAATAAGATTAAATCATTCATTTGGGTCAAGAAGATTAAATCATACTATTTGGGCTAAGAAAGATTAAATCATACATTGGGCCAAAAACATTAAATCATTTATTTGGGCCAAGAAGATTAAATCATTCTATAATTCCCACATATTTGTCATCATCAAAACTTATAGCATAATACATTAGGGCTAACAAAACACACCACCAAGTAAGCTAATATGGGACTACCTTGAATTTTGCTATGTTCCCTATGTAACTCAACCATGGATTCATTTAACCACAATTTCTTCCATAATTATAAGTTCAACTCACACATTCATATTCCTTTCACAATTGATGAACTTTATTCTTATAAAACCATAGGTTAACTTAATAAACACACGCTCATCCACCTTTAAAGAGTTTTAAGGAAGAAAATAAGTAAAGCCAAGGTAGACTGTTTCCTTTCATTCAAGTATGAGTTATACTTATTATATTCTACTATCATACTACAATTCATATATTGCACATCTCATACTTACACGGTGAGTGTCAATGTCAGTCAATATATGATTTATTACCCATCACACCACCTTACATCCAACACATACAATGTACTCCAATCGATCACATCAAACTCATGCATAATGATATCAAGCATTTTCATATACTATTTAGTCCCTATCTTAGTCCTATTGCTATTTCAATGTTGCTAACTCTCCTATTTTATTATATTTTGAATTTATTGGATGAAAATTAATTACATAATTTATATGATTCAAATTCATAATTTTATCCCAATTAATTCATGTGCTTAATTCCAGATCTAATTATTTGAGAGAAAAATTGCTGACATGGACGTTTTGCTTACTTGGAGGCCACCTGGACATGCTAACTGGATTTCTGGTCCCCACTGTTCTATACTTTACAGCAAAGGAGAATGTGGTTTCTGCTTTGACAGCATGGGCCTTCTGCAGCAATCAATGGCAGACAGAAATAGAAAAGGAATGGAGTAACTTGTCTGCTACTGTTGCCACTTTTCTGCTGTTGTCTTGCTGCCCACATCATGGGAGAAGCACTAAGGAGGCATCTAGGGTAGAATATTCCAAGGCATTGAGGGCATCAGTTTTAAAAATCAGAAGACACTTTTATTTTCAACAACTAAGGAATTTTGTAGCTCTTTTTCCCTCTCTGTTTTCTCTTCTGTCATTTGCTGTTTTGCTCTCATGGAGGGCTAAGTCTTCATTGTAATCAGTCACTGGATCACTGGGATGTTGTAGCTTGAACTAAGAATGCAAGCTAAGTGTTTTATTCTCCATTTTCATCTCATTTCGTTTTTTTTTTGCTATTATGTTTATGTTGCTGTCAGATTCTGATTAGAGCTTGAGAAGTAACATAAACTGACTTATATATATAAGATATAACCTTGCTAGACTGATTAGGAAAGTGAGGGAGGCGAAATGACTAGTTAGATGATATATTTAACTTGGTTTGGTTGAGATTTTCCACTGAATGCATCTGGTTATAGTAGAGAGATGTTCTTGACTATAATTAGTAGCATTAAATTCTAGATGTTATTCTAGAACCATTTTCATAAAGAACCAAACAATGGAATGAGAACAAAACTAAATCAATGAGCTAGGTAATGATAGTTGCACTCCCATGAATCCTAGTGGCTGATTACATAGTCTCTTTACTATCAACACCTTGCAAATTTCGCTGTTGCTGCTGTTGTAGTTATTTGGTTGCTGTTTTATTTTGTTTTTATTAGTACTGCCAACAAACCCCCCTGTTTATGTACTTTTCATTAGTGTTTGGGTATTTAGAACGATTAATTAGTGTTTAGAAGTGAGGCTCCTTGAGTGAATACGACTTGGGGATCACTATACTGCAAATTGCCACGAATTCAATTCTGGGCGATTCGGCATCGTAGTGGCGTGAACCAAAATTTTGGCGTCGTTGCCGAGGAGCTAATTCATTTCTAAGTGTTAATTAGTTGTTCTATTGTGTTCTTGTTTGATTTTAAGTGGCTTGGTATTGTTGGAAGTGATTACAAATTCTTCAAGTCAATTTTTCAAGTTTCCTAGTTATATTTCAGCAACTATTCATCAGCTAAAAAAAATAAATCGGATTGACTTGAAAAATTGGTAGTCCACCACGACCGTTTCGGGCATAACTCCTCACGACGAAGTCGTGAGGAGCACCGCCCTATCTCGGCAAAATTCCAACGTTTAGACTACTTTTTCCATTTTACAATAATTTTAACCATTTTTTCAATTAATTGTGATTTTTGGTTTGATTTTTAGAGATCTTATTTTTGAGTTCTATTTGTTGATTTTGTGCCTCCAATTGGTGAAGGATTTGTCCAAGAAAAATCAGATTTTTCTGAGATACTTCATTTTTTGGTCATTTTCCTTGGTTGGAGCATTGTGTTCTTATTTTGCTGTTTTTGTTCTTTTTGTTGTTTCTTGTGATTTTTGCCCTTCCTAGTGTATGAGAAGGTCTCATAACGTGGACTTACCACCTTTTGATTTAGAAATAGATAGAACCTTCCATAGGCTAGTGAGAAGTAATTGCATTAGGACTAGTATAGTTTCTGAAATTCTTGCTGAAAATGTTGAGTTTGCTGTCAATAGTGTAGAAGTTGAATCAGATTCCGAATCTGATATTGTGTTGGGGTCTACTGATTCTGAGTCAGCTGGGACAACTGGGATAGATATCCAAAATGCACAAGTGCCTCAAAATAGGCAAGAACAATCAATTAAAGAGTTGATTGCACCTGATATGCATTATCAACCATTGTGCATAAATTATCCTGAGTTGGATGCTAATTTTGAACTAAAATCTGGTCTAATCCATTTGTTACCCAAGTTTCATGGCCTTGCAGGAGAAGATCCACACAAACACTTAAAGGAGTTCCATGTTGTCTGCTCTACCATGAGACCCATGGAGTTGGAGAAGAACAGATCAAATTAATAGCATTTCCTTTCTCACTGGATGGGGAAGCCAAGGGTTGGCTTTACTATCTACCCACTGCCTTGATAACAAGATGGGATGAGCTGAAGAAGTTGTTCTTAGAAAAATTCTTTCCAGCCTCCAGAACAGCAGCAATAAGGAAGGATATCAGTGGGATTAGACAGTTGAATGGTGAGTCTCTACATGAATATTGGGAGAGGTTTAAGAAGCTTTGCTCATGTTGTCCAAACCACCAGATTTCAGAGCAGCTTCTCATCCAATATTTCTATGAAGGATTACTACCTATGGACAGATACATAGTTGATGCAGCTGCTGGTAGGGCATTGGTGGATAAGACTCCTGCTGCAGCAAACGAATTGTTGGCCAAGATGGCCCAAAATGCTCAGCAATTTGGCACCAGATTAAGTGATCCAACAGTTACTGTCAATGAAGTGAGGACACCTCCCATGGAGCAATAAAGGATAGAAAATAAATTGGAAGAGTTAGCTTCAATGGTGAGGCAATTGGCATTAAATCAAAGAACACAACAACAAGTCCTTCCTCCTTCAGTCTGTGGTATTTGTTCCCTGAATACCCACCATACTGATCAGTGCCCTCAGCTACAAGAGACCCCAACTGAGTCATGTGCTGGTATATTCCCTAGTAGACCCATACAGCCACAACAACAGAGATATGACCCATATTCCTCCACCTACAATCCTGGGTGGCGTGATCATCTAGCTTTCAAGTATGGGAATACCTTCAACCCCCCTTACCAGCCACCCCATGCAAGATACAATCAACCTGAACTTAGCCATACACCTCCTCCAGCACCCAAGAAACCTGAGCCTAGTCTTGAGGATTTAATGAAGCAACTGACTGCCAATACTCTTCAGTTCCAGCAAAGAACAGAGACCAATATGCAGAATTTGGAAACCAAGATTGGTCAGTTAGCCACAACAGTCAATGAGCTGAAAAGTCAAGGTTCGGGGAGTTTGCCATCCCAACCAGTGATCAACCCAAGAGGCAATGTGAGTGTCATCATCTTGAGGAGTGGCAAGCAAGTAGACAGTCCAGCTTCTGAATTTGAACCAGAAAAATCAAATGTCCAGCAAAGTGTTCCTTCATCCTCAACTAGTGAGCAAAATAAAAAGGATGAAGAAGTGGTTCAGAAAATTCCTCTTCCTTTCCCCAATAGGCAGACTCAATCAAGGAAAGCTTCAGAATCTGACATGGATAAAGAGATCATGGAGACCTTCAGAAAAATAGAGGTTAATATCCCATTTTTGGAAGCCATTAAGCAAATCCCCAAGTATGCCAAGTTCCTCAAAGAGTTGTGCACTCATAAGAGGCGTTTAAGGGGTAATGAGAGAGTCAATTTGGGGAGAAATGCGTCTGCACTCATCCAACCACCTATGCCACCCAAGTGCAAAGACCCTGGAACTTTCACAATACCATGCACAATAGGCAACATTGAGTTCTCTAATGCTATGCTGGATTTGAGAGCCTCAATCAATGTTATGCCTAAATCAGTATACTCAAGCCTCAAGATTGGTGTTCTTTCACCAACTGGAGTGATTGTCCAACTTGCCAATAGGAGCACAGCATATCCAGCAGGAGTTCTAGAAGATGTCCTGGTAAGAGTCAAAGATCTCATTTTTCCTGCTGATTTTTATGTGCTTGATATGGAAAATGATAATACTCCTGGCCATGCACCATTAATACTTGGTAGACCTTTTTTGAAAACTGCAAAAACTATTATTAATGTACATGAAGGGAATTTGTCAATGGAGTTTGCTGGCAACAAAATTGATTTTAACATTTTAGATGCCATGAAACATCCTATGGAAAATCATTCCAATGTGCATGTGGTTAACTTTTTGGATTACTTAGTTGATGAGGCATGTGATGATTTCCAAACTGAATTAAATTCTGATTTTCCTGAATTTTCTGATTTAGTAGATTCCTTTGAATGCAATTGTGCTGGTTTTGAATTCTGTCATGCTTGCACTGAAATTGAAAATTCTCTAATTGCTGACAATTCTGAATTGCATTATAATTTACATAATGGTTTGGATTCTGATGTACATTCTGATTTTGTAATTTTCTCTAGCTTAGACTTAGATTCTGTTTCTGTTTTAGGTAGTTTTAGGTGTAGTGATTTAAACTGTAATGTTGTACATTCTTCATCTCTTTCCTCTTGTGCTGCTAACCCTTCCTCCTCTTTAGCCAAGGATTCTGTCTTTGAGTAATCTGAATTTGTAGGTACCTCCTTGGATGTAACTCCACAAAAACTGATTCTATCCTCCATCCAACCACCGACATTGGAGTTGAAGGCTTTACCAGAAAACCTCAAGTATGCCTTCCTAGAAGTAGGAGACCAGCTTCCAGTGATTGTAGCCAACAATCTAGAGCCTGATCAAGAACAAAAATTGATAAGTTTGCTGAAAAAGAACAAGAAGGCAATTGGGTGGACTCTAGCAGACATTCCTGGGATTAGTCCTTCTGTGTACATGCATCGCATTCTTCTTGAAGAAGAAACTAAACCAGTTAGGCAGCCCCAAAGACGACTTAACCCCATGATTCTTGATGTGGTCAAGAAGGAGGTAAGTAAGCTCCTCCAAGCTGGCATTATTTATCCTATCTCTGATAGTAAGTGGGTGAGTCCGGTAAAAGTAGTGCCAAAGAAAACCGGGGTAACTGTTATAGAAAATGAAAATAATGAGTTAGTACCCACTAGAGTGCAAAATAGTTGGTGTGTTTGCATTGATTATAGGAAGTTGAACTAAACAACTAGAAAAGATCATTTTCCTCTTCCTTTTATTGATCAAATGCTTGAAAGACTTGCTGGAAAATCTCACTACTATTTTCTTGATGGTTTTTTCTGGATATTTTCAAATTCACATTGCACCCGAAGATCAGGAGAAGACTACCTTCACCTGTTCCTTTGGTACTTGTGCATATAGATGCATGCCTTTTGGTCTCTGCAATGCACCTGGCACTTTTCAGAGATGCATGATAAGTATATTTTCTGACTTGTTAGAAGATTACATGGAAGTGTTCATGGATGATTTTTCTGTTTATGGAGATTCATTTGATGCATGCTTGAAAAATTTGGATAGAGTACTTGATAGATGCATAGAAAAGAATTTGGTTTTGAATTATGAGAAATGCCATTTCATGGTAGAGCAAGGGAAAGTCCTAGGCCATATAGTGTCATCACATGGCATAGAAGTCGATAAAGCTAAAGTTGATGTTATATCCTCTTTGCCTTACCCCGCTTTTGTGCGGGAAGTTCGCTCTTTTCTTGGCCATGCAGGATTTTATAGAAGATTCATCAAGGACTTCAGTAAGATCGCTCTACCCCTATCTAAACTCCTCCAAAAAGAAACTGATTTCATTTTTAATGATGCTTGCAGGTCAGCTTTTGATGAGTTGAAGAAGCAACTTACCTCTCCTCCTATCATCCAACCTCCACGGTGGGAACTTCCCTTTGAGCTCATGTGTGATGCCTCAAATTTTGTTGTGGGAGTAGTACTTTCACAAAGAGTAGAGAGAACGTTGCATGTCATAGCCTATGTGTCCCACACCCTTGATTCAGCTCAATCAAATTACACAACCACAGAGAAGGAGTTTTTAGCAATTGTTTTTGCTTTAGAAAAATTTAGATCATATTTGCTTGCCTCCAAAGTAATTGTGTTTTCTGACCATGCAGCACTGAAATATTTGTTGAAGAAACTGGATGCAAAGCCAAGATTGCTTAGATGGATGCTACTCCTCCAAGAATTTGATGTGAAAATCAAGGATAAAAGTGGAGCAGAGAATGTAGTAGCCGATCATTTAAGTAGGCTTTTGGAGCCTCATTTGGAGCATCTTCCTATTAGAGATCACTTCCCAGATGAGTGTTTTTTCATTTTGCATGGTATTAGTGAGCCTTGGTATGCTGATTTAGTGAATTATCTTGTTGCATTTGAATTGCCTACATACCAAAATAAACATCAGTTGAACAAATTAAGAAGCGAGGCTAGGTACTATGTGTGGGACGACCCTTATTTATGGAAGATTTGTAGTGACCAAATTGTTAGGAGATGTGTTCCAAATCATGAATTTACATCTGTGCTGAATTTTTGTCATACTCTTGCATGTGGTGGATATTTTGGTCCCCAAAGAACAGCTAGAAAAGTGTTAGATTCTGGTTTATATTGGCCTACTTTGTTTAGGGATGCCTATGATTTTTGCAAGAACTGTTCTAGGTGTCAAAGAACTGGAAATGTGTCTAGAAGAAATGAAATGCCTCAACAACCTCTCCTCTTTTGTGATCTCTTTGATGTTTGGGGTATAGATTTCATGGGTCATTTTCCTGTTTCTTTTGGCTTTATGTATATCTTGGTTACTGTGGATTATGTGTCAAAGTGGGTGGAGGCAAAAGCCACTCGAACTGATGATTCTATTATTGTTGTAGACTTTCTTCATTCACACATTTTCTGCAGATTCGGTATCCCCAAGGCCATAATCAGTGATCAAGGATCACACTTTTGCAATAGAAACATGCAAGGGCTATTAAAGAAATATGGAGTGGTTCACAAAACCTCTACACCTTACCACCCCCAAACCAATGGGCAAGCAGAAGTCTCCAACCGAGAGATAAAGCAAATATTAGAGAAAAATATGCAGCCTAACAGAAAAGATTGGAGTAAGAGGCTTGACGATGCGCTTTGGGCCTATAGAACTGCTTTCAAGACTCCCATCGGCATGTCTCCATACCGCTTGGTATTTGGTAAAGTATGTCACTTGCTGGTAGAGATTGCACACAAGGCATATTGGGCCGTTAAACAATGCAATATGGACATGACCCTAGCCGGTAAAGAAAGAAAGTTGCAACTTCAAGAACTGGAAGAACTAAGGCTAGCGGCTTATGAGAATGCACGCATCTTTAAAGAGAGGACAAAAGCTTTACATGATCAGAAAATTGAGAAAAAAGAATTCCAAGTAGGAGACAAAGTCCTTCTCTATAATTCTCACCTCAAGCTAATGCCCGGTAAGCTTCGCTCTAGATGGGTTGACCCTTTTGTTATTACTAATGTCTTTCCTTTTGGTGCAGTAGAAATTCAAAATGAGGCCACCAACAAGCAGTTCATGGTAAATGGGCAAAGGTTGAAGAAGTTCTACGAGGGATTCAAAGAAGAAACTGTAGAGGAAATCCAACTCTACAATGTTCTGGCTCCATGATAAGGCTGTACTCTTTCCCTCCTTTTTAATTTATGTCCTCTTCATTTTATTTGATGTTTGGTAATAATTTGAATTGAGAACAATGCAATGTTTAAGTGTGGGGGGAGAGAATTTAATTGGAGCTGATTTTCAAAAAAAAAAAAAATTTTCTGCTGTCTCCTCTATTTTCTCTATTTCTGTCCAAAATTTTTGAGCTGTCTTGCATGAATTTTCTGTACTGATTGGCTACGAATTTTTCTAGTTTCTTTACATGTTTTTAAAGCTCTATATGTCTTCTAGTTGTAGAATTTTATTTGGTGTCTTTCGCATTTGTTTTGGTGTAGTTTTCTGTCAGTAAAGCTGAGTCGTCAGAATTTCTGCAGTGCAGAATTTTTGCTGCTCTGCTCTGTCCGAATTTGATACTCTATTTTTGAAAAAAATTGATTAAGTTTTTGTGTGAAGGCATGTATGGTGAAATAGCTTAAGTTGTGAATTTGACTTAGCATGAAAAGAATTCAGTCTTCTTTTTCTAAGGAACTCAAGTAAAATGGCAATGACGTTGTTTTTAATGAATTCTTAGTAATAGTCTTTAAACCGTGAGAATTTGAGCATTCACTGCAAAATAATATTCTTTCTTGCTGTGTGTATTCCCTATCATGATTTTTACTCCAGAATTTGTCTTGAATCTTTGTTAAGGCTACATTACATGTACATGCTTGGAAATGATTTAGGCATTTGTTTCTTGTAACCATTCTAGCCAAATAGCCATCCTATGTGTTGTTTCCATTGTGTGCCACTTTGTACCTTACTTCCACCTTTCTTTCTTGTGTTTTCTAGCTCTCTCCCACTTTAAAACAAATCATTTCTTTTCCCTAAACTTAAGATTTGAAGAGCTTTAGAAACCTCTTTCTTTTGAAAATAGATTGAATTGAGCATGTGCAAAAAGAAGGATTTGTGGGCTGTTTTGAATTTCAGTTTTGCTACTAAAAAAAAAACAAAACAAAATTGGAAACTCTTTATGAAAATATATATATATATACCATATGGAGATAAAAAAAAAGAAAAAAGAGATCGAAAAAAAAAGAGCAAGAAGGAGAAAAGAAAAGTAGCATTGTTGTGCCCAAATTTCAAAGTTCAATCTCTTATAACCTTATTGATTGATGCTCTTCGTTTCTTTAAGTTCTTGTTAAACTTTCTTTTGTGTATTTCTTTCTACCTCCCAATCATTCCTTCACCCAACCTTACACCCTTCCAAAGTCCTAATAATTCAAGCATGTATGTGATTCAAGTAGTGGAGATTTAGATTCTTGACAAGCTTATGGTAGTGAATTCTATGATAAGTTGAATTTCGAGTGATTCACCCTAGACACTTGAGAGAATAAAGAGTAAACACATTCCTGGTGAGGAGACTAATTACTTGAATTCATTCGTATCAAATTAAATTGCCATGATGCTTGGAATCTTAGAAATTTAAGAATAATTTTCTTCAAGTGCTAAATCCTTTCAAAAATTTTAACTATTCCATTCTAGCATGCTTTCCACGCTTTTCATTTGGTGTCTTTTGGTGTTCTGAATATTATTTTGCCCAGGAGTGCAAAAGGCTAAGTGTGAGAGATTTGATATCAAGCATTTTCATATACTATTTAGTCCCTATCTTAGTCCTATTACTATTTCAATGTTGCCAACTCTCCTATTTTATTATATTTTGAATTTATTGGATGAAAATTAATTACAGAATTTATATGATTCAAATTCATAATTTTATCCCAATTAATTCATGTGCTTAATTCCAGATCTAATTATTTGAGAGAAAAATTGCTGACATAGACGTTTTGCTTACTTGGAGGCCACCTGGACATGCTAACTGGGCATTGACTGGTTGACTAAGGCTGATTGGATTTCTGGTCCCCACTGTTCTACACTTTACAGCAAAGGAGAATGTAGTTTCTGCTTTGACAGCATGGGCCTTCTGCAGCAATCAATGGCAGACAGGAACAGCAAAGGAGTGGAGTAATTTGTCTGCTGCTGTTGCCACTTTTCTGTTGTTGTCTTGCTGCCCACATCATGGAAGAAGCACCAAGGAGGCATCTAGGGTAGAATATTCCAAGGCATTGAGGGCATCAGTTTTAAAAATCAGAAGACACTTTTATTTTCAGCAACTAAGGAATTTCTTAGCTCTTTTTCCCTCTCTGTTTTCTCTTCTGTCATTTGCTGTTTTGCTCTCATGGAGGGCTAAGTCTTCATTGTAATCAGTCATTGGATCACTGGGATGTTGTAGCTTGAACTAAGAATGCAAGCTAAGTGTTTTATTCTCCATTTTCATCTCATTTCATTTTTGTTTTGCTGTTATGTTTATGTTGCTGTCAGATTCTGATTAGAGCTTGAGAAGTAACATAAACTGACTTATATATATAAGATATAACCTTTCTTGACTGATTAGGAAAGTGAGGGAGGTGAAATGACTAGTTAGATGATATATTTAACTTGGTTTGGTTGAGATTTTCCACTGAATGCATCTGGTTATAGTAGAGAGATGTTCTTGACTGTAATTAGTAGCATTAAATTCTAGATGTTATTCTAGAACCATTTTCATAAAGAACCAAACAATGGAATGAGAACAAAACTGAATCAATTAGCTAGGTAATAATAGTTGCACTCCCATGAATCCTAGTGGCTGATTACATAGTCTCTTTACTGTCAACACCTTGCAAATTTATCTGCTGCTGCTGTTGTAGTTGTTTGGTTGCTGTTCTATTCTGTTTTTATTAGTACTGCCAATAAACCCCCCCCAGTTTATGTACTTTTCATTAGTGTTTGGGTGTTTAGAATGATTAATTAGTATTTAAAAGTAAGGCTCCTTGAGTGAATACGACTTGGGGATCACTATACTGTAAATTGCCACGAATTCAATTCTGGGCGATTCAGCATCGTAATGGCGTGAACCACATAACACAAGATCCTATGTTTTGGTCTTATTGGGTCATCACTCTTAACTAGAATATGCACTTCGGTTTTGTTGGATTAGTGCCCTCAACCATATTGATCTTGTTGTCTTGTTGGGTCAATGTCTTTAACAATATTATACATCCCAGTCTTGTTAGGTCAATGCCCTCAACCATATTATACATTTCAATCCTATGGGGTCAATCTCTTCAATCATATCGATCCTATTGGGTCATGCACTCAATCACATCAATCATATTGGGTCATGTCCTTAATAATATCACACATTTCCTTTCGGAAGGGTAGTCCATTGTACCTATGGTCATTGCCCAAATTCATTTCACACATATAAAAAATCCTAATGCTCACATAATCCATTACACATAATACAGAGTTAAATCAATTAAAGTTAAATCACACAAACACACAAGGTTCCATTGAGCTCGGCATCCGCATATACAAACAATGAAAATGGAATGGACATCATCACTACACTATCTTAACCATATATACCTACTGTGACTGCTCAAACTCATTATTGCCTCATAGGCCAACCGTTGAAAAATAGACATTCATTACCTAACCAACAATCCATAGCTTCACCAATTGTCCGTTGCTTCACCGATAATCCACACAAACATATTCATGAATAGTCTAGCACCCTACACTGACCCCAAGCATCACTACACAATGCTAATTTTATTTACAAGCACAAACAACCCGCATGATTCACAAATTACTTTGAAGCTCTCACCATGACTATATACATATAACACAGTCACACCATGATTACATGAATACTTTAGGCCTTTTTACAACACCTAACACATGGGGTGCATTGCCTCTCTCAACCCTTTGGCATCCATAATACGAAGTCTCATTCAAGCACATACAACACAATCAGAAAGTGTACCTTTAGCACAACACAGATTATATGGTACTATTCCATGTCCTAGTTTTTACTAGTTACAATTCCTTGTCTCATACAATATACCACATTCTAAAAATTTCATGAGTTTATTTACCATACATGATTTCTCCCAAATTTCATATTCCTCTTTTAATCCACCAATCAAGATAAGTTTGAGACATAAGAAATTATTGGGATGGAAGTTTGGAAGCAAGATCTAACAACATTAATAGGATTCCTCCCAAAATCTATCATACGGTTTAATGTGATCGAAAACTTGGAGAGTCTGGGGAAATTCCATGAAACTTAACTCGAATCCCACAATTTTCTAGTGAAGGAACGTGTTGTCTTGCGAAAGATGATGATGGAAGCAAGAATTAGTGATCTTTGTAAGGGAGGAGACATGCAAGGGAGAAAAGGACGAGAGAACAGAGAGTGAGGTGTAGGAAATAAAGAAGAGCTAAAGTGGCTATGTATGGTGCACCTATATGATTGACTTGACTATTTTGTCCTTCATCCTTGAACAAGGAGTTAGAGGTCTAAGGGCAAAATTGAAAATCCTTTAAAAACATTTCATCAGTACACCCAAGATGCAACAAATTGATACCATTTTACCCCACATGGTATAACAACACGAATATTTATCAAGTCCATAATTTTCCACATTTAACCAATATAAGTATAATTCCACATTTTTATTCACTCCAATCCCTCTCAAGGACCCACATGCAAAAATAAACTTCCACTAGTTTCCTGCAGCAACTACCACACATGCATCAATATCACAACGTCCAATCATCAAGAGAGTTTTCATTTATCAAATTACACAACAATATGCAACACATGCATTTTGTTCACTTTGGTCCCTTACCCGAATCCAAATGAACAAGATTTCACCCAACAAGTATTTCATCACAAGAAGTTACAATTACACTTGTACATGCCCAACATGAACATACATGAATATATACGCTGTTCTGGCATACCTTCAATATAGATAATGGTATAAACCCCACGATAATTACACTTTTTTTATTTACTCTCATATAAAATGGATAGGCTTATAGCCCAAATCAAATCTCTTATTTGCATTGTCCATTATGCTTGGACTTTAGTACCAGTCTGTAATGTGAAATTACATTTCGAATGTGATGGGTTGCATTCTCATCGAAGATGACATAAATAGGTGGTTCGATCTTATCACATGGTCAGAATTTGCAATTGTATATCTCTATATTTTGTTGATCGAGTCTGATTATTAATGTATTAGATTCATGCCTAATTGATCTATTATCAGACATGAATCAAATACATTAATGTTGATAATCATATGCTCATAAGTTCTGAAAAACACATTGGTTCAATAACTAGTTGGATTTTATTTTCAAGAACTACAGACGTATATATTTGAATTGTAATAGTTCAAATAAGATATTGATGCTATTTGATAATCCTTGCCCATTTTGTTAAACTGACAGAAAAGTTACTGTAGAATAACCTATATAAATATCTAGTTGCCTTTCCCCTTCTTCACTCATGATAGGGGTCTTTACTCCATAACAGTCATTACCTATAGTGGACGAGGAATAGTGCAGGCATAGAGAGCTCAACCAACAACCTTCTTCTTCAAGTATTGATTTTGATTTGCTCCCTACTTAAGCAGACGATTTTGATTTGACCCTTAGTCAACCAGAGCCTTTTTAAAAGGGTTGTTGTTTGGAAAATATTTTCTCAGGAAAATACCACCGAGGAAATAAATGGCTGAGGCAAAAAGGTTTGTTGAAGCAGACAATATAGAGGCTATTATGACTAGAATCGAACACAAGTCTCAGAAGATCAAAAGCTTACTCAAAGAGTAATAGTCTCCCTCATCTTTTGTCAATGGTTGCTTTGTTTAATTTGAAATAAGTTTTATGTCCCTATTCTAACGAAAATGCTTAAAACATTTATCATTGATGCAAATTCAGGTATAAGCCACTCGAAGCCTTCAAAATTGCTCTTGAAGGTACTCATGCCATTACCTAAGATGAACGTTGCAATGTTTTCCTTTTCTCTTTTTAGCTGTGTCTACTGTTTCATACTTTAGATTTGAATTTACTCTTGGGTTTCTAAGGAATAATAACAACCCAAATTTTGTGAATTTTCTTTAATATTTTCTGCTAAGGTAATCTCAGTAACCAAAAAAGGCTAGGTTATTAGTTAGTTAGAGGTTATTGCAATTGAAGGCCTTCTAGTTCTTAAATTATTTAACAATGAAAGTGTAAAGTTTTTAAATTCTAATTTACTTGGTTTCATTAGTTCTGTCGCATGTTGGCCCTTGACATGTAATTTTAGTATATTAGATGGTCCCGATTGTGATATGCAAACATCTTAACATGCTCTCAATTTCTATCAAGAAAATTTTTATTTATCATGTTTCACGGCAATATGCAATACACACATTTCGTTTACTTTGGTCTCTCACTCGGATCTACATGCACAGGATTTCACCCAACAAGTATTTTATCACAAGAAGTTGCAACTACACATGCATATACCAACAAGAACATACATGAATATATATGCAGTTCTTATATACCTTCAAGATAGATAATAGTATAAATCCTGCGGGTATTACACTTGTTTTCTTTACTCTCACATAATATGGATAGGCTTGTAGCCCAAATCAAATCTCTTAGCTACATTGTCCATTATGCTTGGACTTTAGCATCTATTTGAAATGTAAATTGCATTTTGAATATGGTGGGTCATATTCTCAATGACGATGACATTATCAGGTGGTTCGATCTTATTACGCGATCGAAATTTGCAATTTTGTATCTCCATATTTTTTTGGTCGAGTCTAGTTCTTGAAGTATTTGATTCAAGGATGATTGATCTGTTATCAAACATGAATCAGATACATTAATGTTGATAATCGTATGCTCCTAAGTTTTAAAAAACACATTGGTTCAATAACCAGTTGGATTTTATTTTCAAGAACTACAGACGTATATATTTATATTGTAATAGTTCAAAATATTTGATAATCCTTGCCCATTTTGTTAAATTGACAGAAAAGTTACTATAGAATAACCCATATAAATATATAGTTACCTTTCCCCTTCTTCACTCAAGATTGGGTCCTTATCCCATGACAATCACTCCCTCTATGGGCAGAGGATTTTGATTTGACCCCTATTCAAACAAAGCCTTATTAAAAGTGCCATTGTTTGGGAAAATATTTTTTCAGGAAAATACTAGCTAGGAAATGGCTTGGGCAGAAAGGTTTGTCGAAGTGGACAATATAGGGGCCATTATGACTAGAATTGAACACAAAACTCAAAAGATTGAAAGCTTACTCAAACAGTAATAGTCTCCCTCGTCTTTTGTCAATGGTTGCTTTATTTAATTTGAAACAAAATTTATGTCTTTATTCTAACGAAAATGCTTAAAACTATTGTTGATGCAAATTCAGGTATAAGCCATTGGAAGCCCTTAAAACTGCTCTTGAAGGTACTCATGCCATGACTCGGGATGAACGTTGCAAGGTTTTCCTTTCTCTCTTTAGCTGTGTCTACTGTTTCATATTTTAGATTTGAATTTACTATTGGGTTTCTAAGAAACAATTGCAACCCAAATTTTGTGAATTTTCTTTGATATTTTCCGTTAAGGTAATCTCAGCAGGCAGAAAAGGCTAGCTTATTAGTTAGTCAGAGGTTATTGCAACTGAAGGCCTTCTAGTTCTTAATTTATTAAACAATGAACGTGTAAAGTTTTTAAATTATGATTTACTTGTTTTCTAATATTTAGTTATGTCACATGTTGGCCCTTGACATGTGATTTTAGTATATTAGATGGTCCCGATTATGATATGGAAACATTTTAGCGTGCTCTAAATTTCTATCTGCTTATGTTGATAATCTTATGCCCCTGAGTTTTGAAAATAATCTAGCCTGTAGTCCATGAAGCAACTTTTATAACCCAACTAAGAATCCAAAATGATACCGATCTTTCAAGACTTGAGCTACTTGATGTGCATAAATACATGACTTCGAACTAGACCAGTAAGACGTTAAACACAGAGTGAGCTCCACAAGCTCAATGAGTAGATAATAAGGCTATGCTACGATGAGACAAGCTTGAAAGATGAAATAAAAAAGGATTGGTACAAACAAGAAGGAGAATTTATAAGTTTTAAAAATTCAATTAAAGTTGAAGCCATAAATAAACAATACTAAAAGCTTAATTAACTCACTAACATAAGCACGAAAAGATTCACAAACATGCACTTCACAACTAGCTCAAGTAAACTATATATGAAACACACTACCAGGTAAGCTAATATGGGCCTACCTTGAATTTTTCTATATTTCCTATGAAACTCAACCATGGATTCATTGAACCCCAATTTCTTCCATATAAGTTCAACTCACACATTCATATTCCTTTCATAATTGATGAACTGTATTTTTATATAAACACAAGTTGACTTAATAAACACACACTCATCCACCTTTAAAGAGTTTTAGGGGAGAAAATAAGTAAAGCCATGGTAGACTGTTTCCTCTCATTCAAGTATGAGTTATAGTTATTACATTCCACTATCATGCTACAATTCATATATTACACGTCTTATACCTACACAACGTGCGTGAATGTCAGTCAATATAAGATTTATCACCCATCACACCACTTTACATACAACACATACAATGTACTTTAATCAATCACATCAAACTCATGCGTAACACAAAATCCTACGTTTTGGTCTTACTGGGTCGTCATTGGCCTCAATCAGAGTATCCACTTCGATCTTGTTGGGTCAATGCACTCAACCATATTACATATTCTAAACCTGTTAAGTCAATGCCCTCAACTATATCAATTTTGTTGGATTATGCCCTCAACCGCATTTTACATTTCGGTCTTGTTGGGTCAATGTCTTCAACAATATGATACATCCTGGCTTTGTTAGGTCAATGTCCTTAACCATGTTATACATTTCGGTCCTATTGGGTCAATCCCTTCAATCATATCAATCCTATTTGGTCATGCCCTTAATCACATTAATCCTATTGAGTCATGCCCTCAAGCATATCACATATTTCTTTTTGGAAGGGTCGTTCACTGTACCTATGGTCATTGCTTGAATTCATTTCACACATATAAAAAATCCTAATGCTCACCCCATCCATTACACATAATACAGAGTTAAATCAATTAAAGTTAAACCACACAAACACACAAGGTTCCCCATTGAGCCTGGCATACTCATATACACACATTCACATACAATGAAAATGGAATGAACAATATGACTACACTATCTTAACCACACATACCTACTGTGATAGCTCAAACTCATTATTGCCTCATAGGTCAATCGTTGATGCACAGATGTTCATTACCTCACCAACAATCTATAATCTCATCAATTGCCTGTTGCCTCACCAACAATCCCCACAAACATACTCATGAATAGTCAGCACCCTATATTCACCCCGAGCATCACTACACAATGATAATTTTATTTACAAGCACAAATAACCTACACGATTCACAAAGCTACTCTGACGCTCTCACCACGACCATATACAAATAACACAATCACACCATGATTACATGAGTACTCTAGGCTTTTCTGCAACTCCTAACAAATGGGGTGCATCGCCTGTCTCAACCTTTTCACATCCACAACACAAAATCTCATTCAAGAACGTACAACACAATCACAAATTGTAGCATTAGCACAACACATATTATAGGATACTACTTCGTGTCCTACTTTTTATTGGTTACAATTCCATATCCTATACAATATACCACATTCATATCATGATTATACACAATGCACTCATTTCCCTAAAGCTATTTTAGTTACATTCATTTCATCTCAAGTTCACATATCACAATTTCCACTTACCACATCTAACTTTCATTCACATTCCATGATATGTTTTAGTTATGCCAAGAGAAATTATCTAAAACATAGTAAGAGTAGAGTTATCTACTAACCTTGAATCCAAGCTACATCTTTTACCCAGATCTTTACTTGAAGGCATGCAAAAAGGAATTCAAAAACTTGGAATGCAATCCCTAATAATCCAACATGAGAAAATGCGAAGAAAAGACTCAAAATTTAAAAGGAAGGCACAACCTTTTGTTGTAGCAGTGAAACAAATAAAAAAGAACATCTTTTTGTTTGTTGCCGCTACAACATCCAAACTTGGCACTATAGTGCCAGCAACAATGTTGTCTGTCACTGCAGCGGCGGTGGACAGCCCTGCACTCTAAAATAGTGAGAAAACATCTCCAAAGGCTTATCCTTTACTTCGAAACTCCCATGGGCCATTCCAACGTCATTTTAGGTTCTCAAAACATGTTTTAAATCAACCCCAAACCTCTCAAAGCTCAAAGATACTTGATTTCAAGGATTTGCAAGTCTCCCAAAATTTTATAAATTTATTTACCACACATGATTTCTCCCAAATTTTATATTTCTCTAGCAATCCACCAACCAAGATAAGTTTGAGACATAAGAAATTGATGAGATGGAAGTTTGGAAGTAAGATCTAACAACATTAATAGGATTCCTCCCAAAATCTACCAAAAGGGTTTAATGTGAGCAAAAATTTGGAGAGTTTGGGGAAATTCCATGAAACTTACCTTGAATCACACAATTTTCCAGTGAAGGTATAGGTTGCTGGAGGAGGTAAGTTGCTGAAGATGATGATGGAAGCAAGACTTAGTGATCTTGGTGAGGGAGGAGACATGTACGGGATAGAGGGACAAGAGAATAGAGAGTGAGGCATGGGAAATGAAGAAGAGCTGAAGTGGCTACGTATGGGTGTGCCTATATGATTGACTTGACCATTTTGCCCCTTATCCTTGAACAAGGAATTACAGGTCTAAGGGTAAAATTGAAAATACTTTAAAAACATTTAATTTGTACACATAAGATGCAAAAAATTGATAAGACTTTATCTCACATGGTATAACAACACGAATATTTATCAAGTCCTCAATTTCCCCACATTTAACCATTATAAGTATAATTTCACATTTTTATTCACTCCAGTCCCTCTCAAGGATCCACACGCACAAATAAACTTCCACCAGTATCCCACGACAACAACCACACATACATAAATATCACAAAGTCCAATCATAAAGAGAATTTTCGTTTATCACATTTCACAGTAATATGTAACACACACATTTTGTTCACTTTGGTCCCTTACCCAGATCCACATGCACAGGATTTCACCCAACAAGTATTTTATCACAAGAAGTTACAATTACACATGCACATACCCAACATAAACATACATGAATGTATACGCAGTCCTGGCATATCTTCAACAAAGATAATGGTATAAATCTTGCGATTATTACACTAGTTTTCTTTACTCACTCATAAAATGGATAAGCTTATAGCCCAAATCAAATCTCTTAGTTGCATTGTTCATTATGCTTAGACTTTAGCATCAGTCTATAATGTGAAATTGCATTTCGAATGTGGTGGGTTGCATTCTCGTAGATGATGACATTATCAAGTGGTTTGATCTGACCACATGATTGGCATTTGCAACTGTGTATCTCCATATTTTGTTGATCGAGTCTTGTGCTTAATGTATTTGATTCATGCCTGATTGATCTGTTATTAGCAACCCAAGATGGCTTAAATTTGTCAAGTTCAACATTTGATCAGTAGGTAGTACTTTTAGCACATTTTCTTTAGATTAATCAGATATTTTTTATGTTCATGTTCTAAAGCTCTGATAAATTTATATCAATAGGTAATAATTGCTTCTCCTTCAATTGATCGATGAGTGACACAAGTCACCTAAAATTTGTTGCTTTTAATTGGATCCTTTTATTATGTTTGTTTGAATGTTGATTTTAGTTAGTAAAAATACAACATTAATCACTATTAAAGTTCTGACCTAACAAGTTATTAAACCAAAATTTTCAACATGTTGAAAAATGCAACAAGAGGACAAAGGATGATAAGAGAAAAAGTGAAAGGAAAAAAACTTATATGGAGTCACTTATATATTTGCTATTAAGTTCTTTAATTAGAATATGACAACTGTATATTTCATCAATAAAAAACAACAAATGTTATAGTCTTTAAAAAACCTCTATATTTTTTCACAATTTAGCATTAAATGAGTTATTTTTTAAGATAATTTTTACATATGTTCTATTTTTAGTGAAGAACTTAGCATAAAAACTACAAGAAACTTTATATAAATTTTCTTCAAATTAAAATAGTAAAGTGTAAAGTTTAAATGATCTCTCAACTCTTGTGAGAAAGATGAACATTATTCCTCATCATTTAATTGTCAAAAATAACGCACATATCAAAAAGTAGTGACTACCAATTCCTTTATTCACAACATTAGTAGCATTTTGCTGAAATTATATTAGGCAACATTTCCACCTATATATATATATATGTGTGTGTGTGTGTGTTATAAAAAATGTAAAATAAGGAAAATTTGTAAAACAATAAGCAAAGATTAATCTATTTTCCAATGTTGTAAGAATAGGACTGAAATGACTAGTTTGAACGGGCTGATCAAGAAACCGGTTAGAAATAACTCTTAAAATTGGTATGTAATTGAACTGGCTAATAATTTGTTGAAATGGACAAGAATTGATGTTAAAAGAATCGGTTGAACAGGTTCACTTAAAATTCTTTTTAATTTTATAATCAAGTAATAAAAAAATTAATATTTTATATCAACTAATTTTAATTAAAGCTATTGAAACATGCCAAACTCAAACCTACTTTTAGAGTAGGCCAGGCTTTGTAATTAGGCCAGGCTTTGTAATTAGCTGCTCATTTTTAGTTGTATTTTTTAGACCTCTGATAATTTGTGTAACCCATTTTTTAATATATATTTTTTAAAATTTTTAATTTTTTTAATGGATAGTTTATTTCAAAACCCCAAGTTTAGCACCCTCAACCCAATTCGCGCACGACCAACCCTTGTCCCTCAGCTCATAGCAGCCGCACCCTCCCTCAGTCCTCACTCTCACGGCGGCTGTCCATCGCGCTTGAAGTCCGTCTGTCGCTACCGCCTCCCGGCCATCTGTCGCTACCAATCGTTTGTCGCTCTCGCTGTTCGTTTGTCGCTGTCTCTCTCATTCTTGGATCTTGGCTCTTTTCCGCTAGCCGTCGCACTTCCAGCACAAGTAAGCAAATTTATTATTATTTTTTTTTCTGAATCCATAGCTTTCCCGAATCTTGTTGAACGATGCGTTTAGTCTCACTTCGTCATCAACTTTTCTGAAATCGTAGCTTTCCCAAACATGTAGTTTACAATTTACATAACTGTGTTAGAATATTAATTATCTAATATTTTTAAAAATATAAATTATAAAAACTAACTAAATCAGAAGTTGCTCTGCATCGTCAATTCGTCTTCGTCTCTTAGAATCAGTTGCTCTGGATCTGCATCGCCTTCTAATCCGTTGATCTGTTACTTAATCCGGGAGGTACTCTGCATCCTGTGTAGTTTCAGCTATACTCTTGAAGGAGTAAATTACTAAATTTATTTTTATTTTTAAGGGGCAGCTCCTTGGCGTAGAACTGAAACTGTGTTACGTTTCTGCAGAAACTTTGTTTGTTTTAATTACTAATTCTTTTCATTTTTTGCTTTGCCGTTTGATTAAAGATGATTGTCTCTTTAGAGAGTGATGCTGGATTATTCTTTACTGGATTTGTTTCTCATGCTTCTTAAATTTGACAGTGGATGTTGATGGATTTCTTCAGCACTTTATGTTGAATGTTACTTACTGATTAATCTTCTTGGATTTTATTGTATTAAATTAGTCTTAGTAATCCATTTCCAAGAATACAACAATACTGGCATATTGCATATTTGTATCGCAATTGGCATTTTGGTTGTAAATTAAGCAAATGAATATTGAATGAAAAAAGAGCAATAAAAATTAAAAAAAATGGAATATGGGGGCTGCATTAACCAACAACAACAACAACAACAAAGTTTTATCCCACTAAGTGGGGTTGGCTACATGGATTGCATGACGCCATTGAGCTCTATCAATGATCAACTTTTCAAGTATCTCATTTACGAGAAGATCTCGTTCAATAATTTCTCTAAGTGTCCTTCTTGGTCTTCCTCGAACTTTTTTTACAGGGTTCCAAATCATCTGCTCAACTTTTCTTACTAGCGCTTCCAATAGTTTTCTTTGAACATGCCTAAACTACCTTAAACGGTTTTCAGTCATTTTTTTCTCAATAGGTGCCACTCCAACTCTCCCTCGTATACGATCATTACGGATCATATCTCTTCTTGTATGACCACACATCCAACGCAACATTCTCATCTCCGCTACTCTAATTTTATGCTCTTGTTGTCCTTTCATCCCCTAACATTCACTCTCATATAAAATTGCTGGTCTTATAGCAGTATGATAGACCCTTGCTCATTTAGCACTGCATCCGGGTGCCGATGCAGTGGCTTTAGCTCACTTGTCACTGTACTTGAGCCATATAGTGCATTGCTTCCAGGAAACGTCCTAGCATTAGCATAATAGCGTCGTTGATCTATGTTCATGAGAGATTCGACAAAGTTTTACGTTGGCTGTCGAGGGCCTAACACAATCCTCCTCCTTTATTCGGGCTTGGGACCGGCTATAAAATATAGGCGGAGTTGGGAGCTGAATTAACCCAAAAAAAAAAAAAAGAGTGCAGGCTGATGGGCTGGCCCACATATAGGTGGGCAGGTTTTTCATATTCCAGCCCGTTTATTGTTCAACCCTTGGTGTCGGTTTGGCCTGTTTTGATAGGTCTAGTTGTAGATATTGTTTTATGTAATTTGATATTAATCTTATTTTTAATTAAATTTATAAATTTATATTCATAGTATTTAATTATATATATTATTTTTTAATATTTTACCTCGGTTCAACCGCGATTCAACTGTTAACATTTGAATCGAAAAGACATTACCAATTGGATTTTCAGAACCTTGCTATTTTTAACAAATATAGTCATATATATTTAAATTATACTAGTTCAAAATAAGAGATTGATGCTATTTGATGATCTATGCCCATTTTGTTAAATTGACAGAGAAACGGTAGAATAACCAAATAAATATATATATATATATATATATATAAGGTGCATTTGGAAGAGTTTACCTAGCTTATCTTATGAAAAAATATATATATATATATTAAAACGGTTGTTGTTTGGTAAATAATTTCTCAAGAAAATACCAGTGAAGAAATGGCTGGGGCAGAAGGGTTTGTTGAAGCGGACAATTCAGAGGCCATTATGACTAGAATTGAACACAAAACTCGGAAGATCGAAAGCTTACTCAAACAGTAATAGTCTCCCTCGTCTTTTGTCAATGGTTGCGTTGTTTATTTGAAGCAAAATTTATGTCCTTATTCTAACGAAAATGCATAAAACTTTTATCGTTTATGCAAATTCAGGTATAAGCCACTGGAAGCCCTTAAAACTGCTCTTGAAGGTACTCATGCCATGACCCGGGATGAACGTTGCAAGGTTTTCCTTTCTCTCTTTGGCTGTGTCTACTGTTTCATACTTTAGATTAGAATATTGGGTTTCTAAGGAACAATTACAACCCAAATTTTGTGAATTTTCTTTAATATTTTCCACCAAGGTAATCTCAGTAGGCAAAAAAGGCTAGCTTATTAGTTAGTCAGAGCTTATTGCAACTGAAGGCCTTCTAGTTCTTAAATTATTAAACAATGAAAGTGTAAAGTTTTTAAATTCTGATTTACTTGTTTTCAAATATTTAGTTCTGTCGCATGTTGGCCCTTGACATGTGATTTTAGTATATTAGATGGTCCTGATTGTGATATGCAAACATCTTAATATGCTCTCAATTTCTATCTTACTTACGTTGATAATTTTATGCTATTGAGTTCTGAAAACAATCTAGCTTTGATTTGATCTTGGCCATTCTGCAGTCTGCCCATTGGATTGTCGTGCATAGAGCGTTGATGGCTATAAAAGATGTGGATGGAATGCTTTCTTCCTTGGACCCTGAGTACTACGATATTCTAATGAAGTAAGTGAGCAAGTATTTTGTCTTACATGTAAATTTTATATGGGATTTCATCTCTTTTTTTTTTCTTTTTTCTTTTATGGAATAAATAATTACTTGGATAATGGTAACATTCTGCTATTATAAGTTAAGGATTATTTTAGTATGGTTTCCCAGCATATTCCACCTATTTAAAGGGGACTCCCAAAAAAATAAAATACTTCAGTTTTCCCTAATCTTTGCTTTTCTTGTCATAATCTGCATTATGCATTTGAAAAAAAAAAAGTAAAAATAAAAATAAAACACTTAGCATACATGACAATATGTTACTGGAGTGGCAAAAATATATTTCTTGCTTCTGCCATCTCTTCAATGGGGAAGTAATAGGTATATAGCATGATGCATAGCGGCTAGAGTTCAAACTCCCTGTCATTATTTGTGTTGCGCCAGAACAATAACAGCTGTAAATTGGACTATACAATGTAAATTGGAATATACAATGTATATTTTGATCTATTAGTCTAGTCTTTCAACATTTGGAAAGATAATGTACTGGCATGCTAATAGTATAAATATCTATAGCAGTCCCAGTGTGTTTATATGGTATAGTCTTGAATTGTGAATCATATGATTGAGTAAGAAATTGATAAATAGGTTGAAATACAAAATTTGAAATAAGTATACACCTATAACTTCAACCAAAATACTTAAAAAGTGGTCCCAAGTAACATCCTTCTTTGATTTTCTTTTTCTTTGTCTTTTTTAGGAGCTGTAGCCAACGACTAATTACAAAATGACACTGGTACACCAACTCGCTGATCTAGAAAAATTGATCTGTGACCGTAGGAAACTCAAATGTAAGAAGGCAAAGGCACAATTCATTAGCTTTTGCTTGGAGAAGTTTAACTTGAGGAAAAAGTTTAATTTGTATAACTTCAATACTATTACAATTAGACTCGCCAGCTTATGTGGTCTTTTAAACCCAAAAGACTAACATGTGCTGCTAGGGGCTGCTTTTAGAAAATATCAACAAATAAAAGTGAAACTGTAGTCATTACAGCTAGTTGCAAAGGTCTCAACTTCGCAACTCGGATTATATACCCAGTATTTTCAAACTTTTTTGAATGGTGAAATTGTGTAATTATGCCATTTTGGCTTGAACTGCACTGATTCATATTCATGATGAAATTAGGGCAGCTTCCAATTTGGAAACTAGTTATCATTGCCTTTGAGACTTGTTACAGACCAAAAAATTCAAATCACAAACTGTACAATTTTGACTACTATATATCATGGACCTGTGAGGACTTAATGTATTTTAAAATTGACAAACATCTAGGTTTCATGGTGAATATACTTTCAGTTTAAGCCTTGTCTGTTATTATAACATTTTAACTTTTACTCTATTCCTTGATGTTTGGATCATAGATGAAAACATCTTCATTTGTCTGTTGGAATTGGTAGGTTGGCGATAAAAGTCAGTATCTCAAGTCTTCCTGTTGTAAGATTTGTATATTCTATGAGCAGCTTGTTGTGTTTCACATAATTTTCTGCAAAAGTTATCTATACTGTAATTTGTATAGGATAGTGTTAGGGACCGAGAGATTAATAAGGAGAGAGATGTGCTGTTAGATAGGACTACAATCTGGAAGATGTATTCTAGGAAGAGGGTATAAGGGTAATTGTGGTCTTATGTTTCTGTTATGCTGTGTGTGAGTTAGTTATGGGGTGGTGTGGAGGGTTAGTGATGTGTCAGGTTTGAGAGAAAGAGGAGTGTTATTAGGAGAGGTGAGGAGAGTAGCAAGGTAGGAAGATATTTTCACTAGCTTGTATCCTTGAGGAGCTTAGACTCTGGACAAAGGAGATTTCTATCTCTGGTTGAATAATACTCACTGATTTTCCTTGGAATTTCACCTTAATCTACTTATCAAGTTTTATCATTTAGTTCAAAATCCTTAAGAATAATTGCTATATAGATATATTATGTATGTTGGTTATATCTTCGAAAGGAGCCATCTGAGTGTACAAGTGTAGGCTTCCTTATAGCATAATGTTTCCAAAAAATAACTGAATGAGATGTTTAAGATTTCCATGCTCAATATGACAGTGTCTTAAATTAGGATTTAGGCAAACCTATAAGAATGAATTTGCACTTAATACTATAAATTCTTTCCAGTGAGTTTAAGTTTCAAACTTTATATGTACTGAGCTCAGATGAAGGTAGGAATTTGTCTTCTTCTTGGTAACTTTCTTATGCAAATCTCTTGTGCTTCAATATCATTCTAGCTTGTTCAATAGTTTTTGTTATACATCCTCTTGGCCTGCCTTAAAGTTTTCAGCAGTTACATCCAAGCTCTATCTACTTTCAATTCAATTTATAGGAAGATAACTCAATATTGTAATTTCAAATCACAATAAACATATCTAACATACTTGAAGGACTCCCATGTGTATTTCCTGGTCATGCATGGACAAATGAATACCAAATACCTATAAGTTTGCTTTCTATTTTGGAGTTTCTAATGCCATTGTCTAATGTCTTGTATTTTAATGCAACACCACAAGGATTCATTAAGATACCTTTTATATTTGATATTGTCTCCATACATGATATTTACACTTATTGGGTGCTCAAACATACAAGTTAAACTTGTGTTATTCTTAGCTGTAAATTATTTTTTAGCTTATGGTTTTTCTAAAGTGCTTCTAGATATTTCTACATATTTCTTGTTTTGGCATGATGTTGCAAAGGTACAAAGATATGTTTAAGATGTAAGTGCTTTAATATTGGAGGAAATATTTCAATGTACACATAAAGGATTTTATCTAGGGTAAATTACAGTTCACCGCATGGTTTGACCCAAAACCAATTTACCCTGTGGTTTGAAACTTGTTATTCACTGCCGTTTTAGTTTGTTCAATTATCTCTTAACCACCCTTGGGTAATGTTGGTGAAAATATCATGTGAATGTTAAAACAATAAACAATTTCATTGTTAAATGTTTAGTTTACATAAGTCTTCAACATTTTCAGTGTTACGAAGCTATTGTTAGGATTAAGTAGTTAGTTTCAGTTATTCTAGGTTTGACTGAAACATTTTCAATTATGGTTCATTTTAACGGTCACATGATTATTTAAAATTAAAATTGAAAATACCATAAATATTTGAGTGATAATGTAACAATACTACATGAGAGCAAACTGATTTCATGCCAAACTACAAGGGGTAAACTGTAATTTATCCTTTTATGTATTATTTAAAGTCACACTTCCAAATTCCTATTATTTTTTACTTGTCAATCCTTTCTCCATGTTTTATGATTCAGAGTATTGGTTCCTTTACTTCAATCAACAAACCACTCTACCATTGATTTCTTTTTCTGTTTGTATTTTCAATGGTAGTGGAAAATATAAGAATTGCTGTCTAATCCTAAGATTTACTTTATATTTGTTTGGAACTCTATAGTCCTTTTGTTTATAAACATCATTTTCCCTATTTTATTTTTGTTTGAGCTAACTAATATAAACATAGATGTTACAACTACTTGACCTATTCAATGTATATTGTGTAGAAGTCAATTCTTGAAGTGAAGGCTTTCAACAACCCATTTTTTAATTGCTGAACTTAGAATTTGAATTCTTATCACAGTGATACAGTGAATTCACTATAAAAGATTGTCTATTCCCCACAAACATTTCCCTTCTCCAATCCCCCCAAAAAGTTTATTTGTGCATGTGGATAATCATGCTGCACAAGTCTTGTGCCAGACTCCTTGGTAGTATGGAATGACTTTCTCCCAGTAGTGCAAATTATTTAATCTCCTTTTAGCAGATTCTGCAAGTGAAGAATATTGTGATGGATTCTACCTTTAGTGGAAATTCTCCTTTTTTTCTTAAGTTTGTGCTGAAATATAGCTTTCTTGTGCTCCCTTTGCGATCTGGTTTTTAGTGATGGCTAGCTTGATGAACTTGACATGATGGGATATTGGCCAGGAATCTTGAGCACTGGGGAGGGTACTGAATCTTGGGGCTTTGTGATAAGTTAATTGCATCCCATGATGGCATCTCTTCAAAAATGTTTAAAAAATCAGACCGGTTATTGAATCAATGATTGGTTCACGATTTGATAACTAGAGTATAGTTGAATCGAATTTGAATCAATTGAATTAAAATTTTATCAGAAAATTTAACATGTATAGATGACTTTTAATAATAATTAAATTTATAATATTATATCATATTATATGATTTGTTATAATATTTTAAAATTTTTATATAATTTACAATGCGATACATAAAATAATAACTTCTTTAAAAGTTTGTGTATATTATCTAACAAGAAGACTTGAGATGAATGGCTGAGGTGCCCAGGACAAACCCTCCATGCTACGAGTTTGGCAATGCAGAGTCTCTAGCATGAGCTACCATCCAACCCAGCATGAACTGGTCCATTAGTGCCTGGTCTTAAGCAAACACCAGCCAGTCAAACCAATTATTGACCAAGCTTGATCTGTTCTTCATCCCACCAGTTTTTTGTCCTGTTTGAACTGTACTAGGGTCCAGTTTCTGGTCTAACTTATTGAATTAGCTAGTCCAATCCGGTTTTACGAACTATGCTTTAGAGACTAGTGGTTCTAAAATCAGCAAATTCTTTGTTCATTCCAGAGTCTTCATGGCCTTAACATTTATCTTTTAAGTAAGCATAGAACCTTATGACTTATGCTAGCTAAGCAATGCTTAAGAACATATAAGAATGGTTCTTGGATAACCTGATTATCCAGAACTTCCATACCTTCATCTTTACATTGTATTTTACATTCTTGTTTAGTTTGTCCTGGACTTTTGATGTTCCAGGATAAATTTAGAAACTTAGAACTATCCTAAAAACCTCACTAGTCGATACTGGGTACAAAACTTTCTGAGGTTGAGTGGTGAGATATAGCAGAATGCAAGGGTGTATTGGGGAAAAATAAACTGTTTTTGAAAGACCAGTTTGACAGCAGGATCTATGTTATGTGAAAAAACTGTTGTTTTTTTAGTAGAAGATCTATAACAACTGGAAATCTTTAGCTGTATCTAGTTACCATAACAATTAAACAATTTGAAATGGATATTATTTTTGATATAATGATATCGTTTATCGCATTTTCTTTCACAATTGGACTATTCCATCACCATTTTCTCCCCTTGTTGTATGGTATGTACAAGTGGCACATTTAGTGGGAGTTGTTCTTGTTGAAAATAGGTACTTGTACAAAGGCTTGGCTACAGGAGATCGACCCACATGCGACCAGTGTCTTCGGATTCATGAAAAATTGACAGAGAGAGCAGGATATGGTTGCATATTGCGCTACCTGGCCGATACTGTGAACACGGTTTGATTTCCGTTATTTTCAAGTCCTTGTGGTTTGAGTTCTTTTGCATGTTCTGCTTCCCTTTTTCTTGTTATCCTATTATGAAATTCACTATTGAAAAGGAGACCATTTTTGAACTCTTCCAGAACTTTTTATTGAAAAAGCTAAATTGTAATTATGACTAAGCACACCTCGTTTGCTTCTACTCTGTTCTTTAACTATGTATTTACAAGTTCTGTCTCAGTTTATTTACTTCATTAGTTTAATTTAGATTTAATTATAATTTTAGTTCTTATAGTGTTACTAAAATTGTAAATTGGTCCCAATTCTTTATTTTCATGTAAAATGGTTCTTGTAGTTTAAATTCATGTAAGTTAGTCCTTGTTATTAGTATGGTTAATTTTATTGTTAAAATGGTTCTACATGACAATGATGTGTACATTTGTGAACTTGTCAGTATTTTTAATTATTAATTTTTGCACAATTCAACTGTCATGTTAAAAAAAAATCTCATTTTGCTCTTAATTTTCAATTTTTTGACCTAGCGTTAGTCTGGACATTAAGGGCAAAATGAGAATTTTTGTTGACATGATAACTGAAAATTGTGTAAAAAAAAGTTAATGACTGAACATATTGATAAGTTCACAAATGTACATATCAACTGAGATATTGGACTGTTTTAACAACAAAGTTAATCATAATAATAGCAGAGATTAACTTACATGGATCTGAAAACTAGATACTATTTTACATGAAAATAAAGTATAAGGGCCTACCAAAATTATAATTTAAATATTTCCTCAATTTTCTATTCCTTTTCTAGAGGCGATATAAAATAACGTCATGTTAAATATTAATAAATTCATCAAGCCTAGACTCTAGAGGGGCAAATGGGCTAGAGGTAATTATCATGGATGAGAAAATTAGATCGGGTGAGCATTGAAAATTATGTAGTATTTGAATTGGTAAAACTAGCTAGTTCACCAGTTTCATCAATTCAATTTTTTTTCTTTTTCGGCTCACATCGTCCATTAGCTTCTCCAACACATGAAGTTCTGTCCGCAATTACATGGTGGCATTGAGTATTACAAAATCCAAAGTAGCAAAAATATTAACCACATAATCGTTTACCT
This sequence comes from Biancaea sappan, assembly GCA_037074585.1. Lineage (NCBI taxonomy): Eukaryota > Viridiplantae > Streptophyta > Magnoliopsida > Fabales > Fabaceae > Biancaea > Biancaea sappan. The sequence goes on from CM073493.1 coordinate 31,225,956, forward strand.
CTTTGATCTCCATCAATAGCATTTTCTCCATTAACTGTTCGCTAATTCTGGAATCAAGCGTACAAATTGAAGAATCATCAAACCAACCTGTGATTTTTCTAATCTTCATGTACGGTTTTGAGTCACTACACAAATTAGACAACAAAATCCCAGACACCCAAAACCCAAGAAACTTCAATTCCTTCATAGCTTCTTGAACAACCCATTCTTTGCCTGAGAAATTGTTCGCCTCGCGATCTTTCACGTTAGTTTATAATTATATATTTAATTATTTATGATTATATATAATTATTTATTAATTATACATTTTAATATTGATAATTTTCTGAACTGTGGTAATTATGTTTTGTTTGCTTGGTGTCTTCGCTCATGTATAAAATGAGCACTATTTTCAGGAGAAATATTTATATATTTAAGAGTCTCTTGATTTTTGTAGGTAAGTCGCTTTATGTGCTTATATTGGTTGGCGGTTGGACTTGTTAAAAAGTTAATTAATGTTAGTGTGCACATGGATGTTCGATTGGTCTAGCGAAAGGTAATAGACAACACTGATGATTGCCAAAAAAAAAATGTTGAGCAAAATTTCAGGGAGATTGTGTTGAGTTGGCAATCATCAAGAAATATTTAAGTATTAAATTTAATAGTTTTGAAAAATTAAATTGAATGCTTGAAAAACACCTGATCATGTCAAGTGTTTGTCCCTCAGAAATTATAGTTTTTTCTAATGTAGTTCTTGAAAGGTCATCTGTTTCAATTGAGTGTATAAAAGATTATATGTTTTTATGTAGTTTTTTTTTTTCATTTCAATTGAGTCTATAAAAAATTGTATGTCTTTATTCTATTTTTTTTATTGTTAAACTATAAAATTTATAGTTAAATTCTAAAATTTTTATTACTAAAAGTTACTAACAAAATGAGGAATTAAATTAAAATAATTAAAATAAATACAATATTTTATAAAATAAATTAAGATACTTAATTTTTTAAGAATTAAATTTAAAATAACTGTAATTTTGTAAGAATCAAACTATAACAAATGTATTAACATCCAATATAGCGTTGGAATTTAACATTGTCAATGTTGAATTGTCTGTAAGAAAGTAGTTTCTCTAGCACCAAAAAAATTGCAGGAATGAAATTTGTTGTACCAAATGAAAGAATGAAATTTAGTTCACCCTACTTTGCTATCACTTAGGGGGTGGAAAACAGTACTTTGTTTTTGTATCCAAAAATAAATTAGTAGCGAGTATGATAATGTGCAATATTTTTTGAAAGAAAAATGAATACGTGAACTCTTATGTACTTTTCAAAGAATTTTTTTTTTTTTTTACTTTGAACATTTTAAAAAATATTTAAAAAATTATTAGTTATTTTGAATTTAATTTCAGTAAAAAAAATGCAAAAATAATAAATTATTTTGTTCTTGATCCATCTTTTTTATGTGTTACCAAAACAAAATCCAATTACACGACTTGCCCTTTTTTTTCCATCTTAGGCTTGTTTCCCGAGCTTCAGATTAATAAATTAGACCCAAGATAACAATTATTGGATTTGGACCCACGGTTATTTTGGGTCGAAATCAATTTCAGTAATTTGAACATAACTTGGGCTATAGAAGTCTAAATGCCATGATTCTTCTTGTTTGTGAAAGCTAAGAAGGAGGGTTACAAATCATATTTCACGGCTAATTCTACTAGAATTCGTATCAAAATTGATGGCATGAAAGTCTGAATTTTGCTCTTGAAGTTGGTACTTGGATTTGTATCATCCATCATCAGCCCAATATGGTGCAGCTAGCTAGGCCGAAAGAAGAGAAACCATAGAAGAAGAAGAAGAAAAAAAACAGAAACCTTAACTGCCAAGCACAAGGAGGAGCAGATCACCATTAATAAGCCTAATTTTAGAAGTGTGGGAAGATTTTGCAATTATTTAGGCATGATCTTTGGGCCTGGTCAACTTATCTATTTAGGAAAAAATTTTTGTATTGAAATTCTTGTCTACAACCCTAATTTTAAGGAGGAGCAAATCACCATTAATAAGGCCAATTTGAGGAGTGTAGGAAGGTTCTACAAGGTTCTAAAATTATTTCTCAATATACTCACTTTTATCATAATCTATTACCTTACTATCGAATTCCATGTAAAATCCGACCATGGCTTCATGAATTTCAAGCTACTGAGTTTTTATTTATTTATTTTTTTGAACAAGTAAGTACTACATTGGTTGATTAATTCCTTCATTATTATTTTTAAAGATGATGATGCATCAACTTGCATCCCTATATATATATATATATATATATATATATATATATAATTAAGCTTGGTACTAGACCAAGGCTTGGTTGATACCAAGATATATATATATATATATATATATATATATATATATATATATATATATATATATATATATATATATATATATGTACACACAAAGGACTGAATCAATTCAGTCGAGTATTTGACTTTTTTTAACCAAAAAAAAAAAACTCACATTTCTCTCATCACACACCTCTATATATTTCACTCACTCACTTTCACACACTCCCCTCATCTCATCCTCTCACTTTCTCTGTCTTTCTCCAAACAAAGAGATTTTAAGAGCATTTATTAGATTAAGATATAATGGTTGGTCCAAAACAAGTCATAAATCTCAGGCCAATAGTCGACAGTCTATTATATCTTCAACAACAATACATTTCAGAAAAAGTGTGCAGAAAGAAGTCAAATTTTGTCTCCACTTGATATGTTTCATGTCAAATATATTTTTATTGCATTTTACTCATGTTTTGTTGATTGCTCATGCAGCCAAATCAAATTTTAAAAGCTCTTAGGTACACAAGTGATGTTTTGCTCCATACGGATCCCTGTACTATACCATATCTGAAAACTACTGGATTTTATGGAATAACTAGGTTCAGGAAGTTCCAATTTGACATGACATTAGTAACAACATTGGTTAAGAAGTGACATTGTCACATCCCCAAACTGAGTGTATGACTGGTACAATAATGAGACAACTTCATACCATAAGACTGACTCAACCACCTATAATTAACATTTTTAACTTTAAAACAAAAGTACCATTTCACCTATAAAATCAATTTAAATAGTACATTAGATTTGATACCGCATTATTTCATTGTTCACACCACAAAATAGTTTTGAAACACCTTAGAATATCATACATTACAAGTTGATAGATCAGTATTCAAGTTCAATTACAAATACAACAATCATCCTAGGTGACTCGTGACCACAGAGTGATCTCTAGAATGCCTAACAATACAGAACAAGGTAGATTCAAGTGGAAGATCAACCCTATGAACAAAGAGGGTTAGTGAATTAGAGAACCGCTACCCCTATGATGCCCTTCTGCCTCGGCATTTGACTTTGAAAGGTGACCAAAATAAACAAAGTGAGTAATTTAATTACCCAGTGCGAGTCTAACCAAAGTAAATTTAAAAAAAAAACAATGATAATGAGTAAATTGTATACATATAAGTATGTAAGTCATCAAACCACATCATATGGAATTCAAAGACCAAACATCGTTCTTGCAATGAATACCATATAAAGAATATAATTAAATATTTTAAAATAAATAAATAAGCAATCAACTGATCTTTTCCCCTCCTTATATTCTTGGCTTAAGGCCAAAGTTATATATATATATACATATCTTATGTACGTACCTGATCCTCAATCCATATTTTCCCAAGAAGTGCCTCCAAAAAATCACTACAACCATGCTATTATAGACATTAATTCATGGAATAAAATAAAACGTAACCAATGACATATAACTTTCATCATCCATATTCCAGACTAAATAAATCCATAAGTTATGCCAAGTATAAGGTCAAGTTCTTACCGATATACACCATTTTCGCATTCTTGTTTTAGTTAAAGAATTTGTAGAATCCCTTGTTATAATGAAATGGAAATTTAATAAAATGAAAAGGAGAGTTATCCATACTCAAATTATATAAATTAGTCGAAACAATTATTCACCATTTACGTGGATAAATATGCCATTTCCAATAATAACCATAATCATTCATCAAGAATGTAATATACAGAATAATGTTTAATCAAACCAAGTAATTGTAAATAAATTATCCCCATCCTTATATCCCCACAAGATAATAAAAACCCACCTTTATATCCCCTTTTGGCTTTAAATGCCAAAGATATGCATATATCCTGTGCATACCTAATTCCATCCTTATGCCTCCAAGAACCTCCAGAAGTGCCACAACACCTAGCACAACATCCAAATTAGAGTATAATAAATTTCCACAAAACCAGTTAGTCATAAACACAACTAAAGTATTGTTAACAATAAAACATTGGTCAATAGCCAACATTACCTTTGGGAACTATAATCTCAATACCATAATATGTACACAATCAGATTTAACAACATAGTAGTATAGAAATGTCAAACATTATAGTCCACATCTCCATTATGTATTTAGGCTAAGTACACATCCATAATTTATTCACACTCATTGACAATGTAACAACCATATATATTACCCATTAAGGAATTTTCATAACAAAGTATAGGAAGAATAATTCAATACCTTACTATCTTCCAACATCAATAACCAGATCAACTTACAAATTTAAGGATAATTATATTTCCATAGAGCAGGTGCCACATAATTTATCCAACATATTAGCCTTAGGACAAGTATCATAATTACAGTAGTTTTAGTTTAAAAGACGTACTGGCCCCTTAATTAGACTCTATCTCCTTCATTCCTTGAAAATTACAACATGTCTAACCATCTTATAAACTAAATAAATTACACATTCAAGGAATAAATGGTTTGCTTCATACTCCATTTTAGAATGATTTTACTCTTGCCATTAGTTGAAGGATATATCATTTGAATAACTATATAACAATCCTCGAACCCAAAATGAATACAATTGTCATTTTCTTAAAAGTAAAGTTCAAGAAGGATTGTGGAAATTTTAGTATTTCTATTCTCCTTATTAATATCAACTACTTCAACATTTACTAAGGCATAAGGGCAGTAATTTAGTATAGTATCAATTATCTTACATCTAAGTCAACCTAAGAAATTACATTATTACATATATGCTTAGGAACCCAACCCTTACCATATAACCAAATTAAAAATCCACTTCATTGAATTGACACACTTGTTCTGTTGATTCTAAAGGGAAGAGTAAGCAATTATGAGAAGAAGGAAATTCATTCTGACTTACCTTAGAGTAGCCCAATTTACCTCAATGCCTTCCAAGGAGTTATGAAAAGATTTGGAAATGAGCTCCCTGAGAAGATGCTGTCTCCGGTGATGGTGGTGGTAGCAAGTGGCGGCCTTCTTAGCTCTCTCCTCTCCCGTGTAGGAACCGAAAATGAGTTAGTGGGTTAGTATCTAGAGCCTTCAGGAAATGTGATAAAAATGGGTGGGACAATTGGCATGATCTTGTTAAAGGGGTGGACACATGGCATGATCTCCATGTGCATCTACTCTCCATTTTGCTAAATTAGCACAAGGCAAGCTTCCTCAAGTTAAGCTTTTTTCTAGGTCCTTAAGTTTTGTAAAAATTTTAAATTCCACCTGACATTTCAAATTTTATAATTTCCACCATCCTTTGACTCATTTTCCTTTCACATAATTCTCCTAAAATTTAAGAAATTTTCAAGTAGGTCATTAAAGACTTTTATTTTATGAAGAATTTCCAAATGAAATTCCAAGATGTTACAGACATCCTAAGACAAACACTTTCCATTTGACCCAAGTCGAGTGCACCATCACTCTAAAGGATGTGGTGGTGCAATATGGTTTTCCTTGTAGCCGAAGGGCTGTTACTGTGGGAAACGCGAATGATTGGGATTGGGTTTGTGTTGTTTTTGTTGATCACATTGCATGTATTGAAGATATTTTGATGACAACAAACATTTTAAAAAATTTCCCCTTGATCTTCATTGTTGAAACTTTCATCGAATTCATGGAAGTCCAAAGCAAAGTGTTGAATCTCTTGTTTTTAGCCTTTAGGACTTAAGAATTCTATCTAAGAGTAGTTGAATGGAAAAAAAAATCACTTTCAAAACTCTTGAGAAAATATTTTTGGACTGCTTTAATACGATATAACTAATGGCTTTCAAATTATTTAAAGTGTAAAAACTATGTTTAAAGCCATCGGTAAGCAAGTAGTCGATCGATCAAGGTCTGGGAGTTTCTTCCAGAGACTTGCCGATTGACTGATTACTAGAAAGAAGTCGACCACTTGATCTCAGAGGAACATCAGCACCTTTGATAGAGAGGAGTCAGTCAATCGTCGAGTAGCAAACAGTCGACCGATACCTCATTAAAAAGTATCAGTAGACCATTGGCTTGTAACTGGTCGACTGCATAGTAATACGAAAAATGTGCTGACAAAAGAACAATGACTAGTTTTGTTCCAAAAAGCTTGCAAACTTTTTCCAACGTCTCTTTTGCACCTTGAACTATAAATATAAGCTACATTGGCTCACTAATCAATAAGAAAACATTCCATTTGTCTCTAAAATTCTCTAAAGTAGCTTTTCTTCCTAATCATTACTCAAACCAGTGCTTCATTGTATATTCACTTTGTAAAAGAGAGTTATCCACTTCTTCTATCCTTCTGATTTGTATACTCGAGGATTTAGGTTCCTTCAGTGGGTGTTTGGGAAAAACATTAAGTAAGGGGGAGATAAACCTTGGAAGGAAAAGTTTCTCTAATTGTAATAATGGCTTACAAGTGCCCTTTCTTAAACTTGTGGATATAGTGAAAAATCTCAGAAGAAATCTTGGGGATTAGATGTAGGCTTGGGTTTGCAAGCTGAACCAGGATAAACTTACTATGTTTGATCTTCTTACCATATCTCTCTTTATTTTCTTGCATTTATTTCTTATTCCTTGCACTTCTACAAACTCATCTTGACTTAATCTTTCTTTGTTGATATAAACTTTCTTTTTAGTTTTTGACTTATGCATTAAGATCTTTTCAACTTCAAATAAGATTTTCAGAAGTTTTTAATCACCCAATTACCCCATTCTTGGGTGTTAGTCATTTCTATCAATTTTGTTAGGACATTTAAAACTTGTACTTTTAGAATGCTTTAACTTTTTTTTTTTGTCTTTCAGACTTTGAATTTGATGTAAAACTTGATAACTATGGCTGGAACCCAAGAGGGGGGTGAATTGGGTTAAATAACAATTTTCTTAAAAGTTAATTGGAAGTTCAAGCTAATTAAATACTCAGTAGAAATTCGTTGATAGTACAGAAAACAGAGTAATATCAAAATGAATGAAGATATAGTGCAATTAATCCAATGCAAGGCTTTAAACAATTAAAGAAATAAGGGAAAGAAATAAGCACAAATATTTATACTGGTTCAGCTTAATCCAAGCCTACATCCAGTCCTCAAGAACACTTCTTGAGTTTTTCACTATGAACCACAAGTTTATACAAAAGGGCACTTGTGAGCCACTACAACAGAGATCCTTTTCTTTCCAAGGGTGTCTCTCCCCCTCACAAATTTGTTTCCTCACAAAAGCAGACTCAAGGAAGAACTTCCTTGATCAATACACTCAGAGGAAAATGGTTTTTCAGAAGAAACTCTCAAAACATAGTGAATAAGACAGTAACAAGCTCTCTAGGAATAAAGTGATTTGAAAAAGATTTACTTTGTAAGAATATAAGGCACACTTAATGTATTTCCTGATCCTTTGAACCTCCTTAAGGCTGATATTTAAAGACCAAAGAGGAATAGAGCTGTTAGAGATGAATCCCAAAATAGATTTGCATGATGTCAGCAAAAACTAGCCGTTATAACACATTTTCTAATGTCGGTGGTCGACCACTGTGGCATAATAGTCGACCAGTGAGTTCCAGAAGTGATTCACCAGTTACGGTGGTCCACCAGTTGAATTACATTGGTCGACCAGTGCTTGCTCTCATTCATCTTCTGGAGTTAGATGGTCGACCAGTGGAATGATGGTGGTCGACCAGTCTTTAATGCTTCAAAAGATTTTTCTTTACTGAAACACGATGGTCGATCAGTGTCCAAGGAGTGGTCAACCAGTGATATGTAGTCTTGTTCACTGGAGTCTATTGGTCGACTAGGGAAAGTAGAGTGGTCGACCAGTGTGTCACCATCATTATAGTCTTTTGCTTCTGGACTCCGTTGGTCGACCAGTGCAGGTAGGTTGGTCGACCAGTGTGAAGCTGAAATTCAAAAGTCTATAGAAAATAAAGTCTCATTAATTAGACGTGGACTATTTTGAGTTGTTTTGTCATTCATCAAAATCAGATGTTGCTTTAAATGTAATGAATTCAACAATCTCCCCTTTTTTGATGGTGACAACCAAATTAAAATAGGTGAATAATTGACATACTCCCCCTGAATTATATAACCTTTGGTACAAAGAAAATTGAGAAGCCAATAAGATAGATTTATCATTAGTACCATAACCATTAAATATAACACTAAGGAGTAGAGATATGTTCAGGATATAAGAGCATTAATAAAGTTAGAGAGTAGCAAATATAATAAAGCATAATCCCTAAAACAATAAATACTTCTCCCCCTTTGTCATCAACAAAAGGAAGGGGGAAGGTTCTCATCCCTGAATCCCTATGGCTGCTGCTCAATGCCTTTGGTGAAGATCACGAAGTATATCCTTAATCTGTTGGAGTTCAGAGGCTTGAGCAGAAGAGGCTACTTCCAATGATTGAAGTCTAGTATTCAGAGAATCCATTAAGGTGAGCATGTGATTTGAGTTGTCCAATAGATCTTTCAACATATGAGATGATGTATCAGTAGAAGTAGAAGGACCGGCTGAGGGATCTACTGAAGGAACCATCTCTTTTTCTTCTTCAGAATCTTCTTCATTACTAGTTTCTTCTGTTCGAGTACTCATGCCACTCTCTCTTCTTTCTCGAGGCCTCTTCATAGTCACATTCTCAGGAGCTCTTCTCCATTCATTTTAAACTAACTCAAAATTCATCAGTCTCAAGGAGTTTTGATCAATGATGGAAGCGGGTTTCATAACATTAAAGTGATTGTTGATTCTGCAGTGTTTAACAATCTTGGAGACTATGTGAGCATAGGACAGAGGAGCATGATGCTTTGAAACACTAGAGGCCATCCATTCCATAATGAGAAGTGGAATATTAAATTGAGTTCCATTTAAGATGCAGGCCATAATAAAGAACTTAATTCACTTCCTCCGGCCCAATTTCCAGGTTTGTTGATAAAAATGTGAGTGATAACATTAAGCAATAATATGTCATTGGCATCTAGAGTTGATCTTGATTCCCTGACTAGAATATTCAACTTCCCTATTGATAATCCTATAAGTTTCCTCTTTTTTTTTATAATCAATAGAGCTTATAGAATAATAACTATCAGAGAAACACATATACGAGTTATTAGGAGGTGGAATCCCAATGATTTTAGCAAGTTGAGTTTCACTGAAGAGAATTTTGGTTCCTCTGACTTCAGCAGTACATATCCCCCTTTTTGAATTATATTCAAACGTAGTATAGAATGCTTTAACAACTTCATCTGACCAATGACCCTTGTATTTCACAAAATTCTTCAAACCCATATTCTCTAGACAATCAATGAAAGGCATATTTCTTTGAGCAAAAAAATCCTAATCTAAGTATTTACTGAGAAGAACTTTTCTAGATTGGAAGAATTGGGCATACCTTTCTTTGTGTTCCTAAGTAACCAGAAGATCTCCCATGGGTAGAGTACTTGGATTTTTGGTCCTAGTCTTCTTTGATCGTGAAGATGAAGCCATTGAAGAACTTCGAAAAATTTGTGGGGAACATGAGATTAGGGCAAAGCCATGAGAGGAGGTAATTTGTTGTTGTATTCAAGCAGAAGGCTTCAAAAAAGCCCTAGAACTTGTGATTTGGGATGAAAATGATGATTAAAGTTCAAAATCTTGAAGAAATTTTACCTGGCAGACGAAGAGACTTGGTCGACCAGGAGAGCAGGGGAGTTTGGCCAACGCGAAAAGTGAAGAATGATTTTAGAATCACTAAACCTTAATATATATTTGCATAATTAAATTAGTGTTGGTCGACCAACGTATGTTCACTGGTCGACCATTAAGGGGATGAGAAGCGAAGATGAGCTTACTGTCAAGCATTGGTCGACCATCGTGAATGAGTTGGTCGACCATTCCTGACCAGAATAGCCTTAGTTAGCCATTGTCTCGAGTTGGTCGACCAGTCTGAGTACCTTGGTTGACCACTTGTCTTATGTAGCAAAAGTATTCACTCAGTGTCCAGCGTTCGTCACCTGGAATTGGACGTTGGTTCAATGTAGGCTTCGTTGGTCGACCAACCAACTTCAGAATCAAAAATCTTATTGATTTCAGAGTGTAAAAGGATAGCGAGCCTTAGGGGATTTTTATGAGGATAAATTCCTGCAAAATATTTTTAGTGGACACTCCGAAGCTCAAATTAGTAAGGTGAAATATTATAAAAAGGACTGAATTTAAACATATATGCAATGGTGAAACAATTTAAAGTTCAAATGGATTTGCCATGCTAAGTTCTCTTCTTATAAAGCTAAATCTTTTCTTATATAGAGGTTTTGTAAAGATGTCAGCTAATTGAAATTCAGTTTGCACAAATTCAAGTAGAACATCTTGCTTTTTAACATGATCTCTTAGAAAATGATGTCTTATTTCAATATGTTTAGTCCTCGAGTACTGAACTAGATTCTTGGACAGATAAATGGCACTTGTATTATCACATCTGATGGGAATATTTTTAAGAAACACACCAAGATCCTCAAGTTGTTGCTTCATCCATAAAATTTGAGCACAGCAACTTCCAGCTGTAATGTATTCAGCTTCAGCTGTGGATAAGGCAACACTATTTTGCTTTTTGCTAAATCAAGAGACAAGAAAATTACCAACAAATTGGCAAGTTCCACTTATACTCTTTCTATCAGTTTTGCTACCCGTAAATTCAGCATATGAGTAGCCAATTAAAACATTTGAGGATCCTTTAGGATACCATAAGCCCATTTTAGATGTGCTAATCAAGTATCTCAAATTTTTTTTTTTACAGTTTTAAAATGAGATTCCTTTGGACAAGCTTGAAAATGTGCACACATGCAAATACTAAACATGATATCGGGTCTACTAGTAGTTAAGTATAAAAGTGATCCAATCATACCTTGATACTTGGTTATGTCAAATGGTTGACCCTCTTCGTCTATATCCAAGTTTGTTGAGGTGCTCATTGGTGTAGATGTAGGTTTTGCATTTTCCATTCTAAATTTTTTTAGCAATTTTTTAGTATACTTGGTTTGACTTACAAATGTAACATGCTCCATTTGTTTGATTTGAAGCCCAAGGAAGAAGTTGATTTCACCCATCATTGACATCTCAAATTCACCTTGCATGATCTTGGCAAACTCTTTTGCAAAGCTTTTCATTAATAGCCCTAAAAATAATATCATCAACATAGATTTGCACAATAATCAAGTCATGCTTTTCCTTTTTAAAGAACAATGTTGTGTCAACCTTTCCCTTGAAAAATTATTTTCTAAAAGAAAAGAGCTTAATCTATCATACCAAGCTCTAGGAGCTTGCTTGAGACCGTAAAGAGCCTTTTTTAATTTGAATACATAATTAGGTTTTTCAAAATCTTCAAAACCAGGAGGTTGCTCAATATAGACTTCTTCCAAAATATTGCCACTGAGGAAAGCACTCTTTACATTCATTTAAAATAGTTTGAAATTATGTATGTATGCAAAAGTTAAAAGCATTCTAATAGCTTCAAGTCTAGCCACAGGTGCAAAAGTTTCATCGTAGTCAATGCCTTCCTCTTGATTATAAAATTTTGCAACTAGTCTAGCCTTGTTCCTAATCATAATTCCATTTTCATCTAGTTTATTTCTAAATACCCATTTTGTGCCAATTATTGTATGATTATTTGGTCTAGGTACTAAATCCCAGACTTAGCTTCTTTCAAATTGGTTTAGTTCTTCTTGCATAGCCAAGATCTAATATTCATCAATAATAGCATCATAAATATTTTTTCGGTTCACTATGAGAAAGAAAGGCAAAGTGATTACAAATATTTCTAAGAGAGTTTCGAGTTGTTACCCTTTGTGATGCATCCCCTATGATGAGTTCTTTGGGATGGCTTTTGGCATACTTCCAATCTTTTAGAGGGTCATCATTGTTGCTGATAGTGATCTCCTCAAGAGGTATTTTCTCTTCTTGTGATATTTCTTCTCCATGATGTATAGTGATCTCTTCCTTTGCATTTCCTTCATGATCCTTCTTTACTTTATCATCCAAGGAAAGGTTTTTGAAAGAATCTAACACTTCATAATCATTAGTACAATCTTTAAGAAAGGGGTTAGATTTATCGAAGACAACATGTATGGATTCTTCAACAGTTTGTATTCTTTTGTTATAGACTCTATAAGCTTTGCTAGTGCTAGATAACCAAGGAAGATTCCTTCATCGGCTTTGGCATCAAATTTTCCCAAATTTTCTTTTCCATTGTTCAATACAAAGCATTTACAACCAAAAACTTGAAGATGAAAAATATTGGGCTTTCTTCCTCTGTACAATTCATAGGGGGTTTTCTTTAAAATTGGCCTTATTAAGGCTCTATTCATTATATAGCAAGCAGTATTAAAGGCATTAGCTCAAAAGTATTGAGGAATATCCCTTTCATTGAGCATTGTTCTTGTCATCTCCCCTAGTGTTCTATTTTTCCTTTCAACAACACCATTTTGTTGAGGAGTTTTGGGATATGAGAAGTTATGCTCAATCCCATTTTCATCACAAAACTACATGAAGTTATGGTTGTCAAATTCTCCACCATAATCACTTCTAATTCTCAAAATGGTCAAGTTTTGTTCTTTTTGAATGAATTTTGCCAATTTTAGAAAAGATTTGAAAGCTTGATCCTTTTGAGCTAATAAGAGAGTCCATGTGTACCTTGAATAGTCATCTACAACAACTAGTGCATAGGAGTTGCCTCCAAGACTCTTTGTCCTAAATGGTCCTACAAGGTCTAGATGGAGAAGTTGTAATGGTTTTGTAGTTGAAACAATATCTTTGGTTTTAAAAGAGCTTTTGACTTACTTACCCTTTTGACAAGCATCACAAAGTCCATCATTTTCAAATTTTATTTTGGGTAAGCCAATCACAAGATCTCTCTTGACTAATTTATCTAAAAGGTTCATGCTAGCATGAGCCAATTTTCTGTGCCAAAGCCAACTTTCCTCATTTACACTAATTAAGTATGTAGAGTCTATAGAAAAATCTTCATCAAGATTTATAACATAAACATTATTGATCCTTTAACCAATAAGCTTAATTTGCTTATCATTGATGTTCTCAACTATGCAACGAGATGAATCAAAAATAATTTTATTTTCTTTGTCGCATAGTTGACTGATGCTAAACAAATTATGGTTGAGGCCTTCAACATATAATACATTTTCAATGGGTGTTGAAGAATTCTTGCCAACCTTACCAATACCTTTAATCAAACCTTTGTCGTTTCTTCCAAAGGTCACTTTGCCTCCATTTGGAGATAGGGAAGGAAACTTGGATTTGTCTTTAGTCATATGCTTAGAGCAGCCATTGTCTAAGTACCATTTTTCACTTCTAGTTTCGAGACAACTCTACAGAAAATTCCAACTCCTTTTAGGTACCCAAATTTGTTTGGGTCCTTCCTTGTTAGTTGTTCCTTTAACAACCCACTTTTTTCTTGTTTTCGTTTGGAGTCATTTTTTTGTAGTAGCAGAAGTTGGAAATATGTCCTTTTAAACCACAATAAAAATAAGTAATGAAGGGACTATTTGACATTATTGTTGGAACAAAGAAATTGTTGTAATATTTTTGCCTAGCTTTAGGTTTGTAACCTATCCCGGCTTTGTCAAAAACACATCTTTATTTTCCAAGCAATATGTTCAAATTGTCTCTTCCTTGTATAAATTTTGCAAGGGTGGTTTTCAAATCCTCATTTTCTTTTTTTAAATCATTGCATCTATAACAAGGACAATTATCTTTTGAAGAGTTAAGCAATGATTTCATGCTTGCATTTTCTTCTATCAAAATAGAATTTTGTTTTTCAAAGTCCAGACTTTCTTTCTTGAGTGTGATAAGATCATTTTTCAAACTTGAAATTTCACTCTCAAGTAAAGAAATCTTTTGTTTTAAAATGCTTAACTTTTTTGCAAGCTGTAAAGATTTATCATGCAATTCTTCAAAAGCTTCTTGTAATTCATCAAATAATATGAGGGTTCAAAAGAAATTACCTCTTCATTGTCTCTTCCCATGAGACAAAGATTTGTTTCTTTACTTTCCTCCTTATCTGAATTCCTTGAAGTGCCCAACTGTATGGCAAAATTTTCAGCTTCTTTTGCCATGAAGCAGATGTTAGCTTCTTCATTTTCTTCATCTGATTCACTATCTGCTCAGATTGAAGAAACATATGCCTTCTTATTTTTGTCATGGCCTCTCTTTTCATCTTGTTCTTTGTTGAGTTGTGGATATTCCCATTTTAGATGCCCAACCTTTTTGCATTTATAGCATGTAGGGCCTTCTTTGCTATCTTGGTCTTTTCTCCATTTTCTTGTATTTTTGTTCCTCATAAATTTTTTGAATTTTTTGATAAAAAGGACAATATCTTCTTCATTGATCTCTTCTTCTTCATCACTTTCTGCTTCTAGTTTCTTGGAGAAAGATGACTTCAAGGAGAGAGTCTTCTTTTTCTTGGATTCATCTTCTTGCATCATTTCCAGAATTTTTGGCTCATAGTTTTAAAGATTTCCAAACAAAGCTGTGAGTGATTTCATGGATTCTCCTTTTATTTCCATGATTGCAGTTCTCTTAGCTTCCCATTCAGGAGCAAGACATCTCAATATCTTGGTGGTTTGAGAAGATTCTGCGTAAGTTACACCAAGAGCTCTTAGATGGTTAGCGATGTGAGTAAATCTTAATTGCATTTTACTTATGCTTTCATCACTTTTCATTTTGAAATTTTCATATTCATTTGTAAGAGTACTAATTTTTGATTCCTTAACTCCTTGAGTTCCTTCATGTACAACTTCCAAAGTGTCCCACATCTCTTTGGCAGTTGTAAAGCTAGAAACTCTAAAATATTCATCTTGACTTAAGGCACTAACAATAATCATTATAGTATTAGCATTTAGATGAACCAATTTTTTTTCTGATTCAGACCATTCTCTTTTGGGTATTGGAATACTTTGCCCTTCAACAACCTTCATAGGTATGTAAGGTCCATTTTCCACAATATCCCAGAGGTCTAGGTTTACTGCATTAAAGAATAGTTTTATCTTGGATTTCCAGAAGCTATAATGATTACCATTAAAACCAGGAGGTTTTGTAAAGGAGCTTCCTTCAGGTAAAATACAATCACCAAGACCAGCCATTATATACTCTTAGACTGTTAAGTCTTTAATCAAGAGCCCAAACTCTAATACCAATTGATAACTATGGTTGGAACCCAAGAGGGGGGTGAATTGGGTTAAACAAAATTTTCTTAAAAGTTAATTGGAAGTTCAAGCTAATTTAAATGCTCAGTAGAAATTTGTTGATAGTACAGAAAATAGAGTAATATCAAAATAAATGAAGATATAGTGCAATTAATCAAATGCAAGGCTTTAAACAATTAAAGAGATAAGGGAAAGAAATAAGCACAAATATTTATACTAGTTCAGCTTAATCCAAGCCTACATCCAGTCCTCAAGAACACTTCTTGAGTTTTTCACTATGAACCACAAGTTTATGCAAAAGGACACTTGTGAGCCACTACAATAGAGATCCTTTTCTTTCCAAGGGTGTCTCTCCCCCTCACAAATTTGTTTCCTCACAAAAGCAGACTCAAGGAAGAACTTCCTTGATCAATACACTCAGAGGAAAATGGTTTTTCAGAAGAAACTCTCAAAACATAGTGAATAAGACAGTAACAAGCTCTCCAGGAATAAAGTGATTTGAAAGAGATTCACTTTGTAAGAATATAAGGCACACTTAATGTATTTCCTAATCCTTTGAACCTCCTTAAGGCTGATATTTAAAGACAAAGAGAAATAGAGCCGTTGGAGATGAATCCCAAAACAGATTTGCATGATGTCAGCAAAAACTAGCCGTTATAACACATTTTCTGATGTCAGTGGTTGACCACTGTTGCACGATGGTTGACTAGTGAGTTCCAGAAGTGATTCACCAGTTACGGTGGTCGACCAGTTGCATTACATTGGTCGACCAATGCTTGTTCTCATTCATCTTCTGGAGTTGGATGGTCGACCAGTGGAATGATGGTGGTCGACCAGTCTTTAGTGATTCAAAAGATTTTTCTTTACTGGAACACGATGGTCGACCAGTGAGATGCAGCCTTGCTCAGTGGAGTCCATTGGTAGACTGGGGCAGGTAGAGTGGTCGACCAGTGTGTCACCATCATTATAGTCTTTTGCTTCTGGACTCCGTTGGTCTACTAGTGCAAGTAGGGTGCTCGACCAGTGTGAAGCTGAAATTCAAAAGTGTATAGAAAATGAGGTCTCATTAATTAGACATGCACTATTTTAAGTTGTTTTGTCATTCATCAAAATCAGATGTTGCTTTAAATGCAATGAGTTCAACAAAACTAACAATGTATGTGCTTTTATTTAAATATATTTCCTTTATAATTAATATGTTTACGTTCAAATTTATATAAAGATTTAATGCAATTTCTAGCATCGATTAAAACAAATGTTAGATCATAAAATTAGTGTCATATCTTCAATCAAAACTGACGTTAAACCATAAAATTAGTGTCGGTCAAAACCAACATTGACAAAAAAAAATAAAGTCATCTAAAACCATCTAACGTCAGTCAAGACAGATGTTAAATACCATTTAACATCGGTCAAAATCGATGTTAGATTATAACTTTAGCATTGGTCAAAACCAATGCTAAATGATAGCATCGAAGTCGGTCAAAATAGATGCTAAATGATAGCATCTAACGTCGGTCAAAACTGACTTTTGATGATAAAATTAGACTGACGCTAAATTTTAGGCATCTAACGTTAGTTATTCCTACAGTTATTTAAACTGGCGTTAAGTTGTTTAATGTCAGTCAAAACCTACGCTAAATGATATTTTTGACCGATTCTAAATGCTACTTTTTTTATAGTGAATTCTTATCTTAACAATTTATTAATTAAATTATAAATCTATTTTAAACTAAAATTTTGCTTATATAAAAGATTGATGTTGTGAAATAAGGAAATATTTATTTGTTATAAAATCGGGAGAGATTTATATATAGTATAAGGAAAATTTTATAAATATCCTTGTAATAACTGAGAATTATATCTTTGCAATGCTGAACATTTTCGTTTCAATATATAATAATTAATAGTATTGGAAAGACTTAAGTGCAAAGAATATGAAGTTAAACAGTAATTATGTAAATAAAGCTTATTTTGGAATTTGTGTTGTCTTTAGGATTTGATTGTAGAAATTGAAAAGTTACTCAATGGGAGTTTTATGTTTGATAGAGACCATGTGTGATGCCCCAAACTAGTAGGTCCATAATCGGCTCAATGAGTGAGATAAACCCTCACCCCTAGAGGCCTAAACTAACTATCGCTTTAATCATATATAGTCACAAGGCAACAATTCATAAAGCAATGAAATGCCATAAAACACATAATGACATTTATTTCAAAAGAGCGGGGGATTTCCATTAATTATAAAATAATATTCTTTACAACTAGTCTCAATGTTATAAACATTCTCATGGAACCAAGATATATGAAATAATTTTAGTGTCACGCTCCAAAACCAGACATGTGATCAACAAAGAGAATGAGAGTTTTCCCCACCCTATAAGCTTAACACCTATGACCTCATACAATGCCCCATCAATTTATCCTTTTATTATTCACAATCACAGTTATTCAACACAAAAAATTTGATACATTAATATGCTGGATTCTCAATAAGCAATTTAATTTATTAATAAGGACTAATTCTTTGCACAAATAACATGCTCATACATCAACCAACATTACGCAATATCAAGGGCCCAACCTTCATTATCCATTACATGCATATACAAAAGATGTCCTAGAACCCTCCTACTAGGTCACATAGAGACCTCTAAGATAATAAATCACAAGCATCATATTCTCAAGAAATGTTCCCCTAAAACGAGAAGGGGTCCTTTAGTGAGAATGAGTCTGCTACTTGCCTAGGAGACTTAGTACAGAATAATATGGAGAGATTAAAAAGAAAAAGTGAGTGATAACTTAGTGAGTAGGTGAAACCTTACCATAAAAAAAGCTAATGCACTTAATATTGAAATAAGATAAAGTGAAATATCTACTAAATAGAGGATTATAGGGTATGGTATCAAAACCTATACCCATCATCTCAGGCCCTCAGTCAAGGTACAATTTTCTCTTGAAAGTTATCTTATAAGTGTCTTGTTACACCTCGAAACTCAGAGCTATGACTAGCATAGGATCAAGATATGTGCCTCCATAAGCCTTACCTCATAACTAAATTGACTTGACTTCACTTATGATTGCACCCTAAAGCTTTTCCTCTTTAGAAAAGAAAGCATACGATCACAATGAATAAACCAAGTATAACATTTTTACTTCTTATAAGCCTCAAGTTTTATGTACATACAAACATACACACATAGAGTGTTTAATTAATCCTCTTTAACACTAGAAGGTCCTAACAAACAAACAATGATTATTCAAAATACATATTAGAACACTATGTGACTATAACTATATAGGATGTTGAGGACTCTACTTGTAGTTTTTGAAGCAACTTCAATAACCAAACTAAGAATCCAAGTTAATATCGGCCTTTCTTGGCTTAAGCTACTCAACGTACCCAAATACATGACTTCTAACTAGACCAGTAACATGTTAAACACGGAGTAAGCTCCATAAGCTCAATGAGTAGATAATTGAGCAATGCCACAATGAGACAAGCCTAAGGAGGTCAGTAAAATAGAAAAGACGATAAAAAAGTAAAATAAGATTGGTATAAACAAGGAGAATTTATAAGTTTTAAAATTTTAAATAAAGTTGAAATCATAAATAAACAATACTAAAAGCTTAATTAACTCAATAACATAAGCACGACAAGATTCACAAACATGCACATCACAACTATCTCAAGTAAACCATACATGAAATACACCACCAGGTAGGCTAATATGGGCCTACCTCAAATTTTGGTATGTTCCCTACGAAACTCAATCATGGATTCATTTAACCCTAATTTCTTCCATAATTATAAGTTTAACTCACACATTCATACTGCTTTCACAATTGGTGAACAATATTCTTATATAACCAAAAGTTAACTTAATAAATACATGCTCATCCACCTTTAAAGAGTTTTAGGGAAGAAAATAAGTAAAGCCAAGGTAGACTATTTCCTCTCGTTAAAGTATGAGTTATATTTATTACATTCCACTATCATGCTACAATTCACATATTGCACAAGGGGGCCTTGCAACTATTCCTTAAGTTTCCCCAAGTTTTGTGGATACCATGCAATATGGGGTGTTGGGATGGGTTATGTTGCTGGTATTACCTCGATGTAAAACTCACAGTCACGGTTGGGAGGCAAGCCTGGTAGTTCCTTTGGAAGACGTCTGAGTGTTCCCTCACAATTGACACTTGATCAGGGCCCACTATATACTCCTTGACATCTAGAACAAAAACAAAGAAACTCTTTAACCCTTTCTTCACCATGTGCCTAGCACAAGCCAGAAGGACTAGATCATTGGGTACCTCACTTTGGTCACTCTCAAACAAAAAAGAGCTTACCTGGCATACTAAATTTCACTTGTTTGTAATTACAATTAAGGGTTGCATAACAAGACCATAGCCAATCCATCCAGAGAATGACATCAAAAGCTATCATATTTAGCAGCATTAAATTGCTTTGGTATTCATTCTAATTACTACAATGAAATCAACAACATATTCTAAATCCAAAATCAGAGTCTCATCTATAGCTGTAGTAATTAAGAAAGACCCACCGATACTAACTGGTACTTGCGTAAACTGTCTTACAAACAAGGAATATACATAAGAGGGTAAATTTCTAGATCAAACGACACACATTTCATAAGAGTACATGGAGGGTCTGCCTATCACAGTGGTGTTCGAGGCCTGAGCATCTTGGTGGTTGGAAGCAGAGACTTTAACCTAGCCACAGTCATCCATCGGTTGACTCCTACCTCTCTGACTACCTCTGCCTCTACCCACACTACTTCGTTATGCCGAAAAAGAATAGGTTCCATTAACTAGAAAATGATATCTACTAAGGGTGAGAGAGGTAAGCCAATCGTCATCTAGACGCATCGACTAACTAAGGATAGCCTCTTCTTATATAGCCCCGCTGACTACATAGAAAGCAACAAGAGTAGCCCCTAAACACATACTTGCGTGGTAGCATCTACACTTAGAATACTTTGCCTACGATATTTTTGCTGCGATGCCTATCTCACAAAGAAGAAGAGCTGTCCCTAAAACCTCGAAGGTCCCGTAGGAGTTGATTGCCCCTTGCTTAGAGGCCTTGGAGCTCTAGAAATACCACTATAACTAGAAAACCTGTCTTCATTCCTACCATCCCTCTTCTTTATTAGGCCTTCAACCTCATCCTTTTTGTTTATATTAGGGGGTGATATTAGATACATCAGTGGAGCTACACTAGATGTATGTTCTACCGAGGCATTGCTAGCGGTGGCTTGCCTCTCCTATTACGAAGGCTGGATCAACTTGTGGTGCCTCGTGTGGTGGAGGAAGTACTCAGGCCAAACTCAGAACATCTTGCCCATGCTCACTTTCAGCATGTCCTTCAAAATCCTATTCTTGGACGGGATGATTGACTGGTTGTGATGAGACCCTGCCAGAGCCTGCATACTCCCCTGCTTCAACAAGCCCTCCGGCTTGCATTAGAGGTCCTTAAAATCTACAACAACACCATTCACTTTAGTTCCAAGAATGCATGACCCCTATATAAGAGATTATGACATGGAGGAAAAGAAATAACCATACCTACTTGGCTTTTAGCTGACCCTCACTCTATGGTCTTGTTGCGGTTCATGAACAAAGATAGAAGGTCGGCCAAGGTTACCTTGCTTTGTGACCTGTAAGAGACTTAAAACTTGTGCTCTGATACCACTTTGTCACATCCTCAAAACACTGCATGTGACAAGAACTATAGTAAGACTACCCTTATACTGTAAGCCTAACAACATAACCCCAAACAAGAAAATATGATCACAACAATCCTTTGAAAATATATAGAGAAAATGATATTTTCTTGCGTAACTCAGAGAGTAAATGATTTATCATTTCATTCATAGCATCATATAGGTTATACAAAGAATCGATGGCATCCCATCTCTTGTTCCGAAAAGAAAATCCATATCCCTAGGTCACATTCCAAAAAAAAAAGTACAAAAATGTCCTAGGCTACCTATGTAGTCACAGATAGACACCTAGAGTTCCAAAATGAATTAGCAAGACCTGAAAGCAAGGGACCAACCCAAGGATCAAAATAGAGTTGGTGAACTCGGAAACCTGTTACTCTTCAAGATGCTCACCCACTTTGGTTACGGACTCTAAAAGTATTCAAGAGTAAAAGGAGTATGAGTAATTCGATACTCAATAGGAGACCTAAAACTTATGCTCTGATACCACTTTGTCAAATCCCTAAAGCACGGCTTGTGACCAGCACAGTAGTAAGACTACCCTTACACCAGGAAAAATCCTTTAGTCTCGAATAATTAAGTAGCTTTCTAAATCGTAGTATGAGAGAGAAATCCAATCCAACCCTAATTAGCCATAACAGTATGCAATCCCTAATTTCATAGCCCCAGATTTTTCAAGTGCTACAACACAGCATGAAATAACCTCAAGTACCACACACGACATAAATTTCCACGAGTGCCACACATGACACAGATATCCTCAAATTCCACACATGACACAAATATCCTCAAATGCTACACAAGACACAAATATCCTTGAGTGCCACAAATGACACAAATATCCCAACAAGTGCCAATAACTCTGGCACAACATAGATGACTTGATATATCAAATAATGAAAATGCAACCAACTTCCCAAATAACAATATAATAAAATCATCAATTCACATACCCAATGGGAGTCATAATACCACCATTGTAAGTTTAAGAACATTCTACACTTTGATTAATTAATACTCTTGAAACTCGTTTTGGGATAGTATTCATAACCTTTTGAATTCAAGATATAATTTAATTATAAAAATAAAGTTGTTCACTCACCTCATTTCCAAGCTATACTTTACCGTATGTGTGATAACTTGAAGGAAGAATGAAGTCCCAAGATTATAAAGTTGTGCCCTATAAACTAACTACACGAGAAGGGAGAAATTAACCACAACTCCAACACGGTGCATAGGAGTAACATGTCGACTGCCTTTTACATGGCGATCGATTGGTACCTAACCAAATCTTACAGAAGGCAACTGGTTGACCAATTGTCCCTTACCAGCTGGCCGATACAACTCTAAATAAAAATAAGGCAGCCTAAATAGAGAGCAACTGATTAATTGGAAGTTACTTATCAGTCGATCAATGCATCCAGTAAGAAATTCCAATCCAACCAGAGAGTATATGGTCGACTAGTAGTCCCCCATAAATCAACTAATGCATTTTTGCCATGTTTGGACAATGCACTAGAGGTAGTCAATCAAATAGTGTCCCCATGACAATCAACTAATTGCTAACAAAATTCAAAAATTTAGCTGGCAAAAACTTCTCAATCCTTCCCAAAACTCCAAGCCAACCTAGAAATCACCCAATCAACTTCCCAACATCATATAACACATACCAAAGTAAGGAAAAATAACTTGCACTAAAGAATCCCAAGGATCACTTCAAGGATTTCTAAAAATTCCTAGAAAAACCCCAAATTTTTGGTTTAAGGAGAGATCATCCCTAAACATGATTCTTTATCAAATTATCTTTCAAAAATCTCCCTTAAGATTCAAATTTCAATAAGCGAAAGTTTTAAAACCATACCCAAATCCCCATTGACAAATATTCTCATTCACCCCTTACTTAGGGTTCTTAGGTTGCAAAAAAGAGAAGATGAATTAGGGAAGAACACTTACCACACATGAAGCTTCACCCAAGGAAGGAGAAAGACCATCACCAAGAAGCCTATAAGAGGAAAGGATGAAGAATTTCTAGAAGAAATGGAGAGGGAGAGAGCATTAACAAAGGAAAAGGAAAACGGGGTGAAGAAGATGAATAAGGAATATGCATTAGGAGGAAAAATATAAGCTTAAGGAAAATCATAAAATTCCCTTTATTTCCCCCTTGACCCTTATTCAAAAGTCAACAATCCCTATACTTAGCCACATATGGGTTAAATCACAATAGATCACAATATTTCTAATTACCAGACATTCAGGCATAAAACATAGTTTAATAACCATGAGCTTAGAAATGTCGATACCATAAGCATTACACAAAAGCACTCAAATTCCACTGGTTTGGAGCCAGTTCAACCGATTTTGTACCACTTCAAGCCCTGACTGATTTTTTACCCTGACTAGATCAGTCCCTAGGCTGGTCATTGGTCTGACTGACCGAATTTTGCATTCCATGACTTTTTTTTTATCAAATTACATGAACTTTGATATTTATGTGGGAGATAGAAAACGTTGATGTGGCAAGACTTAGAATTCAAAAAATTTAATGTGATGCCTGAGGATAACATTATAAAGTAGTGTTTGGAACTTGGACCAACTCGGTGGGTCAACCCGGAACCTAGAGACATAGGGCCAAAACTGGTTCAAGTCATACTTTTGGATCGACTAACAATCGACCCAGCTACAACCTAGATGACCTAGTCGAGTGACGTGGGTTAAGAAAAAACTAGTTCAAACAAAAAACATAACACTGGCACTTTTTATCTTCGGCCAAGCTTAATTGAGGGTCAAGCAGCCACAATGATTCACTTCATGGCAAAAGTTGTTAGAAATGTGCTCTAAAGGCAATCACTTTTAATATCAGATGTATAAACTCAATTATTAATTCAAAGAGGTTTTCTTCATCATTTATGTTCATATTCATAAACTCAAGATTAGATCATAATATGAGTAATGAAGTTTATAACACAAAACATAGTATAAAGGAAATTATGATGGTGATCATAATGTGAGATTTTTATCATGTGTAATTATGTATGTATATAAACTATCCCTAGTCATAGGGTCACCTGAGACTAGACATCAGTGATCTGGGTAGACTAACACATGTTATGCTTCTTGATTTGATCAAACAATTGTTCTCAAAAGCTGTAAGCATGAGATGTTTTGAATACACATGTGAATACTTGTTAAAGGTAACAAGTATATTGGATGACCTGTATGAGACATCACACATCACATAGATACCTATTCAAATTTTAGTGATAGGCCTCATAGCAACTAACAGTGTAAGTATCCTTAGACTTAAGGAACTCAAGTTATCTTGGATATAAATCTTGTGTTTTGACTTCATTCCTTGTTACCCACCATGGGTTATATTTCATGTATTGATTGGGCACAGTGTGAAGTATTCGAAGATATCTAAGTAATCAACAGAGGATTCACCACTTCTGCTAGAAGGAATCAAGATCATTGCTAAGAAGTTTTTGGCCAAAGCAGACTTATCATAAAGATAGTCTTCGGTGACATAGTTTAAAGTAATTGATCCCATAGGACAAGGAACTAACTACTTGGGCTAGACTTGACATAATCAAGTATAGTGGGAGTTGACGCAGGCCATACTCTGAACCAAGTGGGTATAAGAAAGTGAAAGGACACATTGCATAGACACGCTTTAGCTGCAGAAAGGTTTAAAGTCAAATAACTTACTTTCTGGTCAATCGGGGGTCACGATGTGTTGCTAAATATTGCTTGTAATCTATTTACAATCAAGTGTTGATTGTGAATGGCTAACATAGCTTGAAACCTAATGGATCGTATGCATAGAAATTCACTAGAAATGTGAAACATGCTTGAGAAGTTGATCCTAAATTGCAGAATTAATTAAAAAGGTAAGAGGATAAAAGAAATAGGAATATGTTTTTATTCCTATCCAAACAAGGAAAAGCCCAAATGAGAATATCTTAGCTATCCCATTCTCTCAAAGAGATTGGGCTTCTTAAGGTGCCACCTTAAGAAGCCCAACAAGGGAATGGTGCCCACTAAGGGAGTTAGGGCTTTAGGGTTTGAGATAGCACCTATCACTTTAACAGTAATAGTGAAAGCCACACGATATACTCTCTCTCTCAATTGTTGAGAAACTTGCTTTAGGAAATACTCTTATTTTCTTCTCCTTCATCTAAGAGGGTTTTCTCCATAACTTCTTCATGCTTGCTAACACAAGAACGAGAAGGAATCTCATTATTTAAAGAGGTTTTTTCTTAGCATATTTCGTGTGGATTACTATTAAAGGTATCCTATTTTGGATACTGGCTTGGATAGGTTGCTGCGCTACAAGAGGTATTTCTCTTCATCTTAATTACTTGGTTAATGTAATGGTAATATAAGTTGACCCTTTAGTTAATTAGTTTTAGAGAAAAATTTTAAAGTCCAATGTGTTCTATGATCTCTAAAATCCTAACAGTGGTATAAAAGACTACCTATAGTTACCATTACTTTAAGAATTTATGAGTATAATAGAAATCGGCATATTTAGGTTTTGTGTTTTTAAAACATGAATATGGTGTGATGCTTGTTTCGTTTTCTTTAAAATTTTGTAAAAAAGTGCATGAGATGTTCTTATGAGTTTTGTTGAGAAATATGTTTTGAATTTCCTTTATTGAAGAACATATTTTGATGCCAAACATGAACATTTTTAAAAGAAAAATATTTTGTTTTCATCAAAAGGGTTTTTTAAAGGAAAAATTGTTTTGATCGATAAACCCTATTTTTCTCTCTCTCTCTTAGCATATGTTTGTTTTGGCTTGAGAATAATATTTTCATATGAGTAGGAAAGTTCAGTTACCCAATAATATTGTCATACTGTGGAACCAACGACCTTTTTGCAAATATTAATAGTTTTGTAGGGACTCTTTGGAGTTTTTGCTAAAAACACTTGAGGTGCCAACTTAAGACTTGTATTTTACATTGAAACACTTAAGGGTCCCATTCTCTTCCACATAGGCAACCAATCAATTAAAAGAATTCATTTAGCATTCCACTAAAACCACTTTGGCCATTTTGATTCACTTTTAGCTAGTGCTCTTAACAAATTGTAGTGGGGGGAATTAACTGAGAAAAAAAGGATTGCACTACACCTACAAGCCCCACATTTTCGGCCATTAGCTAGATAATTGATAGTGGGCAACAACTAATAAATGAATGATGTTTCATTATACATTTAGCCACCCCATACTTTTAGCTAGTTGCATGATTTATTTTAAGGCACAAAACTTCATCCCTTTTGCTATTATGAGTGCACCATAAATTGCCCCTTGTTTCAATAGTAAAATAGAGAGAGAAGTGAGCTTTTCCACCTACCCGTGAGCACTTTATCTGTAGCAAACCGAGGGAGTGTTTTTTGCATAAATAGTGAGCTTCCTTCTTTCTCCTTGCTGCCACTAAATCAAGGGATTTGCTGCAGCAGAACCAATGAACTTCCTCTTCCCTTTTTGCTGCAATGTACCTGTGGAAGGTGAGCATTGTTGCTCTATTTTTTTGCACTAAAAATAGATCTGGCTTGAGAGTATTAGTGCCAAACCGAGAGAGAGTAAGTAAGGACTAAGCGTGAGCTTTCTTTGAGAGTTTTATGTTGTCCTTAAGCCACCAAAAAAAGAGATTAAACTAGTAGGAACCTCTATTTTTTTGCACTAAAAACAAAGGAGAATCTTGAAGGATCAAGTGAAACGAGAGCATAAGGTATGTGTTTTCTAAGTAAGAGTTTTCTTCATTTTTGCACTTGTTAAACTTGAAATTTTATTTATTTGAATTGCATGAGATTATGAAAGGATTAAATATGGTTATTATAAGAATTTGGGAGAGCCTTAAAGCAAAACAAATAGAGAAAACCATGTATGGGAAATGTTTCATGCATAACAGGGACTAAACTGAATAAATTGAAACTTTTATAGAAATTGCTATAATTTTATAAAAATATAGTTGTGACCTATGGACCAAGAGTAACCTAAATACATTCTTAGATCAGAAAAAGATAAAGCGAAGAATTATACAAGCCTAGGATCAGGTTAGAGACTAAACTGAATAAACTTAAAAATTATAAGAATGGACATAATTGTAGGATAAATTATATTTGTGATCTATAGGCTTGGGAGAAGCTATATGTGACCTTGTATCATTTAGATGGTAAAGGGAAAAATTAAAATAGCCAGAGACTTGAGTAAAGGAAAGGTTATTGGCTAAGGAGTAAATAAATTAAAAGAGAGACATAAATGTCATAATGCTTTTGTGTGACTACTTAGTTGGTTCGTAGGAGATTGATCAATATTATATTTTCGATTATTATTGCAAAATCTAGGTGAGTAGTCAACCGTACTCTAGTATATGACTTCACTATGAATTTGATTGTTGATGCTTGAAGTTCATAGTGTGAAGAAACATGGATAGAAGATAAGGAAAAATTCCTAAAAGGTGCATAATTTCATTACGTTGTATTTAGCTTGGTGATTTGATAAATGATCCATGAATATGTGTTTGAATCATATATTTATGATTTTTGAAATAATGTGTGCCTTAAGTCTACTATGAAGGAAATTATTGAGCCTTACTATAATACCCACCAATTTTGGAGTCACGTGATTGGCAGTATTATAGTTTTTATAATAAAAATTTCTATTATTTTAATGGATTTAAATTATCATAAAAATTTCCATATTTACTTTATTTTTTTAAAATATTATTTATGAAAATTGAGATAATTAATTAGACTAGGAATTTTATTTCGGGTGGTACTTTTGAGATTTGAGAAAAAACAAGAGAAAGAGAAAATTAAATAAAATCAATATAATTATTGAAAAATAATTATATCAAGATCACTCAGGTTCGGGGCATCCGAGTATGGATATAAGTGACCCACGACCCCTTTATACTTTTTTCTTTCTCCTTTTCTTCTTCATTTCACGCAGAGGAGGCCTTGGAGCTTAGAGGAGAAAGTTGAGTTTTGTTAACTCCTTCAATCCTTTCTTCTACTTTCTTCTAGTGAATCTTGCTTTTTTGGTTACTTTTCGATTCTGTGAGGTTGCTAGAGCTAGAGGTAAGTGTTATCTTCCTCTTTTTTCTTCTATTTCCTCCATTGATGCCCATATTGAAGAAAATGGGTTTTTGGTTGTTTTTTGCTATAAAATTAGTTTCCTTTGCTTCGTTCTTTTGGTTGTTTCTTGGAAATGGTGAAAGACAACTAATTTAGAAGGATAGAGGTAGTCTCATGGGAGAAAATGGTGAAGGTGCTTTTAGGAGGAAGGATTGGGAAACTTCAAGAAATCCATGAAGCCACTTTTATCCTTGATGGTTGTGAGGGTTTTGATCACTATAATTCACTCTAAGAAGCCTACCTTAGTGCAAGAATCAAAGTATGAAGGATATGTGTGAAAAAAGAGGAATTTCAATGAGTTTTTGACCCATTTTCAAATAGGGGCATTGCTGCAGAACTCGGGGTGCTCAGGCACCTATGAGAGAATGTGTTTCAAGGCTACTGGTGCGCAAGCACCCTAAGGGCAATGCTGGGTTAGGGCTTCTGGCACTAGGCACCATTTGGATAGAGGCCAAGAGCCTCTCAGAGAGGCTCTAGGGTGCTAGGCAAAGAAGGGAAAATAGGAAAAAAAAGGATTTTGTGCTAAATGGTTATGGATTGGTTTTAGGTGCTTTCAAAGGATTTTGTGGCTATGTTTTTGGGACGTCTTCCATAGTAAATCATTGACGACTTTGAGGTCAGTGGGTGACCTTACTACTTGTTTTTATTAAAACTGCTCAAAAATGATATAAATTCCACTTACACCACGAAAGAATTTAAATTCATTAAATTCCCTAAATAGTGGTACTAACTAGATTAGAGAATTTTCTTGTGATATTGAGAGTTCTTTTTATGAATTGTCTATGGGGATATTATGGGTTGAATTGTGTAGATTTGGAAAATGCATTTGAGATGTTGAGTTGGTCTTGGTGTCAGTTGCATTGTGTTTGTGTGAATGCATTGCATAGTCCGAGGGGAAAAATTGGAAAGAACGTTAGAAATTGGGAACAGAGGAGTGGATCTTTAGAATAAACCTATTAAGTACTAATAGTCCGAGGGGAAAATTTTGGACTAGGTCTCAATGTAGTAAGCATGAAAAAGAGCGAGAAAAACATTGCATATTCATATTATGAAAGGAAATAGAGGGATGGACCTCTGGGATAAACCCATTGAAAAATTATTGTTTGAGGGGAAATTTTGGACTGGGTCTCAATAAGGTAAGCATGAGAAAAACATAGTATGTGGTTGCCTATATATTTATAATTTATGTGTAGTTATTTATGCTTATATGTGCTTGGATGAGATTGATGTGGGTTGCGAGAGTGTGGACTGACAAAGAAATAGCTCGTTATAGTAACAAAATCATGTATGCTTATGTTGGTGTATCTGTATATGCCTGTACACGCTAAAAGTAATTATTTATATTATGGTTGTGATACTGGTATTTGTACTTGTAATTTATTTTATTACATAGTCATTTATTGACTGAGTTTTTGATAAACTCACACTCTCTGTGATTATATTTTCAGATATAGCAGCTGAGGAGGATGAGAAATTGCTGGAGTTTATCGTGGTAGAGATATACTCTATTTTTGTTGGAGGGTTCTTGATGAACTAAAGTTTAGGCTATATACTGATAGAAATGCTCTGTAAACCTATAGGTCACCTAGGTTGCTATGTTTTAAGGGTTTATTTAATTGGTTGCAATTTGCTTTGCATTTCTCAATGTAAATATTTCCTGATGTTATGGGAAATAAGAGAATGCATTATGTAAATTTATTTTATTTTGTAAATTTATGTTTTGTATAGTTGTAGATATTCCAGGAATGTATGGGCTACCATTGAGGTACCCCTGAGTTTTGTATGTTAAGTCACAAGCCCATTTTTTGAGGTGTTACACTTACCCATGAGAGACATAAATGCCTATGTGCCTGGAGATTATTCACCTTTAGGCAAGGAGATTAAATGCCAACAGGCCCGGGAACTAATTGCTTTAGTAAGGAGATTAGATGCCTGCGAGCATGGAGCCTAAATTGGCTATGGGAAAGGAGATTAAAAGCCTTCAAGTCGAGAGATATGGATGATTTATGCTCTAACTTTGTTTTGATTG
This sequence comes from Biancaea sappan, assembly GCA_037074585.1. Classification (NCBI taxonomy): domain Eukaryota; kingdom Viridiplantae; phylum Streptophyta; class Magnoliopsida; order Fabales; family Fabaceae; genus Biancaea; species Biancaea sappan. Next base: position 31,256,395 of record CM073493.1, read on the forward strand.
TTTGTGTGTGATTATACTCACTGAGATTTATCTCACGTTATTTTTCCATGTTTTAGAGCCTTTGAATGTCGAGGAACATCCACTTGAGGAGTAGCGGAAGTTCATGTGTACCAACCCTACTTGACTCTTGGGTTGGTATTTCAAATTCACTCTCATGTAATTCAGCTATAGTCGCTCTGTAGTTGAATAAGGCTAACAGGGAGGGATACTTCAGCAATTAGAAATCTCCTTTTCTTATAATTTCAATATGTCTCGTATTGTGTGATGTGGTGTTGAACATTTAAGCATGGAGTTGGTCATGTTATGGCCCGTTTATTTAATTTATGTGATGATGCTTTCGGTTAATTAATTATGCATATTTAAAATTACACTTTCTAATTATGACTTAATCGAAATAACGTATGTCAAAATAGGGAGTTTGTAGTAGTTAAAATCTAGGCTTACGTCTATGGAACACCCATGTGTTGTGCAGGTCATGGGTCCTAATTTTGGGTCGTGACATCTATCCTGTACTTGTTAGCATTTATGATTCTTTTCCTCTGCATTTCATCCTAATCCCACCTTGTTGTTTCTCCTGCAGATTCAATTGCTTCAACAACAATGGGAATGCAAGAAATCAAATTGTGGTTGTAAAGCTCAACATGTTCTTGCACAAGGCGATGGCTTTATGTCACGACCCAAATCCTGGGCACATGACTGGCATGCTGACACTAACGCGTGTTAACATAAGCCTAACCGACATCTCAATTTTTACCCCTTCTTGTTTATTTATGAATATTTATAACATGCATTCCTTTTTTATTTTTTTAAATAACATAGCTTTCATAATTATTTAGAATTCAACAATCAGGCAAACCAGAATCAAGCAAATAAGGCAACTTATTTTAAATAATTTAAATAGTCTCAACTATCTAAATTTTAAAGACAATTCAGAGTTTGAAATGTATATATATATATATATATATATATATATATATGTATGCATATATGTGTGTGTATATATATATATGAATATATACATATTATAATAAAATAAAGATTAACATTAGGAAATATCACCTAAACATAAACTAATATTAATTAATTTAGATATTAATTAAAATAAATATTAATTAAAAATGAATATTAATTAAAATAAATATAAGTAAATATCAAATATTAGTGAAAATAAATATTAATTTATAATGTAAATAATATAAATTATGATGACCATATATCATACATTCACATAAGAGGAGATGACAACTTATCCGGATTCTTCGCAATCACCCATTGCTCAATATTTAACTATTGAATAAAAGGAATTTATTTAAATAGTAAATTAGCACAACAAGTATCAAATCCATAAACTATTCAAATATCGTTGCAATTTTAATAATTTTAATCGCATAAAAGTCTCCGAAATAAACCCCGATAATTTACTAAATTAAATACAATGTCAAAATAAATGACAATTCTAGCTCTTTTGCGGATCCTCCTCTTCTTCTACTTGATTTGAAAAAATTAAATTAATGAGTGTGAGATAAATATCTCAGTGAGCAAGTCAATCTCTGCCTTAATAAAATCTGCTATATAAAGCAATAAAATACAAGCATAAGTATGAATCACAATACACAAGGAAAGTACCTCCCAGAGAATTGCAATTCAATTAAACAATTTAAATCAACGGAATTAGTACTCATCAAGAGTAAAATACATGGGAGCACACACAGCTCAACCAATCTCATCAAATAACCAATCTCATCAAATAACCAATCTCATCAAACCCGCCATAATGTACAACTTCATCCTCTACGATTAAAGCACCTCACGGACTAAATCCGAGCTTCACTTCTTATTGAGGGAATCGTTATCTCTACTCTCAGAGGTCAAGTCATATTGTCACCCGAATTTCCAGCTTGACATGAGGTTGGGTACTATCCCGCCCAAACACAACCGATGTTTAATCAATTTCAAATAATCAGCAAAATAAATCATTAATATATTCATTAATATATTTATCAATAATTATCAATGTAATCATTATATCAATTTTCACCGGATAGCCATAAGGTATCCCAAATCATAATTTAATCACCGGATAACCATAATGTATCACAAATCACAATATAATTGTATTATCTCACAAGCAATCTCCTTTTTTCCTAACTTATCCCGTTAGCAATTTCATCAATATTTGAATTACACAAAACACTCAAAACTCGAATCCTTGAACCGAATTCCCCCTTTCTCACCATGATTATTACTTATCTTTATATCATATTATTTTAACATTTAAAATAATATTAAAGAATGGCTAGTCTACTCACTTGAATTCCAATGAATCCTGCCAGTTAAACCTGATTAAAACTTCTTGATATGAAAAGAATTTGTGCCCTATGTTGTTTGATGATTTTGAAAAAGAGAAGGTGTAAGTGTTAAGGTGTATACTTGAATTTTATTATTTAAATTATTAGAAGGCTTAAACAAAAAAAAAAAAAAGAACTTACCTTAGTCATAGAGAGAGTGGCGGTGATTGAAGAGGAAAAAGGAAGAGAGATAGAGAGATGTGGCGTGGGAGATGACGTGAATGAGGGAAGAGATGATTTTGGAGTTAATATGTGAGAAAAGCTGGTGAATGGGAGATGACATCAATGAGGCTTTTTGGGTTGAATATGTTGAAGAAGTGGTGAATGAGATAAATCGATGTGGGGGAGAGAAAAGAGAGAAGGCCTTCGGCAATTAGGTAAAGATATCTAGAGTTTGTTAATGACTTAAGGATTAATTAATAAAATAATTCTAATTATATCGAATTTGTTAGTCCCAAGGAGTAGCTAGTTAAGATATATACTTCATTTAGCTAATTTATATTTAATCCCTGAGTGGTTCTATCACCTTATCATAACATATTAGCATTCTTATTATGTTGTTGTATCCTATTTAATTATTTCTGAAAATACTGTAACCTTTTAGAGCAGGACTTTTTATTTTAATAAACTATCAATTATTAGCTAAGACTAAATCTTCCTATTGATTTCTTTTCTTGAAATTTTCAAAAGTATCAATAGGATAGTCCAGGAAATAAAATTTGAATTTAAAACTAAATTTTGAAAACATAATTTTCAGATTTATTTACTAATTATCTTACTAGAATGCATAAACCTATATAATTTAATTTGTTTAAACTCAAATGAATTTGTTTTATAAATCTTAGATTATCTTAATAAAAATAACATATTTAAATCATCCTTCTTAGGACACTCATCAGGTTTAATAAAATAAATCAACATCCTTAATTTTTAATATAAAAATGGAATTGTTTAGTTAGATAAATAACCAATATTTTATTTAATCCTTTACCTTATCTAATCATCTAATACCATTATTTATATTTAATTATATTATTTATTTAATTTCCAGTGAACAGTATAGTATCACTGTTCACTTATTTTATTTTTAATTTTCTTTTATTTTCATATCATTTAATAAATTAATCATAATTCTTATTTTTAAAAAATTAATATCTTGATATTTAAAAATTATTTTTCATTTCCTATTTCATATCAAAGTTCCCTATAATTTTCTACATTTATTTTTATATTTTGTACACATTTTCGTTACACCCCACAAGATTCAAAATCTATCATTTTAGTCTCCAAAACTTTCACTTTAATTCTTGTATGACCTAGCATCTCACATTGCTAGTCTATAACACACAATCACATATATAAGTACTATCACATCACAATATAGCATCATACACATTTTTGCACACAAAATTTGCCAAATTCAATATTCACAAAGTAAATTCAAAAGTCAAACGAAAAAAATACCAGTAGGTATTACACTTCAGGCCTCCAATCCTTTGTTTCCAAACACTGCTTAATGTAAGCTTCTCCTTCCTTGAATGTTATGTGGATCCCTTTCAATGGCTGTTGTAGAACCTTCCATTTTTCATGCTTCTCTTTGAATTTGAGATTATGTAGGATCTCTTCCATGATCATATTGTATGCGAAAGTGAAGACATCTAGTAACAGACAACACTATCTCTAATTGATTTGGATGTTATCTTTGAATACCATTATAGACTTCAAGCTTCCCAGTGCCTCCCCAAGCTGTCGAAATTGCTCCATACCTGAATTAACCTAAAACAATTCCTAAAAACAATATACACCAATAATGATCATCTATATGAAGCATCCATGCTTTAAAACAAAATTATGTGCATATACCATGATGATTTTGAAGCAATGATAGTTCAGAATTGCTACTTGCATATATCATGTTGAAGTATGACAATGTATGAGGTATTAAAACTTCAAATAACGGAACGGTGCATGATACTTATATCAGAACAAATATTTTGCATCTTGGTCATATTATTATATTTGGATGATATCATTTATGACTTTATGAATTATTATGAATATTTATAACTTTAAAATGTAAAATTTGTATATAAGTTATTTATTTTACTTTTCTAATTTATTTATAAAGATATATAGGTGTATATATAATTTTTTTAAAATTTATTTATCTGGGTCATCAATTCACTCGGTAACCCGATGGTTGAATCAGTGACTCAGTGATTTAGAGACTAGCTTGGGTCAATAATTGAGTCGGTTTCAAAAATAGTGTTATAAAGACTTGTCTTCAACTTAGATTCTTCTCATTCGAACCTTCTTCTTTTCTTTCTTTTTTCTTCTATACTTAAAATAATGTTCTTCACTCAAACCAAATATTATTATTATATATATATATATATATATATATATATATATATATATATATATATATATATGTATTGTTGTTCTATTCTTCTAATCTCTTTTACTCTTTTATTCTAATTTGTTTTTTCGTGATTAACAGGTTTGAAAGCATATGATTTCAGGTTTTCTTGTTTCCTTTTCTCTTCTCTTTTTCTTCTGTTGTTTTTGTTGTTTTATTCTTCTCTTTTTCTTTGTTATTCTAATGTATGATATTTTTTTTGTGGATAATAAATTTCAAAGAAGAGCCATGATGTAATTTTATCTTGTAGTATTATAATTTATTTCGTTATTTTTTAATTATCTGAAACATTATTTTCGTCTAATCTTTTGTTTTTTTTTTCTGTGATTAACAGGATGGAAGATGTGGATTATCTAAGGAATAGATTCAATTTAATTTTTTGTTTTCATTGTAACGAAGATGATTTATGTGAATATTGTGTGATCTGAAATAAAAATATTATGTTAAGTGAATATTATATAAATATGAAATGCAACAAATTAATACATTTTATTTCACTTAATCTGTATTAAATTATAATTCCTTTATTGTTTAAAATATAATATAGTTAATTATGATTTGATATATAATATACTCACAATTATTTAGTTATTCAAAATATACCATTTAATATCAAAATGGGACTGGTACTAGAGAACTATTCAACTAAAAAAAAATTAAAATAGTTGCTCGGGTGCCATTCATTTTTGTTTTTAAATGCCTCTTGATTGACTAAATGTCAATGGGTCAAGAGGCTTTTTAAAATAATAATAATAAAAATGAGACTCAAGCAATGGTTGCTCGATCCTTATGTCAGACGATATTATATTAAGAATTAATTAGTAATCTGATAGTAATGAATTTGTGACTACGATTTTTTTCGCCTGATCCATTTCAGTAGCAAATCAGTAAGAAATTTACAAATTTTAACTGAATTTTCATGATTTCCTACACTTATGCCTGTCAGTAATTTAGAACATTTTTGTAGTGGTTTATTTGCCATTTTCTTTTGTATTAATGTTGCTGCACCACTGCTGTGAGGTATTGTAATTTATTTAGTCACTAATTTAGATATTTAGTGAAGATTAGAACAAATGAAGTTTTGTGTAAAGGAATCTGCTCTACTAAATGCTGCCTCCTTTCCACATTGGAATGTGCATCAATAAACGCTGACATTTGTGGCCTGAGCTACTCATCCCTGGAGTTCATGCTCTCGTTATTCTTTGAGATTTTAATATAATAGTAAAATATTATTTCTGAAAAGCCGCCACCACCCACATGATTTCCCCTAATTTTTAAAACGAAGTTAAATAATTCAAGAATGAGCATGGTTTCATAATAATAATAATAATAATAGCTCAATTATTAAGAAATGTATATTTACTCAAGCAGTTTGAAGCACCATATATAAACATATATATATATACAGCATGAATGTCTCAATTTTTTTTAACTTTTGCTTTTATTAGGGAGTAAAATCTTCAATTTTAGGCTTCCTTTCTAGAGTAAAAGTAGAAAGAATAGATTTATATACCGTTTATGTCTTTGCTATCTATTTTTCTGCTAAAAATAGAAAGTGCAAAGAAAATAATATGCTGTGTTACAAAAAAAATTATATAATTTTTTTAATTATCATACACTTACTATATTCTAGTTTGATAATAAAAATATAAAGAATTATATATATCTCTTCAATACAAAGTTTTTTGGCCGCAATAATATAGGCTATTAACTTAAATCCTAAAAATGATAACGGTTTGATTTTTTAAAACACTTTGAAAAGCATTTTACTTTTTATGCTTAATGAATTTAAAAGGGATTAGTCTTTTATTTATTTGGATAAAGACGCTCTGTAAAACTAAAAAAATACAAGTCTTTTTCCAAAATAAAATACTTTTATTAGTACTAACAAAATATAATATAATCTTCAAAAACCTAACAATTACCTCAAAATTTTAAAACAAATACTTATATTAAAAAATGAACAAGTTTGAGCAAAGCCGCGTTGTCAATCCCAGAAACGCAGGGCCCATCTCCGAGCGTGATTAATTAGACGGTTATTACACTAATGAAGATAATGCCAAAAAACTCTAATATAAATCAGAACACTTATAATTATCTTCTCCACCTATTTTTTATGTATATATTTTAATACGTACGCTGTACCCATTGACATACGTACTTACACTCTAATTTTCCCCACGATCAATTCGATATACATAGGCATTCTCAGATCACAAATCTCATATGTCAACTCACAAAACGATGAGTAGCATAAATACGACAATTGGGGTGCAGGTAATTTGAGGAAACCTCAATTAAACTAAACTAAATTAAATATTAATTAAAAATTTAAATTAATTTTTAAAATATAACAATTGAATGATTTGATTCAGTGGTCGATTTAGGGCCTGTTTGGAAGAACTTATTTTGAGTTTATCTGGCTTATCTTATAGCATAAGCGTTTATGCACACGTTTAGAATAGCTTATAAAAATAGCTTATGGAATGTCAATAAGCTGTTTTCAGCTTATTTCAGAAGCTCTCCAGAATAACTTATAAAAATAAGTTAAAAATAGTTTATGTGAAATTTACCTTCATAAACTCTTTAATTATAAAAATAACTTATATATAAGTACTTATATAATAAGCGCTTATTCTATAAGCACTTAAATAAACTGTTTATCCAAACAGGACCTTAGTTTGGTTCGTTCATAATTGAAATATATTTTATATTATATTACAATATAATATGTTATATTATATCATACATAATACATTAAAAAAATATTATACGTTAATGCATCAATTTTATTTCTTTATCATCATCTGATGTCAATTGAGATTGTTAAAGTTGTAGTTAGTTTTGGTAGTTAATTTTTTGTTATAGTGAACTCTCTATAAATAACTTTGATATATTGTGATCAATATTGAATAATAATGAGAGTGTAATATTCTATGTTCTCTAATCTCTCATATTCCCTTCTTGGGAAATATTTCTCTTTTGTTTATTTCATCTAATTTTATTAGAATTATATTATTACAAATTTATTTACCAACAATAATACATTAAGTTATGAATTGAATTGTTAACAAGTGACATAAGTGGAGAAATATGAAATTATAAAAAAGTTAAACATGTGTTTATTATTTTCACAAAATAATGTTACAAAAGAATTTTTTAAAATATAATAATAAAATACTTTAAATATTATCTAAGAACTTTATGATATTTTTTTATCTAAAATTATTTAACAAAAATTCCAAATCATTTAAAAAATAAAATCAAATTACTTTATATTTTTTCAATTTGATTGGTTCAAGATTCAATTTTGACAAAAAACCAAATCAAGCGGAATATTTGAACATCGGGTTGTGTGGATCCTTGAAATGTGGGGCCCATTTCGGATTGTGATCAATTAGCCAATGGGTAGATAATTAATGAAGATAATGCCAAAACTCTTACGGATCGGCCGCCCGTAGGTCCCACACATGTGATATTCTTGTTCACCTATTTGTATATTATAATGCCCATTCACGAACACACATCTGATTTTCCCCACGGTGAGTTCGCTATATATAGGCATTCTCATGTCACACCTCCCGTATTCAACTCACAAGATGAGAACGATGGCTGGCATCAAGAAGATGAGAATTGGAGTATGGGTAGTTTTGAGCCTGCTAGGGATCTTCACAGTGGGAGGTCTAGCAGAGCAATGTGGGAGACAAGCGGGGGGTGCTGGGTGCCCCGGCGGTCAATGCTGCAGCCAGTTCGGGTGGTGCGGTTCAACTCAGGCATATTGTGGCACGGGTTGCCAAAGCCAATGTGGAGGAGGCGGAGGAGGAGGAGGAGGAGAAGGCGGCGACCTCGCTGGGATCATCTCGAGGGACACCTTCGATCAGATGCTGAAGCATCGTAATGACGGAGGGTGCCAGGCCAGAGGTTTCTACAGCTACGATGCTTTCATTCAAGCAGCAACGGCTTTTCCGGGATTTGGGAACACCGGCGATTCCGATACTCGCAAGAGAGAGGTTGCAGCTTTCTTGGGTCAAACGTCCCATGAAACTACTGGTAAGTGGTAATTATTTATGTAAATACAAACAACTGATAATTATGTTTATGCGTGTGTGTCTATATAATAGTTGAATCATTAGTTATATATAATGGAATGGAATGGAATGGAACAGGGGGATGGGGAAGTGCTCCTGATGGTCCATACGCATGGGGATACTGCTTCAAGCAAGAACAGAACCAGGGCTCTGCCTACTGTGCTTACAGTGCCCAATATCCATGTGCTGCCGGCAAGCAATACTACGGCCGCGGTCCCATCCAAATTTCCTGGTATTTATATTATTCATCTTTAATTTAAATAATTAAGTAATTAATTTCATCTTCAAAATATTACACTTATCTAGTAGTCAATTCTCTCATTTTATATTCTAACAGAGATTATGTTTGTTTCAATTCAATCACTCTATTCATTTAAGTATTTTTTACAACAAAAAATTTGAGATATATAGTAACACTAATCTTTGTAATTTAACAATAAAGAGATCTTATTAAAACAAAAATAATATTTTAAAAATTAATTTAAGACACTTGATATTTTAAAATTCAAATTGAGATGACTATAATTAATCTTTTGAGGATTATATAGGTAATTTGCTCTATATTTTTCTTTATCATTTAGTTATTGAAATTTAAGTCTTAAAAACTATTTAATTTATATAAAGTTAGACTCTTTACAAATTAGTTATTTTATAATCGTAAATTATATATATTTTTATCTTTGGGTAACTCAACAATAGTGTATCACTAGCTAGTTTAAAAAATTTTAAATATAAATTATGTAAAATTAAACTTTTAAAAACTCAGCATTGAAGTTATGTACGGGGTATTGATTTCTTGATATAATTTTAATACTATTTACTATTCAGTATTTACTGACTCATTGTATGCGGGACTTGAATTTGTGATATTTGCTGAATGAATGGAACACCAGCTATAACTATGGACAACTTATGTATCATGGGGTTAATTTATGAGTAAATTAATTATTTAGTTCCAAAATAATACAATTATCTCAATTTTGTGGTCTTTAAAAGATCAAGTAATTTAATTTGGTCCCTGATGGTTAAAATTTTATCAATTTGGTCCTTTTTTTAATTAGTAAATCACAAATAATTTCAAATATTTTGCTATTATTTTTTTTTTGACAAACAAAAAGATGAAATTGAAATTAACACAACTTTTTGATGAACTAAATTAATATATTTGATTTTTGTAAGACTAATAATTGAAGTAATTGCTCAAAGATTAAATTAATAATTTGCTGATTTATTGATATCATTTTAATACTATACAGTATCACCATTTACTAATTGATTCATTGTGGGGCTTGAATTTGTGAATGAAACAGGAACTATAACTACGGACAATGCGGGAGAGCGATAGGAGTGGACTTGTTGAACAACCCAGAGCTGGTGGCGAGTGATCCAGTGGTATCGTTCAAGACAGCCCTGTGGTTCTGGATGACCCCACAGTCGCCGAAGCCGTCCAGCCACGACGTCATCACCGGACAATGGAGCCCGTCCAGCGCCGACGCGGCTGCCGGTCGGCTTCCCGGGTACGGCACCATTACCAACATCATAAACGGAGGCCTAGAGTGCGGAAGAGGATACGATGGAAGAGTGGATGATCGCATAGGGTTTTACAAGAGATACTGCGACATACTTAGGGTTGGGTATGGCAACAACCTCGACTGTTACTCTCAGAGGCCGTTTGGGTCTGGAGTTCTGGTGGACACCATCTGATTAACTCCATTTCGATCTCAATAATCGCCCATGAACTCTTCACTCTTCTGTTCACTATGTATGCAATAAAGTCATGTCTCTTCGCTTCTATTATGAATCATCGTCCTAATGCCTGCAACGTTGTGTGAAATTTGAAAAGATTATGTCTTTAATTTCATTTTTTTTTAATTGATAAATCACAAAAATTGTCGTGTGCGAAGGTGGCATTTGTTTGGACTTAATGAGAGTTTGAATTTAATTTGTTTAGATTTCAAACTATTAAATGTGTTTGTATTTTTTTATATTTTTAATTTTTTTATAATGACCAATAAAACCCAAATCAAATCATATTAAGAAGAAAACATATGACTGTATTTGCCAGGTGCAACAAAGGCTCTTAAAAACTGAAATAGAAAAATGAAAAAGAGGATAATACCTCAAAAGAACTCTGAAACATATCAAGAGATCTAAAGAAAAAACATAAAATGAATTACTAACCAAATAAGGCAAACCTAGATATACTGATGAAACTTCTAAAGTCGTTTCATCTATCCACCTTCGGATCATATTGACATATGTTTGTACATATTGACTAATAATGATTTTTAATTTTTCAAAAAACAAATCAACATGTGTTTATACATGTTGACTAATAATGAGTTTCAATTTCTCAAAAAACACGGATAGATCCGAAGTTGTCTTAAAGAATTGAACTTCAAACAATATCAATCTAAAATATAGCAAATTAATTAAACAAAAAACTTGCAAAGAGACAAGATCTGAACACAGATTTGAAAACAAAAACACTAAAAATAAAAAAAATGACAGGAAAACTAGATTTAAAAACAAAAACGAAAAGACGATAACTTTTATAACGAGAAGACGAAAACTCCCACTGAGAAGAGACTAAACTCCCACTGAGGGAAGACAAATAGGAGAATCATGAAGGAGAAGGAGAGAAGGTGGGAGCTGCACTCAGACAACCCCCTACCGTAGCCACATCGAAGAAGAAGTAGGAGAAGAGGAGAGAAAAAAAAAATCGTCTTAGAGCACTTTCTCCACTTTCTCTATCCTTAATAACCTCATTATTTTTAGTTCTTAATATGACTAAATATATCTTAATAAATCAAATCTTATAACAAGTCAACTTTTAAAATATTTAGACCAAAACATCATTTTGGTCCATCAAATATGCATTTTATCTCAAGTTAGTCCCTCACAAATTTTTATTCTCAATTTGGTCCTTTATACATTGATATGTTATCGATCAATCCAATCCCTCATAAATTTTCATTCTCAATATGTTTCCTCAAAAATTGATATGTTATTAATTTAGTCCCTCACATATTTGCATTTTCAATTTGGTCCCTCATAAATTTATATGTTATCAAAATTTGTGACTATAAAAATTATGTTGGGCAAAAAAGGACTAAATTGATGATATATCAATCTGTGAGGGACCAAACTGAGAATGAAAATAAGCAAGGGACTAAATTGATAACATATCAATCTATGAGGGACCAAACTAAGAATAAAAATTTTTTGAGGAATCGAATTGGTTACATATCAATCTATAAGGGACCAAATTGAGAATAAAAATTTATTAAGGACTAAATTTAAAAAAAAGGCAACTGGGAGGGATCAAAATAAGATTTCAGTCATTCATTTTACATTTGGTCTCTATTCATCTTAAAGTCCAGAGTAAATTCATGTTTTGGTCCCTAGAATATTTGGTCTTTCTCAGCCTTGAAAAAAATTTTGTCAATTTTGTCCTAAAAGATTTATCCCTAATCAAAAAAGTCTTTTGTCTTAAATAAAAAAGGGTAAAAAATGTACTTTATCTCCCTAAACTTTGTCATTGTGCATTTCATCACCCTAAATTTTAAAATTACACAAGCAACCCCCACTAACTTTACAATTTATTCATGAAAGCTCCATCTTCAAATGCATCAGACCCTCTCATCCTAAAATATATCAAACCCCCATCTTATAGTTTGTTCACAAATCATTCTTCTCTTCATCAAACGATTTAAAAGCTCTTTCTGGTAGCCACCCCACAATTCTCCTTCACATAATCTCTTTCAAAAAAATGCAAGAAAATATACACGCCAGCCCATTCTTGATGCAAATTACCTCATTGTTCCCATGACTCAAAATGCGCTTCAACACAATTGGATAATAATAGTTAAAGCTACAAACAATAAGCCTACTAGATGGGCCTTTTTGAACAAATTGTAAAGTTAGTGGGGGTTGTTTGTTAAGTTTTGAGGTTTAAAAGGGTAAAATGCATTTTTACCAAATTGATAAGAGAATGACTTTTTGGGGATAAATCTTTCGTGAATAGACAAAAAATCATTTAGAGACCAAATTTATTAAAAAAAAAAAAACAATGCTTTCATTGACCAAAATGCTAATTAACTCTTAAATCTAGAAGTCAACATTTATATGAGTGTCTATTCAAGTCAAGCACCACTTGATTAACTAAAATTTTTTAATCTATTAATTACTTATTTTGTGGAATAATTTTTATTTTAGTTATTTGAATTTTTTATTTAATAAATAATTCTATGTTATAATTTTAATTTTACCAATTTTTTCATAAAATATGTTTAGTTAACAATCTATTTGAATATTCTTTGATATAATTCTTTCATAAACTATTATGTGTTCAAATGTTAAAAAAAAAGCAAACAATCTTAGTCAATTAGTATTTAGATTTAGAGATAATATCTTAATATATATGTATATATATATATATAGATTTAAATATTTTAATCTTATAAAAAAAATGCCACATAAATATCAAAATTTTTATTATTAAAAGTCACTTTAACAATAAAAAAAATTAAATTGAGATAGTTGATCTATCAAAGAATAAATTGAGATAAATATAGTGGAAATCAGTAATTCCTTCAAAATATAATTACTTACTCGGATTTGGACTTCAGATCCTGCTTTTAAAATAGCTGGAGTGATTTTTCTTATTTCTCCTTTTAGATTTTTCCTTTCAAAATCTGAACCGACTTGTTGATTAATTTCAAATATTAAATTTAAATAATAACTGACCCTTTTTTTTTCATAAAAAGGCACATATAAGGAATTGATTTTAAAAAATAATTGTTCAGAAAAAAATGTATGACCTTTTTATTTTACATAAAAGTAGCAAAGAAAAAACCACAATCTTTTCAAGAGGTATTGTATTTTAAAAGAGGTTGTCTATAATTTTTTTATGAGTAAGTTAAATTCTACTCTTTTACAAGTTTCTCAAAATACACGGTCATCTCCCCTAAATTTAAAATATATGCTCCCCTTTCCGTTTAATTTAGAATAAACTAATTTTTTGTCTACAAGTTAACTTTCCATCCAAAGACCGTTAAGTCTTCTTCTTTTTCTTTTTTTTTCCTTAGCCTAATATCACTTTCCTTTTTATTAAAATACTCTTCAATACATAGGTACATAGAGTTTTATTTTTTTGAACAAAAAATAAAAAACAATTGCTGTGTTTATCGGTCTCCTACTTATTTGTAGCACTTGTATTCATATATGGTAATACAATTATATATTTAAAATATAAAATTTTATTAATTATTAATATTGAAATATTAATATACACTTCCATTTTTGTCCTTATTTTTAAATATTTATTATTTATTTGATTATAATTTATTCATTTAATATATTAAAATTTATTTATATAAATATTTATTTTATTTAATTATTATATTTTACTGACTGAGTTTTGCAAATATTTAACTTTATTATGAAACACAATCAAAATCATTTATCCACCGAGCTTGCAATTCAAATGGTATGAGATTGAATATTGAGTAAGGGGTTAAGATTCAAGCCTGCTTGCAATAAAAAAAATCAATTAAAAACTCATTTTTCCTTGTTTCACAAATTAATTAGTATCTCAGAAATTGTCTATTTTTCTTTACATATAACCATTTCTTCCATATATACTTCAATTTTTTGTTTCTAAATTGAGTGCTACAAGAACGTGTTGGCTATTATTATAAATGATTTGTAATTCCAATTTCATATTAAGTAATTATTAAATTTGAATTTAAAATAAATATAAAATAATTTCAAGATAGAAGAAATAGTGAAAGAAGAAGACTTCATATAATTTTTTGAAGAGAGAAGATAGGGTAATTTGGTGATTTATAATTATTTTGTGGTGGTTAAATATTTTGCTGGATATTTTTTGGGAATTTTGTAGCATTTTTTAAAATTTTCGGATAATTAATCGTAATTTTAAAAATAACGTTAAAGTTTTTGCATGTAAAAAATTTGTGTGGTGATTGAATATGTTGCTGGATAATTTTTGGGGATTTTGTTATTTATTTTCTTATGTGTTGTGGTGATGCTTAAGTGATAGAATTTTGATAATATATCTTTAATAAATAATACATGTGTGTGGCTAATTGTGGAGGAAATAGTTATGAATGCCTTATTTGTGCTGGAGAAAACTTCCAGTATTGGTAATGTTTGGCATTAGTAGTAAGAGGAAAATTTTGGTATCATATGAGATATCTTGAATTTCCTAAGTGTTAAATGGTTTAATTTGGGAGAAATTATGATATTTGATTTCTTTCTTTCATGTGTGGTTTCGGAATATTAATAATTGAGAAATTCCTTGTCTTTGTGTTGATATGGAAAATATGATCAGATGAACTCTTGATTGTGGTGATGGTAATTATTTTAGAATTCTTGTGTAATTCAATTTTTTTTTAAGTGATGGAAATAGCGTAGAGGGACATGGAAGGCATTCTATAAATTCTTAGTGCAGGTATATCATTCCTAATATCTCAACATACTCTCATTCATCTTCCCCTCCCACTTTCCTCTATACTTGGGCCACACCATTCCCTTCCTTCACACATTCATGCTAACTTCTCCAATCTTCTTTTGTGTAATATTCGTCATTCTCGGATATTAGTTTATTGAAATTTTGTTAAGGAACATTCAGAGAGCAAGAATTTTTTTTTTTTGGCTTTATGAGCAAGGGAAAACTTATTTGGGATGAATAAGGAGTGGTCTAGGGACTAAAGTAAAAAGAAAGGAAATATGGAACACTCTGGAGAAACGACCGAATAGGTAGACCACGTGGGGAAGCGAACTTCTTGAAGATAAATTTTGAACCAAACACCTAGCGGCTGAGGAATTGAGGCTGAATAGGTTTTGAGGCAACGAGAGGGGCAGAAGTGAACAAATACATGATTTTGTCATTTTAGTGAAAATGGGATTATATGGTGTTCATATTTGGGGGAGTGTAAGTGGGTGCCCTAATGTTATCTAAACAAAGTAATTACCAAAGAGACCAAATTGAAAGAGATTAAGTGGGCTCTACACTTCACATTTAAGATGCCCACCACTCCCTTCCTTCATTCATTTTCTCCTTCCCTTCTCTCTCCCGTAACCTCTGCCCACTATCCTTCTCCCTTCCTCATCAACATCCTCGACCAGCCATAATGGAAGAGGAGACAAGCAAGTTTTGAGAAGTAGTATGTGCACTTTCCTCCCTCTTTTCTTCATCTTCTTCTTCCTTCCATTGTTTCTAGAACATAAACCCTAGATGAGGAAATTGGGGGAAAATGTTGTAAATGTTTCTGTGACTAATTCATGTGCTATTGCTGTTCTAAAAGGTTATATATGAGGAAGGAAATAGATATTAAAGGAGTAATATTTTAAGGATAAGATTAGAGGGTATGAATTGAGAATGGTGAAATTTAGGGTTAACTGGAAAAATTCTTGATTGGAGATTGTATACTTGTTTTTAACTTAGGAAATTGTTGCCTATTTGATAGTAGAATGTTATGAAGGAAACCCCTTGAAGGAATCAATTGATTTGGTGAAGATTTAGAGTTTATTATACCCAACTCATGCTTCTTGTCAGAGTTACAGATCGTGGCACCCAGGGCACCCAAGGAGCCACAAAACAGAGAGTTGGGGTGCAAATGCCCAGGGCACAAGGAGTAGCACCTCAGGCGCCAGCTCCTGAGTGACACCTTTGGCCTTTTAAAAGGCCATGGTGCCTGGCTTGGTTTAAAGCTTGGATAGGACATTCCTTGGAGGCTTGCAGCACTATGAATCTAGGTGAAGGGAACTCATTATCCTTTCATGTTATGAATTCCTTGATTCTATTTGTAGAATCTAGCTGCGTTTCAAATTGCGGTCGCATCGCATTGATGCGGCCGCAATATTGCGGTTGCGGCAGTGGCCGCATCCGCATCACCCCGCAATTGCAGGGTGATTAAAAATCTCACTGATGCGCCGCAACGGAACGGAGTTGCGGCCGTAACGGAACGGAGTTGTGGTAGTAACGGCATTCCGTTGCATTTTCTGTATAAAAGCTAAAAAAAATTTGAACATATCAGACCATTTCAGACCATTTCAGCCGAATGAAGCCCTAGATCTAGTTTAGAGAAGAGAGAAAGTGAAAAACCACTTACCTAACCCATCGAAGTCACTATCGTTCGTCTGCCGCCGCCATCGCTCACTGGTCCTCTGTTTTCCTCCATCTGGTGCCGTGATCGGTGACCCCTTCTTCATCTTCGATCTCACGCTACCCAGTGCGGCAGTGCCCACCAATTCATTTTCGATCTCCACTCCACTCTATCCGTTGATTCCGTTCATCGTCCTCACTCCTTAGCGTTGGTCTTCGTCTTTCTCTCATCCCTCTGATCTGTGGTGGTTGTTGTTGGCTTTGTGCTTGGCGTGAGGGTCTGTATCTGAAATTTTCTCTCATCCCTCTGAAGTCTGATCTGGTGGTTGCTGTCTCCGTGCGTGGCCGTGGCGTAAGTCTCTGTGTCTTCTCCGTGCGTGCCCCTTCGGCCAGTCGGTGTGTGTGTGTGTGTGAGCCGAGGTGAGAGATTCAAAGAAAGGAAAAATCGTGATTCGTGAAAGCCTTCAGCGTTTTTCAATATCTGACTTTAAGTGAGGTGAGTGTGTGATTATGTGGCAAACTTTGTGTGGTTTGTGACTTTGTGGAAAGTGGATAGATATGATGAAATTCTGATCAGATTTTTTTGCTGTGTGATGTGTGAAGTTAAAATTGTGATTGTGTGGTTATTTGTGTATATGAATGATGAATTTAATTGGTAATTACAGTTGTGCGAAACCAAATCATTTAGGGGCTAGTTAGGAATTCTAATATAGTGTGATTCTAAATATATTAAATATATATAGTGTGATGATGATAACCACCGAAAAAGTGCATATATATAGTGTGATGATGACAACCACCGAAAAAAGTGCATATTATAACATAATATTATAAAAATTCATATTAAATATATTCTTTTGAATAAATTTGGCTCCCTTGACATTGTTGTATTTAGAATAGGGTAATTATTGATGTAATTTCTAAAAATTTTATAATTATCTCAAATTAATTTTTTTAAAAAAATAAAACATTTCAATTTACTTCTTAATTATATTGGTTTTAATTTTTTTTATTTGACAAAATTAGTGTGACAATAAAAATGTATAAGATTTATTATCAGTAAATTTGATTATCTAACAACAACAACAACAAATCAATGAGATAAATACATTTTTTTGATAATTAAATTGTGATATTTGATTTTTCAAAAACTAAATTAAAACAATTATAAAATTTTAGAGACCAGATAATTAATTGTGTGCAATTTCTAAACCTTAATATGTATAACTCAAAGACTTGAACCACAGTTAGGAGCTAGGATTGGTAATTTAATTTGGAAAATAGAGATAAGAAAGAAAATAATTAGACAACAATTGAATTAATTAGGAAGGTATCACTTTTGACATTTGGTTAACTTGAGATGGAAAACAGAAAACAGATCTCTCTCTCTCTTGTTATGATATACATTTATATATTATCACATTCTTAAATTTGTTATGTTTTATCAATAGGTACCATAAATATAAATAATGCCGCCAAGGGAGGAATTTCCATCAGGAAGATCTGAAGGTGCTCCTAGTACAGATCTTGGATGGCATTTTGGAACTCCTGTACCTGGAAATCGGAACAACATAGAGTGTAAACTTTGCGGAAAAATAGTAAAAGGAGGAATTACCCGAATCAAGGAACATATTGCACATTTTCAAGGTAATGTAGCTCCTTGCCCCAGAGTTACTAAAACTGTTAGAGAAGGAATGATGAAACTTCTAAAAGATACTAAATCAAAAAAAATTGACTCAAGAAAAAGAAAAGAAGAATTTGAAGCAAGATTGCGAGGTGAAGATGATGATGAAATGGAAGGATATATTGATGATGAGATGCAAATGAGACATGCAACTCAAGAGAGTGTTAGATCTCATCATGAATGGGAACAAAGACAAAGCTTTAGGCACCAAATAGGTGGGGCACGAAATGTGTATGATGAGGGTGGAAGCTCTCGTGGTCATGTGGCGGGTGTTAGTGGTGCTAGTAGACAACGTCTGTCTAGTTTAGAAGAGACTTCATTTAGTTTGAGGTCCACAGATGTTAATCTTGTTAGAAGTCAAAGTGTGAAGCAACCAAAAATTACAACTGGTATCATGAAGTCGTTGAGAAAAAAGTTAGGGGAAGCGGTCTCAAAATTTATAATATATGAGCGTCTTCCTATGAACTTATCTAACTCTCCATGGTTGCATAGTTTGATCACTACCGCCGCTAGTATCGGTAGCTCAGTTGTTAAATTTCCAACACCTTATGAGATTTCTGATGTCTACTTAGAAGAAGAGTACAAAGAAATGAAACAATGGATCGAAGGGCTCAAAGGTGCATGGAAGGAAAGAGGTGTGACAATAATGTGCGATGGTTGGACGAACAGTATAAATCATATGCATATCATGAATTTTCTTGTCTATTGCAGTAGTGGTACTGTTTTTTTAAAATCTATTGATGCCTCTGGTGTTGCCAGTAGAAATACTGATTACTACTTCCAGTTACTTGATAAAATTGTGGAAGAAGTAGGAGAAGAATATGTAGTCCAAGTGGTTACAGATAATGAAGGGGCCTTGAAGGCAGCTAGAAAAAAATTGATGGAAAAAAGGCCACATATCTATTGGTCACCTTATGCAGCCCATTGTTTAGATTTATGCTTAGAAGACATTGGAAAAAAGTCTAATGTAAAAGAGGTGTTAGAAGATGCAAAGTTGATCACATCTTTTATATACAACCACACTTGGACTGTTAATCTTATGAAAAGATATACTGAAGGCAAAGAGATTATTCGTCCAGGAATAACCAGATTTGCTACACAATTTGTACAACTACAATCTCTTGTGAAGCAAAAACAAGCACTAAAAAATATGTTCACTTCAGACGAATTCAAAAAGTCCAAATTTGGGAAGGCAAAATCTGGACCAGCGTATGATGCAAGAAAAACAGTTTTGAATGAATGTTATTGAATCAAAACTAATGAAATATTGAAAGTATTTGAGCCTCTAGTTAAAGTGTTAAGGCTTGTTGATGGTGATGAAAAACCAACTATGGGTTTCATTTACGAGGCTATTGATAGAGTTAAACTATCTATAGAGAAAAATTGTCGCTATCACTCGCATTATAATGCTATAATAGATAAGCGGTGGAAATTTCTCATACTGATTTACATTCTGCAGGTAAATTTTATATATAAGATTTATTTTATTGCAAGTTATTAGAACAATTTACATTTTTGATATTAATTGAAATTTCTTTTACTTTTTGTTTCAGGTTATTTTCTTAATCCTTAATTTCAATATGGAGAACATGGAGGATCTGTTTATAGAGAAACATTTGAGGGAACAAAGAATGTAATTTCTAAGTTAGAAAGAAGATTAGATAGTCAAATCAAAGCAATGCAACAGGTTAGTGTATATAACTTTAAAAGATTTGTTATAATAAATATTTAAAATATAATATTATGTATTTAGTATTTACATTATATATTATTTATTGTTGTGTAGTTATTCATTTTTCGGGATAAACAAGAGATGTTTGGTACAGAAATAGCTCAACGAGCATGGTCTCGACTGAATCCAGGTATGATAAGAATTTTTAGTTTCTTCTAATATGCCCATTTCTATTTTTACACAATAAAAGACTATAATTCTACTTTTGACATAATAATAAAAATAATTAAATTGATATGAATATATACATTCTAACATGAAACTAAGACTAAGATTCAATATTATATTAAAAAAACTTAGAAAGATGTGAGGGAAAAGGGCTCATTAATCTAAGACGTTGCTTTAATATTATAGTATATAAAAAAAATAAAGAAAGTAGTACACAACATTAGATTCAGCATTATATTTTAAAATATTATTAAAATTCTCTAATATTTTATGTATTTGGCGGGGAAGAATTGGAGGGAAGGAATGAAGGATTGGAGGGAAATGGGATTGACAAATAAAATTTAGGTTGAATTTGTTTAATCCAACGGTCTTATTTATTCTAGCAAGAGGTAGAAGCAATATAATAGCACAATGTATTATTTTTATAGCTATTTGACATTTTTTTTGTTCAATTTAATTCCAAATGTTTTATTTTTTTTTTTCAATTTTCTTCTTATTAATCTTTTCTGATGTATTCTAAATAATTTATTTATTTATTTATTTTGTCTAAATAGCTGAATGGTGGTTGCTCTATGGTTCATGTACTCCGGAGCTTCAAAATATTGCAATTAAAGTCCTCAGCCAAACAACTTCAGCATCAAACTGTGAAAGGAATTAGAGTACATTTAGTTACATTCATACAAAGACAAGAAATAGACTCAAGTATAGAAAATTACAAAAACTTGTTTTTACCTTTTACAATATGAAGCTGAAGATGAGACATATGAAGAGAAGAAGTCCAGAAGAAATAGAAAATAGTTTCAACCCAATTAATCTTGACTACATATTCCATGAAGATGATCCTTTGTCTCCATGGATTGAAGAGAGGGAAGAGCCATTACTGGATGGACTTCAAAAGTAGAATGGCTTCCTAGAATGGATTCTGAAGATGAGGACATAGAAGCAGCAGAAGAAGATGACGATGATGATGGTGGTAGTTATAGTCATGATACTGATGGTGGTTTGAGTCCACCAAGCAATAATAGTGGTGGTGGTAGTGGTGGTGGTGATGGTGGTGGTGGTACTGCAGAAAATGTTCATGGGACAGATGAATATAGAGAACAAGACCCATATCAAGACACTCCATATCCTATGCGTGAGCGAGGTTTTTGTATTGATATGACGTCTTTTCATGATTATCACCCTATTGAAAGGGGTGGAAGACAACATCTTGAAGATTCAATCTCTTCCAGTTTTTCACAAAGTTTTAGTGACTTTGGCATTGGTGAATCTTCTCAAAGTAGCCAAAGTCACTATCCGCCATCCTATCAGCAACCTTCTTATCAAGCTCCACCATATTATCAACCTTCAATGAATCATCAGGAGCCTAATTATTATCAACCTTCTTATCAAGCTTTTCACCAACAATTGGAGCATGGTGGAGGAATTTTTGATTATATTTTTGGACAAGGAGTAAGCCATGGTGATGCAGATGCTGGAAGCGAAACTACAGGCTATGATCCTCCACGCCATTCAACCATGTGGTGATGACTCATGATTAATATCTTGTAATATTATTTGATAATTATGTGAATACATTTGTATATGCCTTTTCACTCATCAGCACATTAATTATCTATTTTTCTTCTTAAATTTTGTATTAAAATTAACATGTTTGCATAAAATAAGATTATATATTTATGGAATTAATATAAATATTAGATATAATATGTTATATATATTTAAAATTAAAGGTTATAACAATTATATACATATTTTGTATTTTTTGTGCAACTAAAAAAAAAATCACGACCGCAATGACCGCAACCGCATCGCAGTGCCCGCAACACCCGCAATCGCAGCGACCTGCAACGCAACCGCAACTGCAACCGTAACCGCAATTTAAAACCTTGGAATCTAGCTAACGTAATTTTATGAGGACCATAATGGTATGCATGGCATGTTAAAATTTCTAATTTATCTCATTCAAGTAAAGCCTCATAATTGATTGGAAGGAATATATATAAGGAAAAGTAAGAAATCATAGATGTTACATATGCAAAGTTAGTAATCCTGTTTGACGGAAATAATTAAAATGTAAACATAATTATACGTGACAATCTATATTCGAATTGTGCCTTGAATACCTTGGTATGAATTTGTATATGTTGTAGGTATGAATATAAGGATATGTTCTCTCTCTTCCTGTGTGGTCCGTGGTAATAAACTCAGTTGGCTATATCTTAAAGTGGATTCTTAAGCTTTCTAAGAGATGAACTTGTTGATTTTAAATTACTGTGAATGTTAATCTCACCTCCCCTCCTCAAGATGAGAGAACTTTACCCATAATAGTGTATTAAATTCCTATGCTATGAAAAAACGATATGCTTGAATGGTGATATAACTAGAGATGGGAAGTACCCTTACTAGAAATCTTGTGATAGCATGAATATGTGTTGAGTTATGTCAGATTATCATTATTGCTAGGTAGCTATTTTCTAAATTGTTTTCACTTTGAATATTTCCTTAAGATAATAGATCATAAGTATGAATCAATATTATTAAGTACTATTTGATGAGTTACATAATGTGGATGAACAACTGTTATCATGATAATTTGTACATGTATTCAGGTATATATATATACGTATACTGGGATAGTGATGCATGTACCCTTTATTATTAACAAGTTGGTAGGAAAATGCATAGATGATGTCATGATTAGCATAACATGCTCCTAAATAAGTGCATTATGTGAACATAAATTGTAAGGATGGTAATTGCCTTGTGATACCTACATGAATATATATGTGTGTGTGCGTGTGTGTGTGTGTGTGATTCCTAGTTTGAGGAAATCTTGTACATTTTGAATGGTGGCTTACATGAACATGTGGAAATTTATGAACTATGTGTATCTCTGTCACATTGAAATCTTGTTGATACTACAGTAACATTTAAATGCGTTGGGTTGGTATGAGTGATGTGATGAAACAACCTTGTCTAAATGACTGACTGATAAGTAGTTAATTAGAAAGTATTGTACTATACTTGTGTTACAGACTTACTATGTTGTTATGAATATGGAAGACCCCAATTGGCATTGAGGAAAAAGCCCTATGATACTATGTTGTTATGAATATAGGTGACCCCAATTAGCATTGAGGGGTGAACCCAATTGGCATTGAGGGAAGAGCCCTACAACAAGTCGCAACGTGGCTAAGTGACTATATTCCTTGAGAATGCCATACTAGGGATGCTGCCTTTGTGTAGGAAAGGCGAGGGAAATTACAATTGTCCTAGAATAGTGGACAATACTTATATTATAAATGTCTTGAAAAGGTAGGAAATATTAAAATTTTGAAAGTCTTGATGTGATAGAAATATTGTGTATTGCCCTCGGTGACCTCTTTACTTTTGAGCGAACTTTATTGTTGGACTAATAAAAAATATATCTTTATATGTATGGACACCGATGCATACTCATGTTTTGACTGATAGATATAACCCGAAATTATTGTTTATATTGAGGAGAGAATACTTTGTTTAATTTAGTTGCTTGTGTAGCAAAGGATTTGACGATTTAGTTGTTATAAGTGGTGTACTACCTAAGGTCCCACCCCTGTGGGCGGTGCATAGGTTTCAGTCACGTTGGAATTGTTTCTCTTTCACTGAGTATTTTTGTACTCATCCCCCTTTGATTGTACACACTTACAGGTCCTCGCTTAGTTGGTGAGTCTCTGTATGAGGAGTAGTGAAGTCTCCAAGTCCATGACCGTATCGGTGTAGAAATGTTGGTAATGTTTTTAGGTACATACAGGTTGTTAAGTTACTCTGTAGTAGATAGAACTCCTAGATGTGTTGTGAACTTGGTCATAGAAAGGGTTTCCTTAATCATTACATTTTTGTCATGTGTGCTTAGCGTCCATGATATTAGACTTACGGTGGTGGTATGGATCCCACCACAGTGCCGGTCATGTTCTCAAATTTGGGTCGTGACATTTTAGCTCTTTTGTGAGTGTTCACTAGTGATTCTCCTTCCTTTTGGTGGTCTTTGATAACTGGTAAGTAGAATTTCTTCCTCTTTTCACCTCATTTTCATTTTTAGAGAACCCTAGGAGTGGTGGTGTAAATTTTTAACTTGGAGGATTTAGTGATGTTTCGGAATAGCTCCATTAATGTAGTTTGGTTCTTGGGAGGTGGTAATGTAGAGGGATTTGGTTAATAAACCTTGGGTTGGGAGGATACATGAGTAAACCAAAAAATTTAGGGAAAATGGGTATTTTAAACATGTGAAATTGCTTGGTTGATTTGGTAATGATTTTAATGAGTTCTTGATTGTTTTTAGGCATTGGTAATACATATTGGATGGACAAAAACATTGGAAAGGAGATTGGAGAGCTTAGGAATGGATGTGGAAGGTTTGAGGTTATTTTGGGCGAAGAACATGGGTGCTATTCTGTCCTGAGCCCGCCTAAGCATTCAAAATTACCGCTTAGGCACTCATGTGGTCGAGAGATTACAAAATTTCTAGTCCATTTTCAAACAGTTATAACTCCATCGTCCAAACTCTATTTTTGGTAAACCTTATATCGTTAGAAAGCCTTTTGAGTCTAGTTTCTAATAGTACGGTTTCATTTGAAAATTTCTTACTATTTAAGAGTTATGACCAAAAGAGTGATTAAAAGTCAGAGTTAGTACCAAGCTTTTCTCTATTTTGTGAACTCGACATGTTTTTACATGGTTATCTTCTAGAGATA
The DNA here is from genome assembly GCA_037074585.1 of Biancaea sappan. Classification (NCBI taxonomy): domain Eukaryota; kingdom Viridiplantae; phylum Streptophyta; class Magnoliopsida; order Fabales; family Fabaceae; genus Biancaea; species Biancaea sappan. The sequence goes on from CM073493.1 coordinate 31,281,701, forward strand.
GATTCTTTGATGCATATTCCACCTACTTGGGACTATCCAAGGTAGTCTTCCTCTCATCTTCCCTACATCTTCAAGAGGATAATTAAGGTAATATAGCCACACTAAGGTGAGTAAAAACAAGACTGTCTCTCTTTTCACAAATATCACATTTCATTTCAAGTTTAAAGGAAACAAGTTTGCCAACTAAAATGAAAAAGGATGTTTATTCAGTTCTATGTGGTAAGGTATTGAATTCCTAATTATCCCTATGATAATATAATTACTTGGATTAACCATTGGTGTGATTTATTTCCTTATGCTTGGGTGGATTCTAAGGTAAGTAGTGCTACATTGAGGACAGTAGAACTATTCATTGCCTTAAAATACATCTCTAATTGGATTTACCTTTATGAATTACCATAGGATAACTACTTTTAGAGTTAAGAGTGATTGATTAATTGGGTGCATGATTTGTACTTTATCTCTAGATATTTATTTTATGGTTTTCAATGAGCTTATAATATAATAAATTATCTACATGGATTAGGTCAAAATTTGTTGTATGTTAGTCTCTTGTTGTAGTGTGGAATGTATATGGTGCCGGAGTTCATGATATTTATTATTCTCCTTGTTCTGAAACTATTGATACCTTTTATGAATTTAAATCTTGAGGTGAATCTGATAGGACTCTAAATAGAACAATGAAAGAATCCAAATAAAATGTTGAAAAATGACAGAAACTTGTATTCTAGTACTGATAAATCCCTACCAGTAGGGTTGTAATACCCTAGGTATTATACGGTATGGTTTAAAGAACACAAATTTGAGCAAGTGAAATTTTTTTTTTTTGCGAATTAAGGAGTCCCGATTAGTGGGACAAAAAAAATCCTAAAGTTTAGTAAGGACTAAGACTCACTGTTGGGCAAGCAAGTTTGCTTAGAGTAAAGGAAGGCACAAGCATTGAGCGTAAGAACTTGTTTGAGGACTAAATTGAAAAGAATAAAATTTTTGGAGTACTCATGAGTTAGGACCGAATAGGAACCTATGAGGAATATGGACCCCATGAGGATATATTATGAGGCTAGTACTTCAATTTGTTGCACTTGAGGCTAGAGTAGATGTTAAGACCCTGAGAGGGACCAAGGTGAATGAATGTGAAGTTTAAGTATTTGTTTTTAGTGAAAAAAAAATGTAAATGTGGCAACGTGTGTTTTAGGAAAGTGTAATGGGTGCCTAATTGTAAGACAAAAGTTTTCTCAAATTTCTTGCATGTCCAAATTAAAGAATTGATGACCAAAAAGAACCAATTTGGAGAGAATATGGGTGGGCCCCACATACACTATCTTAAAACACACACCCTATTTCTTCATATTTCCCTTCTTCCTTCCCTATTCCCGTAGCCTTTCTTCTGTCCAACACCCAACCCTTTCTTCTTCATCATTCTCAACACTTTGAGAAAAGAAGGAGATCATAGAAGCATGATGGCCATTGATGAGGAAGTCTCTTATCTTTTTCTTCTTCTTCTTTGGTTCAAGCCACTACGAACACCAAGTCACCCAGAATTAGATTCGTGACAACTTGCAGTATAGTGATCATCTCAAGTTGTATTCTCTCAAGGAGCCTTGCTTCTAAATTGCCTAATTAATTGTTCTAACATTAATCTACACTAATCACAACCTAATTACAACCTAATGACCATGGGAGGGGGTGATTGCATAATTAAAGCAGAATTTAAAAAAAATAAACTAAAGCTATAACATAACACAAACAGAACACAAAAACAAAATCACAACACAAATGCAATCAACCATGAAGTCCCTAGAATTGCAACTATCATCATTCTTGTCTTCAAATTAATTCTAGTGTTCTCTATTATTAGGTTTTCTAACTAATATTTCCAAGAGAATTCCTAGAACTAGATTACACATAAGTTAAACCTAACCACATGCAATTTGATTAAGCCCTATTCTACTTGCTACACCAATTAGTGATAATAAGAGAACATCTAAAATTTAAGTATTTGAACCAGTGATTATGTTCATATAAATCTAACCAGACTAATACAACCATAAAAACAGAGATAATAAACAAGAACATAAATGAAATAGAAGAAACAACAAGAGAAACTTACTGATTAAGCTCCAAGAATTTAGATTATAACTCTAGTTTATCCATGGATTGATTACAAGAGACTTTTAACCTTCCATGGAGGCCAAAATACACCAAAACATAAGAGAAAATACAAGGGGGAATACAAATTTACAGAGGAAATGGAAGAAGAATAGTCCTTCAACACTTGCAAATGGAGTCTGAAATGTGCCTTTAGCTGCCAAGAGAGAGAGGGATGAAAATTGCTTCATTGTTTGACTCAACAACAAGTCCCTTTCTTCTGATTTTTGTTGTTGTTGCTTTTCTGATTTCTACTGCTTTTTTTGTTGTTTCTATGTTGCTTTTCTGGTGGCTTCATGCATGTTGTTTTGCTACTGTAAAGAGAATAGAATAGTGCAAAATAGTGGGGCCTACAGATCCAGTCAACATTTCATTCAATTCCAATTAGCTGCCTGGTTAAAGCCACTATGACCACCGAGTCACTCAGAATTAAATTCGTGGGAACTTGCAATGTAATGGTCGTCCCAGGTCGTATTCTATCAATGAGCCTTGCTTCTAAATTGCCTAATTAATTGTTCTAACACTAATCTACCTTAATTACCTACTGATTAACTACCTAATTACCACCAGGGGGTGAGTGCATAAAACAGAACTCGAACAAAAATTAAAGCTATAATAGAACAAAATAGAACAATAGAACATAATACAAAAAAATGAAATGCATAGACATCTAACCAGCCATAATTTCCCTAGAGTTGCATCTATCGTAACCCCCATCAACTTATTAATTTCTTGTTGTGTTCTGCCACTTGGTTTTAATTCCTAAAATTTCCAGAAAATCTTCTAAAACTAGATTTCACTAGCCTGTCTAAACCTAGTGAAATCTGATATAGCCCTAACCAAATCTTGTTATACATATACAGAAATCACATTCATACATGCATAACTAGATTATTCCTTAGATAAAAAGATTAAAACAATAATCATAACCATATACCATTCTAATCAGAATGAACATGGATATAAAATAGAGAGGCAAGTAAAAAAACAAAAAATGGAACAAGAACAACAAGAACTTATCTGATTTATGCCTAAAAAGGGTTCAAGCACAACTCTAGATCACGTGTGACTAATTACACAAGAAGTTTAGCCTTCTATGGAGGCCAAAATACAACAAAACAAAGAAGAAAATGGGGGACGGGGGACGGGCTAACCAATGAATTACAGAAGAAAAGTGGAAGAAAAAAGTCTTCAACAACAAAAATAGAGGTTCTAAAGTGCCTAAATACAGCAAGGGAGGACGAAATTGCATTTGAAAACTGACTTAGGTGTTGTCCCTTTCTTCTACTGTAGCTGTTGATGCCTTTTTTGATTTTTCTATCTGCATGCATGCTATTTCTGCTTCTGTTTTCTACTGCAGAATGCTTTTTACTGTTGCTGTTTTATACAGAATAGTAGGCCCTACTGGACCAGTCAACCCTAATAAACTCTAGTCAGCTGCCATGTCATCAAAGATCACCACATCAGTATCCAAATGGCACTATGTCAGCAATCTCCAATAATTAAATCTAAAAAATACACAATTGAATTAATTGGGATAAAAGTATGAAATTGAAACATATTAATTTTATAATTAATTTACACCCAATAAATCTAAAACATAATAAAATTGGAGAGTTTACAATATTAAAATGGCAATAGGACTAAGATAAGGACTAAATTGCATATAAAAATGCCCGATATCACTGCCATGTCAGCAAATGCTTCTATGTGGCATCAAAGTCAGCAAGTTTACTCTCTAATTTTTTAAATATGTAATTAAGAAAGAAAATTAATTTGGATCTAATCAATTAAGCTCATAAAAATATAAAATTAAAGAATATCAAATCTATAATTAATTTAGACCCAAATAATCCTAAAACATAATAATCTTAGAAAATTGGCAATATTAAAATGGCAAAAAGGCTAAGATAAGGACTAAATTACATATAAAAATGCCCGATATCATCATTCTTCTTCTTTTTCCTTTCTTTCTAAGAAGGAAAACCTTAGATGGAAAAATTTGGGAATTGCGATATGATGACCCTATTGATTAAATTGATTTAATATTGGTGCTCTAGTATGTTGATAGATGAAAACCATCATTTATATAGTAGAATCATTAGAAGAAAAGTTAGTTGTTGAAAGGATGATTTTGGAGATTTTTTCTTGAAATCCTTCTCTTGGTTGTTACTTTAAACGTTTGAGTCTTTGGGCTGCTTTCAGTGTCATTATCTTGCGTTAAATCACCCTAGGGGAACCCATAAACTGTTGGAACCAAAAGGATTGAAATTGGGGCATTTTAGGAGGAAAAATATGAAGGATCGTGATAGCCCAGCCTTAGGCGCCCCAGGCGCCAGCCTTAGCATCCTATGCTGGTATTGAGATTGAGACTTAAGGGGTTGGCGCCTATGTCTGATACTCTATTGTGTGGCACCATGGGCGCCAGGGTGGGCGCCCAAGCGCCATCACCTATAACCTTGCCAAAAAGTGTTGAAAATTTATCATTTTCTCATGTTGTTGTAAGAATGCTTATAATGTATGAAATGACTAGAAGTTTTCTTGCATTCAGTTATATAAAGTATCGTATGTGTTTGGAATAGTGAGTACAAGAAGGAATAGAAACCATGAGTATTGCATAAGTGAAGTAAATGATTCTATGCGATTAAAACAAATGACAAGCCATATTGTATGAAAGTACAAGCGTATGCCCATATGGATAGGCCCGTGAAATAACTTTCCACCTATTTCGTAATTCTGTTGCATAGATGTTATCATATGTGTTTGAATAGATCTCTTGCAACTGCTAAGAATTATTAAGGATGATTGAGATGTGTACATGGTTCATGATTGTGATTGGGTTTAATATTTTTATAAGTCGCGTGATTAAATTGTTGTTAAATGAATATGAATATATGTATTTAATTATGTGATGGATGTAATATACATGGTTAAGTGGAGAAGACTAATTGGCCAAAGTGAAGGGAAAGCAAAATTTATCCTTGCTGGAGTAATTTATGTGGTAAATCCCATGAAATATAAGAAGTGAATTTCTGGGATATGTGTGAATGAAGTGTATATATAAAGTATGTCTCATGTGACTAAGTTGAAAGTTCTATTTTTATGGATGTTATGAACTGTAACTAGATATTATGTCATGTGAAGGCTTATGATATGCACTATGTGTTATGTGTAAGTGTATATGGTCAAGCTTCGATATCCCTGGTCTCACGTTGCTGCTGTTGATGATACGGCAAGTATACTAGTTGTACAAGTAATAAAATGATGAGTTTGAGTATTGTCTCCACAAGGACTGAATTACCAATTACTCAAGAAACTAGAATATACTATTTAGACCAAATATTTAAGTGAATGAAGTTTGAATAAGAAAATAAGACTCAAAGAACAGTTAACATAGAAAAATGCAATACAAAGTGTTCGGGAAATTTACCAATTAAAAGGCCTAGAGTTGTTAATCCCCTTCGCTCTTCCTAAGAATTGTTGTTCTACCCCATTCTTGCTCTCATTGACATACAAAAGAATATAAGTTTTACCATTACCTATAAGGATTCTCTCAGAGCTCAACTAAGTTAACCTAATTTCTCTATAATTTCTTATGAGTATTAGGTTCAATTTTAAACTAAGCCTATGATTGATTATATGAGGCTATCAATTATATGCCTATATAGTTAGCAAATCAATTCCTCTAAACATCTCAGGTTGATGACTAATACTTTTCATTCATTGGTCTAATTTTACTTTCTCTCTTAGGACAAGCAAAATCACAAATCAATCTATAATTCGATCAAGATTATGGAAAGCATTAATCATTGAATGAAAACAATTGTAAAATAAAGTCAATGTTCACAAGAGTAGAAAGAAACAAAAAATCCTATTCAAAACTACAGTTCATAGCAATCATAGAATGAACAATTAGCTATTCATGGTGACAGAAGGGCAAATATCAACAATAAAAAGAGATATATCCATGAATCTGAGGTAGGTGGTAGAAAAATTGGCTCCAATGATGCTCCAAAGACAAGCTTTCTTGCTCCTAGGTCAAAAGTGGTGCCTCCTTCTTTTCCAAACTTAGAATTCCCATTTTCAAAATTTACAAAAAAGTATTTGAAACCTTAAATTCACTAGTACTATTCATCCTCACTAATAGCGGAGAAAATTTTGCTTTAAGTGGAAAACTCTATAAAAATTCTTTCCTTTTTGCAATAGGATCTCCCTTTTTATTTCACATCATCTGTCCATAAATTACTGAAAGTTAACCCTACAAAAATATTTGAAAATTAGAACAAAGCTAGAAAATAAAAATAAAAAGGTAAGAATTTAGAAATCTAAATGAAGCAACAAGAAAGGAAAAAAATAACTTGTTTTTACTAAAAAGGCAACAAAAATACAATTAGGGGATTACAAGTTAATGAGCAAAATTAATCATAATTTATTAAAATTAGGAAATTAACAACTGCACACACAGGGCCAATGTGTTGTGGTTGTTGAGTTGCTGAGAAATCGACTGGCTTCTGACTTTTGAGTGATTGGTATATGGTTAGGCTTTGATACCCTTGGTTTCACATTGCTACATGTACAGGGCCAGTGTGTTGTGGTTGTTTAGTTGCTAAGGAATCAATTGGTTTCTGACTCTTGTGTAACATGACTTTAGTGGAATATGCGATCGTACTCTTATGTATGTGAATTATTATTGATTGCTAATGAAAGGACATGACAAAGTGTTAAGTGACATAAGTGATTTTCTTTGCATCGGATAGAATAGATAAGAAGTATATCATTCTAGTTTTTTAAGAGTCATTTTGTATGTATATATATATATATGTCGAATTATATCTCCTGAGACTATATTTCATATTATCGGTTTCTTTAATTTGGAGTATCCATGTCTTGTGATTGTGGCTAGGTAGGGTTTATGGTGAGCCTCTTGGTTTGGACTCACCCCCTCATAGTTTCAGGTATGGAAAATCCTATTATCCAGCGACGTGTCCTCTTGAAGACCTCCCTTTTGTTTGGGGAGTGGGGTCAACATAGGTAGGTTCAATTAATTATGTACGTAGCTGAAAAATTCTAGAAGGGCTCTATAATCAGGTAGATTACGTTATTTTGTGAAAATAATTTTCTGAGAAATGTTTATGAATGAATTTGTTTATAATTAGAAATAAATATGAAATTATGAGTTTATATAATAAATTATTAAGTTTTTGAATAGGAATTGTGGAAAGTTAGGCTTGCGGTGGTGTATTCAAGGTACCGTCCGCATCTGTCATGATCCCAATTTAGGGGTCGTGACAGGGGTATAGATGATACAAGTTGATAAAACACTCACAAAACAACACTAGAAACCTCACACACAGATGAATGCTCACGTCGCAACACAATATCACACTAGGTAAAAGAAATAACATAAAATACAAGAAAACAATAAGAACACACAATAAGCAACATTGCTGCTAGACTTTCGAGAGGCTAGCACTCTCTTAAAACCATTCCATATTTTTTAGCCAAAAGATGCCCCTACCCCTCAAAGAAGGCTTCCTATATCTTAAACCTTGCCAACTTAGCCTGCTCTATTGTTGGTTACTTATTCCCATTTGTTGTTCCTCCATTTTCCTCTGCTCCACTATCCTCTACCACCCCACCTTAAGTTTTCCTTCCTCTTTGTCCTGATTTCCATCCATGTCCTTCTTCTTCCTAGCATATTGCTTTAAGGGTCTAACAGTATCCCCCCTCTATAAGTTTCACCTTTTCCTCAAGGTGAGAATTTGATGTTGAGACCGGAGGTTTCTTTCCAATGTAAATTTCTTCGTGTTTTTCCAAACAGTCCAAGCAAGCATCTCTTGGTCCCAAAACTGCTTTAATTTCAAATGTAAAAAAAAAACTCATAATTTAAATCTTTTTTTATTATTAACTTGCACACCCATCAGCATGTTAAGAAGGTGCATAAACAGATTTTCAAGAATGTGACTCCAACGGCTAGCACTCGATGGAAAAGGAGAGGTGCTGAGGTTGTAACTGTTGTAGCATTTTCCTTGGAGCAAGTGTAGCTGCAATGACTTAGATGAATAATGCTTCTTGCTTTTTCGGCATCCAACCTATAATGATTCTCTTCTGACTAGCTTATCATTGTTGTATTCAATGCAGTGAATATCTCCCATCCAAGAAGTAACATTATAAAATAAAGAAACTCAGTATTCTGGGCCTCATTATAGGAATTAAAAAGCCTAATAAAATCCTTATTATGGGCCTCAATACAAAAACAAAAAGGCTTGATTTTACTCTCAACAAAATAGGTGACTTGGGTTAGAGAAATTATAATTGGATCATAAACTTGGGTAACTTGAAAATATTAGGTAAGTTTGGAGTGATTGGGCTAACCAATTAAGTGAGACAAGCCACTATCTTTTACTTTCAAAAAAAGCCCATTAGGATTTTTTTTATGAAATTATTTTGGGCTTTTTCCCCAACTAATCATTTTAATCCGATCCAAGATCTAGTTGTTTTTATCTTTGTCGTCATCTTCTGCTTCCTCTGTCAAAACTGAGAGGCTTCTCTCATGATCTTCATTATTCTCTTTACCATGGAAGCAATGCTTCCATCCCTTTCCCTCTCTCTCTCTCAGTGCCAGACATGATGGAAATTTTCTCCACTTTCTCCTCTTCTCTGATTTCTTTCTTGACAGTCCCTTGATCAAGAATGCTGGATTAGCCATTGTGTTGTTATGCTGTTCTCTGTTGTATTTCACCAAACTTTGTTCTTGGATTATGGATGGGATTTCTTTATTCAGTCGACTTGAGCTGATGGTAAACTTCTTTTCTGTTTCTTTTTTCATTGTTTCCCTTCTTTTTCTAAATTTGTCATTCTTCTCTCTAAATTATTCCAATAGTGCCTTCAAGTTAATGTCTTTTCTCTTTTCATCATGTGATGCCATCTTTATTTTAGCCTTGTTCTGCAATGCCAGCTGAATTTTGCCCTTTCTTTCCAGGTGCAACACGGCCTCTCTTAATTCCCACATTTGCTCTTTAAGGTCCTTTACAAATTCCTTCAGCATCGTCACCTCTTGTTCTACACTTCCAATTTTACTTTCCATCTTCATGTTCATTATTCCACTATCGTTGCCCATTTGATACCAATTGAAAGGACCTAAAATAGAACAATGAAAGAATCTAAATAAAATGTAGAAAAATTGACAGAAACTTGTATTTTAGTACTGATAAGTCCCTACCAATGGGGCAGAGATGATACAAGCTGATAAAACACTCACAAAACAACACTAGAAACCTTACACATAGATGAACACTCACGTAGCATCACAATATCACAGTAGGTAGAAGAAATAACAAAAAAAAAAATACAAGAAAACAGTAAGAACACACGATAAGCAACATTGATGCTAGACTTTTGAAAGGCTAGCACTCTCCCAAAACCATTCCATATTTTTCAGCCAAAAGATACCCCTACCCTTCACACAAGGCTTCCTATAAAAACCCTTAAACCCTACCAGCTCAACCTACTCTTCTATTGGTTACTTATGCCCATTTATTATTCCTCTATTCTCCTTTGCCCCACTATCCTCTGCCGCCCCCATACCTTTCTTTTTCTTTCTAGAATAAACCTTAAGTTTGCCCTCCTTTTTCTCCTAATTTCCATCCATGCCCTTCCCTTCCTAGCATATAGGTTTAAGGGTCTAACAGAATCTTACCTACTTTTAGGAATGGTATTATGTTGGATTGTCTTCTTCTTACTTAGCAAAACAACTTCTTTTTGGGTATGTGATTCTTTCTATAGTTGAGGAATGTGGAAAGATTATAGAATATTAGTTAATTTTTCTTATCCTTTACCTTGAAGAATTTCCTATTGGCTTGTTATTATGTGGTTATTATATGGTTATAATGGATTGGTTATGATAGATTATTTGTGCCAGGTGATTGGCTCATGTGGAGGCTTTTAGAGGCATAAGGATGGGGTTAAGTATTCATATGGGATATATGCATATCTTCAGCATTTAAGCTAAAAGGGGCTAAAAGGATGGGGTTTATATTATCTATATTTTGTTGATATATTTATATTACCATATTTTGGTGATAGAAGGACGGGGATTAAACATATTTGCTTTATGCTTGTAATTTGTTCACATACCACTTTATATGACTTCTTTATGTTCAGGAATAGCTGTAGTTAATTGGTTGCAATTATATATATATATATATATATATATGGTTGTGGCTATAAAAGGTGGAATTACCTTACTTTCGTCATTTAGTTGTTTGATCATTTAAGTTCTGAGGTGTGGCACTCTATTATATTGTAAAGTACTGAGGTGTGGCACTTATGAACTATAAGTAGTGCTGAGGTATATCATTTGCTGAACTTATTCAGTGCTAAGGTAAGGCACTTAGTAAGAATTCTTATTGTAATATGATCTTGCATAGCTTGGCTTAAATCGCTCTTTACTTACATTCTTTTAATTGTTGTTGTTCACTCACATAGTATATTACTTACTCACTCTCTCATACTATTATACCTTTAAAAGTCTATTGCTGAAGCTAGAGGGCTCACAAGGAGTAGCTCTTCCAATTCCCCAACCCATCCTTGGTCTTTGAGTTGGTTCCTTCTTGGCATTGTATTTTGAAGAGTCCTTGAGTTTTAGAAGTTTCTCTATGACCACGTGGGATATCTAGGATAGCTTCTATTTATGTGTAGTTGATCCTAGATGGTGACTCATTATTTTGAAGTGTTGTTGATATATCATTATTCTTTTGTGATCAAACGTATGGAATATTTATGAATGGAAGTTGTTCTTATTCTATTTTGATCTTATAATGGAATTCTTGTGAGATGAACTTTTCTTCATAACTCTTTGTGGCATGCCTTAGGATTGAATGTCATGCTTACGGAGTAAGAGTAATCTTATCACTGTGCTGGTCACACACCCAGCTTAGGGATGTGACAAATGATTATTGAGCACATGTAAACATATCTCCCAATGAAGGTTCAAACTTGGGATCACAATTTGTAAGAGACTATCCAGTTCTATTAGATCAAACCCCCATTAATTTATCATTTTTAGTTTAAATAAATTTTTTAATTGTGTTACAAATTGCTATGCTAAACCCATAAACCAACCATTATTATCTATCACATGCTCGATTGCTTAAGCAAATTAACACTAAAGTATTAATAATAACAGTTCCTACAGCACCATTAGAATTTACAAGCAACATTTAAAAAAGAAAAAGAAAACTTTATTTTGATCCTTAATATATAAAAAGGTTTTTAATCTAGTCTTCCATGTAATTCTACTCTAATTCATCCATAATTTTAATAGGTAAATTGTAACATCCCTGGTTTTCTAGTGTTATTATTGGAGACATATCAGTATAGATGTAGAAAAATGTAGGAAAATTCTTTGCTTGCTTAAGAGAAAAATGGATGGATATGATTGAATTTATTGCGTATAAGTATGCATGAATATATTGTTTAAAACAATGAAAATTATCTGTAGGATATTTGTGATGAGTCGGAGACATTGTGTTGTAGTCGAATAATTAAAGAGAAGGACCTAGGTGAAAGAATTTAAAATTTTAAGGTAAAATTGTAAATTCTGGAAAATAGTGGTGTTGGGTAAGAAAAGGAAGTGTTTAGATGAAAGTTGCTAAGTGTGAGGGAATATTTTTGAGAGAAAATAATCAGATTAGTAACGGATGAGAAAATACCTAAGATTGCACTTGAGTCCTTATTTTGTGAAAGAAATAACAAATGAGAGGCCAAGTTGCAAATTCTTAAAATAACCCCTATACTTATAAAAAAATCATATCTCTCCTTCTCATCTTATCCCTCTCTTTCAACTTCTCTCATTTTTCTCTTCTCCCTTCTTCTTTCATTGTGCCTTAAGAGCTCCAAATATCAAAGCCTCCCCAATCCTAGTTTCCTCTCCAGTGGGTTGTGCTTTTTTGCCCAGTGAACCACCATCATGTTGGAAAGCTTCAAAAACCAAGGTAAGATCTAGATTTTTTAATCTCTTCACCATTTTCAAATTTCATGCCCTAAGTACTGAAAGTTTGGGTTTTGGTGAGATTTGGGTGCAATCTTAGGGTGTTGTTCTAGATTATGGTTCCTTAACCTTCCTTCCCTTAACCCTAGTTGTTTTGGTAACCCAAATGAGTGGAAAAATCTGAGGTCATGGTGGGTTTTATGGCCACGATAGAAAAATTGGAATTGAAAAGAGTTTTAGGGAAACTTTGGTTGATTCTTGAAATTTGTTGCAGAATCAAGTTGATAAATGAGGTTTTATAGATTGAATACTCATTTGGATGGCCAAAACATTGTAAAAATGTTTGGTTTTGGTTCCGAGTGAAGAAGATGTTGAACCCATTGCACTTTAAGCAATATTTGGTTTTAATAAATGACAAAGCAAATTAAAATAACACATGATATATGAGTATTGACTAATTTGTTGAAACTTTGTTTATATAGACTTTTGAATTTCAGCTTATCAAGGGCTTGCCAGTGGACCGCTTTAAGCTAACCAGTCGACTGCCTACTTAATGTATCCAAGGCTTTGCTCTCTGCTAATAACTAGTCGATCGCATTGCAGAAGCTGGTCAACCACTCCCTACTAAAAGAAATGAAGTTATACTCTATCAGCAACCAGTCGATCGATGCACCATCTACTAGTCGACCATCTCGCACAAGAACGAAGTCCATCTGTAGAATACAAGGTAATCGGTCGACCGTCGTGCTTCAACCAGTCGACCGTTTACTCTCTGGAATGAACCGGTAGATCGCCTTGCTTTAACTGGTCGACTGCCAACATTTTTAAACTGCTATTTTCTTGCTGACATCATGCAGATCAGTATAGGATTTGTCTCTAATGGCACTATCCTTTAAAGTTTTTAAATATTAGCCTTAAGGAATGTCAAAGCATTAAGAAAAACATTCTTCGTACCTCAAAATTTCAAAAAGTCAATCCCTATTAAATCATTTATTTTTAGAGAGCTTATTACTAGTTTATCTACTCTGTTTTGAGAGTTACTTCTGTACACTTATCATTCTCTAAGTGTATTATCAAGGAAGTTTTCCTTGACTTTATTTTTGAGAGAAAACAATCTGTGAGGGGGAGAGACACCCTTGGGAAAGAAAAAGATCTCTGTTGTAGTGATTCACAAGTACTCATTTTGTTTAAACTTGTGGTTGATAATGAAATACTCAAGAAGTGATCTTGAGGACTAGATGCAAGCTTGGATTAAGCTAAACCAGTAAAAATATATGTGTTTATATCTTATTCCCTTATATTTTTAATTGCTTAAAGCTTTATCTTTGATTATTTGCACTCCATCTTCACTCATCTTGCTACTGCTCTGTTTTGCACTGTCATATATTTTCTATTGTACTTTTGATATTACTTAAACTTCCAACAAGTCTTCAAGAAAATTTTTATAAAACCAATTCGGTCCCCTCTTGGGTTATAGCCATTTTTATCAAGAGGAGGGTTAAAGGTTGAGGAAGACCTAAAAATTGTTAAAATAGGGGTCTGGTTCTATAATCCGCCGCTATAGCGGTAATAACTGTCACTATAGCGGTGGGAGGCAGAACCTTCACTACTTTCTGACCCAATTTTCAAACAATCAAAACTCTTTTATCCGATCTCCATTTTAAGCAAATTTTACATTGTTGGAAAGGTTTTTGAGTCTAGTTTCTAATGAAACAAGATTTAGTTGAAATTTGTTTTTTATTTGGGAGTTATGACCAAAAGAGTGACCAAAGGTTAGAGTTAGTGCCAAGTATTTTCATACCTTGTGTCCTTGATGTGTTTTAGGAATGGTTTTCTTATAGGATTGGACTATTTAATGCATCTTCCATACATTTTGGGATGGAATAGATATCTTAGAGTTGAGGTAAAGGATTTCTCTACCTTGCTCTTGTTATTTCTCTTCATATTGTTATTCTAGTATAATTAGTAACTAAAACAAATGGTCTTGCTATGAAAATATGAATATGATATTGCATATGTATTAAACCCCTCGCCTATGAGGTATGCTTGTGTGAATTTAATTATGATTATGAATTTGAATTGAGGTGGCATAAAAGAAATTACATGCTAGAAAGATTTTATGAAACCGATCCTTGTATGAAAATATCATAAATACCTTGTTCATATGTGATGGTAGGTGCTGTAGTAGTATTCCGAAACTTTGTACATTAATTGTATGGATTTTGATCTAAGGCCACAACCCCAAGTTAATATATGCTAATTGCACTATGGTGTGATGTTGATTGTCTGAGGAAACATGTACGAATCCATATCGCATTGAGACGAAGGTACCTAGTAAGTGTGTGCATTCATATAGACCCATTTTCGCTGTTAAGAAAAGTTGAGGCAACACCTACATATATGCCTACACATATAAATGTTATTACACCTTTTATGGTGCTATAAATCAGTTAAAGATCATGTAAGCATATATGGGGTCAAATCGACCAATAAATTAATACCACAGGTACACATATATACACACTTACTCTTTTCTGAGTTTTGTAGTGACTTCTTTATATCCAAATTTTTTGAGGAGAATTTGTACATTTTCTTGCATACATCACCATGCTACTCTCAGGAAGGATTGAGAGGATTATGTGTTTATGTGGATTAGAGCGTGTTGTAGTGTTTGAGGAGTGTGGTCAATAGGTGACATGGTTGTCATAATGTCGTATATCCTAATTGTAGTTGGTCTAATGCATGATATTATGAGTAGAATAGCTTATTCTTACCAATTCCACTGGATCTTATCTTGAATGAAATTATGAATACTAACATAATTATGGATACAAGAATGAGCAATATATATTAAGGGATAACGTTTATTATGACTATATCGTTTGTCTTATGATAAATGAATTAGATTGCTTAAGATAAACCTAGGTTTGAATATTGTGTCAGGTACTGGCACATGTTATATACTTAAAATTAGATGTTGTACTGGGTACTGGTATAAGTAATCACTTGGGTTTAGATATTGTGCTAGGTATTGGTATGTGTGATAAACCTAGGTTTGAATGTTGTGCTGGGTAATGACATGTGTGGAGTTTAGATGAAGGCATAAGGATGAGGTTATGTTATCAATACATCCACAGAGTTATAAGGGTGGGCTTTTCTTTAGTTATACCGTGTCCTTGATTACTAATATATTACTTCGTATGGCATCTTTGTACTTATATTTGATTTTGTTGAGTGCTTGTAAATATGTATATGTGGATAAGAACTCGAGATGGCAAATTTTACTCATCAAATGAAGTTAATAGTTTGTGATGGATATCATCTTTACTGGTAGTTGTTCTTTAACCTTTTCTTATCTTCTTGGGTAATGTGAACTTGAAGTTCCTTATTTATCTGTATCGATCTATATAAATTTCTTCTCGTTTGTTTCATGGCATTGAAGTTGTAAGCGATACTCATGGCATTGGAGCAGTGAGTGGTATCTAGGGTATGTCTATACCGTGCTGGAGTTATTGGCACTTGTTGTTATCCTAAATTTATGTTGAACTTTATTTGCCATTGAAAATTTGTTGGTTAAATTATGATCGTCGAAATGATATTATTGGGCAAGGTACCTTATGTTGATTTCTTATGTCTCTTTTGTGGATTGGTATGATTTAGACTGGTTATATGATTGTTTAGTTGGTATATTGTGGTATGCAGAAATACTTAGAATGTGTGGCTTGTGTGCTTAGTTGGAATATATGTATGTATGTGTGTATAGACACATATATATACATATATGTACATATACTCAGACTGTATATGGAAAGATATACAGGAATGATGGAAACCGGGAAATTGTGGGCATGCGATATTGTGGTAATGGACCGTTCGCAGTAAGCGTGGAATTAAGGTATCGACATTGCATAGTAATGATTTTAATTGTATCATTTACAGATGCAGAATAGTTATATTTATATACTTTTTATTTAGTAGATTATGATGTCCTTAATTACTTTTAAGTTCACTTGGTTGTATATTATGCTAGGTAGAATTTTACCAGTGAGTTGTGTGGGTTAGACTCACTCCCTCACAATTTCAAGCCCTAGAGATGTTTCGGTTCGATGGTTCAAGTGGCAAGGATGCCTCCCTTTTATCTGGGGAAAGGTATTTATCTTTTATCATCAATGTTAATCTTAAGTATACTCTATAATTAGGTATGCCACCTAGGTTTTATGTATATATATGTTTGGATTAGTTGGTAAAATAATAGGCTTGCGGCGGTATGGGTAACATGCTATCTACGCCGGTCACATGCCTTGTCTTGGGATGTGACAAAGATGGTATCAGAGCTTTGGATTAGGTTTCCTACTGATTATGAAGCGAAAGGTGACCTTAATGGGTCTTCCTCTATCACTGTAAAGCCAGGCATTGCTATAGAGAGACGACTCCACCAAAGGCCCTATGAGATGTTAGTGGATGATGATATATGTTAGTCATCCTGTGTTGATCTGGTATGCCTCTTAGGTGATAATAGGTATCTATGTTTGAGACCACAACTAAGGATGTGGCAGGCTAGTAGAGTAATGTTAGGGTGAGCATACTCAAGAAGGGCAATAGCCTATAGGTACACTTCGTGGTAGAGTAAAGCAGATCATGGAATAGTGGTAGAGTATTATCAAGGATAGATAAGGAAAGCAAGGGTAAAGTTTTGTGGATGGATCTTGGAAGTCAAAAGTAACTGTCGGTAGACATGCTAATTGGAGATTATAACTCGATTAAGGTGGAAGCCGTATTGGCAAAGTAAGAAGGCTATGTAGACAATGAATTAGGAATACATGGAAAGAGCAGTTTTGGATTCTGTTTGTGGTATTGTTTATGGCCTAGAAAGAAGAGAGTCAGCCTATGTTTTGTTCCAATGGATGAGTTGGTAAGTGGGTCTTGCCTTAAAAGAGTACCTTTGAGCTTAAGGGGGAAGTTTTGGTAAGGCTGTACTCTTATTCCTCCATGACAATGAATGTGAGTTTGGTAGAGGATAGTTTGGTTGAATATGATAGTCTAGCCAATATGGTATAGGGGAATACCATAAGAGTGCCTAGGTGCTAGCTTCATATTTAGATTGTGACTCTTGATTAAAGTCCATCTTATGTTATAATGGAGATTGATAATATGACACCACTAGATTTGCAAACTTATGTCATAAAAGTCAACTCAATCATGACATAAGGATAGACACAGGTACCCACAGTTATGTAGGTGAGAATTATGACTACAACCCTTGTAAAATGTGGCTATGGTAGTGTTTTTAAGAAAAGTTCATGAGTTTGAAGCTGATATGGTACGAGAGGTTATGATAGAGAGAATGTATAATGGGAAGTGTGTTTATGGAAATGGTTAAGTATAGTGGGATGAGGAAATTTTTCTGGCTTAAGAAGAACATAACCGACATGGAAAAGAGATATTGTTGTTTTTAGGACAGACTTATAGTCAGAGTTATACGGTGATGCACTGGTAATGTTTGTATTGAGAAATAAAAAGGATTGTCATTGTAGTTCTGAGCAGAGTCTTGGAAAGATGCATAATGGTAATATAGCAGATTTGATGTCAACATGTGGCCTAATACCAAGCAAACAAATACATGTGGTCTAAGGATCTTGAGGAAAATTGACTTGAGTTTGGAGGTTGAAATTTGGGGACCAAATTTCTTTAAGGAGGAAGTATTGTAATATCCCTGGTCTTTAGGTGTTATTGTTGGAGAGATATCAGTATAGATATAGAAAAAAAAAAGGAAAAATTTTTCTCTTGCTTGAGAGGAAAATGGATGGACATGATCGAATTTATGCTTATAAATATGGATGGATATGATGTTTAAAACAATGGAAATTATCTATAGGATATATGTGATGAGTTGGAGACATTTTGTTGTAGTCGAATAATTAAAAGGAAAGACTTAAGTGAAAGAATTTAAATTTTTGGGGTAAAATTATGAATTTTGGAAAATAGTGGTGTTAGGTAAGAAAAGGGAGTATTGAGATGAAAGTTGTTAAGTGTGGGGGAATATTTGTGAAAGAACATAATTTGATTGGTAATGGATGAGAAAATACCTAAGATTGCATTTAAGCCCTTCTTGTTTTGTGAAAGAAATAACAAATGAGGGGCCAACTTGCAAATTCTGAAAATAACTACCATACTTAGAAAAAATTCAGATCTCTGACTCTTATATTATCCCTCTCTTTCAACTTCTATCTTTTCTCTCTTCTTCCTTCTTCTTTCATTATGCCCTAAAGCTCCAAATATCAAAGCCTCCTAAATCTTAGCTTCCTCTCTGGTGGGTTGTGCTTTTTCGGACACCAGTGAACCACCACCACGTTGGAAAGCTTGAAAAACCAAGGTAAGATCTAGAGTCTTGAATCTCTTCCCCATTTTTTGGATTTCATGCCCTAAATGCTGAAAGTTTAGGTTTTGGTGAGATTTGGGTGCAATCTTGGAGTGTTGTGCTAGATTATGTTTCCATGACATTCCTTCCCTTATTCCTAGTTGTTTTGGCAACCTAAATGCGTGGAAAATCTGAGTTCATGGTGGATTTTATGGCCATGATAGAAAAATTGGAATTGGAAAGAGTTTTAGGGAAACTTTGGTTAATTCTTGAAATTTGTTGCAAAAAGAAGTTGATAAATGAGGTTTGTGGATTGAATGCTCATTTGGGTGGCCAAAACATTGTAGAAATGTTTGATTTTGGTTTTTAGGTGAAGGAGGAGGGTTAGAGGTTGAGGAAGACCTAAAAATCATGAAAACAAGGATCTGGTTCTGCGATCCGCCGCTATAGCGGTAATAACTGTCTTTAAAGCAGTAAGAGGCAAAACCTTCGCTGCTCTCTGACCCAATTTTCAAACAGTCATAACTCTCTCACCTGATCTTCGTTTTAAGAAAATTTTATATCATTTGAAAGACTTTTGAGTCTAGTTTCTAATGAAACAAAATTCAGATGAAATTTTTTTTATTTGGGAGTTATGAGAAAAAAAGTGACCAAAGGTCAGAGTTGGTGCCAAGTATTTTTATACCTTGTGTCCTTGATGTGTTTTTGGCATGGTTTTCTCATGGGATTGGACTATTTAATGCATCTTCCAACATTTTGTGATGGAATGGATATTTTGGAGTTGAGGTGAAGGATTTCTCTACCTTGCTCTTGTTATTTCTCTTCATATTGTTATTCTAGTATAATTAGTAACTAAAACAAATGGTCTTGCTATGAAAATGTGAATATGATATTGCATATGTATTAAACCCCTCGCCTATGACGTATGCTTGTGTGAATTTAATTATGATTGTGAATTTGGATTGAGGTGGCATAAAAGAAATTACATGCTAGAAAGATTTTTTGAAACCGATCCTTGTATGAAAATATCATAAATGCATTGGTCATATGTGATGGTGGGTACAGTGGTAGTATGATGAACCTATGTATATTGATTGTATGGATTTTGATCTAAGGCCATGACCACAAGTTAATATATGCTAATTGCACTATGGTGTGATGTTGTTGATTGTATGTGGAAACATGTACGAATCCATGTCGCATTGAGGCGAAGGTACCTAGTAAGTGTGTGCATTCATGTAAATCCATTTTCACTATTAAGAAGAGTTGAGGCAATACCTACATATATGCTTACACATATAAAAGCTATTGCACCTTTTATGGTGCTGTAAATCAGTTAAAGATCATGTAAGCATATATGGGGTCTAATTAACCAACAAATTAATTCCACGGGCACACATATATGCACACCTACTCTTTTCTAAGTTTTGTAATGACCTTACAAGGTGAAGAGAATATATCTCTTACCAATTGCAAAAGCATAGTTCAGCTTTGTGCAATACATAGTTATGCCGACATCAAAATTATCAAATGTCTTTGCCGAAAGTGTTGTCTTGATATATTGCCTTATAAGGGGCATTACCATTAATTTAGGGCAAATCACATTTGAAACAATTGATGAATTGGCTTCGGCAAAAAAAGAAGGGAATTATTGTATACCCTTTTATTCTATCGGCTTCTCTGATCAAGAAGGAAGTTCTTCTAGATGACATGAAGTTGAAGAGGCCACCTGGAATAACTAAAGATTATATAGATAGCTTGTTTCCTAATGATAGATTAGTACCACTTCACCCTGTAGGCCGTCCTTGCCATACAGTACCACGAGCTCGTGCTACCAACATGACTCTTGCAAACCTTAGCACAGAGTTGGAAGAGGTAAGGCAATCAGTCACTGAGATACAAATGGACATACGTTATAGCATGAATTATATGACGGCATTAGGGACATTGATGGCTGAGAAGTTCAGCCTTGAGACATCTAGACTTACTATTAGAAGAGAGGTTTCAGGCGATCATGGTGAAGAAGAAGAAGAAGCCGCTCATAATGAAGAAGTTGAAGGAGCGAGAAATGATGATTAGATGATGGATTAGAGATTGGCAACACCATATTTAATTCTGTCTTTTATTTTACTATTTTTTTTGTTTCTTTATGTCTATGAACTACTAATAAATATGTATTAACTGCTAAATGAGTATGATCTAAGAACATTATGTGTGACTGAATATATGTGAATAGCAGTTTTTATGTTTATGATGGCAGCTCATTTTTGGTGCTTTGTGTTTTTGTTTTGGTTTTTGTGTTTCTTTTCCTCTGTTATACTGACATAAGACAGTGAGGTCACTGTCAATTTCAAGTTTGGGAGAGAGGAATCTTTGTTTTTGTGTGGTCTGTTAACCTAAGTAGATAATTGTGTAAAGCAATTAAGTATTAGTTAAAGCAAATTTTTCAAAATATGTTTTCAAACTTGTATTTTCTCTTTTAATTTGGTCTTTGTAAGGGAGAGTGGTGTTCTGTTGATTTAAAAACTTGAAAAAAATTTTAAAATTTAAATTCTTGAAATTATTTTTAATAAAGAATTAGTCTTATTTTTAGTAATATTAGGAGATTTTCTTCAAAATTCTTGTTAGGCTAATTGAAGTTTGGGAATTCTGAGAGTAAATGTTGTAGCTTAAGTTAACCTTCCCTAAAATCAATAATAAACTCAATAAGGAGTGTTAATTTCAGATTCCATTAAAAAAATGGTTATATAAATAAGAATATTTAGTTGTCTTGAAGATGTGATTTATGTTGGAGTGGTGTCATGTGGATTAGGTGCATGGACATTGTTTCAACCAATGAACCTTACTTTTGGTTGGTTTGAGAGAATGAAGGGCAGGAAAGTATTGTGTCGATTAGGTGCATGAGCACTTCTCTCACTTCGTAATTTTCTCCTTGAGTGTAAAGGGGGAGGAAGAGCTGTGTGGATGGGGCACGGACTCTACTTCTTACTGGCTACATCTTTTATTTGGTTTGCTGAATGGATAATGAATACCCTTGAGAGTGTTAAAATATAAAAAGGTAAGTCTAATTTATGTGATAGTATTTTTACTTTTTGAAGCTTTTGAGGTTTCAAGGTGTTTACTTGAGTTTTGAATTAAACCACCATGTTATTAATGCAAATATGGCTTTTCCTTTGGTAAAGGCAACTCTTGAATTTAATTTTAAGGGATGGTTATATTTTTACTAGTACAAATCATACTTTTCCCTTGCTTAGTTCGAATATTTCTAGATCTTGTTTGCGAATCTGTTTTTCTGACTTCTGCTTTGCACTTTTGTCTATTTTAAGGGTTGATTTACTTGAGAACAAGTAAAAGTTCAAGTTTGGGGGAGTGTTAAGTGCTAGATTTAGTATCATTTTGGTGCTAAATACCCTATCTTTTTATCTCTTACATGTATTGGCTTGTGTTTTCTTTACCCATGTTTTGAGTGTTTTAGATTAGTTTATGATTTCATAGATTTTAGATTTGTTTGAGTAATTTCATGTCTCAAACCTGCGGTTTAATGGTGTTATTTGTCTTTTGGTGTAGGTTGAGTTGCTGAGGAGGTTGCATATGCAATTGCTGCACTTCTGTAGTTTTAAGGAATACTTTTCTACCATCTACTGCTATAGCGATGGCTTTATGCCGCTATAGCAGTGATCACTGGAATTAGATGACATGAAGCTTCCCTCCTGCCTTAGCGGTGGACACTACACATGAAGCTGCTGAAGCCCACTTTTTGCCTCTCACCGCTATAGCAATGGACCTGTGCCGCTATAGCGATGAACTATGCATTTCCATGATTTTAAATGAAGAGCTACTACTATAGCGGTGAGATGATGCTGCTATAGCGGTGGGATGTTTTCTACAGTTTTGCTACTAGAGGTTTAAATAGCAAAAGTTAGCATTTTTAGCTTACTTTGAGCTTGAGACAGAAGAGAAGGTTCCATTTCTGTTGAAGGAAGAAGAGGAATCCATTTCCAAAGCTTTCCAAGCCTGATTCTTGTCAACTCAACCTCGGTTTCATGAAGTTTTATATCTTTTCTGTTGTTTTCTATAGTTTTAGGGCTATGAGTAGCTAATTTTCCTGTTCTAGGGTTATTATGAACCTAATTTCAAATTAGGGATTGTGTTTCTCTCTAAACTTGTGATTTCTCTTCAATTAATACATTTCTATTCTTCATCTATAATGTGCTAGCTTTGAAATTGATCACTTTACTGCTTGCCTGTTTTTTTCATTGAACTATGGCGAGAGAGGTTTTTGTAGAACATAAAGTGGATAGGATGAGTGCTTGAACCTTAAGGGTTTTTGCTTGTTAACTCATAGGGGTATTAGTTTACCTTGTTTAATCAAATTAAGTTGATGTTTATTAGGCTTAACTCACATAAGAGATTGTGTTAGAGTTGAGTAACTTGATTTAGGTTCGGGAGAATCATTTTAAGCTATTAGGAAGCCTAAGATTAAGTGTATAATTGATTAGAATTGCAAGTGTTAGAGGGGGCATTAGTAGCCCTAGGCTTTTATTTGAATTAATTTAATCCAAAATTGTGTGCTTGTTATTTGATATTCTGCAAAAAGTCTAAAAAAATATTTGGTAATTGATTTTTACTTCCAGTTCTTAACTTAGAGCTATCTTCAATCCAAAAATTGTCGTCTAACTAATATGCTTAGTTTTCTTAAGTAATTAGCAAGTTAGTTCTCGTGGAAACAATATTTTATTCATATTTCACTGTATTATTTGTGCGACTAGTATACTTGTCAATTCGCTAACAAGAAAATATCAAATTAAAATAAATTAAATGGATCCATTAAGACTTTTCCTATGAATTCTAATTTTATGAAGCATCAAGTAGATGAAACACCATCCCCACAACAACATCTAATTACCAAGTCTAACCCACTTATTTAGTAACACTTAACCATCCTCACAACAATAATATCCCCCTTAAAACATCATGGCAGAAGCTTGTACTCACACAATTAAGATCATATCATCATTCATAAACTCATATATAATCATAATTTTTTATTTTTTTTCCACATAAAAAAGACCAAAAATTTAAGGCTAATAAAAGAAAAAATAATAAAAATCATTTATGTGATTCAAGATCAGAAGCAGATAGCGGTACATTGTGGAACAATAACTAAAAGGTCCAAGCCAAATTTAACATATGTCCAACCCAAAAATCCAATCATAGAAAGGTCCAGTAAGTCATCCCAATAATAAGTGAATTTATATATATAATCAACACATGTCCAAGCCAAGAAAAAACAAATAACTTCATAAGGTGACTTTTATGAGGTATACCATTTAATCATTTTGATGTGGATGTGAAAAATTAGGGAATTTAATTGATAAATGAGAAGCAAGGAATTGATTTCTCTTGGTTCTTAATCTGATTAATCTATAAACGTACAAATTAATCTTTGAGTTACTGTAGAATGATTCAATTTAATTACAACTCCCTTGATGTTGGCCAATTTCCCTAAAATTGATTGAACCTAATTCCTTGGAAGAACAATCCGACCTAATTCGAAAAATTGCCTAATTCCTTAGTTCAACCATTCAATTAGATAACTAAGCTCAAGGAAATTATTACAAACCACATAAATAAGATTTTCTACTTCTAGATTAATCCGATTTATGGTAGAAAGTACAAGGGCAAGCTTAATATCCAACTATTTCTAGCATAGATAAAAACTCAATTTTATAAAATGGTGGCCAATCATTCAAGAGCAAGTAGAACAGTAAAATCAACTTCATCAAATAAAATTGCATTCAAACTGAATCTATTCAACAGCAAAACATCATTCAAACCTAGTTACATCAATCCCCTAACTCTAGGGTTTAGTTACACATGGTTTTCATGAAGAAAAATAGTAGAAAATGAGTTCATAGCAATGGATAAGAAGAAAACTAAGAGAGGCTAAGTCTCGATCGTCCCTAATCAAGTTCTCCATGCTCTTTGATGCTTCTCCAGTGTCTCCTTTTCTATTTGCATCCCAAGATCCCAAATATTATGTTAGAATAGAAAATAGAGCTTAAATACTGAAGCAAAATGCACAGCATAACTAACCCCAACGCTTAGCACTAGACCACTAGAGCTTATCAAAATCTACCAACCTAGCACTAAGCTCTAGGTAACCAAAAACTGGATTCTTGGTTGATCTGCAAAGCTGAACATGGGGAGCTTGAAGCTGAGTAGAGGAAGGCTTGACATTCATGTGAAATTACTTCATTGCAAGGCTT
The DNA here is from genome assembly GCA_037074585.1 of Biancaea sappan. Lineage (NCBI taxonomy): Eukaryota > Viridiplantae > Streptophyta > Magnoliopsida > Fabales > Fabaceae > Biancaea > Biancaea sappan. Next base: position 31,306,467 of record CM073493.1, read on the forward strand.
GACTTTCAACCTTTAACCTCTTAAAGCTCTAATCCTACAAAAGCACACAAAGAGTAATATAAACATTCATTTAAGCAAAATAAACTAAATAACTAGCTAAAAAGAGTAACTTTAGTGCCATAATAATCTTATTTCATAGAATTATCACATGGTGTCCGGCATCACCTCACTCAGTGCCTTTGCTATCGCTACATCCTAGTCAATAAATAGTGTGAGCGGTCTTTTTTTACCGATGAGCCTCTAAAAATGTTTCAAAAAGCCACTTGAAAGAGCCAACAATTTCATCATATAATAGAGCTCCTTTGAATATAAAAATCCTGTATAATGATTAAACCCATAAAATACAAGCTTAGAACCATAAAATTTTCTTAGGGTTTTTATGCCAAATGGATGCTAGGACACTAGAAAAGGAAACCCATGAAGAAATTTGAGGGAAAATGGTGATTTCTGGGCTGAAAATGCTGAACCCGTATTTGATGAGTGAAGATCTGTGACTTGGCACCTAGGATGCTAGCCCTGTGCCTCAGGCGCTAAGTCATCGAGAGTTGGAGGGTTGTTACTGACGTGTGCTAAATGAGGGGATTTTACCCTTTTCTCATGCTTTCTTGATCCTTGGATGTTGGGGCATGATTTGAAACTTCTTGGGACATCCTAAAAAATTTTGGCTAAGGTGAGGGAATCTTATCCTATCTTGTATGTTTGTTTATGTAAATTGTTGATAAGTTAGTTTGCATTCCTGACATCATTGAACCAAATCAAAACCTCGTGAACTAATGTGGTCTATGTCCTCAAGAACTGCAAACGTAATACATGTGTTAATCTAATAAAGAAATTTATAATTTTTATTGAGTATGTCTCCTTGTAATTATCATGAAATCCTTGAGGCATGTGTGTTGGCTAGAAAGATTATGTGTTGGCAATTTTAATGTTGTCAAATATAGGAGTATTTAAAGTAAAAAAATTCCCCTCGCTACTTCATTATATATATGAATATGTAAAGGGGCGATTTTGCAAGTTCATGTACATTTTCTCATGCAATGCAATGTCATGTGTATGCAAATAGAGAAATATATATGTTGCGGTTAGCCTTCCGGCATGTGAAATATAAACTATATATCAATAAATGAATTGTATTGTTCCTTGTAGTTCTGAAATATGTTGTAATACCTTGTGCTTGTATGCATGGTGTCATCCATTGTGTATGTTGGAATGATTTTGGCATATATATATATATGTGTGTGTGTGTGTGTGTGTGTGTGTGTGTGTGTATCATCATATGCATTTCTCATGAGGTGAGGGTGAGAAGGGGAGGCTTCTTGTTGGAGGATAAGGTTGGACGTGGTCACCGTCGATGCTTCATGACGTTGTGTGTACGATGTGTTGGAAGATAAGGGGGAAATGTTCTGTGCCACTGACGGTCATGAGTGCAAGGGGTACCAATATGAGAATACCTTGTACTCATATACCATGTGGAAAGAAATAAGTCTATGCTTGTGGATTATAAATTTAATAATGCTGACTTTGTGTTCGTGCCATCACTCTAGTGTATGTGTATATGTGGGGTGCTGTCACGTCCCAAAATTTGAGCACGTGACCGGCACGGAAAGTGAATTTCATTTCACCTCCGTAAGCCTATCTTTCTCTTAAAAATCATACAATTCTTTTTCATGCAACCAAAACGAGTTCTCTATACATACTACAATTACTCACATTACATCACTGAATGAACCTACCCGATTACAGAGATTTCTAGATTTATACAACTTAGAATAAAACTTAACTATTATACCTTTATCCTGAACAAATGAAAAGGTAATTATAGACTAAGGATCCATAATTCCTTGTTCCGATATTTACCTTCAGCTGTCAATTCTGAAAAAAAATATCAATAAGAGGGGTATGAGCAAACCACGTGCCCAGTGAGTAGATAACACAATACTATGACAAAATAAAAATCATGCATCATAATGACAACATGCAGCAATCATACGTAGATCGATCATCATATGATATAATATTATTCATAATACTTCACAACAATATCCAAGTGAATCAAATGCATTTCAACAAAATTCAAAATTCACAACAGCAATCGATGAAATCAATTTCACACACAATTCCCGTACCAACCGGGTCGTCCAGAATACCTCTGGATCGTTGCCCGCGGCCCCCGCCGCATCCACCCTTATCGCTCCATTTATATTCTCCACCCTTATAGCTTCACATAGATTTCTCCATGGGGTGCACCACCATGCCTTTCCTTTCCAGTCAAACACAATCACAATCACATATAAAAACATCCTCAATCATAATCTTGAGCCACATACACAACTCAGTCATTTACAATTCAAGCCACAACATAATCAATGTGGTTCCAGCAACATAGCATGTATATAACATAACCCATAATATAGAACAATTATTCAACTCGGTTCACATGCCATTCACAATCCATCATATAACCTCCATTCATGGGAAAATAAGAAAATATAATTATATACATTACCAGACACGTTCTATATTTGTTTATGCCTCATCGTTCCACATCATCCTCTTCAAACTTGGATATACAACATATTTCCACCATGATGCAAAAAGTCAATAACAGATATTTAATCATAGCAAGTATTAACCCACTCACCTGGATTTCACGCTCTCGGCACTCCCACTTTGCACTTTGACCATTCCTATTGTAACCAGACAAAAACCATCAGAGTTACGAAATAGAGAAATTTCCTACCACTACTCTCAACCTTCACTTACTTCTCGAATCATAACTCCTAACTGGTAATGAATATTCAAATGAAATTATACCATTGGAAACTAGACTTAAAGAGCTTTCCAACGATATAAATTTTGCCCAAAACGGAGTTCGGATGAAGAAGTTATGGCCGATTGAAAAATAAACTAAAATTTCCCGGTACACCTGGCGCCTGGGCGCCACCTATGGCGCCTGGGCGCCAACCATGCCTGGCGCCTAGGCGCCACACGTGGCACCTGGGCGCCAATTCCTTCTTCTTCCCATCTCACCTTGGCGCCTAGGCGCCACGATAGCGACCCCTTCGCGATTTCTCTCGGTTTTGGCCCAAATCTGGCCAAATTTTCACCGTTTTTCATGATTTCTTCCATGGGATCTCACCCTTAATGTCTAAGGAGCATTTAGACACCAAAATCACCAATTTTAATCGAGAAACGAAGCCGAAATCTCGATTTTACCTCAAACACTGTTAAAACTAGAAAATAGAGAAAAGCTTAAGAAATAGAAATTTCTACCTCGATTCCTTGCTTTCCCTATGTTGCTTGGCTCCTAGAGGCTCGCCCCGTAGCCCGAGATCCACCCTCCAAAGCGCGGTTGTAGAGTTGGAGTGTAGAGAGAGAAATTAGAGAGAAGGAAGAGAGAAGGAGAGGAGAGAAAGTGAAGAGAGAGAGAGGAAAGGAGAAAAATGAATAAAAAATAGGTGAGGCCACCTATATACTCGCCCGGGGTGAAATTATCACTTGCTCTGCAATTGACCCTCAGTCAAGACTAGCAAAAGCAAATTCATAAAATCTCACCTCAGGTGTTTCTAAATCCTCGGTGCCCCACAAATTTCCTTATTTCACTTTAGTCCCTCTCAATATCTCAAACTCCACTTTAACCTCGAATCCATCATCTTTTCGGTACTGGACTCATAATTCATTCCCATAAGCTCTATTCTTCTTCTCGGGTTCCTACTTGGTCATTTCTCAAAAGTCCTCTATACTTTCTTTTCTTTTCACTTTAGTCCTTGAGAATTTGTAAAAATTTCCTAAATTAAAAATAAAAATTTCTATTCCCACATTTTCTTCACTAATTCAAAAAGAAAATTTTTCACATAATTAAATTTTTCACTAAACTTCAAATCAGACTTTAAATATTCATAAAAATTCTTGGGATATTACAGGTGCAATACTTCATTTATGTATATCCATAATTGAAATTTTACTCTCCTATTCATATGTATGTTAATCTCTTGAATGAGTTTAATGTCACTTCAATGCCCATTTTACAGCTGTAAGGGTTATATGTTAAATGATAATAATGTGGTAGTTGAGGACTAAGTTGATGAACAAACTTCCATTCTCTTGAATAGTGACAATGTGATGTAAATGAATATGACATATGAAGTATAAATCGTATAGGAATTAAATTGCTTTGCCCTTAATATTGTTGTATACTTGTCTTGTATATATAGATAGATGGTGAGTCTCGTTGTTTGGACTCACCCCCTCATAGTTTCAAGTATGAGAGACCCCGAAATCCAAAAGCGTGTGTACTTGAAGACCTCCCCTTTGTTTGAGGCACAGTATCATCTTAGGAAATTTTCTTTTATTTTTGTTAGTTAGGAAACTCTAGAAAGGCTCTGTAATCAGATAGGTTACACTACGTTTTGTAATTGTATTTTTGAGAAATGTTATAAATGAATTTCTTTGGGAATGACAAATGACCATATAATTATGAATTTATGAAATGTATCATTAACATATTAAGGGGGTTGAGTTGTAGGAAGCTAGGTTTGCAGCGATGTGGCCAAACACTGTCCGCGCTAGTCATGATCCCGGTTTGGGGGTCGTGACATTAACATTCTATGATATATGTGTGTGTGTGTGTGTGTGTGTGTGTGTGTGTGTGTGTGTGTGTGTGTGTGTGTGTGTGTGTGTGTGTGTGTGTGTGTTGTAGAGTCTGGATGAAAGGCCAATTATAGTAAATGTTGAAGAGGAAAGGCCTAGGTGTGGCTCCTTTTCAGAGGGGTTTCAAGTAATGATTAAATATAATACAATCTAGTAAAATATAATACAGATAAATGTTTAATTACTATTTTTTTAATCTCATTTTTCTTTTCAATTTTAGGGAATTTGTCTTCATGTCCAATTTAATGGAAATGCAAATATGAAAATGCCACTGTGGCGGAGAACACAGAAAGAAGATGGCGAGATCTCATTTTCTAGAGGATAAGGGAAGTGTTTGAGTTTCGACTTTAAGATCTCTATATAGTCTTTCTAGTGTTTTAGGATTTTTGTTTTCTTAGATTCTAAGCTTTTCAACAAGGAATATGGTTAATGGATTCTCAGTTCATGATTGGATTTTATGACTTAGTTTTTATTTTCACGTTTGGAAGCTTTGCCACTGGAAGCTTTGTTACTACAAGTTGTTTAATTTTGACAAGTTTTTACAATTCTGGTGAGTTGAGTCGTGATCATTGGAATCCCAAAAAAAAAAAAAACTTGAGAGTCTTGAGCTTCAATCACAAAAATGCTTTATAACCAACATGGAGCCTCATTTGCAAGATAAACCATAATATATGTAATTAGGTATGGTCAGTTTGGCGCTGGGAAATGGTCAAATTATTTGTTGTTTTATTTTAAAAATATACTCGTTTTTTTTTGCCTAAATCTAAAGGGTGACTAAGATATAATTACAGATACTAGTGATTTATTATTAAAATTACTGGAAAGAGATTTTAAAATTTTTATGCCAATGTTATTTATTTTATAAAAGTTCTTAATTTATTTCTTAAAACTCAATAAATTTTAAGCCAATGCAAATGTTTATTCAATACTTATAAATTATGCTTATATATATACTGAAAAACAGGTAACAGTTGTTAAAATTAATTTTATTTTAATTTTACCTTTTTATAAATTAATTTTTATATATGTAATTTACCTTTTTATATATTTAATTTAATATAATTAAATATTATATTTAATTATATTATATTTATTTAAATATAATGTATTGTAATATTTAATTTCATATAATTTCATTTATTGTATTTAAATATTACTATTAAATGTACTTTAATTTTATTTAATTTATTGTAATTTATTTAATTAAATATATATATTTACTTTATTATTATTAAACAGTGTCATTGGTTGGAGGTCAACCGAAATACCAAGTGTCGCATCTTAATTGACTGTCATATTTAGTAAAATGCTCCGTATGCAATTTTTTAAAAATTCTAAAAAAAAATGATTCGTGGGCGCCTCTGCAGCGGTTGGATAGGCTTCTACGACTAGAGAGCCGAATTGTTCAATTTCACATTTAAATTACTAAAATTCTTTTATGCTAATTAAGTTTCCCTTTTCTTAGGAGGCGACTACATGCATCACTGACAGAGAGGTATAGGGATGACCCATGGGGGCATCTACTGTTTGACCCAGATGTTCTAGTAATATTAGAGTTGCTCCAGGACTCAACCCATTCACCCCATGCCTAACAAGAGAGGCTAGGGTTCTTTTCAATTTTTTTTTTTTTATAACCGTTCATAGTCATTATGAGTTCTATTAAATTTAGTGAGACATAATCATCTAATGATTGTAAAATAATATGAAAAAATTACATATTGCAGAGAACCTCTCCCCAACAAAAAAGGAGGATTAGCACTTACCAAGACCATAATGAGGACCTAGGTTGAATTAAGGGTAGTACTAGGGTGCTGCTAGCTAGTTTAAGGAAATTTTGTAAACATTGTTTTGTAAATACTATTTGGTATTAATTCATGTTTTTTAAAAAAATTATTAAAAATAATATATTTTTATATAAATTAACTTATGCAAAAGAAGCTCTAGATTAATGTTTTGGCGAGAATGTTCATGAAGCAGCAAAAGAGCAGAAAATCCCTTGTTCCACAAGACAAGCACGTGCCATTTAGCAAGCATACGCATCCTCTAAATTATAAACTCAAGAAAATTCGCCTTCAAAGAGACTCATTCATTTGACGAAAATAACAGACGCGCTTTTAATTTCTTGCATTTAAAAAATATAAAGAAATTCTCATTCAGTGATTGGCTCAGGCGCATAAAAGCAGTAAAATCTTAAATATTGGGAGATTACCTATTTAAGTATAAATTAAATTATATTTTACTTATAATTTTTATAAAATAACATTTTAAAAATTTATGGTGAAATCTCAAATTATATACTCTGCCATATCAATATTAATATGTACTTTTTACACTAGAATTATCAGTTAATTTTTTATTTATGAATTTTTGGAAAAGCCAAAGGCGAAAGAATAATTATTGATTTAACTAATCCTTTTGCATGAATGAAGCAAGTAATCTTTAAAGCCTTTCTTTATGTGTTCACGTACGTGCTTGACCGCTCAATTATTTGTGTGCATGATACGCTGCTAATGATAAGCTCTCCTATAATAATAATAATAATAATAATAATAATAATAATAATGACCAGATCTCAATTATTTGTGTGATATTTAGTGCTAATATGGAATTAGATGGCTGTGTTGGTGATAACAGTGTTTGTAACAGTCAGTGTTCCAGAACAGTAATATCAACAATCATAATCATAATATTAATAATAGTACATTAAAGCAGTAATAGACAAAAATTAAATGACTAAACTTTTATTTGGTTCCTCATAGATAAAGTGTCCTTTTTCTTTTTTCAGTCTGTCATAAAATTGTCTTCTCATTTTGATCGTTCACATATAAGTTATTTATTAATTTGGTTCACTGGCTTTTAAGTTTGGTACTCTCTTTGTCCTGTTAATATGATAGTAACTAAAGAACAACATGCCAAAAAATATGTTATATAATATCAAATTTGTTAACTTTATGAATGATATATTAACAGACGTATGACATATTAATTTATTTGTAAGAGATTAAATAGAGAAATAAATACACATAAAGGACTAAATTTTAGAAAGAAATTATGAAGGACCAAAGTGAAAAATATCCCATATATGACCAAATCGAAAAATATCCTATCATAGTGAGAGACCAAAATAAAATTCTAGTAAAAAAATAAATTGATACTATTTTAGGACTTATAAAATGAGAAAAGGTAAAATTATAAAATATTAAAATATATTTACATTTTCAAATGTAAAACCGGTATCCATCACAAATTACACCTTGATGCTTCTTTCCTCTTTAAAGCTCCAAGTCTTTCAGACATTTTAAAGAATGAAGATGCATTAACTTCACATAGTAATAATGAATCAGAGAAAGGGCATTCAAAGTCTTCGTCATGAAGAAGAAAGTAGATAAGACTATAAGAGGTACCGAGAATAGAACTAAAATCTGAAGTATATTACTCCCACACAAAGCAAATGATACTATATATATATATATATATATATATATATATATATATATATATATATATATAGGGTATTATATAGGGTAATGATGTAATCTCCTTCATCAATCTCTACAAACGAATTTGGATCCTCTACCATACATTGTGGTATGGCAAAGGTACCATACTTTCTGAATTCTTAGATTATTGTGGGTCTCACATCGAGTTTAAAAAATATGATATACTTATCGTATGATAGAAGATTTAGATCCCGCCATTTGCTTAATTATAAAACCGATAATTAGTTTTATAAAACTGCGACCCTTGTTAATTAGTTTTATCTTGATTTAATCATACATTTGCTCTAAAAATGGGAAAAACCGATAATTTTAGTTGGAGGCATCCTCATTCAAAAATTTATTAGCTTCTAATTAATTTATCTAATTTGAATTATGAAACCGTAAAATTATCTTAAGGTTTTTTTTTTCAATCAATCTTCAACTTCAAACGTAAAAGAAGGAAGTTAAAAAAAAAAAAAAAGAAATGGCAAAAGAAGTCCAAAACCATGGGGTGCTTCATCGTCTGTTTCTGGCCCAATTGGTGAAGAAAGCCTAGTCAACTGCTTATCGGTAATTGTATTCATCTAGAATATTTAATATTTGTAATTTATTTGAATTCGAAAAAATTTTACTTTCTTAATATTCGTCCCCAAAATATTTAATATTTCAAATATCTAATATATTCAAAATATTAAAAAAAAGTGTTGTATAATAAATGTTGGATCCCCTAAATTAATTGTTGAGAACCCACATATGAAATACTTGATATCCATATAAAAAAAATTTTAAACTTATCAAATTTATATTTTACAATTTTTTATTAATAAATAACATATTATAATTTATAAAGTAAAATTTTATAACTTATAATAAATTATAATTATATAAATAATTATCGCAGTATCAAATATCTTATTCACATATTCATAGTGGAAGGATATAAGGTACCCAACACCAATATCTGAATCTGCCAACAATAATAGACATTTATTTTTTACTACCCTTATTATATTATTTGATATATGATAAACATCATTTTTTATTTTGATTTTTTTCGAAGATGGATATCACCAAATACCAAATGTGGATGAGAACGTTGCCATCTCTAAATATAGTCTCAACTTTCAACTCAATATTATTTATACCCTGCCTGTTCGGCTGTTAATGAATATCTCTCAGGTTGCAAAAAATAAAAAAGGTTATTTATACGGCGTTGAAGGCTAATCTCAAAACAAAATGAAAATGTAAAATGTCATTTTAAACAATTAGTTTATGAATTCAATTAATAATTTGAGAAAAACATGTCAACAATACATATAAGTAAACCTTTTACATACTACATTACAATTATTAAGTTTACTCTCTTCAAGTTATTAAAAATTATTCTCCAAAGTTTAATTTAAGTAATAATCACTGCAACATTAAAATATTACAATTAAAAATAAAAAATTAGACAATAAAATACTGCATTTTTTCATGTCACAAAAATTAATAACTTTTAGAGTAAATATATAAATAATTGCTTTTTAAAAGATCATAAAGTTTGCTATTTGTTTAGACTTTAAAATTAAGACAAGTTAATATTTATAGATTATGAATTTAATACACATTATTCCTTTTAATATAATCGGATTGTATATACACACACTCCTTTTTTTTTCAAGAGAAACTAACTCATTCACATTATATATGTTACAAGCTACAAATTTAATTTTAGGGATTAATTTGTTTGACATCTAATTTCAGAGACTAGAAAATAATAATAGAGAATATTTATCAAGGTTCAATTTTTATATTTATTCAATTTTTTATTTTAAATAATTTTGAACATATTTAAAAGGACAAAACTTATTTATATAGTACTGAGACTAAATTATTTTATATATGTATTAATTTAAATTTGGTCAGCGCAATTCAATCAATATTCTAAAATTATAGTCTATATATTGCACTTTTATTAGTGAATACGTGCATGGAATAAAAAATAACTTTCAAATGGAAATAAGTACATTTCTGGTTAAGCTAAAAAATACCATATATTGCTAGAGATTTTTTTTTTTTCTTCTTTGCTCACTCTTTCTTCCACATATCCGTTTGTTCTATTGCCAAAAACCCAGTTTCATTAATTTTATAAACGAAATTAACTGAAACTTTCTCTCTCAACAGAAACATAGTATATATGTAATAAAGCTTACACGCTGCTTATCTAGCTTAATCCACCAAAGTTGGTTAGTTCAAATAACTTAATACTTATTTCTTTTATTTCGAGTTTAAATTCTATAAATAGAAAAATTTATCATTAAAAAAGCTTTACATATTTGCACTTCGACTTACTATGAACCAAATTTGTCAAAACTCAATAAATTTTTAAATGTTATTAATTCAAATATATATAAAGTAATTTAGCCCATGGAAACATAAACCTAATTAATCTTCCATAAGCATCATTTTTTACAAAAATAAATAATTCATTCCATATATACATCCATAAGCTTTACTTACATTACAAGAAAAAGCAAAATTAGAGACAAAATATTCCATCTTTCATTGCGTCTCTAAAATGTTGAAAATTCATCTCAAAATTTAATCTGAAAATCTGAGATGGAATTTAAGATGAAATATATTCCGTCTCTAATTTTCATCTCTAATTATGTTTCTAAAATCTAATCTAAAAATTTGAGATAGATTCTAAGATTGAATAAATTTTATCTCAGATTAGAGATGAAATTTAAATTCTTCTCAGATTAGACGGAATAAATTTTACTTCAAATTCTTCCTAAGATTAGAGACAAATTTAAATTCCCTCTCAGATTAGAGACGGAATAAATTTTGTCTCAAATTTGTTAGTCTTAGTTTAGAAAATCAGCCTTCCACCTTTTCCTATATATAGTGTTGTCTCCAACATTTTACTATATAAAATGCTTTATTGAATATTCTTGTCTTGAGAAGACTAACAAATGAATGTGTATTCTAATTTAGTATTATTTAATGTGGCTAAAATTTTTTTAAGAAGTCATATTTGATCAGTTCAACCAACCACAGGCCAATTGTTTTTTCTATTTAGAGAATTAGAGACTGGATTAGAGACCAAAAAATTCATCTTTAATTTTGCCTCTAATTCTGAGACGGAATCTCTATTTCATCTAAAGTTTGTTTGAGATGCAGGATCAGAGATGAAATATTTTTCATTTTTGAGTCCGTCTCTAAGCAATCAGAGACATATTTTTACTTAATCAAAGACAGATTTTTTTCGTTTCTGATCTTTGATTTTCTTGTAGTGTTATATCTGATTTGAGAGTCATTTCATGAGTATTATCACATTTTTTGGTCTTTAAAATATACAATCACTCTCTTATAACTATAAAATATGTTACATTTTAATCTAACTTTATTTTTTTGTAAAAAAAGATATAAAGTATATTTTTGACATCCAATAATTAATCTAACGTCACATATCTTTTGACTAAAATACCTTCTATTGACATAAAAGTATTAATTTTTACATACTGTAATATCTTTTTTTAAGCTATTAATATAGCTAAAATGTCACAAGAATTCTATTTTCTTGTTAAAGGCATCTAATACAAATTTAGGTTAATGCATAATATTCTAATCCCAAATAAAATTTGGTATTATGTTGGCGAACATTATAAAACGAACTGTACTAGACCATTCTAAATAGAAAATGTAAAGTTCGAATAAAGTATAACAATTTTATAATTATAAGAGAGGGGAGTATATATTGTAAAATAGAGGAAAGGAGAGTGGAATTTACTCTTAACATTTATGGCACATTTGCCTCTTCAAACTCCTCATGCGAACATATAAATCAAAATTCTACTTTTTCCCCCGTACGTAAGGACATTAAAAACTGAACCCGAGACATTAAAAAATATATATGTATCACGTGAAAAGGAAACGACGTTCACGTGTACTTATTAAAATCCCAATTCAATGGATATAAGTTTATGAAATAATATTATCCATAAGGTTTGTTATCAGGAAAAGCCTTAATTTGCGCCTTTCCTTTGCATATAAATATGGCAGTTCTTCGTGACTCATTTGCTACACTCATTTCACAATCAAACAAACCCTAAAGCAGAACATACTGGTGGTTCTTTCAAGGTACCAATTAATGGCTTCCATATGCTTCTTCATTTTGCTAATCACAACATTATTAGTTATGTTAGGGAATGTGCAATGCACCCCAAATTACAGAGAAGCTCTGCAAAAATCCTTATTGTTCTTTGAAGGTCAGAGGTCAGGGAAGATCCCTCCAAATCAGAGGATTAATTGGAGGTCCTCCTCTGCCCTTTCCGATGGTCACTTAGCCCATGTGCGTATTTCTACAAATTTCTTTGCTCTCTACATGATTTAGTTCTCAAAAGATCTTGAATTAATTGTTTAGTCACTCAAAGTATAACTCTACATGATGTAGCCCATGTACATATTTCTACAAATTTCTTTGCTCTCTCTATATATATGGACTATATTAACAATTTAGTCCTTAAAAAATATATGTGTTGATTGTTTAGTCACTATAAGTATAATTCTACATAATTTAGTCTTTAAATGATATGAATTCGTTATATGTATTCCGTTATTGGGTTATTCCCTTAAAGATAAGTAGATATATAATTTAGTCTTCCAAAAGGATCAATTTATACTAAATTTATAACTTACAGAAATTAACTTGTTTAATACTTAAATTTTAAAAACTAAACAATAACAAACGTATCTTTTAGGAACGTTTTTTATGTTTACCATTGTTGTTATTTCGCCATTTTACAGTAAGTTAAACTGCACAGTTTATGGCAAGCTGAATTTTGAAATTATTTTTGTTATTCTTAGTATTGTACTCAATTTTAAATTTTGATCAAAATGAAAAGAATTTCCCTCAATTCAGGAGTTGCACGATTTCATTCATCTTTTAAAGTAGGCATCAAATGCTAAATAAAAAAAAATTCAACTTATTATCCCAAGTGACAAACACATTTTTCTTTTGGTCATCATCTTTTACATTTTTGCAACAAAAAAATTTCCTCATTATGAAAGGTTAGATATAATTTTTTTACAAATTAAATTTGACTTTTTTAACTTACATAGACTAGTAATATACAAATTCTGAGCCAAAAAAACCAATTAATTAAGGAGATATATATATATATATATATATATATATATATATATATATATATATTAGAAGGTCTATATATTGCTAACTTAACGATGAGGAGGTGGGTGGTGAGTTGCACAACACCTTAAGTTGAAGAAGATTATTTACATTTTAATATTTTAGTTTTGTTCATATAATTTAAAAGTTTGAATTTAGTCCACGTAATTTTAAAAATTTATTTTAATCCCAACTCTCAAGGAACTCATGCTTATCAGTACTTAATTTAAAGGGAAAATTTAGGTATAATTCTTTATATATTTACTATTAATTAGGTTTTTCAATTAAAAAATAATAAATGCATAACTTGTCAATAGAACACAATAAATATATGATCTATAAAAGCTAACTTTAAATTTTTTACAATCCACCATTACATAATTGGTTTTTCAAAAAACTTTTTATACATTTTCAACTTTAAGTGAAAAATTTAATAGTACAGACTTAAGGCTTCTCCTTAATTTAAAAGCCTTTTCATGCTACAAAGATGAAATCATTCTATCATTTGCTTGTTAGAAATCATGCATATACTATGAAGATAAACGGTAAGTCAAGATAGTTGAGAGGATGTAAATGTAAATCACACATATCTTTAAATGCACAATAGTTATAACTTAAAATTAAGATTGATAATATGGCAGGTAGATTTAACCGGAGGCTACTACGACGCCGGAGACAACGTGAAGTTCAATTTTCCGATGGCTTTCACGACCACCATGCTATCATGGGGCACACTTGAGAACGGCAAGAAATTTGGAGCCCAACTAAAAGAAACAAGGGCTGCAATCCGGTGGGCCACCGACTACCTCCTCAAGTGTGCCACCGCCACGCCGGGCGTCCTCTACGTCGGCGTTGGAGACCCCAATGTGGACCACAAATGTTGGGAGAGGCCCGAAGACATGGATACGGTGCGAACCGTGTACTCGGTCTCGGCCGGCCAACCCAGTTCGGATGTGGCAGCTGAAACTGCAGCTGCCATGGCCTCCGCCTCTCTTGTGTTCCGGAAGGCTGACCCAACATACTCAAAGCTATTGTTGAAGACTGCCCGAAATGTGTTTCAATTTGCTTTGCAGTATCAAGGTGCTTATAGTGATGCACTTGGATCTGCACTTTGTCCATTTTATTGCTCATATTCTGGTTATAAGGTATCGTTTAATTTCTCCCTGTTTGCTAGCTTTTGTTTAGTAATATAATTCGCTTGCAAGAGTTTTTTGTTTTTTGTTAGAACGTGTGAACAAAGTCTCACATCAACTAAAATTAAAGAGGATTATGTATTTATAAATATAATTGATATCTTCATTATTATAAAATCTTTTGAGTAATGTCTAAAAACAAATTCATAAGAACTTAGGTCAAAGTGAACAATATATCATATTAATATAAAGATATATGCTAAATATTGTACTTACCTAACAGTTTTGTTGAGACTTGAGTGTGGCACTTAACTTCTAATTTAGTCTACGTATATAATTTAAAACCTTATAATTAAATCCTTGTATTCCAAGAAAAAAAATGGTCTTAGTTTTAATGTATAGTTTGATTTTTTTTTATATGATCAATTATATTACATTTTCCTTAGTACTTTATGTATAATTAACAAAATGTGTGGAGGTAGATCATTTAGTAAACCTCATGTACGATGTTATCTAAAAAATGTAAGGACACTTGTGATTAATAAAAAATAATAATAATGAAGATGGACATAATTATTGTGGCCATATTAGAAACATTCAATAGCACACTGATAGAAATGAAATTAAAATATTTTAAAAGTACAAGGTCCTAATGAAACACAATTTTTCAAACTACAAATATTGAAATAAAAATTAAATAAAACACTAAAATCCATCAAAGTGGTCTTTTTTTTCAACAAAAAAAAACTTACATAACTAAAAGTAAAACATCATATAGGCTTTATATCCAATACTTCGGCATTATGCATGGAAAAAGGGAAAATATTTGTTTTAATAACCTAATAATTTTATATACATTATTATTATTATTATTATTATTATTATTATTATTATCATTATTTTTAATTCAGGATGAGCTATTGTGGGGAGCTGCATGGCTGTTTAGGGCAACGAATGCAAATTATTACTATAAATTGTTGAAATCTTGGGGTGTTATCGATCAGCCAGATATCTTTAGCTGGGACAACAAATATGCTGGTGCATACGTCCTTCTTTCAAGGGTATACTTCAATTTTCACTATATTACCAACTTTGTCTATCAAACATATATGAGCAGATTGTTTAATCTTCAAAAGTACGAGAAAAAAAAAATAAATATCAAGGACAGAAAATTGTCTCTAAATTAATGAAATTTTGTCTATGATTAATTATAGATGAAAATTTTTTTCGTTTCTAAAATAAGCATTGCTAATTTGTTGAAATGGAAAAGAAAAATTTTGTCTCAAATTTAAGATGAATAATTTTCTATCTCAAATCTAGGAAGAAAAAAATCTAATAAGACAGAAATTTCTATTCTATCTCAAATCTGAGAATGAATATGATTAGAGATGGATTTGAGATAGAATCGGTATAGACTTCATCTGTAACCTTTTCTTTCTTGTAGCAATATCCAACTCCGTAAAATTTAATTCTTAAATATTATTGAATTCATTACACATTATTATTAAATTATTCTCAAAAAATAAACAAATATTTAATTTAATTATACAAAATGACTAATAATTCATACACAAACTCTAACTTAATGATTAACTTGTTTGATTTTGAACATACGAAGCTTTATTCAATCAGAATTGCGAAGGATATTAACAAATCCTTTTGTGCTAACAAAACAATGGCAAAGGAAAAGACGAGGTCCAGGTAGGCAGGTATGGGATCCTCTTTGGTAAACACTGATTTGTTTGACATTTAAATTTTAAAGATTAAATGATTAAAAATTCATCTTTTAAATACCAATTCTATATTCACTGATATTCATTTTTTTTTCTTTTTTTCTCTTTTAACATTCCCGAATATTTCTAATGTATCGGTACGTACCTATTTAGTTATCATTATTCATGTTAAAGGAATTCAAATGTATTGTGTGTTTGATTTTATGTTGGGTTTTTACAAATCATAGTTTAGATTGTATTGACATGGTTTTAGTGAAAAATAATATATTTGAAAGCCTTTGCATTAACATATTATATTTTGGCCTCAGATCGTAGTTTTTTGAAAGTTCCTGATTATTTCTTTTACTAATCAAGATCTGTGGAAAGCTAGATTTTTTCAAAATTAATTCTACAAACCATAATTTGTCTAAATCTAAATTTTCTACTGTTTTCTAAACATTGTATATGCCCCTATCAACTAACAGTCTAACCCACGTTGTAAGGTGTATTATTCGTTACATGTACATATATTATGCTCATTTCTTTTGGAAATTGACGCCATTTTTTTAAGGCTGAAATTAAATGGTATTTGAATATTATTTGTGGCACAATGTTAATGCAGCAAGCAGTGGTGAACAAAAACAAGAACTTTGATGAATATAAGCAAGCATCTGAGAAGTTTATGTGTAAAATCTTGCCAAATTCTCCCTCTTCAAGTACGCAATATACACCAGGTAATTAATTAAAGCCAAAATATAACTAGATCTATTTCATAATTAAGTTATCTATCAGTAGAATTTACCCAAAACATGGTATGTTTTGAATCAGAATTATATGATGTGTTTAATTGTGTTATTTTAAAAAATGAATTTCATAAGAATATATTTTAAATTGATTTTTGATAGTAAAAATACGCTTGAATAACGAGTTTTGAGAAAATTTTTAAAACATCAAAAAAAAAAGAATACATTTAAATTTTTTTGGAAATCAGATTTAGATATTATTTAATTTAAAAAGTTTACTTATAATTTTTCGATAAATTTAATATTATAATATAATTAACAATAATAAATTTTTTAAAAGAAGAATAAAAGTAAATACAAGTTAAGAATATTCTTTTATGAAAAAATTAAATATAATAATTGGAAATGGGAAAAAAATTACATTTACTAGTGATCATAAATAGCCGCGGTATGTGTCAAGAATAATTTTGGATTCTAACAACAATTTTTCAACCGCTACTAAAAATATATTTTTTGGAAATACATCCTATTTATAAAAACAAAATCATTAATCAACCTATATAATTACAATACTAATAGTTTTAAGAATATCTTTCTAAATATTGTGCCAAACAAATTTTGTCTTTCCTTATTTTTAAAAACCAAAATTATTTTTGAAAATAAACCAAACAAATCCATAAATTCTTGGATTGGGTACATTCCATCGATCAGTACTTGAATACAAGGTCAAAATCTACCAGTGTTCCTCCTTCACTTTTCATTATTGTCAACCTTATTGATTTCTCTTCAAAAGTGGATTCGATATTCTCTCTCTCCTTGGTGCTTATTTGCTTACCTGTTTTTTCTCTTACCTTATTCTTATAACTTGGATACAAATAATTGATTGAGTAAATTAATTAATATTTTTGGCATTATTTAATTTGAAATGAGCAGGAGGCCTGATGTACAAGCTTCCTGGAAGCAATCTCCAGTATGTGACATCAATAACATTCTTGCTTACAACCTATTCCAAGTACATGTCAGCCTCAAAGCACACATTTCATTGTGGCAATCTATTTGTCACTGCAAAAACTTTAAAATCTCTAGCCAAGACACAGGCAAGTCCCCTTTCAATTAATTACTCAATCAATTATGTTTTTTGTTCTTTAAGGATTGAAAAAAGAGTTTTACAAAATTTGAATAATTTACTAATTGACCCATGAAAAATTAAAGTTAGTCCTTCTAATATTATATTTGTTTCAATTTAGTCCCAACTTTTGTTAAAGAGACCTTTAGTAACAAAAATTTTGAGAGTAAATATTGTGATTTAGCAATGAAAATAACCAAATTGAGAAATACTATATTTTAGGAATTAAATTAAGGCAATTGATCTTTTAAGGACTAAATTGAGAAAATTTTAATCTTTTATAAACTAGACTAGTAATTTACTCAATTTTTAATTTAGTTTATTAAAGTAGTGTAAGTTTTTCAATTTCATTCTTAATTCCAACAATGTTTTCCTAATAACCATTTAGTCTCTCCGGTTATTAAACTAAAGTGAATTTAGTTGAGTTGTTGACTTTGTTTGCACAATTTATGTGGCTATTATGGATAAAATGGTCATGTTAGGTGTAAAAATAGAGAAAACTAGTAATATAGTCCTCAAAGGTTCTATTTTTTTTAATTCAATTCTTGAAAGACCAAACATATCAATTTAGTATCTGAAAAATCATTTGTCTCAATTTTGCCTCTCTCAATTTGTTAAGATGGCTTTTGACAATGAAAAAAATTTGAAATTTAATAACAATAAATTTTGTGATTTAACCATAGATGTCAAAATCGGACCGGATCGGCCAGTCCAACCGGGAACCGGAGGGGTCACCAGTTTGGTTTGGCTATCTGACCGGGCAGTGGTTCGACCGGTACTGAACTGGCCGAACCGGTGACAAACCGAGAAAACCAGCCAGAACTGGCCGGTCAACTGGTTGGACCGATTCGGTTCTTTTTTTTTTGTTCTTTTGGCAATTTTTTTTTTGTTATAGAGGTGTGTAAAAAAAATGTAGAGGGAAGTGGACAAAAAGCACATGATAACCCAAGTTAATTTTGCAACTGTCAAATATGTCACCACTCAGATAAGAAAAAAACCAAAGAAGGAGAGAAAAACAAAAACAAGCAGAGAGCAAATTGGATGATTTACACTGCATTGGCCTGAAATTGTGAGCGCGTAAACCCACCACTCTCTTTAACCTCTTATAAGCTCATTAACATATATTAGTATATAAATTTTTTTCCTCCTTGTTTTAAGCAATGTGGGACTTACTCACTATTTTACAAGTTTTTTTCACAACTAAAACTTAGTTTAAAATTGTAAATATTATGACTTGTTATGAATTATCAATTATAGATTAATTTTTCTTATTTCCTTCACTTGTTGTTATGAATTATCAATTATATTAAGTATTTTAATATTTTAAATTATATATATTTTTAATATTTTAAATTATGTATATTTTTAATATTTGTTAATTACCACCGGTTCGAGCACGGTCCGATCACTGAACCTTAAACCACTGACTCTACCGGTTTAATGACCGGTCCGGTTTTAAAAACATTGGATTTAACAACTAAAAAAGACCAAATTGAAATAGCTATAATCTTTCAAGGACTAAATTAGGATATGTCTATTTTCAAAGACCAAATTAAAATAATTACAATCTTTCATGAACTAAGACAGTAATTTACTTAAAAAAAAAAACTGCAAAAGGTCTACGAATTTGGTTAGTATATATGTGCTTCATTATTGGCTTTTCTCAATATTAAACATGAGCACTTCATCATTTTTATGGCTACATAAAATATTATGTGAGGCTTAATTATTAACTTGCTAAATTCACACAACCTTAAAAATTAGGGAGATTAAATTGATTAAATATTTAAGTTTAAAAAATTTAGTCTCACTAAATTACAAACTCAATATACAAATTAGTTCTTTTGTAGGACTAAATTGTATATTTATTTATATGTAAGAGACTAACTCAATAACAATATGTAATAAATTCATGATATTTAGAGGCTAAATCATGCAGAGTCAAATTTTTTAGTAAACAAATGATTAAAGTAATTTTTAGGGATTAAATTATTAATATATATATATATATATAGTTAAAGTTTATTGAGGGATAAAATCAAGAAACATACACCTTGGAGGGCCAAATTTAAATTTTTGCAATATTTTTAAGAACAAAAAACTTATTATATTTTCGACCAAATTTCTCCACTCCTTTTCCTCTGCATTAATTTTCAACCAAAGCTCATTTCAAAATTTTCAGGTTGACTACATATTGGGAGAGAACCCATTGAGGATGTCCTACATGGTAGGCTATGGTCCAAACTTTCCCAAGAAAATTCACCACAGAGCATCATCCTTGCCTTCTCTTGCATCTCATCCAAAACCCATAGGTTGTAATGAAGGGATGCAACAATTCTTCAATTCTTCAAACCCTAACCCTAACTTATTGGTGGGAGCCATTGTTGGAGGTCCAAACCAGAACGATGGATATTCAGATGATCGTGGTGATTACAGTCACTCTGAACCTGCCACTTACATCAATGGTGCCATTGTTGGAACTTTAGCATACTTTTCTAGTGTTCGTTGATGGTGGATTGCTTGCGGTCAAAGTAATCGTCAATTGTAGATATCATCTTATTTATCTCTTAGACAAAGTTGTTAAACTCACGAGTTTTAATAAATTCGTGAAAGGAGTGGTGTAAAACTTGTAATGTAAAATTGTAAACCTGTAAAAATCTACCTATGTTAAAATATAACTATTTAAAATATATTATCACATCATAGATGATGTTTACGGATTCAAATGAACTGAAATTCAGGTTATAGTAATTCAAAGACTATGCGTCCACGTCTCAGTACATCATGAAGAAATTTAAATAAGATTCAGTAATATAAAATTTTAATTAGTGATTTAACAAGACCACATAGTCTAAATGTTGGAAACAAATATAAAAATTCAACGAGCATTTCCAAAGGTTTTATCATCATCCCTACCATATTAATCAATCTAGGCCAAATGGTTCAAACTTCAGAAATTCATATAACGATCAACTGATCAATATATATATATGATAACAATTAGCAATAAAAAGGAAGGCTATGAATTTTGTGTTTGATTTAACACATTGTAGGAGGGAAAGAAAGTGGGTTTGTGAAACAAATTAGGGCCAGGTTGGAATTTAGGGGCAAAATGCAGTAATGTCTCAAACTCAAAATAGGGATATAATATTTAATGAACATATATATATAATAGTTATTTGGTTAATATTTTTTTAAATTAAGAGATATATTTATAAAAATGAAATAAAGAAATGAGATATTTATTTATAATAATTATATATATAAGTTATTAGGGAATTCAAGTAAAATTGATAATAATAAAGACCGGTGGTGGCAGGGAGTATATTCTCATCCTCCATCCTTGAATTGTCGTTACAGGGGTTTTTTCCCTTATCCTTATTTCCGTGGGAAAAAATTCCAAATATATAATTGGAAGGAACTGTTCGATTCAACATATGGGAGGAGAAATGAAAGATTTTAATAGAGGAAAAGGGAAAGAAGCGAGGGGGGAAAGAAGCAAAGGAAAGGAGAAGGAAAATAAAATTTCTTTGTTTGGTTTAATTTGAGAATAGGGGAGGGGAGAAAAAATAAACTTTCTTTGGTTTGGTTTGTAAGGGGAGAAGAAGGAAAATAAAATAAAATAACTATTATAACCCTTTAATTGAATGATCAATAAAACATGATAAATGTGTTATTATTTATATTTAAATAAGTTAGCTCATTTGGTGAAATAATATAATATTTTAGTAGTTTTAATTTAATTCATCTAAAAAACATCTCAAATATATAATGTGTTTTAAAAATCATATAAAATTTTAATTTTATTCTTACCGTAATAAGAAAAGAAGCTAAATAATTTTATTGCTAGAAGAAACAAAAAAAATTAAGTAAAATTTAACTAACTGATTAAAATTCTATTTTGGTCCCTCACATATGTCCTTTTTTTTAATATAATACTTCATAAATTTTCATTTTCAATTTGGTCCCTTCCAAATTGAGATGTTATCAATTCAGTCCCTCAAAAAATTTATATTTTTAATTTGGTCCCTCATAGATTAATATGTTATCAATTTAATCTCTCACGTATTTTCATTCTTAGTTTTATCCCTAACAAATTGATATATTATCAATTTAGTTCTTTTATTTATGACCATAACTTTTGATGGTAACAACTTTTGATGAAGGGACTAAATTGATAACATATAAATCTATAAAAGACCAAATTGAATATAAAAATATGTGAGGGACTAAATTAATAACATCAATATATTGAGAATGAAAAACTATGAGAGACTAAATTGATAACATATCAATCTATAAAGGATCAAATTGATAATGAAAATTTGTAAGTGACTAACTTGAGAAAAAAGACATCTGTGAGAGACTAAAATTATATTTAGGTCCTTATTAATTTACTCAGTTTATTATTATTATGATTATTTTTTTGTTTATCCTTTATTATTTAGTTATACATATAATATATTATTTACATATAATAATAATAATATTAATAATATTAATAAAACTTTTATGTAATCAAAATATGTTAATAATATATTATTTAAGAAGCAAAACAAAATAAGTTAAAAGACAATCTTAATATTAAGAAAAATTATTGATATCACTTATGTCCTTTACATTATTACAATTTTCCTTCCTTCTAAATCTCTCC
Organism: Biancaea sappan; assembly: GCA_037074585.1. NCBI lineage: Eukaryota > Viridiplantae > Streptophyta > Magnoliopsida > Fabales > Fabaceae > Biancaea > Biancaea sappan. The sequence goes on from CM073493.1 coordinate 31,329,137, forward strand.
ATTTTTGGAGGGAAAGAAAACAAGAGGGGGAAGAAATTTTTCATTTATATTTTTCCTCCCCTCCCCTCCAACTAATTGATACAAACAAGGCCAAATTAAAAAACTCCCTCCCCTCCATTTCCCTCCAATCAAACAATATGTAAATGGGGTAGTCCATAAGGAAATCCCCAAATTTAAGATTTTTTTTTGCCATCAATGCCTTCTACTGTAAGAATATTCAAGATTCAAATTGCCCCTAGCCTGCAAGCAGCAATTTGCAGCTGAGATGATGATATTGATGGGTTTGAAGGGAAGTTTGGAAGCCAATGATAACTGATAGGAATGCTGTAGTGGATTATTTCTGTCAAGTTACTGTAGGATTTTTTGTTAAGGGGTAATTAGGTAAATGTCATAGGGGTGAGTACTTGCTCTAGTGTGTGGGCAGAATTCCTTAGTTGTAAGGTTTCTGTAGGAGCTTCTAGCTCTGGGGAGGGATTCTTCATTGTAATCCTTCAGTTTTCTATTAATATTCTTAGTATTTTTCTTGGGTTCTATCAATTGGTCCGACCTGCCGGATCGATGGCGCCGAAGCCAACAGACAAGGGTGAAGCCATGGAGGCGTGAATGGCCAATCTGGAAGCCATGGTTCCACGGCTAGAAGGGTTGGAAGGGTCCATGAGTGAGTTTAGAATTACACTGGTAGAAATGCAGAAGTCTCAACAAGAAATGCAGAAATTAATGATGGAACAACAAGCTGTGTTGAAGGAGCTTACTAAACAGGGAGGAAAAAGAATAGAAGACGAACAGGGAAGTACCATTCCTATTGATGGGTCATCGTCTCCTTCTAAACGGTCGTTAAGGGACAATATGAGACCTCCAGTACTAGGATTGGTGCAGGATAGGTTGGATGAGTATAGGATGTCTGTGAAGAAGATTGAGTTGCCTGGTTTCCTGGGAACAGACCCCATGGGCTGGATTCAAAGGGATGAAGCTTACTTTGAAGTTCATAATACACCTGACGGATTGAAGGTTAAATTGTCACGTCTTTGTATGGAAGGCAATACGATCCATTGGTTCACGTTGCTGCGCCAGAATGATGACCAGCTGACATGGCAGAAACTGAAACAATCCTTGTTGCTGCGATTTGGGGGAACCATTTATGATAATCCCTATGAAGAACTATCGGTGCTGCATCAGGCTGGAGCAATGGATGACTATATAGAGAACTTCGAGTTTGTCTCTGCGCAAGTCCCACGGCTCTCTCAGGCTCAGTATGTAGGGTACTTTATGGGAGGCTTAAGACCGGATATTAGGCAGAGAGTGAGATCGCACCACCCTGAAACTCGTCTGAAAGCCATGCTGGTAGCTCGCGACATGGAGAAGGAGATCGAAGGCTCACTGCAAGCTCTAGAGCTGACGGCGTATCGAGCGAGAATGATGCAAAATGGCATAGGAATGGGTCGGGTTACTGGGTCGAGCCTAACCCGAAGGCCCATGAACTTAAATACTAACCCATCTGGTTCATTTGAGCCCAGCTTCACCGGTGCTAGCGGAACGACGTCGCACAGCATACAGGGAGCAGCGTACAGCATAGTTGGTCTCGCGTCCTCGTCATCTTCGACTGTAACAAACGCGACAGTTTCTGGTGTGGCGTCTTCACCCACTGATGTTGGTGCGGGTTCGAATCTGACAGCAACGTCGTGGGGGTGGGAGAACGACCAGCAAGCTTTAGCCGGGAAGACGAGAGGGACTAACCATCTTTCTTACCAGGAATTAATGGACCGGAAAAACAGAGGTCTTTGCTTTCGATGTGGCGATAGGTTCCACCCGTTGCACAAATGTCCAGAGAGGTCTCTACATCTGGTCATAATGGGAGAGGAGGAAGAGGAAGGACAAGCAGAGGAAGATGACAGAGCAAAAGGAATTGGCTGACACGTCTCTGGTTCGGTTTCAGCCTTGAGGACAAGGCTGTTTTAAGGGTGGGGTAATGATAGAAATGCTGTAGTGGATTATTTCTGTCAAGTTACTATAGGATTTTCTGTGAAGGGGTAATTAGGTAAATCTCATTGGGGTGAGTTGTTATAAATAAAGGTAATGGCTGTGTGAGGGAGTGGGAGAGTATTTTGTCAGATGTTGTGGCTGGAGTACTTGCTCTAGTGTGTGGGCAAAATTCCTTAGTTGTAAGATTTCTGTAGGAGCTTCTAGCTCTGGGGAGGGTGATGTGATCATGAAGGCTGTCCTTGAAGAACAAGAGGCTGAATCTATACTTGGGCCAATAACACGTTCAAGGGCCAAGAAGCATCAAATGGGATTGACTTGGGTTTCTTTACTTGTGTGCAATGATGGGCTGGGCCAAATCAGAAGCTTGGACTTTGAAGAATAAAAAAAATTACAGATTTTTCTTATTTTTAATAATTTTCGTGCATGACTTTTTGGGATATAAAATCTGATGTAATTTAATGTTTTCAGAGTTGTTGTAGTGTCATTTAGCTTTCCAAGTGGTTGTAGTTGTTGTTGCATTAATGAGCAGGTTATAGGGTGGCTGTAGTTGTTATAGGCTAGGTGGTTGTAGGTTAACTATAGTTGTTGAAGGCTCATTAATGAGGTGGCTGTGGTTGCATTAATGAGGCAGCTGGCTTTTGTTATCTATAAAAGGGAACTTGCCCCATTGTGGCAAGAGAATCAGATTTGAGTGAATTATTTTTCAGATTGCTTTGTGCATATCTATCTTCTCTTATCTAACAATTGTGTTAGTGTGGCGAGAAAATCTCAGAATTCTTATCACTCCCATTCCGTTCTCTAATCTGGGGTGTGGCGAATTCAATCCATCTTATCTTGATTGTTGCGCCATAGGCTTATCAATTTAGTTGATTTGATTTCTTCTCTTTATTTTCCTTGTGGTACAGATTGTGTCCTCTTTTAGGCACATCATTTTGGTATCAGAGCCTGGTTTCGTGTGGGAAAACTCTTGTAACTTGAGAGTAGAACACTTAGAGAGAGAGAGATCATGTCTGGAGATAACAGCTCTGAACTTCCAATTACAATGGGGCTTACTTTAGAGCAAGCTCAAATTCTGAAGTTGGAAAGGTCTCAAAGTCAAATAGAGAGATCTCAACAACAAATGATGGAGCGGTTGGATCGTTTGGTAGAACAAATGGAGAGGCTAAACTGCCAACCAAGGCGTGGGCAGCGAAGAAATAGAAATGAAGAGCAATCGGACCAAGAAAGCAATACAGAAGATGAAAGGTCTCCAAGGCCAAGGAGGCAACAAAGAGAGCAAGAATTGAAGATTAAGATGAAGGTCCCTACTTTCAAGGGAAGTAGCTCTCCAGAGGAATTTTTGGAGTGGGTGCAGCGTGTAGAGAAGGTCTTTGAGTGCCATGAGTACTCGGAGTCAACCAAATGTCGTCTTGCAGCCCTTGAATTCACAGATTACGCCAATTTATGGTGGGAGAATTTGAAGAACCAACGGAGGAGAGATGGTGAGGAAGAAGTCAGAAATTGGAGGCTAATGAAGAGACTTATGCAAAGAAGATTTGTGCCAGAATATTACAAGCAAGAGCTCTTCTTCAAATTTCAATCCTTGAGACAAGGAGGTATGTGTGTAGAAGACTATGTGAAAGAGTTTGAGATGTTAATGATTCGATGTGAACTGAATGAACCTCAAGAGCAAACAATTGCAAGGTTCATTGGTGGTTTGCATAGGGAGATTGGTGATTTGGTGGAACTACAAAATTATGTAACCTTAAGGAAGAGAGTTTCTAGTAAGCAAATGTCACAGCCAGCCAGAAACAAAATCACAAATTTCTCTACAACACCATCATGGGTTGCATCTAAAGGAGAAGAAAGAAAGGTGGAGAAGAGGGAGTCTTCAAAACTTCCATCAAGTTCATCAAAAGGAAAAGAAAAGGGAGCTGATTCAGAACCTCCTAAAAGGAGTAGAGATGTAAAGTGCTTCAAATGTCTTGGTCATGGGCATTACGCATCTGAATGTCCAAACCGTAAGGTAATGATAATTCAAAACACGCATGGAGAAGTGGTAAGCGAAGATGAGGCAGTCATTGAAGGAGTTATGGAAGAATGTTCTGATAAGAAAAACATGAAGTATGCTGATGAGGGAGAACTCCTTGTCATAAGGCGTGCTCTAAATTTGCAAGCTAAGCCTAGTGATGACCAAAGGGAGAACATTTTTCACACAAGCTGTACTGTTGAAAAGAAGGTTTATGGTGTAATTATAGATGGAGGGAGCCTACTACTTTGGTGGAGAAGTTGAATTTAGCCACAACTGAACACTCTCATCCTTACAAATTGCAGTGGCTAAATGAAGATGGAGTTGTGAGAGTCACTAAACAGGTTGTTGTGCCATTTTCTATTGGGAAAAATTACAAAGATAAGGTACTATGTGATGTTGTTCCAATGAGTGCTAGTCATTTGCTCTTGGGAAGACCATGGCAGTATGATAGAAGAGCTTTGCATGATGGGTTTAAAAACACATATTCCTTTGAGAAAGATGGAAGGAAGATTGTGTTAGCACCATTGAGTCCTCAACAAGTGAAGACGCATAAACAAGAAGCTGAAAGGAAGGGTAATTTACTTGCCAACAAAGGAGACATTGAGAGAGCTTTATCCAGCTCTAATTTAGTTCTTTTATTGCATTTGAAGGAGATAGTACCAGAAATTGTGGGATCACTTCCACCACAAATTCAAAGGCTCTTGGAAGAATTTCGTGATGTATTTCCAGAAGAACTACCAAAGGAATTACCACCAATTCGTGGTATTGAGCACCAAATTGATCTTGTACCAGGAGCTGCCTTACCAAATAGGCCAGCTTATAGAATGAATCGGAGGAGGCAAAGGAGTTGCAACGTCAAGTAAATGAGTTGCTGGAAAGAGTATATGTGGAAAGAGGATATGTGCAGGAGTCCATGAGTCCTTGTTCAGTACCGGCCTTATTGGTGCCAAAGAAAGATGGGACCAGGAGGATGTGTGTGGATAGCAGAGCAATCAACAAGATTACAGTCAAGTATCGTTATCCCATTCCAAGGTTAGATGACATGCTTAATAAATTACATGGCTCCAAAGTGTTTTCAAAAATAGACTTGAAGAGTGGTTATCACCAAATTCGTATTAAGGAAGGAGATGAATGGAAGACAGCCTTTAAGACAAAACATGGGCTGTATGAATGAAAGGTCATGCCATTTGGATTATCCAATGCCCCAAGCACCTTTATGAGGCTAATGAACCATGTGCTTCGAAAATTTATAGGTATGTTTGTTGTCGTTTATTTTGATGACATTTTGGTTTATAGTAAAAATTCTGAAGAGCATGAAGAGCATTTGAGGCAAGTATTTGAAATATTACGAGAACAAAAGCTATTTGGCAATTTCAAGAAGTGCCAATTCTGTCAAGACCAAGTTATTTTCCTTGGTTATGTTGTCTCTCAACATGGGGTGCACGTGGATGAGGAGAAAATAAAAGCAATCAAGGAGTGGCCAATTCCTAAAAGTATTTCTGAGGTACGAAGTTTTCATGGCCTTCATTTTATAGACGATTTGTGAAGAATTTCAGCACTATTCTTGCACCATTAACTGCATGCATCAAAAAAAATTGTGAGTTTAAATGGACCGAAGCTAAACAAAAGAGTTTTGACTTAATCAAGGAGAAATTGTGTTCAGCACCTATTCTAGCTCTTCCAGATTTTTCAAAGGTATTTGAGATTGAATGTGATGCATCCGGAGTAGGGATTGGAGCTGTCTTAATGCAAGATAAGTGTCCCATTGCTTATTTTAGTGAGAAGCTTGGTAGAACAAGTCTGAATTACTCAATCTATGATAAAGAGTTCTTTGCACTAATTCGAGCTCTTGAGACATGGCAGCATTATTTATTACCAAAGGAGTTCATCATTCACACTGATCATGAGTCCCTAAAGCATTTGAAGGGGCAAGGGAAGCTGAATCGAAGACATGCCAAATGGGTGAAGTATTTGGAAGCTTTCCCCTATGTAATCAAATACAAAAAGGGAGAGACGAATGTGGTGGCTGATGCATTATCTCAGAGGTATGCTTTGATTTCTCTTTTGAACACTAAACTGTTGGGCTTTGAACTTATTAAGGAGCAATACTTGCTTGATCCTATGCTAGCTAAAATCTATTCAGCTTGTGAGAAAATGGCCATTAAAGGGTTTTATAGGCATGATGGTTATATGTTCAAATTTGGGAAACTTGTGATTCCTAATTGTTCTATTAGGGAATTGCTTGTTAGAGAATCACATGCAGGTGGGCTAACTGGACATTTTGGTAAAAAGAAGACATTTGAAATGTTGAAAGAGCATTTCTATTGGCCAAATATGATGAAGGATGTGCATCGGATTGTAGAAAGATGAGTTGCTTGTAAAAAAGCGAAGAGCAATGAGGCTGCACATGGCTTGTACATGCCATTGCCTGTTCCAGATCAACCATGGATGGATCTAAGCATGGATTTTGTGCTTGGATTACCCAGAACACAAAGGGGAAAAGATTCAGTTATGGTGGTTGTTGATAGGTTCTCCAAAATGACTCATTTTATTTCATGTCACAAAACTGATGATGCTTCTCATATTGCTGATTTATTCTTCAAGGAAGTTGTGAGATTGCATGGCATTCCAAGGAGTATTGTTTCTGATTGTTCTGATTGTGATGCCAAATTCTTGAGCTATTTTTGGAAGACATTATGGATGAAGCTTGGAACAAAGTTGCTATTTAGCACAACTTGTCATCCTCAAACTGATGGGCAAACCGAAGTGGTAAATAGATCTCTTTCCACTTTGCTTAGAAGTGTTATTAGTAAAAACTTGAGGAATTGGGATGAGTACTTGCCGCATGTTGAATTTGCTTATAATCGAAGTGTTCATAGTACTACAAAGAAATCTCCATTTGAGGTTGTGTATGGATTTAATCCTAACACACCAGCAGATTTGGCACCTCTTCCAATTAATGAAAAACTTAGCTTGGATGGCAAAAGTAAAGCTGAATTCATAAAGAAAATGCATGAAGCAGTAAAAAAGCAAATTGAGAAGAAGAATGCTGCCTATAAAAAGTCAGTATACAAGAGGAGGAAGCATGTTCAATTTAGCCCAAGAGATCTTGTTTGGATTCACCTACGCAAAGAGAGATTTCCAAACAAAAGGAAGTCTAAACTTATGCCACGAGCTGATGGTCCTTTTCAAGTACTAGAAAAGGTAAATGACAATGCGTATAAAATTGATCTCCCAGGAGATTATGGTGTTTCAGCAACATTCAATATAAGGGACATAACCCCTTATTTGGAAGATAACATGGAGCTGGATTTGAGGGCAAATCATTGTCAATCAGGGGAAGATGATGTGATCATGAAGGCTGTCCTTGAAGAACAAGAGGCTGAATCTATACTTGGGCCAATAACACGTTCAAGGGCCAAGAAGCATCAAATGGGATTGACTTGGGTTTCTTTACTTGTGTGCAATGATGGGCTGGGCCAAATCAGAAGCTTGGACTTTGAAGAATAAAAAAAACTACAGATTTTTCTTATTTTTAATAATTTTCGTGCATGACTTTTTGGGATATAAAATCTGATGTAATTTAATGTTTTCAAAGTTGTTGTAGTGTCATTTAGCTTTCCAAGTGGTTGTAATTGTTGTTGTTGCATTAATGAGGAGGTTATAGGGTGGCTGTAGTTGTTATAGGCTAGGTGGCTGTAGGTTGACTATAGTTGTTGTAGGCTCATTAATGAGGTGGCTATAGGGAGACTGTAGTTGTTGTAGCCTCATTAATGAGGTGGCTATAGGTTGACTATAGTTGTTGTAGGCTCATTAATGAGGTGGCTGTGGTTGCATTAATGAGGCAGCTGGCTTTTGTTATCTATAAAAGAGAACTTGCCCCCTTGTGGCAAGAGAATCAGATTTGAGTGAATTATTTTTCAGATTGTTTTGTGCACATCTATCTTCTCTTATCTAACAATTGTGTTACTGTGGCGAGAAAATCTCAGAATTCTTATCACTCCCATTCCGTTCTCTAATCTGGGGTGTGGCGAATTCAATCCATCTTAGCTTGATTGTGGCGCCATAGGCTTATCAATTTAGTTGAGTTGATTTCTTCTCTTTATTTTTCTTGTGGTACAGATTGTGTCCTCTTTTAGGCACATCAGTTTGGTCTTATCTAACAATTGTGTTAGTGTGGCGAGAAAATCTCAGAATTCTTATCACTCCCATTCCGTTATCTAATCTGGGGTGTGGCGAATTCAATCCATCTTAGCTTGATTGTGGCGCCATAGGCTTATCAATTTAGTTGAGTTGATTTCTTCTCTTTATTTTCCTTGTGGTACAGATTGTGTCCTCTTTTAGGCACATCATTTTGGTACCAAACTGATGTGCCTAAAAGAGGACACAATCTGTAGCACAAGGAAAATAAAGAGAACCAAAATGATGTGCCTAAAAGAGGACACAATCTGTACCACAAGGAAAATAAAGAGAAGAAACCAACTCAACTAAATTGATAAGCCTATGGCGCCACAATCAAGCTAAGATGGATTGAATTCGCCACACCCCACATTAGAGAACGGAATGGGAGTGATAAGAATTCTAAGATTTTCTCGCCACACTAACACAATTGTTAGATAAGAGAAGATCGATGTGCACAAAGCAATCTGAAAAATAATTCACTCAAATCTGATTCTCTTACCACAAGGGGGCAAGTTCCCTTTTATAGATAACAAAAGCCAACTGCCTCATTAATGCAACCACAGCCACCTCATTAATGAGCCTACAACAACTATAGTCAACCTGATGTGAACCCAACAATTACATTGGATGATCAAGAAGTAGATCCATTGTATATTACAAGTGGCCCAATTACACGAGCTCGGGCTAAAACAATAAAAGAGACATTAAATGGGCTCGTTCAAGAATGGATGAAGCAAATTCCATTTGAATGTATGTTAAATAATGATCAAAATGTGCTCAACATCATTTGGGCTGAAAATGGAGTTGCTAAAGGGATTTTGGGCCAAAACACTACAAATTAAAGAGATTGGTCCAAGAGCTAAACATGGACCAATAGAATTTGGGCTCAATTATATCCATTTGAGTTGAAATTCATGTTTTGTAATTTTCTTTTATTTTTGTACGAATTTTAACTTCTAGATGGTCTTTAGTCAATTATGAATCATTTGCATTAAATGCACAATGTTTCAAAGTCAAGATAGGTGGATATTTATTTTCAAAATGCATTAAAAGCATTGTATCCAAAGTCAAGATAGGTGAGCATTTATTTTCATGTGCATTAAATGTATGTATCTTCAAGTCAAGATAGGTGGGCACCTTTGTCTCTCCATCCTATCTATAAATACCCCCCAAGCTTATTGTAATAATCAGATTTGAGTTTATGAAAACTTGCATTCAAGTGTTTTCTCTCATTGTGTGAGAATTTATCTTTCTTTCTTTGCTCTTGTGAAACCTTGCTTTGTCAATCTTCTTTATAAGATTGGTGATTCAAATTCACAAAAGCCCCCAATTTGTGCTTCAACCCAAGTGCGTTGTTGTGTGGATTGGTTCAATTCGTGTTCGTGGTTGAACAAGCGTTCTAAATAGTAGGTCACGTTCTATATAACGTTGGTTGACTATTTACACTTGTTAGGTCATTGAACCACTCCAATTCCTTCTTCAATTCCGGAGTGTGTTGTTCTTATTTTTCTTTTGATAAGTCTTGAATTCATTTATCGCCTACGCCGTGAAGATCAGGCAACCCTAAGGATTTTCCTATCATTTGGTATCAGAGGATTTTGGTTGACACGGTAGGCCTTCTTTATTTTCACCTTTTTTTGAGAAAAATATATTATTGTTCCTTTGTTGTTCCTTCCCCTTTCTTCAATTTCCAATTTGCCTAGATATCAATTTTTTCCTTTCACTGTGCAAGATTTCATTGTCCTTGAGAAGGTCATATATTGTTTTGTTGCTCCTATCTATTCTGCACATCATATTGAAAAAAAATTGCTCCTATCTATTCTGCACATCATAAGAACAACACACTCCGGAATTGAAGAAAGAATTGGAGTGGTTCAATGACCTAACAAGTGTAAATAGTCAACCAACGTTATATAGAACGTGACCTACTATTTAGAACGCTTGTTCAACCACGAACACGAATTGAACCAATCCACACAACAACGCACTTGGGTTGAAGCACAAATTGAGGGCTTTTGTGAATTTGAATCACCAATCTTATAAAGAAGATTGACAAAGCAAGGTTTCACAAGAGCAAAGAAAGAAAGATAAATTCTCACACAATGAGAGAAAACACTTGAATGCAAGTTTTCATAAACTCAAATATGATTATTACAATAAGCTTGGGGGGTATTTATAGATAGGATGGAGAGACAAAGGTGCCCACCTATCTTGACTTGAAGATACATATATTTAATGCACATGAAAATAAATGCCCACCTATCTTGACTTTGAATACAATGCTTTTAATGCATTTTGAAAATAAATATCCACCTATCTTGACTTTGAAATATTGTGCATTTAATGCACATGATTCATAATTGACTAAAGACCATCTAGAAGTTAAAATTCGTACAAAAATAAAAGAAAATTACAAAACATGAATTTCAACTCAAATAGATATAATTGAGCCCAAATTCTATTGGTCCATATTTAGCTCTTGGACCAATCTCTTTAATTTGTAGTGTTCTGGCCCAAAATCCCTTTAGCAACTCCATTTTCAGCCCAAATAATGTTGAGCACATTTTGATCATTATTTAACATACATTCAAATGGAATTTGCTTCATCCATTCTTAAACGAGCCCATTTAATGTCTCTTTTATTGTTTTAGCCCGAGCTCGTGTAATTGGGCCACTTGTAATATACAATGGATCTACTTCTTGATCATCCAATGTAATTGTTGGGTTCACATCACAACCTATAGCCACCTCATTAATGAGCTTACAACAACTACAGCCTCTCTATAGCCACCTCATTAATGAGCCTACAACAACTATAGTCAACCTACAGCCACCTAGCAACAACTACAGCCACCCTATAACCTCCTCATTAATGCAACAACAACAACTACAACCACTTGGAAAGCTAAATGACACTACAACAACTCTGAAAACATTAAATTACATCAGATTTTATATCCCAAAAAATCATGCACGAAAATTATTAAAAATAAGAAAAATCTGTAGTTTTTTTTTATTCTTCAAAGTCCAAGCTTCTGATTTGGCCCAGCCCATCATTGCACACAAGTAAAGAAACCCAAGTCAATCCCATTTGATGCTTCTTGGCCCTTGAACGTGTTATTGGCCCAAATATAGATTCAGCCTTTTGTTTTTCAAGGACAGCTTTCATGATCACATCAGAGGGATTCTTCGTTGTAATCCTTCAGTTTTCTATTAATATTCTTAGTATTTTTCTTGGGTTCTATCAATAACACACTCAATATGCTCAACAGCACTCAGCAAATTCACACTTCTTCAGAACTCTCCAGATAACATATTGCATTACTGAGCTCGAGGAAGCCTCTAACCATTTTCCCTTAATTATTGGATCGAATGCCAAGTGTCCATCTGCAGAGTCACGTTTCTCTTGCAGGTTGTATGTAAACGAGTATATAAGGATTCAATGTACATCAGTAATAATCAATCAGAACCTTTACACCAGAAACACTAGCTGGGGCACATCATGTTTTTTGAACTAGTTACACATGCTCATCCTGTATATGTTGAATTAGCAGAATACCTATGTACATTTTAATGACGAAACTTGCCATTTTTAATGTTTCTTGGTGTCAGTATTCAGAATATATAAATGTTTAACATTCTGAATTCATGAAATATTCAGAATATATAATATTCTGAATGCATACATGGGCTGTTTAATGTCTGTAGATGATAGCAACCAAAAGGATACAATTTGGATTTTATTTATTTATCTTATATTCTGAATGCATACATTAGCAGTATCACCAGTGAGTTGTGATGACAGTATGGTCCGACTACTAATTTGGATTTTATTTATTTATCTTTTATTACTACCTTAGTCCAACTCGTGCACGTTCATCTTGTCTGTAATGGGATGAATCAATTACCAAAATAGACATATTGCCATTGTGCTAAGCGCTAAAGGAACTTATAATTTCTATGTAGAGAGCTATGGTTGGGCTGCACTTTTATTGAAGGATCCGATAATTGGAATAGATAGTAATATAGCTTGGGGAACTTGCCTATGACTATTACATTCAGGGCTTTGAGGAGTGAAAAATATAAACACTAGGTCTCACAACCTTTTTTTTTTTTTCAAATTACTTTTTCAAGGTTATTGTCCAATTTTGAGTATAAGTAAGTAATTAGAATTAGCTATAATGGCTCCTTCTTGGTCTCTTGGCCACGACAGCAACTTAACATGAACCAACAAGATATGTAGATATAGGAAAACTGCTTCTTCCTGCCCTCTATCTCATTCGAATCAGCCATTCTCTAAACCTTCAAGACCCATAACAAGATCTTACAACTGTTACGCCCCCAATTCAAGAACATGATCGACACAGAAGTGGATTCCATATCACCACCGTAAACCTACTTCCATGCAATCAAACTTATAGAATAAATAAACAATGTTCTCGATATGGATTATAAAAGTTTTCTTGCCAACAAAAAAATTTCAAATAAGCATATATTCTGCCTTTCAATAACAAAATATTTCCTAAATATCACACTCAGTTTCCATTATACCAACATATTATTTCTTAAGTATTCTATCTAACTATAAAACGACTCAAAAACTCACTATTATTGAAAAACCAACCACCAACTCAAAGCCGAACGGATCGAGGACACGGAGACTCCGCTACTTCTCATACGGAGACTCACATAAACAACCATAAAGTAAAAATGTAACATATATACCACTCACAAGGATGAAACCTACTCCTAAATCAGATAACCCAACACTACACAACCAACATGGTTAAATGAAGGCATCTAACCACAACACAACCATCACCCAAACCACTAATACAAGTTTAACACGCACATCCAGTGAATGCAAAATTTATAGATTTTTACATTCAGCACAGAAGTAAACCAGTATGGGATTTAGTACACGGGATAATCTATATCTTAAAGGCCTTCCTTCACATGTATATATAGTAAGGTTTTCATTTCCTCTTCTGCATCCTTGGGAGTGGCGAATCTCAAGGGTTGGAGTCGCTTGCCACTAGCGATTGCGATGGTGTTATGCCAACGACATCCCAAACATTGCACCATGCACGCAATATTAGTCTTGTAGACCAAAATACCCATATTGGCTTTCCTTATATGCTCAATCCAACACGTTCTATAATTTAGACACATATGACACATCCATCACAAATAAATGTTCCTACACATTCACCCACACAAATCGTCGCGACATAAACTAACACATGTCTCACACACACAACACACACAAACATATACATATACATATACATATACATACAATGCAAATCTGGCACTAAAGTATAATTCTCAGCACACCAAGGATTAACCATCACGTTACAACATCGGGAGGGATGTTAATGCACAAAGGCAAAGCCATAATGGTTCTCTATTCGAAAATAAAAAGATGTGCATGCACAATAATGTATTCGCACACACTCACGTATGTCCCCCGTCAAGTGATAAATAGTACATGACACGTACATGGATATAACACGACTCATCAAGCGCAAAAAATTTCATCATGTATGTAGCCTTCTACCTTCAATGGAAATCAAATTAATAGTATAGCCAAATGAAAACAACAGATATGTTCATACACAGCATTTAATTTTAAATAAGCACCCCTTTTTCCCTTCACCAAAGTGGGCTCACAAGATTGGTTATTATTACACACTTTTTAATGCAAAAATATCCTTCCAAGCATCCAACACACCTATATTCACACTATTCAACCTAACGCAAGTAATTCATGAGATCTATCAACAAAGGTTTGCAATTACATAATGAAGGGTCTTCAACACACACCACCACAATTGAATTAACATGTAAGTGAATGTACATTAGTTCAGCTTAAAGTAACCAAGTAGCACCCAACAAGGCCAAATGACCACTTAAAATGAAAATTTCAATTTCCAAAATGCAATAATATTTGTCTTGCTTCATTCATATGATTGAAATGAAATCCTAAGCCATTTTAATCTCACGCCTATAAGGTGATGGTTCGGAATAAGTTCAATTATTCACATATAGCAATTACGAAAAAGAGACTTAATTGAAGATATTTAAGATAATTCCCTCTCATTGGATATTTAAAATCAAAAGAAAAGTTTAATACCAATCTAGATCATCTAGCATCATGCTATCAACATTATAATGCTCAAGATTAAGGGGGGAAGAAGTAATTACCAAATTTGGTTAAATATGGTAAGGCATCTGACACAAGCATGATCATACAGTTCTCGAATTAATCCGTCACATAAATGGGACATGGAAGTCAATTTTCTTCATTCATGAAGTCCACCATGAATACATAAAATTGAAGCAAGATTGATTTCACAATTTTGAATACATAAGTTTTGCAATTTAAAGAAGAGTAAGAATCATCTCTCACCTCAGATGCTGACCAATTCTTTACATTTATCCTTGTTTGAACGCATGCGAAAAGAAGGTAGGGGCTTGGAATGCAAACCTTAATGATTCCAGTATGAAAATAAGAAGAAAACACATCAGAACCATGAGAAAGGGAGGGGGGTTTATCAGTTGCTTGAAATAAAACAAAATCTCCACCTCGATATTCAATCTGATTCCAAGTTTCATACAAGCATATAACTTAACTAATAAGTCCTTAGTTCCCAAAGTCATTCACTCAGTCAACATATTCACAAGGTTAATTATGGTTTATATACAACTTGCACAAAAGTAATGAGGTTTCAAATAATCACCTAAAATCCTTGATTCCCTTTTCATCTGCACAATAGCAACCCCCATATCACAACTGTCTAATCTTAGGACCCCACATTGAAGCAATTAATAAATTACGGAACACCAGCTCATTATAAAGTCAAAAATTCAATTCCAAGTAAACAAGAACAGTTCACAATCCTTCAGAAAGACCCGACCAGATCACTCCAAACAAGCTAGTTAAAGTCGACACCTCTATGCTAAGATAATTTTAAACCTTCACTTAATAATCTACGAATTTAAGGAGAACTCAATCAACAGGTAAAATTCCTTTTTATAACAATAATCTGATTAGCTTCCCATTTTCCTCCTTGATATGCAACCCAACTATTTATCTATTTTTAGCACCGGATAACATATTTCGGTCTAAGGCCATTTAACCCCATTCGGTGCAACAAGCTCAACTAATCAGAAAAACTCACCACATCAAAAATATTTTTAACCATAAAATTTTCAAAGAAGAAAATGTTAGTTGCTGCCACCATTACCTCTCGGCCGTCTGCTCTGTCCCTCTCGTGCACAGCCCAAGTTTTTCAGAGCCACAGCCAGCAAGATCAACAATATCATACTTAACCTCGGTTTGACCCCCTAATTCCGTCCCAAAATTTTCAGATAAGCAAAGAAAGATAAACAATGTTTCACTCTCTTGGTCAGACTCACCAGCTCGCACAAAGTAGGGTGAAATTTATGAATAAACATCAATTTCAGCTTCCCTTACCTAGTGCTGGTTCGCTTTGCCATCGTGATTCCCCAGACGTGCTCCTCGCCCGCCCAGAGTTTGTGGTTGAGCCTTACCGTCGCGGCTCAATCTCCCTCTCTCGTTGTTGCTCTGTTTTCAGTCGTGAGGGAGACCGAAGGGAGAAAAGGAAAAGGAATAGCTGGTGGTCACCGGCGAGAGCTGGCCGGAACAATTCGCTGGTGGCCAAAGATGGCAAATCGCGGCGGCCATAACCTCCGTCTTCTCTCTTTTCTCTCTCGGCTCCCAGACACGAAGGCTGTTTTCTTTTTTTTTTTTTTTTGAGTTTAGGGCTTATGTTAGAGGAAGGATAGTACACACGTGTGTGGCTATTCTTTCGCCACGTGTCCACTACCTTAGCTATAATTACATAGATCCACTCTTTCCTAATTACTTATTCCCTCAAGTCCTTATGAATTCCAAAAAAAAGAAAAAATTTTCCCAAATCAGCCTCAAAGGTCCAGAATTATTTTTTTTTATTTTTATTTCTCCCTTGTCATATTTCTGGCAATAAATCCAAGAGCTTCACTTTGTCCAAAAAAATTTTCCCAAATCAGCCTCAAAGGTCCAGAATTATTTTTTTTTATTTTTATTTCTCCCTTGTCATATTTCTGGCAATAAATCCAAGAGCTTCACTTTGTCCAAAAGTTTCTATAAGTCCCTAAAAATTATTATTATTATTTTCAGTTAAGTCCTTCATTGAAGATTTATTTGAAAATTTCTCATAAAAAAATTTTGAAATTCTAAAATTTTTATAATTTTACTAAATTTCAAATTAATCCTTAAATTTCACATATAAATATATAATAAGATTAACATATTGACTGAGTGAATTAAAATTGACAGATATTACAAATAAGGGACCTAACACTTGGTTCCTGTCACACTTCGTATCCTCTATTTGTCTGTATGGCTTCAGTGTTTAATTGCATCTTTCAATATTTCAAAAAGTTAATAAATGAACTAACACTGCATTACATGATGCAAGGTTAGGATGTTATGTTGTCTTCTCTTGACAACTTTATCCCTATTTCAATTTCATAGCATTCATCGATAAATTTCCTAGTCCATTTGTATGATTAGTTAGACATAATTTATAACTTCTTACGTGGTCCATTTCTTTAATGCTTTTAGTAACTTCTTACTTTCTAGTTTCTATACTTCTATTATATCAACATAATTTGGTTAACAGTAATTGCTTAGATAGAAAAACATAAATGCATAATGACCAAAGGAAATATGTGTTGTGTAGTACCCATTGGATGTTCTTTCAAGTTGGCATTATGATTTGTGACAAAAACACACTTATTATCATTGTGTTGTATGTATCATGTTTTTTGTTTTATTTATAGGAAAAGTTTAAAAGTGAAACGAATGAGTCTTAATGTGGCATATCAAATATTGAAGCCCACAATGATGACAGAATTGAGAGGAACGACAATATAAAGGAGCAAGAGTTGTCTGTTGGGATTAAAGTTGTAGGTGATTCAATAAAAGAAATGATTTATGGTCTTGGATCAAAGGCTTCTTCTAGTATTACTCATACTGGTGACTCACAATCTTCAAATCATGCACCTAGAATGAGTCAAGATATCTTGGAACAATTAGAAATGAAGCATCAAGAGGTTCCAAGGGAAAGACAAGAAAGGGAGAAGTTGCAAGGTGTAGTAAACAACCTCCAAGCAATAATGTAATAATTATTGGCTAATTCTCGATTGCGTCCTCCGCTGATAGAATCACCTAAGGATTCATCTGTGGGTTCTAATACAATCCTAAACAAAGGCACTTGACTAGTTGTAATTAGAAATATGACACATTGCTTGATTTTTTTGAGCTTAACTTTTGGTATAGCTGCGGCACATGGCATGATGTAGTCTAGTTTTTGTTATTATTGTATATGATACGTGGTCTAATGTTTTTTGAGTTCAGCTTTTGTTGTTGTTATATATGACATATGGTCTCATAAGTAGCTTTTAATGTATATGACACATTGTTGGATTTTAACTTTATTGAATTATTTCAATAAACTTCTTGTAATTTTTTGAGTTTAGCTTTGTTATTTTTGTTGTATGTATACATAATTATATTTTTAATAAAATTTGAAGTAAATAAAGCTAATAAAAATTGTAATAGAAAAGGGAGAAAATTACAAATAAAAAAAACTAGTAATAAAAAAATTAGTGACGGTTTAGTGACGAAATAGTCGTCACAAAAGAAGATATAAAACTAATTTAGTGATGAAATATCCATCACTAAATTAAAAATAGACGTTTCCGTCAAAACTTTCATTGTTAATTTTTGAGCAATTAGTAACGGAGACTAAATTAGACGGATTCCTTTTTCTGTCAATATTTTATTTCTAATACACTTTTTAACATCATATTTTCTAACGGAAATTAGTGATTAGTGATGGATTTTTCTGTCACTAAATTATGTTTTTCTAGTAGTGACACAATGGGGGATAATGGAAGTATTTCTTTCATTTTTTAAGCAAAAGCCATAGCATGAAAGCAACACTTAGCTTTATATGAATTTTTAGAATATTGTTAAATATTTTGTGAGTATTTATCTATACTTGTGGATCATTTGTTTGGCCAGCACTTTATTTGATCAAGTAAAGTCATCCAATTGGGTCTTTATCTATGTATGTGAATTTTTTGTTTGGTCAAATAGAGTCGTTTGATCAAGTAGACCTTATATAAACCCCATTTATTAAGCTCGATTATACAATCATACTTGGCCAAGAAAGATATTGACCAAGTAGAGAAGCCAAACTCTATCAATATGTTCCAATTGCAATTTCAAATTTTCTATTTTACCGGGTTGTAATACCCATAGAAGAAGCAAGTTTTTTTTTTAATCATTTGTCTGATGAATACTAGAATGAGTAGGAAGTTGCAAGTGTAATTATGGATATTTTATTTCACCGTAAGAGAATTTTTCTCCTTAGACATATTCTAAGAAGTATATATAACTTTATTAAAATATAGTCTGCTTACATATTTAGCATCCGAATTTCAAAATGCAACACTTTATCTCTCTTAAACTATCACAAAATATTAAAAAGTATAAGATTTTGATAGCAATGCAAGGCATAAGTTGAGGGAGAGAAAATTAAGAAGATGATAGAGATATATAAGGTATCATATAATAGATACTATACTTTTTAGATGTTAATTTTTATTGATATGTGATATTTTCATGGTTTAATGATTTAGAGGATAATCAGTTATGGTTTAAATTTCAGGACAAAAACTATGATTAGGTTATATTATTAATTAGTGCAGTCTTACCAATTTTTTGTTTCCTACTTGTCCTTCCAAAAAGCGTTTTAATAAGGCTTAAATTCTTAGGTTCTATTTGGGTAAATAACTTATTTAAATGCTTATAGAATAAGCGCTTATCATATAAGTGTTTATATATAAGCTATTTTTATAATTAAAGAATTTACGAGAGCAAACTTCACATAAGCTGTTTTCAGCTTATTTTCATAAGTTATTCACAGTATCTTATGAAAATAAGCTGAAAACAGTTTATTTTCATGCCATAAGCTATTTGTATAAGCTCTTCCAAACATGCATATAAGCGCTTATGCCATAAGATAAGCCAGATAAGCTCAAAATAAGCTCTTCCAAACATGCCCTTAATGCTGCAGAGTCTTTAACCATCGAGCCCAATTTTTTTTACTATTTAAACCACTCCTTGTAGATTGTAATCTTATCAATTGGCTTACTGATATTTGGTGCATAATTTTGCGTATAATCTTTTTTATAAGCATAATTTTACAAATCGAGTCCCCAATGCTATTAAAAATTGTTGTAGAAAAAAGCAATGGAGATATATTACTATCAGTTTTAACAGTATATTGAAAAATACGCCTTTTGAAGAGTTTTTATGATAACAATATAGGCAAAAGTATTATTTTTATTTCTAAACTTTGATTCAAATTTTAATTTTATAATAAATTTTTTTTGTGGGTCAATTTTATTCCACATCTTTTAATTAGTTTCAATTTTATCCACACACTTAGTACCATCTAAAATGTTAATGGCAGAAAAAAAAATGACTTCTTCTATTATACATGTAAATGTTAAAATTGTCCCTCTTCTCTTCATTTTTCCTCTCTCTCTCTCTCTCTCTCTCTCTCTCTCTCTCTCTCTCTCTCTCTCTCTCTCTCTCCAACATGGACATTAACGTTAACATTAATATTAACATTAATTGAAAACATGTGGGATGCAATAATAAAGTTTTTGGGACAAATTGAAATTTGACAAGGGATGAAAACGGTACCTAAAAAATAATTTAGGGACGAAAGTTGAGTCAACTTTAGGTATCATTTTCATTCTTAAAATTTTATTCAAGTTTTAATTTCATCTCGAAAAGTTATCTTTTGTGCCGTTCCCAATGTTTACAATTGATGTCAATTTCTCGCTCCTCATCATCACCATAATCTTCCTCTTTTTCTTTCAAATTTGCAAAGAGAGGAGAGAGAAAGTGAGATGAAAGAGAGAGACAGGAGAAAAAGATGAAGAAGTGGGATATTTTTTTTTTATTTCAAGAGAATATCTTATGTGAAATTGTACTGATATCTGCAATAAAGGTTAAATATGTTAAAATAGGTTGGACTTATATTTTCCTAATCCTATTCAAAACACGTGCAATAAATATGTGAAATTATAAGCAGACTCATTTAGTCCTTTAAAAAAAAAAAATTAGGGTTAGACTTGTATTTTCCTAGTCCTATTCAAGACAGAACAACCTAATAATTAACTTGTTCTTTTTTTTTTAGATGAAGATACTTTTTTATCAAAGAAACTGCATTGTTTGTTTTTTTGGACGGAAAAAATGCATTTTAAAAGGACAAAGGCACAAAGTCAAGTATATTTTTATTGATTAAACCCAGGCATTTGTGATCATTGATCCGTCAATTGGGCAAATCAAATGAATCATAAAACCCTCATGGCCCAATGAGTAGAAATATCTTATGGGCCTAATATTTGAGGAAGAGCCCATCAAATAGGCATTATATGGTATTGGCAACTTGGACATATGTACATCAACTCCATATGTTTTCCGATTTGGGGGATTGGGGGGAAGAGAAGAGAATATCCTAATATAAAAATTTTAAACAGAAAACGAGAGCAAATGCTAAAACTAACCATATAAACAAGCCATATTATTATTCTTTACTTTTTTTTTTCTAAAGCAAGGCCTAGGTTTTTTTTTTTTTATGATCAAATTGTGATGCATGATTTGTTCTTTTCACTTTTTAGCCTAATTTGAGCGTGCTTTATATGAACATAATACACATAAATTTTAGAGTTTGTTTAGTTTATGAAATTTTTTTTATTTTTATTTTTAGTGTTTTTTTTAAATATATTTTTTGAAACACTGAAATTTTTTTTGGTATTTTTTGATTTTAACCTATTTTAATAAATATTTTCAAAAACATATTTTCATCAAACTAAATCAAACTCATTTTTAAGCTTATTTTTTATTTTTAATAAAAAAAACAAGAAATAATTAAATGAAATAGGTCTTTATTATCTCGACAGAAAAATGAATACAATTGTTTTTCCTTTTGGGCAAATTGTCTCTTTTTCTTTTTCTTTCGGATCGTCAAGATTCTGTAATTTATGCATCACTAGTTAATTGTGAATAAAAATTAATTACAATTTTTTATATTTTTACTAGGTTTTAATGACAACTCAATAACTATATCATCTATATAATAGATTAGAACAATTTCACTCTAAGATATTAATTGTCAGCAGGTTATTAAATTATATTTAATAGAATAAATTTAACGAATAAATTAGATAAATTAATCACATAACATTATATGAATTTGAAAAAATTAGGGTAAATTGCTATATAATTATTATATAATCACATTAAATGAATTTAAAAAAATTATGGTAAATTGCTATAATTATTAGTATATAATTGCTATATAATTGATAAATTAGGTAAACTTTTTTATTGAAATATAATATGTTATCCTTTAGTAAATTGGCATTTATTATATAAAAATAATCAAATAATTAATTGTTATATATCTATTTTTAGAAGTGATAAACTACAAAGTCCTATCCTCCATCAGGTCTGTCCATTTTTCTTCTCTAAATCTACTGGTGCAACTCAACAACGTTCTCTCTTCCAACCAAGCTCTTGTTGCTCATCTTTCATCATTTGATCACTTTTTCCTATTTATTAGGAACCCACTCGACACCTGGTGATATGACTTCTTAAGACTCCATCTTTTTCTCTTCTTTAGATACGTTTCTTCTATTCTTTTTTTTTTTCATCCATAATAATGAATTAGCACTATTTCCATGGTGTCATGCTCCTCCATAGCTCTACTAGACTATTCGCTTAATCTCTATATCTATTACTACAACAATTTGTGATGTGATTTCCGGAGGGAAAACAGTTGATCGATTTTCTGGATAGGTTGAAAGAAACAAACAAATGAAACCAAATCACTCAATTGATAAGCCAAAGGGCGCCACAACTAAGAGAAATGGGTTGATCTCGCCACACTCAAGAAAGAAGAACGTGAGTGATAAGAAATCTAGCCACTCTCGCCACTAACACAAGTTAGATAAGAGAAAGAACTCAAGAATCCTCTTCAAAGCAAAATGTCAATATCTCATATATGATTCAAAGATGGTTTACAACAAATGGTAAGGACCCTTTTTATAGAGGGTCTCCAAAACAAAAAGACAAAAGACTCCAACTAATGCATTAAATGCATCAACTAAAAGTCAAGTAGTTTAGGCTAAATGTCAAAGACAATAAATGCATAGGTAGCTAAATGTTAAAGACAATAAATGCATAGGTAATAGACTACAACTATATTCAACAAATGCAACTATCCCACATGCAATCTTTTTCACACTTCTTCCACTTTCAACAAAGTGGTTAAGCTCAATCCAAGCTCTTTAACCCTTAACGAGTTAGAGGCCTAATTGAAGTGTTCTCCCTTTCTTGGGCTGCAATTAGTCCAAGCTCTTTAACCCTTGAACGAGTTAGAGGCCCAATTGAAGTGTTCTCCTTTTCTTGGGCTGCAATGGGGTTATCCTTGATTACATCATCCTCCCCTGGTTGAAATGGATTTGTCCTCAAATACAACTCCTCTTTATCTTCTAAGTACGGGGAAAGATCCCTCACATTGAAAGTAGTAGAAACAGCATAGTCTTCAGGCAAATCAATTTTGTATGCATTATCATTTACCTTGTCTATGATACGGAAAGGACCATCTGCCCTTGGCATTAATTTGGACTTCCTTTGGTTTGGAAATCTTTCTTTTCGAAGATGAACCCACACTAAATCTCCAGGACTGAATTGAACAAATTTTCTTCTCTTGTTGGCAGTCTTCTCATAGATGGAGTTCTTCTTCTCAATTTGCTGTTTAATGTTTTCGTGTAACTTCCTTATCATGTTAGCCTTCATTTTTCCATCTATGCATTCTCGAGCTTCAAGTGGTAATGGTACTAAATCAAGTGGGCTCAATGGATTAAATCCATAAACTACTTCAAAAGGAGAGTGTTTAGTAGTACCATGTACACTTCTATTGTAAGCAAATTCAGCATAGGCCAAGCATTCATCCCAACTTTTCAAGTTTTTGCCAATGATAGTTCTTAGCAAAGTAGAAAGCGTTCGGTTCACCACTTCAGTTTGCCCATCAGTTTGTGGGTGACAGGCAGTACTAAAGAGTAACTTTGTTCCCAGCTTTCTCCATAAAGTCTTCCAAAAGTAGCTAAAAAATTTGGCATCACGATCTGACACGATACTCTTTGGAATGCCATGAAGTCTCACAATTTCTTTGAAAAATAAATTGGCGATGTGCACAGCATCGTCGGTCTTATGGCATGGAATAAAATGAGACATTTTTGAAAAACGATCAACAACAACCATGACCGAATCTTTACCTCTTTGTGTCCTTGGTAAGCCTAGCACGAAATCCATACTAACATCAGTCCAATGTTGATCTGGAACAGGTAGAGGTGTATAAAGTCCATGGGCTGCTTCCTTGCTCTTGGCTTTTTTGCAAACAATACACCTTTCAATCACATGATGCACATCTCTAATCATGTTAGGCCAATAAAAATGCTCTTTCAGCATCTCCAATGTCTTGGTTTCACCGAAATGCCCAGCCAGTCCTCCTCCGTGAGCTTCTTGTGTAAGTAATTCCCTTATAGAACAGTTTGGAATTACAAGTCTCCCCAAGCGAAATAAAAAACCTTCAGATCTATAAAATCCCTTATATGCCATTTTCTCACAAGCGAGATAAATAGAAGCAAGTGTCGAATCTTCCATATAATGGTCTTTAAGAGATTCAAATCCCAACAATTTAGCATTCATCATGGAAATTAAAGCATATCTGCTTGATAAGGCATCTGCAACAATGTTGGTTTCTCCCTTCTTATACTTCAACACATAAGGAAAAGCTTCAAGAAATTCCACCCACTTTGCATGTCTTCTATTCAGCTTGCTCTGACCTTTCAAGTGTTTGAGTGATTCATGGTCTGTGTGAATTACAAATTCTTTTGGTAACAAGTAGTGCTGCCATGTCTCAAGAGCTCTAATTAAAGAGTAGAACTCCTTATCATAGGTAGAGTAGTTAAGACTGGCTCCATTCAACTTCTCACTAAAATAAGCTATAGGATGTTTTTCTTGAAGAAGTACAGCTCCAATTCCCACTCCACTAGCATCACATTCAATCTCAAAAGTCTTAGAAAAATTAGGCAAAGCCAATATGGGTGCATTGCACAATTTTTCTTTGACAAGCTCAAAACTTCGTTGGGCTGCATCACTCCATTTGAACTCCTTTCCTCCCTTAATACATTCAGTTATGGGTGCTAAGATGGTGCTGAAATCCCTTACAAATCTTCTATAGAAAGAGGCAAGCCCATGAAAACTTCTTACTTCAGATATGGTTCTTGGAACAGGCCATTCTTTGATAGCTTTCACCTTTTCTTCATCAACTCCCACTCCTTGCTGAGATACTACAAAGCCAAGAAAAATCACATGGTCTTGACAAAAGTAGTATTTTTTTTTAGATTAGCATAGAGTTTCTCCTTTCGCAACAGTTCCAAGACTTCCTTCAAATGTTGCACATGCTCCTCATAACTTTGACTGTAGATCAAAATATCATCGAAATATACCACAACGAATTTTCCAATGAAAGATCTAAGCACATGATTCATCAATCGCATAAATGTGCTAGGGGCATTAGATAGCCCAAATGGCATTACCATCCATTCGTAAAGTCCATGCTTTGTCTTGAAGGCTGTCTTCCACTCGTCTCCCTCTTTCATTCGGATTTAGTGATAGCCACTCTTCAAGTCAATTTTTGAAAACACCTTGGAACCATTCAGCTCATCCAACATGTCATCCAATCTTGGAATTGGGTAGCGGTATTTGATGGTGATCTTATTTATAGCACGGCTGTCTACACACATTCTCATAGAGCTATCCTTTTTAGGGACTAATAATGTAGGCACAGAACAAGGGCTCATGGATTCCCTTACATAACCCTTTTCAATCAACTCATCAACTTGCCTTTTTAGCTCCTTAGCCTCCTCTGGATTCATTCTATATACTGGCTTATTTGGTAAGGCAGCACCGGGCACCAAATCAATTTGATGCTCAATTCCTCTTAAGGGTGGCAATCCCTTAGGTAGCTCATTCGGAAAGACATCCGCAAATTCTTCTATCAACTCCCTCACAAGCTTAGGAAGCTTTTCTGCAAGTTCTGGATTTAGCTCCTTGAGAATTAGCAATAATACAAAGTTTTCCCTTTTTATTGCCTTCTTTAACTCATTTTTAGAAGCAAAACAACTAGGCTTCTTCTCCTCGATTACATCCTCCTTCGGCTGTACTTGTATTGGCTTTAAGGGTGCCAACACAATCTTCTTTCCATCCTTCTCGAAAGCGTAGGTGTTTTTGAAGCCATCATTTAGTGCTCTTCTATCAAATTGCCAGGGCCTCCCAAGTAGAAGATGACTAGCACCCATAGGGACTATGTCACACAATACCTCATCTTTGTAATTCTTCCCTATAGAGAAAGGTACCTTTACTTGTTTGGTGACCTTCATCTCGCCATGATTATTTAGCCATTGCAGCTTATATGGATGGGGATGATTGATGATAGGTAGCTTCAATTTTTCAACCAAGGTGGTTGAAGCAACGTTAGTGCAGCTCCCACTATCAATTATCACGTTACAAACTTTGCCTCCGATAGTGCACCTTGTTTGAAAAATATTCTCCCTCTGTTCTTCTTCTACCTTGGCTTGGATATTCAAGGACGTCTAATAACCAAGGCAGCACCTTCATCAGCATACTCAACAACTTCTTCTTCGTCAAAATATTCTTCCTCTTCACATTCCTCCACAATATCTTCATCTTCACACTCTATTTCCCCTTCTTTCTCCTTCAAGATCATCACTCTTCTATTAGGACATTCGGATGCTATATGGCCATGACCTAAGCACTTGAAGCACTTAATGTCTCGGCTTCTTTTAGAGGGCTGGTTGTCTTCTCTCTTATCCTTCCCCTTAGAACTTTCAGATTTGTTCGGCTCTTTCTTCCATATCTCCTTATTACTCCCTTTGGTAGTGTTTGAGGTTTGGGAAAGTGTTTGGAAAGGTTTACTCCCCAATGGTTTAGACACTCCATTGTTTCTTCCATAAACTCTCTTTTTCTGTCTCTCCACCTTAATTGCCAATTTAATTACATCTTCTAAGAAGACATAATTCTGCAACTCTACTAAGTCAGCAACTTCTTTGTTCAAACCACCAAGAAATCGAGCTATGGTTTGCTCTTGGGGTTCATTCAGCTCGCACCGAATCATCAAAGTTTCAAATTCTTTGACATAATCTTCAACACACATGCCTCCTTGCCTCAAGCTTTGAAGCTTAAAATAAAGCTCTTGCTTGTAGTAATCAGGTACAAAACGCCTCTGCATGAGCCTTTTCATCAATCTCCAATTTCGAACTTCCTCCTCTCCATCTCTTCTTCGTTGATTCTTCAAATTTTCCCACCATAGATTTGCATAATTAGTGAATTCAAGGGCTGCAAGTCGGCATTTGGTAGCTTATGAATATTCTTGATATTCAAAAATCTTCTCTACTCGTTGCACCCACTCCAAGTATTCTTCAGGAGAACTTGTTCCCTTAAATGGAGGAATCTTCATTTTGATGTTGGCATCACGCTCCCTCTGCTGCCTTCTTTGCCTAGGTTGTTCACCTTCTTCAGCTTCAGATTCTTCTCCATGGTGTTCAACATAAGCTCCTCTTCTTGGTTGTTGTTGTTGTAGCTCCATAAATCTAGCCATTTGAGTGGTTAGTTGAGCTATTTGTTCCATCATTTCTTCTTGACCTCTTTGTAAGCCAACAATTTGAGCTTGTTGTAGGCTAAGCCCAAAAGGAACTTTAGAACTATTTTCTCTTGTCATAGTGATTTGTAATTTGTTGGTTTGAGTTTGGTGAAGGGTAGGTTCACTCTCTAAGTATTTACACTCGGATTAACAATGAACAGTAGCGTTGAACAATGAACAGTAACGATAAATTTTTTTTTTAATAAAAAAGCTGTAATAAAATAGAACAACACAAGAATAGAAATAAAGATAAAGATGAACAGACTAGAAAATTAGCCTTCCATGTAGGTGGCAGATTACAAAATAAGGAAAACTAAGCCTTCCATATAGGTGGCAGAATACAAAATAAGGAAAACTAAGCCTTCCATGTAGGTGGCAAAACAAAGAATAAAATGCAATAAAATTAAGCTTTCTACGAAGGGGCAAAACACAAAACAAATAATAGAACCTGAATTGAAGTGGCTTTGATACCAATATGATGTGATTTACGGAGGGAAAACACTTGATCGATTTTCTGGATAGGTTGAAAGAAACAAACAAATGAAACCAAATCACTCAATTGATAAGCCAAAGGGCGCCACAACTAAGAGAAATGGGTTGATCTCGCCACACTTAAGAAAGAAGAACGTGAGTGATAAAAAATCTAGCCACTCTCGCCACTAACACAAGTTAGATAAGAGAAAGAACTCAAGAATCCTCTTGAAAGCAAAATGCCAATATCTCATATATGATTCAAAGATGGTTTACAACAAATGGTAAGGACCCTTTTTATAGAGGGTCTCCAAAACAAAAAGACAAAAGACTCCAACTAATGCATTAAATGCATCAACTAAAAGTCAAGTAGTGTAGGCTAAATGTCAAAGACAATAAATGCATAGGTAGCTAAATGTCAAAGACAATAAATGCATAGGTAATAGACTACAACTATATTCAACAAATGCAACTATCCCACATGCAATCTTTTTCACACTTCTTCCACTTTCAACAAAGTGGTTAAGCCCAATCCAAGCTCTTTAGCCCTTAAACGAGTTAGAGGCCCAATTGAAGTGTTCTCCCTTTCTTGGGCTGCAATTAGTCCAAGCTCTTTAACCCTTGAACGAGTTAGAGGCCCAATTGAAGTGTTCTCCTTTTCTTGGGCTGCAATGGGGTTATCCTTGATTATATCAATTTGTTTTGTAATACCCGTTAATTTTAGAATATAATTCGCTTAAGAGTATTTTAGAATTCTACAACGTTACTTTAGTTATTTATTTTGGTCATTTTTAATTTTCATATTTAATTGTTCTCTTTGAATATTATTTATGAAAATTGAGTTAAATGACTGGACTAAATATTTGCACAATGAGGGATATATTCTAAGAATGGTGAAATTCATGGAAAAGTGGTTTCAGAATGGTCAATTAGTCCATTTATTGTAAATTGACTGGATGGGTTTGGATGTTGGGTTATGGATACCCATGGGTTATTGAATAACCCATTAGAAATATTTAATATAAAGTTTCAATAGTAACCCTCATTTTTTTCACTCAGCCGAAGGAAGCAGAAAAGATTTCTCTCTCAGTTCTTCATTTTCTTCTCAAATCCTTTCCTTGATCTTCAGAGTTTCGATTATTTGTTCGGTTCAAAAGCTTTGTAAGGATCAAAGGTAAGCTTTAATCCGATTATTTTCCTTAAATTTCAGTTTATGTAGAAGATCAGAGGAGGTTTTGTTCTTGAAGATTTTGATGATAATTCATGAATCTCAGTAGTTTTAGAAGTTATATTTGAGTTATAATCGGTTAAAAGAGTTGAAATTCTGGTTTTGAAACAAGAAGGGAAAGGATGAATTTGTTAGAAATTTCTGCAAAAACTTCTGCAAAAACCGAGTTACTGTAGCGACCAGGGATTTCGAAACAAAATCTGAAAAATTTTCTTCGGTTACTGTAGCAGTACTGTAGTGTCGGCAGTCAACGGTACTGTAGCAGTCAACGTACTGTAGCGAACCGGCACTGTAGCGAACCGATACTGTAGCAAACAGTTACTGTAGCAAACCGTACTGTAGCAAACCGTTACTGTAGCAGTCAGAAAATTTTACGTATTTTCGTGATTTTGTTTCCTTTCTTATGTTTCCTTGTAATATATTTTACTAGGAAATTTTCCTACAGAAATTCTAGTGTGGAACAAGATAAACTTGGACAAACATCAAGGTGAGTGAATAACCTTGCTCAGTTAATTTGATATTACTAGTCAAAGTACAATATAAGTCCCATTTACAATATTATTTGGGTAATGAGCAATCAATTTTCATATGGGAGTATATGATGATCGGTAGAAATAAGAGTATGTAGAAATTATTTTATTTCATGACAATTGTGCTATGTGATAAATTCTCACTATCTTGTCAATGAGTAAAGATCTACGGGATCTAATACACGAGTTTGAAAGGGTTAAAGTCCCATACTACTCAGTGCATATCTATAAAACCCATACACGAGTTGAAAGGGTTAAAGTCCCATACTACTCGGTGTATATCTAAGAAAGTTTATACACGAGTTGAAAGGGTTAGAGTCCCATACTACTCGGTGTATACCGATGAGATCTTATTCACGAGTTTGAAAGGGTTAGAGTCCCATACTACTCGTTGTATATCTAAGAAATCTTATTCATGAGTTTGAAAGGGTTAGAGTCCCATACTACTCGATGTATAAGACAATTAATTATATGAGTAAATGTGGTATTTGTACTTTTGATATTTTATATAGTACAGTTATTTACTTACTGAGTTTTTAAATAAACTCACACTCCCTATGATTATTTTTCAGATACAGAAAACAAAGAAGAAGAGTATCCGTTAGAAGATTAGAAGCCCCTTGGGATTACACTCTATTTTTGTCTGGTGGGACACCAGTACTTATTAATGTGGATATTAGAAAAGCTCTGTACTTTCTATAGGTCTCCTAGGCTTGCGATGAGATAGAAATATCAGACTATGTATGTCTATATTTGCTTATCAGATGAATATAATTCTGTAGTGTGGAATGAATGATTAAGGTTGAATGTAAAACCTTACCGAATATATGTATATATCGTATGTTTGAGAATTATATCAAATGAGTAGTATCTTTTCACATGCTCAATTTTTGGGATGTGACAAATTTGGTATCAGAAGAAAGGTTTTATAGGTCCCCTATAGAGTACAGAGCAAAGTGATCTTTGTGGGCCCTTCCCTATTGTCATGAGCCGCGGCATGACCATAGGATTAGGTTCCATAAAAGACCTTGTAGAGTATAACGTCATTTTATATATAACTTCTCAGTGGGGCTAGTAAGTGATATTTTGTTTATGTCTGAAAATTGTTTGTTATGTGTGTAGATCTGTGACAGATCAATGTCAGAAGGATCTTCTAATAATAATGAGCATATGGGTCCAAGGAGGGCCATAAATCCACCAGTACATGTGCAAGATGATCCTAACCGTGGTGATAGTTTACATGCTCAAAGTACTGAGGGCGCAACTAGTGAGCAAGCAAGAAGAGTCGAACTTGATGCTCACGTCGGTAATGCAACTATTGCACATGTGATTCATTTGATGAATGAACGATTTGACCGATTTGACCGATTTGAGGCTGAAATGAGAGGTCGAGCTGCACAAGCTAACCTGCCAGTGGATCCTCCTATTGTTGAAGCTGAAAATGTACCACCAGCTCCGTTAGCGGGAGGAGTTAATGTAAGAGAGGTAAGAATGTCTGAATTCCAGAAAATGAGGCCTCCTACTTTTTCAGGGGAAGATCCCAAAGAGGACCCACAATGTTTCCTTGAAGATTGTGAAGCAATCTGTGATGCTATAGGGTGTTCTCCTACTCAAAAAGTAGAATTCACTTCCTTTCAGTTAAAAGGTAAGGCTGGTAAATGGTGGAGGAACTGGAAGAAAGCTAGAATTCAAGGCGCACCGCCAGTTATGTGGACAGAGTTTTACAGATTGGTTATGGAAAGGAGGTCAAAGAATAAAGAAGAATATCGACAAAAGAAGAAAGCTAGATATAGGAGATCTTTTGATCAAAGGGAAGACTCAGGGACTTTGAAACCCTTTACTGCATCACAACATGCTCCAGCCACTCCTACTAAGTCATTTTATTCTACAGCCAGTGTGGCTAAGCCTCGTTCAGAGAGCAGGGGTGGTTTTAGTTCTTCTAGTAGAGGAGGTACTCAAGCTAGAAGGAAGAAACCTCAGTGTCCTGAATGTGGAAAGTTTCACTTCGGAGAATGCAGGTTAAACATTGTTGGTACAGGTTGTTTTAACTGTGGACAAAAAGGACATTTTGTAAGGGAGTGCCCTCAGCTCATGACAGGACCAGGTCAAGGGTCTACTTTGCCACCTCGACCACAATCTATTTCTGTTTCTATTACTCAAACACCAACCCCTTCAACAGGGGGTAGTATGGGAAGAGGTTCTGGAAGAGGCCAAGGTGACCGTGGAAAACAAGCTGCTGGCAGAGGAAATGAAAGAGTATATGCTCTAACCCGACAGGATGCTCAAACATCCAATGCTGTAGTTACAGGTATATTATCTGTTAATACTTTTGCTGCACGTATTTTGTTTGACCCCGGTTCTACTCACTCATATGTGTCGCCCCTATTTGCCAAGAGATTTGCATTTGATTCGATTATTCTTAAAGAACCATTCTTGGTTTCCACACCGATGAGAAAGACTTTGATGGTTAAAACATGTTATCGTTCTTGTAAAATAATCGTTGGAGGCATGGAAACTGGGATAGATCTTATGGTTCTCAATATGTTAGATTTTGATGTGATTCTAGGGATGGACTGGCTATCTTCTTGTCATGCTACTATAAATTGTCGTGACAAAGTTATTTCCTTTAATATACCGGGGAGTAGTAATTTTGTGTTTCAAGGAGATCGAAGTGATGTACCTTGCAACATGATATCTATGTTAAGTGCCCAGCGTATGTTGCGAAAGGGATGTCAGGGATTTCTAGCTTTTATCAAAGATTTAGAAAAGAAAGAACAGAAGTTAGAAGACATTCATGTGGTTAATGAATTCCCAGATGTGTTCCCAGAAGATTTACCTGGATTACCGCCAGAAAGAGATATTGAGTTCAGTATTGATTTGGTCCTAGACACACGACCAATTTCTATTCCACCTTATCGTATGGCTCCTGTTGAGCTAAAAGAACTCAAAGAACAATTGGAAGATTTGTTGAACAAAGGGTTCATTCGCCCAAGTTTTTCACCTTGGGGTGCTCCTGTTCTTTTTGTGAAAAAGAAAGATGGTTCTATGAGATTATGTATAGATTATCGTCAGCTGAATAAAGTCACAGTGAAGAATAAGTATCCTTTACCAAGGATAGATGATTTGTTTGATCAGCTTCAAGGAGCAAAATACTTCTCAAAGATTGATCTAAGGTCTGGATATCATCAGTTACGAATTAAGAGTGATGATATACCTAAGACTGCTTTTCTTACACGGTATGGACATTATGAGTTTCTTGTGATGTCTTTTGGGTTGACAAATGCACCAGCAGCATTTATGGATTTAATGAACAGAGTGTTCAAATCATTCCTTGATAAGTTTGTAATTGTATTTATTGATGATATTTTGGTGTATTCAAAGAGTCATGAAGAACATACTGAACATTTGAGAATAGTGCTTCAGACTTTGAGAGAGCATCAGTTGTACGCAAAGCTCTCAAAATGTGAATTCTGGATGAGTCATGTAACATTTTTGGGACATGTTATTTCCCAAGAAGGTATTCATGTAGATCCAAGTAAAATTGAAGCAGTAAAACAATGGCCTCGACCAACAACTGTGTCTGAAGTACGTAGTTTTCTTGGCTTAGCAGGGTATTACCGTCGCTTTGTCAAAGATTTCTCTAAGACGGCTCTTCCATTAAATAAGTTAACCCGAAAGAATGTTAAATACATTTGGGATGATTCATGTGAACAAAGTTTCACCCAATTGAAAGAGTGTTTAACTTCTGCACCAGTCTTAATTCTACCATCAGGACCAGGGGGTTACTCTGTATTCTGTGATGCCTCAAAGATAGGCTTAGGGTGTGTGTTGATGCAACATGGTAAAGTCATAGCTTATGGCTCACGTCAGCTTAAAAAGCATGAATTGAATTACCCCACTCATGATTTGGAAATGGCAGCTGTAGTGTTTGCCCTAAAGATATGGAGACATTACTTGTATGGGGAAACTTGTAAAATTTTTACAGATCACAAAAGCCTTAAGTACATTTTTGAGCAGAGAGATCTCAATCTAAGGCAACGAAGGTGGATGGAACTTCTGAAAGATTATGATTGTACCATCCTTTACCATCCAGGTAAAGCAAATGTAGTGGCTGATGCTCTAAGTCGAAAGTCTATGGGAAGTTTAGCTCACATTGCCACTATAAGGAGGTCTCTAATACATGAACTACAAGAATTGGAAGGTGATGGAGTATTCTTTGAGATCACTGAGTCAGGTACATTTCTGGCTCATTTAACAGTTAGATCATCCCTTGTAGAAAAAGTAAAAGCAACTTTAGAAAATGACATTGATATGGTCAAAATCAGAGATAAGGCAAGGCAAGGTCTAGCACCAAGTTTCTTGGTAGATGAAGAAGGAGTCTTATGGTTTAATGGTAGACTCTGTGTCCCCAACATTGAATCTTTGAAACATGAAATCTTAATGGAAGCTCATGGTTCACCCTACGTTGTACATCCTGGTGCTGTGAAAATGTATCAGGACTTGAAACAAGTTTACTGGTGGGAGGGCATGAAGCGAGACGTGACTGACTTTGTAGCTCGATGTTTGACTTGTCAGCAAGTTAAAGCTGAACATCGACGACCACCTGGATTGATGCAAAAACTAGATATTCCCGAATGGAAGTGGGAAAGGATCACTATGGATTTTGTAGTAGGTTTACCTCGGTCAACAAAAGGAAATGACTCAATATGGGTCATAGTGGATCGACTTACTAAGTCAGCACATTTTCTTCCTGTTCATACCACTTTCAGTGTAGCAAAACTTGCTCGACTTTATGTTAAAGAAATAGTGAAACTTCATGGTGTACCAATATCCATTATATCAGATCGAGGACCTCAGTTTACTTCTCAGTTCTGGAAAGTCTTTCAAGAGGCTTTGGGTACCAAAGTGAATCTTAGCACAGCATTCCATCCTCAGACTGATGGACAGTCCGATAGGACAATTCAGATTTTAGAGGATATGCTAAGAGCTTGTGTGATGGATTTCAGTGGAAGTTGGGAAGATCATTTGTCTCTTATTGAATTTGCTTATAACAACATTTACCAAGCCAGTATTCAGATGGCACCTTTTGAGGCTTTATATGGGAGACGGTGTCGATCTCCTATAGGTTGGTTTGAACTTGGTGAAACCAAAATATTTGGACCTGAGATGATTCAGGAAGATATAAATAAAGTTAAACTGATCAGAGAAAAGTTGTTAACTGCTCAGAGTAGACAGAAGTCTTATGCGGACAACCGACGACGTGACCTTGAATTTGCAATAGGTGATATGGTTTTCTTACGAATCTCACCTATGAAGGGAGTAATGAGATTCGGGAAGAAAGGCAAGCTTAGTCCGAGGTATGTTGGCCCATATGAGGTTGTAGACAGAGTGGGTAATGTGGCATATCGCCTAGACCTACCTTCCAACCTAGAGGGAGTTCATCCAATATTTCATGTGTCCATGCTACGGAAGTATCTTCCTGATCCTTCTCATGTCATTCAACCCCAAGAAATTCATTTTGATGAAACTCTCACCTACGAAGAGGTACCAGTAGCTATCCTTGATAGAAAAGTCAAAAAATTGCGTACCAAAGAAATTCCTACTGTCAAGATTCTTTGGAGAAATCATTCTCGCGAGGAAGCTACGTGGGAGGCAGAAAATGAAATGTGGAAAAACTATCCACATTTATTTGAAACTTGAGGTAAGGTTTTAATTCGGAGGACCGAATTCTTTTAAGGGGGGTAGAATGTAATACCCGTTAATTTCAGAATATAATTCGCTTAAGAGTATTTTAGAATTCTACAACGTTACTTTAGTTATTTATTTTGGTCATTTTTAATTTTCATATTTAATTGTTCTCTTTGAATATTATTTATGAAAATTGAGTTAAATGACTGGACTAAATATTTGCACAATGAGGGATATATTCTAAGAATGGTGAAATTCATGGAAAAGTGGTTTCAGAATGGTCAATTAGTCCATTTATTGTAAATTGACTGGATGGGTTTGGATGTTGGGTTATGGATACCCATGGGTTATTGAATAACCCATTAGAAATATTTAATATAAAGTTTCAATAGTAACCCTCATTTTTTTCACTCAGCCGAAGGAAGCAGAAAAGATTTCTCTCTCAGTTCTTCATTTTCTTCTCAAATCCTTTCCTTGATCTTCAGAGTTTCGATTATTTGTTCGGTTCAAAAGCTTTGTAAGGATCAAAGGTAAGCTTTAATCCGATTATTTTCCTTAAATTTCAGTTTATGTAGAAGATCAGAGGAGGTTTTGTTCTTGAAGATTTTGATGATAATTCATGAATCTCAGTAGTTTTAGAAGTTATATTTGAGTTATAATCGGTTAAAAGAGTTGAAATTCTGGTTTTGAAACAAGAAGGGAAAGGATGAATTTGTTAGAAATTTCTGCAAAAACTTCTGCAAAAACCGAGTTACTGTAGCGACCAGGGATTTCGAAACAAAATCTGGAAAATTTTCTTCGGTTACTGTAGCAGTACTGTAGTGTCGGCAGTCAACGGTACTGTAGCAGTCAACGTACTGTAGCGAACCGGCACTGTAGCGAACCGATACTGTAGCAAACAGTTACTGTAGCAAACCGTACTGTAGCAAACCGTTACTGTAGCAGTCAGAAAATTTTACGTATTTTCGTGATTTTGTTTCCTTTCTTATGTTTCCTTGTAATATATTTTACTAGGAAATTTTCCTACAGAAATTCTAGTGTGGAACAAGATAAACTTGGACAAACATCAAGGTGAGTGAATAACCTTGCTCAGTTAATTTGATATTACTAGTCAAAGTACAATATAAGTCCCATTTACAATATTATTTGGGTAATGAGCAATCAATTTTCATATGGGAGTATATGATGATCGGTAGAAATAAGAGTATGTAGAAATTATTTTATTTCATGACAATTGTGCTATGTGATAAATTCTCACTATCTTGTCAATGAGTAAAGATCTACGGGATCTAATACACGAGTTTGAAAGGGTTAAAGTCCCATACTACTCAGTGCATATCTATAAAACCCATACACGAGTTGAAAGGGTTAAAGTCCCATACTACTCGGTGTATATCTAAGAAAGTTTATACACGAGTTGAAAGGGTTAGAGTCCCATACTACTCGGTGTATACCGATGAGATCTTATTCACGAGTTTGAAAGGGTTAGAGTCCCATACTACTCGTTGTATATCTAAGAAATCTTATTCATGAGTTTGAAAGGGTTAGAGTCCCATACTACTCGATGTATAAGACAATTAATTATATGAGTAAATGTGGTATTTGTACTTTTGATATTTTATATAGTACAGTTATTTACTTACTGAGTTTTTAAATAAACTCACACTCCCTATGATTATTTTTCAGATACAGAAAACAAAGAAGAAGAGTATCCGTTAGAAGATTAGAAGCCCCTTGGGATTACACTCTATTTTTGTCTGGTGGGACACCAGTACTTATTAATGTGGATATTAGAAAAGCTCTGTACTTTCTATAGGTCTCCTAGGCTTGCGATGAGATAGAAATATCAGACTATGTATGTCTATATTTGCTTATCAGATGAATATAATTCTGTAGTGTGGAATGAATGATTAAGGTTGAATGTAAAACCTTACCGAATATATGTATATATCGTATGTTTGAGAATTATATCAAATGAGTAGTATCTTTTCACATGCTCAATTTTTGGGATGTGACATGTTTCCTCTATGAGGTGCAAATTTTCCTGCAAAAAGAAGTTCAAAGGCATTAACTTTTTTTATAATTGTCACACTGGTAGGTTCTTTTGGTTTGTGTTGTAAGTATATTATCACTTCTCTTACACCTTCTGTAAAATTTCTATTTTTAACATATATCTTTACTCCATGAACTTTTTTTTTTCTACATTTGCATGGGCTTCAATATTTTCATAAGCTCACCTTTATCTTCTTCTAAATCGTAGTAGTTCTTATCCCAAAATCCAAACTTATTTTCCCATATATCGCAAATGTAGGTGCTTTCCAGTTAACAATTGTAAAAAGAGTGGTGTTTATCACCGAGACAGTCCCTTTAAACTTTTTGAGGTATGTAAACTTTCATCTTTATCATATCTTAATATTTTTTTATTTGACTTTTGAAGTAGATTCTTCCTGTATAGTTGATCTCATATAAACTTGAACCTTATGCTACACTGTTACATACAATATCCCTGAAATTATGTTTTGTAATTGCATTGTTTAAACTATAATGTACTGAAAAACCTTGAATTAGAAACTGATACACGTGTCATCATTTCTTTTTTTAGGTAAATTAATAAATTTGGTAAATTTGGTAAATTAATGACATCACATAATATTAATTATTTGATATAAATTGAAATTCAAAAATAATTATCTTTATTATTTGACCACTATAGGATAATTAATGATATCACATCAAATGAATTATTGGATTTAAATTGAAATTAAAAAATAATT
This sequence comes from Biancaea sappan, assembly GCA_037074585.1. Taxonomy (NCBI): domain Eukaryota; kingdom Viridiplantae; phylum Streptophyta; class Magnoliopsida; order Fabales; family Fabaceae; genus Biancaea; species Biancaea sappan. Next base: position 31,366,882 of record CM073493.1, read on the forward strand.
ATCTTTATTATTTGATTTAAATTGAAATAAACATATAATAAATTGTTGAAATATATATACACGACATTGATTCTTGATCATATGTATAAAACTTCTTTACATTTTATTATCCTACATTCCATATGAAAATTTTTAATTTGATTATTATTTTTTTGCAAAATATTTTAAATCAAAAACTTTTTATTTATTACACATACATTTCATTATTTTATTCTATTTGATAACTTATTCTACATCATAATATAATGTAGTCATTTATTATAATAAATTTTATATTAAAATTTTTAATTTATATTTTTATAAATAATCAAAATTTATATCAAAATATTTATATTTAAAAAGCATATGTCATAACTCATAAGTCTCATAAGTTTCATAAATTTTACAAATTTATAAATTGTAGTATTATTATCATATTATGTGAGTCTCAATGTATTTAGTATATTATGTGAGTTATTGTTAAAGTGAATAACAAAATATATTTTTATCAAAATATATTATCATAATTATTAATTAGTGAAATTAATAATTAGTGAATTTCTTTATTTGATTTGATTTGATTTGATTTGAATGAATAAGTTAGGTAAATTAATAAATTTGATAAGTTTGGTAAATTAATGGCATCACATAATATTAATTATTTGATTTGAATTGATTTAAATAATTTGAACTCAAATTCAAAAACAATTACCTTTATTATTTGATCATTATAATGTCTTAGATTATTTTTTCAATAAAATAAATTTGATTATAGAATTGATATGTGAATTAAAAATTTTTTATTTGATTTTTTTATTTCTTTCCAAAATAGTTCTTAATTTAATAATAAATCAAAGTTTGAAATATAAATCTTTAAATCATAATTTTTTGATTGAAAAAAGAAATGAAAATCAAATTCTTGAAAGACAGAATCTGAGGTCGGGAGATTCAGTCTAAACGTACCAGCAACATTCAGTGTTTTTCTTCTTTAGATCCGATTGAAACCAAAAAAGAAGTATTCAAAAGTAAATATGGAATCAATATTCAATTAATCACCGATCTGTGTAACAAATAATTTGTAACAAATAATAAATAATCTGCAAATTAACAAATTTACCTATTTATTCATTTAAACTTATTCTATTAAATAAATAAATAAATTCAAACCAAAGTTTGAGTAGGTAAATAGATTTGATTATAGAACTGATAACCAATTCGAAATATTTATATTTAAAAAGTATATATCGTAATTCTTAAGTTTCATATAAATCAATTGTAATTATTATTATTTTTATAAATTACAAAAATTTTTAGAGTTATGATTTATCCGTATATTGCACGGGGTCACAACACTACTTTTTCAATTAAAACATAATTAGTCTTTAAAAAATAATTATATATTTTTTGTAACTTAACATTTTATAATTAATTTTTTTAAAAATTTACATGTATTTTAATTTTAATAAAGAACATAATAACAAAATATAATAAATTGCATATAAGTCTAATCCTCTAATTATATCCCTAGAAATCTTATGACATTTTTGGAATGGCATGCTATCTATATTCTAAATCATAAATACAAGTTTGTCACCTGATCATTTGGTGATTTCGGTGAGAAAATGACTTAGGAATGTGCACTTTTATTTCAAATATTTTAATTATATGTACTTAGAAGTCATATGTGTATTTTGCATATTGCAAATTCAGGGTATTAACAATCCAGTTTGATTCTAGAGTAGAAAGTTTTATTTTATTTTTTAGAAATTATTAAAAAATTCAAAAATAATTCCTTTGAAAGCAACTTTGAGTTTTACAACTCAGAGAATTAGTAATTCAATTAGGATATATTGTTTTCTTAGAAAATAAAAACTAAAGAGATCAAGAAGCAAAGATAATCAGATTTTAAAAGTAAAATCAATTATTAACTTCATATCATTTTATTCAAACTACATGCACATTAATTCTTTTAAAAAATACATAGCCCCAAACATTATTTTATATATAATGCTATGTGGGTTGCATTTTGATAGTGACATGTATAACGCCGTATACGCACATTAAAAACAAATGGCATATATAAGTATATATCCTAAATAAGAATTTAATTTTTGCACGGACAAAATTTCTTATAAATACATTTGCTTTTCACACCCTTTGCAAATTTATTATAATATTTGCTCCGAACAAAAATATATATCCTTTAAAGTTTGTTTGGTTGCTGAAATTATTTAATGAAAACAGAATAGGACCGCAACACATTCCGATATTTGATTAGACAAAAAAGAAATAGAAAATTTGTGTAAAAATAAAAAAAATGATTATAATAGCCGTGGACTCAAAAATATTACATATAATAATACTGTTAAAAAATTTAAATAACAATCATTTTTATTTCTCTGTTTTCTTTTTTTTTTTTTAAAAAAAAAGTAACCTTGGTAACATTCACAATTTTGGACCTTACTTAGACTGGCCGAGTCAACTCGGTTCACCAATTTTGGATCATTTTACAAACGACTCAACTAAAACCCGATTGATTCGGACTGAGTCATTTTTTAAAAAAATTTAACAGTTATCTAATTAAGTTAGCTTTTGAGTTTATTTCTACAACTAAAACCAGTTTTTGGTCTTTACTTTTTCACATGGAGATTGTATCATGTCATTCTTGTTACATATAGCTCTGGTTATGTTAGCTTTTTTACCAAAAAGTCTAACTTAGATGGGATGTTATTAATTGTTATTGTTTGTAAATATTTAATGTCACTTTGATTAGTAGGAAGGAATAGCTATTTATCACTACCAAGACAGAGGGGACTTTTGAGAAGGTAGTAAAGTCACACACATGTCTATGATCATATAGAAAATAATTAAATATTTGCTGGAGGATTATTAGATCAAATTAAACAATGTATAACCATGTTGTATTAATAGTAAATCAAAGGTTGTTAGAGACAAGACAGATGAAAGTAATGGTTGAAACCCAAGAGGGGGGTGAATTGGTTTTTATAAATTTTTTTGCAAGAATTAATTGGAAGTTAAAATGATTTTCTGTAGAAGTGTAATACTTAAAATAATAAATACAATACAAAAAATCAATGTGCTGTCAAGATAAATAATTATAAAGATCAAGGAATTAAAAAATAGATATCAATATGCACAAATTAAAGAGTAAGGGATAGAGAAAGCAAACTCGGAGATTTATACTGGTTCGGCTAATCCAAGCCTACATCCAGTCCTCAAGAGACCACTTGAGTATTTCCACTATAATTGCAAGTTTAATCCGGGTACTTGCAAACCATTACAACCACGCAAATTCGATCCGGGTATTTGTGAAACCACAATGGAGAATTTATGAATCCGGGCTCCTCATCAACCCAAAGCAAGTTCTTCCAACATCGGTACTTGCGAACCTCAACTCAGAATAATATATGTGTTGATCAAAATTAACAATACAAAGAAACTCTTTCTAAAGAGTAGATGAATACAAATGAAGCTCTAATAACTCTAATGATAGAGAATATGCAAGATTTGGCTCAAGAATGTTTGGATTTCTCTCAAAGATGATAGAACATATTAATATGTCATTGTAGTACTTAGTTCATACTCAAAATCGTGTATCTAAGGTCATATATATAAGATTTTAAAAAACTAGTCGTTATATAGTCGTTACAGCAATTATAATGCAGTCCATATGTCCATTGGTCGACCAGTGGGGGTCACCTGGTCGACCACCCACTGACAGTAGCAAAATATAGCATTTTCAGGACAACTGATCGACCAGTCGGAAGCTGCCTGGTCGACCACCGGCTGGCAGTAGCAAAATACAGATTTTGAGTTTTCTTTAAAAATTCATAACTCTCTCATTTGAACTCCGTTTTAAACAAATAATATATCATTGGAAAGCTCTTGGAGTCTAGTTTCAAATGAGCTAATTTTACTCAAAAATTATTTTTCGTTTAAAAGATATAATCAAAACACTTACTATAGGTCAGAATAGAATAATTTTTTAGTACAGTAAAATCAACTTTCAGTTTTTCAAACTATATTTTAAATAGTCATATATTTCTCATTTGGACTCCGTTTTGAATAAATAATATACCGTTGAAAAGATATTTGAGTCTACTATCAAATGAGATTAAGATACTTGAAAAAATAATTTTTCATTTATGAGATATGATATAAGGAGTGACCAAATGTCAAAAACTAACTTTTGTAAAACTTCATATCTCACTATCTTTTTGTTCAAAATGCTTGAGCCAATGTATACAAATCTAAATCATTGAGTTGCACAAGTATACTAGCCTATATAAAATATACCTAATGTAAACACATAGGCTATCTTGATGCATCCAAGCTTCCAAGACTTCAAATTTTTTAATTTTTCATTTCTTGGAACTTTATCCTTGCATGTTGTCTTCCTTGAGTGAAGCATGATATTACTTTTCCTTGTTCTTCAATACAATGCTTATTCTTCTTGTTTTGAACCAACCTATAAAATATATCTTACTTGCAAACCCAATAGTTAGTCAATAGCATGATTCAATATATGCAACATACATATTAAATAACATAATCATGCTTAAGTATTTGTAGCATATATATGATAATTAATCTTTATATATATATATATATATATATATATATATATATATATATATATATATATCAATGCTACAATTCAAATACATTTGTCATCATCAAAACTTATGGCATAAAGCCTTAGGGTCAACAACAGAGACCAACATTTGCAAATCCAACACTTTACATTGTAGCTAACTACATTTAACATTATATCCATAATCTTCATCCTTAAGCAATGTGTCAGATTTTAATCCATGCACTAATTATTTTTATATTAGATTATATGTTTGTATATATTATGTATCTTCTAAAAGTCATTACTTTATGTTTCAATTATTATGGATGTTTACGGCTTTATAAATATTTGTATTTTAATTATTTATAACTAATGACTATGTTTTAAAACGTTAAATTGAAATTTGCATAAAAATTATTATTTCACTTGTTTTTAAATTTGTTTGTCAACATATATATGTATGTATATAATTTTTAATATTTAAATTTATTTATCAAGTGGCCCTGTGGTTGAACCAGTAACCTTATAACTTGGAAGTCAGTCCAAATCAATAACCTGGACGGTTTCAAAAATATTGTTCACAATTTTTTGGTGTAAATATACAATAATTTTTCATACATCACACAATAATATATTAGATATTGTTTTCAAATTTAATATTTAATACATTGTGATATTTAATGTAATACCCAAGAAAAATAAAATATAAATATTTGTTTATAAACTACTGTTACTATTTCAGTATACGGTACTATTCACTCGTATAATACTATTTACGTATACGATACTGTTCATTTATACAATCGAAATGTCAAGTACTAGATGTGGTTTGGTCATAAGAGAAAACTAGGAAGAAGTTCGTAGGAGAAAATGACGTTTTATGGGTGAAAATACCCTCAGGGACTAAAGTGAAAGGACTGAATTGAAAAGAAACTTAAAGGTTTAAGGTGAAAGGATAGAAAAAAATTTTCAGCACAGTAACTGCATTATTAGAAATGTCATTTTCATAAATAGTAAATTGAATATTTTATTAACGCATAGTATCAAATAGTACCTTTGACTTTTGATATAAATAGGCGCTTTTATTTCACTTCTAAACTCACACCTTCAACTTCTCTTCTTCTCTCCTTAAGTTTTTCTTGCTTCGACGCTAGGCCTCTGAGATTTTGGGCCTTTGCTTTTTGCTTAGGTAAGGATACTATGCCCTTTCTATGTCTTTCAAATTCTAGAAGTTATTTTCTTAAGTATGCTCTGTGGTTGCGGCTTTGGCCGATCTTCCACATCAGAAAGACTGTCCTTAGCTGTTTATATATTATTTTGATTCTCTGATTACCGAAATAAAATGTAAACTGTGAAAAATACATGTCTAGGAAAGTTCTGGCTAATGAAAGACCTGGTTTTTAAGTGTGTCTAGTGTGACCCTCCACTCTTTCCTAGGAACTTACCTGGTGTACTCTTTTACAGATTGTATTCTCTATTTCTGGTATGAATAGTATCCGTACGTATGAATAGTAACCGTATATATGAATAGTATCCGTACATAAAAATAATATTCATACGTATGAATAGTGATCGTATGTACGAATATTATCTGTATGTATAAATAGTATCTGTACGTATAAATAATGACCGTATATATGAATAGTAACCGTACGTATGAATAGTGACCGTATGTATAAATAGTGACCGTATATATGAACAATGTATGTATGAAAACAATCCTAACTTGTTTTCTCTAATCTTTTATGAAAATCTCTGTAGCGGAATACTGAAATTCATCTGTGTACTCTTGTATATAACAACTTAGAGAAGCGATGCTCGTACGGAATCCAGGTGAGTGGAACGACCCCGTTTTAATAGAGTTTTAGCATTACTGGTGATAAAAAGTATGTCGTAGGACACTGCCAAGATTCATAGGGGGAAATTGGATTCAGAATGACGAATCTAAATGAGATAATTAATCCATAAGTATGGATAAAATGAAATAAGTATCTTATGATGATGTGAAGATTGTTATCTTGATATGTGGTTTATAAATCCATAATATAGTTATATACTATACCTGTTATATGGATGAATATTATATTGAACTTCTGATTATGATATGAAATGCTATTGATTGTGATTGAGCGGGACAGTACCCCCTCTCACGGCAAGGCGGAAAACCCGGTTAACAGGGTGTCTTGACCAATGAGTGTGGAGACAACGATTCCCTCAGTAGGGATATAGCCCGGATTGGTGATAAATCCGTGAGGCGCCCTAGCTAAGAGGATGAGGTTGTGCGTCATGGCGGAAATATACATAATTGGTGAGCCGGCCTGTGTGCGCTCTCCGGGATATATTGCCATTGACGAGTACTAGTAACGTTTGTTGAATTGGATGAATTTTTATCTTCTTGTATGTAAAAGGATGATGTTGTGCGTCATGGCGGAAATATACATAATTGGTGAGCCGGCCTGTGTGCGCTCTCCGGGATATATTGCCATTGACGAGTACTAGTAACGTTTGTTGAATTAGATAAATTTTTATCTTCTGTCTATTGGTTGAGTATGAGCCTTTGGATATGCTTGCATGACTGGTAATGTATTTGAATTTTATTAATACGAGGCCGATTCGCTCATTGAGTTTAAAAGCTCACATTGTTTGTACAACCTTTTTGTTCAGATCAGGATGCCATCGAAGAATATCTGCTAGAGGAGTAGATCAGTTTGGATCTTCCCGTTGTCGGGTAGACCTCTCTTCTGTTATAGATTATGTTGCTCTGTAATCGTCTAGGACATCTAGTTCAGGGGTTCGACATTTGGCTTGTATGTGAGTATAATAATGTATTTTAAATTGATAATCTATGATTACATGCAAATCATCTCTATGATTTTCAGATAAGAAAATTTGATATATTTATCGGAAGGCTTACAGTGATGAGAGATTCATCATTGTGCCGGTTATGTGACCAGAAAACGGGTCGTGACATTTAAAATGCTATAAATTAGTAGGATAAGAATATATATATATATATATATATATATATATATATATATTAGGTTTTGCCAGGGTATCATAGTAAAATTGTTTGTCATGGAAAAAATTTATATACAACTTCTTATATTTTTGTTATTGAATTATTTAATCAAAATAGAAAAAGTATATGATTTTTCAATCAAAATCATATTTCTTTTTACAATTCAACATTTAGTAGGGACTTGAAATGGGATATAAAAAATCGCACATTTCACAAACTAGCTAGTAAGGATATAAATAACTATATATAAGTTTTTTTCTCTTCTCCTAAGCAAGAGAATGAGTTTTAGCAACTAAATCTGAGAATATTTATTATTCATGTTCTTATTTTTTTTAATAAACAATCATCTGGTGTCTGAATACCAAATATTAATGTCGACTAATTTGGATTTAAGCTGTCTATGACTACAATAGGCCACAAAACTTTTCCTACTAAGTTTTAATACAATTGCATTTGTAATACCCGTTAATTTCGTAATATAATTCGCTTAAGAGTATTTTAGAATTCTACAACGTTACTTTAGTTATTTATTTTGGTCATTTTTAATTTTTATATTTAATTGTTCTTTTTGAATATTATTTATGAAAATTGAGTTAAATGACTGGACTGAATATTTGTACCATGTGTGATATATTCTAAGAATGGTGAAATTCATGGAAAAGTGGTTTAAGAATGGTCAATTAGTCCATTTATTGTAAATTGACTGGATGGGTTTGGATGTTGGGTTATGGATACCCATGGGTTATTCAATAACCCATTAGAAATATTTAAAATAAAACTTCAATAGTAACTTCTCATAATTCGCGTCTGAAGCAAAAGGTTGGAAGGAACAGTAACTTCAGTTTCTCTCGTTTCTTCATCTTCTTCTCAAATCCTTTCCTTGATCTTCAGAGTTTTGACTATTTGTTCGGTTCAAAAGCTTTGTAAGGATCAAAGGTAAGCTTTAATCTCATTATTTTCCTTAAATTTCAGTTTATATGGAAGATTAGAGGAGGTTTTGTTCTTGAAGATTTTGATGATAATTCGTGAATCTCAGTTGTTTTAGAAGTTATATTTGAGTTATAATCGGTTAAAAGAGTTGAGATTCTGGTTTTGAATCAAAAGAAAGGAAAGGATGAATTTTTTGAAAGATTTTCTGCAAAATTTGAAGTACTGTAGCAACTGGAAATCTGGAATTTTTCTTCGAGTTACTGTAGCGACCAGAAATTTTGGAAAAAAATCTGGAAAATTTTCTTCGGGGTACTGTAGCAGTTACTGTAGTGTCGGCAGTCAACGTACTGTAGCAGTCAACGTTACTGTAGCTAACCGTCACTGTAGCAAACCGTTACTGGCAATCAGAAAATTTTGCGTATTTTCGTGATTTTGTTTCCTTTCTTATGTTTCCTTGTAATATATTTTACTAGGAAATTTTCCTACACAAATTCTAGTGTAGAACAAGGTAAACTTGGACAAACATCAAGGTGAATGAATAACCTTGCTCAGCTAATTTGATATTACTAGTCAAAGTACAATATAAGTCCCATTTACAATATTATTTGGATAATAAGTAATCAATTTTCATATGGGAGTATATGATGATCGGTAGAAATAAAAGTATGTAGAAATTATTTTATTTCATGACAATTGTACTATGTGATAAATTCTCACTATCTTATTAATGAGTAAAGATCTACGCGATCTAATACACGAGTTTGAAAGGGTTAAAGTCCCATACTACTCGACGTATATCTAAGAAATCTTATACACGAGTTTGAAAGGGTTAAAGTCCTATACTACTCACTGCTTATCTATGAAACCTATACACGAGTTGAAAGGATTAGAGTCTCATACTATTCGGTGTATACCTATAAGATCTTATTCACGAGTTTGAAAGGGTTAGAGTCCCATACTACTCGGTGTATATCTATGAAATCTTATTCATGAGTTTGAAATGGTTAGAGTCTCATACTACTCGATGTATAATACAATTAATTATATGAGTAAATGTGGTATTTGTACTTTTGATATTTTATATAGTACAGTTATTTACTTACTGAGTTTTTAAATAAACTCACACTCCCTATGATTATTTTTTTTCACAAACAGAAAACAAAGAACAAGAGTATCCATTTGAAGAATAGAAGCCTCTTGGAATTATCCTCTATTTCTGTCTGGTGGGGGTACCAGTACTTATTAATGTGAATACTAGGAACGCTCTGTACTTTCTATAGGTCTCCTAGACTTGCGATGAGATAGAAATATCAGACTATGTATGTCTATATTTGCTTATCAGATGAATATAATTCTGTAGTGTGGAATGAATGATTAAGGTTGAATGTAAAACCTTACAAAATATATGTAAATAACGTATGTTTGAGAATTTTATCAAATGAGTTGTATCTTTTCACATGTTCAATTTTTGGGATGTGACAGCATTATCAGAACTCAAACTCAAGACTTTTGATTAAACTAATTTTCATTTTTATTGTTGTGCTTCAATTCTGGTATTCATAAAATGCCAAGTAAGGGTGGGCTCAGGTCAAATCAGGTTGATAAGAAATTTCAACCCAAACCAATCAAATTTTAATTGGGTCAGGTCGGGTCAGGTTACTAAATTTTTTAAGGATAAACACGAACCAACACAATTTGCACTTTAGTAGGTCGGGTCATGTTGACATGTATATGTGTGTTCATTTTCCTTGTCTTCTTCCTCTTTTTCTCTCTTTCTTTTTCAACAAGACACAACACATAAAAAGTAAATAAATCAATTAATACACACATTATACTTTATATCATCTAATAAGATAACAACAGTCAATAATAAACCGTACCAATGTAAGTAAATTAATTCAATTTAATATCCAATATTATACAATCTAATTCTAACAAGTACATAACACATAAAGATTTATTTATAAATAATAAGTAAACCAAAAATTTTAAGTGACTAAATCTTCTTAAAAATATTTAAAAAATATTTATATATCTATCAAATTCATTAGTTAAGTTAGATTGAAAAATTCTTACTCATTATCTAACCTAGCACTTGACGGGGTTGAAAAAAGTGTGATCTAATCTAACCTAAACTAAAATCAAGTTGGACGCGCTGTGCCCACCACTTATTGCCAAAGTTCCCAGCCACACACGTGTGTGGAGGTCTGTGCACAAGAGAAGTGACCCTACCTTCACTCCAAGAGGAACCTCTCTAATCAGATTCCACGTGGAATCTGAATTCACTCCCACACCCACACGTCTCACCCCGCACACTCTATAATTGCTTCACCTTTTACTATTCTCAAGTGTCAACCCGGTTACTGTTATCTTCCAACTTTCACAAAAAGACAGATCACGTTCATGACGCTTCAACGTAGTCAAACGTTGATTTTTGAATTTTGAGGCTCCAAAAAAAAAAAAAAGCTGCTGTGTGTGTGTGTGTGCGCGTGTTATTCTTTCCCATGTATAATGAATCATTTAATTGAAATAAATGAATAAAATATTATCAAATAATTTTAATGAATTTTGAGAAAAAATTATTCTGACAGTAATTTTAATTAATGTAGCGATTTATATGACATTTTTTAGTCTTTTGAATTATTAAAATGCTTAAAATATTATCTTCTCATTCTTTTTATTCTTTTTCAAAATTTAACACCTCGAATTTGCTGACCTTGAGTCCTTGAAGGCCATTTCTACTCAAAAGCTAATTTGGGTATTTTTTATTTTTATTTTTATTTAAAATAAAAAATAAGTTTAAAAATATATTTGGTTGAGTTTAATGGTTTCTTAAGGTTCAAATATGGAAACACTAAAAAAATATTTTTAATGTTTCAAAAAATACATTTCAATAAATGAATATTAAAAATAAAAATAAGAAATATTTTTACAAACCATTTGATTTAGATATTTTTTGTTTTTATTTTCACTCAAAATAAAAAAAATCAGTTTGAAAATATTTTTGGTTGAATTTAATGAAAATGTTTCTTAAAATAAAGCCAAATTTGAAAAACACCAAACAAATATTTTTAGTGTTTTAAAAAATATATTTTAAGAAATAAAAATTAAAAATAAAAATAAAATATGTTTTCACAAATTAAACATACCAAATGTTGTGAAGAGGTAATTAATACTTTTCTATATAGGGATAAAATTAAAAAATAATTATGAGTATTTTAAAAACCAAAGGACTAAAGCCTGATTTAAACATTTTTTATTTTTATTTTTATTGAAAATAGAAAATATGGTTAAAAATGTGTTTAGTTTAGTACATTGGAAATATTTTTTTAAAATATTTCTTAAAATAGTCTCAAATTTAAAAATATTAAAAAAGATATTTTTAGCGTTTCAAAAAATATATTTTAAAAAATAAAAATAAAATATGTTTTCACAACCTAAACATATCAAGTGTTGTGAAGAGGTAATTAATACTTTCTATATAGGGATAAAATTAAAAAATAATTATGAGTATTTTAAAAATCGAAAGACTAAAAGTCTATTTGATTTGGATATTTTTTATTTTTATATTTATTAAAAATAAAAATATGTTTAAAAATATGTTTAATTTAATACATTGAAAATATTTTTTTAAAAATATTTTTTAAAATAGTCTCAAATTTAAAAATATCAAAAAAGATATTTTTAACGTTTTAAAAAATATATTTTAAAAAATAAATATTAAAAATAAAAATAAAAAATATTTTTACAAACTAAATACACAAGTTTGTGTATTTATTAAATATTAAAAAACGAAATGTTTTTCGTGGATTGCTCACATTATGGCATTAACTATGCAAAAATTGAAGCTGAAATTTCCGGTTATGGCGTTTGTCGCGCAGTCCGAGAAAAAGACAAAGAGAGAGTGAGTTTGTTTCCCAGAGAGGTCAAATTGTTTGATTATGAAAGTAGTCCAAAATTTTAGAAAAATAAATATAAAATAAGAACTCAAGGGAAGGGATATAGGGAATTGTAAAGCTAGGAGGGCAAAAAGTGTCCCTCTCCGAAAGTGCAAAGCGTCAAAGAAGCAGTATTAGGCGTCTGCTGCGCGTAAGGCATGCAGCCGTTGATCAGCCTTGCGTGGCCTTCCCTCCTCCCTCCATCTGCCCTCTCCCTCTGCTTTCTTCCTCCCACCCAATTTTACATTTATTTCTTCTCCTCCTTATTCTCATATTTACCAATATATTAACGAATAAAGAATTGTTCTAATTTAACTAGAAGTTTAGAGTTTAAATTTCTAAAAATATAGTTATGTTAAAATTTAATAAAAAAATTTTATTGTCTATTATCATAATACTCTTCAAGTTTATTATTCAAATACCAGATGATTATTTTTAAAAAAATATTATATATTTTTACAATTTAATTTTATATAATTAATTTGTTCAAAATTTTTTTACATATATATGTTTTATTTTTTATAAAAAAATTTCAAGTTTAGAATCTCTTAATTAAAAAAGATGATGTCATACAAACATTTACATATATATATATATATATACACACACACTAATAGGAGTTAGGTTTTTTAAAAGGGTTAATCTTTATAAAGTGGTAAACAAATGTATATGCATTTAATGTTCGATAATACATCTAACAAAATTACTTTCAGTAACAAATAATTGTGAAAAACCAATATATATATATATATATATATATATATATATATATATAAGACCTATATTTGTTATTTAATGCTCAACAATGCACCAAAACCCAAAAACATAAGGGACCTACAACTGATGTTACTTAGTTGAAGCGACTTGATATTTATTTTTTGTAAATAAGATTTGGTATTTAAATATTATAAATAAAAAAATTAATAACAAAAAAATTTTATATCTTTGTAATTTAATTTGTAAAATATCTTTTTTTAATTAAAAATCATATATAACTTCATAAGAAGAAGTTTGTCATTTTAGTTACACTTGACTCGAATGTTAATTAATTGACGATTGCCTAATTTAATACTCTGACACTAAATAATTATTTACTAAAAAAATTGCATATAACTCCACTTCTTCTCCCTCCTTATAAACACACACGACTCAGTCACTCTATCTATACTCTCCTTCTCCATAAATAATCTTACCACAAGTCCTGTAATACCTGTATATATCTCTGTCTAGGAATGAAGAGCCAAGTGGAGGACAGGTTCTCCATGTTCTACAACACCTGGATGACGAAGCTGGAGGAGATCCTCCAGCAGCTTCTAGAAGCTTCCAAACGGAGAAGCGAAATCACGGTGGCGCTCAACGAACCAGACCTGCAACTGCAACTTCTCATTTCGAAGGTGACATCGCATCTCAAGCAATACTACACCGTGAAATGGGCCGAGGCCCAGGAGGACGTGCTCCCCTTCTTCTCCCCCGCCTGGCTCACCCCTCTCGAGAATGCCTGCTCCTGGGTCACCGGTTGGAAGCCGTCCACGGTGTTCCGGCTGCTGGAGACGGCGTCTCTGGGGATGACGGAGGAGCAGGCGAGGAGGGTGGAGGAGCTGAGGGGGAGGGTGAGAGTGGAGGAGGAGAGGGTGGAGAGGGAGATGGAGCGGCTACAGATGGCAGTGGCGGACCGGAGGACGGTGGAGCTGGCGAAGCTGGCGTGGCGGGGAGGCGGAGATGGAGGGCGAGGGGAGGCAGTGAGGGGAGTGACGGCGGGGCTGGAGAAGGCGATGAAGGGGGCGGATTGCGTGAGGCTGAAGACAGTGAAGGGAGTGATGGATGTGCTGAGGCCATGGCAGTGTGTGGAGTTCTCGGCCGCCATGTTGGCTCTGCACCTTCGTCTCAGGCAATGGCGGAACAACCACAACAAGACACACATCGCCGGACCCCACTTCCATGACCACAAGTAATTAGTCCAACAACAACAACAAAAACAAATGTAGCTTTTTTTCAGTTTTTGTCTTTATTTGTAATTATTCATGTCTTAAGGATTTAGTTTTCAATTTTAGAAGTATACAATTCAATCCTTAAATTAAAGATAAGGATTAGAAAATCGAACCGATAATTGAATCAATTAAGGCGTCGATTTAAAGGTCAATAATTGAAACGTAGTCGAATTGCTGTCGAATCGATGGTACTCAAAATATATAAAAATATTAAAATATATAAGTAATGTATATATTACAGATATTAAATATTCAATACATGTTATAAATATATATTTATAGCAATCCTACATTTTTTCCTAATATCTTAAATTTTTAAATTTTTTTTAAAAATATATAATAATATTTAGTAAAAATTTTAAAAAAATAAATAATTTTTTTTAAAAAATTTGAACAGATTGAACTGGCCGGTTCCATTTGTTTTTTTTATTCAAATACTTACTAATTTACTAGTTCAAATCAAATCAGTTTTTTGATCAATTTACTAATTTTTCGATTAAACCGGCTACTTCGATTCGATTATCTAAACAGTGGTTAAAGACAATGTCTCAATTTTTTGCTTTTTTATTCCTCAATTGTTTGGTTTGTACTTTTTAAATCTAAAAAATATATCTTTTTTAATTAATTATTAGCATGTTTAAAGATTGATAAGTATAGTGAGTTTCATTTAAAAAAAAAAGTAAAGTGAGTTAAGATCTTTTAAAAGTTAACCTATGTATTTTTAGAATCTAAAGATTAAATAGTGAAAAATTATATTTTGGAAAAAAGTTATATGATGTATTTCTAAAATTTTAAAAAATAAATAATAAAAGTCGAGATCATATATCTTAAAAATAGAATCTACATGTCCTCCTAAAAATAGTGTACATCTTTAGCTTTATATATGTTGTTTCAGTTTTACCTTTGAAGTTTTATTTTAAGACTTCAATCACTAGACGACGTTCACAACGTTTCAGTTTTGAACTGCTCTTGTTTGCTTTATTAAAAGGATTCAGTTTGTTTGTTTGTTTTTTTAATTATTAATAAGTTTTAGTTAGCTAGACAATAGTGTCTTTAGAATTGGATTGAATTAGTTGCGTGTGATCCAATGGTAATTTTGGTAAGACAATAATGAATTCTACTATTAAAATCAATTCGTTTCATCTGTTAATTATTTTATTATGATTAAACAGTTAATAATATATTTTTTAAAAAATATTTACTATCAGTTGTTGAATATGACGCTCATTTTAGTGTGGTTTAGTGATGTAACACTAGCCTGGCGTGTCTCTTGGATCTTGGTGATTCATTTGTCTGATTTGTCTTTTTTTTTTTTGTTTTCTGTTTCTGTTTTGAATAACAATAATATGGCAATAAAATTGTAAATTTAAAAAATAATATAAAATTATTTGATTATTTTAGCATTTGTGTAGTAGTACTGTAATTTGATTACCGAAGACCACTGACCCAATGATTTTAATTGAACCCTCCAACGAGTTCATAATTGAAGTAGATCAAAAACAAAAATAGTTTTAACTTTTATAATAATGTAAAGAAAAGGGGATAATTAAAAAAGTACATGAATGAGTGCGTGGTATTTTGTTTCCTCCATATCGTGGAATGGAAAAGTACCCTAAAAACACGTTTGGATGGATATTTCATTCAAAAAGGAAGACTTCCTTCCTAGTAACAGTATATAATCATACGTTTGGATGGACTCAATGGGTGGAAAGCGGCATTTATTTTGAAATTCCTTTCTAATTTTAAAAGTAAGGATGTTTCCATTGTTCATCTGTTGGAATGAACCACTCACCAGATGGAAAATGAAAGAAATTCCTTGATTGTCCTTGTATATATCATCTTCTTCCTCTATTCAGTCTCTTTTTCATTTTTGCCATAGATTTGAACTCTAGCGAAGTAGCCCACGATTTCTCCCAATGATCAAAGTCTCTTTTTCATTTTTGTCATGGATTTGAACCGAAAGCTTCCTTTACTCGTGTACTTCTACGATGGAGGCTTCTTCGTCGAAAACCCCTCCTCCCTCATCTACCACAACTACCTCAACTTCGTTGCCGCTGCGGCCAACGTCATTATCGTCTTTGTCAATTACCCGTGAGCCCCGGAACACTCTGTCCTGATGGTCCAGAAAAATTCGTGGGTGTCCCTCAAATGGAGCTGGCCATTGGTTGGCAATGGCGGTAGACGGAGAAACCTTCAACCTCTAAAACTTTGATGCTCTGCTGGGAGGGATTTAGTTCACGTTTAGAAGAGACTTGTGTTCGTGAATCAACATAGATGTGTTCCCACGGTTGGCTAGACTTTGTTTTGATTCCTAACTTATTCAAAAAAAAAAAAAATTTAAGTGAGGAGTATTTGGGTAAAATTATCTCATTAAAAAATACATATTAAAATATTAATTTTTATTTTCTTACTTATTTTTCTATCCCATATGAATCAAACAATTTTTTTTCTTTTTTCAGTCTCTATTTCATTCTATTTTCCTCTTTTATTTTATTTTTACTTTGTATTCTGAACTAAATAAGTCGTAAGATGTTAACAAAAACTAAAAACACTGAAACTAAAAAAAAGCTTTATAATTCATTAGAGATTAATATTGAATGTTCGGCACAAGTCACATAATATTTACAAACATTAATTTCATAAAAAAAAAAACCTTAGCCATAGCTTATTGATTATAACACTTTATATTTAACAATGTCAATGCTTAATAGTTGTAATGCTGACGCTAAATTTTTTTATGAGAACAAGTTAATGTTGGATATGTGAGGCTTATTGTCACACACCTTAACTAGAATTTATCAAATACATGTCCCGTTCGTTTTTGATGTATTGAAAGATAATCATTTTTATTTTGTCCGTTTGAGACTGGCTTTGTTTTAATTTAAAAGTGAATATAATTAAATTAATGTTAAACTCTAACATTAGGTTATAATTTCATTCTTGATAATAGTAATAAAAAATATTAAAGAATAAAAAAAATTAAAAATAATATATATTGGGTAAAAAATTATTTGAATTATAAAAAATAAATAAAGATGTTAATTGAATGATGACAGAGAGGTGAGTTCAGGAGGCGGGTGAGTGGGTACGTGTTTGAGGGGCACACATATACACAGATCCAGGTGTTGATTGAAGCCTCTATCGTCACCCATCAAGCTGTGTGCCTAATGCCTAAATATATACATAGATATATATATACGATTCACAACAAAAAGTGACATATGAAAGGGTTTCCCGGGAAAATGACGCTTCCATGTACACGTCATTCAGTTTTGACTTTTGACCGTAACCTCAACTTTGCTTTTCTCTCACTCTCCTGCTTTTTCTTCCTTATTTTCGTTTGAATTTCCTTTCATGGGAGAGATTGGAAGCGCTGTCATAGTAATAATACCATAAGCAAGAGTTTCATATTTTAGGAAGGGCTGCGAGTGATTTTTTGCTTGTCCAGTGCTTATTTTATTTAGATTGTTGGATTAAGATTGGATGATTGAAAATATTTGACTGTTTTAAAAAGAAAAAATTTTACGTGCGTGTAATCTCAATTGTTGAATTTACAAATTTAATTGTTGAGATAAAATAAATATTCTACTTGTTTTATTTTGACAAATAAAAAATTTGTTCTCCCACAAAGCACAGAATCACAAGAAAGTTGAGTTTAAAAAACCTGACCTCTCCGCATCTCATACCATTTATAAATTCTCATGTACACAGAAAGAGAATAGTTTTAATGTTTAACCATAAAACATGGAAGAAAATTTTATTTTGGTCCTTGATACATAAGTGAACAATTCACTCTCTACATGTTACTTAATCAATCTTATCCTTCAGTCATTAAAATTCTTCCCACATTATTAGTCTATTTTAATTTTATCTAAAAATTAACATCAAATAGAACAAATTATTGGTTTGAATATTTATGGATTACCAGCCCCCACTAATCCACGTTTTAAATTGCTCACTCGAAATATATAAATCAACAATCTATTTAGGTTTCTATTAATTTTTATGATGGAGATGAAGGGAGAAATTGAAGGACAAAATCAGAATAATTGATGTATGAAAAATAAAAATTGAAAATGAACAAAAGAGAAATTTCCACCAAGCTCTGTTAAAGTAATTTACCCAATTTTTCTGCGCAATGCTGTGTAGACGAGGTTCTGAGTGGAAGTTTCTATTTCCCAAATTTTTTTTATTAGTTAGTCAAAAACCCTATTTAAATAAGAAATTCAACATCCAAAACTCGAATAACAAAGATGCAATTTGCAGTCAGCACCACCCCACCAGAAAAACAACACAACACTTAAATTACGATATGAATAGCTATGGTATAAATCAAAAAAAGACCTTACAAAAGACAATTAAAGAACAAAAGAATTGGAGGAAGCAAATATATTGATACGACACCGTGAAGGGAAGCACAAGTTCGAAATCTAGGTTCTTTCTAGAGATACTTTGTGACTTGCAAAACACAGAAGAAGAGAGTCAGATGGAACAACACACTCAATTCGCCTCCAGTGACAAGATTTCCAGTTCAGCCCACCAGAGTGGGGAAAGTCTAGGGACCGCTTGTTCTGGTGATATATTAATGACTCTCCTCAATTTGGAAAGTATGTCATTAATTGTGGGTCTTAACCTCGGATCAGATTGGATGCAATCTTGGATTACCTCGCAGATAACTTCGAGTTCATCATTGTTGAATGACTGCAGAGTGGGATCAATCATACAGCTGATGCTTCTCTTCTCTTTCACGTGTTCAGCAGCCTAGGAAAAGTTCGTAAGCATTCATTTATAAGTCATAGAGAAAGCAGATTTCAGAAGGAGAGGAAAGGAAATGGATGTTTGTGATGGGAACGCGACCCTCATATTCTTGATCGCAATTCATATCAAAGGAAAAAAAATACTTCATAAGATCTGACTTTTTTTTTCTTTTAATTTTTTCTTTTGATTTGAATCATTCAATCTGAAATGAACAACTACAATGAAGAACGAGGTCATGTTCCCGTTACAAACATCAGAGGAAGCATTTTCAAGAAGAAAACAAAGTAACCTATGAAGGAGTAAATGGCATTTCAAACTTACCAGATGCACGAGATGGCCTTGTTCTTTGGAGTAGGGGAGTTTCCCAGAAATTATTTCAAGCAACAATGTTCCAAACTTATAGACATTTGTTTCAAAATCATCATCAGGCCATTCAGAATGGTTTGATCCATTTTCTTCGGCTGACTTGGTTCCTGGTCCTGCCTGCCTGCCAAAATTGATCTCTGCAACCTAATCATGAGAATGGACAAAAATGTTATTTGATGCCATGATTAAGTGTTTTCCATCAATTCATCTTCAATAGAATTATGACATATGAAAGAACTTCTTTAAACATTCAATAATGTGATGAGTGATGACGAATGGCATGTTTTTATTACACCTACGGAATTTCACCTATGTCTTGTCCAAGATAATCAATAAAAAAGAAACAGAAGAAACAGGTATACCTTAGTGGAAAAATCATCGGTTAAGTAGATGGAAGATGAAGTAAGGTTGGTATGAGCAACTGGCGGATTAAGATCATGGTGCATGTACTGCAAACAATAAGCTGCGCCCATAATAATTCTGGTCCTGGCACTCCAATCAAGATGTTCATCCTCCTTAACTGAAAATATTTATTTATGTACAGGACTTGGTATTTCAGTTTCAGGAACATAATAGTTTTACTCAGTTTGCTTCGTGCAAGGTAGCAACTAAAATAAAGAGTAATACCATGAAGATGGTCGAATAGGGTTCCATTTGGAGCATATTCAAACACCATCATCCTCGTGAATGGTTCTTCCTCCTCACAGAAACCAATAAGATTGATAAAGTTCTTATGGTTTACCCGGGACAATGTAGTTATCTGAAGAGTATATATTAAAAAAAAAAAAAGTTGTATCAGGGGAGTTGAAGAATTGATAGTCCCACTTTCAATTGAAGCAGAATTCTCGATTCAATATTTTCATTCCTATTGACGTCAAAAGCAACATAACAAACCCTTTTCCGGTAGGCCATCTCCATGTTCTTTGACCATTGCTTGGAAGATGAGATCACAGTTGAAGCAACAGCAATCTCAACCCCACTGGACAGTGTTCCTTTGTATATGATGCAACCATCCAAATTATCAATAATATTGCTGAAATCCTCACAGGCAGTCTCCAGCTCTGATCGATTCAACTTGGGGGCCCCTGCATTTTACATTAATTAAAGTCATCAATATACTAAATAACTTAAAGAGGAGAGCTGAGACATGATTGACTTTTAGGTAAACACTTCAGATAGCATACTCATTAAGAGCCAATTTCTTTTCTTTGTATATGACCAACCTTAAAGATAAACCTTTTGACCCCCAACCAAAAAGGAAAAAAGCCATTAAGATAAAGCCATTCCTAATAACTTTGCCATTAAATTAGAAAGATGATGCTTGGACAAACTAAACGGGTGAGTCTGCAAATCCAAAAAATAATAATAATAATGGACTTGTAGCATTTAACTTTTTCGAAAAATAATCATATTTATTATAGGGAAACTATTACAAATCGGGGAAGTCTATACAAGGAATATTAAAAATTGGAAAGCAAAAAGCAGTGCCACTAAACTTATACTTTCTAACTCAAAATTTAGTTTAATTTTAGTAAATTATTCAATAAATGCCAATTTCTATAATCAAATACTCATAATTATATTGCAGTAGCTTATATGTCAAGCTCAAAACATTAAAGATGTACTAACTGCCCTCAAACAACTCTAAAGAATGTGGTGAAGCCAAGACCTAATCTGCCACATAAAAAGTTACCCATTAAAAAGATAGTTATTTGATTTAATCGTTGAGAAAATATTTACACTAGGTGATAAGGTAAACATAGCCCGCATCTCAATGCAGTAAATTGTACTTCTTATCCAATTCTAGAATATTACCTGTTACAAATGCTTTCTGCAACTGTCCACTTATTCCTGTCTTAAAGGGGCTTATTGCTTTTGCCGCTCGTTTTCTCCACAAAAAGAATATGACCATAGCAACAAAGACCAGCACAACCGCAAATGAAATGATTATATATGTCCACAAATTACTAGAAGCACTTTTAGCTGAGTGTTCTTGGCTTGTTTGTGTTCCAGCAGAAGATTGGGATGGCTGGCCTTGATTTGAAGTGTCAGGTGGAGAACCAGCACCTGAAAGTGGTGGTGTAGGTGATTGATCTTGTTTCTTAGCAGCTGGCACAGCTGGGAAAGCTCCACTACTCAGAGTTGATGGAAGAGAAATGATCGGTTTGGTAGGCCCAGCATTAACAGGTGCAGCTGCAAGGTTACTGGACTGATCAAGTAACCTACGACGTGCAGAACTGACAAGATCTGGTATATCTTGGGCAATCTTGGGCTCTTGAGAACCTACATAAATCAAGGCACGTTTTAACTGTCAGTCAGATAGATGTTCAACAATGGCTCAACAGGCCAAAATTCAGTGAAGAATGTCCACTCACTAGGCAGATTGTCACAGAAATGTTCTTCACAGCCATGAAGAGCCTTACCTAACTTGAACCTTGAAAGAAGCAGACACAACTGTAGTAGTTAGAACATGATGAAAGAGTAAGATATATGTATACATATTGAGATTATGATGGAGCAGAAGTTATGTACGCACAGTGGTAGCGCCAAGGCATTGAGGTGTTTCACAAATGCTCCTTTAATTTGAATAACTATAGAATCTGCCTTGTTCCTTGGTATATAATTTCTCTTTGATGCACTGCGAATGTCATGCATGAAACGGTTAGAAAACCAGAATTCGCAACCACAACCATACATAATCTTGGTTAACCATATAAGATGCAACAAGTATACAATCTAGTGGATGAGACTATAAAACAATTTGATAATGCTGACAAAGTAAGCTTACTCAAATAATTCTTGCAACAAGAATTAAAGCTATTATTTTGCATAGGGAAAAACCAAATCTTTACATCCATATTTTTTCAAGTTTGAGTTCAGATGGCCCATGGCTCGAGAGTGCCGAGCACCTTTAGTTACCATTATGAAATGACCACTGATATTGGTACTCTTTAATAATTTGGTTTGTTATATAATAGGCAAGAGGTGAATTTTTCCTCCATGAGCATATTGCATTAACTAGAGCCAAATTCTGGCTATATAGAGCATGAACAGTTATTGCTGTTGCTATAAATAGTAAAACATTAAGCAAAAAATTGTGTTTCCAGGAGTAGAAAAATAAAAATAAAAACTTAAGATTGGTTATTATAAAAATTTAGATAATTTTTTTCCCTATACGGGCATCCAGTCAAGAAAATATACCCTGCCATGCTGTCCAAGCCTGGTGGGGAAAACAGAAAATGAGAAATTATAATGAAATGAACCATGAGGTTACATATCCATCAAAGATATTTTACATGAACTAAACATTAAACAGAAAATTAAATGGTAAATTATTATAATATGCAAGAGCTCAAACTGACTAATAGAATGCCAGGACCCATCCCTGTGACACTTCAGGTCTTTCCTTTGCTACTTGAACCAATTACATAAGAC
Source organism: Biancaea sappan (assembly GCA_037074585.1). Taxonomy (NCBI): domain Eukaryota; kingdom Viridiplantae; phylum Streptophyta; class Magnoliopsida; order Fabales; family Fabaceae; genus Biancaea; species Biancaea sappan. Next base: position 31,389,892 of record CM073493.1, read on the forward strand.
ATGATTAAGCAATCACCAGTATGCTCCATACTTCAAACATTTGGCATAAAATCATACATAGATCCATGAGAAGTAAATAACGATACAAAGATTTATAATCGAGGACAAATCTATGGGCGTCTTTGCATGTTATATGGTAATGTAGTTTCACATAATACCAGATCTACATGAAAATATTGCCCAGAAATAATTTAGGAGACATGGCACTTTGCAAAAGAACAGCATTCATGAGAAATTAAAAAAAGATTGCTAATACTCAGTGGCCTGCCTCTAGATATAAGTGATACAGGGGGAAGAAGAAATGGATATACAATTCTCACTAGAATAGGAAAAAAAATTGAAGATATGATTACCAGATTCCAAACTTTCTATTCATGCAGCCAAAATCAGATGCCAGAGGTGATGTACAATCATCAACAAATAGGTGTTTAAATGGATGTTTGACCTCTCCAATATCTTGACAAACACTGCCTTCAATTGTATTTCCACAAAGCAACCTATAGCAAAATAGAATTTTGTAAGTACCGAGAATATAACAAAGCATACAAATTAGGTCTATAACTAACTTACAAGTGTTTTAGCAATGACATCCTACTAATTCCCAATGGAATACTTCCTATAAAGTTATTGTCCCTCAAATCCAATAACTCCAGATTAGCTAGATGTTCAACTTCCTTGGGAATGGTACCAGACAAATTATTCTTGCACAACACACTAATTCAGATAAACACAGGAAGATTATCAGAACTAGAAAAATATAGTGGCATAGAAATACTGTATTAAAAACAGATGTTCTATAAGAAATATGTTTTGACAATATAAGCAGAAGCAGAACTGAACAAAAGAAACATTAGAGCAACATAATGTGTTTGAAAACCAAAAAAAGAAAAAAAAAAGTAATTCTGATGGACTACAGAAGTTTATATATTACATAGCTAATTGAGCTGAAAGCAATTTAACTACATTCTATGGAGCTGAAAGTTCAAAATGGACAATTACTTAATTGAACTGCAACAATGCACACATAGAAAATTACATCACATAGAATATGGGCGCGGAAAGATAAATAGCAAAAGGAAAGAACAAATTACTACAGCTAGTTTCTGTCAAACAAACTGCTACATTACAGCTCAGTGTAGACTAGATGGATTCCTTCCTCATGCAAGGTAATCATGGTAAAGCATGATTCAGGACTAGGTCAATGTTAACACATAGTGATGTTCTATCATAAACTCAACTGTTTCCATAATATCGCTAATCAACTAATCACAATCTTAGCAGAAAAAATAGATACTCAATTGCTCAGAAGCACACGCAAGTACAAATCTGGTTATGATTTAGATTTTTAGAATATGATGGACAGGGCATTACATTATGAATGAAAAAGGGCAACTTCTCAGGAATACGTAAACTAATTCTAGGGAAGAGACATAAGCATACATCAGGCATCTCATAATTGCTATCTGAACTTCAAAAACACAACTTGATGACAAAGTTCAGCTCTTTGGTTAAGTTGCATTCTTATCAGATAGCACTGAATGAGAGCTTTCACTTTCCAGTTCTCACCTTGGTTCAATTCAGAAACCAATTAACATTATTTAATCTCAGCATAACATGTATTTTTTTGTGGAAAAAAACAAAGAAATATCTTTGAAACAAAGGCACAGGACCAATTCTGTAGGATACTTACAGAGATTTTAAGTGACAGAGTTTGCCAAGCTCTGGGGCCAATTTTCCTTCCAAAGATAGCGCGCTTAGGTTACTTCAAGAAACAACAGAAAGGAAAGGAAAAAAAAAGGTTCTTGTAAGCTCTTAATCAGTGCCATAGATATCTTTAAAACTGAATTGTGTTGGACATGACAACTGTCACAAAATCAATTTTCCTAAAACATGAAGAACAGCTAAAAGTGTTTGTCTTTCAGTAAATATTGTGCCTTGGTGGAAGAAAATCGAAAAGGAACTTACAGCATTTGCACTTCACCGTCGACACAATGAACTCCAAACCACTTGCAAGGGTCGCAATCATTTGGATTCCAGTTTGCCAAAGCACCATCAGGATCATAAGTTATTCTATCCCGGAACTCTAACAAGGCCAGTCCTGCATTTGCATTCCAGATACAACTAAAATCACTCATTAAAATACAAAAAATGCATTACACACTTTTCTGTAAATCAGAAATGATAGGCAAAATTGTGAAAATCACCTTCGTTATTGAGCGACCAACACACTTCAATTTTCAACAAACAAACCAAACCAACATAGATTTTGAACAGTAATCCAAAATGGTTCCATCTAACCCCCATTGCTTTATGAAGCCAATGCACAGTGGTTGAGGCAGTATCTGTATCCCTTGGCAGGGGGAGCTATAAATATACAAAAGTCGCCAGTTTTTCCTGTGCAGGAAAAAAACCTTAACCTTCAATTTACTCGGCTTTGCAATAAGCAGAAGAAGAAACTTCACTAACTACACAAAATATGACAAATATAAAGTAAGGAAATGAAAGCACAAGAGTCCGAAGACTGAATCAGGACCCCTCATATTTGTAACTTCTACAACCTTCTCACTCAACATATGCACAAAAACATGCTCAGTATTTTCCCGTCAATGATCCTCTGCAATATGGTGAATTGAGGCTGGAAATTCACCTGCAAGAAAAATTTACAAAATGAATAGGTCTTCCAACCAACCATCCAAAACCATAACAATGAAGAAAGAAAGAATAACCTCGTTAGCAAGCAAGCTTCCCGAGCATCACCAAAAAATAAAAAGAGAAAAAGAAGAAGAATAAATGCAAAAAAGTAATAGATAGAGAGAGAGAGAGAGAGAGAGAGAGAGAGAGAGAGAGAGAGAGAGAGAATATACCGTGCGGAAGGGGGAAAAACAGGAGGTGCAGGAAAATGAGTGTCCTCAACAATGCACGACGATGCGGGAGAGGAAGGAATTGAACTGCCGGTTGGTTGGGGATAGGGTGGGGGTAGATTGAGATTGAGAGTTCAGATAAAAGGCAGCAAAAATTTTCCAGAAAAAAAATATAATTAATTTTTTTTCTTTACAATCCTTTTTCTAATTATTATTATTATTATTATTATTATTTTTGTATTGCTGCCCTTTTCAGGATGATCTCAGAGGTTGTTCCTCTCTTCGACCATCGTCTGTCAGGGCGCTTCTGTTTAATCTCTCTCCCTCCCTCTCTCTCTCTCTCTCTCTCTCTTTGCCTTTCTCTCTCCCTTTCTTTCTTTCTTTCTTTTTCAGTTCGTTGTGTTTTTTTTTTTCTCCCTTCAGATTCTCTCTCTTTCCGTCTCGTGCCTCTCTCTCATCCGCCCCCACCAGCCACTCCCCAACATGGGGAATGCATCCTCTCCGTTTCCTTTCTAACTGCAATGCGTCATTTTTCGTCCATCTGAGCCGTTGAACAACTCTAGCGTACAAATAATGCCACGTCAACAACGCAAGGCTCTAACGCCCCGCTTAACTAACCTGCAAAATCCGTCCCAGAAAAAAAAAAAAAACTAACCTGCAAAATTAGTCTCTTCCCTCCCATAGCCTTTAAAGCTGCGTTTAAATTAATTTTGTAGACAAAATTTTATTAATCCTATTTAATATTCTATAACATAATATTTAATAAATATAGTAATTTTAATTTTTAGATATGAAAATAATTGTAACTTTTAAATGAAATATAAATAACATTGTTAATAAAATTAAATGAATATAGTAATATTATTAATAATCAAGTTTATTAATAATTTAATAAACATAATAAAAGATAATATTTTACAACGGTATTAAATGTTTTTAAATAAAAAAGGCTTTTATTTATTTATTTTTAAAAATGGCCGCAATGGAGGGGGGTTAAGCATCTCTAATAAACGGCTTGATCCAATTCAAACCATTTAATTGCAAGTATATTTTAACACTGTTACTCACATCACGTAAACCATTTATCATTGCAAGGTTATTTCCAAAAAGAAAAAGCCACGTCACCAAGTCAAAGACTTGGCACCCCGCCTAACTAACTTGCAAAATTATTTTCTTCCCTCCATAGGCTTCAACGTTGCGTTTTGGACTTATATAACTAACTTGTTCTTTTCCCGTTGACTCTAGTCAACTCATGACAATGAGTAACAAGAGCTAACCCATTTTGGTGCTTTATAGATGGAATATTTTCCCGTTCAATCCCTAATAGATGTTCATTTTCAAAATGATCCCTTACATATGAATCTATTATAAAGCTAGTCTTTCTATTCACACACCATTTATAAATTTGCCAAAAAATGTGGTGAAAACTATTAAACGATAATGTGGTAATATTAAATAAAATCTTCGTTTTGGTTCAAGATGGAGTTTTCCTCAATTTTCTCTCCAAAGATGTATTATTTTCAAAAAGGCTTCTCACAAATGAATTTGTTATCAAGTTGATCCCTCTATGTACCGGCCATTTAAAAATTGAAAATAAAAAAAAAGTGATGTGAAGCAGAAAACACTATAGTGTAAAGTATTACAGCATTTAAAACTAACAAACAAAATTATTCAATCACATTCACAAGAAGTCTCATGACACTTTGCTTTGATTGCAAGTATTTTAATCAATTAATAGGAGGCTAAGGAAGTAAATAATAAGAATAATAATAATAAAGCTTCCAAAACACATCTTGTTATACCCCAAATCCAGGCATGTGAGCAATACGGAAGGCAAACTTTACTTTGCCTAATTTGGTTGCTTCATGATAGTATCTCACAAAAAGCCTTCTCAGTTGCATTCACATCTTTTCATTTTTCGTTCATAGAGTCTTTATATCGGGTAAAGCAATTCGCAATTAATAGTCTACTAGGGAGGTGTATAGGAGGAACAAACAAGTAGAGAAGAGTTCACTCACATAACATCTCCATTCAAGATTCATATTCATGATATTCTTCCTTGGGTGGTTGTCATGTTGGATTATTCACTATCATGGATGACATGGCGCATCATAAAAGGCCACTAGTCCATATTGATTCATACAATTTCATTCATGATCTTCGTATCATATAATCATAGTTGGACTCGTGAATTCTTTTTGCATGGCCTCACAATAGCAAGCACATAATGGGATATTGACATATGTATCTACATAAAACAACAAGGTAGGTTAGAGTTCCTCACCTTTGCCTTAATTCCCAAGCTAACACTATCCCTTTTCTTGAGGACCGCAAGACTTTAAGAGGAGGAAAAGTCCCAAGAATTTAACCAATGGACTATGAGAGCAAGAAAACAAGGAGATGAATCAAAATTGGAAACTAAAAACTCTATGCAAGGTGGCCAAGCCAGCCCAGGCCAAGGCACCTGGGGTGCCCTAGCTATTTTGCACGCTAGGCTGCATAGGCTGTGGTGCCTTAGGCACCAATCCTGGAGCCTAGGCGCTTGTCACATCCCAAATCTAAGTATGTGACCGGCATGGTTGGTGAGGTTCACTTCACCTTCGTAAGTCTATCTAACATAACTCTATTCGCTATTTCTGTTAATTAATTTGTAAAATTAATATATAAATATGCTCACAATTAATTATCAATTTTATATTTTATTGACAAAACTAATTATATTAGATCCATGATTTATCAACACGGTTTCATTATATAATATATTCCAACATCTTCATACATATTCAATTTTATTCCATCCGTACATTTTTCCATCCTAGAACAATCTACCCAATTACAGAGCCTCAACTAGATTCTTACAAAATAAAAGTAAAGATTAACAAGTACACTTTACCCTAAACAAATGAGGAGTTGATCATCATACATGAATTGATAGTTTCTCTTCTTTCGCACTTGAAAATGTTGGGGTATGAGTCACACTGACCCAGTGTGTAAACCACTACCCTACCATAACCACACACAATGAATATATATATATATATATATATATATATATATATATATATATATATATACACACATACACATAACAACATGCAACAGAGAGATACAATTCGCACATACAACAATAACATACACATCCTTGACAAATTCACAATCAACTAACATAATATAATATAATACAATTTGGAATAACTCATAACAACAAATCAATCAATCAATTGCACAAATTCCCATACCAATCGAGTTGTCCAGGATACCCTTGGATCATTGCTCGTGGCCCCTTGCTGTATCCACCCTTATCACTCTATGTATAAATCTCCACCTTTATAGCTACATGTAGGTTTCTCATGGGGTGTACTACCATGCCTTTCTGTTTTGGTCAAATACAACCACAATCACAATCATAAGCAACATTCATATCTCAATTATCTACAACTAAATATGATACCATCAACCACAATACACAAGAGTTTCCTCAATCATAGTACAATGCATACATAGATATTCATGGGATTACCTCAAGATTGATATTATACAGTACAAGCTATGATCACACAAGTCACATATTTAGTCATATAACATACCACCGCACACCATTTGGTTCCATAAATTATTCCCAATAGTGTTCATACATCACATTTCTTATAATTACATGGTTGGGAATATATACCTATCTATAATGTACATACTTACATACATATTGTAATACCCCAATAATTTTTATGAATATTTAAAATCTATTTTGAAATTTATTGAAAAATTTAATTACGTGAAAAATGTGCTTTTTGAATTAGTGAAGAAAATTTGGGAATAGAAATTTTAATTTTTAATTTAGGAAATTTTTACAAATTATCAAGGACCTAAGTGAACAAATTTTAAAGTTAGAGTGGCTATGAGCAATTTTTTTCCAAGAAAAGTAGTGGGGCCCACACGTACACACTTTTCTCTTATTCTTTTCTTTCTCTCATTCTCCCGTAGCTTCCTCACTCTGTTTCGGCTATGCATCTAAGGGAGTTTTTTCATCAACCATTCATACAATTTTTGCTTGGGGAAGGAAGCTATGAAAGTTAGGAGGATTGGTAAGTTGATGTTCTTCTTCTTCTTCTTCCTCTTATTATAAGACCAAATCCTTGGTTATCAATTTGAAAAATTTTTATAGAATATTTCCATAGATGAATTTAAGTATGGGTGTTAATCTAAAACATTCTTGGGTGATTTATGATGTTATTGGAACAAGAAATTTGGAGAAAATTAAGAGAAATTCATAGAATTTAGAAATAAAAAAAAAGTTAGGGTTCTTGATGAAAATTTGAGATTAGAGCTTGGATTGTTGGTAAAAATTGGGGATTTTGGTATTAAAACACTCCTTAGACATTAAGGATGAAAACCCATGGAAGAAATCAAAAGAAATGTTGTTTTAGATGTGATTTTAGGATTTTTGGATGAAAAACACGAAGAACGTCACTGTTTATTCTGAAAATTTTCCAGAAAATTTCCAGAAAATGCTGTTCACCGAGAAAATTTTTCCAGATTTTCTTGTCACTGTAGCATTGACTCGGTCAATGTTACTGTAGCATTTGACTTAGTCAACGACACTGTAGCTGCTTTGACCGTTGACTGTTATTATAGCATCAGTTTTAAAATATTCATAACTCTTTCATCCGGACTCCATTTTGGGTGAAATTTATATCGTTGAAAATTTCTTTAAGTCTAGTTTCCAATGGTACATTTCATTTGGATATTCATTACCAGTTAGGAGTTATGATTTGAGAAGTGAATGAAGGTCGGGAGTAGTGGTAGGAAATTTCTCTATTTCGTAACCCTGATGGTTTTTATCTGGTTACAATAGGAATGGTCAATGCACAAGGTGAGAGTGTCGAGAGCGTGAAATCCAGGTGAGTGAGATCTATACTTCCTATAACTAAATCTTTTCTTTAAATTTCTTGGCATCATAGTGAGAGCATGTAGTGTATCTTAATGTGAAGGCAGTGATGGTTAATGTTAGGCTTTCTAGCAAGTGTACCAGTCGCACAAGTAATACAGTGATGAAATAAGAGTATCGTCTCCACAGGGACTAACGTGCTAATTACTCCAGAAATTAAACGTAATATTTAGGCGAATCAATTTTTGGAATGAAGGTCGCTCTAATTGAAAGTAAAGCAAATAGCAATTGAATCAAATGAAGTAAATTAAATAAAAGGCCTAGAGTCACTAATCCCCATCTTTCGTCCTAGGAATTGCTAATTCTCCCTACACCTGTAATTCAAATCAATTATGCACAGTAATCTCAGGTTTTCTAATGGCTTAAGGTAATTCTCCCGAACCTAGATTAAGCTACCCAACTCTACACAATCCCTTATGTGAGTTTGAGTCTAATTAAAGTTAACCTAAACACAAGGTTAATTAATATCCCTATTAATTAACAAGTAAAACCCTTAGGTTCTATCACTCGCCCTAAGCATCTAGTGTTCTACCCACATCTCCTTCTCCCAAGTTCAATGAAGGCAACATACATATCATAAAATGGCCAATTTCATAATACGTTCAAGAGTATTGAATGTTAGGTATGCATAAATTGACAATAATCACAAATCTCAAGAGAGCACAAATCCTAGTCTGAAATTGGGTTCATAGGAACCCTAGAGCAGAAAATTTAGCCACTCACGGCTCTAAGACTACAGAAAACAGAAGAAGAATGATAAAGCTTCATGAATCTAGGGTTGGGTTGACGTAATTCAGGCTTGATTGGCTCCAGGGATGGATTCCTCCTTCTCCTCTAGCAACAGTCAGTGCCTCCCTTCAGTCTCCAATTCAGAATTGCCCTAAAAAGTTCATCTGACGCCTTTTAAATCAGCTTAGTGTCGCGATGTACCGCTATAGCGGTAACTTTCCACCGCTATAGCGGCAGAAGACAGTAATAAATTTTTCAGCAAATTTGGTGCAGGGCTCACAGCTATAGCGGTAAGGATCCACCGCTATAGCGGTGGTAGATAGAGAGTAGGTCTTCTGGTTCTTCAGCTCCAGTGGCAAGCGCTATAGCGGTGATAATCCACCGCTATAGCGGTGGTGGGCAGACAGCTTCTAGCTTCCTCACAACAACTCGTATCAGTTTGATTGTTCGCCTCAGCTTCGTCCAGCTCGCCCTACATCAGAAAGAATAAAATGGTGATTAGTAGCATTCTTAGTCAAGGGATCACATGAAGCAGATTAAACTCTAACAAATCCTAAACTAAACTAAATCAAACAAAAACAACGGAAAAGACATACAAGCAAACACAAGTAGGCGAAAAAATGGATCAAAGATTTAGCACTAAATGGTACTAAATCTAGCACTTAACAGTTAACTTATATATTGATATTCATTATGATTTGAGATTTCCTTGCGTAAGTTACAATCATGCGCACTTTCTAGAATTGAAGAATTATGTTCTCGAATAGATTGATATGGATATATCTATACATAAACACTATTACATGAATGTTGCGTGAATGAGACATGAATATCATTGTGAGGACTTGTAAATACAAATAAGCTTCTATGTTTGAGATGAGATTTAACAGATGAATTCTGTGAACAATGAATGATTGTATACATGCTGATGAATTTGTGATTAAGTATGGAAAGTAATATGAGTTATGTTGTGATGAGACTTTTAAATGATTATGAGTTGTTTATGATTATGATTGTGTATGTAATCGAAACGGATGGAAAGGCATGGTGGTGCACCCCATGGAGAAATCTACGTGAAGCCATAAGGGTGGATAATATAAATGGTGCGTTAAGGGTGGATGCGGAGGGGGCCGCGGGCAATGATCCAGAGGTACCCTGGATGACCCGGTTGGTATGGGAAATGTGTGAAATTGATTTCACTATTTACTGTTGCGAATTATTTGAATTATGTTGAAATGTATTTGATTTACTTAGATATTCTTATGAATTATTATAAATTATATTATATTATGTTATAATTGATCACGTATGATTGCTGCATGTTATCATTATGATACATGATATTTTTTTTGGTCATAGTGTTGTGTTGTCCACTCACTGGGCACGTGGTTTGCTCATACTCCTCTTATTAACATTTTTTTCAGAGTTGACAGTTGAAGGTAAATATCTGTACAAGGAGTTATGGATCCTTAGCCCATGATTACCTTTTCATTTGTTCAGGGTAAAAGTATAATGTTTAGGTCTTATTCTAAGTTGTATAAATTTAGAAAATCTCTGTAATCGGGTAGGTTCATTTAGTGATGTAATGTGAATGACTGTAGTGTGTATAGAAAACTCGGTTTAGCCGTATTTTCTTATCTTTTGTGAAAAGAGGAATAATTCTCTTATTTTAATTCTTAAATTATGTAATTTAAATTAATTGTATTTAAAAGAATGGTATGATGCTTAAGAGAAAGATAGGCTTACGGAGGTGAAATAAAATATTTCCGTGCCAGTCACGTGCTCAGATTTTGGGACGTGACACATATATACATATATATATATATATACCCAGTTCCTAAAACAAAAGAGTTCATATAAGAGGTGTATGTGTATATAAACTCCTCCAGGAAAAAACTAGAATTGGCACATCCATGTACAAACACACCCTTAGACAACCCATGAAACTCCTTTGGTATGTGTGTATGTTTGTATATGTATGTGTCCATTTCTCCCATACACAATTTGGGAAGTGGAAGAATAAGCATACAGTAACACTCACCTATTTTGATCTTCTAAATAGTTTGGTATAGACATATATATACATATAAGTACCATTTAATTATGTAATCATAGACAACCACTACAAAAAAGAAGGCATTTACTGGCGATTTTTTTGTGCATTTCATGGCAGTTTTTTTGGTCGAAAAATGTACAGCATGGTGGGTTGAAAACCTTCGGCCATGCACGTGCCAACAGTATTTTTACACCATTGGTATAACTGCTAGGCAACAAGTCCCGACGGTTTCCTCCACCTCCTGCCAAATCGTTAGGCCAGATTTTTCGACTATTTGTTTTGTATCCGTGGTGTTTTGTTTTGAAAAAAAAATGTGTAACCGCTACTATATGCTCCTTTTTTGGTAGCGGTTCTATAACCGCAGCTAAATGCAATAGGTTTGGTTATTCGATATATATAGTGATGGTTCCTTAACCATAACTAATGAGGTATTTTTGAAAAAAAATAAATGATTTGTATTTTTACCATTTTCTAAATTTAATTAATATATTTATTTAATCAATGTATGATTTGACTGTAGTTCCTTATTTTAATTGTATCATTTCTAAATTTAATTAATATATTTATTTAAATTATCATAATCATAAGTAAAAAATGTACATATTATAATTACTAAAATAAATGTCATACACATTTAATGTAACTAACATAAAGTGACAAAAAAGTCATACAAATTCTTTAAATTACACAAATTGAAAATAATTTATATAAAATGTTCATTAGCAAAACTATTAGCTATTTCTATGAATATCTAAAGAAGAAGCATAGGGCCAAACCCTAAGCCTCTAACTTTGCTTGGTTGCTTCACACCAAACACTTGTGCCAACTACTACTACTATTACTAATAATAATAATAATAATAATAATAATAATAATAATAATAATAATAATAATTAGCACCATCAAAACGGGCTTTAGCCCGTAGGCTAAGCCTGATCGTCTGTATTTGAGCAGACTTGGGGATTAAAAAATAGGCTCGTTTAAAAACGGACCTAAACGAGTTGACCTATTTGGCCCGCATTTTTTAAAATATATTATTTTTTATATAATTATATTTATATTATATTATTTAGTATATAAATACTTATATTTTATCACATTTTTTTATATTTTATAACATTATATTTAAAAGTTATAATAAATTTGGATATGAAATTTTTTATAATTTTTAAAAATAAATATAGAATTTTCATATTTAAATATAATATAGTTATTTTTTTTTTAAAAATGCAAAATTAAATTAGTGTTTTTATTTCCTTCATGTTAATATTATTACTTGATTGTGCTCATTTCATTCTGCTGTTGTGTGGTTGCGTGAGATTAAATCCATTCCAATTTTTCTTTCAACTTTTCTCTTCACTCCTATATCCAATAACTTTTCTCTTTCAAAATTTCTTTTACTTGTTAGTTTATTTCCTTATCAAACTACTTGCATTTCAAATTTCAATCTTTCTTTCCAGTTTTTCCTTCACTCTTTGTCCAAGAAAATCCCCCAAAACAATAATATTTTACATTTATAACTTGTATTTAAATATAAAATTATTGAATTTTTTTACTAAAATAATTTATTATATTATTTAAATATTTAAAAAAAGAAGATTGGCCCATAGGCTAGCACAATGTAATGCCCCAATAATGTGTATGAATATTAAAAATCTATTTTGAAGTTTATCGATAAATTTAATTACGTGAAAAATGTTTTCTTTCTTTGAATTAGTAAAGAAAATTTGGGAATAGAAATTTTAATTTTTAATTTAGGAAATTTTTATAAATTCTCAAGGACCTAAGTGAACAAATCTTAAAAGCTAAGGTGGCTATGCGCAATTTTATCGAAAAAGAAATTGGTGGGGCCCACATATACAATTATTAGTTTCTCTTCTCCTTCTTCCTCCCGAGACTCCATCCACTTCTTCTTCGTTTATCATTTCCATCTCCTCCAATCCTTTCTTTAAGTTCTTCCGGTGATCTGATATTTTCTAACTATACTTTTGATTCTTAGGAGTTCTAGAGGCAAAGAGGTAAGTTTTATCTGCTCTATATTTCTCTTTTTCTCCATTTTCGGACCTATGGAAAAAAAATTAAGATTTTGAGTTTTAATGGATGAATTTAAGTGTGGATGTTAATCTAAAACATTCTTAGGTGATTTATGATGTTATTAGAACAAGAAATTTGGAGAAAACTAGGAGAAATTCATAGAATTTGGATATTTGAAAAAAGTTAGTGTTCTTGATGAAAATTTGAGATTTGAGCTTGGATTGTTGGTAAAAATTGGAGATTTTGGTGTTAAAATACTCATTAGACATTGACAAACAAAACACATGGAAGAAATCAAAAGAAATGTTGTTTTAGATATGATTCTAGGATTTTTGGATGAAGAACACGAAGAACATCACTGTTCGTTCTGGAAATTTTCCAGAAAATTTTCAGAAAATACTGTTTACCGAGAAAATTTTTCTAGATTTTCTCTGTTACTGTAGCATTGACTCGGTCAACGTTACTGTAGCATTGACTCGGTCAACGTTACTGTAGCTGCGTTGACCATTGACCGTCACTGTAGCATCAGTTTTAAAATGTTCATAACTCTTACATTCGGACTTTATTTTTGTAAATACGATACTGTTAGAAAGTTTCACTTGAAAATTCTAATGTATTCTTTATTTTTTCATCTTATTTGCATTTTAGGAAATTTTTTAGAGTTATTTCCTAACACCTCTTATAATTTAGCTGCAAAAATAAAGGTAGTTAGGGCCACATTCGAGGTGAGTGTGATAACCTTATCTCATCTATATTTCTTCAAAAGTATTGTCATCAAGTATCATAAAGAAAAATTGAGAAGGTGGACTTAAACGGTATGTTGTGTATTCATTATCAAGGACTTGTATTCCTTATATTTAAAGGTATTGTGGATTTCAAACCTCTTGTTTGATTAAATGTTAATTCTTATAAAATATGTAAAGTTAATGTTGATATTGCCGTTATTATGTTGAGGTTGTGTGAATACTTGCGTTATGGTATGACATTGTTATAATATTTTCATGGTGGTGCACCCCACGAGAGAAGTTACAGGAGTTATAAGGGTGGAGATATATCTTTCATGGAGAGATAAGGGTGGATGCGGCCAGGGGGCCGCGGGCAACGATCCACTGGTACCGTGGACGACCCGGTTGGTACTGGATTTGTGTTTGGCACTGAATAATTTATACTGTGTATATCATTGGTAACTGATGTGAGTTTAATTCAATGATATCTTTATGATACTAATTGCTAAATTTACTTTTGATTGATAATGTTATCCATTTACTGAGTATTTCATTACCCATCCTGTTATTTTACAACATTTCAGAATCTGTGGCTGACGCTGGGGATTGTCCAGGGGAATAACGAGTTTATCTTAAACCAGCCCTCTTGTATTTTCGGTTGGTTCCTTTGTATTCTATTATCTTGTAAGCTCTAGAAGTAGCTCTATGGTCACATAAGCCTCCTAGGATTTTGTGGACGGACTATGTGTAAATATAAATATTACTTAAGGTTTCTTTGTATAAGACCTTGACGATGTTTTTAACTTAGAGATAACTTGAATCGAACTCACTGTTGAGGATGTGACAAAATGGTATCAGAGCCAATTCTTAGGTCTCTTATGGATCACAGAGCAGGGTAACCTTGACTGGGCTTCCCTTTATCGTTATGAACCGCGGCATGACCATAGAGGTGAAAGTCAGTTAAAGGTCCTATAGGTGTTGTTTATTTTTCTTTTTACGTTCCTTTCCTTGTGGTTGATATTGATCTTTCCGGGACTAAATTGTGTAGTGTTGTTAATAGATCACGATGCAACCTGGAGGATCTCGGGAAGCAGTGGAGCGTACAGGCTCTGAAGGAGTCTCGTCGCGACCTGCCTATCCTACTCATGAACGAGAACAGGAGGAACATGGTGAGAGTGAGCAAGGACAGGATGAACAAGGACATGATGAACAAGGCTTACCTCGAGGACATGGGGCACAACCACAAATTGATCCAACTACTTTATTAACTAGTTTAACTGCATTGCTAGAGGGTTAGACCACATTACAAGGAAGTTTGGTTAATCTGACTACGTTGCTAGAGAGACAGGTGGTTGCTGCAAATGCTCCTGTTGCTCCTACTCCTACTGTAGTTCCTCCAGCACGTTCAGTAATTCCCCCATCTCTTCCTGATAAAGTCAAAGTAGTACTGGATGTATTGTTGACAGATTTTTTAAAGCTTAAACCCCCTATTTTCACTGGAGAAGACCCAAACGAGGATCCACAACGATTCCTTGATGGAATAGAAAAAGCATGTAAAGCCTTGAAATGTGATCCTCGATTCTAGGTGGATTATGCTACCTATCAGTTTCAAGGTAGGTCTTATGAATGGTGGGTTACTTGGCAGAGTAATCAAACTCCGGATGCCACTTCAGTGAGTTATGATGAGTTTCGTAAAGTTTTTGTAGACAGATTTATGCCAAGGAGTGTAAGAACTGCAAGGGCTAGAGAATTTGAATTCCTTAAACAGGGTTCAATGACAGTTGATGAATATGATATAAAGTTTACATGACTTTCTAGGTATGCACCCCATATGATCCCATACCAACAAGAGAAGATTCGTCGATTTGTTCTTGGTCTTCGCCTTCGGTTGCGTCAGTTTGTAAGTATGCAGATGGACCTATATCCTTCTTATGTGGATGCGGTAGATACAGCCAGAATAGCTGAAATGAATGAAAAGGATGAAAATGAAGACTTCAAGAGGAAAAGGAAACGAGAAAAGGAGGGAAGGCCCTTAGGGCATGGTAGATTATCAGGGACTGTCAGGACTCAAGGTAGAGGTCAATCTACTTCTATGGTATCGTTCCACCCAGTAGCATCTTCAGGTAGTGTCTCTAGGCCTCGACTAGACCATAAGGGAGGTTCTTCATCAGTCGGTCAGGTGTTTTCTCAACAGGAACGAGACAAGCCTAAATGTTTAGAGTGTGGGCGATTTCATACTGGTGTGTGTTATGGGGCAGGCCCAATTTGTTTTCGTTGCGGACAGGTGGGTCATATAAGAAGAGATTGTTCTCAACAAGTAGAGGTCTCAAGGCAAGGATCTACATATATACCTCAAGTACAACAGATGGTAGCATCAGTTAACAGAGCTTCTTCCTCTTCTGTTAGACGAAGTGGCTTAGGGAGAGGAGGGGGTAGAGGACAAGGAGGATGAAATCAACCTGCAGTTGGACGCGACCAAGCCAAAGTGTACACTCTCACATGCCAGGATGCACAGGCTTCGAATGCAGTTGTAACAGGTATTTTTCCAGTATGTTCATTCGAAGCTCGTGTATTATTTGATCCAGGATCTACCCATTCATATGTATCTCTAATTTTTACAAATCGGTTTATTCAAGATCCTGTTAAAATTGATAGACCTTTTCTTGTTGCTACTCCTATGGGTGAGACTTTAGTGGTAGATTCAGGTTATTATGGTTGCCATGTTTTAATGGGTAGCAAAAACACTGAGGCAAATTTAATACTATTATATATGACAGACTTTAATGTTATTCTTGGAATGGACTGGTTAGCTTCTTATCATGTTACTCTTGACTGCTATAATAAAGTGGTAAAGTTCAGTATTCCAGGTGAGCCTACCTTCTCTTTTCAAGGGGATAGGAATGATATACCTAATAACATTGTCTCTATGATTCGTGCTAAGCGTATGTTAAGGAAAGGATGTCTAGGTTTCTTGGCCTTTGTTAGGAACATTGAAGAAGACAGGGTGAATCTTGATCATGTATCGGTTGTGAGAGAGTATTTAGATGTTTTTCCTGAAGAATTACCTGGATTACCTCCTGATCGTGAGATAGAATTTAATATTGAGGTAATCCCAGACACTCAGCATATTTCCATACCTCCCTACCATATGACCGTTGCAGAACTTAGAGAACTTAAGGAGCAATTACAGGACCTTTTAGATAAAAATTTTATTCGGCCCAGTTCTTCACCTTGGGGTGCACCAGTATTATTTGTAAGGAAGAAGGATGGATCTTTATGACTATGCATTGATTATCGGCAATTAAACAAGGTGACAATACGAAATAAATATCCCCTCCCAAGGATTGATGATTTGTTCGACCAGTTGTAGGGAGCTCAGTGCTTTTCTAAGATTGATTTGAGGTCTGGATATCATCAATTAAAAATTAAAACTGAAGGTGTACCTAAGACAGCCTTTCGTACCCGTTATGGACATTATGAATTCTTAGTGATGTCATTTGGGTTAACAAATGCTCCAGCAGCCTTTATGGATCTTATGAATCGAGTTTTTAAACCGTTTCTGGATAAATTTGTCATTGTTTTTATTGATGATATTCTGGTATATTCGAAAAATCTTGAAGAGCATGAACAACATTTAAGAATGGTATTACAAACTTTAAGGAAGCACCAGCTTTATGTGAAATTTTCAAAGTGCGAATTTTGGTTGGACCAAATAGCTTTCTTGGGACATATAGTCTGAAGGGAAGGGATACATGTCGATCCCAGCAAAATTGAAACAGTACAAAAGTGGCCTCGACCCACGACGGTGACAGAAATTCAGATTTTCTTGGGGTTAGCTGGATACTATCGCCGCTTTGTAAAGAATTTTTCAAGAATAGCTGCCCCTCTTACAAGATTAACTCAAACAAATGTTCGATTTGATTGGACTGAGACTTGTGAGAAGAGTTTCACCAAGCTTAAGGAATGCTTAACATCCGCCCCCGTACTTGCTTTACCTTCGGGTTCAGGCAGTTTCGCTGTATATTGTGATGCTTCTCGAATGGGATTAGGATGTGTTTTAATGCAGCATGGTAAGGTAATAGCTTATGCATCCCGACAGCTTAAAAGACATGAATAGAATTATCCTACTCATGATTTGAAAATGGCGGCCGTAGTATTTGCTTTAAAAATCTGGCGCCATTATATATACAGGGAAACTTGCGAAGTGTACACGGATCATAAGAGTTTGAAATACATTTTTCAACAGAGGGATTTAAATTTAAGGCAAAGAAGATGGATAGAACTTCTCAAGGATTATGATTGTATAATTCTTTATCATCCTGGAAAGGCTAATGTTGTTGCAGATGCTCTTAGTCGCAAGTCTATGGGGAGTTTAGCGCATATTACCTTATGTAGAAGGCCATTGATTCGTGAGTTACACGAGCTAGAAGCTAATAGAGTGTGGTATGAAATTTTGGAGTCAAGCGCATTCTTAGCACATATACCAGCCCGATCATCTTTAATTGAAGATGTGAAGTTGTTCCAAAAGGAAGATCCAATGTTTAGAAAGTTAAAGAGTGAAGTAAATGAGGGAGAAGATAAGGGGTTTTCTCTTGACCAACATGGAATAATTAGATTTGAAGGTCGATTATATGTGCCAAATGTAGAATCTACACGGAGACGAATCATGGAAGAAGCACATCGAACGGCTTATACTGTACACCCTGGTATTAATAAGATGTACCAGGATTTGAAATCGTTGTATTGATGGGACAGGATGAAGAGAGACATTGTTGATTATGTTTCTTATTGCTTAACTTGTCAACAAGTCAAGGTAGAACATCGTAGAACTCCTGGATTACTTCAGCAAATAGATATTCTAGAGTGGAAATGGGAAAGTATTACAATGGATTTTGTAGTGGGGCTACCTCGTTCTCAGAAAGGATATGATTCTATGTGGGTAATAGTAGATCGTTTAACAAAAGTGGCACACTTTCTACCAGTAAAGACAACATTTAGTGCTGATAAGTATGCTCAGTTGTATATTGATGAAATAGTTAAATTGCATAGAGTGCCTATCTCCATTATTTCTGATAGAGACACACAGTTTACATCTCGTTTTTGGAAGACTTTTCAAGAATCCTTAGGCACACAGGTAAATTTAAGTATAGCCTTTCATCCTCAGACGGATGGCCAGTCTGAATGTGTTATACAAATTTTGGAAGACATGTTAAGGTCTTGTGTGATAGATTTCAGAGGTAGTTGGGATGCACATTTACCTCTAATTGAATTTGCATATAATAATAGTTATCAAGCAAGTATTAAAATGGCACCCTTTGAAGCACTTTATGGAAGACGATGTAGATCCTCTATTGGATGGTTTGAAGCAGGAGAAAATAAATTAATTGGGCCTGATTTAGTGCAAGATGCATTGGAAAAAGTCAAACTTATTCGGGAAAGACTCCTTGCAGCTCATAGTAGGCAAAAAACATATGCTGACCATCGGAGACGAGACCTTCAGTTTGCAGTAGGTGATATGGTCTTTTTAAAGGTATCTCCCATGAAGGGTAGTTTAAGGTTTGGGCTAAAAGGAAAACTTAGTCCAAGATATATTGGACCTTTATGAAATATTAGAGAAAATTGGCAATGTGGCTTACAAGTTAGCGTTACCCCCATATTTGGAAGGAGTCCACCCGGTGTTTCATGTCTCTATGTTAAGAAAATATCTTTATGATCCTTCCCATGTTCTTCAAACACAGGCAGTCCAATTAAAAGAAGATTTATCTTATGAAGAGATTCCAGTAGTAATCTTAGATAGATAAATAAAAAAAGTTGAGATCTAAATAAGTACCATCCGTGAAAGTTTTATGGCGGAATCATACCCAAGAGGAAGCGACATTGGAATTGAAAGAAAAGATGAAATCTACATACCCATATCTCTTTATAACATAAGGTAATGAAATTTGGGGACCAAATTTCTTAAGGGGGGAAGAATGTAATGCCCCAATAATGTGTATGAATATTAAAAATTTATTTTGAAGTTTATTGATAAATTTAATTACGTGAAAAATGTTTTCTTTCTTTGAATTAGTAAAGAAAATTTGGGAATAGAAATTTCAATTTTTAATTTAGGAAATTTTTATAAATTCTCAAGGACCTAAGTGAACAAATCTTAAAAGCTAAGGTGGCTATGCGCAATTTTATTACTAAGGTGGCTATGCGCAATTTTATCGAAAAAGAAATTGGTGGGGCCCATACGTACAATTATTAGTTTCTCTTCTCCTTCTTCCTCCCGAGACTCTATCCACTTCTTCTTCGTTTATCATTTCCATCTCCTCTAATCATTTCTTTAAGTTCTTCCGGTGATATGATATTTTCTAACCATACTTCCGATTCTTAGGAGTTCTAGAGGCAAAGAGGTAAGTTTTATCTAATCTATTTCTCTTTTTCTCTATTTTCGGACCTATGGAAAAAAATTAAGATTTTGAGTTTTAATGGATGAATTTAAGTGTGGATGTTAATCTAAAACATTCTTAGGTGGTTTATGATGTTATTAGAACAAGAAATTTGGAGAAAACTAGGAGAAATTCGTAGAATTTAGATATTTGAAAAAAGTTAGTGTTCTTGATGAAAATTTGATATTTGAGCTTGGATTGTTGGTAAAAATTGGGGATTTTGGTGTTAAAATACTCATTAGACATTGAGAAACAAAACACATGGAAGAAATCAAAAGAAATGTTGTTTTAGATATGATTTTAGGATTTTTGGATGAAGAACACGAAGAACATCACTGTTCGTTCTAGAAATTTTCTAGAAAATTTCTAGAAAATACTGTTCACCAAGAAAATTTTTCTAGATTTTCTTGGTTACTGTAGCATTGACTCGGTCAACGTTACTGTAGCATTGACTCGGTCAACGTTACTGTAGTATTGACTTAGTCAACGATACTGTAGCTACGTTGACCGTTGACCGTCACTATAGCATCAATTTTGAAAATGTTCATAACTCTTACATCCGGACTTTATTTTTGTAAATACAATACTGTTAGAAAGTTTCACTTGAAAATTCTAATGTATTCTTTATTTTTTCATCTTATTTGTATTTTAGGAAATTTTTGAGAGTTATTTCCTAACACCTCTCATAATTTAGTTGCAAAAATAAAGGTAGTTAGGGCCACATTCGAGGTGAGTGTGATAACCTTATCTCATCTATATTTCTTCAAAAGTATTGTCATCAAGTATCATAAAGAAAAATTGAGAAGGTGGACTTAAATGGTATGTTGTGTATTCATTATCAAGGACTTGTATTCCTTGTATTTAAAGGTATTGTGGATTTCAAACCTCTTGTTTGATTAAATGTTAATTCTTATAAAATATGTAAAGTTAATGTTGATATTGCCGTTATTATGTTGAGGTTGTGTGAATACTTGCGTTATGGTATGACATTGTTATAATATTTTCATGATGGTGCACCCCACGAGAGAAGTTACAGGAGTTATAAGGGTGGAGATATATCTTTCATGGAGAGATAAAGGTGGATGCGGCCAGGGGGCCGCGGGCAACGATCCACTGGTACCATGGACGACTCGGTTGGTACTGGATTTGTGTTTGGCACTGAATAATTTATACTGTGTATATCATTGGTAACTGATGTGAGTTTAATTCAATGATATCTTTATGATACTAATTGCTAAATTTACTTTTGATTGATAATGTTATCCATTTACTGAGTATTTCATTACCCATCCTGTTATTTTACAACATTTCAGAATCTGTGGCTGACGCTGGGGATTGTCCAGGGGAATAACGAGTTTATCTTAAACCAGCCCTCTTGTATTTTCGATTGGTTCCTTTGTATTTTATTATCTTGTAAGCTCTAGAAGTAGCTCTGTGGTCACATAAGCCTCCTAGGATTTTGTGGACGGACTATGTGTAAATATAAATATTACTTAAGGTTTCTTTGTATAAGACCTTGACGATGTTTTTAACTTAAAGATAACTTGAATCAGACTCACTGTTAAGGATGTGATACACAGGAGGCCCTAGACATGAGATTTCAGACCCATTGAAAAACAGGCCGACCCGTTGAGGGCCGGTCTGTTTTGACAGTGCTAATAATAATAATCATCATCATCAATGACAACAGCAGCAAGTAGAACCTCGAAAGCCAAAAATGAGAAACATTCTGTCTCTTTCCTCTCGACCTCAATTCTTCGTTTCTTTCTTCCTTCATTAAGGCTAATAGCTGATATATGGAAAGAAAAAGAAGTCACCACAAAAGTTAAGTAATAAATCAAATCATTTATACAAGTGTTGAACTTTTTAAGTAGGAAAATTTCGTCATATACATATAAAAACAGAAATGTAAAAATAGAACAAGGCTTAAAAATAAAACAAGAGGAGCTCCTTGTATTATAAGGAAAAAGTAATCATAAATATACACGATTACACTGATTTATCCCAAAACAGACAATTACCTTGACCTGTAGAACTTAATAAATCTGTTTATGAGTAGTTGTTACTACCTAAAAATTTTAAAAAATTCAATCCAATATATATATATATATATAATAGGTGAACAATACCCTTGAAAATTTGTAGATGGACAATTTTTTCTAGAAAATTTTCCAAAATGAATAGTATGTTCTTCGTTGTTCTCGTCCAAAAATTCCAAAATCACATTCAAAACACCATTTTCACGAATTCTAACTTAAACATATTCAAATGATTGATTGAAATTTAAATATAATCAGTAAAAGTCACCCAAAAACTTATTAAATTAGAAAAACTCAAATTCTAGAGTTTATACCAAAAATTCCCAAATTTATAGAATTCACCGAAACTTGATTAATCTCTCATTTTTTAAGCATAATCAAGTGTGAAATTATCTTAGAAGAAGAGAATTACAGTCATTAACCCTAGAAACTTTCTAATTTTTCTCAAATCTGAAATTTTGTGAAGAACACAATTTCTCACAAAATTTTCAGATCTGAACTCTAAAAAACAACAAAGTGCAGAAGGAGAAAAAGAGAACTAGAAATTTTCATTGCTACCTGTTGTCAAACAATAACACCACTGTCATCGAAAGGAATAGAGGAACCACGACAGTGAGAAAACACAGAGAGGCACAGTGACTGAGTGAGAGTGAGGTAGCGGGATTGGGGTCTTAGGGTTTTTTGAATGGAGGGAATTGAGAATGAGAGGAAAATTTGAAGCACCACTAATAATAGTACCAACACAGTCAATAATTGTATTCAATGTTTTGAAGGAGTGTAGCTCGATGATGACGATGGTCATACATTTTCTTGAAAAAAATATTTTATATAACATTAAGTTAGAAAATAAATATGTAAATAAAGATTACTAATGTTAAATATTTATAAATAATTTGCCTCAATATGTTATCAAGATGAATAATTATAGAGTGCAAGGAATTAAAGAGCTAATATAAAATGTGCACAAAATGCATTTATGTCGAGAATACATTTATGCAAAATATTTTAATTTCATTGAAAGTAACTTTATAAGATTACAATATTGCACTCTTTGCTAGTTGAGTGCATGACACATCTGACTGAGAGTGGAATGGATTTCATTCAAGCAATTAACACTCTTTCTAGTTGAGTGCAAATGCAGGAAGTTGCATGAGTGAGATATTTATCAATTTTGTCAGCCAATTGATTAACCTATTTCTCTAAGCTCTCTATCCTTTTCTCAATAAGAGTGAATTTGTCTTCAGATGATTGAGTCATGTTATCGTCATCAAGCTCCTCTGGATTTCTCTTCCTCTTCCTCTTCCTTGTTTCAGTTGACCCATCAATGGGTCATTTACCTTTGTTGATTCCGAGCTGAAAAGATAGATCAAGTTCTTCCTTCTTGGCCTCGGCATCAAGAATCACTTGCTTGTAGAAGCTTGTCATTGTTTTGTAATTCTCAGAAATAATTTTGAAAATGACAATGAGAAGTATGTATACAAGGGAAGCAAGTTTGTGTGGTGCAGTGATTAAAAAGGTTTGAGCTATATTTAAACAAAAAGTGAATGAGCTCAAGACAAAAATCGAATCCTCCGTAGGCCGCACACCTAAGTCAAAGATGTTACAGTGATATGTTTACGCGTCCATTGCCTCCTTTTAGTGCAAGAAAGTGAAGTTCAAAGGATTGAGAAAGCCATTGTTGGATATCACTTCAGCTCTTTGCTCGAGGTGTACCTGCATAATCTCAAAATGGATCAATTTACAAAAGCTCATGAATACAAATAGGAAACATAACAACTCTTTTTTTGAAAAACAGACTAGCAATGAGACAAGGCGGGTAAGTAAGACAACAAATCAGCCGTAATTTTGACTTATCAGATTCATAGGGTTGGTATGTAGGGTGTGGTGATGTGATCTCCTTGTTGGCTTCAAGTGCTAAAATCTCTCTATAAAAGCTACCCCAGAGCTTTTAGTATTGCACCACAAAACTTAGTCTCCTTAGAGCAAAGAGCTTTCAATATTCTTCCTCTGTTCTTCTTGTTGTAATCTCCAAAAACCATGGCCCCTAAGAGAATTATCAATCTCAACAATTGAGGCCAAGGAGGATCTCGACTTAACTTTGTGCCTAAGCAAGGATATAGGCAAGAGACCTGTTGAAGGGTCTCTTGAAAAGCAAAAGAAGAAGAAAAAGATAAATGAGGACCAGGAGGAGGTCAGCACTGGCCGTTCCACAAAAGATAAGGTTGCTTGGCTAGAAAGGAAGATAGAGCACCTAGGGATGAAGATAGAAGACTTAGGAAAGAAGATAGAAGACCTGGAGAAGCTATCCAAACATTAGGATGTAGCATTGGCTGCAAGGATAGAGAGGTACTTCTTTTGGACCACCCAAAGTTTTTATAATCAAACACAAAGAAGTGTTGATTGCATGACTACAATCTACACTTCACTCTACCACATTGCTCAATTTCTCAAACTAAAGAATAGCTTGGAGGTGATGCTACAATTCACCACTCATAAGCCTAGGGATCCTTCAACCTCCAAGAGGCCACCTCACTCTTAGGTAACTTATGCCTAAATAATTTTCTGTTTGTTTGTTTCTTTTTTTTTTTTTAATTTAGCATAATGTGCTTTCTTTAGCATTTCAATGAGAAAAAGTTTTTTTTGGGAGAGTGCATCTCAAATAAAAAAATAAGGAGAATTAAAAGAAGTCAACCACAAAAAACAAAAATCAATCATGATTAAAAATCGTTGATGGTAGGAGAAAGCAAAAAAAATTGTTAAAAAAATCAATTATGATTAAAAATCGCTAATGCTCCATGAATTTTTCACTGTCAACCTAAATGTTTTCCTTCATACGTCTTTTTTTATGATTCTAAAAGTAGAAATTCAATTACATCTTATTATAGCACTACTTTTTATATATTCTTTTAGGAAAGAGATCGCATCATATGAGCAGTTTTCCATCTTCTGTGAAATGATTATATCAATAAAATATAGTTTGTCAAGTGAGAAACCTACTACCTACACATATAAGACAAGAAAACTCATTTAAAAAAATATAGTTTGTCTTATATTTTATATTATTTAAGACATTCAACATATAAAATTTAATTTTTTTATTAAGTATATTTAAATTTGTTACAAGTACATCTAAATCCTAATTAATTCTTTATTCAACATATAAAATTTATTTTTTATATTAAATATATTATATAAATCTTAAAGAGAATATTTTGAAATCATATCAGTACAAGAGGATTTTAAAATCATATTAGTATAAGAGATGACAGTAAATGTCACGCCTCAATTTGAGAATATGAACGGCATGGAGATAGACTCTATCCATCGCTGTAAGCCTAACTTCAACTATTAACACGTGAAACAAATACAATATATGGGTTCATTTTTACAACAAATACAAAATTTTCTAGGTATTCTATCTAAATACAGAGCAACTTAAAAACCCAACTAATTAGACTTACCAGCATTCTAAGATAGAGGAACATAGACCTAAAGACTCCGCTACTCTTTATATAGAGACTCCCTTTCTAATACAGAACCTGCAAGGGGTACACAAAGGAAGGGATGAGTATGAAAATACTCAGGAAGAGAAAAATAACCAAAAATTTAAATATGACTTGTGTATCGCTCACAGGGATGGGACACAAAGAGAGACCCTATCCACTAACATAAGACCAAAAACTCACCTCATATATCCTGCAAGTCGAGTAAAAAGTCATACCATACACACACAAGCATTACATAAAACATGTCTCATGAGTGGATTACCAAACTCATTTCAATCCCATTTTCAGAAAAGACTATTAGTAGGTATACACGTATATATATATATATATATATATATATATATATATATATATATATATATATATATATATATATATATATATATATATATATATATATATATATATATATATATTAAGGCTGTGGTCCCCACAAGAAGGACACCCATAGATAAGCACAAATATTTATTATTTTAATATTGTCCACTGACAAGTTGTTCATTGGGAGTCAAGCTCAACCCGGGCCTCAATCATAATATCAACAAGGAGCCCTTGGGAGTCAAATGCTCAACCCAGGCTCCCCACATGGCCGTCACAACTCATTTACCCTTTGGGAACAAGCTCAACCTGGGCCTCAATCATAATATCGACATGTAGCCTCTTGGGAGTCAATGCTTACCTCGGGCTCTCGACATTTCCGTCACAACTCATTTGCCCTTTGGGAGCCAAGCTCAACTCGGGCTTCAATCATAATATCGACAAGTAACCCCTTGAGGGTCAATGCTCAACCCGGACTCTCCACATTGCTGTCACAACTCATTTTCCCTTTGGGAGCCAAATTTAACCCGGGCCTCAATCATAATACCAATAGAGGTTCCTTTTCTAAATAAGAGGCAAAGAATTCAATTGCTTACATGAAAATTATACCTCAAAGATTCACCTTTCATATAAGATGATTCCGAGTATACAACATCAATTATTAAAGGAACATTAGTAAAATAATTATGACCACATCATACAAGATAAAGTGAAAGAGGCATTTATCCCTCACTTACATGTATCCTACAATGTAGTATTGGCAACTTCCTTAACACACACACACATATATATATATATGCATATGTAATTGACCTAAACATTAGGAAGGGCAATGATTTCCACATGCACAAGATGATATCAAGAGACAAGAATAAAGTAATTTGTCATTCTTGTTCATACAAGAGTGATTATTTCACTTTTATAATTTACCAAGGTTCTAACATTTGTAGGGTATCGAACACTTTAGAATCTTATTTTAAATTGAAGAGAAAGGCTTTCCCCATTAAAAAATATCATTGAAGAACTTACTATGTAGCTAAAAGGCATGAGAATGTCCCCTTATGTATTATCTACCCTTTTTCCTACTCAACATAGAGGTAAGCCCTTTTAAATCAATTAATTTCCACATGCTCAGATTAAGACCAATTTCCAAACCCTGAATTTTGTGAATTTACCGAGCAACCATCACAAGCACAAAATTCATGAAATTTGGTAGAAAACATTCAAATTATGCCTAGAATCTTAGATAAAAATTTCAAAATAAAATACTTTGATTTGCTCCCTAAAAACCACTAAAACGCAGCTGCTGCCCAGATTGCCTCTGTAGTTTCTGCAGTCTCAGTTTTTGCTAGTATTGACCCACTAAACAATTCAAAATCTCATGAAACTTGGTAAAAATATAATTTAATGTTATGACACCTTCCCATAAAAATTTCGAAGCAAAATTTGACCTTTTGGACAGTATAACATAACCTTGAGTGAAACTGGTCAGAATCATTTCAGTTCTGAAGTAGTTTCGATTTCCTTATTATTTGACTTAGCAATTGTTTCCCAAACACTATGAAAATGTCCAGATCATAACTACATATGCCAAGGAACGCCTCATAAAAAGTTCAAGCAAAAAGGACTTGATTTAGCTGCATTTCCGTCTTAAAAAGTATACCAACAGAAAAGGATTCTGATTTGGGCAACAAAGCTAAACAAGTGAAATTGGGAGGTTTAATAAGGTTGAATTCCAATAACCTTTACATGCATTTTCTATGACGTCAATACAAGAGGCACCCCACATCTTTATATTAGTTGTAGTTCATTTAGTATCATACAAAGACCAAAAATTCAGCAACAACAAAGACAGCAGTAACACTAAGTTATTCCAATTCCATCATTCTTAGCCTTGCACACTTTGTAAGATTTAGCTACCAAAATCAAAATATGGGTTACTCATTGTTCTCCCTACCATTTCTTAGTCACTCTATTTTACTACCAAGATTATACATTTCAAGTTTCCTTACTTAATTGCACAAATAAGCTTTCTCCATCTTACTCTCACATATTTCCTCATACTTTGATGGTTCACAGCAGAATTTCACATTCACTACACATATATTCACCTAATAGCTTAAATAAACACACCAATACATATTACTAAGTTGCTTCCCATCCATCTCCAGCACAAGATTAATACAAGAGGGAATTTACATCAGAAATTTAACAGAAAATGAAATGCATAAGAGTGGCTCAGTTTCCCCTTTACCTCTTGGCTGCCCTATTTTCCCTCTCTTTACTATTGTTGGGTTTCTCCTCTCCAATCCGTGAGGAAGGGTAGTTCCCAACTTTGATTTGCCTCCTTCTCAGCCCTCGAAAGTTAGATTAGGAGAACCAACTCATTTCCCTTCCTCTTGGATCACACACACAAGCAAATGGAGGAAGAAAAACATGTAGATCGGAAATCACTCTTACCTCTCACAATTTAACTTCAATGACGAGAACCTTCACTTGGACTATCAAGATGAAGGAGGAAGACTACCAGCTAGTGGTGGTGCCACCAAGAATGGGAACAGAGTTGAAGGGGTAGTTGAAGCTCTCCCTTGACATACTTTCTAACAAATTTAAGACCTCCACTCTGTCCAAAATTTCCAAACAAATCCCAAAAATTGCTATCATTAATTTTAATTAAGTCCCTTATTGAGAATTTGTTTAGAAATTTCTCACAAAGAAAATTAGAGAATTCCAAATTTTATGGTTCCACAAAATTTCAAATTTACCTTAAATCTCATAATAAGGTTTATACATTCACCAAGTGAATTTAAAAATTCATGGGTATTACAGTAAATATGAAAATATCCTATAAAACAAGGAAGTTCAAACGTGTAATGAAGTTGGCCATCCTCTACATATCTGATTGGGAACTTCTTAAAGAAACCAATAGTAGAACAGTAGAGAGAGAGGAATAAGAATATACTGTTTCCCTAATCCCTAGTGTAGTACGTTTCATATTAACTTTTCTTTTGCACATTGTCTCCTGAAGGCATTGGCTCTCTTTGCTATTGTTGCTTGTTTCAGAAAGGGAAATATGAATAACAATGAAAGAAAACAAAATGATTTAATCATCAAGTAATGAAAGAGAAACAAACCAAAGTTACCTTAATCTCTCCATTGTTTGCATATGAGGAAATCAAAATGGGGGATTGCCAGATCAAGTAAAATTTTTACCTTCGCTTCCTAACCAGAAATTTTGATGGAAGAATTTGTTTTCTAACTTTCAACCACTCATACTTGAACTAATCGCACAATATAACTCTTAGCCTCACAGATCTATCGACGAAGAGGCGAAGAAGAAAAGAAGAGGCAATATTCATATCTTGCTCAGGACTTTTGCATTTGTAAGCTTTTGAAACTCTACCGAGCTTCCAAAACCTAGACTAGATTCACACTAACCATACAGGGAATCCACCTCAGAGCTACAGTGAAGGTTGAAAGAAGGAAAGAAGAAAAGGGGAGGAAGGGACGGCTCCCCCTTTTGGCTCCCTTTTTTTTTCACTCTTGGGTTTGATTTGTGTGTTCACACAGGCTCATAGCGTGAAAATAGAAACTTAATCAAATGGAGAGGGAAATCGAAAAACAAAGGGTAAGGGTCTGAATTTTGAGAGGGAAACATGAAAATGGAGGAGAGAAGATAGAAATAAAAATGATAAGGAGTACAATCTATTTTTATAGAAAATTATAATTTATTTTATTTAAAAATAGGATTTTAATGAAAGGTAATTAAATTTTATAATTTATTTTATTTAAAAGAATTACTAAAAACTTGAAAATTTTATTCATTTTAAAATTATTTTTTAAAAAAAGTAAAAATTACTTATTCATTTTATTTAAAACTTTGAGACGTTTGATCAACTAGAATTAGACCATATATATCAATGTTCAAATTGTATGTATTATAAGGAAAAAATACAAAATCTTTGAGAGAACTAAAATCATAAACACACTCAATTCATGTCAAATTTGTGAAATTAGTTTGATGAATATAAAGGTATTGTGAGAGAAAATTAATGAAGAATTAGTGTCATTCTAGTTTTTTCAATTAATGTATGATTTTTTTTCATTTGAGGTATTTAATCTAATTTTAGGGAAATTAGAAATATAAATTAATTTATAAAATTTAATATTAATTAATGATAAAAATGTAGTAAGAGATGCGCTAGAGAGAGATAAGAGAATGAGAGTTGGAAAATGAGACAAGTTGAAATTAACGTTGAATAGATGGGAGTGAGGATAAAAGCATCCAGCAAAATGCCAAGAAAAAGGAATGGGAAAATTGCAGAAATAAGATTGAAGCAAAATGATGACAAAAGGAGGAATGGAGTAAGCATGAGCCACTGGAAGGAACGGAGGAACCATGACGGCTGAGTAGAGAGCAAACACAGAGAGGCAGAGTGACTAAGTGAGATTGAGGTAGTAGGATTAGGACTTACGAGGGTTTTCTGAATGGGGGAAATTGGGAATGAGTGAAAATGAACCAGGAGGGAAATTGATTAGGATTAGGAATTTTGGAACTAATTTTAAATTTTTTTATTTTCACTTACTAGCAGTTCTAGCACTGCTGGTAATTGCATAAAAATTGCTGGTAATTGAATGCAGTTCTTGGCAGTTTTTATAACCACTGGTAATGGCATAAAAATTGCCACCAGTAATTGAATACACTTCCTAGTGGTTTTTATAACCGCCAATAATGGAATAAAAACTGCCGGTAATTGAATACAATTCTTGGCGGTTTTTACAACCGTCGGTAGCGGCATAAAATCTATCGGTAATTGAATACAACTCCTGATGGTTTTTATAACTGCCAGGAAATGCTGCATTTTTTGACATTTTACCTTAACCACCGGAAAATTACCGTCAGCAAATGCATGTTTTCTTGTAATGAACTCAACTTAAGAGCTGCATGTACATGATTACACACAAGACTTGTTGACAGGAGCCTCTAATCAACCATTCATAAATCTCATTCACATAATTTCACATACATCAACAATCATCATACACTTCACACACATGCATAATTGCTCTTTAATAGCAGCATAAAGGGTTCCAAACCTTGAGATCATATTAATAAAATATAAAATGTATATTTAGAAAAATACAATCAAGGTAAGATAGATCTCCTCACCTCAAATCCACACCAAAACTATGCTTTAAACTAAAGAAGGAAAGCCATAGATCTCACCGAAGGCCTAGAAATCAAGTTAAGCAAGAAATATCACCAAACCAAAACATAGGCTACCAACCTCAACTTTGTTATATTTTGAGGCTAAATGCGAATCCAAATTTTAGAAAAATTCTGGTATTAATCCATAGCTCTAAAAATGATGAAATTTGGTAAAAAACCTTATTAGTATGCTGACATACTAGGATATAAATTTCAGATCTTAATTCCATTATTTGACCCCTCAAATAACCCTTTTAGCAACCAGATATCAATTCTGTCTCAGTTTCATAGAAGCTTAGAAAATTACTTCATTGACCCATTAATTCAGCTTCAAATGCCATGGGATTTGGTAGGGAGTTACCTTAATGTCTTCTCTAAGTGACATTAAAAGTTTTGGAAATAATACAATCATTTGTGTAGTAACCATAATTCCTTCGCCAACAGGTCAGTTCTATTCTTGAATTGATCTAGGTATATTTTATATGGTATTTGACAAGGAAAAACACTTCAAAAAATTCTAAGACTTTCCAGTTTGCATAATTACAATTCAAAAGCTCCTTATAAAAATTTCAAAATATAAAAGCTTCATTTGGTCCTCTGAATTACATAAAAACGAAGGTATATCTAAACTGTCATGTTTTATTTGTTCAAAACAGTTTTAAACCAACTTATCAACCTTCTAAAATATTAAACGCTGTCCAACTTGATTGTTGTGTAACTTCATGTAATTAAATCATATTTGAATAATTATAACCCCTCTAAATACATTCTTCCATATTTCCTTTATTCTTGTTATCAAGGCCAAAGAAATACCTTTCACTTAACTATTGCTCAAACTTAATTTGATTTAATCACCTTCTTCCCACCACATTGAAATAAAGTTCTAGTTTCATTACTTGGTTCTTTCACCATCTTAGTTTCTTTTATAGTGTGGCTAACATTTGGAGCAAATTCAATGTTTAATCATTTCCCAACACCTAATCCAATTCAACTCATCCAACTTCATCAAATTACCTTTTTGCAAAATTATAAAACTAGTGGATCATGCAAACATGTTAGAATAGTTCAATTATCATCCTTCCTTATTTCCAATTTACAAAACCTATTCTACTTCTTATATCCATGCTATAATTCTGTTATTACATTCATTTCCTTATTTAATTAAAACTCAGCCTTAGATTGTCACTCAACTAATATATAGCAGCTGTTATCCCAACTCACAATTATGATTCTAGAAAGAATTTCCTAGCCCCTTAGTCACACACACTTTAGTACAAAGAGGGGAGAAAATCCCAATAACAATCAATCTCTTCTTTTTCAATTGCCTAGCTGAGAAGAGTAGTTTAATAGCAGCAAAATCCATTTACCATGCTTACCTCTGGATGAAGATGCAGGGCTGTTGGGACCTCCACTCAATCCGTTTATCTGAAGACAGGGAATAACTTAACTCAAGAATTGGTTCCTTCTCGTCAGTCTTCCCCTTTTCTTATGTCTTCGACTTGGCATTTAGGCAACAGGGTTGCTCAAAGGGAAGGATATGGAAGAAGGAAGGCTAGCATGGTGGTGGCCGATGGTGGCCACCACAATAAGATCTCTCCCTCTACTTCCCTCGCATCTTCTTATATTGATTCTCTCTCTCTCTCTCTCTCTTTCTTGCTCTCACCCTTAGTCTCTATTTGTCATTCAAGAAACAGAGGAGTTCAAAGGAAAAAGGGGAGAAGTAAAGGAAGGGTTTTCCGGTATAGTGGTGGCTGAAGGTGGCCACCACGGTGAAGTCTCTCACTCTCTTCCCGCCGTTGAGCTCTCTCTTTCATCCTTACTCATTCTACTTTTTTTCCTGTGGGCATGCAAAATGGGGCTTATGAGATTTATATTATGGTTCCTTCTTGAAGCCACATCCAAGGGTGATAAATGATCTAAATGTCATGCTCTCCCAATGCCACTTGATCATCCTCAGCTAAAATTACTCCAAGCCATACTAACTTGTCATATTAATTTCACCTTAAATATTTTGTCACCTTATATCCTATCTTTTCATTAGTTAGAAATCTCCAAACTACCTAATAAATTTTAAAATAAGCCCTAAAAAAAATTATTATCATAGTATTTCCATTTGCAACTTAGTCCTCATAATTTTTAAAAATTAAAAATCTAAATCCCAAAAATTTCTCTTTAAATTTCTGAGGGCTTACCGCGCGTTGCCTAAAAAAACTAGGGCATTACAGTGCCCATGGCCAACGGCTCTCTGGACAGCCTCCAAACCAAACCCTTTCAACCTATATTTCATCCCTTTGCTTTTAGCCACATGCTTGGGTCATTAGGCACTAAAATTATACTTCCAAAACATCATTTAAAACATCAATTAGAGATTAACTTCAAGATTCCTCCATGGTATTTTGAAAGCCCTTCGTTGGGTTTTCATTTTTCATCCTTACTAAAAAATATAAAATCAACCATGGATTCCTCAAATTTCTCAAATCGAAAATTCATTTAGAACACGTATTACACTTCCTTCAAGACTCAAACAATAGGCATCAAGATATCACCCAAAATCCAAACCTAGGGTCCATTATACATAGAAGAGAAGACGGAGAAGAGAAATCCTACATCAATCAAGAGTGTACCCACGAAAGGATGTTGCTGGAGAAGCCACTCTTGTTGGAGATGGTTGTCACGACCCATTTTCTAGGCACATGACCGGCACAATGATGAATATCCCATCACTGTAAGCCTTTCGATAAATTCTTCCCACAAGTAAAATCGTTAGTCATTATCTCTATATTCTCAAAATACCATTCCTTAATAAATACAAAGAAAATACATCAGATTTTCTTAATTAAAAATAATAGATCCTCAGTACGAAATACATTATCATACTGAAATACAAGCCAAATACCAAACCCCTGACCTAGATGTCCTAGACGGTTACAGAGCAATATACTGTATAACAAAAGAAGGGCCTACCCGACAGCGGGAAGGTCCAACGTGATCTACTCCTCTAGCGGATGTACTTCGGCGGCAACCTGATCTGAACAAAAAGTTTGTACAAACAGTGTGAGCTTTTAAACTCAGTGAGCAAATCGGCCTTGCGTTAATAAAATTCAAATACATCACCAGTCATGCAAGCATATCCGAAGGCTCAAGCTCAACCAATAGACATAGTTAGAAATTACATACAAGAAAAATTCATCCAATTCAACAAACGATACTAGTACTCGTCAATGGCAATATATCCCGGAGAGCGCACACAGGCCGGCTCACCAATTTTGTATTTTTCCGCCATGACGCACAACCTCATCCTCTTAGCTAGGGCGCCTCACGGATTTATCACCAATCCGGGCTATATCCCTACTGAGGGAATCGTTGTCTCCACACTCATTGGTCAAGACACCCTTTAACCCGGGTTTTCCGCCTTGCCGTGAGAGGGGGTACTGTACCGCTCAATCACAATCAATAGTACAACAGTTCATATCATAATCAGAAGCACAATATAATACTCATCCATATAACAGGTATAGTATATAACTATATGATTCAAATTTCATATCATCATG
Organism: Biancaea sappan; assembly: GCA_037074585.1. NCBI lineage: Eukaryota > Viridiplantae > Streptophyta > Magnoliopsida > Fabales > Fabaceae > Biancaea > Biancaea sappan. Next base: position 31,424,302 of record CM073493.1, read on the forward strand.
AGATACTTGCTTTGTCTTATCCATACTTCTGGATTAATTACTCATTATATTCGTCATTCTGAATCCAATTTCTCCCTATGAATCTTGGGAGTGTCCTACGACATACTTTTTATCACCAGTAATGCTAAAACTCTATTAAAACAGGGTCGTTTCACTCACCTGGATTCCGTACGAGTATCACTTCTCTAAATCGTTACGGACAAGAGTACGCAGGTGAATTTCAGTGTTCCGCTACAGAGATTTTCATGAAAGATTACAGAAAGTACGTTAAGATCATTTTCGTATAGATACTGTTCATACGTACGGGTACTATTCATACGGTCACTATTCATACGTACGGTACTATTCATACGGTCACTATTCATACGTACGGGTACTATTCATACCGGAAATACAGAATACAATCTGTAAAAGAGTACACCAGGTAAGTTCCCAGGAAAGAGTGGAGGGTCACACTGGACACACTTAAAAACCAGGTCTTTCCTTAGCCAGAACTTTCCTAGACATGTATTCTCCACAGATTATATTTTATTTCGGTAATCAGAGAATCAAAATAACAGCTAACGACAGTTTTTCTGATGTGGAAGATCGGCCAAAGCCGCAACCACAGAGCATACTTAAGAAAATAACTTCTAAAATTTGAAAGACATAGAAAGGGCATAGTATCCTTACCTAAGCAAAAACGGAAAGGCCCAAAATCTCAGAAGCCTAGCGTCGGAGCAAGAGAAACTTAAGGAGGGAAGAAGAGAAGTTGAAGGTGTGAGTTTAGAAGTGAAATGGAAGGGCCTATTTATAGCAAAAGTCAAGGGTACTATTTGACACTATGCACTAATAAAATATTCAATTTACTATTCATGAAAATGACATTTCTAATAATGCAGTTACTGTGCACCTTACGTGTACGATGGAAAATTTTCGTTTATTTACTATTAGAAACTTTAAAGGGAAAACTATCCTTTCACCTTAAACCTTTAAGTTTCTTTTCAATTCAGTCCTTTCAATTTAGTCCCTGAGGGTATTTTTACACATAAAACGTCATTTTCTCCTACAAACTTCTTTCTAGTTTTCTCTTATAACCAAACCACATCTAGTATTTGACATTTTGATTGTATAAATGAACAGTACCATATACGTAAATAGTAACAGTAGTTTGAAAACACGCATTTATATTTTATTTTTCATGGGTATTACAATGGTGGTGGTTCGAGGGAAGGAAAATATCTTGAGGTGGGAGAGATGAGAGGCGTGGAGAGCTTCTTCAATGTGAATGGGCTTGAATGACCTAAAACAAAGAGAAGGAGTGAGGCGTGAGTGTGGATATACATAGAGACATATTATTGTGAAAATTGTGTTATAAAAAACTCTTGTATTTCAAAAGAGTAAAATTATTCCCACACTGACTAATCCAAGGAGGGGATGATACTTTATATATTAACATGTTATAGTAAGCTTATAAAGAGCTAAGTGAAGAAGTGGGTTCGCGCGCTCACAATCTCGGGCTAATTGTTAAGTTCTCATTCTAACACTATTTTGGGTGCATTTTATCTCGTGTTTAACCTTACCTTTGCTTGAATTAATGTTTTCAAACTATGTTTCTATTAATTTTGAATAGCTTTAGAAATTCTTAAAGTTTTTTGTATTTGAGTAATTTCACGATTAAATATTCTTGGCAATTGATGTCTTATGCTCTTTGGTAGGTTGAATTGATGAAGCTTGTGATAGAAAATGTGCCTGGATAGAGCTAATATTGCTGAAGTGAAGCCACATGCTGTAGCAGTGAAAGGCTCCCCAAGCTCTCCTCTCTGCCACTCATCATTGTAGCGGTGAGCCTTGGATCATTTGATGTTGAAGCCCGCCTCTCTGTCTCTCATCGCTGCGGCGGTGGTTGCGTTTTTCTACCATGTGTTCCTAGTATAAATAGCAAGATGGTTGAGTGTTTAAGGAGAAACAGAAGGAGGTCGAATTTGCAGAAGAAAGAAGAGGAATCATATTTCAAAACTCTTCGGTCTCGATTTTTGTCAACCTAACCTTGAATTCATGGAGATTTCTCAATCTTTTACTATTTTCTGTAGTTTTATAATCATGAGTAGCTAAATATGTTGTTTTAGAGTTGTTATATAACTTATTCTTTCTCATTTTGGTCAACGCATGACAATATGTGAGAAGAGATCATGGTTGAAATTTGGCACCAATAAAATCTGAAATATTGTTTAAAAGTTTTGTTTTTCAGTAATAATTTGTATATTTCTGTATCTCCTCTATGTTTCTTCATTGTGTTTGAATAGTAGTATTAATTCTTTGAGCGTCTTTCACTCTTTTGGGTTATTTTGATTAGTTAGTAATTTAGTAATTAGTATAGCTATAGTTCCCCCAACCCCCCCTCCTTACTTTTGTTACGTGTTGCGTTAGCTTATAATGTTTGGCTTTCAAGAAAAAAAATTATATAGATAACATTATATAAAGGACAGAGAAATTTAGTGCAATTGGAAGTAGGGAAAACCTTTCATTTGTTTTGTTTTAAATGAAATTCCATGACGTTTGCTTCTTTGTAAGTCCTTTCTTTTTGTTTTTGTTTTTTGTTCGTTGTATATGCGAACAACCAAGTAATTTTATTACTAATTTTTAAATTTGAAAATAATACAAAAATAAAAATAAAAAATAATTTTAGTATTTTACATTTTGACCATAAAGCTTTCAAATGTGAAAAATATTTAAAAAAATCCATGTTTTGTTAGTATTTAATTTATTCTTTTTATTGTAGGTAACTAGGAAGTAAATTTTTTTTTTATTTGGACTTTTTAGTCCAACTAAATAACCGTCCCATTCCCAAAGTATGCCCAAATTCAAAATAAAAGAAGCCCAAAATGGTAGATCAGACTTAAATGTAGCTTTTTTATAATTTTGCTATCAAATTTTTTACAAAAATATGAGAATTACACCTAAATTTTCTTTCAAAATGATTCAAATGATCCATTCCAATCGTCAAGTATTATGAACCCAATTAGCAATTTATCGCAAACAAAAAAATAAAGCCAAAAAATACATAAATGTAATAAAAAAAAGAAGCATCAGAAAAGAAAAGTTCACAACTAGCAAGGGAAACAAAAATACATTCACTAAAGTCTAAAAACACATCTGATTATCCTCTTTTTTTAATACTGTTAAATAGCTGATCCAGCTTCTGATGGGCCATCGTTAAATGGGCTTAAAATATTACTTCCAAGCCTACTTATACTTGGCCCACAACCTGACGAAGTCAGCCCACGAGCAGAATTTTTTTTTAATTTTGTTTTCTTCACACAAAATTTTGTTTTTGGTAATTTTAGCTTTAAATATTTTAAAATACTTGTTAAATATTTGAGTTTTTGTATACACAATGCTATTAAATATTTTAAAGTACCAACTAAAGTTTATTATTCATTATTGTTTTAATAAAATTAGCTTTTAAGACTACTACTGTCACATCCCAAAAATTGAGTATGTGAAAAGATACTACTCATTTGATATAATTCTCAAACATACGTTATATACATATATTCTGTAAGGTTTTACATTCAACCTTAATCATTCATTCCACACTACAGAATTATATTCATCTGATAAGCAAATATAGACATACATAGTCTGATATTTCTATCTCATCGCAAGCCTAGGAGACCTATAGAAAATACAGAGCTTTTCTAATATCCACATTAATAAGTACTGGTGTCCCACCAGACAGAAATAGAGAATAAACCCAAGGGGCTTCTAATCTTCAAACGGATACTCTTGTTCTTTATTTTCTGTATCTGAAAAATAATCATAGGGAGTGTGAGTTTATTTAAAAACTCAGTAAGTAAATAACTGTACTATATAAAATATCAAAAGTACAAATACCACATTTACTCATATAATTAATTATATTATACATCGAGTAGTATGAGACTCTAACCCTTTCAAACTCATGAATAAGATTTCATAGATATACACCGAGTAGTATGGGACTCTAACCCTTTCAAACTCGTGAATAAGATCTCATAGGTATACGCCGAGTAGTATGAGACTTTAACCCTTTCAACTCGTGTATATGTTTCATAGATATGCACTGAGTAGTATGGGACTTTAACCCTTTCAAACTCGTGTATAAGATTTCTTAGATATACACCGAGTAGTATGGGACTTTAACCCTTTCACACTCGTGTATTAGATCCCGTAGATCTTTACTCATTAATAAAATAGTGAGAATTCATCACATAGTACAATTGTCATGAGATAAATAATTTCTTCATACTCTTATTTCTACTGATCATCATATACTCCCATATGAAAAATTAATTGCTTATTATCCAAATAATATTGTAAATGGGACTTATATTGTACTTTGACTAGTAATATCAAATTAGCTGAGCAAGGTTATTCACTCACCTTGATTTTTGTCCAAGTTTACCTTGTTCCACACTAGAATTTGTGTAGGAAAATTTCCTAGTAAAATATATTACAAGGAATCATAAGAAAGGAAACAAAATCACGAAAATACGTAAAATTTTCTGACTGCTACAGTAACGGGTTGCTACAGTACGGTTTGTTACAGTGTCGGTTCGCTACAGTGCCGGTTCGCTACAGTAACGTTGACTGCTACAGTACCGTTGACTGCCGACACTACAGTAACTGCTACAGTACCCGAAGAAAATTTTCCAGATTTTTTCCCGAAATTTCTGGTCGCTACAGTAACTCGAAGAAAAATTTCAGATTTTCAGTTGCTACAGTACTTCGAATTTTGCAGAAAATCTTTCAAAAAAATTCATCCTTTCCTTTCTTTTGATTCAAAACCAGAATCTCAACTCTTTTAACCGATTATAACTCAAATATAACTTCTAAAACAACTGAGATTCATGAATTATCATCAAAATCTTCAAGAACAAAACCTCCTCTGATCTTGTATATAAACTGAAATTTAAAGAAAATAATCGGATTAAAGCTTACCTTTGATCCTTACAAAGCTTTTGAACCGAACAAATAATCAGAAATTCTGAAGATCAAGGAAATGATTTGAGAAGAAAATGAAGAACTGAGAAAGAATCTTTTCTGCTTCCTTCGGCTCAAGTTTCAAATATGAGGTTACTATTGAAACTTTATATTAAATATTTCTAATGGGTTATTCAATAACCCATGGGTATCCATAACCCAACATCCAAACTCATCCAGTCAATTTACAATAAATGGATTAATTGACCATTCTACAACCACTTTTCCATGAATTTCACCATTCTTAGAATATATCCCTCATTGTGCAAATATTTAGTCTAGTCATTTAACTCAATTTTCATAAATAATATTCAAAGAGAACAATTAAATATGAAAATTAAAAATGACCAAAATAAATAACTAAAGTAACGTTGTAGAATTCTAAAATACTCTTAAGCGAATTATATTCTGAAATTAACGGGTATTACAACTACCCTGTCACTCGTCCAAATTATATAATAATTTTTTCTTTTGGTTTCAAAATGGATACAAATTTCTCTGAAGAAATACTTGTAAACTGATTTCATTGTTAAAATCAGTTGATTATCAGCAAATTGGTTAATCTTAATATGCATTATAGTATATTTTATTTCTAAGAATATTTTATATTTTTAAAAAATAATTTTACTAAAAGAAAATAATAGATTTTAAATGTGAAATCAATTTTATCAAATGTAAGAGCGAGAACAGTGAGAGGTGGGATTGAGTCTTGAGCTTCACATGTCGGAGAGGTGAGCGACAAAAATTTAAAAGAGTGAGAACAGAGAGAGTGGGAATTAAGGAGTGGCAAACTACGAAGATGATACATTGTTATTAATATTAATAAGGTTTTTATATATAATAAATTAATTTTTATTAAAAAAAAGTCGACTTGCGAAATGTTGAACCCGAGTAAGAGCCAAATTAACAATATTATCTCCCTAGCCAGCCAAATTAACAATACTATATATCTCCCTAGCCACCTCCTCGGTTGGCAAAATGAGAAGTATAATGCAGTGCTAGAAAGACAATTCCAGATTCTCTCTCTCATAATTAAAGAGAATAGTTCTCTCGAACTCTTAATTTGAATCGTTATATGAGATCATCTAATAGTTTAGTTTAATTTTATATTTTTTTTAAAAATTACATGACTAATTTTTTTTTAAAAAAAAGATTAAACTTGTTAAATTAATTATTTAATTTTTTTTTAAAAATATAAAATTAATTTAAATTGTTAGATGATCTTATCTATCAATCTAAATCAAGAGCGAGAGAAAACTATTCTCTCCAACTCAAGCATGTATGGGCTTATTTATCACGATACTCACTTTTTAAAATATATTTTCCATCATATCAAGTATCAACTTTCTAAAAATATTTCTCTCAATACTATCTTTTTATAGATATGACTGAATTGATTGAGTTAAAGCCTTTCAGTCTTGACCATCAACTTCTTATTTTATTTTATTTTTTGAAATCTGGCAAGCATGATAACGAGTCCCTCCCTCTTGATCCAAGATTGTGGCAAGCTATTGTATACACTTCCCACTTCCCAGAAGAGCTTCCTTCATTCCTATTGTTTTCTTTTCAATCTCTATTTCTTTTGCAAGCTTCCTTCAGACTTTTCTCCAATTTTTTTATCTTTTCTTTTCAATCTATTTCCCTCTATTTTGTTTTCTTTCACTGTAATGGTTGGATGACAAGAAGTTGCAAAGTTCTGGTATGGACCAATAGATACGAGTCCATTATATCTTCAAGAGTAGTATATATCAGAAAAAGCGTGAAGTGAAAAAGTAAACAATGTCTCCACTGGTCTTGTTAGTGAAGTAGATCTTGATTATCTTACTCTTGTTTTTTGTTGACTTGTCATACAACTATGATTACTTGTTAAAAGTTCGTCAGCACATTAGTGATCTTCAAGTCAATGCAAACTCCAGCATTTTACCATATTTGCAATTAGTTGGTCTTTATGGAGTGTCTAGGATCGACTACTTCTTATTTGATTGGGCATTAGTAACAATGCTGGTTGAGAGATGGCGACCTGAGACAAATACTTTTCATCTGACCCAACAAGAGTGCATTATCACACTAGAAGATGTGGTAGTGCATATGGATTTTCCTGCAATGGAGGAGCTGTGATTGGGATGTCCGTGTTGTTTTGTTGGGGCTTTTTCCACCTCCAGAAAAAGTTGGACGAAAAAAGATTGTGTATGAGATGGCTTCAGTAACAATTCTGTAGTTATCAGAATACGCAAATGAGGAGTTACTCCAACAATATGCACGCACGGGCATATATCTTACTCATCCTCGATGGTTACTTGATGGTTGACAAATCTGGCATGAACATATACCTGATGTACCTCTGGCTATTACAAGACTTTGGGGAATGTAGGAAGTTAAGTTGGGGCAGAGTGGTTTTGACCCACTTGTACAATGAGCTATGCAAGATAACAAATCTTGATAAACAACAAATTAGCAGGTGTATATATGCATCTATTGCATGTGTGAGTCTTTGAACGGTTCCAAGGCTGAGGTCGATGATGCCAAGCCACTTGGATGATAAGAAAGGATATTTGTTGCCCCCACCTCTAGTACACAAATATGTCATATGCTTTCAATAATTGTTGTTAATTTAGATAAAAAAAATATAGTGCTTTTAATATTATTTATCGATTACATTATTTATTTAAATTATAAATTTAGATAATGATTTATTACTATAATTATCATTTGTAATTCATATAATGTTTTGAAATTGTAAATTTAGATTATAGTTTATTTAAACTGTTAAGTGTAGATAATATTTTATTTAAATTGCAAATTGAGATAATAATTTATTTAAGATTTCCTAAAATCCTTACCTCGCGTGCCATCAGTGGCGTAGCAAGGATCCTGGGTCAGGGGGTGCAAAATATAATTATTAAAATATTATAAGGGCTAAAATCAAAAGGAAGTTTAAAATTTAGAGCCAAAATATAAATTTTCAAAATATTGTATTTAAAACTGTAATTTTATCCAAAGACTTAGGGGTCAAAGTGGAAAGAAAGTTTAAAATTTAGGGCTAAAATGGAACTTTTCAAAATATTGTATATAATATTATAATTTTAGCCAAAACCTTAAGGGTCAAAATGAAAAAAAATTTAAAATTTAAAGTCAAAATATAAATTTTTAAAATATGATACTTAAAAATCTAATTTTAGCAAAAAATTCAGGAGGTGCAGGTGCACCCCCTGAGCCTAACGTGGCTCCGCCACTGCGTGCCATAAGAAGGAGATCGACGCAGGCACTGTAGAGGATGTTGGCATCTGTGATAGAGCTGCGTCTTTCCATGTTTGGTTAGGCATGAAAATGAATGTGAAAATAATTTCTTTCCCTTGTTTGGTTGTAAGAATTTGTATTGAAATGGAAATGAACTATAAGAATATTATTATAATACCCATAAATGTAAAAAATTATATAAATATTATATAAAAGAACATTCGTAAATAAATTAAATAAAGATATTGAATATAATTTTTTAATATATTACACAATATTAAATATTACATTATAACATATTAAATATATTAATAATCAACAAGTCACTAACATTTTTAATAACAAAATATATGAAATAATTTTTAATATATTTTGGCCTAGGTAATGAGGATTAACTTCTTCACTCACAACTCAACTTCAAAATTTGCAAATTGTACACATGCTTGAAGTTTTAAAAATTTTCTAATAACTTGAGTGTGTGTATATATATATATATATATTACTTTCTGGAAGATACAACATTCTTATTAATTTTAACAATTAAATAAAATTAATTATTGATCATTTTTTTATCTATTCTTATAAAAATATTCCTTACACTTAATTTTGTTTATCTTTACTAAAAAATGATATAAATTGTAATGGAATAAGTCACACAATCTAATATCATTACTAGTGTAATGTCAGAAGTTAGAATTAGTTCTTGATTAGTTATTGTTGTTAGTTAGCTTAACCGTTATTAGTTAGCTCAGTTGACTATTAGTTGTATCACATACTTATAAATACCTCTCCATCATCGTGTTCTAATAAAAAGAATTATCTCTTTATTGTTTCCTTCTCTTATGTTCATCTCCTTTATCTCGAACATGGCATTTGAGCTCTAGCAGATCCACCATGGAAAACAAACACAACACCACAAACTATGGTTCCATTAATAGGTCAGAAATCTGCTATTACGTTCAGCCACCCACTGTCAGTGAAATTGCACAACAAGAACTTCCTGCTATGGCAACAACAGATCCTTGCGGCCTTCCTGCTATGGCAACATCAGATCCTTGAAGGAGAAAGCGTTGTTCCAGAGAGGTCAAGCTCAGATTATCAAGCTTGGCATAAACAATATCAACTTCTGTTATCTTGGTTGCTTTCGTCTATGTCAGAGAGTGTTCTGTGTGGTAGGATGCAAATGATCATATGAACTTTGGAAATAGATCTCTGAATACTTCGTATCTCATACACGTGCCAAGGTTCATCGTACAAAACTGAATTATGGAACATGAAGAAGGGCACAAGAACTATAGCTGAGTATCTGCTCAGAATCAAGGCTTTCGTAGACGCTTTGATTTTGATTGGAAGCGAGGTAACTAAGTAGGAGCACATCCAGATAATTCTTGAAGGATTATCCACTGAATATGATGCATTTTCTACTGTGATTAGAACCAATAAATAACCATACACTGTAAGTGAGATTGAATCACTTCTTGCCCAAGAAACACATTCTGATCTAATGAAACAGACTACTGTTGATACGCCCAGTACATGATTGTTAGGATCGAGATTTTATGTAAAATTAAAAGAGACACATGTTAGATCAAATCGCAAGAGGATCGTAAGATCCTACAAAAATATAAAATAATATATAAAAATATATAATGATATAAATTTTGTAATAATACAAAATAATCAAAGTCTCATTATATTTCAATAAAACAAGGTTAAATGTCATACAATTAGTAAAGAAAAAAAAAAGAGAGCAACTCCTACTTTCTATTGTATTTAGAAACTTTTTTATTTCCCACCAAATAGATACTTTCTTCTTTAAAACTTATAATACTACCTCTCATTGTTAGTCTTCACTAAACTAAGTTAAAAATTAAACAAATAATGAGTGATAAGACTTTGATTGTATAGTATTAGTAAAAACTTAAGTTAGTCTAATGACTTTTTTCATCCCAATTGATCTAATAGATTAGAAACATATCAACAAATAAAAAAATAACAAAAATTCAAAATGTTATAGGATCAATAAAATCGTAAAATCGTAAGATTTTAAGATTTAAATCGAGATCCTATTGAGATCCTATCAGATTTAGATCTTACTCTAGGATGAAGATCGTTCAGGTTGTTTGAAATTGTAAGATCTTAAGATTAAGAACGAGATCATGACAATCATAGCCCAGTGTTAATCTGACTACTTTTTCCAAAGATAAAAATACAAACTCAAAAAAGAACTCGAATCAAGGTAATACCTAAGGTAATGGCAATTATCAAAATTTCAAAGGAGGAGGAATGACAAACTTTCAAAGGTATAGAGGCAGAGGCAAGTTCTACAGAATCACCAAGGAGGAAGACCAATCATAATCTGCTAAGTTTGCCACAAGTTTGGTCACTTTACAGCAGAATGTTACCATAGGTTTGACTAGAATTATCAGCCAACAGTCCTTACGTACTAGCAACAAACTACACAGGGCCTATTCCAACTACTCGTATGATAATGGGTGGTATCTTGACTCTGGAACAACAAATCATGTAAACGCAGAGTTGACCAACCTCCTTCAGGGCACATAGTATAATGGCTCAGATTAGTTACATGTTGGTAATGGGGGCAAGTTTGTGTATCAAAAAGATTAGGACATCTTTTGCAAAATCCTCTATTAAGCCTTCTATATCCCCTGCTCTTAATGACATGCTTCTCGTTTCTAGAATTATTAAAATCTAGTTAGTGTTTCAAAGTTTGCCAAAGACAACAATGTCATTTTTGAATTCTACTCTAATTACTATTGTGTGAAATCACAAGGTACAAAAGAGGTGTTACTGGAAGGCACTCTTAAAGAAAATAGTCTATACTATTTTAAAGACTTCTAACTCCATCATTTGCAACAGCAAAATACTTCTGTTCTAAAATCTATATTTGATAGCAATATCTTTAGTAAATTAGTTTCTATTTCTTTTAAATCTTTTATCACTCCTTGCATGATGTGGCATTTAAGATTGGGTCATCCACATCATGCTGTAGTACAATCAGTGTTGTCAAAGCCCATAGACTTCCCAGTACTAAATATAATACCAAATACTCTACGCCTCTTGAATTGCTTTTTATGGATGTATGGGGAGCAGCCAAAGTTAAGTCAAGAACGGGTTCTTATTATTATTTGAGCATCATTGATGCTTTCTCCAAATTCACATAGTTTTATCCCTTAAAAAAGAAATCATATGTCTTTGATATTTTTGTACAGTTCAAAACTATGATAGAACTATAACTAAACACAAGAATTAAGCAAGTTCAGTCAGATTGGGGGTTAGTTTTGTTCACTTACCTCTATTTTCAAAAATTGTGGAATCATTCACAGAATTACCTGTCCTCATACCTGTCACCAAAATGGAACAGTAGAACACAAACACAGACACATATGTAAGATCGGTCTATCTTTTCTTCCTAAAGCTAGCCTTCCCTTAAGCTTTTGGGAGGATGCCTTTGCTGCAGGCGTATACCTCATCAACAGGTTACCCTCACTCACTACCAATGATCTCTCTCCTTTACAAATAATCTTTGATAAATAACTAGACTATTCTTTCCTCAAGGTTTTCGGGTGTTCATGCTTTCCATACCTTAGACCATATAATACCCATAAGTTGGACTTTAGGTCCTTGGAGTGTACCTTCATTGGTTACAGTACCAATCACAAAGGATATAAGTGCCTTGCCCCAGATGAAAAAATTTTTGTATCCAAAGGTGTCATCTTTAATGAGTACAACTTTCCTTATCAACATCTTACCCCTAAAAAATCCTCTATAGCACATTCACCTTCTGCTTCTCCACCAATTTTAAAGTCCCAACTTTTTGATATCGAATTTGCACCTTCCCATTATATAGTTAGTTCTCCTACTAATCTAAATTTGTGTTATGATTCAACAATTCCCAACATTTCATATGACAACAATGCAGCTACTGTTATGCCCGTAAGCACAGATGTTGTCAGATATATAGACTCACAGACTCAAGAATTAGTAGGTTTAGCAAACACAGTATAGAAAAATCATTGTGCAATAGCTCAAAATGCTGCACCACAACCATAGGTTCAAAATAGTATAGTGAACATCATTCCAGAATCGATTCACACATCTAATACTCATCCCATGACAACACGTGTGAAGGCAAGGGTCCATAAACCAAAAACTTTTTGTAGCTAGTGTCATTCCTAGAACTGCAATAAGCCTTTTCAGATAACAATTGGGCAACTGCTATGAGATTAGAATATAAAGCTTTAGTTGCCAATAACACTTGGACACTAGTGCCAGTACCAGCAAATAAATTATTGATTGGATGCAAGTGGGTGTTCTAAGTAAAAGAAAATGTTGATAAATCAATCAATAAGTACAAGGTAAGGTTGGTAGTAAAAGATGATCAATGTTATGGATTGGATTTTCATGAAACCTTTTCCTTGGTGGTAAAGCTTGCTACTATTTGAACTGTACTCACTATAGCTTTGACTTACAAGTGCCAAGTTTTTTCAATTTATGTCACCAATGCATTCCTTAATGGATTTCTCAAGGAAGAGATGCAGCAACCACCTGATTTTACCCACACTAATTTCACTCTTCTATGAAAGCCAAACAAAGCTATCTATAGTCTCAAGAAAGCTCCCAAAGTTTGGTTTGAGAGGTTGGCTACTACTCTACAAAAACTTGGTTTTGTGGCAAGTAAGGTTGATCCTGCTCTACTTATCCAGAACACTGATTAGTCCATAACATACATTCTAGTCTATGTTGATGTCTTGATGATATCTTGAAAATTGGGAACAACACTATCTTCATCTCTCATCTGAAACAACAACTTAATTTGTCACCTCAAGTATTTTTTAGGCATAAAGGTTTCCTATGCTAATGATGGCAACATCTTTTTGTCACAAAGGAAATACATTCATGATCTTCTAACTAAAGCTAAAATGGACAAGGCCAAATCACTCAATACTCGAATGGTTTCAAGAGTTAAGCTCACTAAAGAGGGACCTAATCTCTTATCTGATTCAACTTTGTATATCTCAGTTGTTGGGGCTCTTCAATATGCCACCGGTACAAGGTTCGAGATTTTCTTTTTTGTCAATAAGATGTGCCAATACATGCAGCAGCCACTTGAAGAGCATTGGAGGGCAGTTAAGCGTATTTTACACTATCTTGTAGGAACCTACCCTTTGGTCTTAAGTTTAGTTCTTGTTCTAAATTGGACCTAATCATTTTCTGTGACGCAGACATGGCCAATGATGTGGATGACCACACCTTTAGATTTTGCATCTTCTTTGGTCACAACCTCATTTCTTAGAGTGCCAAAAGTAGCATGTAGTAGCTCATTCCACACAAGAGACAGAATATAGGAGCCTTGCCTTGGCTGTATTGGAGGTTCTATGGCTGTAATCTCTGCTAAAAGAACTTCACATTCCTCTCATCTCTAAGCCCAAATCTACTTTGACAATCTGAGTATGGTTCTATTATCTAAAAATCCCATCTTGCACAATCATACTAAGCATCTTGAGTTAGACCTCTATTTTGTTAGGGAGAAAGTGAAATGTGGGTCCCTCCATAAGTGGAGCTCATGTCTTATAATATTTAAAAAAAAAGGTCAAGTTACAATTTAACTAAAATTACAATCAAATTTTGTGATTTACTCCAAAGTCAAAATTTGTCAAAGTTAGGCACCTCCTCTTTTGAAATTGAAGGGGCTGCGGAGGGAAGTGTTAGGTGCAGACAACGTGCAGAATTAAAGGGGGTTGGTGGAGGAATGACTCTATAAATAGAGTCATTCCCTCCCTTCATAATATGATCCCAGAAGAAAAGCCTCACCTTTGAGAGAAAGAGTGAGAAGAAAAATAGAGAGAGTGCCTCATAAAGTTTCTGAGAAGAAAAATAGTGAGTTCAATTTGTGAGGGTTATTGTTCACAAATTGAAGAAATACTGTTGTAGTATTTTTTTGTGAGTGAGAGGTCCACCTAAGGGTGAAGATTGTATTCCCATTATTGCTATAGTGGAAGATTTAAGCGGCCTACAGGTCCCGTGGTTTTTACCTAATTTGGGTTTTTCACGCTAAAATTTTGGTGTTATTTTTGTCTATTGTGTTTTGGGAATTATCCTGGGTCTGTAGAATTATTTTGATTCTACAATTACTGCGCACACCGCTGTTTTTCCCAACAAGTGGTATTAGAGCTTCTGGTTGGAGTACCATTGAAGAATACCATACGAGTATTATTCACAAATACTGTACGAAGACGTACGAGTACTATTCACGCATACAGGTACTACTCATACATACTAGTATTTTATATGTATTTATACTATTCATACATATTGATACTGTTCATATGTATGAAGTACTGTTCATATATATGGTAGTACTGTTCATACATACGAAATTACTGTTCATACATACAGAAGTAGTGTTCATACGTATGAAGTACTATTCACTGCCAGAAAAGTTTTGGGATCAGCTAAATCTGTTGACTACTGATCTCAATGGAGACAAGAAACATCAAAATGATCAGCCTAAATGGCACAAATTATCACATGTGGAGAAGTAAGATGAAGGATCTCCTATTTGTGATGAAAATGCATCTACCAGTATTTACATCAAATAAACCTGAAGGCAAGACGGATGAGGAATGGGGGTTTGAGCATGAGCAGGTGTGCGGTTTCATCCGACAATATGTCGAAGACAACATGTACAACCACATCTGCAATGAGACTCATGCCCGGACGCTATGGAATAAGCTTGAACAGCTTTATGCGTCAAAAACTGGTAACAATAAATTATTTTATTTGACCAAATTGACGCAGTTGAAATACAGGGAAGGGACTTCTGTAGCAGATCATCTAAATGAGATGCAAGGGGTCGTAGATCAACTGTATAGAATGGGCATAAATCTGGACGATGAAATATTTGCTTTGCTGGTATTGGGCTCTCTACCAGAGTCGTGGGAGACTCTGAAGATTTCCATCACTAACACTGCACCTGATGGTGTAGTTGATATGGAGTCTGTTAAAAGCATTATCTTAAATGAAGAAATGAGAAGAAGATCTCAAAGCTCATCTTCTTCATCACAACCAGATGTTTTGGTTTCAGACTTCAGAGGGAGAAACCAGTCTAGGGATCAAAAACCTAGAGGAAGGAGCAGAGGCAAATCCAATAGATATGCCAATGTTGAATGCCATTACTGTAAAAGAAGGGTCATATCAAAATACACTGCTGCAAGTTCAAGAAGGATCAAGAAAAGAACAAAGGCAGAGGACAGAAGAAAAACAACAGTAGTGATGATGAGCAAGTAGATGTTGCTGAGGAGTTCAACATTGTCTATGATGATGATATAGTCAATCTTACAACCCATGAGACAAGCTGGGTGATTGACAGTAGTGCCACCATTCATGTTACATCTCGGAAGGAATTTTTCTCATCTTACACACCGGGCAATTTTGGTGTTGTAAGAATGGGAAATAATAATCTTTCAATAATTTCAGGTAAAGGAGATGTTTGTTTAAAGACGGAGAATGGTACGCGATTAGTCCTGAAGGATGTGAGGCACATTCCAGATATGCGCCTAAATCTGATCTCAACAAGCAAGCTAGATGATGAAGGTTTCTACAATACCTTCTTTAATGGCCAATGGAAGCTCACCAAAGGATCGTTGGTGGTGGCCAGAGGGAACAAAGACTCCAAACTGTACATTATGCAAGCAAAGCTCTCCAAGGATGTTGTGAACACAACAGAGAGTGATAGTACAGTTGAGCTATGGCACAAACGTCTCGGTCACATGAGCGAGAAGAGCATGATCCATTTAACTAGGAAAAATGCTCTACCTGGTTTGGATCAAGTTCACTTAAAGAAGTGTGATGATTGTCTGGCAGGAAAGCAAAATAGAGCTACATTCAAAAGCCACCCTCCTTCAAGAATGGCGAATGTACTGGATTTGGTACACTCAGATTTATGTGGACCAATGTTAAAGTCACTTGGTGGTGCTCAGTACTTTGTGACTTTCATTGATGACCATTCAAGGAAGATATGGGCATACAATTTAAAGACAAAGGATCAAGTGCTGAGTGTCTTTAAAGAGTTTCATGCCTCAGTTGAAAGAGAAACTGGGAAGAAGCTAAAATGCATCTGGACAGACAACGGTGGAGAATACATTAGGCCTTTTGATGCCTACTGTAAAGAGCATGGTATTCGGCATCAGACAACGCCTCCAAAAACACCGCAGCTGAATGGCCTGGCTGAGAGGATGAACAGAACTTTGATGGAGAGAGTCAGATGTTTACTCTCTCATGCAAAGTTACCAAAGAAATTTTGGGGTGAGGCTTTACCAGCAGCAGTACATGTGCTGAATCGCTCACCTTGTGTCCCTTTAAAGCTAGATGTTCCAGAAAAGGTATGGTCGGGAAAAGATGTTTCCTACAACCATCTGCGAGTGTTTGGATGCAAAGCCTTTGTACATATTCCAAAGGATAAAAGGTCCAAACTTGAGAGTAAGACACGACAATGCGTGTTCATTGGATATGGTCAAGATAAGTTTGGCTACAGATTTTATGATCCAGTGGAGAAGAAACCAATCAGGAGTCGTGATGCTGTGTTCATTGAAGATCAGACCATTGAAGATATTTCTAAAGTCAATGGTAATTCAACTGGTTCGGAAGTTATTCCTCCAACACTGGTGCCAAGACAAGTTGGAGATGAAATACATAATGATCAGCCTGAGATAGGTGATCCAGATGCTCCCGTTGAGATTCCATCAGAAGATTCTGATGATGATGATGGTGTTCATGATCAACCACCAGTTCCAATGGGTTCTCCAGAATTGAGAAGATCTACTAGAGTTCGACAACCCTCTACTAGTACCCTACAAATCAGTATGTGTTATTAACTGAAGGGGGAGAACCAGAAAGCTTCGAAGAAGCAATGGATGATGAACACAAGAAGAAGTGGATTGAGGCCATGCAAGATGAGATGAAATCATTGCATGAGAATAAAACTTTTGAACTGGTGAAGCTACCAAAAGGCAAGAAGGCTTTGAAGAACAAATGGGTGTTCAGAATTAAGCATGAAGAGAACAGTTCCCATCCAAGATTCAAAGCCAGATTGGTCGTCAAGGGATTCAGCCAAAGAAAAGAGATTTATTTTGATGAAATATTTTCACCAGTGGTGAAAATGACATCCATTCGAACAGTGCTAGGGTTAGCAGCAAGCCTTGACCTTGAGGTTGAGCAAATGGATGTCAAAACTGCATTCCTTCATGGTGATTTGGAGGAAGAAATATACATGGAGCAGCCAGAGGGTTTCAAGCAAAAAGAAAAAGAAGACTGTGTTTGCAAGCTGAAGAAAAGCCTGTACGGCTTGAAGCAAGCACCAAGACAGTGGTATAAGAAGTTTGAGTCTGTTATGGGGGAGCATGGTTACAAGAAGACTACTTCAGATCACTGTGTGTTTGTACAGAAATTCTCTGATGATGATTTCATTATTTTATTGCTCTATGTGGATGACATGTTGATTGTTGGCCAAAATATTTCTAGAATTGATGACTTGAAGAAGCAGTTGAGCAAGTCTTTTGCTATGAAAGACTTAGGGCCAGCAAAACACATTCTTGGCATGAAAATAACTAGAGACAGAAGCGCCAAGAAATTATGGTTGTCACAAGAGAAGTATATTGAGAAAGTACTTCAAAGGTTCAATATGGACAAAGCTAAAGAGGTTAGTTGTCCTCTTGCTAATCACTTTAAGCTAAGTTCTAAGCAGTGCCCTTCCACAGATGAAGAAAAGGAAGAGATGGACAAGGTTCCATATGCTTCAGCAGTTGGAAGTTTAATGTATGCCATGGTGTGCACACGGCCGGATATTACTCATGCAGTTGGAGTAGTGAGTAGATTCCTTTCAAAACCTGGAAAGGAACATTAGGCTGCAGTAAAGTGGATATTCAGGTATCTTCGGGGTACTTCCAAAATATGCTTATGTTTTGGAGATACCAAACCTGTGTTAGTTGGATACACAGATACAGATATGGCCGGCGACATAGATTCGAGAAAATCTACTTCGGGCTACCTGATCACTTTTGCAGGGGGAGTTGTGGCATGGCAGTCAAAGTTACAGAAGTGTGTTGCACTGTCCACCACTGAAGCAGAATTCATCGCAGCAACTGAAGCCAGTAAGGAGTTGCTATGGATGAAAAGGTTCTTAAATGAACTTACTTTCCACCAAGAAAAGTATGAGCTATTTTGTGACAATCAAAGTGCAATTCACCTTGGAAAGAATGCCTCCTTTCACTCAAGATCGAAGCACATTGATATGAGATATCACTGGATCAGAGTTGCATTGGAGAAGAAGCTACTACAGCTTGAAAAGATCCATACAGATGAAAATGGATCTGATATGTTGACTAAAACTCTCCCAAGAAAAAGTTTGAATACTGTCGATCAGCTGCAGGATTGGTGGAACCCCCCACTTAGGTCGAGAGGGGGATAATTGAAAGGTGGGTCCCTCCATAAATGGGGCCCATGTCTTATAATATTTAAAAAAAAGGGTCAAGTTGCAATTTAACTAAAATTGCAATCAAATTTTGTGATTTACTCCAAAGTCAAAATTTGTCAAAGTTAGGCACCTCCTCTTTTGAAATTGAAGGGGCTGCGGAGGGAAGTGTTAGGTGCAGACAACGTGCAGAATTAAAGGGGGTTGGTGGAGGAATGACTCTATAAATAGAGTCATTCCCTCCCTTCATAATATGATCCCAGAAGAAAAGCCTCACCTTTGAGAGAAAGAGTGAGAAGAAAAATAGAGAGAGTGCCTCAAAAAGTTTTTGAGAAGAAAAATAGTGAGTCTAATTTGTGAGGGTTATTGTTCACAAATTGAAGAAATACTGTTGTAGTATTTTTTTGTGAGTGAGAGGTCCACCTAAGGGTGAAGATTGTATTCCCATTATTGCTATAGTGGAAGATTTAAGCGGCCTACGGGTCCCGTGGTGTTTACCTAATTTGGGTTTTCCACACTAAAATTTTGGTGTTATTTTTGTCTATTGTGTTTTGGGAATTATCCTGGGTCTGTGGAATTATTTTGATTCTACAATTACTGCGCACACCACTGTTTTTCCCAACAGAAAGTTCTTGCTAATCAAATTGGTGTTTCTCACATTTCGTCCTTGTATTAGAAAGCATATATACTTACCAAGCCCTTATCATTCTCTCGTTTCAACATTCTCAGAGATAAAGCATGATATCCCCCCTTGAACTCACAGGGGCATATGTGTGTACTTGTCTTGGTTTTTCTATATTTTTCGTTTGCTTTGTATAAATGTTGTTTATGTATGTGAGTTTATCTATGTCAGCCCCACTTTAAGTTTACAGGGGCATATAAGTGTAATATCAAAAGTCATAATTAGTTCTTAATTAGTTACTGTTGTTAGTTAGCTTAGCTAGTGTTAGTTAGTGTAATATCAAAAGTCAGAATTAGTTCTTAATTAGTTACTATTGTTAGTTAGCTTAGCTAGTGTTAGTTAGTGTAATATCAAAAGTCAGAATTAGTTCTTAATTAGTTACTATTGTTAGTTAGCTTAGCTAGTGTTAGTTAGTGTAATATCAAAAGTCAGAATTAGTTCTTAATTACTTACTAGCTTAGCTAGTATTAGTTAGTTCAATTGGCTATTAGTTGTATCACATGCTTATAAATACCTCTCTGTCATCGTGTTCTAATAATAAGAATTCTCTCTATATTGTTTCCTTCTCTTCTATTCATCTTCTTTATCTCTGACAATCATGAAGATGTCAAAAAAGATTAAATTATGGTAAACTAAATATTTTGTTCAAATGGTACATGAAAATAAATAAAAGATAATTTATTAAAATAGAAAATGAGCAGACAACAATAAATATATATTGCCTCTAAAATTTCTATGCCAACATAAACACTAAAAATACCTTATGACAACTGAATGAGGTTAATTATAAACTAGGTTTAAAATGTAATTTTGAAAATTTTATAGGGGTATTATTAGTCAATTGTTTGATTGGAAGTATGGGAAAATCTATTTCTTCACTTGAGCGAATGTGAATTACAGCAACCAAACATGAGAATGTTGGCCATTCTCATTCTCATTTCAATTTCTTAGTTCAATTTCATCAACCGAATGTAACCTAAGTTCATTGCATGCCTTTGCAAACCAAGCCATTTTGAGTTCAGTCCTCACGATGGTTAAATTTTAGTTCTGAGTGTATCCCATTTGTTTACATTAGCTGTTAATTTTGCTTCAGTTGCTAATGTCACCTAAATCGTTAATGAAAAATGTTGATATGTTCAAACATGTAAATAAAAGCTCATTAGATGTTGTTAGCTTGTAATTTTAAGTTTTAATCTTGTCCTTGCATTTGTAATAAGTTTCAATTTCGTTCTTTACAATTAGGATAAGTTTCAATTTTATTTCACTCATTTACAAAATGTATCATTTTAATCCTAATTCCTAAATGAATAAAGTAAAAATTACATGTTGATAACATTGATGGGCGCCTGTCTTAGTGTTTGGACACGCTTTTATTTTTTTATTTAATGATTTTCATAATAAATTAGACAAGTGGCATATAAAGCTACATATTATAGTTTTATCCTTAAAAGTTAAATGCATTTAATCTCATTTGAATTATGTGCTTCTCACTTGATGGAAACTTGAAGTTGAATGCTTCACTATCACAAGATGATGGACACATTTTTATCTTTTATCAATAATTTAGACAATATACTAAACAAATGGCAAATAAGGCTAATTATTATAATTTCACCCTTAATTGATTCAATTACTACTACTTCAATTTATAATTTCACCCTTAATTGATTCAATTACTACTACTTCAATTGTGTGCAACTCACTTGGCGAAAACTTGAAATTGAATGTTTCACTGTCACAAGATGTGATAAGGGTGCAATTTCAATCATGTACTCTCCTAGAGTCCTAGTGTTCTGATTTTTTAATATGTTGGGTTGCCTCGCTTGTTTTTCAGTAAAATTTGTGTTTTATAAAAAACGTGATATTTGAGAAAATGTTCAAAATGCCATATAAAATTATTTATACAGCAATACTGAAAAGAAAGGAAAAAGATTAGGTTGGTACATAGAGAATGACAAAAGTTATGAAGTAATGTATTTTAAAATTGGAATGAAATTGACATCTTTGCAAACAAGTGGAATAAAAATGTGAGAGATAAAATTAAAATTTACTTCCACTATATTAGAGACAAAACTGAAGCTTCAAATTAGACATTGACAATATTTGATGAAACTTTATTCACGTGTTTAAATATGTCATCATTTATTGTTAATAGTTTAGATAACATTAGCAGTTGGAATGAAATTGACGTCCATATTTTGTAAATTAGTGAGTAAAAATTGACACAAAACAAATATGTGAAATATAATTAAAACATTTGTAAGGTAAAAAAGATTACTTCTTAATCAAGAATTATGTTAAAAAAATTCTAAATGATGTATTATATTGCAAAAACAAAATAAGTTTGTATATATTTCAAAATAAAAAAAAATCTATATATATATATATATATTTAATATCAAGCCATTTTCAAAATATTTCACTCAAATTTAAATCAAACAAGTATAGCTTATTATTAAGATATAAAGTAATATAGGCTCTGTTTAGCAAAATTAACTTATAAGTTAGCGGATAACTTATAAGCTAACTGATAGCTTATAACTTATAAGTTAGCTTATTTGAAATAAAAGTATTCGGTAAAAGTAGTTGTTAAAGTAGTTGAAAAGTGTAAAATGACATAAAAGTACACATATTTTTTAATTTCAAAATAATATAAATAAATATATCATTCTTTTTTTAATTAAATTAATTTAAATTATTATAAATATAAAATTCATTAAAAATATATATATATATATATAATATTATATATGTATAATATGTTATATATAAATATAAATATAATAAATAAATAAATAGGATATAATAAAGTAAGGGGTATAATATGTATTTTTAAAAAATAATAAGAGCAAAAAAAAATAAAAAATTTTAAACTATAAACTATAAAATATAAATTATTCAAAATAACTTATCAGAATAAATTATAAGTTACTAAAATAAATTTATTTATTAAACACTTTTAATAAATTTATAAACTAATATATAAACTAATTTATAAGATATAAGTTAATAAAGAAATTTTCCCTTTGCTTTGCTTTCATGCGTAGTTCAATTTGCAAAGTCAAATTGATAAACGCGGATCCTCTAACGTCATGTTACCGTGAAATCCAAACTGTTCACTTTGCACGCACGGTTCACCCACTCTCCAAGTTGATGTACTGATGTACTGGTTTCCTTCATCAATACTACAGTTTAGTCCTTTCTTATAAATGATTAATTATAATTTCTCTTTTCTATCCATCTTTCTTGTCCATCCCTTTCAGTCCCCCGGAAAAGTTTCCTCGAAACTTTTATAGCATTATTGATGGACCACAGCTTTTGTAGTTACTTGCCAACAACTCCCCTTGTGGGTCAAGCTAACAAAATTTCTTATCAACATCTGCGCCTAATTATTAAAGTTACTAGGTCAATCAATTAGTATTGTTCGGATCTAAGATTGGCCGCTGTCTTTGAATCTTTTTCTCTTTTTAAAATTATTGGTATCTAAAACTAATTAGATTCGTGAGTTGATAATAGAGGTGCATAACTCTTCTATTATTATTATTTTATTTATTTATAAGACTTAAATTTAAAATTTTATTTAAAGAAAATGAATGTTAAACTATTTAAATTAATTAACATTATTTTTTTTTCGTTTGAACAGAGACTTTTTGGTGTTTATTTTACAGTTGACTATAAAAATAACATTATGTCTTGAACAATTAGATCTTGAATAATATATTCCTACAATAGTATACAAAGATTTATGAAAATTTTTATTTTATTTTATTTTATTTTTTTTTGGAGATATAAAGGAGGGCAAAGCCCAACCACTTCGGTACACAATCCAAGAAAACAAGGCCATCTTTCATATAAAAAGAATAACTAACAAGCCAATATGCTACTTTATTAGCTTCGCTACACTACAAAAAACTGGATGTTTGCTACAGTTAATGGCAAAAAACCGTGGCTAACATAATGTAAATTACAATTGGAGATGTTGTAGAAAAATTAGGCATGGGTTTCATCATTAGTCGCGGTTTTAATGACAATGGTAGCATCTTCTTTGTTATAGCCACTGTGGCTAATAATTTAATTTATTTTCAAAATATTTTTTGAGCAATTATCTTCTTTCAGCAATAAGCCTTAAGGTTGGCTAGGTAGAGCAAAACAATCCACTAAAATTTACTCAGCCATTCAACCAAGACATACAACAAAATGAACAATTACTCATATTTCATATTTTGACTCCGGCATATTACACATATATGTTTATATAACCTAAAGTTGAAAGCTGAAAATAACATTTAATCAAGCATAATAAACTTAGACTGTGTTTGGCAAGGTAGCTTATAACTTATAAGTTAGCTTATAATTTATTTGACTAACTTATAAGCTCGTTAAAAATATTTGGTAAACAAGTTTATTTTAGTGGCTTATAACTTATTCTGATAAGCTACTTTGAGTAGCATATAACTTAAAGTTTTTTGTTTCAATTTTGCCCTTATTATTTTTTCAAAATGCCCATTATGCCCCTTACTTTATTAGATCCTATTTACTCATCTTTTATTATATTTATATTTATACATAATATATTATACATATATAATATTATATATATATAAAATAATATATGATAAAAATATATTATAAATATATATAAAATATATAAAAATAATAAAATATGTAAATATATTTTATTATATATAATAAAAAAATATATATATATATTAATGAATTTTATATTTATAATAATTTAAATTAATTTAATTAAAAAATAATATATTTATTTATATTATTTTGGAATTAAAAAATATATGCTATTTTATGTCATTTTATACTTTTTAGCTATTTCAACGGTTACTTTTACCCAATACTTCTAATTCAAATAAACTAACTTATAAGCTATAAGTTATAAGCTAAAAATTAGCTTATAAGCTATTCGCTAGCTTATAAGCTAATTTTGCTGAACAGAGCCTTACTCAAGGAGAGCTAGCTATCAAAGAAATAGAAACCCAACCCTGTTCATCCATGTTGGACCTTAAGAACTCATCTTTCACTGGGTTAGTATCACTGTCAAAAAAGAAATCAAGGATGAATAGAAACTTCCACTATCACATAATGATAAACCACATGTGACAGAGAGCAGAATAATATTACCTGAGGTAATATAATCAATTTGATTCACTATCATATTGACCAGAGGAGGTTCTGCAACAGGGAAGAACATTGCAGGAGGAGGGCCAAGAGTAACATAGGACATGCCTCCAAAGGGTTCCAATGGTAGGGTGGGGAAATAATAGAACTCTGAAAACAAAGAGAATGTTCATCAATTTTACTTTATTCTGTACAAACAAAATTTGCAGAATCATACATAGTTATTCATCGTGTACTAGTAAGTAGCAAAATCATAATTATTCATCATGTACTAGTAAGTAGCAAAATCATACATTGTCATTTTGAAGTTAGTATTTTCACTAAGTAAGCGTGCAAGATTACTTTGTGCTAAATAACTTTGATTGCCCTGTTATAGGTAATTGATAATGTAAATATGTTATGGCAAATAAATTCAAGAAAAATATTGTTGACATAAATCTAAAGTTTCAGGAATATAAAAGAAAGACATGTAGCTGTTAGCAAGGTATTGATTTAATATGATTGCTTGGAAGCCCAAAAGCCCTGCATAATTGAGACAGTTTTCTTGAGTAGTTAATGCAATTTCTTATTCTTTTTTTTTTGGGAAGTCCAGCTGTGAATTCTCGCAGGAATCTACAGCTAGCTTGTTTGTTCATGTGCAAATATTATCAATATAATTATGTTTTCTCCCTAGTTCTTAAACTTCTCAAAACTCCATAATTAGGTTGAGTTAATGATCAATAGTTCTGGTTTTCCACAAGTCCTAATTTAATCATGTCTTTACTTGATGAAGTGGTTGCTTGAGTTTTCCCGAAAGTTCAAATCAATTATGACTATAACTTCTGTATTATAACAATTGGTCAAATGAAAAATAAAAAGCATTGGGAAAGATGCATATTTTGGCCCCAAAGAAGACTAATTATGTAAGTTCTTGGGGCTGTAAAAGTAGAGCTCAAATAATTCAATCATGATGCAAAAAATTACTGACAGAACCTGATGTAATCAAGGATAACCCCATTGCAGCCCAAGGAAGGGAGAAAACTTCAATTGGGCCTCTAACTCGTTCAAGGGTTAAAGAGCTTGGACTAATTGCAACCCAAGAAAGGGAGAACACTTCAATTGGGCCTCTAACTCGTTCAAGGGCTAAAGGGCTTGGATTAGGCTTAACCACATTGTTGAAAGTGGAAGAAGTGTGAAAAAGATTGTATGTGAGATAGTTGCATTTGTTGAATATAGTTGTAGTCTATTACCTATGCATTTATTGTCTTTGACATTTAGCTACCTATGCATTTATTGTCTTTGACATTTAGCCTACACTACTTGACTTTTAGTTGATGCATTTAATGCATTAGTTGGAGTATTTTGTCTTTTTGTTTTGGAGACCCTCTATAAAAATGGTCCTTGCCATTTGTTGTAAACCATCCTTGAATCATATATGAGATATTGGCATTTTGCTTTCAAGAGGATTCTTGAGTTCTTTCTCTTATTTAACTTCGATTAGTGGCGAGAGCAGCTAGATTTCTTATCACTCACGTTCTTCTTTCTTGAGTGTGGCGAGATCAACCCATTTCTCTTAGTTGTGGTGCCCTTTGGCTTATCAATTGAGTGATTTAGTTTTCTTTGTTTGTTTCTTTCAACCTATCCAGAAAAATTGATTAAGTGTTTTCTCTCCGAAAATCACATCATATTGGTATCAGAGCCACTTCAATTCAGGTTTTATTATTTGTTTTGTGTTTTGCCCCTTCGTGGAAAGCTTAATTTTATTGCATTTTATTCTATGTTTTGCCACCTATATGGAAGGCTTAGTTTTCCTTATTTTGTATTCTGCCACCTATATGGAAGGCTTAGTTTTCCTTATTTTGTAATCTGCCACCTACATAGAAGGCTAATTTTCTGATATGTTCATCTTTATCTTTATTTCTATTCTTGTGTTGTTCTATTTTATTCCAGCTTTTTTATTAAAAAAAATTCATCGTTATTGTTCATTGTTCATCATTACTGTTCATTGTTAATCCGAGTGTAAACACTTAGAGAGTGAACCTACCCTTCACCAAACTCAAACCAACAAATTACAAATCACTATGACAGGAGAAAATAGTTCTGAAGTTCTTTTTGGGCTTAGCCTACAACAAGCTCAAATTGTTGGCCTACAAAGAGGTTAAGAAGAAATGATGGAACAAATAGTTCAACTAACCACTCAAATGGCTAGATTTATGGAGCTACAACAACAACAACAACCAAGAAGAGGAGCTTATGTTGAACACCATGGAGAAGAATCTGAAGCTGAAGAAGGTGATCAACCTAGGCAAAGAAGGCAGCAGAGGGAACGTGATGCCAACATCAAAATGAAGATTCCTCCATTTAAGGGAACAAGTTCTTCTGAAGAATACTTGGAGTGGGTGCAACGAGTAGAGAAGATTTTTGAATATCAAGAATATTCAGAAGCTACCAAATGTCGTCTTGCAGCCCTTGAATTCACTGATTATGCGAATCTATGGTGGGAAAATTTGAAGAATCAACGAAGAAGAGATGGAGAGGAGGAAGCTCAAAATTGGAGATTGATGAAAAGGCTCATGCAAAGGTGTTTTGTACCTGATTACTACAAGCAAGAGCTTTATTTTAAGCTTCAAAGCTTGAGGCAAGGAGGTATGTGTGTTGAAGATTATGTCAAAGAATTTGAAACTTTGATGATTCGGTGTGAGCTGAATGAACCCCAAGAGCAAACCATAGCTCGATTTCTTGGTAGTTTGAACAAAGAAGTTGCTGACTTAGTAGAATTGCAGAATTATGTCTTCTTAGAAGATGTAATTAAATTGACAATTAAGGTGGAGAGACAAAAAAAAGAGAGTTTATGGAAGAAATAATGGAGTATCTAAACCATTGGGGAGTAAACCTTTCCAAACACTTTCCCAAACCTCAAACACTAACAAAGGGAGTAATAAGGAGATATGGAAGAAGGAGCCAAACAAAACTGAAAGTTCTAAGGGAAAGGAGAAGAGAGAAGACAACCAACCCTCTAAAAGAAGTCGAGACATTAAGTGCTTCAAGTGCTTAGGTCATGGCCATATAGCATCCAAATGTCCTAATAAAAGAGTAATGATCTTGAAGGAGAAACAAGGGGAAATAGAGAGTGAAGATGAAGATATTGTGGAGGAATGTGAAGAGGAAGAATATTCTGACGAAGAAGAAGCTGTTGAGTATGCTGATGAAGGTGCTGCCTTAGTTATTAGACGTGCCTTGAATATCCAAGCCAAGGTAGAAGAAGAACAAAGGGAGAATATTTTTCAAACAAGGTGCACTATCGGAGGCAAAGTTTGTAACGTGATAATTGATAGTG
Source organism: Biancaea sappan (assembly GCA_037074585.1). NCBI lineage: Eukaryota > Viridiplantae > Streptophyta > Magnoliopsida > Fabales > Fabaceae > Biancaea > Biancaea sappan. The sequence goes on from CM073493.1 coordinate 31,452,169, forward strand.
GGAGCTGCACTAACATTGCTTCAACCACTTTGGTTGGCAAATTGAAGCTACCTATCATCAATCATCCCTGTCCATACAAGCTGCAATGGTTGAATAATCATGGCGAGATGAAGGTCACCAAACAAGTAAAGGTACCTTTCTCTATAGGTAAGAATTACAAAGATGAGGTATTGTGTGACATAGTCCCTATGGATGCTAGTCATCTTCTACTTGGGAGGCCCTGGCAATTTGATAGAAGAGCACTACATGATGGCTTCAAAAACACCTACGCTTTCGAAAAGGATGGAAAGAAGATTGTGTTGGCACCCTTAAAGCTAATACAAGTACAGCCGAAGGAGGATGTAATCGAGGTGAAGAAGCCTAGTTGTTTTGCTTCTAAGAATGAGTTAAAGAAGGCAATAAAAAGGAAAAACTTTGTATTATTGCTAATTCTCAAGGAGCTAAATCCAGAACTTGTAGAAAAGCTTCCTAAGCTTGTGAGGGAGTTGATAGAAGAATTTGCAGATGTCTTTCTGAATGAACTACCTAAGGGATTGCCACCCTTAAGAGGAATTGAGCATCAAATTAATTTGGTGCCCGGTGCTGCCTTACCAAATAAGCTAACATACAGAATGAATCCAGAGGAGGCTAAGGAGCTAAAAAGGCAAGTTGATGAGTTGATTGAAAAAGGTTATGTAAGGGAATCTATAAGCCCTTGTTCTGTGCCTACATTATTAGTCCCTAAAAAGGATGGCTCTATGAGAATGTGTATGGATAGTCGTGCTATACATAAGATTACCATCAAATACCGCTATCCAATTCCAAGATTGGATGACATGTTGGATGAGCTGAATGGTTCCAAGGTGTTTTCAAAAATTGACTTGAAGAGCGGCTATCACCAAATTCGAATGAAAGAGGGAGACGAGTGGAAGACAGCCTTCAAGACAAAGCATGGACTTTACAAATGGATGGTAATGCCATTTGGGCTATCTAATGCCCCTAGCATATTTATGTGATTGATGAATTATGTGCTTAAATCTTTCATTGGAAAATTTGTTGTGGTATATTTCGATGATATTTTGATCTACAGTCAAAGTTATGAGGAGCATGTGCAACATTTGAAGGAAGTCTTGGAAGTGTTGCAAAAGGAGAAACTCTATGCTAATATAAAAAAATGCTACTTTTGTCAAGACCATGTAATTTTTCTTGGCTTTGTAGTATCTCAGCATGGAGTGGGAGTTGATGAAAAAAAGGTGAAAGCTATCAAAGAATGGCCCGTTCCAAGAACCATATCTGAAGTAAGAATTTTTCACGGGCTTGCCTCTTTCTATAGAAGATTTGTAAGGAATTTCAGCACCATTTTAGCACCCATAACTGAATGTATTAAGGGAGGAAAGGAGTTCAAATGGAGTGATGCAGCCCAACGAAGTTTTGAGCTTGTCAAAGAAAAATTGTGCAATGCACCCATATTAGCTTTGCCTAATTTTTCTAAGACTTTTGAGATTGAATGTGATGCTAGTGGAGTGGGAATTGGATCTGTACTTCTTCAAGAAAGGCGTCCTATAGCTTATTTTAGTGAGAAGTTGAGTGGAGCCAATCTTAACTACTCTACCTATGATAAGGAGTTCTACTCTTTAATTAGAGCTCTTGAGACATGGCAGCACTACTTGTTACCAAAAGAATTTGTAATTCACACACACCATGAATCACTCAAACACTTGAAAGGTCAGAGCAAGCTGAATAGAAGACATGCAAAGTGGGTGGAATTTCTTGAAGCTTTTCCCTATGTGTTGAAGTATAAGAAGGGAGAAACCAACATTGTTGCAGATGCCTTATCAAGGAGATATGCCTTAATTTCCATGATAAATGCTAAATTGTTGGGATTTGAATCTATTAAAGACCATTACATGGAAGATTCGACACTTGTTAAAAACTAAATAACTAAATTTATTATTATTAGTTAAATATTAATAAAATATTAATAAAATTCTATATTAAATAACTAAATAAAGAATTAGAATTCTATAATACAAAAATCTAGATTCGAATAGAAAGAATATAGAGATATAATAGAAGCGAGTAATAATTTAATTCTTTGATCCTTTTTTTTTATTTATTAATTTGGCTGAAACTTATCTCGCTTGTGAGAAAATGGCATATAAGGGATTTTATAGATCTGAAGGTTTTTTATTTCGCTTGGAGAGGCTTGTAATTCCAAATTGTTCTATAAGGGAATTACTTACACGAGAAGCTCACGGAGGAGGATTGGCTGGGCATTTTGGTGAAACCAAGACATTGGAGATGCTGAAAGAGCATTTTTATTGGCCTAACATGATTAGAGATGTGCATCATGTGATTGAAAGGTGTATTGTTTGTAAAAAAGCCAAGAGCAAGGAAGCAGCCCATGGACTTTATACACGTCTACCTGTTCCAGATCAACCTTGGACTGATGTTAGCATGGATTTCGTGCTAGGCTTACCAAGGACACAAAGAGGTAAAGATTCAGTCATGGTTGTTGTTGATCGTTTTTCAAAAATGTCTCATTTTATTCCATGCCATAAGACCGATGATACTGTTCACATTGCCAATTTATTTTTCAAAGAAATTGTGAGACTTCATGGCATTCCAAAGAGTATCGTGTCGGATCGTGATGCCAAATTTCTTAGCTACTTTTGGAAGAATTTATGGAGGAAGTTGGGAACAAAGTTGCTCTTTAGTACTGCCTGTCACCCACAAACTGATGGGCAAATTGAAGTGGTAAACCAAACGCTTTCTACTTTGCTAAGAACTATCATTGGCAAAAACTTACAAATTTGGGATGAATGCTTGGCCTATGCTGAATTTGCTTATAATAGAAGTGTACATGGTACTATTAAACACTCTCCTTTTGAAGTAGTTTATGGATTTAATCCATTGAGCCCACTTGATTTAGTACCATTACCACTTGAGGCTCGAGAATGCATAGATGAAAAAAAGAAGGCTGACATGATAAAAAAGTTACATGAGAACATAAAATAGCAAATTGAGAAGAAAAACTCCACCTATGAGAAGACTGCCAACAAAAGAAGAAAATTTGTTCAATTCAGTCCTGGAGATTTAGTATGGGTTCACCTTCGAAAAGAAATATTTCCAAACCAAAGGAAGTCCAAATTAATGCCAAAGGCAGATGGTTCTTTCCGTATCATAGACAAGGTAAATGACAATGCATACAAAATTGATTTGCCTGAAGACTATGCTGTTTCTACTACTTTCAATGTGAGGGATCTTTCCCCGTACTTAAAAGATAAAGAAGACTTGGATTTGAGGACAAATCCATTTCAACCAGGGGAGGATGATGTAATCAAAGATAACCCCATTGCAGTCCAAGAAAGGGAGAACACTTCAATTGGGCCTCTAACTCGTTCAAGGGTTAAAGAGCTTGGACTAATTGCAACCCAAGAAAGGGAGAACACTTTAATTGGGCCTCTAACTCGTTCAAGGGCTAAAGGGCTTGGATTGGGCTTAACCACATTGTTGAAAGTGGAAGAAGTGTGAAAAAGATTGCATGTGGGATAGTTGCATTTGTTGAATATAGTTGTAGTCTATTACCTATGCATTTATTGTCTTTGACATTTAGCCTACACTACTTGACTTTTAGTTGATGCATTTAATGCATTAGTTGGAGTCTTTTGTCTTTTTGTTTTGGAGACCCTCTATAAAAAGGGTCCTTGCCATTTGTTGTAAACCATCCTTGAATCATATATGAGATATTGGTATTTTGCTTTCAAGAGGATTCTTGAGTTCTTTCTCTTATCTAACTTCGATTAGTGGCGAGAGCAGCTAGATTTCTTATCACTCACGTTCTTCTTTCTTGAGTGTGGTGAGATCAATCCATTTCTGTTAGTTGTGGTGCCCTTTGGCTTATCAATTGAGTGATTTGGTTTTCTTTGTTTGTTTCTTTCAACCTATCCAGAAAAATTTATTAAGTGTTTTCCCTCCGGAAATCACATCAGAACCTTCATATATACATATAACAAACTAGATCAATGGGGAAGTAAGAAGAATTCATTATTGTTAAAATGTGCTAAGTCTTTTGTACAATTTTCCAAGACATAAAATAGAAACTTATGGTAGAGACTACAACCAAACAAGCATGAACCATAAAAATCATCATCAAACACTACAAAAAGCAATGCTATATCACAATAAATACCTCTAACTAAAACCTGTATATAATCCATTGAACATGAATATATGAACATTTGGCAAATATCAATTATTGACGGTCGACTAATAACTTTTTGCTTCAAATTTAAAAAATGTTCCTAGACCCTAATGGTCAACTGATAGTTATTGAAATTAAATTTAATTTTTAAACAGAGAGTGCCCGATCGACTGGTTGCAGGCAAGCAGTTGACTGGTAGGTTCACTGAGTCTTGGCTAATTTCAAACCCAAGAGCAACCAGTCAACTGTAGTTATTGGGATTTAGAAAATAAGCTTTTTCAAAACATTTAAATTTTCTGAGACCCAATAAACTTATATAATATTTGTAAATTCTTTTCCAACTTAAATAGAGTTTTAAAGGAGTTTTTCAATCATTTTAAAAACTCTTTCTTGCCATTATATTATTTTACAAATTAATCTAAGTCAGGCACTAAAAAGATAAAATTACTTCTCTTGCTCTTAATGCTTTGGCTTGATCAAAATTATTGAAATGATTAGATGTTATAAATAGGAAATTTATTTGTTTTAATTTGTTTGTTTTCATCAAAACATAATTTATTAATTTTTCACACGCAATGGGGTCAACACCTCAATGGTGAAATTTTTATTTTGTCCTCCGATCAACTCCCAGTCAATCTTAGTAATGACAAATTCGTAAATTTTCCTACTCGAGTATTTGTCATACTCTAGGTACTATGTTTTTTTCATTATTACATTTTATTCCCTTCTCGGACTTAGTAAATATCTGGCTCTCTTGATGTCACATGTCAGCTCACTCAATTTCTGTCACTCATTACTTTGTACACCTTGTCATTTCTAATCCTCACATTTCTTTATCAAGCAATGGAAAAAAAATTCCTTGGTATTCCAATTACTTATTAAAATCCAAATATATTAACACCTGAAAATTATGGATGTTACATAAGAGGACAATATTTTTTGAATTTTTGAAATTATTTTAGAGAAGAGGTCAAGAAGAAATTTATTTTTTGATTTTTATGAAAAGAGAAATAAAACTTTTTTTGGGTTATTTTTGGGTTTTTGGATTTTATGAAAAGGAAAACTAAAGTAAATATTTTTTGGAATTTTGAAATTTATGAAAAGGAAAATAAAAAGCATTTTTTTAATTTTGAATTTTATGAAAAGTAAGTTTTTTAATTATTGGACTTTGAATTTGTGAAAAACAAAATTAAGGAAATATTTTTTGAAATTTTGAATATTAAAAAAAGAAAATGAAGGACAGTATTTCAAAACCTTTAAATTTTCAAAAAATAAAAATTAAGAGGAAATTTTAGTTCTTTATTTTCGACTTTTCTAAACAAGGTTAAAAACTTTTTGTTTTCAATTTTAGAACTGAAAATAAAATTAATACGGAGGAAGTACTGATTATTATGTTTTTCATTTTTTTTGAAATTTGATATGCATTAGACATTTGGGACCTAGAATTCAAACTCACTTAGATCAACATTGAGTAAAACTGGAAGAGAAACATGACCTCACGCAGCCTCAAGCGACCCCACTGATCGATATCGTAAGCACTTGGAAAGACATTAAATCATACACAACAGCTCTAAACAAAACCAATTAAATTTTATTTATGACTTGCTTTTTCCTTTTTCTCTTCTTTTCCATTTTTTAAATTATTTTATTAAAAAATTATTCTAGGATTGTCACACGAAGCAATATCAACAAATGCCTATAACCATAAAACAATAACACAACTAGAGACTAAAATAAAATAAAATAAAAGACATTGAAGGATTAAAATGTAAATAATAAAAGAAAGGGACTTAAATGAAAGATTACAATCTAAGGGGAAGGGTCATCCAATATGTTAAAACAATAAAGTGACTGAACTGAAATAAATAAAATAGAGGGACCTAATTGGAAAAAAAGGGACTAAAGGGAAATGAAAATTTCTAACTTGACTCAAAGTGCAATTTTGTAAACTGTTAGGGCTCAAAGCTGTAATTTTCTACAAACTCCAATCCTTGGATTGTTCCTTCCAATGTTTAAATAGTCAAATTAGTAGTAATTAAAAAATATTAAAAAATAGTTATATAATTAAAAATATTAAAATATTTTACATAATTATAAAATTTATGAGAAAAAAAGTACAATTAAGGGAAAGAGAATAATTTCTAATGAATAAAGGATCATCATGCTTGTTTAATGAATATTAAAATACTTTGTCTAAAAAAGGTGCAATATTAAAATACGTACCTTTCTTAATGAATATGCATAGATTGGATTATAGCTTTATGCAATTGAGTGAATGGAGGCTAGTGAGGGTCCCACAACATGATAATGTGTTGCCAAGAAAAATTGAATGGGATCTAAATCCATTCAAGCTCATAGGAGAGTTTATGTGCTTTTAGAATTATAACTATAAAAATTGTAGTTAAAAGTAAATTTTATTACGGTTAAAATCGTAACTAAATTCACTTTTAGTTATGGTTAGAACCTTGGCTAGATGCGTATAGGAGGAGATCCGCATGCAATTGAATGAGGGAGTAGGGATTATAGGAAAATGGAGATTCACTTCCTCTCTTTCTCTCTCTCTCATTCACATCTTGTTTTGGATTTCTACTCTTTGCAGCTATGGAACTTGTAGAACCAGTCACCCAACCAGTTTTGCCAGCTTAGCAGGTTTGAAACTGCTTCAACTAATTTCGTACCGATTTGAGTTAAAGGCGAGTTTGTTTAGCCAGGCCTAACCAGACCCTGGGCTAATTCACAGTTCAGCCAACCGAACTGGTAGGTCCAAGATGGACAATCATCTTTTTTTATGTCCATATTTCCTACAATACAAACAAATCAGACCTATTATTAACAACATCAGAAAGAAAATAGAAAAATAGAAAGGGACCACTACAGGGAAGAAATGGAAGAAGGAAACAGGAAATCAGATGGTGATCAAGTTGCTGACATGGCAAAGGGGATGAAATTATCTGTTGCTAATAGAGAGCCACGTTAAAGGAGGATGAGAGGTGCTGATAAGGAAAAGAATGGGAGGGGACTACTAGTTTGTTAGAATATTTTGGTTGTGTATGGCCAATTAGACAAATTAGTTATTGCTATTTTGTTTTTTCTATTTTCGTTATTAGCTGGAATAAATATAGAGAGAAGAGGAGAACAGGGGCATTGAAGAATTGTATTGGCTTTGCTTGGAGTATTTTCCCCTACTCGAGAGTGGGATTTTCTACTTGTATTTTCCTATCTATTGGGAATAGATACATCATCATCCATCTTATTTCATTCTCTGTCTTTCCATTTTTAATATTTTCTTCTATTATTTTTGGGTTCATAACATAATCCTTCATATTCCACACAAAATTCTTCTTCCCACTCTAGTGCAAATTCTTGCGAACTTTCCTCTCTCAACCTTACTTTCATCATTCAACATACTCAATGTATTTACATCCACCTTCAAAGTTCTTCCAAGACATTCTTCACCTCCAAAGAAATGTCCTATTGTAGTATTTGATTGGTAGTCCAAGTACTCTTGTCTACTGTGCCATCATTTTAATTTCATTGTCAAAAGGATCAAAGTCTGGTTAATCTCTGTCTTTGCACCATCGGTTGTGCTTTGAAATCACCCATGGCCCTTCATGTAATGCAAAATCATAGTGATTCTTCTTAGAGAATCTCACAGTGAAGTAGTCAAATTCTCCAGATCAATCACCTCTATTCTTCCCTTTGGGTTTCATATCTTTTCAATTTTGTTCCTCAAGAACCTCATCCCTATTTTTGTTTCCCAATAGCTTCACAATTACTGCCAATTTCCATGGTTTCCGCCATACTCGTTTCTCTTTTGCTTGTACCTTCACCCTCAGACAATATATGTGTTCCTCTATGCCCTAGCAAATTCCTGTTCACAATCCTCTTCACTCTGTCTCGGGAAAATCTTCCTTAAATTCTAGATATATAGATATATATATATATATATATATATATATATATATATATATATATATAGGGAATGTAATACATATTTGAACAAAAGAGGATAATAATTGGCACATTAATATGGACCTATTAATTAATTGGTGTTGTTATCCGACACGATTATTCTTTAGAAGTCAATAAAAACAATTGCAATTAACATAACAATGATATTTTATATTTGTTGATGGCTGCTATGTGTGTGTGTATCATACATATATATATATACATATATATATATATATATGTATGTATGTATATTAATAAAATATGCTAGCTAGGTTAAACGTCTTCATCTATGAAACAATAAAAAGGATGCCTTTCTTTTTTTGATTTTTCTTGAAAGATTCTTATAGAAGTATACAAATATAATGAGAATTGTCTAATCTTATGCATGCACCCATAATATGACAGGTCTTCCTTTACTTTTTGTTTTTCCCTTTTTCCTTTTGGAATATCTGTCATGATGTCATCTCCTTTCTCTCTGTCCCTCATTCTTAACTCACAGAAATATGGACATGCACATACCGCGCGAAATGGGCAATATTTTAGAGATATTTGAATCAAATCTAATTTAAGAACTGATTTTTGGGGTTAAAAAATGTAAGTATATGTCTAATGACCAATTTAATTTTGAAACTTAAACGATGAAGATCCTTGAATAATTTTATTTTAATTTCTGTAACACGTCCTCTTACATGAAAGCCGTATCTAATTTTTGAGCTTGAAGTGTGCATAGGTTATTATACTTTGTACTAATGTTTTTTGTATTATTAAGAGAAGGGGAGTTATTTATATTACAAGTTAAACTCTTGACCACTTGATCATGGAGGTTTTGATATCATGTTAGAAAAATCAATTTAAATAAAAAATTGAAATGTAAGTGAAGGTCAAAATCAAGGCCTTGAATAGTTTCATCATTATTACTCGGCTCACACCAATTCTCCAATTTATCCACCAATTTAGGGGTGAATTGGCTAGTTCTTTTAGCCCCGAGTCTTGGGGGCTCTAAACCAGAGAACTAGTTGGTTTTTTAATTCATTGATTGAACTAGTCGATCATGTTCGATTTATAGAACATAGATGATGGTCTTTGAATAGTTTTATTTTAATTTTCTTTTGACAAAGTAGAAATCTTATTTTGGATAGAATGAATTGTTAGCATTATATATATATATATATATATATATATATATATATATATATATATATATATATATATATATATTATTTTATAAATGATATTTAGAATGCTAACAATTTATTTGAGTGGACTAACATATTAAGTATTATATATTTATACACATTTTGGGACATATATATTGGGTATTATCTTTAATTAGGTCTGTGATAAGATTTTCTTATATTTTGTATTGAGGGACCTATTTGATATATTTTATAAGTTAGTTTAGGGTGTCAGTGTAAATATTTTATATGTAGATATTGGAATATAAATAATAACAGTGATGATGTGTTATTATAAAGAGAGTCGACCCATAAGTATGATGGACTGGGTAGTGATTCTCTGAGTTATATAAGGGACTTGTTTTGGTAAGAATTATGTTTGTTCATTTTTGATTAACATCATGTAAGATTTTAGCTGAATATTAAGAGTCATAGCTAAAATCAAAGTGACCCAATTCAAAGAAATTGAATTCCCATTTACGAAGAGATTAATATTCTATTTATGAATTGATAAGCCACTTAAGGTAATTGAATTAAAAATACAGTTATTTACTTTAATAGCAATTAAAGTATAACTATTCACTTTTCCATGTGACTTTGTCTATTTGTTTCCTTCGGTTGCTTGATGGATGCTTCAGATTTAATGTTGGTTGCATATAAATTGATCCTCTCTTTGCCTATTAGAGTTACACATACATACACACTAAAGAATAAGTTTCCATCATAAGAGTTTGTGTAACTAAGGAAGGTCATAGTTGTTCTCCTTCAACAATCTCCAATGGCTAACCCTATTTCCGCATCAGGTAACGATGGTAATTATTTGTGAACATCATATTACTCTAAAGATTCTAGGCAATTCTTGTTTATGTAACATAAAAGATTTATTTGCATAATTCTGGAGAATAATTTTACATGTGGCATCAGAGAATGGTTGAAGAATATATATGATTTTCCATTAAAATACTTTCTGTTATTTTGTATCTATTGATAATGTTGTCTCAATTGATAATGTAAAAGAACATTATATCATGATTTTTCATGACACTATTTGATATATATATATATATATATATATATAAAGTGTTCTACGTGTATGGATATTTAAAGTTCTTATTCTCTAAAGTCGAATATTTATTTCATTTGATGTCTATATAATATGTAATTTGTTAGTCACCAAAGTGGCCAAATTAGAAAGTTAGTAGATGTCAAATTAAATAATTTTTATGTAAAATTGTCAATATCCATGTTATTAACGAAATGCTTATAATGAAAAATGGATATTTTACTCTCACTACTCATTAGTGCTTCAGGATTTGCCTAAAGGTATTCTATAAATAGTGAGGATTATAGAGACAATTAATATTTTTGTTAGATATATTTGATTGTCCATAGACAATTTTTATATTTGATAAAAGTTATTTATTTGTCTATTAAGCATAGTATCATTTAATTTATGATATTATATTAAAGTATCTATCCAAAGGAGAGCTATGATATACTTGGTTGTTTGATTATCTAGATTCATAAAGCAAATCTAATATTTTGAGCATCTATTTATTATTATTTTGTAGCTATTTCTCTTCATTCACATGCTTCATCTATTGCTATATTTAATGGGATAAACTTCTTTGAATGGTGCGAACAAGTTAAGTTCTATTTATGTGTTAACTTATGGCTTAAAATAATTCTCCCAAATCTTAGTTAAGCTACTCAACACCTACGCAATTCCTTGTGTAGGTTAAGCCTAATACAACCAACCTAACTTTGATTAAACAAGATTAACTAATATCCCTATCAGTTAACAAGCGAAATCCCTTAGGTTAAGGTCATGCACTCGTCTCTTCCAATTCAGAGTTTCACTCTCACCTCCCTCTCCTGAGATCATTAAAAGAAACAAACAAACTATAAAGTGATGAAGTTCATAGCAAGTTTAATATAGATGAATGAAAAAACATGTATTAATCAAAAGAAATTACAAATACAAAGAGATCACAATCCCTAATCTGAAATTAGGTTCATAGTAACTCTAGCAGGAGAAAATTAGCCATACATGGCCTTAAAACTACAGAAAATAGTAAAAGATAACGAAAACTCCATGAATCCGAGGTTGGGTTGGTAGAAATTAGGCTCGGAAAGCTTCGAAATGGGATTCCTCCTCTTTCCTATGCAAAAATGGCATTCTCTGGCTTTCCCCCAAGTTAGAATACCCTTAAAAACCTATTCTGGCGCTAGTTAAACCAGAATATAATGCTACATAATGCGACCCACTGCTATAGCGGTAGCAGGCAGAGTTTCGGGCTTAAAAATACCTTTTTCCAGGAGCCACCACTATAGCGGTGAAGATCCACCGCTAGCAGAGAGGATGATTTCAAAACTCTTTTTTTCAGCATCCACCGCTATAGCTGTGAAATCCACCACTATAGCTGTGGAAGACAGACATCTCTCCAGCATCTTCAGAATTACAGCTTTGACATTTCATCTTCTTGCACAAACTTGTTACCAACTCAATCTACACCAAAAGGCAAATAACACCATTAAATTTCAAGTCTAAGACATGAAATTACTGAAACTAATCTAAAATCTAATAAAACATAAACTAATCTAAAACATTAAAAAAAAAAGGTTAAAAATCACAAGCCAAGGCAAGTAAGAGATAAAAAGATAGGGCATTTAGCACAAAAATGGTACTAAATTGAGAACTTAACACTCCCTTAAACTTGAACTTTTGCTTGCCCTCAAGCAAATTGACCCTCACACAAAACAAGGGGCAAAGCAGAAATCAGATATGTAAATTTACAATTAGGTTTTGAAAGCAATTAGATTTTTCAAAGAGAAAAGAGTGGAAAATGCTGAGAAAAACAGAACCATCTATTAAAATTAGATCCAGAAAATGCTTTTACTAGACAATAACCATACTTGCAATAATAACTTGGAGATTTAAATAAAACTCAAAATAAACTTATTGAACACATCAGAATCCTCTTAGAATAATATACAGTTCCTTGAATTAATCTTTCTATTTTGTATTTTTACATACTCAAGGGTTTTCATTCCAAATTCCAATGTCATTCAACAAACCAAACAAGAGATGTAGCCAGTAGGAAGCAAAGACCGTGTGCCTAATCCACGTAGCTCGTCCTACCCCTTCATACCCAAAGAGAAAATTACATAGTGAGAAAAGTGCCCATGCGCCTAATCCACACAATATTTCCCTACCCTTTCATTCGCTCATACCATCTGAAATTAAAGTTTATTGGTTGAAACAATGTTTGTGCACCTAATCCACACAACACCACCTCAACTTAAACCATGCCTTCCAGCTAGCTAATTATTCACATTTGTATAAATGTAACTCCAATTTTTTTTATTTTCTTTCAAATCTAGAATGTACACCCCTTATTAAGCTTATTTTTTATTTTAGGAAAGCTTAACTCAAGCTAAAGTAATTGTTCTAAGAGTTTCAAGACTTCAATTAGCCTAAAATGAATTTTTAATAAATCTCCTATTATTCTTAAAAGCAAGGCTAACTCTTTATAAAAAGCAATTCAAAGATCTTAATTTCACCAAAATTTTCTAATTTAACAAAAACATTTTCAGCTCTTTCCCTTATAAAGATTTAATCACAACAAAAATTTTAAAAATTTTTGAAAACCTGACATATCTAAACTATGCTTTACACACCAAACATACTAACAGACAAAAACAAACCCAAACAAACCCAAGACACAAAACGCCTCTCCCTTAAACTTAAATTTGACAATGTCCTCACTATCCCAAATCAGTACAACAAAGAAAAAGAGCATACCAACATCACAACAACAAGAAAAGAAACACCATAGATAAAATAATCAAAACAAGAATAAAATAATAAAAACTACGAAAGAGAGAAAGAAAACTTAGGTTACCTCACAAGAGCGCTAAGTTTATAGTCTTCAGCCAGACTTTACCAGGGTGCCTATGCTCAAGGTGGATCTTCCAATTTTTGCCACTTCTTAAATGCTTTTAGATAAGTAACAACATTGTTTACATTGTCAAAAGGTTTGAATTTAATGGGATCATTACAAAACTTGGCATAAGCCTCTCAAATTCCCAGAATTCCCTTTGTTCTTTTTCCCACATGTTCTCCAAGCAATCTTTATTCATCTCATCATGGAAATGCTCCTGAGAATCATCATCAATCATCTTCAAAGAGTAGCATTCCTCCATGTCCTCGGAAGCTTTCTTTACCTTGTTCATGTTAAAGGTTATCTCTTGATTGTTGACTCGCATTGTTAATTCACCTTTATGAACATCAGTTATAGTCCTCACAGTAGTTAGAAAAGATCTTCTCAAAATGTTGGGATCTCCTTGTCTTCCTCATAGTCTATGACAATAAAATCAGCGGGAAAATTAACTTGTCTACCTTGAGAAGTACATCCTCAATAACTCCATTTGGATAACATAATGAACGGTCAGTCAGTTGAAGAGTTACTATGATGGGATGAGCATTTTCTAAACCCAGTTTCTTGAGAATAGCGAGCGACATCAAATTTATACTTACTCCCAGATCACACAGTGCTTTTCCAGAAAAATTGCTCTCAATGTTACATAGGATCACAAAGTTATCCAGATCTTTCATTTTGCTAGGAAACTTCTTTTGGAGAATGGCGCTGCATTCTTAAGTCATAGCAATAGTTTCAAACTCACCCAAGTATCTTTTTCTTGACAGAACATCCTTCATAAGCTTTGCATAACTGGGCATTTGTTCCAATTCCTCTATGAATGGGATGTTGATATGAAGTTGTTTCAAGATCTCCAAAATTTTTTTATATTGCCAGTCCAGATTAAATTTTTTATGCCTTAGAGGATAGGGCATTAGTGGGACAAAATTCTCAACCCTCACATCTTTTATTGCATTTCCATTTTACTTTTGGCCTCTAAAGCATTCTTGAGGCTCGATAACTTTTTCATTATCTTCTTTAGTGACCACTTCTTGCGTCTAATCATGTTGTTTGACAACCTCAAGAAGCTCCTTGCCACTCCTTAAGGTATTGACGTTACGTTGCTCTTTCCCCTCCCTTCTTGGGTTACTTTCAGTATCACTAAGGAGATTAACTTTCAGCTATTGTTCAGAGCATTTTCCAATTGACCCATTTGAGTCTCTAAGTTTTTAATGGCCACATTTTGAGCCTGAAACATTGACTCACTTCTTTTCATGAACTTCATAAACATCTCCTTCATTGATGGTTTCTTTTCCACTTGAAGCGGTGGAGCTCTATTTTGAGGAGTGTAATTACTCTGGTTGCTGAATCCAAGAGGTTGAAAGGCCTACCAGAAGATGAAGATGTAGAAGTAGGGTTTAGGCATTAATTATTACTCCAGGAGAAGTTTAGATGATTTCTCGAGCTTGGATAGTAGTTGTTAGGATATGGGTTATTTGGATTCTCTTACTGACTACCCATATAATTTAACTGCTCCGGTGAAACAAATTCCTCACAACAATCATTAACATGAACCCCACCACAAAAATCAGATTTGGGCCTTGGAGTGATTACAGCATTCACTCTTACAGTTTCTTGTTGCCTCGCACATAACATATTGGCCTTCTTAGTCAATGCTTCATTCTGAGCCAAAAGAATATTGAGGGTATCCAATTCTAGCATCCTTTTCTTTGCACCGCTTCTTGCTCAGATGGAAGCATTTTGACTAGCTCCCATTGCTTCAATTATTTTCCGAGCTTGTTCAATGGATCTTGCCATCAATGCACTGCAGCTGCGGTGTCCACTTTATCTCTAGTTTCATATGTCAATCCACTTTAGAAAATCAAAATTTGTTGCCACTCTTGAATACCATGGTTAGGGCATCTTCTCAGTATCTCCTTAAATCGCTCCCAAGAAGCGTATAAACTCACACCCTCTTGTTGATAAAAAGTTATAATCTCATTCCTCAATTTCACTGACCTTGAGGGAGGGAATAATTTATCTAAAAATTTCTTTTGGAGCTCATCCCATGTAGTGATGTTCCATGGAGGTTGAGTCATTAACCAGTTCTTTGCATTATCCCTTAAGCAGAAAGGAAATAACTGGAGGTGAATTGTATCATCAGTAACTCCATTTAGTTTGACCATATCACAAATGTCAAGAAAATTCATGATATGGTTGTTTGGATCATCTATGGGCCTTTCCCCAAACTGATTCAGCTAGACAAGGTTTAGCATCATAGTCTTCATCTCAAAATTATTGGAACTAATAGTAGGCTTCACTATACTTGAAGTGTTTCCAATGTTGTGTGGTGAAGCATAGTCCTATATTGCTCTGTGTCCCTCCTGAGGCTCATTACCGATCCCATTACTAGCATTAACCTCAACACTTCGATGATTATAGTTATCTTCAACCATTTCTTCTTGTGTAGCTTGGCTCACTTGAGTTTTCCTAGCTTTCACTTCCTTTCTAGTTCTCTTTGTGAGTCTTTTGATCTCAGCATCGAAGAGAAGATCAGAAGTTTGGGTGATACTATCACATCCCAATTTTGGGCATGTGAATAATTCTATAAACTAAAGGGTGTACCTCTATGGTATCCAATAAAATATCTTATCAGTACTAATGCATAACATTTCTAGAAAAGAGATTTTTTCATATATACATATAAAAAGTTTAACATAGTAAAACAGTAAACACAAGCTAAATATCATACAGTATGATATAATTTTCTAACCCTAGATGACCTATAGAGATTATAGAGCATTTCCTAAGATTTTAGATTCATAAGCCCTCCAGACAACATGGAAAGTATCCTCCAGGAATACTAATCCTCATGCGAATTTCCTTTGTTCTCATCTACTGTATCTAAAAAAAATATTCATAGAGAGTGTGAGTTCATCAAAACTCAGTGACTAAATGACTGTGCAATAATAAATATTTCACAAGTACAAATACTATAATCATTATCACAATTATATTCATATTCAGGGTTTCTATACCTCTGTATTTGGTTTATATTCAAGGATTCAATTCCTGTTGTATTCATATTCACAACCATTACATGTATTGGTATCTTGGGTCAAGCCCTCAACCATTCCATGTGTATATTTGCATGCATTGGTATCTTGGGTCCAGCCCTCAACCATTCCATGTATATATTTTCAATCATAATTTTCATCAACATAACAATAAATTTCATTATCTAGCTATCATCATTAAATATGGATTTTAATTGCGATATGAGATGGGATTTATATTGTACTTGGAATAAAAGTAAATAAAATCGATTAGCAAGGTCATCCACTCACATAGATTTGTATTCAAGTCACTTTTCCAAGTTGCTACAGAGAAGAGAACGTAGTTGGATTTCAGGTTTCGCTACGGAGATTTTTACGAAGATCAGATATAGAAAGTCAGGGTTACTTTTGTACAAAATACTATTCATACGTATGATCACTATTCATATACATGAATACTATTTATGTGTACGGATACTATTTGTACATATGTATACAATTCGTACGTATGAATAATATTCATATGTACAGTTATTATTTATATGTATGTATATTATTCATATCAGGAATAGCGAACATAACACGTAAAAGAGTACACTAGGAAAGTTCCTAAGAAATAGAGGTGGGTCATAATGGACACTCTCAAGTACTAAATCTTTCCTTAGCCAGACCTTTCCTAGACATGTATTCTTCATAGTTTTATACTCTACTCCGATAATCAAAAAAATAATTTTTAAGCCGTTGAGGATAATTCTTTTCTAATGTGGAGGATCAGTTAAAGCCGCAACCACAGAGCATATTAAGAATTTAACCTCTAAATATTTACAAGAATTTAAAGAAGCATAGTATCCTTACCTTGGATCTAAGCTAAGGAAGAAAGACCTAGAATTTCAGAGCCTTAACGTCGGGCAAGAGAAGTTTTGAAGAGATAAAAGAAGAGAAACTGAAGGTATGAGTTTAGAAGTGAAATGGAATGACCTATTTATAGAAGAAGCCAGAGTACTATGCGCTAATAAAATATTCATTTTACTATACGCTTTAATAGTTCAGTTTGGCACTATGCATTTTATTGTGCAATCACGATGCGGCTGAGTTATTAGTTACTATTAGAAACTAAAGGAAAAATTATCCTTTCTCTTAAACATTTAAGTTTCTTTTCACTTTTATCCTTTTCAATTTAGTCACTAAGGGGATTTTCTCATATAAAACATTATTTTTCTCCTAGTTTCTGTTAGATTCCTCTTATGCTTAAGTCATATTTTATCCATGGGATAAATTCCATATCATAACATCTATTATACCCCATAATTTATGCAATGTATAAATGAAAATCTGTATTTTCAACAATATGGACAAACAAGCATACAAAAATTAAACAGATAGGAGAATTTATTTTCTTCAAAATAAATTTATCGTAATTCTTGAATACTTATAACTTTAAAATATAGTGGGTATTACAAGCACCTCGCATACATAGTAGAAAACTCCAGTCAGAATTGACAAATAGGAAATCAGATTAAAAAAATTCTACACGCAAAAATGACTAATTGAATAGAAGAGAGGAAAATCAAAAAGAAAGTTAAAATAAAAACAAAGACTCAAAGCAAGACAATGTCAAATCTAGCACCCATGAATTTCTTTGAATATTAGCAAAACCGTTAGTCCCCGACAACGGTACCAAAAACTTGTTAAGCGATTTGGCAAGTGTACTAGTCGTACAAGTAATAAAGAGTGAGTAAGATTTCGTTCCCATGAGGACTAACTTGCTAATTGCTCAAGAAATTCAATTGTATTAGTCAGACAATCAAGATTGGACTAAAAGCAACTCTAATTAAAGTACTCGAAAGAAATAAAATAAAAAAAGTAAACTGCAATTAACGACGACAAAAAAAGATTCGACTAAATTAATCAATATAAAAGTCTAGAGTCACTAATCCCCCTCTTTCATCCTAGGAATTACTAAACTCTCTCTGCATTTGTGATTCTAAACAATTAATCATGTTAATCTTAGGTTAACCTATGACTTAAAATAATTCTCCCGAATCTAGATTAAGCTACTTAACACCTACATAATTTCTTGTCTGGGTTAAGGCTAATACAACTAACCTAACTTAGATTAAACGAGATTAACTAATATCCCTATCAGTTAACAAGAAAAATTTCTTAGGTTAAAGTCATGCACTTGTCCCTTCTAATTTAGAGTTCTACTCTCACATTCTTCTCCCGAGATCAGTAAAAGCAACAAACAAACTATAAAGTGATCAAGTTCATAGCAAGTTCAACATAGATGAATGAAAATACATGAATTAAGTCAAAAGAAATCACAAATACAAAGAGATCACAATCCCTAATATGAAATTGGGTTCATAATAACTATAGAAGGAGAAAATCAGCCACACATGGCCTTAAAACTATAGAAATAGTAAAAGATAGAGAAAACTTCATGAATCCGAGTTTGGGTTGGCGGAAATTGGGCTTGGAAAGCTTCAAAACGAGATTCCTCCTCTTTCCTCTGCAAAAATGGCGTTCTCCAACTTTCCCCAAACTCATAATACCCTAAAAAACCTGTTCTGGCGCTATTTAAACCAGAATCTACGCTGCAGAATACGACCCACCACTATAGCAGTGGCAGGCAAAGTTATGGGCTTAAAAACACTTTTTTCCAGGAGCCACCGCTATAACAGTGGCTGGCAGAGAGGAGGACTTCGAAACACTTTTTTCCAACATCCATCGCTATAGCTGTGAAATCCATTGCTATAGCTGTGAAATACACTGCTATAGCTGTGAAATCCACTGCTATAGCTGTGAAATCCACTGCTATAGCTGTGGAAGATAGACATCTCTCCAGCATCTTTAGAATTACAGCTCTGACAGTTCCATCTTCTTGGACAAACTTTTCACTAACTCAACCTACACCAAAAGATAAATAACATCATTAAATCACAAGTCTAAAACATGAAATTACTCAAACAAATCTAAAATCTAATAAAACATAAACTAATCTAAAACATTCAAAATAAGGGTTAAAAATCACAAGCCAAGGCAAGTAAGAGACACTACAAAAAAAAAAGACTTTCAGTGGCGACTTTTCAGTGTCGACAAAAAAATGTTGCCACTAAAAGTATAGACTTTCAGTGGCGACTTTTCAGTGGCAACAAAAAAGTCGTCACTAAAACTATACTTTTAGTGGCGACATTTTTTTGTCGACACTGAAAGTATACATTTAGTGGCGACTTTATTGTCACTACTAAAACTATACCTTCAGTGACGAAAAATATCACCACTAAAAGTGTACATTAGTGGCCACATATGTTCTTGCCACTGAATATACACTTTCAGTGGCGATATTTGTCGCCACTGAAACCATACCTTTCAGTGGCAACATTTTTCATCACTGAAAGTGTGCATTAGTGGCGACACACATTATCGCCACTGAATGTACACTTTCAGTGGTGACAAAATGTCGCCACTGAAAGCGTAAGCTTTTTTTTTAAAAAAAAACAAATTTAAAATATTTTTAATTTGGAATTTTATGACAAAACAAAAACTAGAATCGAACTCCTTACCTTACATTGAAAGAAATTCATACTTACCATTTAACCACTTTCATTTGGTTTAAAGTCTTTTAAATTATTTTTTAAAATTATTTAATTTGGATTTTATAGTAAAATAAAATTTTATTTTGATCCCCCCACCTCATCTTGTAGAAAGCTCATTCTTTCTACTTAGGCTCTATTCGGTGTGATGAGTTTATAGTTTGTTTAACTAGCTAATAACTTATTTGAATATTTTATAAGCTCGTTAAAAGTGTTTGATAAACGAGCTTATTTTAATTAATAACTTATAACTTATGTACTTTTCTTCTCATTTTACCCTTGTTGTTTTGTAAAAATATCCATTATACCCTTCATATTCATTATACCCTTATAAATAATATATATATATATATATAATATAAATATAATAAAATGTGTAAATATATTTTATTATATATAATAATACATATAAATACATTATATATGTAAAAATATATTATTCATGTATAAAATATAATAAAATATATATAAATTTTAATGAATTATATATATATATAAATGATATATTTATTTATATTATTTTGAAATAAAAAATATATGTTCTTTTATGTCTTTTTACACTTTTCAACTATTTCAACAGTTACTTTTACCGAACACTTTTAATTCAATAACCTAGCTAATAAGCTATAAGTTATAAGCTAAAAATTAGCTTATAAGCTATCTGCTAGTTTATAAGCTAATTTTGCTGAATATAGCCGCCACTTTAAGTCATTTGGTTTAAAGTCTTTAGAATTATATTTTAAAAGTATTTAATTTGGATTTTTTGGCAAAATAAAATCCTAGTTTGAACCCCCCACCTCATCTTGTGAAAAGTTCATGAGAAATTTTTGTGTGGGCAGAAACCTAACACCTCAATCTTAGGCAGAATCAATCAAGTATTTATATCTAATAAAATAAAAACAAAAAAGCCACTTGTAAAATAAAAAAAAGACTCTTAAATTTCTTTTATTAAAATAAAAACAACTTTTCATCTTCTCTTTTATTAAAATTGTAATTTTGTTACTGTGTCACACAAACTTAGATGCACTTGAATTCAAATACGTTATCATAGCCTTTTGTCTGCTCTTTTTGTTCCTTTTTTTCTAAAAAAAAAAACTCTTGGGAGAGAGAACGCCCAAAATCTAAGAATCATTTTTCGCTTAATTTCATTTTTTTAAAAAAATAATTTGTTTGATTTTTTAATTAAAATATCTATAATAAAATTTAATTATGATATAAAACAACTTTATTTCAATAATTAAAGCACTAAATATGTTTCTACTTTCAAATCATGTGAAACTAAATATGTTTTTGTTAAACATAAAGACATTATGGCTAAAAGAAAAAATTGATTGAATTATATATTTTTTAATTAATTAAATTAAAAATTATATTTTTATATTAATTAAATTAAAAATTATATTTTTATATTAATTAAATTAAAAATTATATTTTTATATTAATTAAATTAAAAATTATATTTTTATATTAATTAAATTAAAAATTATTTTTGTATATTAATTAAACTAAAAATTATTTTTTTAGGAAGGTATTAGATTTCTGCTCACATTTCAAAACTTATTCTTATCACTTAGGCACTTAAATCAATTGTTTTAAGTATTTAGAATTATTTTTTAAAGCTTCTAAATTTTATGGCCAAAATATTCAAAAAGTTCATTATTAGCTCTCGTTCCCGATACCTCTAAATGACTAGCACACTTGAGTACCACTTAGCCAACTGCTTTAGTTTGTTCATTAATTATATTAATTTATAAAAATATATTATGTTAAGTTCTATTCATTCCCGCCTTTCCCCAAAATTTTCAGCACTTCGCGCATTTATTTTCTTTCTTGACAGTACAACTTCTTCTCCATTCTAATATGCTCTGTAACTTCATCCTTCGTGGTGTTCTTCCTGACAACGCCATCCTTTTTGCCTTTGACAACGCCATCAACGCTACCTTTGCATCCTCTCACAACGCCGTCTTCGCATCATCTTCTCCATAGTAGGTACGCTGCTGTCTTGCTCATCTTTTTCTCCATCTTACTTCTCTTTTTTCAGTTCGGTTTGCCTCTTGGTGGGGTAGAGAACATAAAGAGAAGCTGAAAGCACACTTCCCCATTTCCCCCCTTTTTTTAACACTAAAATTGTTGAGTAAAATTTAATTTACCCTAAAATTTGACAAGGGTAGAGGATACCACCAGATTCTGATCTCAATTAGTAAAATATGACAATGTTTGGCATTTCTTTATCTAATTATGCCTCTTTTTTCTCTTTCTTTTAGTAACTTTTTTACAAAAGAATCTAGTGGGCATTTGAAATTGTCAATATTTTTTACAAAGCACATAACCCCCTTTGTTGGAAGAAGAGATTAATCTGATTGGGAATACTTTAATCATAAAAAAAGATAAATGTGATGGCCAACAATGAAATCGAAGATGATATTGTAGTACCTTTACATAGAGATGATGTTGAGCTTCAAAGCATTGATCATCTAGGTCACCAATCACAAATAGGTGTTCGAATTGCAAGGGAAGAGGATTTTATTAATGACGATGAGGTGACTGAGAATGATGAAAGTGAGGAAGAAGATTTTATAGATAGTAGTGACAAGGAGAAAATGACATAATTTTTTATTTATGGTAATTTGTGACTTCTTTTTAGTCATTGTTCACTTAATTGATAATTTGTGACATCATTTTTTTAATTATACTTGCATTATCAATATAACTCACTGGTTTATATTCACTATTGCAGAAAATGAAAACATTTGGAAGGGGAAGAGGAGGGAAACAAGTAAGAGGCATTTCACATAGAAACAATGGGGAAGTCACATCAACCTTACGCTTGTCAAGCCAAGCATCGCCTCCCATTGATCAACTCCCACAGAAGCCCAACCTGAATCTAGAACTGCAGGTTTGTTTTCTTGTATCTTAAATCATATTGTCAAACTATTAAATTATGTGATATCTTTTAATGTAATTTTTTTTTCATGTGCATAACAGTTTCTTGCAGTGTATCTAAAAACGTTAGAAAGGCATATAGATCTATACAGGTTGATATGAAAACTAGGAATGGAAATAAAATAGAAGTAGAAATGGCAGATTTTATTAACAGAGCTGTAGGACCTGGAGCTAGAGATCTTGCCAATTATTGTGGCTTGGTGGTAAGGAAAACAGTGTCATTTAGAGATGGTGCTTGGAAGAATATCAATGCAAAGTGTGGAGCAGATATGTTTTTAGAAGTACAGGTAATAAGTTAAATATACAAATATAATACTTTATTGTGTAACTAATGCTATTTCTAACAAATATCACTTTATTTTAGTAAAAATTTGCACCTATTGGCAGCGGGCAAGAGCATGTATTTCAAGGACATGTAATTCAAATGTTTCAAAAGTTGTTTAGGAGATTGAAGAGTGAATTGCATGAGCACTACAAAAAGTACAACACTGATGAGGATAGATTAGCTCATCCACCAGAGGGTGTGAGACCTGAAGACTGGCAATGGCTAGTCCAAGAGCACTTTCCATCTGATGCTTTTAAGGTATTGTGTTGTTGACATATTCTAACAGTATTTTTTTAAAATGTATATAAATTTATGAATGTGACAACTATAGGCTAAAAGTGAGAGAAATAAAGCAAACAGGCAGTTACAAACAATGAAACATTTTTGTGGAACAAGATCATTTACAAAAGTAGAAGCATCTACGGTAAAAATGCTTCTATCCTCTTAAATTATTAAAGATTTTTATTTTTATTGATATATCTATAATTATCTCTCAATTTTGTTGTTATATTTTGTAGAGAGACCCTAAAACTGGGGAAAGGGCACTACCTGATCAAGTGTGGGAATTGCAGCACACCCGCAAGACAAAAGAAGGAGAAGTGGTGTGGTCAGATCCCCGTTCACAAGAAGTTCATGTGTGTTTACAAATAAGTTATTTTTACTTCAATTGAATTTGCATCTTGATTTTATTATTTCTAAGGTGATGCTTGAATTGTAGGGTCGCCTGCAAGACCTTGTAGTTGAGCAACAAACACAACAAGGTGGATCTCAACTATCAAGAGATGAGATCTTACTAAGTGTACTTGGTGAAAGATCTGGATATGTCCGAGGGAAGGGTTATGGAGCAAGACCTCCAAGAAAAAGAGGAATAACACAGGTTGAGGTTGAAGATAGGGTCTCTTCTGCAATAGAGACTGTTCGTATGGAGATGGAAAAAAAGCGAGAAGAAGATCGTATTGAGATACGTGTTGAGATGCATGCTGAGATGGAAAGGAAGATTAGCATGAGCGTGCTGAGATGTCGAGTAAGATGCAAGAAGATATTGATCGACGAATCCAAACTCAATTGGCAGCCTTAATGGCAAATATCCAACATGTAAGTTTTCTAATATTAGTTTAATTCACCTAAAAGTAGGGTTTTGGTCTTTTGTTGAAAACTTGATACTTTATGGAATTGATTTGGTTTATTGGATATTTAACTGAAAGTATGACTTATATTTTTGATATCTTGTGTTCTTATTTATGTGTATGGCTTTCATTGGTGCTTGATTTTTTTTTTTATAGTTATGTTATTTCAGTTTTTGCAAGTTGATGGAAGTTCTCTTATGGTTTGATTTGGGAGATTTTTCATAAATTTTGTTAGAATTTTCTCCTTATTCTCCATTTTGTTGCTTGGTCATAGATTGTGTATTGAGACAAGAGAATGTAGTTCATGTTTCTAAGTGTATTCCCGTATTTGTTGGCTTGAGTTAGTCATAGATCTTGTAGAATGGAAGTAAGAGAGTGAGAAGTTAAAATGAAGTTTGATATCTTGCATTCTTATTTGTGTGTATGGCTTGGATCTTTGGTGTTTGATTTTTTTGTTAGTTATGTTATTTTAGTTTTTGCAAGTTGATGGAAGTTCTCTTGTGGTGTTTGATTTGGGAGATTTTTCATAAATTTAGTTAGAATTTTCTCCTTATTCTCTATTGTGTTGCTTGGTCATAGACTGTGTATCGAGACAAGAGAATGTAGTTCATGTTTCTAAGTGTATTCCCGTATTTGTTGGCTTAAGTTAGTCATAGTTCTTTTAAAATGGAAGTGAGAGAATGAGAAGTTAAAATGAAGTTTGATATCTTGTGTTCTTATTTCTGTGTATGGCTTGGATCTTTGGTGCTTGATTTTTTTTTGTTAGTTATGTTATTTTAGTTTTTGCAAGTTGATGGAAGTCCTCTTGTGGTTTGATTTGGGAGATTTTTCATAAATTTCGTTAGATTTTTCTCCTTATTCTCCATTGTGTTGCTTGGTCATAGATTGTGCATTAAGACAAGAGAATGTAGTTCATGTTTCTAAGTGTATTCCCGTATTTGTTGGCTTGAGTTAGTCATGGATCTTTTAAAATGGAAGTGAAAGAGTGAAAAGTTAAAATGAAGTTTGATATCTTGTGTTCTTATTTGTGTGTATGGCGGCTTGGATCTTTGGTGCTTGATTTTTTTGTTGGTTATGTTATTTCAGTTTTTGCAAGTTGATGGAAAGATTCATTCTGCAGTATTTTATAGTCACTGTTACTTTGACTTGAGTATCCTCTTGTGGTTTGATTTGGGAGATATTTCATAAATTTGACATATATCTTTGTCATTGTTTGATTTACTAATTTGAAGAATGACTCTCTGATTGTGTTGACTAGTGGAGTTTTTCTTTTCCTTTTTATTTACTACAAACCTATTTAAATTGATTAGGACAATTTGGTTAACTTGAGCAATAGTCAACCATAATTTATGGCATTTTCTTAGGTTCTCTGTAACTTTTTTAAGATTGACCAAAAATAGAAACTTGTGCTTTTTTACTATGCAAAAGATGTAGAAAAATAAAGTACTAACTTGATTTTTGAAAATTAATGTGTAGCTACCTCTCTTGTCATTTTCTTGGGTTCTCTGTAACTTTTTAGAAAGTTTCTGCTTCATTTTATGGGGTTGTTCGAAAGACATAAATATAATTTGGAGGATTGTGTGAGTGTTTCATTTTGTTTTGGTGTGGAGAGAATCATGAAAACAATGAAAGAGAGAGAAAGAGAGAGAGAGAGAGAGAGAGAGAGAGAGAGAGAGAGAGAGAGAAAGGAATATTTATATTAATTGATATCAACGTCAAGTGAAAAGGCAAAGAAACCTAAAGGTAATTTAGTGAATGGTAGGGCCGTTGCAGTCATTTTGCTATGATATTACGTATATAGTAATTTTAATGATTAGTGTTTCTAACTTTATGGTGGTGAAAGACTCAACTAATAAAAAATTGGTTATTATCTTTGTTATTGTTCATTGATCTTTCTTTTGATTTCTCAACTTAATTTAGAACATTTAAATATTTTTAAAAAGTTGATATAATACAACTACAAAAAAAAAAAAGAGTATGTAGTCTCTGTACACCACTTTGTCATGATTATATATAAGATTTATATTTACGCTTAATAATAATACTTAGTTCTCATATCACTAATGCATGAGCACACTTACTAGACCTTGGACATGTTTGCTTGCATTTTAGAGTCAATACTGTTAAATGGTACAAGTAATGCATTTGTGAATAATTTTCATTTTTTTCCTAAAAAAATGACACATACATGTCATAATATTTATGTATTAATTGTTATATTTGAGATATGTACTTATGTTAATTGTATATGTGATTATAAGTAAGTTTCAATTTTGTTTCGTAATAAGTTTACTTCTTTCTATGAAATATGTTAAATGATACTTGTTTTTTGTTTCATAACAGGGAAATAGTCATGCGTCAGATATAAATACCGTTGGAAACTCTAGAACAACCAAAGATGCAAGGAAACATAGAAAATGAAAGATTAGTTGTACTTAAGTACTTTTTTGTATACTTTTTGTATTAAGTACTTTCAAAAATTAAATATTATATGTATTTCAAACCAATTTCTAATGTATATCATTTTATATTAGTGGTTGCTTGTATTGTATATCTTTGTATTGTTTTTAGTATTGAAACACTATACAACACTGAAAGCTTGTAGTGTATATATTTTTATATAATGTTATTTGATAGCTTGAGTAATAAGGATATTTAAAAAAAAAAAGGCCCTTTAGTGACGACTAAATGTCACCACTGAAGAATGTATCACTTTTAGTGGCGACGTTATGTCGTCATTGAAATACACTTTCAGTGGCGACACTCGGTCGTCACTGAAAGCTATATAATCAACATTGAGTCACTGACTTTCAGTGACGACAAAATGTTGCGACTAAAAGATATATTTTCAGTGGTGACCAAATGTTGACACTGAAATTATTGCTTTCAGTGACGACTAAATGTCGCCACTAAAAGTGTATTTCAGTGGCGACCAAATGTCGACCCTAAAAGTGTATTTTTCAGTGACGACTAAATGTCGCCACTGAAAGTGTATTTCAGTGACGACATATAGTTGCCACTAAAAAGTATTAGCTTTCAGTGACGACCAAATGTCGCCACTGACAGTATTTAGTGGCGATTCACTGTCGCCATTGAAAATAACTTCAGTGGCGACTTTTCTTTGTCTACAAACTAGTTTAGGTGATGCAAAATTTACTTTTAGTGGCGACAAAAGTCGCCACTGAAAGTAGGATTCAGTGACGACTTTTTAGTGACGATAAAAGTCGCCATTGAAACTTTTAGCAACGAGACTTTAAGTTGCAACAATGTGTCGCCACTGAAACATTTTCAGTGATGACTTTTTTACTTTCAGTGACAACTTTAGTCGCCAATGAAAGTCAAATTTTTTGTAGTGAGATAAAAAGATAGGGTATTTCACATCAAAATGTTACTAAATTAAAAACTCAACAAGAGGCAAAAAGCCTTTGCACACTTTGATTTCCAGTTTTGTTTTATAAATTTGCAATGCTCAAGCAACCACTTGTACTTTTTTTTTTTGCACAAATAAAATAAAAATATGTTATCAAAGTGCATGTAAAAAGGATAGTGAAAATAAAAATAGAAACCATATATGCCACGTACAGCTCCTTCATTTAAGGGGAAGCAATCTTCCATTTGAAAGCGGGTTCTTCCTACTTCACCTCTGTAATGGGGACGAAACCCTACACTAGATGCACCATGGGGTTGAACCTGTATAACTTAAAATAAATGTTAGTCCAGACAATAGAAGAAAATAGAACAAAAACTAATTTTTAAAGAATTAGTACTTACACAATTTCTTGTTGGGGTATATCTACTCCTGACCGTATGTGGGATCCCCACGGGTAAAGCAGAAAAAGCGAGGTACTACATGGGGTCGAGCTCGAGAGGCCCTTTAATAAGGAATGTTGAAGGATACGGATAGGGGGAAGTTCGTTGCGATGCGTGAGAGTGTTGTGGCAATGATGAACCTGGGTGGACCGTAGGCCAAGGGGTTGCGAAGATGCAACAGCAACAGGATGAGCCCACAAAGCCCCTAGTTGTGTCTTTGGTGCCAAGTGCGCTTGTGCACCTCGTACACCTGTAACTACAAATTGAGATTACAGTGGCGAGTAGTGGGAAGATGATTAGTGGGAAGAGCTAGACCTAAGAGACTGGGTAAAATGGCAACTTCACTTTAGTCACCCACTGGATGTTGGACTTCATCCCCCACTAGAGTCGCTGCACCCCTCATGTGAAAATCTACTACTAGACATCGAACACGGTACAAATCTCCTCCTAAAATTAAAATGTTAAATCCCCGAAATTAATGATTAAGTTAATTCATAAATGGCATAAGTTTAAACCCTAAATGGAATAAGTTTAGTTCTAGAAATAATAATTCTATGCCTAAAATCAATGCGTTAATTCCTAGATTTATTAAACTTATTCCTAATACTCACAAATTGAACCCCAAAATTCTTAATTTTAATTCCTAAAATCAATAAATTATATTCATAAAAGTGTGAAAATCATGAAAAGTTCAGTATTATATAATTAAACAAAAAGAAAGTAAAAATATATAAAACAAAATTAAGACTCACTCCAAAGAAAAAACATTTATATTTTAGTAAATTCCTCATTTAAGCATTTTTATCACTCAATAAATTACAAGTCACTGAGTTATTCACAAGATAATAACTAAATCCATATATATATATATATATATATATATATATATATATATATATATATATATATATATATATATATATATATACATACTAAGAAAAGCATTACTTTTAGTGATAAATTTTGGTATTATAACATAATCATTTTTTAGATCTTTCAATTATTGGTATTAAAATTATATTAATATTTAGATAAAATAAAAGTATAATTAAGCAATCTTTAATTATAATCTAATTCTTATATCTTTGTTATCAAATTCTCTAGAATTGGATTCTACTAAAAATTTTTGATTTAAAATTTGATTAAACATGGATAACTAGCAAGCAATTAGATTCAATCATTTAGTAGATGACACAAAAATAATTTAATTATTTATTTAAAATCCAATTTAATTTATTTTAAAATAATTTTTTAAGATAGAGATAACATCTAGTAAGTTTTATCATAATTTTAAAATTTAACTAAAATAAACTATGAAATTATTTTATTGATTACTCTTCTCTAGTCACAATGGATTATCTTTTTATATTTATGTTATCTATATGTTTACTTGTAATTACTTTAAAGACCAAGAAGGCTCCAAGATCTTATTAATATAAACAAACAAATTATACTGATAATGAACTAATATAAACCTATAATAGATCACGACCAATAGAAAGAAAAAACATATAAACATTATTCTCAAGCAGTTAAAAAGTATTTGTCAGACATAGGAAATCTTACAATTGTTCATTTTTTGGTCAAAATTAATGCTCCACATTTGTCAATATAAACACTCTTAAATCACCAAATCTCAATTTTTTTTTATTGCTAAAAGCCACTTCGACATGTAGATGGACTAAATTGCAATACTTGATCTTCCAAAACCAAAATGAGATAATTGTAATTTTTAGGACTGGAATCAATAATTTACTCTCTTTTAATAATGTCTCAATTATTCCTTGAAATGCGTTTGGTCACAAGTGGTATCAAGCAAAAGAAAAGTTGAGTAGGCAATGAAGGAAGAAACAAAAACAATGAACAAGCAATGAACAACTATTCCATCCAGCTCAAGAAACACAAGCTAGCAATACCTAATCAAAGTACATTACTTTCACATCCACTCAATTGAAAAAATTCCATGGATGCCAAAAACAAAAAATCATCTCAGGAAAAAAAAAAGGATGGAGGCATACCTGAGGGAGGTCAACCGACAATGGTGGTGAACTAGCGGTGATGAACAGTGGTTTACAAGGACAACCTTTTTAAAAAAAAAGTAAAAAACCCATCCCAAAATCATAAGCTAAAAATCGAATTAAAAATAAAACACAAGACACAAACAAAGACTTACAAGACGGTGAACGGACAATTGCAATAGTCACCAGATGGCCACGAATGGTGGAATGGTGCATATCAATGGCGAGGGAGGGCAAAGAGCAGTGGAGGCACAGAGGGAGAAAATGAGAGAAAGTATGTTAAAGTGGGTTTTATTGTGTTCCGAAAAGACATCGTTTTTGGTTTTAAAAACTTTGAAATGGAAATTTCATCCCAGGTTAAAATTCAAAATAAAAACAAAATTATTGAAGGTAGCTTTTAGAGACAGAATTTGCCATGGAAAACAATTCCATCTCAAATTTAATTTAATTTGAGCGAAATTTGACACAGAACAACATCTATGTCAAAAAAAAAGTTATTAAATCAATATGGAAATCAGCCACACACTTTGTCACGAAAGCTTATCCATCTTAGATTTTAGAGATGGATAATTCTATCTCAAAATTTTCAATGAAACAAATTTTAAAATGAAAAATTGAAACATTTTTTGAGACAAAATTTCATCTCAATTAAGAATGGGGGAATCATAAAATAAATAAATTATTATTTTGCAACGAATTTTGAGACAAATCTTATTGAGACAGAAAATTTTTTTGTCTCAAATTTTGTCCTAAAAAATTTAGAAAATTTTCTCCCTTTTTTGAAACGGTTCGATTTCGAAGATGAATTTGAGATAGTACTTTTTCTGTCTCGGATTTGAGCCTTTTTTTTTTTTGGTAGTGAGTCGCATAGAAAATTACAAACTCTAGAAGCTTGAGTAGAAAATTACACGCCCTTCAAGATTGATGATGAGCTAAACTACATGTGTTTGAGGTCTCCATGATATTAAAAAAGTTGGGTGAATGGTGTCAGAAGTCAACAAAGTTTGATGTAAATATTTCTACTCAACACGCCCATCAAGATTTCCTTTTTAAGAAAGTTTAAATGTCAAACAATTTGGTAGCAAATGATCCTTTCTACGATTCATATTTTCTTTACAGCGATCAACTTTAGGTTAAAAAGTAAAGTATCACTTACTGATAATTACTGATCCTAGCTAGTGTTAATTAACAAACTTCACTAGATCCAGGTTTATTTTGACTCTCTCTCTCTTATATATATAAAGAGAGAAAGAGAGAGAATTATTAATTATGATGTCATTTGTTTGGTTCCGACTAGTGATACTTTTTTACCAAACATCCACTAATTGTGATGTGTTTGATTGAGAATTAATTAGGACAACCAATTTAACTCAAAATTTTTTGACTAAATTATATATATCATCTTTAAAGATTAAGCATCTCAAAATGACTTATTTAAAACGATGAAAAATTTGAGATTAAGTAGATTTTATGATTTAATAACAAAAATGATCCAATTGTATTAGTAGAGTCAGTCGGTTAAGCTTGTCTAATTTAGTTAGAATTAGTTATAATTAGTTGTAGTCTCGTTGAGCTTTTTTTAGCAATCTTTGATGTCTATAGATACCCAATTGAATGTACTGTGAAGTTATGTGAATGAATATACAGAAGTTTATTTCTCTCTCTCTCTCTCTCTCTCTCTCTCTCTCTCTCTCTCTCTCTCTCTCTCTCTCTCTCTCTCTCTCTCTCTCTCTCTCTCTCTCTCTCTCTCTCTCTCTCTCTCTCTCTCTCTCTCTCTCTCTCTCTCTCTCTCTCTCTCTGTGTGTGTGTGATTAGAATCTCTTTATAGTATTAGAGCTTCAAAGAGAAATCGCAAGGGAGAATGGACCAATCACTTCGAATACCTCAAACTCAATCGTTGACTTTCAATGTAATCACCCTATGTCAGTGAAGTTGGACGAGAAAAACTTCCTACTTTGGAAACAGGTTTATTGGAACGAGAAGTTGCAGTACTTGCGTGTGAAAACTGTTGAAATATTCTTCAGAGATATCCTTCAATTTTTCAAATATTCTCCCACCTCATCCAGCATAGTGTTGTCTGCAACTTTACATGTTATTCTTTTCTTTATAGTTGTCTACAGAGTGTATAATTTTCTGTCACATAATTATGTCTTTCTCTTTAGAATCTTTCACAATGTACATATAGGAAGCCTTGTTGTACAGATATGAATTCATTAAGGGAATAATTTTCTCTCTGAACATTCTGGTATTCACATAATTCCCATAAGTGAAAACTGACATGGTATCAGAGCACAGTCGAATCCATTAAATCTTGAGTGATCTGTAAAAGTGAGTTTGGCATCTCACCGCCCACCTAGGAAGTCTCTCCTCCTCAATTTTGGCCCCTCCCCGAAGTTTGGCAGCCCATTCTGACGCGCATGAGCCTCACGCGCCACTCCCATCTTTCACGTGGATCTCACGCGCTGGCGCGTGTGACCGCCGTTCAGGTTCGTGTTCGTACTTCTGGTGTCGACTCCCTGTCTCCGGCACATTCCTGGTGTCAGTTTGGTTATTAGAGCTTTTTTGTATTTCTAATACTTACCTGTTAACGCCTGTGTCACTGTTTCTGGCTGTGAAAGAAGTGTTCTTTGGCCATAATTGCCATTTTTAAGTGAACTTCATTGCCATTACTGAATTAGCTCTTTCTTGGCCTTAATTGCCATTTTTAATACTGAGCTAGCTCATTTATTGACCTTAATTGTCAACTTTGAGTGGCCTTCACTGCCATCTTTTAATCTCACCAAATTTTTAAATACCCATTGTAGTTATTTCCTTTAGCTATGTCTGGAGTTGAACAAACTGAGGTTAAAATTCAACCTGAGGAGATTACCCTATAGGGGAATTACCAAATATTCTTGCTTCCTATAGATTGGATGGGAAGAACTACCTCAAGTGGTCTCAACTTATACGCATAGTACTAAAAGGAAAAGGTATGGGTCCTAAACCTAAAGATCCTAAGTTTGAAGCATGGGATGAGGAAGACTCCATGATTATGGCATGGTTATGGAGCTCTATGACACCTGAGATCAGCGACACCTGTATGTTTCTAGCTACTGCCAAAGATATATGGGAAGCAATTCAACAAACATATTCCAAAGCTAGAGATGCTGCCCAAGTATATAAAGTAAAAGTGAAAACTATGGCTGCAAAACAAGGTAACAAGACTGTTACTGAATATGCAAATCAATTAAAATTTTTATGGAAAGAACTAGATCATTACAGAGTCATAAAAACTAAATGTCTTGAGGATGCTGGTATTCTAAAAGAATATATTGAGCAAGACAGAGTGTATGATTTTTTGGTGGGACTCAACCCAGAATTTGACCAAGTTAGAGTCCAAATTCTAGGGAAATCAGAAGTTCCATGTTTTAATGAAGTAATTGCCCTGATTCGAAGTGAAGAAAGCAGGAGAGGGCTGATGCTTGAACCTAAAGTCACTGATAGCTCTGCTATGGTGGCTAAATTAACTACAAATCAAGAGAGGGTCACAAGTCTCGAAAGGGAAAAAAGTGGCCAACAGAAAAATCAGAATCGAGATGAGTTATGGTGTACATACTGCAAAAAGTATCGTCATACACGAGAAAAATGTTGGAAACTTCATGGAAAACCAAGTAAAGAATGGGGTCAAAAAGGAGGGCAACAACGAAATAGAAACCAAGCACATGTTGTTGTAACATCACAAGAGCAGAACAACCTTAATCAAGAAGAGATTGAGAGGATAAAGGCTTTTATCAACAACATGGAAAAACAAGAGGGACTCTCAGGTACATGCTCCATGGCTTATTCTGGTAAGTTTCCATTCTCTATTGGATTAAATGCCTCAGATATTACTTTTTCCAACTCTTGGATCATAGATTCAAGAGCAACCAACCATATGACTCATTCATTTAAACTTTTCTCAACTTATTCCCTATGTCCCAATAACAAGAAAATAGCTATCGCTGATGGGTCTTTGACCACTGTGGCAGGACAAGGTGATATCAATATTAGCCCAACTATTATTTTAAAAAATGTCCTACATGTTCCTAAATTAACCACAAATCTGGTCTCTATTAAAAAACTCATTGAAGATTTAGATTGTAATGTGGTTTTTCATAAAAATTACTGTGAATTTCAGGACCAAGGGAAGATGATTGGACATGCTAGGGAATGGAATGGCCTCTACTACCTTGAGACGTCAAATACAGCTAAGAACAAGATGCCTTTTACTTTTGTTTCACAGTTTGCCACATCCAATAAAGAAAGAATTTTTCTTCATCATTACCGTCTTGGACATCCATCTTTTTCAATTATTAAAACTTTGTTTCCTTCATTATTCAAGGATTTAGATGTTGAAAATCTTCATTGTGAAGTGTGTGAATTTGCCAAACATAAGCGTGTACCTTTTCCAATTAGCAATAAAAGAAGCCTTGTTCCATTCTACCTTGTTCATAGTGACATTTGGGGACCAGCTACTTTTTCTAATGTTTAAGGGGCAAAATGGTTTGTTACTTTTATTGATGATTGCACCCGAGTTACATGGATATACTTGCTCAAACAAAAATCTGATGTCAGCTATATTTTTCCCAAATTTTATTCTATGATAAAAAACCAATTTAGGGTTAATATCAAAAGACTTAGGTCTGATAATGCTAGGGATTATTTCAATCAGATTCTTAACTCGTTTTTTTGAAAAGGAGGGAATTATACACGAGTCATCATGTGTTTATACGCCACAACAAAATGGAGTGGCTGAGAGAAAAAATGGTCATCTTCTTGAACAAACTCGGTCAATGTTATTTCAAAAGAATGTGCCTAAAATTTTTTGAGGAGAAGCTGTTCTTACAGCGACATACCTAATAAATCGTTTACCTTCTAGAGCTTTGGGTCTCAAAAGTCCAATGGACATCCTTTCAACTTTCTACCCAAATCTGAAAACTACAAACAATCTCATCCCTAGAATTTTTGGATGTGTGTCTTTTGTTCATATCCATCATCAAAATAGAGGAAAATTAGACCCGAGGGCTCTAAAATGTATTTTTGTAGGGTATTCATCAACTCAAAAAGGGTATAAATGCTATCATCCACCCACAACGAAAATCTATGTCTCAGTTGACGTCACTTTTAATGAGCAAGATTCATATTTTGCTACCCATTATCTTCAAAGGGGGAATACACCTGAGGAAGATAATGGGTGCGAAGAAAATGGGTGCCTCCTTGATTTTTCATCAATTCCCTTGACAGGGTCTAAACCTTTACCCACAAAAACAGTAGAAACAGTGGCTGAATCCATGTTCAGACCTGAAACACAGGATGATAACCATGAAACTGAATCTGAAACAGTAACTGAACCCATGTCCAGTGTCCAAGAATCTAGGCCTAAAGCAGGGGATATTTTGAACCCTGCTCCTGAGGAAGTAAGATTTGGCAAAGACAAGGTGTATACAAGGAAGAAAATGGTCATTCCAGAACCTATGCATGTCCAAGAATCCAACTCAAATCCTTCAAATGAGGTAATGATCTCTAACAATCAATTACAAAATAAAAATGAGATTTTTGAGAATAGTGACCAGGATCTTCTGTAACATCCCAAATTCTTATATTTATTTAATATAGGTAAATTAGTATTTGAAGGACTACTATGAAAAGAATATTTTTTTAAAGGAGAAAATTTGTAAGTGGAAATAAAGTAACTTTTCCATAATTAGAAGTTGGAGAAAAGTTGGAGAAAGTGTTAAAAATAAATTTTGGTATCAAATTGAAAATTTTCTTATATGATCAAGGACTAAATTGCAAGGACAGAAAAGTGTGGAGGGCCTACCTAGAATTTTAACTAAGCCATTTGAGATGGCATTTCAGTATTAAGTTACGTAAGAAGGCATGCATCCAAGTATTACGTGGCTCCTCCTCCTATTACCATAGCTTTGAACCAATCAATAATATACACTTCATACATTTCCTCCATTTCCACTTAATTGATCTTTTTTTTTCATGTGTATCTCAGCTATCCATCCCTTTTGCTACAGCAGAATCTTGGTTATTATTTTGGGGACAAGAGGATTAGCAACTAAAAAAAAGGGATACAGGAAATATAGAAAAGAGGAGAGTTGGAAATGAGGAACACGTTGATGACATATGAACTTTTTAGCCAATCATGTGTGTGGGTGCAATAGCATATATGTCTCGGTCAGAGCTTGGAAAGCCTTGGGACAGCCACGTTGAACACCCCTCTTTGCTATCCATGCCTTTGAGAGCCACCATGAACCCAAGAAACCTCCATCTGCTGCAACACGTGATGCTACCTTGCTGCAGGAAGTGTGAAACCGAGAAAGGGAGGAGCTTTGTGCAGTAAATTCATGGCTATGTCTTCTCCTTTTTCTGCAGTCACGTGAGCCACCTCCCATGGGATTAAAGGGTGACCTTAGCTCTATTTTCTGCTACCTTAAGAGAGAAACCGAGTAAGAGCAAGAGGATAAAACACAAGGTTGTTCTGCAGTGCATAAACTGAGAGAGGGAGAAAATTCTGGGCAGTCTTCGTGAGCTGAAACCGAGAGAGAGAAGCTGTTTTCCTTGAGTTGGTTGCCACATAAGGGACCCTTAGGATATAAACTAAGGTCTGTAGCTCCACTTTCTACTATCCCAACAAGAGAACCCGAGAGAGAGAAGTGTTTTCTGCATAAACCGAAAGAGATAGAGATAAAGCTCCAAAACCAGTAATTTTTCCTTAAGATTTTAAAGAGCCACCCTTGGGCAACTTTGGTGCTGACCAAAGGACCTTCTTAGAAGTGGATTTGAGGTCCAAAGCACACCTTCACAGCAGCAAAAACAATGACAGTAAAGTGCAGAAAAATTTAGAGAAAAGTAAGCTTGGAAATCTTGGGTAAGCTCTAAATCCCTTTTTTAGGCTTGCTTTTGTTTAAGAAATGATTAAACATGTCTTAGAGATCCCTAGATAGGTTTGGGAGAGCCATGCAGCAAGAAGAATGGACAAACATGGAGTTTAGAGGTATGCATCCATGACAGGGACTAAGCTGAATAAAATCAAAAGTTTGTAAGAATAGCTATAATTTCGAAGCAAGATATATTTGTAACCTATAGACCTAGATGAAACTAAATATGGTCTTAGATCATGAAAAAGATAAGGGAAAAATAATTATTGAGGACCTAAGTGAATGAAATGAAAAGTTGGAAGGAAAGAGTAAAAATTCTGAAAATGTCCAGATTGAGTATATATGTGATTTTAGTGAAAATTTGATGGAATTTACCAAATTTTGAAGGTTATTTATGTGGTTAAAGTTCGCATTTAGGACTAAAGTGAATTAATTCAAGGTTGTTGAGGAAAAAGGAAATAGGGTGGAAATTGAGAAATAAATTAGAAGAAATTTTGGCTGATTATAATTATTTGAATTTGGGACTATGAATGAGATTATAGATATTACGTAATTAATTTTTGAGGCACAAGATTAATTAATTATGAAATAGTAATTTTAATCTATTCCCTATTAGGATTTTTTTTAGCTAATTATATTTATTTAAATTTGGGATTAGAAATAAGATTGCGAATAATACATAATTAATATTTAGTTCATAGAAATTTCATTTAAAAATGGAATAGTATTTTAAGTATTTCATATTAGGATTTTAATAGCTAATTTATTTTATCAGCACCTTGGAATAATTTCGAGTGGAATCAGTACGAGACGATAAATTCAGGTAGCCAGTTACATTTCATAAAAGCGTTGTTCATATATTTTAAAATTGTTTTATACTGAAAATGATTTAATTATGAATTATGTGATGAAAATGATTTATTGATGAATTATGTGATATTCAACTCTATGCATTGTTATGTATGTATATGTATTATTATGATACTCATGTGCTAAGGTAGTGTACGCCAAGCATCTGGGGTACAACGGTACGTGCCAGTATAAGACTTGCCATGGTTAGGGCAGAAGCAGCTATGCATGACGATGCTAGTGTCAGTCTTGCTGACCTTTGGGCCACAGGGTATAATAAGACCCTAGTGGTAGGTACTGAGAATAGTGATGACCCTTGGCACCACTTGAGGTGAAACAGACTCTTGTGGTACTAAGACCCAGGGATAATCTCTACATGACAGTGGCATAGATGAGTTGAACTGAATTATGAATGGTGTTATGAACTTGCTTTTATGACTGGGAATGGTTCTTGTTTTCAAGATTAACTACTAGCTACTGAGATTTCTATGTCTCATGATTTTGTACTGTATTAACCATTTCCAGGTGCAAACCAAAATGGGAATAGCGGGGTTGCAGCAGGGAGTCAGTAGCTGTAGCCTAGATTTTATAGTTTTTGTAAAATAATTAAGACTTAATCTCCAGTGATATGTATATATGTTGAAATGATAGTGATGTAAGACCTGCGATGATATCGATGGTTCCTAGTTACTTTTAATTATGGACTTGAGATCTTTGAAATTTAAGGTTTGAAAATTGCCATAATTATTCACTAAGGAACCTTATCTTAAAAACCTTTTATCCTGGAGATAGTTTTATGAAAATTTTGAAGTGTTACATTGTAAATGGTATCAGAGCACGGTTCTAGGCACTAAGTGGGTTAGCATGGGTAGTTTAAAACCCTAGCTCTATGTTTTAGGTTATTTTTGAAATAATCTAACTGTCTATTTTCAGAATATGGCTACAAGGAGAACTCAGACTGAAATCCTAGAAGAAATAGTGACACAGTTGAGGTATCAGGCTAATACGCAGGCCGTAACGGCTGATATCCTTAGGAGATTGCAGGATGAAGGGAGAAGGGACCAGAATGAAGAAAGGCACCGAGGCAATGGTGAAGAAACTGAGGATGCCAACTCCTTTACAAGGGTACTCGGAGAATTTCGAAAGGCCAATCCCCCTTCATTTGCAGGAACACATGATCCGGCTGTGGCACAAAATTGGATCAAACAATTAGAAAAAATATTCAAGATAATGAATTGCACCCCAGCTCAAAGGCTCGCCTTGGCAGTATATAAACTAGAAGGAGAAGTGGAATATTGGTGGGAAGGGGCAAAGAGGCTTCTTGAGTCAAAGGGAGAAGAAATCACTAGGGAAAATTTCCAACTCACTGTATTCAACAAATACTTCCCAAACAGTGTGAAGAAATAGAAGGAAGCTGAATTCCTCCAGATAAGGCAGGGGACAATGACAGTAGGGGAATACGAGGCCAAGTTTGAAGAGCTTTCCAAATTTTCATACCTTAACAACATGCACGATGAGATGTGGAAAGCAAGCCACTTCGAGAGAGGCTTGAGATCCGAAATAAAGAATATAGTGGGG
This sequence comes from Biancaea sappan, assembly GCA_037074585.1. Classification (NCBI taxonomy): domain Eukaryota; kingdom Viridiplantae; phylum Streptophyta; class Magnoliopsida; order Fabales; family Fabaceae; genus Biancaea; species Biancaea sappan. The sequence continues at coordinate 31,491,611 of CM073493.1, forward strand.
ACTTTTGAGATATCAAACTTCGCTCAACTTGTGAACAAATGTCGGATAGCTGAAGCCTATATTCAGGAGGCCAAGCTAGAGAAAGAGACTGAAGCAGGTGAAAAGAGGAAGAGAGAGGATCGTGGAGTTCTTAACAACAGAAGAAACAATGGTTGGAAGAAGAAGTTCAAAGGAAATAAAGAGCAGTTTCGTAGGAACCAGATAGGAAACCGCAATCAGACCTTTACCCCTCGATGTCAAAAATGTGGTGCCAAGAGTCATGGAAATTCTCCCTGCACCATAACTTGTTACACTTGTGGACAACCCGGTCACATGTCCCGAGCATGCCCAAGCACAAAGGGAACAGCTCCGACCAGGCCACAGAACCAAGGAAGGGTTTTTGCCATGACGCAACGAGAGGCTGATATGTCACCCAATCTCATTCGAGGTAAAATTTTGATCCAAAATATTCTTGTAGATGCATTGTTTGATAGTGGGGCAACCCATTCATTCATATCATTTGCTTGCGTTAAAAATTTGGGTCTAAAGTTGAGTATGTTACATTACGATTTAAAAGTAATTACGCCAACTGGTGGTCAAGTTTTTACTTCACAAGTATGTTTAAATTGCGTTGTTGAATTAGACAACAAAAAGACTACTTTGAACTTGGTATGTTTGATTATGCACGATTTTGATGTGATTATTGGTATGGACTAGTTGTCTAGAAACAATGCCATACTTGATTGTTCTCGTAAAGTAGTCTCTTTACCTATCTTTATACCATCACCAAGCCCTAAGACTGAGCTAACTTGTGCATCTATTGCAAAAACTAAGGGTTACGTTGGGAAAGGTCACCAAGGGTATCTAGTACTCTTTTCTTCTAAGGTAGATGAGGAGGTCAAGATAGAGAACATCCCCGTGGTAAAGGACTATCCCGATGTGTTTCCAGATGACATAAATGGCTTACCCCCAGAGCGAGAAGTTGAATTCTCTATTGATCTAATGCCTGGAACGGGTCCTATGTCTGTAACTCCTTATCGGATGGCTCCAACCGAGTTGTCAGAGTTAAAGAAACAATTAGAAGATTTGTTGGAAAAGGGTTTCATTAGACCTAGTGTCTCACCGTGGGGAGCTCCTGTTCTTTTTGTCAAAAAGAAAGACGGATCCTTTAGGTTGTGTATAGACTATAGGCAATTGAATAAAGTCACCATTAAGAATAAATACCCTTTGCCGAGGATAGATGACCTTCTGGACCAATTGGTAGGAGCATCTATTTTCTCGAATATTGATTTGAGATCAGGTTATCATCAGTTGAGGGTTAGAGAGGTAGACGTGCCTAAGACAGCCTTCAGAACTAGGTATGGCCATTACAAGTTCTTAGTCATGCCATTTGGTTTAACCAATGCACCTGTTATATTCATGGATTACATGAATAGGATCTTTCAACCTTACCTAGATCAATTTGTGGTAGTCTTCATTGATGACATCCTTGTTTACTCTAAGACCCCCGAACAACATGAACATCACTTGAGAGTAGTGTTACAAATCCTTAGAGAAAAGAAATTGTATGGAAAATTAAGAAAGTACGAATTTTGGTTGAAGGAAGTCAAATTCTTAGGACATGTTGTGTCATAGGAGGGTGTGTCTATAGATCCCAGTAAGGTTGATGCAGTATTGAATTGGGAGAGACCCAAAACGGTAACAGAGGTGAGAAGCTTTCTAAGATTAGCAGGATATTATAGAAAATTCATAAAAGGCTTTTCCCAGATAGCTTTACCTCTAACCAAGTTAACAAGGAAGAATCAGCCTTTCTTGTGGGACAACAAGTGTGATAGCAGTTTCCAAGAGTTAAGAGGGAGGTTGACATCTGCTCCTATACTAACCATTCTTGATCCTTTGAAACCATTTGTAGTTTACACCGATGCATCTCTTAAAGGATTAGGTTGTGTCTTAATGCAAGAAGGGAGAGTGGTAGCCTATGCCTCTCGGCAGTTAAGACTACACGAGCAAAATTACCCAACTCATGACTTGGAATTAGCTGCCGTCGTTTATGCTCTTAAGATTTGGAGGCACCACTTATTTGGAGCAACATTTGAAATCTTTTCAGACCATAAGAGTCTAAAGTATTTGTTTGATCAGAGGGAGTTGAACTTACGTCAACGGAGGTAGATAGAGTTTTTTAAAGATTATGATTATAAGCTTCAATACCACCCCGGGAAGGCCAATGTAGTTGCAGATGCTCTGAGCCGGAAAACCGTGCATATGGCTTTTATGATGATTAAAGAAGGTCAATTGTTGGAAGCATTTAGAAATCTAAATTTAGAGGTAGCGGTTAGTCCCCAGAGTTTAAGAGTTTGTGCACTTGTAATTCAAAGTAATTTGGAAGAAGCATTGTCCAACGATCATTATTTCATGAAGGCTAAAGAATTGATACGAAGAGGAAAAGAAAACAAGTTAAGCCTCTCAGAAGATGGGATTTTAAAATTTCAGAACAGACTGTACATACCTGCTAATGAGGATCTTAGGAATAAGATTCTTTCAGAGGTACACCAAAGTAAGTATACCATTCACCCTGGGACAACCAAAATGTACCACGACTTAAAGAAAAGTTTTTGGTGGCCAGGTATGAAACGGGATGTGGCACAATTTGTGGCTAGATGTTTGACTTGTCAAAGAATTAAGATAGAACATCGAAAACCAGGAGGAATGCTAGAGCAATTGAAGATCCCAGAATGAAATGGAATAGCATCACTATGGACTTTATAGTTGGACTTCCAAGAACTTTTGCAGGTAATGATAAGATATAGGTTATTGTGGATAGACTCACCAAGTCTGCACACTTTCTTCCCATCAAGTCAACAGACTCACTGAATAAATTAGCAAAAATTTATATCAAGGAAATAGTGAAGTTGCATGGAGTCCCTTGTGATATTGTTTCAGATAGAGATCCTAGATTCACCTCTGGATTTTGGCGATCTTTACAATATGCATTGGGTACTCGGTTGAATTTTAGTACCGCATACCACCCACAGACTGACGAGCAATCAGAAAGGACTATACAAACTCTAGAGGATATGCTAAGGGCGTGTGTCTTAGAATTTAAAGGAAATTGGGATGAGTATCTGCCTTATGCAGAGTTTGCCTATAACAACAGTTACCATTCCAGCATAGGTATGGCACCATATGAAGCTTTGTATGGTCGAAAATGTCGATCCCTCATATGTTAGGTAGAGGCTGGAGAAAGGAGACTTATAGGACCTGAGATAGTAGAACAAACGTCCAAACTAGTGGAGCTCATTCGAGATCACTTGCTCACTGCACAGAGTAGACAAAAGAGTTATGCTGATAAGCAGCGAAGGCCCTTGGAATTTCAAACTGGTGAACATGTCTTTCTCAAAGTAACTCCTTTGACAGCAGTAGGAAGGTCTATAAAATCTAAAAAGCTCAGTCCTAGGTATCTTGGCCCTTTTCAAATTTTGGATAAGTACGGGACTACAGCTTACAAAATTGCCCTACCACCAAACTTGGCAGACATTCATAATGTGTTTCATGTTTCTCAATTGAGGAAATATATTCCAGACCCATCACACGTAATTGAATATGAACATATGCATTTACGGGATAATCTAACTTATGATTTGAGACCATATAAAATCATTGATACTCGAATGAAGAAGCTGCAACACAAACAAATCCCCTTGGTGAAAGTGGTCTGGAAAGGGCAATCCCAAGAGGAGGTTACTTGGGATACGGAGGACCGTATGAGGAAGTTCTTCCCCGAATTATTTGACTCTGGTAAGTTCTCTTAAGAACTATGCACATTTATGATATTTCTTTTCCCAGAGCATTATGGGGAAAATTGAATTTTGGGGACAAAATTCTTTTGAAGGAGGTAATAACTGTAACATCCCAAATTCTTATATTTATTTAATATAGGCAAATTAGTATTTGAAGGACTATATGAAAAGAATATTTTTTTTAAAGGAGAAAATTTGTAAGTGCAAATAAAGTAACTTTTCCATAATTAGAGGTTGGAGAAAAGTTGGAGAAAGTGTTAAAAATAAATTTTGGTATCAAATTGAAAATTTTCTTATATGATCAAGGACTAAATTGCAAGGATAGAAAAGTGTGGAGGGCCTACCTAGAATTTTAACTAAGTCATTTGAGATGGCATTTCAGTATTAAGCTACGTAAGAAGGCATGCATCCAAGTATTACGTGGCTCCTCCTCCTATTACCATAGCTTTGAACCAATCAATAATATACACTTCATACATTTCCTCCCTTTCCACTTAATTGATCTTTTTTTTTCATGTGTATCTCGGCTATCCATCCCTTTTGCTACAGCAGAATCTTGGTTATTATTTTTGGGACAAGAGGATTAGCAACTAAAAAAGAGGGATACAGGAAATATAGAAAAGAGGAGAGTTGGAAATGAGGAACACGTTGATGACATATGAACTTTTTAGCCAAGCATGTGTGTGGGTACAACAGCATATATGTCTCGGTCAGAGCTTGGAAAGCCTTGGGACAGCCACGTTGAACACCCCTCTTTGCTGTCCATGCCTTTGAGAGCCACCATGAACCCAAGAAACCTCCATCTGCTGCAACACGTGATGCTACCTTGCTGCAGGAAGTGTGAAACCGAGAAAGGGAGGAGCTTTGTGCAGTAAATTCATGGCTATGTCTTCTCCTTTTTCTGCAGTCACGTGAGCCACCTCCCATGGGATTAAAGGGTGACCTTAGCTCTATTTTCTGCTACCTTAAGAGAGAAACCGAGTAAGAGCAAGAGGATAAAACACATAGGCTGTTCTACAGTGCATAAACCGAGAAAGAGAGAAAATTCTGGGCAGTCATCTTGAGCTGAAACCGAGAGAGAGAAGCTGTTTTCCTTGAGTTGGTTGCCACGTAAGGGACCCTTAGGATATAAACTAAGGTCTGTAGCTCCACTTTCTACTATCCCAACAAGAGAACCCGAAAGAGAGAAGTGTTTTCTGCATAAACCGAAAGAGATAGAGATAAAGCTCCAAAACCAGTAATTTTTCCTTAAGATTTTAAAGAGCCACCCTTGGGCAACTTTGGTGCTGACCAAAGGACCTTCTTAGAAGTGGATTTGAGGTCCAAAGCACACCTTCACAGCAGCAAAAACAATGACAGTAAAGTGCAGAAAAATTTAGAGAAAAGTAAGCTTGGAAATCTTGGGTAAGCTCTAAATCCCTTTTTTAGGCTTGCTTTTGTTTAAGAAATGATTAAACATGTCTTAGAGAGTCCCTAGATGAGTTTGGGAGAGCCATGCAGCAAGACGAATGGAAAAACATGGAGTTTAGAGGTATGCATCCATGACAGGGACTAAGCTGAATAAAATCAAAAGTTTGTAAGAATAGCTATAATTTCGAAGCAAGATATATTTGTAACCTATAGACTTAGATGAAACTAAATATGGTCTTATATCATGAAAAAGATAAGGGAAAAATAATTATTGAGGACCTAAGTGAATGAAATGAAAAGTTGGAAGGAAAGAGTAAAAATTCTGAAAATGTCCAGATTGAGTATATATGGGATTTTAGTTAAAATTTGATGGAATTTACCAAATTTTGAAGGTTATTTATATGGTTAAAGTTCGCATTTAGGACTAAAGTGAATTAATTCAAGGTTGTTGAGGAAAAAGGAAATAGGGTGGAAATTGAGAAATAAATTAGAAGAAATTTTGGCTGATTATAATTATTTGAATTTGGGACTATGAATGGGATTATAGATATTACGTAATTAATTTTTGAGGCACAAGATTAATTAATTATGAAATAGTAATTTTAATCTATTCCCTATTAGGATATTTTTTTTTAGCTAATTATATTTATTTAAATTTGGGATTAGAAATAAGATTGCGAATAATACATAATTAATATTTAGTGCATAGAAATTTCATTTAAAAATGGAATAGTATTTTAAGTATTTCATATTAGGATTTTAATAGTTAATTTATTTTATCAGCACCTTGGAATAATTTCGAGTGGAATCAGTACGAGACGATAAATTCAGGTAGCTAGTTACATTTCATAAAAGCGCTGTTCATATATTTTGAAATTGTTTTATACTGAAAATGATTTAATTATGAATTATGTGATGAAAATGATTTATTGATGAATTATGTGATATTCAACTCTATGCATTGTTATGTATGTATATGTATTATTATGATACTCATGTGCTAAGGCAGTGTACGCCAAGCATCTGGGGTACGACGGTACGCGCCAGTATAAGATTTGTCATGGTTAGGGCGGAAGCAGCTATGCATGACGATGCTAGTGTCAGTCTTGCTGACCTTTGGGCCACAGGGTATAATAAGACCCTGGTGGTAGGCACTGAGAATAGTGATGACCCTTGGCACCACTTGAGGTGAAACAGACTCTTGTGGTACTAAGACCCAGGGATAATCTCTACATGACAGTGGCATAGATGAGTTGAACTGAATTATGAATGGTGTTATGAACTTGCTTTTATGACTGGGAATGGTTCTTGTTTTCAAGATTAACTACTGGCTACTGAGATTTCTATGTCTCATGATTTTGTACTGTATTAACCATTTCCAGGTGCAAACCAAAATGGGAATAGCGGGGTTGCAGCAGGGAGTCAGTAGCTGTAGCCTAGATTTTATAGTTTTTGTAAAATAATTAAGACTTAATCTCCAGTGATATGTATATATGTCGAAATGATAGTGATGTAAGACCTGCGATGATATCGATGGTTCCTAAGTACTTTTAATTATGGACTTGAGATCTTTGAAATTTAAGGTTTGAAAATTGCCATAATTATTCACTAAGGAACCTTATCTTAAAAATCTTTTATCCTGGAGATAGTTTTATGAAAATTTTGAGGTGTTACATCTTCATTTACCCATTGCTCTTAGAAAAGGAACCAGAAAAAGTACAAAACAACCTTTATACCCCCTTGCACAATTTTTATCCTTTGATAACTACTCACCATCTTTCAAAGCTTTTCTGACAAGCTTAAATGCTATCACCATTCCTAAAAGTTTATCCGAGGCTTTATTTAATAAAAATTGGAAACAAGCTATGAATGTAGAAATAGAAGCTTTGGAGAAGAATAAAACTTGGGAATTAGTGAAATTACTTACTGGAAAAAAAACCAGTAGGATGCAAATGGGTGTATACTGTGAAGTATAGAGCTGATGGATCAATTGAGAGATATAAGGCCAAGTTGGTAGCCAAAGGTTATACCCAAACCTATGGAATTGACTATCAAGAAACTTTTGCCCCAGTAGCAAAAATGAACAATGTTAGAGTATTATTATCAATTGCAGCTAATTTTGGTTGGGAATTGCAGCAATTTGATGTCAAGAATGCCTTTCTACATGGAGAGCTAGAAGAAGAAATTTACATGGAGATTCCACCAAGATATGGAAAGAATTTGGCTATAAATACTGTATGCAAATTGAAAAAGGCATTATATGGCCTTAAACAATCTCCACGTGCTTGGTTTGGGCGTTTCACAAAAGTTATGATAACTATGGGGTTTAAACAAAGCCAAGGTGATCATACTTTATTCATCAAACACTCTTCTTCAGGGGGAGTCACAGCCTTATTGGTATATGCTGATGATATAATAGTAACTGGAAATGATAAAAAGGAACAACAGGCCTTGGGTGAATGTCTAGCTAAGGAGTTTGAGATCAAAGCTTTGGGAAGACTGAAGTACTTTCTTGGAATAGAAGTGGCTCATTCTAAGAAAGGAATTTTTATCTGTCAACAAAAATATACTACAGATCTCCTCAAGGAAACAGGTAAAACAGCATGCAAGCCAGCAAGCACTCCAATAGATTCTAACTTTAGACTTGGAAAGGCTGAGGATGACATCCCTGTTGACAGAGAGTCATATCAACGCTTGGTAGGAAGGCTTATTTACCTATCTCACACTCGACCAGACATAGCATATACTGTGAGTATGATCAGCCAATTCATGCATGACCCAAGGGAAACTCATCTACAGGTTGCTCATAGAATATTACATTATCTTAAAGGAACGCTTGGAAAAGGTATCTTGTTTAGAAGAAATGGAGGTTTAATACTTGAAGCATATACTGATGCTAACTATGCTGGATCAATTATTGACAGAAGATCAACATCAGGGTATTGTACGTTCCTTGGTGGGAATCTTGTGACATGGAAAAGTAAAAAACAAAGCGTGGTAGCTCGTTCAAGTGCAGAAGCTGAATTTAGGGCAATGGCTCACGGTGTATGTGAACTACTCTGGTTAAAGATTATTCTTCAAGACTTAAAGATAAAGTTGGATGGCCCTATGAGACTCTATTGGGACAACAAATCAGCCATCAACATAGCCCATAATCCAGTACAATATGACCGCACAAAACATATTGAAGTGGATAGGCATTTCATCAAAGAAAAATTGGAAAGTGGACTAATTTGTACACCATATGTCTCTACACATGACCAACTTGCTGATATTCTAACCAAAGGATTGAATAGCTCAAACTTCCAGAATATTGTATGCAAGCTGGGTATGGAAACCATCCATTTACCAGCTTGAGGGGGAGTGTTGAAATATTCTTCAGAGATATCTTTCAGTTTTTCAAATATTCTCCCACCTCATCCAGCATAGTGTTGTCTGCAACTTTACATGTTATTCTCTTCTTTATAGTTGTCTACAGAGTGTATAATTTTTTGTCACATAATTATGTCTTTCTCTTTAGAATCTTTCACAATGTACATATAGGAAGCCTTGTTGTACAGATATGAATTCATTAAGGGAATATTTTTCTCTCTGAACATTCTGGTATTCACATAATTCCCATAAGTGAAAACTGACAAAAACAAGTAGCTATTACCAGATGTGGCACAAACAAGACTAGCTCTTACTTTCCTAGTTACTTTTGTGAATGACAGAAGGAGTTCTGACTTGCGTTGTTGGATGTACTAGTTCTCATGAAGTTTGGAATAGAATCAATGAGTATTTTGTGGCTCATACACATGTGAAGATTCATCAATATAGATCTAAACTACGGAGTACTAAGAAAGAATCTAGGTCCATTCCAAAATACCGATTGTGTATCAAACTTTAGTAGAGTTACTAATTTCAACTAGTAGCACAGTCAATGAACAAAAATACTTAGAAATCATCTTGCAAGGCTTGCCAAGTGAATATGATGCCTTCTCCACAGTGCTTAGAATGAGAAAAGAAGAATATATAGTAAATGAGATTGAATATTTTCTACTAGCTCAAGAATTCAAGACAAATATAGGTATCTCAAAACCTACTTTGTTTGATGCATTATCTGCAAATGTAGCCAACTTGAATATCAAAGAAAAGTCTAGCAATAGTGAACAAAATAATAACAACAATTATAGTAATAATTAGTATAATACAAATAAGAATTAGAGAGGTAATTATCAAGCTAATAGAGGAGGAAGAAGAGGTTTTGGAAGGAAAAGATGAAGAGATCATTTTCAGGGCAACAGAAATCTAGTTGTGTGCCAAGTGTGCTATAAGCCTGGACATATAGCCTTTCACTATTTGCATAGATTTGATCACTCCTTTCAACCAGTTTTTTCATATTATTAGCAGCAACCTTACTCTAATTCATCAGGAAACATGCTTGCAATGGTTGCCATACCTAAATATCTATATGACAATTCTTGGTTTCCTGATTCATGTGCATCAAGTCATGTTACAGCAGATCCAATTAACGTGCTTCAGGGAATTGACTACAGTGGACCATAATAGCTTACATGGGTAATGGTACAAGTTTGTCTATCAATAAGATTCAGCATATTGTTGTTAAATCACCATTGAATTCTTTTGTTTCTTCTCAAAAATTTATTGCATGTACCCTCAATTACTAAAAACCTTGTAAGTGTCTAAAAGTTTTCCAATGACAATTATGTTTTCTTTGAATTTCACCTTGACCATTGTGTAAAATCACATGCTACAAAGGAGGTTCTTCTACAAGGATTGGTTAGAGAAGATGGCCTATACTGTTTTACATATTTTCATCCTAAAAAATCTAATGCTTCATTTAGTTTCAGTTGTAATAATCACACAATTGCTTCATTCTCTAATGGTTCTCAACAACATAATTGTAACTCTTCTTATATGTTGTGGCACATGAGACTAGGGCATCCACATTCTGTTGTTGTCAAATTTCAACCAAATAATAAAATTCCTAACTACTGCAGGACCTAGATGGCCTATAAGATTACAGAGCATTTCTAATGGCATACAATCCAAAAATTGGTTTATTAAGAATCCTCCAACAAAAATGGAGTATATCTCCAAGTCGCTAAACTCCAGCAGTTTCCCATCCTCTTCAGCTGCTATATATGAAAAATGTAATCATAGAGAGTGCGAGTTTATCAAAAACTCAGTGAGCAAATGACTGTGTAATAAAATAAGGCACAAGTACAAATACTAGTATCACAACCACAATTAAATAAATACCTCTATTACATACAGGCATGAACAGATATACAAACACAAGCGGACCTGATTATGCGACCGAAACGTGCTATTTCCTTGAGAGTCCATACTTTTGCAATCCACATCAATCACATCCAAAGCACATATAAACATAAATAACACACACAAATTATGAATATCCATGTAACAATATGCAATGTTGTTCCACAATTTCCCATGCTTACCTGATTGAGACCAAATCCAGAATTTCCCCTCAGACAATAATTACTTAACTAGTTTATCTCAGATGTCCACCCTCTATTCTCAATTTCTAACATTCTTCCCAGAAATATCCATATCCTTGGTTACTAGCCGGTTTCCTCTTGTAATATGAATATGCAAATAAGATATGCAATATTTTTTCTGCTCTTTCCCACGCTTACCATATTGAGACTCAGTCTAAATTTTTTTCCTCAGACTATTAGTACTCAATGGGTTTATTCCAAAGGTCCACCCCTTCTATTCCCTCTCATGGGTCTGCATTCCCACACAATTCCTTTTCATATGCAATATATTAACATGATAAAATGTACTGCACACAACAACCAACAATCCACTCATTATTTACAAACACATTCACAAAATAAACCCTCAATATCTCGAACAAGTTCCATAATCTAGTTAACATTTCTAACTAGGGAGGTTAATAAATATAAATCCAATTATGGTGTGAATGAGATTTATATTGTACCTGAACAAGTTTTAATAAAAACAAGTAGTATGGTTATCCACTCACCTTGATTCCAACAAGGTTTACCATATAAGAAATCCCAGGAGAAAAAGCCAATGAAGCTCCCCATGTCACCTAGAACCAACCAGAATCAATAATTAAATAAAACAAGAAAAATCCTCACCATTAACTCTGACCTTTGATCACTCATTTAGTCATAACTTTTAACCAGTAAATAATTTCCAAATAAAACTTATATCATTGGAAATTAGACTCAAAGATTTTTTCAACAATATAAAGTTTACTAAAAACAGAGTTTGGATGAAAGAGTTATGACCATTTGAAAATAGACTAAAAAATATTGCAGCCTTACGTCAGCATGACATCAGCATGACGTCAATATGCTTGGCGCTTGGTTGCTAAGGCCTTCTTCCCCCTTTCCCTTCTGAAGTGTGGCACCCAGGCGCCTAGGAGCCATGATTGCGACCAACACAATTTGGCCTCGGTTTTGGCCAAAACTTCACTGTTTTTCATGATTTCTTTTATGGATTCTCATCCTTGCTGTCTAAAGAGTGTTTAAATACCAAAATTTTCAATTTTAACCTACAAACTAAGCCCCAATCTCAATTTTAGCCCAAACAGCTTTAAAACTAGAAAATAGGAAAAATTTCAGGAAATCAAAATTCCTACCTCGATTCCTTACTTTCCCAAGTTAGTTTGTTACCGACTACGTGCCCAACTACTGAAGGACCGCTCACTAAAGCTTGGTTGGAGGATTTGGGGTAGAGAGGGGTAGAGAGAAGGAGAGTAAGGAGAGAGAGAGAGAGAAAGAAGTGAGAAAGAAGTGAGAAATAAGAAAAAAAAAAGGTGTAGAGCAACCTTCATATACCTGCCTATAGTGAAATTAATACTTTACTCCCAGGCAATTTCCAATTAACCTTGATAGTGGCAAATCCGTGATTTTTCCAATTTAGGTATTTTTCTCTTTCTAGGTGTCAACTTAGTTTCTCATTTTACTTTAGTCCCTTTCTAGACCCCTAGGTATCCGGCTCCATCTATGCCTCATGACTACTCTCTCTTTATTCCCTGTTCCCCAACACTATTTTCATGAAATTTTCTCTTCTTGTCTTTCTTCAAATCTCAAAAATATCATCTGCAATAAAATACCTAGTCCAGTTATTTATCTCAATTTCCATAAATAATATTCAAAAAGAATAAATCAAATATGAAAAATTAAAAATGACCAAATAATTCCATTAAAATAATAAAAATTTTCATTTCAAAAATCGTAATACTGCCAATCACGTGATCCCGAAATTGGCGAGTATTACAGGCTGCCTACAGCTTTACTTCAACATAAGGCTCCGCTTCAAATTTTTGTTTAACAAGTTACCAGACTATAAGTTTCTCAAACTATTTGGGTGTTCTTGTTTTCCACTGCTTAGACCATATAACTCTCACAAAATGTATAACAAATCTGCAAAATGTATTTTCCTTGGGTATAGTTCAAGTCATCGAGGCTACAAATGTCTTGTTTTGAAAGAAAAACTCTATATTTCAAAAGATGTAATGGGTCAGGGTTTCCTTCTGAGTCTATGTTCAAATCGGTATCCCAGTATGTGACTGGTGCGTATATTTTATAGCACATAAAATATTCCAGCAAGTATACTGGGTCGCAACAAGTAATAAAGTGATAAGTAGAGTATCGTCCCACAGAGATTGAGGTACCAAATGAAATTCAATTAGGCTAAGTGAAATGCTATTAAGACTTATGAAGGAAATTGTAGAAATTACACAAAAAGGGGCGGGGTTGATTGAAACAACGCAATATAAATAACTGAAATTTAAATAACTAAACAGAAAATAAAACAGACAAAAGATGTGCAACTGGTCACAAATTCCATGGAATTGTACATCATCATCCTTTCCTTTGAATATTCTTGGCTAATTCTATTATGTAATCTTCAATCTAAAATTCTTAGAAAGTCTTCTAAGACTGAATTATATTAAAATTATAGTTAGGAAGATCTTCACTAATCTATAACTCAAATATAATCCGATCAAGTCCTAATCACATCAATGCCCCGCAATCGCATATGACATGTTATCTCTTGTCCTCCTCATTACAAATACGTAGCAATCGCATGCATGTATAAATAACAAGCTTCATAGGACAATAAATAAAATAGAACTTTGGCCAAGAAAATACTCATTGGTCCAAATGAATTAAAGTACAATTTCCATTTCATCAAATGACCGACTACACAAGAAAATGAGATTGATTTCGTTGGTCTAATCCGATTAATTCATAGACAAATTAATCTTTGAATCATTGAAGAACAATTCAATTAAATTACAATCCATTCAATGTTGGCCAATTTTCTAAAATATGATTGAATCCAAAAGCTTTGAAATTACAATCTAACTTAACCAAAATAATTGACTAAAATCTTAGATCAACCATTCAATTAAGTTATGAAGCTCAAGAAAATTATTCAAGCCACATAAATAAAACTATCTATATCTAGATAATCTAATTTATGGTGGAAATTACAAGGATAAAATCCATTCCATTAAACGAAAGTGCATTAAAATCGAAATTGTTCAGCAATAAAACATCATAGAACCAAACTACATCAATCTTTAAACTCAGAAATTACATGGAAGAGAAGGAAAAACATGACAGAAAACAGAAAATACAACAGAAATCTAAGAAACTATGAAGGAAAATGCAAGAAAAGGAAGGAAAATGGGAGAAGGAGAGCCATTCCCAAGTGGGAAGGCTTCCTTTCCCTCTAACCAAGCTAGAGAGTTGCCTCTATGTTGCTCCCAACCACTGCTGCCCAAAGAAGGCAGAAAAATGGTGCTAGGACTTCACATCAGAAAAATGACTTAGCCTCCTTAATAAATTTCGATTTTTGCAAATATAAAACTGATCTAACACATGCCTAAAGGGATATTCTGCCCTAGATGCCTCCTTGGATGCCTCTTCCATGATATGGCAGCACTTTGACAGCAAAACAGCAGCAAAATTAATATTTCTGCAGCAGCAGAAAAGTATGGCAGCAGCATAATGGTATGGCAGCAGCAACAGAATTAATATTTCTGCAGCAGAAAGTGACAAACAGCAGCAGTACAACAGCAGAATATCATGGCAAAATTAATATTTCAGCCATGCTTTTCTTGACCTACGAAAATTAATATTTCTGCCCAAAAATTCTGACTACATGGCATTGAATAAGAGTTCAAGTGGGCCCCACATCCAGCATATCCTAGTAAGCATCTACATCACCAAAAAAGTGCCACATTAGCATCCAAATCATCATCTTTGTCCATGTCAACACTTTTCTCTCCAAAATTAAAATTTGTAGGAATTAAATTGAGCATTTTACAATTCAAGTTCTAAAAATATAAAAATTGAGACACATTCAATCCATAAATAGTTTATACCCAATAAATTCCAAAACATAATAAAATTAGAGAATTGACAAAATTAAAGAGGCAAAAAGGACTAAAATAGGGACTAAAATAAATGGAAAAAGTATGTTATCAGTGACAACTGTTTCAAATTATTACATCCCCACCCATTTTCCATTCTAAGTCCCAATCTATTGATAGTATACCTGTACCTAATTTGCCTTCTACTGATTCACCTGAAGCTAACACAAATTCTTCTCACTCATAGGGGATGTACATTCAACTACTAGGCTCTTTATATCGCAGTGAACCCACATCTCACTCTCCTATTGCAATAGATTCTTCACAACAGTAGTCTCTACGTCCTACTCTCACTGGTGCAGTGTCAACACCAGATTGGAGTAACCCAACATCAAGTTTAATTGATCATATGCTACCAGTGCAAGCTTCCTTTCTTGAAACATCACAACCTATGGTCATCTCCACTACTAGTGATAGCATGAAACATATACAAATAGTTGCCAACAACAACACACATTCAATGGTGACTAGATCTAAACATGGCGTGTCAAAGCCTAAGGTATATCTGACTCACTTTCTACCTAAGACTGTCAAAATAGCATTGTCAGATGAAAAATGGAAAGATGCAATGGAAATGAGTATAATGCTCTTATCAATAACCACACATGGACACTACTTCCTTTACCTCCAGACAAAATTCCAATTAGATGCAAGTGGGAATTTAGAGTTAAAGAAAACTCATATGGCACCATAAATAAATACAAAGCACGCTTAGTAGCTAAAGGCAATCATCAAAATTATGGTGTTGATTTTAATGAAACTTTCTCTCCTATCATCAGACCAGCTACAATCAGAGTTATACTTGCAAGAGCACTCAAGTCTCATTGGCAAATTCATCAACTTGATGTCAATAACATTTATTTAAATGGCTATCTCCAAGAGGAGGTGCACATGCCTCAACCTCAAGGACTTGAAAATCAAAATAAACAATCAGTTTGCAAAATTGCATAAAGCAATCTATGGCTTGAAACAAGCTCATAGAGCTTGGTTTGAGAGGTTAGCCAAAACCTTGCAAAGATTTGGATTCATATCCAGAAAATGTGATCCTTCATTGTTCATTAACATCACACCTTATGCCACTACAAATTTGTTATTGTATGTTGATGATATTCTCATCACAGGAAGCTCTTTGGCGTTCATCAACTATTTGAAATAGTTACTACACAAAGTGTTTGCTTTAAAAGACTTAGGTTTACTCAAATACTTCTTGGGTATTGAAGTTAGCTATAGTTTGAATGGATCAATGCACTGGTCTCAAAAGTACATTCAAGATTTGCTAGTTAAGGCTAATATGCACCAAGTCAAACCTGTAAGTATTCCCATGGTTTCAAGATTAAAACTTACTAAACAGGGAGCAGATCTAATGAGTAGTCCTACACTTTATAGATCAATTGTGGGGGTTTGTAGTTTGCTACTGTGACCAGACCAGAAATTTCATTTTTAGCTTGTCTCAATTCGTGGAAAATGTTATGGAAGACCACTGGAAAGTTGTTAAAAGGATACTAAGATATCTTGCAGGGACTTTATCCTATGGATTAACATTTTCTAGCTCTAATCATTTTAATCTAATGGGCTTCTATGATGCAGATTTAGCCAATTATCTTGATGACAGAAGATTCATGTCTAGTTATTGTCATTTGTTTGTACCTTGGCAATAATCTCATTTCTTCTAGTGCAAAGAAGCAAACTGTGGTTGCCCGATCAACATTGAGGCAGAGTACAAAAGTTTGGCAAATGCTGTCATGGAGAAACTGTGGGTGCAGTCATTGCTTAAAGAACTCAGAGTTAATCTTATGTCAAAGCCTTATCTTCTCTATGATAATATGAGTACTATCTTACTGTCCAAAATTTCTCTCTTTCACAATCGTACTAAGCACTTAGAACTGGACTTACATTTTGTTAGAGAAAAAGCAACATCTAGACTACTGATAGTTGCCTATGTTCCCTCAATTCGTCAAATTGCTGATATACTGACCAAACCATTGTCTTATTCTCATTTTATAGATGCTCAAATCTAAACTTAGAGTAATGCAGGTCCTTAGCTAGAATCAGTTTTCAAGTTATCTATCCATACTGCACTTTCTCTAAGTTTTCAGGGGCGTATTGGCAGAGTCAGTTAGTTAAGCCTGCCTAATTTAGTTAGAATTAGTTATAATTAGTTTTAATTTCGTTAGGCTTTGTTTAGCACTCTGATGTCTATATTTACCCACTGGAATGTACTGTGAAGTTATGTGAATGAATATACAGAAGTTTATTTCTCTCCTTGATAAGAATCTCTTTAAATTGAGACAAATATGAACTTTCAAGGATTAAATTTAAAAGTTTAATTTTTTAAAGACTAAATTGATACAACTATAATCTCTTAGAGACTAAACAAGTAATTTACTCAAAAATATATGTTCATGTAATGCTTGGTCTAAACTAGACTCATTCATTCTCTTACATTCTTTTTTTTGATCAGCAAGCTGAGAAATCTCTAATAAATAATTGCTCCTTTCCCTTCCCCACGCATGTGGAAGTCTACAAATTGGAGTCAAGATTCCAGTCATCATAGCTCAATATCTCGGAAATTTTATTTTACAATTTGTGAATGTATTTTATACGAAATATAAATAGATATATATATATATATATATATATATATATGTACGTATGTATATGTCTATATATATATATAGAAGATGTATTATCAGAGTGATTTATGAGAGGAGACAATAGTCATCCTATGATTATAAATTAATGATTTAGATTGATGTAAAATTTATTTATATAAAAATTAAAAAAATATTATTTTGTGTATTAATAGAGTCTATATCGATTTAAACCATTAATTTATGATTTAATAATAATTATCTTCTCCTCAATTTTTTTTCAATTTTCAACATCAAACCATTATATATATACATATATATGCAATGCCATTCAAAGTGCCTCAAAGGCTAAATTACTAAAATATAATTAAGTGTCCATGTTTTAGCACATTTTCCCACCAAATTTGACTATTTGTGGTTCCAAACACATTCCCCAAATTACTGCATTAGTAAGGTTTTGTCATTTGATATATAATAATCGCTTAAATTGACCAAAAACCAGACGTCAGAGTTGCACATGTTTATATATATATATATATATATATATTCAAAACAACAAATAAATCAAAAGGAGTAGAATTATTCATAAGTTAGAGATATATAGGGACAAGAAAACAGTAGTAATGAAACGGGAAAAAAAAGTCTTTGTTTAGGTGAGAACACATTGAAAGGTTGATGAGGAAATGGACCACGCAATATACATACAAGTTTCACCTATAATTTAAGATTATTAAATAGTTGTAGACTTCTAGTTTTGTGAATTGACAGAACGTATATATTAAATTGATATTTTTACTGATTAAAAGATATTTTTTATTTTAATTTGGAATCTCTAAATGTAAAGTTTTTATTTTAATTTTTTAAAGAGTATTTCGTCTTTAATGTTGTCTTTATGCTAAGTCCTTTAACAGAGCTGAGTGACACCACTTAACATATATAATATTGATATGCCCGTTAAATTCCATATTGTCATTAAAATAACATAACACCAAACTATAATATATTATGTGACTGCGTCTAGTAGTATATAAAATACTCTGCCAATAATATATTATGTGACTGCTTCTAGTGGTATACAAAATACTCTGCCATGACTTATTACCAAAGATAATTAAGCACTTAATATTACATTAGCTTGATGCATGTTAGACTTTACATCACTTATTTATGTTAATAGATTTAATATTATAAAGACGATATTAAAAAAAGGCCCAAATACTAAAAACCTTTATCAGATTTGAGAGTTGTGTGATATTTATCCCCTCAAATTTAAAAGTTGGTATTAATTCTTTAAAATTCTAATTCTGTACAACATACGTTGACTCATTTATTTTCGCTCAAAACCCTTTACTTGTTCATGCAAATTAATAAAGAAAATAAATTAGTGAAAACATATATCTAACTCCTCATCCTAATAGATTCTTTTTGTTTAAAAAATGTAAGATAAGATGACGAAAAAAAAACTATTATTTGATTACTTGAGATGATAAATTAGATATTTTTCTTTTGCTGATTCGAACTTTTGAAGTGGGAAGGGTACATTGCGTAAGCCCTCAAATTGAAGAAGGTTGTTTGCAATCGGGCCAAAAGTTTAATATTCTTAATTTTAGAAGCTACATTTATGGTACGTCTAATTTTACATTTGAATTTTTAAAAGTTCGTTTAGACTTTAAAACGTGATTTTGAGTGTAAAAACAACTATATAATTTGATCCTCCATTCCTATTTTCAAACCACTTTTTCTTTCTCAAATTAACAACTTTAATTTACTTTTTAAGTTAATCCAAAATAAAATTTGGCAACTCTAATCTAAACACACTTTTTTTCTAAATAATCATATGATATCCAAACATCAAATTATAAATATCAATTAATCTAGATTTAAGTCGAGTAGGACCACAATAGACAATAAAAAACTTTCTACTAAATTTTAACATAGTTGCATTCACAAAAATTCAAAATCAAAATATTTTATTAAATTAGGATAACTTTTTATTAATTTTGTAAACACAAATTTAGATTATATATATATATATATATATATATATAGAGAGAGAGAGAGAGAGAGAGAGAGAGAGAGAGAGAGAGAGAGAGAGAGAGAGAGGGTTTGTAGGTCAAAGCATAAAGATAATCACGAGCAGGGAAGAGGGTAGATATTCACAACTGTCAGAGAAGTAGGAGCTGTCACATGATATCCAACAGTACAAAAGGGACCAGTCGCATCTGTTTCCATTATTTCCCATTTTATTACAATTTAAACCCTGCAAGCAACACTGTCCCAATCCCAATATTGCAAACTCTCTCCCAATTTCCTTCTTTTCTTTTCACAAACCATAAACTCTATTCTTATTTTTAATATCTTCGAACTCCATTCTTCATGACCCTAATTCTGCTTCGCTAGCTGCATCATACCAACACCACATCCCAAAACCAGGTATGAACCTCTCTCTCTCTCTCTCTCTCTCTCTCTCTCTCTCTCTCTCTCTCTCTCTGCCCCCCCCCCCCCTTCTTCTTTTTCATACACCAAAGAATAGGTCATGAAATTTTTCCATGGGGATTACTGATTGAAGATATGAATTATATATGATATGGAGTTTCATATGATGAGTATATATTTTCAAATTACTTTAAAAAAAAAAGGAGAAGCACTCAAATTACCATGTTGTTAGATGGTTTTCTGTTGTTTGATTCATGCATGCTAAGAAATTAAAGAGTAATATCAATTTATGCTTCTGTATCGATCTTTATGGGCTTCTTCCTCAGACTCCTTCTGGGTTTACTTGGTATCTCGTGCGTGTGTTTGTGTATTATAGTATATATCTAAATTAATCTCCATAATATATTATGTCTTTTGCAAAGTGAAATAACGATAATTAAGTCTTAAGATATATAATTCGTAGACCTAGTTAATTATCACGAGATATTATATAATAATAAGAAAAAGTGTATTATATGGAATTATAGATCACCTAATTGAATGGATCAATTTATTTCTTATATGTTGATTAATGCTGAACGAACAATCTTTCGTCCTATATCCAGCTGGTTAATTTATTATTTCTCTCTCTCTCTCTCTCTCTCTCTCTCTGTATATATATATATATATATATATAATCTCGTTAATTAAGATTTCCTAACTAAGAAATGAATTGACTTATATATCTCTTCCTCATTAACTCTTCAGTTTCTTTTCTCCTTTCTGCACATATTGTGAATTAGCGATCATTCATTATTTAGCTTCCATTTCGTCTGTTTCAAAAATCAAGAAGGAAAAACCTTGTATCCATTTCCTTATATATTTACTATGAAGTTTTTTAATTAAAACATGATAAGTGTAGAATCTTTCAATTAAATACAACTAATGTATGGTCTTTAACAATTACATGATTAGTTTTTTAAAGAATTTTATATACATGTTATTTTCAATAAAAAAAAACTTGATAGTAAAGATATAAAGAATTGTGTATAGGTATATTCCAAATTAGAAATACTTATATGCTCAACAATCAATACCATTTTATACCTGTAGTTACTAATTTACCTGACATTCGCCAGAAATTTTACACACAGCTTGAGGAAGAGAAGCATAATGATATGTGTCTGCATTCTCCATATTAAAATTCTCCACATATATTTGAACTACTTTTATTGATAATGTTAGATGATACAATTCATATTTGTAATGGAGATCTTTAAACGCAGTAAATAAATCTGCCGTGGCTTTATGTATATCAATTTTTGCAGGTAGAAAACCTTGCTGTTCCTTTACTATTTTAACGAGTAAATATCACACTCTCCATCTTTGTATATTAAAATATACACTCCCCTCCTCTATAACTATGACATAGCTACATTTTTAGTCTATTTTTACATTTTGTGTTCATAGAGGTCCATTACAGTTTACTTTTTAATGTTTTGATAAATTGTATAGGATGCATCAAATAAAAGAAGTGAGAGAATGAATGAGTCTTAATGTTCGATAATTTAATATCACAGTTTTTGAACTAAAATACTATCCAATAATCTAAATACGTATTGATTTGTGGCATTTATTCTAGATTAACAAAAAAAGTATCACAATATGTAAAAATTGATCTTAGACTAATAGAAAGTATTTTAGTTAAAAGATATATAGTATCAGATTATTGAATGTCAAAAAACATACTATAACATATCTCTTCAAGATAGAAAATATACAATTAAACTAAGTGTAGTATATTTTATGGCCATAAGAAAGTGTAATTTATTCTATTTTACTTAATTATATCCACTACAGCCTGTCTTCCCATATTCCTATTTAAGTCACTTTACTGCGTACTTTAACTTTGCCAACTCTTTTGAATGTGCATTTATATAGTTTCTTTCCTCATTGTTTCAGAAAAAATGCACACTTTTTGAAGGACAAAGAAGTTAATTGGAAATCATATCTGACTTGGCGGTGAAAGAGATTGATCGTATAATTCGATCTACACATGTCAGAAGAACATGAGGTTCATGAAAACGAGAATGAGAATAATATGGAGGAAACCTCCTTGGGGTCTTCTCAGAAATGTTCATCGTTTGACTTGAACGAAGAGGCTAGTCCCAGTAGAGAAGAAGAGAAAGATGAAACAGAAGCAGAAGAGGAGAGTTATCAGAAAGCGAAGGATGATGATGAAGATGAAGATCAAGAGGGTAATTCAGCATCAAGAGAAGGAAATGAAAGGAGAGGCAGATCAGTGAGACAGTATGTGAGATCCAAGATGCCTAGGCTTCGGTGGACTCCGGATCTTCATCTCTCCTTTGTGCATGCTGTTAAAAGGCTTGGTGGTCTAGAGAGTAAGTCCAACCCAACTCTACTATAAACTATATATCTATATAGATGACTAAAATTTCATTTTGATCCTTCATTGATAGGATATTTCTCAATTTTTTTCTTTAAAAAGTTGTCTTTTCAATTTGGTCCCTCATGGATGGGATAGTTTTCAATTTGTTCCTTCAAAATTTCTTTTTTCAATTTGGTTCTTAATTTAGTCCATCATAAATAAATATGTTGCAAATAATGGTCTTATGTCAATATGTTACTAAAGTTCTGTTTAGGTAAACAACTTATTTAAGTGTTTACAGAAAAAGGTCTAATTTGAAAAACTTTTATACTATAAGTTTCTTTTAAATTAAGATATTTAGTGTTTAGATACATATTTGAAAAACTACTTTTAAATTATGAATGGGGAAGGAGGAGAGTGAATGATTTGGTTTTCATGGAATTTCAAATTATAATTAGGGATATATTTGTCTTGTAAAAGTGTAAAATAATTTTCCTGTTATGTGAATTTGAGCTTTTGTATAAGACTTTTTCAAGAAGTTTAAAAAAATGGTTTTATAAAATAAACTAAAAATAATTTTTTGAGAATTAATAAGTTACTTATTTAAGTTTATCCAAACATTTTTTTAATATAAAAGTACTTATACTAATAAAAAAGTTTTAATAAGCTATAAATTATGTTATTCAAACGGGGCCTAATAAAATTAACAAATGGATAATGTGTAACATATTTTTTAACAAATTACTACTTTGTTACCATTATATATATATATATATATATATATATATAATATGTGAACTGACAATTAGTTTTATTACAGCAAATTAATATAAGGACATTATTGGTAATAACTTTATTTCTGTAGGACTGGCTAAGATTGAAAAATACTCTATCAATCTGTGAGGCACTCAGTTGAGAAAATAATTCAATGTGAGGATCAAGAAATATCCTATATATATACATATATGAGAAAAAAAAATAGGAAGGCAACTCTATGAGAAACCAAAGTGAAAATTATTTTATTTACAAAGGATCAAAATGAGACCAGACTTGTACATGTAGGATGAAGTCATGAAAACAAAGTTAAAAAGTATAAATATTGATACAAACACAAGATAGACGAATAGAAGAGTTTTGAACGTACATGTGTATTTGAAGAGTTGTACCATATCTTTTACGAGTGTCCAATATGTTTGGAACTTTGGACACAGAAAAACTCTATAAAGGACATAAAGTAGAGCTTAGATGTGTGATACCGAGATTTTTATTAAATAAATTGCATAAAAAATTATTTTTCAAAACTTCCAATCACTTGATACATAACTACTGTAAGAATTATTCACTTATATTTTATTTTTATGGCAAAATTATTTTTTTCATTCTTAACATTTATCTTGAATTTTAATTTTGATCCTACCAATTTTTTTGGATTAATTTGGTCTTACATATATTTTTTGGTTTAATTTTGTTCCTAAAACTAACTCCATTAATATAATTGACAAAAAATATTGATGTAGACTCCTCTACATGACACGTTAATAACAACGTGTCATACTAATTAATTTTAGTTTGTATTTCATCCTAAACATTTCGATAAGTTTTAATTTCATCCTAAATGATATTTTTATATATATCTATAGCAGAAGTAGAAGTAAAGAAGGCTTCTTCCTTTTCTTCTCTTCTATATTATTTTCTCTCTCCTCTTGTTCTCTCTTTCCAAAGGAGAAAGATGGGAAGAAGAAGTAGAGGTGAGAGAGGACTTTCAATCCTCTCTTCTCTTTTTTTCTTCTTCTTCTTCTTATTTTGGTTTTCTCTCCTCTCTCTCTCTCTTTAAAGAATAAAGATGGAAGAAGAAGAAGAGAGGGAGAGAGAACTTAACCAAAAGCTAAAGATGAAATTAAAACTAAAATCAATTAGAATGTCATGTTGGCAATGAAGATTCATATGGAAGAGTTGACATCATCATTCTTCTTCAATTATGTTAATAGCGATAGCTTTTAAGAAAAATTTAAAATAAAAAATGAACATGTGAAATGTAATCAAAATAAAAAAAAATGTTATAAACGAAATTAAAACTTGAAGTAAACTTTAAAAATAAAAAATATACTTGTGACAATTTTTATGAGTGAACCTAATAACAAATATTTATACATAAGTTCTGTACGTCTTAAAAATCATACAATATATATAGCTAGATCGTGTAATGAGCCAATAAAAACTAAGATACGTATATCAGTGAACCCTACTACCCCTATACAACATCGAATTTGGTGAGTTTTTATTAGCTTACTACATAGTTAACTAGTACATTACATGTATTTAAAATATCTCGTAAACACAAACATGACTATTATTCTTGAATCTTGAGGTCCGTGCTCTGTATAGAAACAAAGCTTTCAGCCCTAAGAGAATATATATATATATATATAAATGTTAATTGATTTGTGCAGGAGCAACACCTAAGTTGGTGCTTCAGCTAATGAATGTGAGAGGCCTCAGCATTTCTCACGTGAAGAGCCATTTGCAGGTAATATATATATATATATATAGAAAGAGGGAGAGAGAGAGAGGATTTGAGAATTTCAATGAAGATAAGATCTAATAGAAGAGGCTAGTTTATCACAAGTTGATGAATCAAAGTTTAAATCCCCACTAGAAGAGGTGCCTGCATATAGTGCCCAAAAATACTTCAAGCATGATTGTCTTCATTAGAGAATACCTATGGAAAATTGAAAAAAAAAAGTGTTTAAGAATGATGGAAAGTTGAAATCTCTTAAAATTATATATAATTTGCAGTGAAGTTTATGTAATAATCTTTCTGACGAATTAATTCTATGATTATACCATTGCAATTTCAGATGTATCGAAGCAAGAAACTTGATGAGGCTGGGCAAGGTGAGGAATTATATCCTTTTTTTCCTTTTCCTATCTGCTCAATAAGCTTGGAGTGAATTAAGCTCTTAGTGTTCTTCGGAGTACATTACTAATTACGTCCTTGAAAAAAATATTATTGTTTCAATCCTTAAATGATTGAATATCTCAATTTAACTGTATTTTTAAAAAATATATTTATCTCAATTTAATCATTTTGGTTAATAAAAATTCTTCTATTGTCAAAAGTCACTTAAATATACAAAAGAATGAAATTAAGACAAACACAATTTTTTAATAATTAAATTTAAAAAATAGCTAATCTCTCTCAAATACAAAATTGAGACAATTGTAATGTTTAGAGATGAAATGAATAATTTACTATTACCTCTATTATATAACATTTTGGATAACGTAAATAATCCAAGCCACCAGGGCATATAGACATGCATAATAATCTCCGATGGGACATCCGTATTGAGGAGAACTTCGTATCGACAATACTGATTAATTTAGTAACAAAATTCGCCTAATTATCGGGAAGCTTCAACACATAATTAGTAATACAGCTAAGATTCAAACCCATTGATATTCTTAAATCACCTAGAACATGAAACCCATCTCCATGCCCTTCGTGACTGTACCCATGTTATGTGCATCTGGACCTCCCTTTTCCCTGGTGCTCTTGGTCTGCCTTGGAATGTTGTTTTTTCCTACGCTGTAAGAACCATTTGGCTCACAAGAAACAAAATACTGTTCCAAAACTTCTCATGCTCAAACCATGATATTAAAAAATCTATTATGGACTTCCCTCTCTGCAAACACCCTCTCATTTAGCCCCCTCAACCCTCCACAGTCAGGCTGGACCAAATCAAACACAGATGGATCTGGGAAAAAGGACATTATAGCAGCTGGAGGTGTTCTTAGATCGGACCAAGGTGATTGGATTATTGGTTACACGAAGTTTATAGGAAAAGGTTCTTGTCTAATGGCTGAACGTTGGGCCCTCTGGACGGGACTTCGAATTGCTGCCTCCATTAACATTAACAAGCTTCATGTTGAAATTGACAATAGCGAACTCTTTGCACTCATCAACAACACAGATTATATTAACCACCCACTTCTTGTACTTCTCACTGACTGTAGCCATCTCATATCCAACTTTAAGGATTTCAAGATCTCTTTGGTAAAGAGAGGTCAAAACAAATGTGCAGATGCCATGGCTAAATCAGAAAAGGAGATCCAGGCTGCCCCTCAGAACTTTTGCCCGTCCTCCACCTTTTGGTCGAATCCCTTTCATGGAGGATTTGTGTCACTCAGTCTTTTATGTTCTTGCTGTTTTTTTATCTATTTACTGCACTTTATCTCTGCACCTTTTTCGCCATTTGTACTGTACTGAACTTGTTTTCCCAGTTTATTGATTTATAAATTCCCTTTTCACCAAAAAAAAAATGTGTTTCTAATATAGGTAAGTCAGTTGGTCAAACAATTTATCGAAATAGCTAGGCTAGGGTTATTGCCTCATACACTACACTATTAAACCAAATCTCTATTTTGTTAAGTTAATTAATTGGATTTTACTGTTTGAACTTTGCAGTGATAAGCCAAACGTACAGATCCTCCCATGTTGGTTATCAGTGCATGAATACAAATCAACATTTCAAGATGGGAAATGGTGGAATTATTCTAGCAAGCAGTTATTGCAAAGAGCATAGTGTTGTTCAAGGTCTCCTCAATCCCTCCTTTTCCCTATCACACTCTCATTCAAAGCCTATGGAAACCAGGTGAGATTATATATATAACATTCACATATGGGAGAGAGGCAGAGAGACGAGAGAGAGATTGCAATATCTGCCTTAATCTTTACAATAAATTTAGTTTCTAAAAGTTGACATTTAGTTATCCGGTTTAAGCATTTTCTATTTAAATTTTTATTGAAATAAGATTTATTTGGTTTGGGTATTTTTTATTTTTATTTTCACTGAAAATAGAAAATAAACTTGAAAATATTTTTGGTTAAGTTTAATAAAAATATTTTCTTGAAAACCTTTCTTAAAATAGGTCTAAATCTGAAAATACTAGAAAAATATTTTCAGTATTTCAAGAAATAAAAATTAAAAATAAAAATAAAAAATATTTTCACAAACCAAACAGACCTTCAATTTAGTTCTTAAAAGATTGTATTTATGTCAGTTTAGTTTTTTTCATTCGTAAATCTTGAACTATATCATTATCAAATCTCAAATTTTCTATTACTGAAAATTACTTTGACAAACATAGAAATAAAATTGAGATAAATATAATTTTGTAAAGACTATATTGAGATACTTAATATTTTAAGAACCAAATTGAAACAATGTAATTTGATAGGAATCAAGTCAGTAATATACTCTAATCTTTACCCCAAAATGCAATGTCTGCCAATTATAAGAAATCGCAATTGATTCTCTGATATATTAACTCTATTACTATAACCTTCTTGTATATGCTTCTTCTTTTATTAAAACTGATTCCCCTTTACCAGTTCACCAGTTCCCATTTCCATTCTTTTTCTAACATATGATAAGCTAGCTAGCACTAAGAACACCTAATCACCAAAGAGGCATATTCAATGTAGGTATGTTCATCTCAGTTAGATCTAACGTCTGTTTTAAACAACATATATTATTACAATGGAGCTAATAGATCAAAATGTCAATTGCGACTTTTTATATATATTCCTTATAATATACAAGTTTTGAAAAGGAAAAAAAAAAATGTACTGTGAGTTAAACTTTGCAAGCTGCCGTTATATACACAGTAGAAAATTCAAAACAAAAATCAGAACCTAAAACTTGCTATAGTAACTACCATCTATATATTTAAGAATAAATTAATGATTTAGTTCTTGAAAGATTTTAGCTATTTCAATTTAATCCTTGAAAGATCAAGTATCTTAATTTAATATTTGAAAAATTGTGTTTGTCTCAATTTTATCTCTTTGTTTGTTAAAACGACTTTTGACAATAAAAATTTTAGGATTTAACGATAGTAAATTTTGTAATTTAGTAATGAAAAGAACGAACTTTAAAGGTTCAAATATAATTTTGGTCCTTATAATTTAACCAAAATTATAAATTAGTCCATTTACTTTATTTCCATATAAAATTGTCCTTGTAGTTTTTCAATACATGCAAGTTAGTTTCTACTATCAGTATGGTTAACTTTGCTATTAACATAGTCTTACAGATGATATGTATATTTGTAAATATGTCAACATCTCAAATGATTAATTTTTGTATAACTCAGTTGCCATATAAAAAAAATTCTCATTTTGTCCTTAATTCCCAATTTCTTAAATCCTAAACCCTGAACCTAGTAAAATGAGAATTTTTCTGACGTGGTGACTGAAAATTGTGCAAATATTAATAATTAAGCATGCTGACATGTTGACAAATATACACATCAGCTGCCATATAGGATTATTTTAATAGCAAAATTAACAATATTGATAGTAGAGACTAACTTATATGGATGCAAAAACTATAGGGACCAAAATTATATAATTTAACGAAATTTAAACATATGTTTCAAGGACTCAATTGAAACAAGTGTAATATTTGAATGACTAAATCTGTAATCTACTCAATATATATTCAATCTGTCTTTCTCCCTCTCACTTGACATCTCATATTGATTGCAGGCAGCAACAATGGAACTTCAACAACCTGCAGCATGCTTATAGAAGGCAAAGCATAACAAGCAACGAAGTGATGATGCCCTCAACATCTTCTTCTTCTGCCCGAAATATGGTATACCATGATGATACAACGAGCCGAATTGCACCGATGAGACCAAGCCAATTTCTGGAAGAGAAAAGGTGGCCTCCATTGAAAATTATCAGCAGTAACCAATGGAAATTCAACAAGCTGCCTATTAATATTACTTGGCCAAACATTAATAATGGTGGTTCCGATAGTTCCCACCAAATTGGGACCAACTCAAGCACCAAAGAATTGAAGCTGGAATTTGAGCCCCCATTTCGGATTAAGGTAACATTAATTCTATGTTTAAGAAAATTTGTTTGTTAGAGTTTCTATATATATATATATATATATATATATGTATTCCAACAATACAATTTTTAAAATATTTTTCAAAACTAACATAAGTTCCAAATTCATTCAAAAAATCTATCTCTTCAGAAGTTTCAAATAAAATTAAATAACTTTATTTTAGAATTTCCCAACTCAAACTTTCACTTTTCTCAATTTATATTTACTTTTTTATTAAAAATAATTAATATTTTTTATAAATAGTTGATTTTTGGTTTGCAAATTTTATAACAAAAGTTATTTACT
The DNA here is from genome assembly GCA_037074585.1 of Biancaea sappan. Classification (NCBI taxonomy): domain Eukaryota; kingdom Viridiplantae; phylum Streptophyta; class Magnoliopsida; order Fabales; family Fabaceae; genus Biancaea; species Biancaea sappan. Next base: position 31,520,854 of record CM073493.1, read on the forward strand.
TTAATTTTTTTAGAGTATTGAATTACATTTTCATGCATTAAACTTGTTAATATAAAGGTTATATAGTATCAAGTAGTCATTGAAAACATGCAATGTCAAAGCACCACAAATTGCACTTCAAAGTAACTCATTTTTTTTAATTTTAATACTTTGTCGTGGCATGTTCCGATGAGTCAATGACAATTAGACATTAATTAACAATCATACCAGGTTCACATATTAGACCACAGCACCCATTATTTGTATGTTAACCACTATCTGTTAAGAAATTATTCGTAAGAACCATGTTGAATAGGAAACAATTAATTGCAACATATATATAATGCATAGACCAAAACATCATTTTAGTCCCTCACAAATGCCTTTTCTCTCAAATTAGTTCCTTACAAATTTTCATTCTCAATTTGGTCTCTTATAGATTGATATGTTATTAATTCAGTCCCTCATAGATTTTCATTTTCAATATATTCCCTCATAAATTGATATGTTATTAATTTAGTCTCTCACATATTTGCATTTTCAATTTAGTGTCTCATAGATTTATATGTTATCAATTTAGTCCCTTCAACAAAAGTTGTGACCATCAAAAGTTATAGTCAATAAAAAAAAGACTAAATTGATAATATATCAATTTGTGAAATCAAATTGAGAATGAAACTAAGTGAAGAACTGAATTGATAACATATCAATCTATGAGGAACCAAATTTAGAATGAAAATTTTTTAAGGACTAAATTGGTAATATATCAATATGTAAGGGGCCAAATTGAGAATGAAAATTTTTGAGGGACTGAATTGGTTACATATCAATCTAAAAAGGACCAAATTGAAAATAAAAATTTATAAAAAACCAAATTAAAAGAAAAGGACATCTGATAGAGACCAAAATAAGATTTTAGTCTATAATTCATATGTAGTTATTATTGTTTAATAAATGATTATATATATATGCAGTTAAATGAAGAGAAACTAGGGAAAGACGAGAAATGGTTATTGCCCGATTTGCGACTGGGATTGAATTGTGAGGGAGATGGCAACAGTGACGGTGCTGGCAATAAAGCTGATCATAGCAGAGAAACCCATGATATTAGCACCAAGCTTTCCCTTGCTTAGATTAAATGTATAGAGTAAATTTTTGAAGTAGTTCCTAAAAAGATATAGTTATCTCAATTTAGTCCTTAAAAAATCAAGTGTCTCACTTTAGTCTTTGAAAGATTGTGTTTGTCTTAATTTTATATCTCTATTGATCAAAATAACCTTTGACAATAAAAAATTTGAGATTTAGAGATGAAAAAAATTAAATTGAGACAAATGTAATTCTTTTTAGGATTAATCGAAACACTTAATCTTTTAAAGATTAAATTAAGATAACTGTAATATTTTATGGGCTAAACCACTGACAGTTTAGTAGCTTTATGTATATATATCAATTGTGCTTATAACACAGCCCAGGCAAAAACAATAAACTCAGATATCATTATTCACTAACAACACACAGGTATATATATTATACACGTCTATACAGCAAATTGTGGGCTTGCTAGCATGCATATAGATTTTTATTTTCTTCTTTGAGAATAGGATTAGGCCAGAAAATGAAATCATTATGATTGATATGAGTGAGTTCCCATGAGCACTTTTCCATGAAAGTTTAAAAAAGTTGATATAATTGATCATCTATAAAGTAGAAATAAGAAAAAGGCAATGCATGCATAGAATTTTATGGTGAGAGTACACTAGATTTATATATACTTAATTGTAGTACTGTTTAGAAAGATGCAAAGCAAGCCGAGCCTTTTAAATTTTTGGCAGCTTACTTAGAATTTTTTGTTTGTTAAATATCACTATGTTAATAAAATGATGAAATCATCAAAAAAAAAAAAAGAAGCTATTGCCAGCTACGCAATGGTATTTTTTTTAACCTTTTTTTTTTTTACAACATTTGCATTTGTAATATGTAATGTTAATGAAGCAACATTAAAAGTCAAGAAAAAAGAAATCACTCTTCATCCATAACAGCCAGTTAATTGCCCTGAATAGGTTGTTGATCATTTGACACAAATCTAAGATTCCTGTCTCAGGAGTTACTTGAAGATCAATAAAATGGACCTGGGTTTAAGTTTTTATTTTCTATTTTTTTCTTCTTAACTAAGGTTTTATGCCTCTAATTAAAAATTGATGTGTGACTCTCCAAAAGCTCAGTTATTTTTTTTTATAAACTTCGCACCTTTTCCTATAAGTATTTAAATTTACTTTTTTCTTTTTGTTTTTAAAATATACATTTTCCATCTTTATAATTATTAAATTGTTTACACTTTAGTAATTAGTTCAATTATATTTTTTCTGTTCAGAGAGGTTTATTAAATTGTTTACACATAGTTTGATGCATTTTTTAAAAGAAAATAGAAAGTATGTAACATCTTATTTTAGAATAACAGCAAAAAATTAACACAATATGTAAAAATTGATGTTATGTTAATAAAAGGTATTTTAGTCAAAAGATATGAAGCATTAGATTATTTAATATCATCAAATATACTGGATCTCATTAAACAAAAAATATAAAATTAAACTAGACTGTAATATATTTATAGTTATAAAAGAATTGTACATTTTGAAAGTGGAAGGAAAAGGAGTATAATTAGAGCTGTAATTTTGGCATGTGGCTTGCAGGTCAACCCGAGACTACGAGTATATGGATGGTCTTAGGTTCAGAAAAATAAGCCAGTTTAAAAAAGGGCCAACCTATTTAGAATAATGATCTCATTTTATCACATTTTTATATTTTATAACATTATATTCAATAAATATAGTAAATTTGGATATGAAAATTATTGTAAATTTTCAAAAATAAATATAGAATTTTTAATTTTAAATATAATATAGTTAATTTTAAAAGAAAATATAAAAAGTTAAAGTTAGTTATTATTTAAAAATATTAAAGAAATAATTTTTTACATGAATAAATTGTATTTTGAAAAAAAATATTGAATTTTTTAATAAAAAATTAAAATTATATTATTTAAAAAAAAATATCCTGCAGATCAAGTGAGCGCTCTTTGTCTTAATAAATAAGGTCATTTATTTTTTAGCCCATAACAGGTCGGTCTTGACCAATCCGTTTGACAATACTTATAATTTTAATGTAATTTTTTATTTTTATTTTTTTTAAAAAAAGTAACAGTAAAGTTTAGTGTACTCAATTGATTTGCCAGCCATAAGAAGTGGTTATAGTTTGTTAACCATATTAATCAAGTCATTACGCAGAGAAATAGTTAATAAAATGGATAAAATTGTTCTTTTCAATGTCGACTATCAAAATCAGTTTAAATCGTTGATTCAACAGTTAGACCCAAAAACAGTGGGTTTGTTGGCCTTTTTTTTTTTTATTTCAACAAAAGCGCAAAGCCCAATTCCTCTCATGTTATCTCTCACTAACTGATTACATCTTCTAACAAAGCAAAAAGAATGACTACTATACTGGCTTCTCAATTTTGAACTTGCGATAATACAAACCAGTTTAAAAATTGTTAAACCAATACATTTTCGTCAAATCAATCGATTTGAAATTCAAAGATATTGACATTTGTTCTTTTTAAATAAGTTAGTTTTGTAAATAAAAAAATAATACTAAAAAAGCTTTATATATTACTTTTATAGTATGACTTGGCTCAAACCATAAGAACTTTATATATACCTTTACAATATAACATGACTCAAATTAGATTGGTCAAACTCAATGAATTTTTTAGATATCAATAGTTTAAACTGAAAAAGAAAAAAAATTCAAATCAAAATTGTCGTTAGTCAAGTTGCCAGGTATTATTACAAGAATTTTATTCAGTTATTCGCTGCAAAACTCAAGAATTTTGTTTGGAAAGATTTTTATATTATAATTTAACTACAATTAATTCTCAAGTTTTGAAACATAATATTTTATCTCTCTATTATAAAAAGTGAAAATATCATATACCAATTAAAATTAATGTATAACAATCACATGTTCTTGAGTAAAACGCAAATAAAAAATTACGGAGAGAAGATTAGAGAAAATAATAGAGTCATGAGATATCATAACAAATTATGCATTTTTTTTGGTCAATGATATTTGATATATAATATTTCTTTTAACTTTTTATGATGGTTTAAGTGATAAAATATTGTATTTAAAAGTTAGAAAATTAATATTTCTATAATTCATATACAATAGGAACTAGTGATGTAATTACTCCTCTTGACGCTCAAAAAGAACTTGTCTTAATTAAAAAAAAAAGGGATATAGTTACTAAATTCTTACATAAAATTATAGTGGGAGCAATAAAAAATTATGTTCGTATATAATTACGCTTATACTTCCTCGTAACGAAAAATGCGTGCATTAAATATGTTAATTATAAATTAGCTTGACTAATTAGATTCCTTATTCATTCTACTCCACAACAATGAAAAGGTTTGTGCTATAAATTTGACGGTGTTTGGCGTATATTTTAAATTAATTTATAGTTTATTTGACTAACTTATAAGTTTGTTTGACTAAAATAGTTATCTTTGGTAAACAAATTTATTTGAATAGTTTATAACTTATTTTAAAATATTATTTTATGTAGCTTATAATTTTTATATTTTTCTTCATATTTTATTATTATTATTATTATTTTATTAAAATTTCTATTCTACGCTTATCCCAAACAAAGACTCCCATTATTTTGTCCATCATCTTCAAAACCCTTCTCTCTTATTCTGTCTCGCTTTGATTCCCCTGACTTGCTTCCATCTCTATCGTTCAACGTCAGGTCTCCTCTCTCGTTGCCGATATCTTCTCTCGCCATTATATATATATATATATATTCTTTTATGTCATTTTACATCTATCAGGTAACTCAATAATTACTTTTATTAAATATTTCTAATTCAATAAACTAACTTAATAAATTTTAACTTTCAGTTAAAAATTAAGTTATAAATTTTTAAATAGCTCATCAACTATTTTTGTCAAATATAATCAAAGAATTCATGATCTTTGATGTTTTAATTCTCTATTAGATTAGTCTTAAAATCTGTATTTTGTTTTTTTAATTTATGTTTACATCACATGCGCTGAAAAATATAATGTTTTAACAAAAATAAACCAATTATAGCTTGAATCTTAAAAGCTCAGGCCCTCTGTAGAATTACCCATAATAAAACAGCGGAGGCATAAAGAATGTGTGACTCTGGGGATAGATGGTGCCCACCATTACCATAAAATGAGTGTATTGTGACGTGCTTTCATATTGTGAGCAACCAATTATGCCCCAAAAGGAATGTGGAATTGAATGAGCTTTATCTATACATATTTAATATGTTTATGTCCCACCTTCTCAACACAATTCACATGACCGCATGACTGTCTTGTCCTGTGCATGCTTTTATGCTCTCTCCTCAATCCTTATCAATGGCGGTATACCTCTCTACCACAAAGTTGGTGCAATTAGGCCCACTCCGCATTCATTCGCTTCATGCGCTGCCTTAAGGCGTCCTTAATATTTTAAAAAATAAAAATGTCAAATTATAATTTTGGTCCTATAATTTTACTATTATAAATTAGTTTGTATACTTTATTTTTATGTAAAATAGTTCTTATATTTTATCCATTTATGTAATTAGTCTCTGTTGCCAGTATGGTTAATTTTGTCATTAAAATGGTCCTATATGCCAGTTAATGTGTACATTTGTGAATATGTCAACATGTCCAGTCATTAATTTTTGCACAACTCAGTCGTCATGTCAACAAAATTCTCATTTTGTCATTAATTCCCAATTTCCTGACCTAGCATCAGTATGAAAATTAAGAGCAAAATGAGAATTTTGTTGACATAGCAGTTGGAAATTGTGCAAAAATTAATGACTGGGCATGCTGATATGTTCATAAATGTAATACCCATTATTTTTTTTTTAAGTTATAAGTATTTAAGAATTTCGATAAATTTATTTTGAAGAAAATAAATTCCCTATCAGTTGAATTTTTGCATACTCGTTTGTGCATATTGTTGAAAATATAAATTTTTAATTATAGATTCTATAAATTGTGGGATATAATGGATGATATGATATGGAATTAATCCCATTAAGTAAATATATAGTTCAAAAGTGGAATCTAGAATGAAAACTGGTAAGTGAGATTGGTAGATGAAATAGTATAGGAGAATGGTAGATGAAAACTGGTAAGTGAAACTGGTAGATGAAATAGTATAGGAGAATGGTAGATGAAAACTGGTAAGTGAAACTGGTAGATGAAATAGTATAGGAGAATGGTAGATGGAATAGTAGTAAATAGTTGTAATATCCCAAGAATTTTCATGAATATTTAAAGTCTATTTGAAGTTTATTGAAAAATTTAATTACATGAGAAATGTTCTTTTTGAATTAGTGAAGGAAATTTGGAAATAGAAATTTCAAAAATTTTAATTTAGGACATTTTACAAATTCTCAAGGACTAAAACGAAAAGAAAAGAAAGTATGGAGTACTTTTGAGAAATGACCTAGTAGGAACCTGAGAAGAAGAATAGAGCTTATGGGAATGAATTATGAGTCCGGTACCAAAAGGATGACGGATTCGAAGTTAAAGTGGAGTTTGAGACTTTGAGAGGGACTAAAGTGAAAGAAGAAAATTGTGGGGCAATTAGGATTTAGAATCACCCGAGGTGAGATTTTATGAATTTGTTTTTACTAATCTTGACTGAGGGTCAACTGAAGAGCAAGTGATAATTTCACCTCGGGCGAGTAAATAGGCGGCCTCACCTAAATTTTCTTCATTTTCTCATTTCCTCTCTCTCTCTTCACTTTCTCTCCTCTCTTTCTCTCCTCTCTTTCTCTCTACACTCCAACTCCATAACCGAGCTTGGAGGGTGGATCTCGGGCTACGGGGCGAGCCTCTAGGAGCCAAGCATCGTAGGGAAAGCAAGGAATTGAGGTAGAAATTTCTATTTCTCAAGCTTTTTCCTATTTTATAGTTTTCAGAAAGTTTGGGGTAAAAATCGAGATTCCGGCTTTGTTTCTCGATTAAAATTGGTGTTTTTGATGTCTAAATGCTCCTTAGACATTAAGGGTGAGATCCTATGGAAGAAATCATGGAAAACGGTGAAGATTTGGCCGGATCTGAGCCAAAACCGAAAGGAATCGCGAAAGGTCGCGATCCTGGCGCCCAGGCGCCAAGGTTCAGAAAATTTTGGGAAGAAAAGGGACTTGGCGCCCAGGCGCCATGTGTGGCGCCCAGGCGCCAGGTATGCTGAAAAGCCTTAGCTTATTTTTCAATCAGTCATAACTTCTTCATCCGGACTCCGTTTTGGGCAAACTTTATATCGTTGGAAAGCTCTTTGAGTCTAGTTTCCAATGGTATAAATGTCATTTAGAAATTCATTACTGGTTAGGAGTTATGACTTAAGACGTGAGTAAAGGTCGAGAGTAGTGATAGGAAATTTCTCTATTTTGTAACCCTAATGGTTTTTACCTGGTTACAATAGGGATTTTTGGGGGCGCAAGGTGGGAGCGCTGAGAGCGTGGAATCCAGGTGAGTAGGCAACCTTGCAAAATTAATTTAATAAATTAGTCAAAGTACAATATAAATCCCATTTGCGTTATTTGTGAAATTGAGAAGATTATCAGTGTGTGTTCAGGTTGAGAAAAAGTACAATATCATTGGAAGATATTTTATTACCTTTGAGAATTGATTTCTCTAGTTGACTAAAGAACTAGATGTGATTGTTCCTTGAATAAATTGGAACATTTTGTAAGTAAATAACTTTACTAAACTAATGTGATCTTATTAGATAAAGTACAATACAAGTCTTGTTTATAACATTATTGAAGTGAGAAATAATCAATCTCGCTGTTGATAATATATGATGATTGTTATGGTTGATGATAGACATTCAAGGGAATAAAAGTATGTGTAAATTCATTTATTTCATAGTAATTATATTGTGATAAATTGTCACTATTTTATTGACGAGCAAAAGATCTACGAGATCTAATACACGAGTTTGAAAGGGTTAGAGTCCCATACTACTCGGTGTATAACTGTGAAAACCTATGCACGAGTTTGAAAGGGTTAGAGTCCCATACTACTCAGTGTATAAATGTGAAGACCTATGCACGAGTTTGAAAGGGTTAGAGTCCCATACCACTCAGTGTATAACTGTGAAAACTTATGCACCAAGAGTTTGAGGGTTAAATTCCCAAGTCACTCAGTGCAAGTATCTATGACATATAATGCAAAGTGATTGAGGGATTGATCACCCAAGAAATCATACGCAAAATTTAGACAAGTGTATTACTATAATTATTTACAATAAATGATAGATTGATGGTATTAGTAAATGTGGTGTTTGTGCTTATGATATTTCCATGTACAGTTGTTTACTCACTGAGTTATGATAAACTCACACTCTCTATGATTATCTTTTCAGATACAGTGATTGAGGAGAAGAATTTATAGCCTTTAAGGATATACTCTACTTTTGTCTGGTAAACAATTGGTAAGGATTAGGAAACGCTCTGTAATCTAGTAGGTCACCTAGGCTTGGGAGGTTGTATAGTGTTTGAAGGTTGAACATTTTCTGAATATGTATACAAAATATCTTTCTTGGAATATTTATGATTCACATAATTATGGATATTAAGAATGTTCATAGAGATTATGGGGTACCACGGAGGTACACCCTAGGTATTTTATGTTTATATCACATGTAAGTTTTGGGATGTGACAAATTGGTATCAGAGGTGGTTTTTAGGTCCCCTATAGATTACAGAGCAAAGTGTTCTTTGTGGGCCCTTTTCCATTGTCATGAACCGCGACATGACCATGGGATTAGGTTCCATAAAAGACCTTGTAAAGTTGAGTGTTCTTGTCATAACTTACCCTTCGATGGAGTTAGTTAGAGATAATTTTGTTACAATATGAGGTAATTGATTTCATATGTGGAACTTTGGAACTTGTTGGAGGTATGATCTTTATACCGATGGAAAAGGTGATCTCTGTATGAAATTTTTCTTTTTGAGAAATTGGGAACATAACTCTGTAGTGTACTCTGAAAGCTGAGGATTAGTAATTACTAGAATATGGCTTGAGGGCTGGGCCAAGAGTGATGTATTAGATGGGGTAAAGTTGATTATGGGCATGGGCTAGAGTTCAAGAAAGATTTTTGCAAAGAATATAGAGCAGATTACTAATGCAGGAAAGGGAAAGAACCCTTGTGAGGCAGATCAAGATTTGATTTTGATAGATGCCAGACAGATGTAATTTATGGAAGAGGATGTAAGTCCTAAATAATATGTTCCTTGATAAAAGCTTGGTTGAGAAAATAGATGTGGGCTAGGTAGTTTTTCCTAAGGGAAATACTACGGTAAAGTGGAACCTAACATAAGAGATATTGGGATAAACTATAAATTTTCTTTAGGGGCGACTTGCCAAAGTTGCACTTGTTTAGTTAGGGATTGGCATGATGGTACTATGTGATAGAAGTGTTTCAAAAAAATATATACAGTGTAGAAGTTTTGTAACATTGGAACCATTAGAGCATGTTATAGGTAGGCTGTCGGCGTATGAACATTCTTAATTGTTAAACGTGATGTATGATTGGAATGGTCTAGAAAGACGTTCTTATAGTAGTTCATGCCTCAGAGTGTTAGTTTAAGGAAAGCTTGCGAGTTGAGGCTCTTAAGCAAGAATTCATGACAATTCGAGGGCATAATATCGAGTTCAATAGATATATACGGTAAGCCTTCATCTCCTCCTGTATGATAAGAGGAAAGATAATGAGACTTGTACAGAACTTCTGTTTGTCTCTGTGACAGCTTATAGGGTCATTAAATTTTTATGTGATTGGCTTTATAAGCTAAATTTGTTATTGATTTTATGTGGCTAATTTCTTTTATTTTTTCTTCATTTTATTATTATTATTATTTAGAGTACCATCTAGTAAAAGAAACTATTGGCATTAAAAGCGGAAGGATTACATTGCAAAGAAAAAAAAAAGAGAAATTACTCATGCATGAGTAATCTAAAAGCGAGGTGGTCTCGGATTAGGAGGGTTGTATTGTATCATCACCCCTCGACCATTTCTTGGAACAAGAGACTGAGCAATGTCACGAAGGGTAGTGTAAATCCCATTCATACAATCAACACTTCTTTGTTGTTGATTGCAGAAGCATTGGGTAGACCAATAGAAGAACCTGTCTATTCTTGAAGTCATTGCCGCATTATTGCGTTTAGTTAACTTCTCCAGGTCTTCTATCATCTTTTTCAGATTTTTCACCTCCTTCTCTAGACAAGCGATTTTGTTTTCTGACGTGTGGCCAGTGCTAATCTCCTCAGCTTCCTCAATTTTTATCTTCTTCTCCTTTTGATCCTCTTGAGACCCCTCAAAAGGTCTCTTGCCCTTGTCTTTGCCCAGACTTAAGTTTAAGTCTAGCTCTTCTTCCTTGGCCTCCACTGTGAGATCAATGTACTTTCTGGTGGCCATGGTTTAGAAAATTTAGAAGTTTTTGCAGGAGTATGATGAGAGAGAAATGCTGAAAAATTGTAGGCTCAGAGATGATTACTCTTTGTGGTGTAGTAACTGAGAATTCTGGGGCAGTTTTTATAGAGAAAAATTTAGACTTAGAGCCAAAGAAGATATCTCTTCGCCGCACTCCTACACGCTCAACCTATAGATTTCTGCAAGCTGGAAGCCAGAAGTCTAGGGTAGGCATGCGTGTCAACAGTGTGTCACATTAATGGCAAAACCACGTAAGTCAATATTCGGTGGATTTGCGGCCGATTTATACTTGTTTATTTTTCATATCTCTTGTTGGCATTTTCTGAAATTCTAAGAAGCCGACAGCGTAGCCATTAAAGATTGCCTTGGATGCTTTTATGATGAACTAAAATGTATTTCTCTGCTTTCTTGTATTGTTCTTGAAAGCCTTCAGTTGAGTATAATATACATGATTGATTGAATTATATTGTGATTATATGTATTTAAATACATATGACATGTATGTATGTTATCCATGCATTGAGAGTGAAGGCTATTTGTTGTAGCCAGGAATAATATGTAATGATTCTACATACATTCAGAGATTGAGAAGTCTGAAATTTAGAAAGGACTTGAATAGATGAAAATATATAGATAAGGATGTATCTCCATGTTGATACATACATACATATATGCTCGTAGAGGCAAGAGAAAGGTAAAAAAATTTTTCTCACTTTATAGTAACACTTGATATGTGTAAATGTGAGAAGTTTTTATTTTAATATATATATTCTTTTTTGAAAATGTGTAAGCCTAGAGCAAAGCCACAGATTAGAAACCTAGATAAGGCTAGTATGAAGTTACCCGTTCATCGAGTAATATCTCGATCTAGGATTATTTGATAAGACAAATACAGAGTTAGGAAGTCATAGATTGAAGCGGCGATTAGTTGAATGATTTGAGAAAGAGTCAAAAGTTAGCCGAATTTTTTTTGAGAAAATCTTTTGCATGAGATTATATTTATTATTCTCTAGCATACGTATTATAGACCGTTGGCATTGCGACGGATAAGGTCTGGAGGCCATCTTTAGAGTGTGATGTAAGGGTTTTGGTAGCCCTAAATTTCGTCTATAAATAATGGATGCCCCATTACGCCGCTCACTACACTAAGGGTTCATTACTTATAAGCTTTCTAGCATCAAACCCCTCATTCCATACAACCCTTATAGCTCAGAAAAATATGGCCGACAATAAGTCTTTCAATTTAAACTTTGAGGCTGGCAAGGTAGAGCTGGATCTAAATCTTAGTCTGGAGAACTATAAGAATAAGAGATCCATGGAAGAGTCACCAGAGGCTAAGAAAAGAAAAAGGGATGTAGTAGAACTAGAGGATGTTAGCACAGCAACATCTTCAAATGATGAGCTTGCGCTTATGAGAAAAAAGATGGAGGACTTGGAAAGGTTGATAAACCACCACTTTGAGGACCAGGGAAGATTGATAAATCATCTCTTTGTAGAACAAGAGAAGCTCTTGAATCGTCATTTTAGGGAATTGGCGAATAGAGTTGATAGACATTCGATGTTTGCAACTCAAAATTTTCGTGACCAACAAGCGAGGTGTATTGACTGTATGAATGGAGTGACCTCTTCACTTCGCCAAATTTCCCAAACGTTTCCTCCAGAAACTCTTTCTAAGCTGCAACGATTAGCCTCCTCCTTAAGATCTGAAGCACCTTCCTCTTCTAGACTTGGAGCACTTTCTGCATTTCAGAAGCCTCCTCGTCCTTAATTTATTCTTTCTTTTATTTGTACCTTAAGCTAATATTTGATCTGAGCTTCGAGTATTAAGATTATCTGTTTTGTAAATCAAGTTCAGTTTGTTGCCTGTAACTTATGTACTAGAAATAAGGCAATTCTTGTACTGAAGAAGCTCGAGAGATAAAAAATATGTTGAACTTGTTATATTTTGTACTTGATTGTGAAAATTCTCAAAGAGAGAACGAGATTTGGACAAAATATCTGCATTTGTTTCAATCTTGAGTTAAGTTTTGAATTCGGAGGACTGAATTCTATTAAGGGGGCAAGAATGTAATATCCCAAGAATTTTCATGAATATTTAAAGTCTATTTGAAGTTTATTGAAAAATTTAATTACATGAGAAATGTTCTTTTTGAATTAGTGAAGGAAATTTGGAAATAGAAATTTCAAAAATTTTAATTTAGGACATTTTACAAATTCTCAAGGACTAAAACGAAAAGAAAAGAAAGTATGGAGTACTTTTGAGAAATGACCTAGTAGGAACCTGAGAAGAAGAATAGAGCTTATGGGAATGAATTATGAGTCCGGTACCAAAAGGATGACGGATTCGAAGTTAAAGTGGAGTTTGAGACTTTGAGAGGGACTAAAGTAAAAGAAGAAAATTGTGGGGCAATTAGGATTTAGAATCACCCGAGGTGAGATTTTATGAATTTGTTTTTACTAATCTTGACTGAGGGTCAACTGAAGAGCAAGTGATAATTTCACCCCGGGCGAGTAAATAGGCGGCCTCACCTAAATTTTCTTCATTTTCTCATTTCCTCTCTCTCTCTTCACTTTCTCTCCTCTCTTTCTCTCTACACTCCAACTCCATAACCGAGCTTGGAGGGTGGATCTCGGGCTACGGGGCGAGCCTCTAGGAGCCAAGCATCGTAGGGAAAGCAAGGAATTGAGGTAGAAATTTCTATTTCTCAAGCTTTTTCCTATTTTATAGTTTTCAGAAAGTTTGGGGTAAAAATCGAGATTCCGGCTTCGTTTCTCGATTAAAATTGGTGTTTTTGGTGTCTAAATGCTCCTTAGACATTAAGGGTGAGATCCTATGGAAGAAATCATGGAAAACGGTGAAGATTTGGCCGGATCTGAGCCAAAACCGAAAGGAATCGCGAAAGGTCGCGATCCTGGCGCCCAGGCGCCAAGGTTCAGAAAATTTTGGGAAGAAAAGGGACTTGGCGCCCAGGCGCCATGTGTGGCGCCCAGGCGCCAGGTATGCTGAAAAGCCTTAGCTTATTTTTCAACCAGTCATAACTTCTTCATCCAGACTCCGTTTTGGGCAAACTTTATATCGTTGGAAAGCTCTTTGAGTCTAGTTTCCAATGGTATAAATGTCATTTAGAAATTCATTACCAGTTAGGAGTTATGACTTAAGACGTGAGTAAAGGTCGAGAGTAGTGATAGGAAATTTCTCTATTTTGTAACCCTAATGGTTTTTACCTGGTTACAATAGGGATTTTTGGGGGCGCAAGGTGGGAGCGCTGAGAGCGTGGAATCCAGGTGAGTAGGCAACCTTGCAAAATTAATTTAATAAATTAGTCAAAGCACAATATAAATCCCATTTGCGTTATTTGTGAAATTGAGAAGATTATCAGTGTGTGTTCAGGTTGAGAAAAAGTACAATATCATTGGAAGATATTTTATTACCTTTGAGAATTGATTTCTCTAGTTGACTAAAGAACTAGATGTGATTGTTCCTTGAATAAATTGGAACATTTTGTAAGTAAATAACTTTACTAAACTAATGTGATCTTATTAGATAAAGTACAATACAAGTCTTGTTTATAACATTATTGAAGTGAGAAATAATCAATCTCGCTGTTGATAATATATGATGATTGTTATGGTTGATGATAGACATTCAAGGGAATAAAAGTATGTGTAAATTCATTTATTTCATAGTAATTATATTGTGATAAATTGTCACTATTTTATTGACGAGCAAAAGATCTACGAGATCTAATACACGAGTTTGAAAGGGTTAGAGTCCCATACTACTCGGTGTATAACTGTGAAAACCTATGCACGAGTTTGAAAGGGTTAGAGTCCCATACTACTCAGTGTATAAATGTGAAGACATATGCACGAGTTTGAAAGGGTTAGAGTCCCATACCACTCAGTGTATAACTGTGAAAACTTATGCACCAAGAGTTTGAGGGTTAAATTCCCAAGTCACTCAGTGCAAGTATCTATGACATATAATGCAAAGTGATTGAGGGATTGATCACCCAAGAAATCATACGCAAAATTTAGACAAGTGTATTACTATAATTATTTACAATAAATGATAGATTGATGGTATTAGTAAATGTGGTGTTTGTGCTTATGATATTTTCATGTACAGTTGTTTACTCACTGAGTTATGATAAACTCACACTCTCTATGATTATCTTTTCAGATACAGTGGTTGAGGAGAAGAATTTATAGCCTTTAAGGATATACTCTACTTTTGTCTGGTAAACAATTGGTAAGGATTAGGAAACGCTCTGTAATCTAGTAGGTCACCTAGGCTTGGGAGGTTGTATAGTGTTTGAAGGTTGAACATTTTCTGAATATGTATACAAAATATCTTTCTTGGAATATTTATGATTCACATAATTATGGATATTAAGAATGTTCACAGAGATTATGGGGTACCACGGAGGTACACCCTAGGTATTTTATGTTTATATCACATGTAAGTTTTGGGATGTGACAATAGTACCATAATTTCTCCTATAAATAGGCCCTTCCATTTCAATTCAAAACACACACCTTCAGTTTCTCTTCTCTCCTTTCCTCAAAACTTCTCTTGCTCCGGCGTTAGGGCTCTGAGATTCTAGGTCTTTCTTCCTTAGCCTAGATCCAAGGTAAGAATACTATGCCCCTTTTCTGTGCCATTCAGATTTTTAAAAGTTATTTTCTTAAGTATGCTCTGTGGTTGCGGCTTTGGCCAATCTTCCACATCAGAAAAACTGTCCTTAGCTACCTATATGTTGTTTTGATTCTCTGATTACCGAAATAGAATGTAAACTGTGAAGAATACATGTCTAGGAAAGTTCTGGCTAAGGAAAGACATGGTTGTTAAGTGTGTCCATTGGGACTCTCCACTCTTTCCTGGGAACTTACCTGGTGTACTCTTTTACAGATTATATTCTCTATTTCTGGTATGAATAGTACCTGTATGTATGAATAGTACCTGTACGTATGAATAGTAACCGTATGTATGAATAGTAATCGTACATATGAATAGTAATTATACGTATAAATAAATAGTAACTATATATAAATAGTATTTATATATATTTTTGAATAGTACATATACGTGTACATTTTTATATGTATTTTTGAATAGTACATATACGTGTATTAAAGAATTATATTAATTGAATCCATTAAATGTAATTGTGTAGATTTAAAGAAGATATAGTAACTTGGATTTCAGGTGAGTAGCTAACCTACTTGGATACTTATTTAATTATATGAATAGTCCAAGTAATTTACATATTCAGAGTATATCTACTATTACCTTTGACTGAATATTTCAATTAATATGGCTGTGTGCCGAATATGATTATGGTCATATGCTATGGCTGTGTGCCGAATGTGAATATGGCTGTGTGCCGAATATGATTATGGTCATATTTATGGCTGTGTGCCGAATGTGAAGATGGCTGTGTGCCGAATATGAATATGGCTGTGTGCCAAATATGATTATGGTCATATGCTATGGCTGTATGCCAAACGTGGAGATAGCTGTGTGCCGAATATGATTATGGTCATATTCTATGGCTATTTGTCGATTATAAGTATGATATGATTTTACTTATGCATTTTATACATATACTTGTGTATTGTTAATCACTTGATGATTATCTGTAATTAAGTTTCTATCCTTGTAACGTTATCTATTCATTGAGATTATTATCTCATATTGTGGTGGATATATTTTTTTTCAGATCCTGAGATTAACGAAAAACATCTGTCTGAGGAGTAGCGCAAGTTCAATATCCTAACCCTCTTTGCTTCAAGGGTTGGTGTTTATTTGAATTAAAGCTGTTTCTTCAGTTTTAAATTCTAGAAAGTTCTGCAGTCAAATAGGACATCTAGGAGGAAGTTGTTATTGTACATATTTATGTTATTACAGTACTTTAAGTTTACTGTATGTTTTGTAAGATTGTAGCTTATTAAGTAAAATCGGAGTATTTAACTAAGATAAGTCTTTGTTATATTATTACTCTCACATTTTAGAATGATTATTATATGGAGCTAAAAGCATTAGGCTTACAACTAGAGAGTATCTCTAAGTTGTGCCGGTCACGTACCATTTTGAGGGTCGTGACAAAGTTGGTATCAGAGGATTAGGTTTTTAGGTCTCCTATTGGCTACAGAGCAAAAGGTGTCTTCGGTAGACCCTCCCCTATTATTGTGAACCGCGGCACAATCATAGGATGAGGTTCCGCAGAAGGCAGCATAGGATGTCATTAATATTCCTTTGGTGTCATACTCCTTAATTAGTATTGCGCTCTAAGGTATTCTTAACATCTAAAGGTGTTTGCTAAATCTGTGTAGATTTTGACACCTTTAATGGCAAGAGGAAGACCATCTAACCAAGGTAGGCGTTTGGGCTCTAGAAGAGTGCCAACACCTTCCTCCTCAGTGAATGCATCACAAGAAAACAGTGAACGTACTGAGACTGTAGGTGCTGATGAGATACCTCCTCCAAATGATCCATTTCTAAGGGCTATGTTCAATACTGTCCAAGAACGAATGGATAGAATGGAGGCAATGATAATAGGGCAATCTATTCTGAACAATCCCCCAGTGGCACCTCAAACAAATACGCAAGCACCTCTTCCCCAACAAGAGGAGATTTTGACAGAAAAACAACTTACAAGCTTCCTAAAGCTCAAACCTCCATCATTCTCTGGAGAAGATCCAAATGAAGACCCAAGAAAATTCTTGGATGGTATTGAAAAGGCCTGCACAGCTTTGGGATGTTCAAGTGTCCGGAAAGTAGCATTAGCTGTTTACCAATTGAATGGAGTTGCTGAAGAATGGTGGAACAGCTTTAAAGGGGGTAGAGCTAGTAATGCCCCACCAGTGGAATGGGAAGAATTTGAGAGGATGTTCATGGAAAGATTCCTCCCTCAAAGTGTACGAGGCGCAAAAACCCAAGAATTTGAAACCCTCAAGCAAGGGTCTATGTCGATCCACGATTATAACACTAAGTTCATACAGCTCTCTCGATTTGCAGCTAACAAAAATCTTGATGAAAGAGAAAAGATAAGGAGATTTGTCATGGGCCTTCGCCCCTTTTTAAGACAACTTGTGGGGACCCAAATTGAAACATATCCTTTTTATGCCGCAATGATAAGTACTGCAAGATTCATGGAAATGGCAGAAGAGGTGAAGAGTGAACAAAGAATGAAGAAAAAGCGAGGACGGGAAGAAAAGCCCTACAATAGCTCAGCAGGAGCACCAAAGCCGCCAAATCGAGGCCAATCAAATCATATAGCATTTTCGGGACAAACTATTGCGTCATCCAGTGTAGTACAACTGAGTTTCAATCAAAGGAGGGATTGTAATACCCGTTAATTTCAGAATATAATTCGCTTAAGAGTATTTTAGAATTCTACAACGTTACTTTAGTTATTTATTTTGGTCATTTTTAATTTTCATATTTAATTGTTCTCTTTGAATATTATTTATGAAAATTGAGTTAAATGACTGGACTAAATATTTGCACAATGAGGGATATATTCTAAGAATGGTGAAATTCATGGAAAAGTGGTTGCAGAATGGTCAATTAATCCATTTATTGTAAATTGACTGGATGGGTTTGGATGTTGGGTTATGGATACCCATGGGTTATTGAATAACCCATTAGAAATATTTAATATAAAGTTTCAATAGTAACCTCATATTTTTCACTCAGCCGAAGGAAGCAGAAAAGATTCTTTCTCAGTTCTTCATTTTCTTCTCAAATCCTTTCCTTGATCTTCAGAAGTTCGATTATTTGTTCGGTTCAAAAGCTTTGTAAGGATCAAAGGTAAGCTTTAATCCGATTATTTTCCTTAAATTTCAGTTTATGTAGAAGATCAGAGGAGGTTTTGTTCTTGAAGATTTTGATGATAATTCATGAATCTAAGTTGTTTTAGAAGTTATATTTGAGTTATAATCGGTTAAAAGAGTTGAAATTCTGGTTTTGAAACAAGAAAGGAAAGGATGAATTTTTTAAAGATTTTTTTGCAAAACCGAGTTACTGTAGCGACCAGGGATTTCGAAACAAAATCTGGAAAATTTTCTTCGGGTTACTGTAGCAGTACTGTAGTGTCAGCAGTCAACGGTACTGTAGCAGTCAACGTTACTGTAGCGAACCGGTACTGTAGTGAACCGTTACTGTAGCGAACCGACACTGTAGCAAACCGTACTGTAGCAACCCGTTACTGTAGCAGTCAGAAAATTTTACGTATTTTCGTGATTTTGTTTCCTTTCTTATGATTCCTTGTAATATATTTTACTAGGAAATTTTCCTACACAAATTCTAGTGTGGAACAAGGTAAACTTGGACAAACATCAAGGTGAGTGAATAACCTTGCTCAGCTACTTTGATATTACTAGTCAAAGTACAATATAAGTCCCATTTACAATATTATTTGGATAATAAGCAATTAATTTTTCATATGGGAGTATATGATGATCAGTAGAAATAAGAGTATGAAGAAACTATTTATTTCATGACAATTGTACTATGTGATGAATTCTCACTATTTTATTAATGAGTAAAGATCTACGGGATCTAATACACGAGTGTGAAAGGGTTAAAGTCCCATACTACTCGGTGTATATCTAAGAAATCTTATACACGAGTGTGAAAGGGTTAAAGTCCCATACTACTCAGTGCATATCTATGAAATCTATACACGAGTTGAAAGGGTTAAAGTCCCATACTACTCGGTGTATACCTATGAAATCTTATTCATGAGTTTGAAAGGGTTAGAGTCCCATACTACTCGATGTATAAGATAATTAATTATATGAGTAAATGTGGTATTTGTACTTTTGATATTTTATATAGTACAGTTATTTACTTACTGAGTTTTTAAATAAACTCACACTCCCTATGATTATTTTTTTCAGATACAGAAAACAGAGAAGAAGAGAATCTGTTTGAAGATTAGAAGCCCCTTGGGATTATTCTCTATTTCTGTCTGGTGGGACACCAGTACTTATTAATGTGGATATTAGAAACGCTCTGTACTTTTTATAGGTCTCCTAGGCTTGCGATGAGATAGAAATATCAGACTATGTATGTCTATATTTGCTTATCAGATGAATATAATTCTGTAGTGTGGAATGAATGATTAAGGTTGAATGTAAAACCTTACAGAATATATGTATATAACGTATGTTTGAGAATTATATCAAATGAGTAGTATCTTTTCACATACTCAATTTTTGGGATGTGACAAATTTGGTATCAGAGGAAAGGTTTTATAGGTCCCCTATAGAGTACAGAGCAAAGTGATCTTTGTGGGCCCTTCCCTATTGTCATGAGCCGCGGCATGACCATAGGATTAGGTTCCATAAAAGACCTTGTAGAGTATAACGTCATTTTATGGATAACTTCTCAGTGGGGCTAGTAAGTGATATTTTGTTTATGTCTGAAAATTGTTTGTTATGTGTGTAGATCTGTGACAGATCAATGTCAGAAGGATCTTCTAATAATAATGAGCATATGGGTCCAAGGAGGGCCATAAATCCACCAGTACATGTGCAAGATGATCCTAACCGTGGTGATAGTTTACATGCTCAAAGTACTGAGGGCGCAACTAGTGAGCAAGCAAGAAGAGTCGAACCTGATGCTCATGTCGGTAATGCAACTATTGCACATGTGATTCATTTGATGAATGAACGATTTGACCGATTTGAGGCTGAAATGAGAGGTCGAGCTGCACAAGCTAACCTGCCAGTGGATCCTCCTATTGTTGAAGCTGAAAATGTACCACCAGCTCCGTTAGCGGGAGGAGTTAATGTAAGAGAGGTAAGAATGTCTGAATTCCAGAAAATGAGGCCTCCTACTTTTTCAGGGGAAGATCCCAAAGAGGACCCACAATGTTTTCTTGAAGATTGTGAAGCAATCTGTGATGCTATAGGGTGTTCTCCTACTTAAAAGGTAGAATTCACTTCCTTTCAGTTAAAAGGTAGGGCTGGTAAATGGTGGAGGAACTGGAAGAAAGCTAGAATTCAAGGCGCACCGCCAGTTATGTGGACAGAATTTTACAGATTGGTTATGGATGAATTTCTTCCGGCAAGTGAACGATCATCCAGGGCCAGAGATTTTCTGTATCTACGGCAGGGAACCATGACTGTTGACGAGTATTCAGCTCAGTTTGTTAAATTATCTGAATATGCCCCTGAAATCATTCCTTCTGAAAGGAAGAAAATAGAAAAGTTTGTGGAAGGGCTTCGTGATGCCTTATATGATCAAGTGGGTTCTAATATGAATGATTACTCTTCGTACTCAGAAGCTGTTGATGTGGCCCGAAGAATGGAAAGGAGGTCAAAGAATAAAGAAGAATATCGTCAAAAGAAGAAGGCCAGATATAGGAGATCTTTTAATCAAGGGGAAGACTCAGGGACTTTTACTGCACCACAACATGCTCCAGCCACTCCTACTAAGTCATCTTATTCTATAGCCAGTGTGGCTAAGCCTCGTTCAGAGAGCAGGGGTGGTTTTAGCTCTTCTAGTAGAGGAGGTACTCAAGGTAGAAGGGAAAAACCTCAATGTCCTGAATGTGGAAAGTTTCACTTCGGAGAATGCAGGTTAAACATTGTTGGTACAGGCTGTTTTCACTGTGGACAAAAAGGACATTTTATAAGGGAGTGCCCTCAGCTCATGACAAGACCAGGTCAAGGGTCTACTTTGACACCTCGACCACAATCTATTACTCAAACACCAACCCCTTCAACAGGGGGTAGTATGGGAAGAGGTTCTGGAAGAGGCCAAGGTGACCGTGGAAAACAAGCTGCTGGCAGAGGAAATGCAAGAATATATGCTCTAACCCGACAGGATGCTCAAACATCCAATGCTGTAGTTACAGGTATATTATCTGTTAATACTTTTGCTGCACGTATTTTGTTTGACCCCGGTTCTACTCACTCATATGTGTCACCCCTATTTGCCAAGAGATTTGCAATTGATTCGATTATTCTTAAAGAACCATTCTTGGTTTCCACACCGATGAGAGAGACTTTGATGGTTAAAACATGTTATCGTTCTTGTAAAATAATCGTTGGAGGCATGGAAACTGAGATAGATCTTATGGTTCTCAATATGTTAGATTTTGATGTGATTCTAGGGATGGACTGGCTATCTTCTTGTCATGCTACTATAAATTGTCGTGACAAAGTTATTTCCTTTAATATACCGGGGAGGAGTAATTTTGTGTTTCAAGGAGATCGAAGTGATGTACCTTGCAACATGATATCTATGTTAAGTGCCCAGCGTATGTTGCGAAAGGGATGTTAGGGATTTCTAGCTTTTATCAAAGATTTAGAAAAGAAAGAACAGAAGTTAGAAGACATTCATGTGGTTAATGAATTCCCAGATGTGTTCCCAGAAGATTTACCTGGATTACCGCCAGAAAGAGATATTGAGTTCAGTATTGATTTGGTCCCAGACACAAGACCAATTTCTATTCCACCTTATCGTATGGCTCCTGTTGAGCTAAAAGAACTTAAAGAACAATTGGAAGATTTGTTAAACAAAGGGTTCATTCGCCCAAGTTTTTCACCTTGGGGTGCTCCTGTTCTTTTTGTGAAAAAGAAAGATGGTTCTATGAGATTATGTATAGATTATCGTCAACTGAATAAAGTCACAGTGAAGAATAAGTATCCTTTACCAAGGATAGATGATTTGTTTGATCAGCTTCAAGGAGCAAAATACTTCTCAAAGATTGATCTAAGGTCTGGATATCATCAGTTACGAATTAAGAGTGATGATATACCTAAGACTGCTTTTCGTACACGGTATGGACATTATGAGTTTCTTGTGATGTCTTTTGGGTTGACAAATGCACCAGCAGCATTTATGGATTTAATGAACAGAGTGTTCAAATCATTCCTTGATAAGTTTGTAATTGTGTTTATTGATGATATTTTGGTATATTCAAAGAGTCATGAAGAACATACTGAACATTTGAGAAAAGTGCTTCAGACTTTGAGAGAGCATCAGTTGTACGCAAAGCTCTCAAAATGTGAATTCTGGATGAGTCATGTAACATTTTTGGGACATGTTATTTCCCAAGAAGGTATTCATGTAGATCCAAGTAAAATTGAAGCAGTAAAACAATGGCCTCGACCAATAACTGTGTCTGAAGTACGTAGTTTTCTTGGCTTAGCAGGGTATTACCGTCGCTTTGTCAAAGATTTCTCTAAGACGGCTCTTCCATTAAATAAGTTAACCCGAAAGAATGTTAAATACATTTGGGATGATTCATGTGAACAAAGTTTCACCCAATTGAAAGAGTGTTTAACTTCTGCACCAGTCTTAATTTACCATCAGGACCAGGGGGTTACTCTGTATTCTGTGATGCCTCAAAGATAGGCTTAGGGTGTGTGTTGATGCAACATGGTAAAGTCATAGCTTATGGCTCACGTCAGCTTAAAAAGCATGAATTGAATTACCCCACTCATGATTTGGAAATGGCAGCTGTAGTGTTTGCCCTAAAGATATGGAGACATTACTTGTATGGGGAAACTTGTAAAATTTTTACAGATCACAAAAGCCTTAAGTACATTTTTGAGCAGAGATATCTCAATCTAAGGCAACGAAGGTGGATGGAACTTCTGAAAGATTATGATTGTACCATCCTTTACCATCCAGGTAAAGCAAATGTAGTGGCTGATGCTCTAAGTCGAAAGTCTATGGGAAGTTTAGCTCACATTGCCACTATAAGGAGGTCTCTAATACATGAACTACAAGAATTGGAAGTTGATGGAGTATTCTTCGAGATCACTGAGTCAGGTACATTTCTAGCTCATTTAACAGTTAGATCATCCCTTGTTGAAAAAGTAAAAGCAACTTTAGAAGGTGACATTGATATGGTTAAAATAAGAGATAAGGCAAGGCAAGGTCTAGCACCAAGTTTCTTGGTAGATGAAGAAGGAGTCTTATGGTTTAATGGTAGACTCTGTGTCCCCAACATTGAATCTTTGAAGCATGAAATCTTAATGGAAGCTCATGGTTCACCCTACGTTGTACATCCTGGTGCTGTGAAAATGTATCAGGACTTGAAACAAGTTTATTGGTGGGAGGGCATGAAGCGAGACGTGACTGAATTTGTAGCTCGATGTTTGACTTGTCAGCAAGTTAAAGCTGAACATCGACGACCACCTGGATTGATGCAAAAACTAGATATTCCCGAATGGAAGTGGGAAAGGATCACCATGGATTTTGTAGTAGGTTTACCTCGGTCAACAAAAGGAAATGATTCAATATGGGTCATAGTGGATCGACTTACTAAGTCAGCACATTTTCTTCCTGTTCATACCACTTTCAGTGTAGCAAAACTTGCTCGACTTTATGTTAAAGAAATAGTGAAACTTCATGGTGTACCAATATCCATTATATCAGACCGAGGACCTCAGTTTACTTCTCGGTTCTGGAAAGTCTTTCAAGAGGCTTTGGGTACCAAAGTGAATCTTAGCACAGCATTCCATCCTCAGACTGATGGACAGTCCGAAAGGACAATTCAGACTTTAGAGGATATGCTAAGAGCTTGTGTGATGGATTTCAGTGGAAGTTGGGAAGATCATTTGTCTCTTATTGAATTTGCTTATAATAACAGTTACCAAGCCAGTATTCAGATGGCACCTTTTGAGGCTTTATATGGGAGACGGTGTCGATCTCCTATAGGTTGGTTTGAACTTGGTGAAACCAAAATATTTGGACCTGAGATGATACAGGAAGATATAAATAAAGTTAAACTGATCAGAGAGAAGTTGTTAACTGCTCAGAGTAGACAGAAGTCTTATGCGGACAACCGACGACGTGACCTTGAATTTGCAATAGGTGATATGGTTTTCTTACGAATCTCACCTATGAAGGGAGTAATGAGATTCGGGAAGAAAGGCAAGCTTAGTCCGAGGTATGTTGGCCCATATGAGGTTGTAGACAGAGTGGGTAATGTGGCATATCGCCTAGACCTACCTTCCAACCTAGAGGGAGTTCATCCAATATTTCATGTGTCCATGCTACGGAAGTATCTTCCTGATCCTTCTCATGTCATTCAACCCCAAGAAGTTCATTTTGATGAAACTCTCACCTACGAAGAGGTACCAGTAGCTATCCTTGATAGAAAAGTCAAGAAATTGCGTACCAAAGAAATTCCTACTGTCAAGGTTCTTTGGAGAAATCATTCTCACGAGGAAGCTACGTGGGAGGCAGAAGATGAGATGTGGAAAAACTATCCACATTTATTTGAAACTTGAGGTAAGATTTTAATTCGGAGGACCGAATTCTTTTAAGGGGGGTAGAATGTAATACCCGTTAATTTCAGAATATAATTCGCTTAAGAGTATTTTAGAATTCTACAACGTTACTTTAGTTATTTATTTTGGTCATTTTTAATTTTCATATTTAATTGTTCTCTTTGAATATTATTTATGAAAATTGAGTTAAATGACTGGACTAAATATTTGCACAATGAGGGATATATTCTAAGAATGGTGAAATTCATGGAAAAGTGGTTGCAGAATGGTCAATTAATCCATTTATTGTAAATTGACTGGATGGGTTTGGATGTTGGGTTATGGATACCCATGGGTTATTGAATAACCCATTAGAAATATTTAATATAAAGTTTCAATAGTAACCTCATATTTTTCACTCAGCCGAAGGAAGCAGAAAAGATTCTTTCTCAGTTCTTCATTTTCTTCTCAAATCCTTTCCTTGATCTTCAGAAGTTCGATTATTTGTTCGGTTCAAAAGCTTTGTAAGGATCAAAGGTAAGCTTTAATCCGATTATTTTCCTTAAATTTCAGTTTATGTAGAAGATCAGAGGAGGTTTTGTTCTTGAAGATTTTGATGATAATTCATGAATCTAAGTTGTTTTAGAAGTTATATTTGAGTTATAATCGGTTAAAAGAGTTGAAATTCTGGTTTTGAAACAAGAAAGGAAAGGATGAATTTTTTAAAGATTTTTTTGCAAAACCGAGTTACTGTAGCGACCAGGGATTTCGAAACAAAATCTGGAAAATTTTCTTCGGGTTACTGTAGCAGTACTGTAGTGTCGGCAGTCAACGGTACTGTAGCAGTCAATGTTACTGTAGCGAACCGGTACTGTAGCAAACCGTTACTGTAGCGAACCGTTACTGTAGCAAACCGTACTGTAGCAACCCGTTACTGTAGCAGTCAGAAAATTTTACGTATTTTCGTGATTTTGTTTCCTTTCTTATGATTCCTTGTAATATATTTTACTAGGAAATTTTCCTACACAAATTCTAGTGTGGAACAAGGTAAACTTGGACAAACATCAAGGTGAGTGAATAACCTTGCTCAGCTACTTTGATATTACTAGTCAAAGTACAATATAAGTCCCATTTACAATATTATTTGGATAATAAGCAATTAATTTTTCATATGGGAGTATATGATGATCAGTAGAAATAAGAGTATGAAGAAACTATTTATTTCATGACAATTGTACTATGTGATGAATTCTCACTATTTTATTAATGAGTAAAGATCTACGGGATCTAATACACGAGTGTGAAAGGGTTAAAGTCCCATACTACTCGGTGTATATCTAAGAAATCTTATACACGAGTGTGAAAGGGTTAAAGTCCCATACTACTCAGTGCATATCTATGAAATCTATACACGAGTTGAAAGGGTTAAAGTCCCATACTACTCGGTGTATACCTATGAAATCTTATTCATGAGTTTGAAAGGGTTAGAGTCCCATACTACTCGATGTATAAGATAATTAATTATATGAGTAAATGTGGTATTTGTACTTTTGATATTTTATATAGTACAGTTATTTACTTACTGAGTTTTTAAATAAACTCACACTCCCTATGATTATTTTTTTCAGATACAGAAAACAGAGAAGAAGAGAATCTGTTTGAAGATTAGAAGCCCCTTGGGATTATTCTCTATTTCTGTCTGGTGGGACACCAGTACTTATTAATGTGGATATTAGAAACGCTCTGTACTTTTTATAGGTCTCCTAGGCTTGCGATGAGATAGAAATATCAGACTATGTATGTCTATATTTGCTTATCAGATGAATATAATTCTGTAGTGTGGAATGAATGATTAAGGTTGAATGTAAAACCTTACAGAATATATGTATATAACGTATGTTTGAGAATTATATCAAATGAGTAGTATCTTTTCACATACTCAATTTTTGGGATGTGACAGGGATGATCAAGCACCAATTCAACAAAGGCATGCTAAGCCTATGTGCCCGCAATGTGGGAAGTTTCATTCAGGAATATGTTATAAAGAGAGCAAAATTTGCTACCATTGTGGTCAAGCGGGTCACTTTGCAAGGGAATGTCCACAATTACTTATTGGGGCTAGGTCTGCACAACCATCATATCCTCAAGCAATGACAACATCAGCTAGTGTAGCTCATTCATCTGCAGGAAGGGGTGGACTAGGAAGAGGAGCCGGAAGAGGAGCAGGAGGAAGAGGGCAGCAGTCTTTTAATCATGGTCCAGCTAGGGTGTTTGCTCTTACCAGACAAGACGCCCAAGCATCTAATGCTGTTGTCACAGGTATTTTGACCATTTACTCACATAAAGCTCATGTATTATTCGACCCTGGATCTACCCATTCATATGTATCTCCAAATTTTGTTAAATACATCCTTAAGAAACCGATAAGTTTAGAACAACCGTTTCTTGTGTCTACCCCTATGGGAGAAAGGGTTCTAATAGAGAAAAAGTATAAAGAATGTAGTGTGGTTGTAGGAGGGCTAGAAACCGTGGCAGATCTTATGATCCTTGATATGATAGATTTTGATGTACTTTTAGGCATGGATTGGTTGGCTTCATGCCACGCAACCCTCGATTGTCATAGTAAATCCATAAAAATTTCTATGCCCGGAGAAGCCACATTTGTATTCCAGGGAGACCAAAGTAGGACACCGCATAACTTGATCTCCCTAATGGGCGCCCAACGATTATTGAGAAAAGGGTGCAGATGGTTCTTAGCCTTCGTACAAGACGTAGAGAAGGAAAAGCTCAAACCTAAAGATGTGCCAATTGTGAGAGAGTTTTTAGACGTGTTTCCAGACGAATTACCAGGACTACCCCCGGATCGAGAAATTGAGTTCAATGTAGATCTGGCACCAGAAACTCAACCTATCTCAATTTCACCTTACAGAATGGCACCGACTGAGCTGAAAGAACTCAAGGAACAACTGCAGGATCTTCTAGATAAGGGTTTCATAAGACCCAGTTATTCCCCGTGGGGTGCCCCTGTTCTCTTCGTAAAGAAGAAAGATGGATCAATGAGACTTTGCATTGATTACAGGCAACTGAATAGGGTCACTATAAAAAATAAATACCCTCTGCCTCGTATAGATGATCTCTTTGATCAGTTGCAGGGAGCTAAGCATTTTTCTAAGATTGACTTGAGGTCTGGTTATCACCAACTCAAGGTCAAAAAGGCATATATACCCAAGACAGCATTTCGTACTAGGTATGGACATTACGAGTTCACAGTTATGTCTTTCGGACTAACAAATGTCCCGGCAGCTTTCATGGATCTCATGAACCGGGTATTTAAACCATACCTTGATCGATTTGTCATAGTATTTATAGATGATATATTAGTTTACTCAAGGAGCTCGGAGGAGCACGAGCAACATCTTCGTATGGCATTGCAAAAGCTGAGAGAACATCAACTTTATGCGAAGTTCTCAAAGTGTGAGTTCTGGATTGACCGAGTAACCTTCTTAGGTCATGTGATTTCAAAAGATGGCATACAGGCGGACCCAAGCAAGGTTGAAGCAATCAAGATGTAGCCGAGACCTACTTGGGTAACAGAAATTCGGAGCTTCCTAGGATTGGCTGGTTATTACCGACGTTTCATCCAGGACTTTTCAAAGATAGCTGCCCCTCTCACACAGCTAACACGAAAGAATGTAAAGTATCAGTGGGATGATGAATGCGAGAAGAGTTTCTTACAACTTAAGCTGCGGTTGGTTACAGCGCCAATACTTGTATTACCATCCGGACCAGGAGGGTTCACGGTATATTGTGACGCCTCTCGAATAGGACTTGGTTGTGTCCTCATGCAGAATGGTAAAGTGATAGCATATGCCTCCAGACAACTCAAGAAACATGAGCAGAATTACCCGACACATGACCTAGAAATGGCAGCGGTTGTGTTTGCACTTAAGATATGGCGGCACTATCTCTATGGGGAAAAGTGTGAAATATTCACTGATCATAAGAGCCTTAAATATATCTTTGATCAGCGTGACCTTAATTTACGACAAAGGCGCTGGATGGAATTGATGAAGGATTATGACTGCAATATCCTATACCACCCTGGAAAAGCAAATGTGGTAGCAGATGCCTTAAGTAGAAAATCCTCAGGTACTTTTGCACATATAACTGAGGTAAGAAAGCCCTTAGTACAGGAGTTACAAGAATTAGAGTCTCGTGGGGTATACTTTGAGATATCTGACTCTGGCATGTTCTTGGCTCACGTTAAGGCTAAATCTTCCTTATCCAACCATATTCGTCTATTTCAGAAGGATGACCCAGAATTGGCCAAGATCATGGACAAGGTACACAGTGGAGATACCCATGAGTTTACACTTGATGACACAGGCACACTTTGGTTTAAAAATCGATTGTGTGTTCCTAATATGCCGGCTCTGAGGAGAGAGATTATGGAGGAAGGACATAACACGGCATACACAGTTCACCCTGGTATGGCCAAGATGTACCAAGACTTGAAACAAATTTACTGGTGGGATGGAATGAAGTGTGACGTGGCAGATTTTGTATCAAGATGTTTAACTTGTCAGCAAGTTAAAGCTGAACACCTGAGATCGGCAGGGAAACTTCAGCAAATTAAAATTCCTGAGTGGAAATGGGAAGATGTGACGATGGACTTCGTAGTAGGATTACCACATTCTTCTAGTGGCTATGATTCTATCTGGGTCATCGTTGACCGGTTAACTAAGACGACCCAATTTATACCGGTTAAGACAACATATAGTGTGTCTAGACTGGCTGAGCTCTACATTAAAGAAGTTGTGAAGTTACATGGAGTTCCTTTGACGATTATCTCCGATCGTGGGCCACAATTCACGTCCCGATTTTGGAGAACTTTTCAGGAAGCCCTTGGCACCAGAGTAAACCTTAGCACTGCTTTTCACCCGCAGACTGACGGACAAACAGAGCGAACCATTCAGACTTTGGAAGACATGTTGAGGGCATGCATCCTTGACTTTGGTGGAAGCTGGGAAAAGCACCTTCCGCTAGTGGAGTTTGCCTACAACAACAGTTACCAATCAAGTATCAAGATGGCACCTTATGAGGCCTTATATGGTCGCCGGTGTTGATCACCGATTGGATGGTTCGAGATGGGTGAGGTAAAACTCCTGGGACCCGATTTAGTGCAAGAAGCAATCACCAAGGTAAGAGTTATCCGAGAACGGATGTTAGCAGCCCAGAATAGGCAGAAAGCCTATGCTGACCATAGACGAAGAGACTTAGAGTTCATCATTGGAGACATGGTGTTTCTCAAGGTTTCACCCATGAAAGGCATAATGAGGTTTGGGAAGAAAGGGAAATTAAGCCCCAGGTATATTGGACCTTATGAGATCCTAGAGAGAATAGGCAATGTTGCCTACAAGCTAGCCTTACCCACAGAATTAGGGGGAATCCACCCCGTCTTCCATGTGTCTATGTTAAGGAAGTACCTTCCTGACCCTTCACACGTACTTCATCAAGATACCCTCCAATTAGATGAAGATTTGTCATACGAGGAAGTACCGATAGCTATCCTGGATAGCCAGATTAAGAAGCTCCGATCTAGAGAGATTCCATCGATAAAAGTACTGTGGCGGAATCAGACTCACGAGGAGGCCACATGGGAAGCCGAGGCTGATATGCGAATTAGATACCCACATCTATTTGAATCTTCAAGGTAATTTAAATTCGGGGACCGAATTTTTTTAAGGGGGGTAGAATGTAATACCCATTATTTTTTTTTTTAAGTTATAAGTATTTAAGAATTTCGATAAATTTATTTTGAAGAAAATAAATTCCCTATCAGTTGAATTTTTGCATACTCGTTTGTGCATATTGTTGAAAATATAAATTTTTAATTATAGATTCTATAAATTGTGGGATATAATGGATGATATGATATGGAATTAATCCCATTAAGTAAATATACAGTTCAAAAGTGGAATCTAGAATGAAAACTGGTAAGTGAGATTGGTAGATGAAATAGTATAGGAGAATGGTAGATGAAAACTGGTAAGTGAAACTGGTAGATGAAACAGTATAGGAGAATGGTAGATGAAAACTGGTAAGTGAAACTGGTAGATGAAATAGTATAGGAGAATGGTATATGGAATAGTAGTAAATAGTACCATAATTTTCCTATAAATAGGCCCTTCCATTTCAATTCAAAACACACACCTTCAGTTTCTCTTCTCTCCTTTCCTCAAAACTTCTCTTGCTCCGGCGTTAGGGCTCTGAGATTCTAGGTCTTTCTTCCTTAGCCTAGATCCAAGGTAAGAATACTATGCCCCTTTTCTGTGCCATTCAGATTTTTAAAAGTTATTTTCTTAAGTATGCTCTGTGGTTGCGGCTTTGGCCGATCTTCCACATCAGAAAAACTGTCCTTAGCTACCTATATGTTGTTTTGATTCTCTGATTACCGAAATAGAATATAAACTGTGAAGAATACATGTCTAGGAAAGTTCTGGCTAAGGAAAGACATGGTTGTTAAGTGTGTCCATTGGGACTCTCCACTCTTTCCTGGGAACTTACCTGGTGTACTCTTTTACAGATTATATTCTCTATTTCTGGTATGAATAGTACCTGTACGTATGAATAGTAACCGTACATATGAATAGTAATCGTACATATGAATAGTAACTATATGTATAAATAAATAGTAACTATATATAAATAGTATTTATATATATTTTGAATAGTACATATACGTGTACATTTTTATATATATTTTTGAATAGTACATATACGTGTATTAAAGAATTATATTAATTGAATCCATTAAATGTAATTGTGTAGATTTAAAGAAGATATAGTAACTTGGATTTCAGGTGAGTAGCTAACCTACTTGGATACTTATTTAATTATATGAATAGTCCAAGTAATTTACATATTCAGAGTATATCTACTATTATCTTTGACTGAATATTTCAATTAATATGGCTGTGTGCCGAATATGATTATGGTCATATGCTATGGCTGTGTGCCGAATGTGAATATGGCTGTGTGCCGAATATGATTATGGTCATATTTATGGCTGTGTGCCGAATGTGAAGATGGCTGTGTGCCGAATATGAATATGGCTGTGTGCCAAATATGATTATGGTCATATGCTATGGCTGTATGCCAAACGTGGAGATAGCTGTGTGCCGAATATGATTATGGTCATATTCTATGGCTATTTGTCGATTATAAGTATGATATGATTTTACTTATGCATTTTATACATATACTTGTGTATTGTTAATCACTTGATGATTATCTGTAATTAAGTTTCTATCCTTGTAACGTTATCTATTCATTGAGATTATTATCTCATATTGTGGTGGATATATTTTTTTTCAGATCCTGAGATTAATGAAAAACATCTGTCTGAGGAGTAGCGCAAGTTCAATATCCTAACCCTCTTTGCTTCAAGGGTTGGTGTTTATTTGAATTAAAGTTGTTTCTTCAGTTTTAAATTCTAGAAAGCTCTGCAGTCAAATAGGACATCTAGGAGGAAGTTGTTATTGTACATATTTATGTTATTACAGTACTTTAAGTTTACTGTATGTTTTGTAAGATTGTAGCTTATTAAGTAAAATCGGAGTATTTAACTAAGATAAGTCTTTGTTATATTATTACTCTCACATTTTAGAATGATTATTATATGGAGCTAAAAGCATTAGGCTTACAACTAGAGAGTATCTCTAAGTTGTGCCGGTCACGTACCATTTTGAGGGTCGTGACAATAAATGTATACATCAATTGTTATGTAGGACCATTTTAATAGCAAAGTTAACTATACTGACAACAGGAACTAACTTACATGGATAGAGAAACTATAGAAACTATTTCACATAGAAATAAAATATAAGGACCAATTTATAATTTTGGTGAAACTATAGGTATCAAAATTATAATTTAACCAAAATAAAATTTTACCAAAATCCAATCAAAACCCCTCCATTTAAACAATTGTATTATTTACATCCTTAATTTTATAAATTGATAATAATTTTTTTTTAACTTTCAACATAACATTTTTGTTGAGTTGTTAATCTAAGACTTTTATGCTACCTATTTTTATAGGTTCAAAAGGGCTAAATCAATGAAAAATACATCTAATATATTATTAGAAACTTTTTGTTGTACAATTATAGAAGAAAATGTTAAAAATTAAAGAGCTATTGTTTTGTCACTTAAAATGTTTGGATGTATGTTTCTTTTCCCTTAAGTCATTCATTTTACACTTACCTAGACAAGTAATGTTAAAATTTTGGACAAAATAGTTAACAAAAATTCTATGCTGAAGAAAATTGGAAGTTTATAAGAACTTATTGATAATGTTTAAGGTTGATAAAGATTAATTGCACAATCCTCAAAATTATGAGACTTCATTGCATTTTAACCAACCAACATTAAATGCCTTCTCATGAATGATGTAAGGGACTTTTTTAAAAACAAATAGCATGTTTGATATTTTTCAATTGGCCAGAAGGTCCCTCAACTCGAGTGGATCAAGTCTAGTTTATCTCTGGCGCAAGAGTACCACAATTGACTTGCCTACGCTGAATAATACCCCCTAATGATGGCTACATTTGGTACAACTGAATTTTGTTTTGGATGCTCACGTATATTTACTACTATTTTAATTACATTTTATACATATCTATTATTATTTTTCATAA
The DNA here is from genome assembly GCA_037074585.1 of Biancaea sappan. NCBI lineage: Eukaryota > Viridiplantae > Streptophyta > Magnoliopsida > Fabales > Fabaceae > Biancaea > Biancaea sappan. The sequence goes on from CM073493.1 coordinate 31,554,313, forward strand.
AATTCACATGATTTAATTTTAAATTACAGTTACAAAGGAAAGATTATATACTTTGAAAGATTGAGGGAAAAAAGTGCACGGCGTTTTATGATTTTAAAGGAAGGATTATATATTTTAAAAATAAAGGAAAAATGTAGTTTTAAAAACTTAAAGGGAAGAAAATGTGATTTACTCATAAAGATAATTCTGAATAACAACATGGGTTAGATCTAATGGAAGAGACGAGTCTTCCACAAGGTAGTAAATCCACATTCAAATTCCAATTGGGAGAGGTACTCATATTTAATATCCAATAGTGCTTCAAATGGAATTGCTTTCAATGAAGAATGCATATGGGAAAAAAATAAAGATAATACTGAATTGTTTAGTAGACTGTAATAAGTGGTTCCATAAAAACCCTATAGAGCAAGCACATTTATGTTGTCACATTTAAGTTTAATTTGTATTGTCACGCTTCAAAATTGGGCAGGTGACCAACAAGGAGAATAAGAATCCTCTTATCTCCATAAGCATAGTGCCTAGAACCCCTATACAAAGCACATCAATTAATAATTCTCTATTTGCAACATTGACTATTTAATTCATAGCGTATATACATAAATAAGCAAGATTTACATCAGGCAAGTCATTTTATTGATTAACAATCGAATCTTTACATAAAGTACCATATTTATACAATGACAAATGTAATCAGAAGGCTCAGTCTCCCTATACCAACATGCATACACAAACGATACCCCAAGACCCTCCTACTAAATTACAAAGTGACTTTGAGAATTTTCATATGGTTTGAAAATTATACTTGTAAAAAGATCCCTCAAATGGAAGAGGAGCTCTTTAACATCCACTTCTACTTGCACTGGCTACTATAACTCTTCCTCTATGCTTATCTGAAAATGTTGAAAGAGAAGGGTGAGTGAAACACTCAGTAACTAAATAAATCTACTCCACTAACAACATCATGTTAGAGCATAAAATTTAAGCAAGTGCCAGAGAAAGTTTATAATGCAAATGTAACCAAAACTTAAGACTTGACATCTCAGATACTTACTCAAGTAACCATGATCCCCTCCAAGGTTGAGTTTAGGTTAACATCCAAAAAACAATAATTCCCAAGAAAATGTAAGCCAACAACAAATAACATATTGTACAACATATAGAGCATAGACATCATAATTGTAATAGCTAGAGCCATACATGGGTCTAGTACAAATGTCACAATCATACATAATTCACATTTGATTAGAGATGCACCACAAATTAATTGAATAGTATCATATTATGACGAGAAGGAACTCGAATGAAACAAATAAGACATTCATACATAGGCACATGTCACAAATATACAAGTCACATTATTCACATTATTGTGTTTGTTGCCTCGTAACTCGAGCCACATCTTTCCTTACTGCTTCATCATTTATATATCTACCCTTATTGACTCTATATTTCCCCTAGGGCTATTATATCTACTTGTAGGCATTACAATAACCTCCATGTGTGTGTGTGTGTGTTTTTTTTTCCCTTATTGTTCCACGCCATGGGATGCAAACTCATACCTTTCTCCACTTGTCACAATCACAAACGCAATCACATAATCATAGTATAAGTGGCGTTAAGCCTATTCCAATCTAACAGTCAAAAATACCACTCAATATAATTCTATATGACTATTATAATTTAATAATCCAACAACCCATTCATAGCCAAATAATGTGTTTCACATATGTTCAAGTGACATTCAAGCAAATACAGAGGATTACAAGCAATTTGCATCGTATCATGCTCTACTCATCAACTATATTTAACAACACAAATTCAGTCTATCGACATCAAACAAGATAGTCAATGTGTGTGTATTTTTTTTCCCTTATTGCTCCACACCATGGGATGCAAACTCATGCCTTTCTCCACTTGTTACAATCACAAACGCAATCACACAATCATAGTATAAGTGGCGTTAAGCCTATTCCAATCTAACAGTCAAAAATACCACTCAATATAATTCCATATGACTATTATAATTTAATAATCCAACAACCCATTCATAGCCAAATAATGTGTTTCACATATGTTCAAGTGACATTCAAGCAAATACATAGGATTACAAGCAATTTGCATCGTATCATGCTCTACTCATCAACTATATTCAACAACACAAATTCAGTCTATCGACATCAAACAAGATAGTCAATTTATCCTTAGTTCTCATAAGCATTCAACAAGTGCTCCATATGTGAAAAGGTGCAAGCATGGATTCTGAGCATAAAGCACAAGTCATTTGTCATTGTAAAGTATTTTCACCAATACTACCTTTATGAAAATTTGAGAAAGCAACCATATTACAGAAATATGGTTTATTTCGATGAATTCATATCAAGGTTTAAGCATAGGAGAAGTGCAATATATATCACAAGTTACAAGTAGTTGGCAAATTTTAAGGGTTTATCGGCCCACTCATATACTAGTAAGGCATTCATCATTTGAGAAAGTTGTCATACAACATGCAAAGTGCTAGTTAACCATCACCAAATAGAACAAGTAAGCAACCCAAAATGCCATTGCCCCACAGGGTATATTTTAGCATATACATACTTAGTGCAACAATAATAGCCATAGCTTAACTCATCCATAATTTTTGCTCATAGACAGAAAAAGTTAGTTCATGTGCATAAATAGGCTTACACACACACACACACACACACAAATAAGACCTCATCATACTTGCTTCTCAAGCGAAACTTCCATGTAATCTAGAAAATTCACATGCTAGATTAAGAATTATATCTCATCATGCTCATACAAGCATGTTGACATATGAAGAAGCAAATCTTGCTAAATGTTAAACTAACATAATCTTTAAAATGTTAAAGAGTAGGCTCATCTACTCACCTATGTAATACCTATGATTTTTGTGAATATGTAAATATTGTTACCTAGCTTGTATGTATGTGTACTACAATGAGAATGTATTATTAATGATAAATAATTGTTTAATGAAAAGAAAAGTGGTATATGGGCTATTGATAGCATGGAAATGTGATGAATATGTGTATGTATGTGTGGTTGATGTTTTATGTATGTTGTGGAAAGCTATATGTGTGCTTAAGCCCTTTTGAGGGACTAAAATGAAATAAAAGAGAAAATGTGATGCTCATGTAAAATGAGGAGAAAATAAGAAAATTTAAAAGTGTGTTGATGAATAATATTTAATGTGGTGAATATTTTGTGTTATGTGTCCTGTAAGTTGGTTATGTGTATATGAGAGTTGTCAGTTTTGCCCATAACTCTAGCCTCTACCCCTCTTGGAACTTATGGGTTATTTGGTTATTTTCCCATCATATATACTTACACACACTCAAACACATACATATCTTCAACTACCCAAAAGCTCTTCCATGCCTATCTTGCTCTCACATGCTTCCTCTCTTCCCTTCCACCACAAATCTCTCCAGCCCTAAGTCTTTGGCATTTTCTTCATCATTAGTGACCTTCTCCTTACTACAGAACCCTGGATTCAAGGTAACATTTCAGAAATCTTCCCCTTATGTCTCCATTTTTTGAACTATGGCACCCTGGGGTTAGAAAATTAAGAAAATTATGCCTTTGATGCATGGGTGGTATGTCCAAGCCTTCTCCTAGATGTGTTGATGAGTTTAGAACTTGAAATTAGTTGACTGTGGAATAGAAATGTTGATTTTGTCGGTTAGAAAACCATGTATGGAAATATGAAAGGATTGGATGAATCTTAATACAACTTGAAATTTAACTCGGTTTTGAGGTTTTTCTTGGTGGCAAAATATGTTTTGAAAGCCAAATTTTGATGGGAGAAGGTTTAGGAGACTTGAAATCCATGGAAATATCAATAAGGACTATTGTGGTTTTGTTTTAGAGCTTCAGGATGTGCATCACTGCTGCAGTGGTGTGAATCACTATTGCAACGCTAGACACTATTATAGTATTGCCTATTGGAGTTAGAGTGACAAAAGGTAGAGGTGAATGATCTACCTTTGTTTCCCACCGCTGCAATAGTAGGGAACTTTAATCCAACGTTCTTTTCACTTTTTTTTTCCTTGTTTTTATTCCCGATTCCTTAGGCCATCTTCCTAAAGTGACTTCTCCTCTCTAAAACACAAAAAGTGAAGGTAGATTTGTAGCTTGGACCCAAGGTAAGGGAAATATTTTACTTTATCCTTATTTATCTCTTTCCAAAACATCTTAAAATGTGCTTTAAAATTTGTGGTTGGTTAAATTATGTCTATGATTATGTGGAATATGAAATTACTAACATGTATAAGGACAATGGAGTGCTTTGATGTATAATTAGCTATGAAGATATTGGGAAGGAAAATTATGAGAATATGATCCATAGTGGGCATAAGCATTTAATACGAAAAGATGTGTATGAATCTCTTAAATCAATCAAGGTTGTTTGTTTGTTTGAGTATGGCATTGCTAAGTTTATGTTGATAATAGAACCTTGAAAGTGTGCTATTGATGATGGTTGAGCATGACTTGCTTAGAGAAGATATGACAACCTGATTATTAACATTAAAGGCATGTAAAGCCTAGCCTTATGATATGGTTGATATAATGATTGTGTATGCCTCTATGGTGTTGAAACTAATTGTGAATGTGATTGCTTTTGAATGGAGAAAGATATGGGTTCAAGTCTCATGAGATGAATACAATAAGGGAGGATAGTGTAATTACAATGGAAATAATGGCCATTGCCATGTATATGGAAGGATGTTTTGGCCTACGGCCATGATGGAGACAAAAAGGGTGGCAAGAAATTGGATAAATGTTCAGAAAAGCAACGATATGTTTGATATGATGTCCTTGTTTATTCTCACTGCCTATGTACTTTTACTTATATGATTGAATATTCATTTACTATTGAGTAGAGTAGAATATTTTTCTCACTGAGTATCTTTACTCACCCCTTTCAGATTCCTCAAAGGTAGAAGAAGCTTACCCCTCAGAGTAGCTTTCCAAATCATCACCCCACTATCTGAGGCATAGTTTATTATTTTGTATATCCCATCGTTTTTCTAATCTTAGATGTAAGCTTTATAATTGGGTAGGTGGGATCTTAGGGAGGTTATTGCTTACTGATGACTATTATATTGTATAGGCAAAAGAATATTTTATATCTCTAACGTTTACACTAATTTTTTTATTTATTTACCTAAAGTTTGTTTTTGCCCATTTATATTTCATATGTTTCATTTTTTGTCAAATATGTCATTTTTTTAACACCATCAAATAAATTAACTAAAAATGGTTCACAAGGCTTCCACATGGCAAAATTCTTCTGCCATATCACCTGCTACATGGACTCATACTCCAAAATTACAAAAATGCCCTTACTAATAATTTAAAAAAAATCCCTTCTCCCTCAAAGTTACTCTCTCTCTCTCTCTCTCTCTCTCTCTCTCTATCTATCTATCTATCTATCTTCACCTCCTCTGTCAGTCTACTCTCTCTCTCATCCATGGCATCTTTGTCTCTCACGTGGATCATCCCATGCATCACATTATGCGTCACCTTCAAGAATTTTCTGTCAAATTGAGTGTGTCACCATAACCAAAAAGAAACTTAACCTCCAATGATTTTTATCTATAAATACCCATAGTCCTTCATCACTCAATCTTCGTGAGAGCTCCTCCTCCTTCTCTATTTTACTGTAAGAAACATGAGATAGAGAGTTTGCTATGCTCTATTTTCTGAGTAAGAAAACAAAGATATTTTAAGTATTCTTTCCTCCAACCCATGAGCTACCCAACATTGTTGCTATGTTTTGTTCTTCAATCATGAAACAGAGCACTCATGGCAATTATCAAGATGGGGCCATGTTCCTTATTGGTCTATGAATCAGAGGCACTATATTGGCCTTATCCTTTTTGAGACGTGTCATCTCCTCATTTTTCAAGAATTCAAAGCTCTCAATTTGGCTGCATGGCATGGAGATTCGATTATGCCATGGACTTACATATGTGTTGCATAAAGACTTCTGCATGACAAGAGTGATTTGATTAGGTCTTGTTCCGTTGTACTCATTGACGATTTCCCTCTCAAATTCCTCTGGCAGACTTGGACTTGGAGGGAGATTTGGATTGTTTAGCATCTTTTTCTTGTTCTTCATCTCCTCAATCCATTCTTTGTTGCTCATGTATTTCATTTTTCTCTTCAAAATTTTAGTTTTTGATTATAATGGCAACTCACTAGTCACAAAGTTCTTGATGGGCAGGCTCCACTGTGGACATAGTAAAAAAAAAGCCATTCTTAGTTGAAATATTCAAAATTTAACATTCAAAGTTTAACATTATGATTGGAAGTGCATTCATAGCCTATAAAAATTATATAATAGATATAATAATAAAAATAAATAATTAATTCATAAAAAACTACTCTCTACTAAATTCATAAAACAACTATTTTTCTTCAAAAATTTTTTTTGGTGATTGAATTAAGATTTTTTATTTCAAAAAGAAAAAATTATACGAGAGTTATCTCTAGTAAGCTAAATTAAAAGACTTCATTTAAAAAGAATGAAATTAAAGAATAATCTTTCATACAGTAATTAATCATTGATATTGTGGTAGAATAAGAATAAAGACATTACCTATAGTTTTCTTGGAAGTGCCTTCATAGCCTTGTGTCTTCACATCAACATGAATAGGAATCTCCCAAGAGACTTTCATGGCAAAACTTACATGTTTTTGTTGCTTTAGTGTCGCTTTCATGGATTACTTCAATAGTTTTTGATTCATTAGTGTTTAGGGTTTTCCAAAACAAGTGGAATGTAGTTTCACCTTTTGTCGTTTTTTAGAATGGTTTTTTTTCAGTCTCAAATGCAGCAATTTCCAATAGCATCTCAAAGGAACCCAACGTATCTGGATTCACATCTCTCCCTATGAAATCTTCAACATTCAACAAAGTCGACGACCAGGACATCATCACACAAAAATTAGAAAAACTACATTTCCCTCTCAGTCTCTCTTACTCAATATCTTGAAGACCAAGTAATTGTGAATTGAGACATGAAAGAGTTGCAATGATATATATTTATAATGAATTCGAATTTGGAATAGGAAAGTGCCTAACCAATGGAAGTTTCTTTAATCAAAGCTTGTCCCATTAAATGAGTGCTTTAGTTCATGATTGCAGAACAGAGCATAGCAGCAAGGTTAATAGCTCATGGGAAGGAAGAAAGAATACTTAAAAATATCTCTATTTTCTTGCTTAAAAAACATAGCATAGCAAATTCTCTATCTCTCGAGTTTCTTACAATAAAATAGAGAAGGGGGAGGGAAGCTCACAAAGATGGAGTGATGAAGGACTATGGGTATTTATAAATGAAAATCCTTAGAGGTTAAGTTGCTTTTTGGTTATGGTGACTCACTCAATTTGATAGAAAATTCTTGAAGGCGACGCACAATATGATGCATGGGATGATCCATGTGAGAGATAGAGATGCTATGGACAAGAAGAGAGAGAAAGAAAGAGAGAGAGAGCAGCGTAGCGGGAGAAGAGATTTCTTCTTCTTCTTTTAAATTATTAGTAAGGACATTTTTGTAATTTTTGAGTATAGATTCACGTGGCAGGTGAATGGTGGAAGAATTTTGTCACATGGGAGCCCAGTCAGTATTTTTCATTAATTTTTTGACTGTATTAAAAAAATGGCATATTTGACAAAAAATGAAACATGTAGGACATAAACGGGCAAAAACAAACTTTAGGAGTATAAATCAAAATCAGTATAAACGTTACGGACATAAAGTACTATTTTACCATTTTGTATATGATACGATGTATGGCCTTTTGAGAAATCTATTGTAACATTCTTTGTTGAACTTGTAATGAGAATGTAGCAAATAGGTATATGACAATGTAAAGGTACAATTTGGTTAATGGAAAAGCAATTACCTTTGATTTTGAAATGGTGAATATTTATAGATGGCTCTGTTATGATTGTTATATTGTATGTTGTTGTATGAGATTAAGATTAGTATGGTTATGATTTAGGCTTACTGTGATAAGGTTGAGCTTACTTACCATGTCTGATTTTGAGGTGTAACAATCTAGATGAAGACCCATATAAAACTCACCATTCTCCAAGTGGAAATTGTCTAGGCTTACTAGATAAATTCTTACAATAAAATAACCTCAAAATATGATAGTTATGAAGAAAAAGACCCAAACATTCAGGTCCCACCAAGGCACCTACTGACATTACTCTGAGTACCAAGTTAAAAAACAATATTTTGCAGTTTACTAATACTAAACTTGAGACAAAATTTTGTCTAAGATTTGAGTAGAATTAGCCCAAATTACATGAAATATGACAACCCTTCCTCTTAGCTTTTAAGTGCAACAAGAATCATTGCATTTGGAGCTCTATAGGTCAAGATATGTCCAAAATACTAAAGCAAGTTTAAACCCCATACACTCGGTGCCCAAGGCACCAAGTGGCACTAGCACTTGTGCTCTTATGTTTTTTGGCACCTCGGGCACCCACACTTGAGAGTAACACCAAAAACACAATTTTTCTCCCTCTTTGCACTCCCAACATAGCCTATCATTATACACCTTCAATGGCCCAATTGGGGTTTTATAGATGCACTAACAACCTCAAATTTCATTGTCAAACACTCACAATCATTAAATTCAACTCACACATCACCAAGTTCCTCATTTACTCAAAGACTCCAAATTTTACAAGCTTAGGGTTCATGCAAGTTTTTCCATGGATTCCAACCAATTTCCACAAATTTGAACCATACACAACTTAGATAAACCTTAGAGATCACAAAGAAACCAGCTCACATGGTTTTTCTCAAGAAATTTACATTTTCAAGACTTAAGATTTGGGAGTGCGACAATCTCAAGAAAATGGTGAAAAGATTGATACCCTACCTCGAGTCTTTGTTTTTCGATGTGGAAGAAGGTCACTAGAGTACGAAGATTCATCGAAGATGGGCTTGGAGCATTGAAGGTAGAGGTTATGTAGTGAGAATGGCAAGGGAAGTGGTAAAAAAAAAGTAGAGGAGGTGGTGTAGAAGTAAAAGTGGTTTAAGTGTCTGGAGGTAGAGCCCTTATATACTATTGAGAGGCGATTTAATAATTTCAACCATAAGTTCGTACACATGTATTACACTTATCATAAAACTTTCACAAGATATCGCAAATTCTTGTTGTCATCAATTGCATCTCAAGAAAAATTTTCAAGTTCTTTTTCTTATTTGCCCATAATTTTTCTCATTCTTTTTAGATTAGTGCCTCACACATCCCGCACCACACATCACATTTACATTTTCTATAATTAAAACCAATGGATATTACATATAACCTATTTTACAAAGTCAACAAAATTATGTTACATGTCTTATTACCTTTTACCATCGAACCCCTAGAAATTATTCTAATAACTTGGGATGTGGTTTAAGTTCTCTGAACTTCCATATTTCCTACACTCTTATTAATGTTGGCATCAAAAAGTTTGCTTTCTAATAGCATAATATTACTTTGTGTACCTCACCAACAATTTAGGATCATATGACTAATTTAATTTTATTAAAAAAAATAATTTTAGAGTCAATATAATGAGGGTTGGCAGAATTGTTACTTTACTAAAGCAGAACATTGTTGATATGTAATATATATGTAAACACCTCTATAAATGGTCTTTGAGCCTGGGGCCTACCCTGGTCTTAATATGATGATCGGTGTTTGACCTACCTAATCTTTTTTGTAATAAAAAATAATTTTAAATAAATTTGGATAATATTTCATTAGTGTAATCAAAATAATAAATCATGAAATTCGACAGATATTTTCTTAGACTCGGACAATTGGCCTAAATATATACCTAATGGAGATATATTATATATGTGCAGCTTAATAATAATGAAAATAATCAAAATATAAAATAATCAAATATTAAATATGTGGTTGTACAAAAAATGTCGTTCTATATTTTTCACTATAAACAACTCAATTTCCATAAGATATACATAAGTCGATTGTTTAATGGTTAAAAGATTAATTTTGTATAATTTAATCTTTAAATATTATATTATTAAGTTAATTTTTAAAAATAAATAAATATATAATTTAATCTTACAAAATAATTAATTTGTAACGAATTTGAAATTTATACTAACTAACTTGTTTAATATTTAAGTTTTAGGAACTAAACAAGACCAATTTATATATTTAACTTTTTTTTCTTTGGGCTACATTCAGTGGGCCGCATCGACCACTTCTTCGGTATCTTATTACAATTGGTCCCCATTCACTTTTTTTTTTTTTTCTGGGTTTATCACCGTCAAGTATTACCATCACCTTATCACCTCCATTACTAACACATCATTTTCGCCACTATTTCCTTTATTGAATTCTCCTGTCTGCTCTCAAGTCACTTTCATCCTTACCTTCTTATTAATTGTTACCCTCTGTCACAAATTTTGGGAAGAACTAGGATTACTTGTTCTACGTTCTAAGTAAATTATTAGTTTGGTTCTTAAAATTATTGTTGTTTCAACTTGGTCCCTGAAAATTCAAACCTTTCAATTTAATTTTTGAGAAATTTTATTTATCTTAATTTCCTCTTTATATTTATGAAGTTAATTTTTGTAATGAAAAATTTAAGAATCAGTAATGGTTGATTTTGTAATTTAACAATGAAAAAGAATTAAAATGAGACATACAATCTTTCAAGTATTAAATTAAGACCATTAATCTTTTTAAAATTAAATTGAAACAACTATAATCTTTCAAAAATTAAATTAATAATGTACTCAAATGTTTATAATATAATCAGTTTTCTATACTTTACGTTATCAAAATTTATTCCGTGGTAAATAACTTTTAATTATTGTTAAAATATTATCTTTTACAGATTGTACTTTGAACATAGTACCGGACTGATTTACGAGTTCAATTATTGTCACATTTTTTAGCTGTTAATTCCAAAAATATATGTTATTCCCACAAAAATCACTTTTTTCTTTCGCCTTTTAGTATTATCACAGCAATATTAGATCATATAACGGCATCAAAAGATGAGAGCCTCGAGCTTTCAATCCAACTTCAGAACCCTGTTCTTGAAGTCTACATTCTTCTCTCTTCATTGCATGAATTATTAAAATATGTTTGAATTGAAGAGGGAATGAAGAACCAAGAAAGAGAAATTTTAATTTAGATATCTTTTTTATATGGATGTCGATAAAGAAAGGTCTATTAGAAACAAGAGTAAAGATCTTTTAAACTACAACTGTTAATCAAATTTTATTTAGGGAAAGTTTAGAGACTTCAACTCGAGAAGTCAGATTTTTTCACCCTTGAATCATTTCAAGAGCATATGATGATAAATAAATACTTTATACAAATCTTAAAGTAATTTAACGATAAAAAAACTCAACCTCTTAAGAGATTGAGCTTTTTATAAATCTAGTGAGAGAGAAATCTATAGACCTGAGAGACCAAGCTCTCCAAAGACCTCAACAGTAGGAAAAAATGTAAAAATAGACAGGTGATTTCATTATCATCCTTCTTCAATGGTTATGCTTATGAAGTGCTTGCGATCCCAAGGTGTTTTGCAGTGAAATTGAGAGGCATTTGAAAGGCATAAGCAATCAAGAGACCATAAATGAAAAATGAAGAAAGGTTGGAACATTTTTATATAAGTTACTGAAATCTGTCAATGCTTGGGTTAATGGTAATTACTTTACTAACAGCATTGCATAAGAAACACCAGAAATGACAGAGATATATATAGATTCATCTCAATTCAGAATCATTCTGATTTGTACAAACTTGGAAATTGAAAGTGAAAGAAACAAAATTAAGCAAAAATAACATCAGTTACTTACGTAGTCGACATAAAAAATGCTGTTCATTTCCCTAAGCAAGCAGTGAGAAATGGAAAAATACAAGACGGCAAAGAGAAAGGGTACAAAAATAGTGGTTTAGACCTTCTCAAGTGGCAAGTAAAGAAAAATTAATCCACCAAAAGCACGATGAATCCGAAAGAAGCTTTGTCTGTTATTGATCACCAAAAAGGATTTCGATTCCTCGCTATAAAGTACAATCATAAAGAAAACTGAGTTTGTCAGGGTTGAAGTTTAACAAGTGAAGGTGAAAGAAAAATCAACGCTGTTATCACTTAAAACTAAGAACCAAATCAACCATGCCAAATGTAGTTTAGTTACCGATATGATCATGCCGAAAACCAATCGGAGGAGAAAAAAATCCACCAGCAAAAGGACACAAAAAAAGACCTTAACATGGTAGACAAGCCTCCAAGTTCCATTTTCAAGATTTTGAATGCTGAGATTTATGTGCGGTTAGTTCCTGCAGAGAAAGTTGAGGGTGAGTTCTAATCTTTGTTGTCACTGCTGGACCACAGAGCTAGACTAAAATATGGGCTCTAATGTTTTGTTACCTGGGAATAGCGTACGTGATCATGATGCAAATTCGAAGTCTTCACTATTGTTTCCCACTTGGAATTGCCACATGTTGTATTAGAATCCTGCCTTTTAGCATTTGAATGCAGGAACGTATTCTTCACTGAAACTAAAGGCAGAGCACGCCAAAGCCACGACTCAGAAGGTGATTTTGGCAATGGTGGGGGAAGAGGAGAGAGTCCGGAATTTTCAGCTACGACAATTTGCCGGTTATTGATATTTAAGTCTTCATTGGCTTTATTTTCTTGGGACCTGATGTGTAACATATTAGTTAAAGTTGAAGAAAAATCTGCAGAACCTGGAACTTTAGAGTTCAACATGTCTTGTCCTTCCAAAGCTTCCAATCGCTTCGTTTGTTGAGATGATTTTACACTCGAAAGATTTGATTTTACCCTTTTTTTTTCTAAATCCTCAACCACACTGTTATATACAGAACTTGAATTTGCAGATGATAATTTTACTGTACTTGCTGTATCTATGTACAATGTCTTTTCGACTGTGGACCCTTTTTTGGCTTCTTGAGATAGAGTGTTTCCATGGCCAATGTTCTGGAATTTCAGTTTACCAGAGTGATTATTCTCAGCTCCACATAAGGGAGACTGAGGTTTACTTCTACAGGGCGATACACCGGCAGCAGCAGCTCTTGAACGCCGGAAGGGAGATAACCTACCCAGCTGCTGCAATTCGCCAGAGTAATTAAACCGGTTTGATTCACTAGCCCATTTTCTCCTTACCTCCTGCTTGTCAGGTGATGCAGCTCTTGAGCTTGATTTGCTCTTATAAATAGCATCCCAAGCCTGCAGGGAAAACGTACATGAGTTTGAGTAAATGAGATAAAGGAGGCCTTCTTGATAGGATAACATGGTATTTAGGACACTCATGTTTAACATACCACTATAACAAAAGATAAAATCAAAGATGGAAATTTGAGATGACAAAAAAAAAAAGTACTGACTAGTGCAAAATTGTAATACAGACAACAAGAGAGGTGTTTTACCTTCTTTATAGCCGGAGCTGGGCTGTATGACCGGATATGAGATCCTTTGTTTGGCTTGGCAGCCTCATATGCAGTAGCAGTCAGGGCAGGCTGATTCTTCATTTTCATCACAGGCACAGGATTTAATGACAAAGAATTCCCAATGCGTAATTGGGGAAGCAATCCACAACCCTTGGCAGAAATATTTCCGGATTCATCACAACCATCACCTTCATCTTCACTTTCTTCTTCTTGACATTGGCCAGAATATGGTATGATGTCCGTGACGTGTGTATTTGGCAAAGGCTTCTTCTCCTCACGAACCAATTTCTTAACTTCTCTAGGTTGTTGCTGCTGGTGCTGCTCTAATGCTGCAGATTGCTTTCTTGAAGCATACTGAGGAGGCTGCAAAGTCATTGCTTTCGCTGCTGGTAAGAACCGGCTCATCATGAAGTCTCGAGTTTGCGGGTCTGTAGCAAAAGTCCCGGACTTGTTGGCATTAAAATTATCCAAACCACTCACACCACTTGCACTGCAGTTCATGGAGACTGCTCCTGTGAAAGACAGTGTGTCAAGGGCATCAGAAAAAACCTCATCATCATTGTCATCACAATCATTCCTCTCCACATTTGACACTCTTTTCCCATCTTTTCTTTCTTCGTTGTAGTCTAATTTAACAGAACTGACATTAAAAGAATTTGATTTACTTGAGGACCTAAACTTATTTGCAACTCTACTTTCCTTTTCCAATGGCTTTCTTGTAGGCTTTCCCGGTGGAAGTCTTGGACTCGGAGTGATTGAAGTCGCCTTGGGAGGTTGAGGAGGTTCAAATCCACCATTTCCCTTTCGTCTTCCAGGAATATGCTCCCAATTGAAAGGAACTGCAACTGGCTCTGTTACAAGGTCCATGGAAGAGTCTGATATGTAGCATGGAAGAGTGTTTCTCTTCTCTAATATCTTCTTCTTTGCTTCAGTTATAGATGGGGATGTAGCAGAAGAACGTCTCACAGACAGAAGAGGCGCGTTGATGTTCAATTTCCTTTCAGCCATTATGTTCCACAATTGAATTATTTTCTATATATTATCAAGAATCTCTCTGCCCCTTTATGAAATTCTGGAAAAGAAAAAGTACATGGAAGAATCTCATCATTAGCATTGTAAAATCTTCTAAACTTGAAAAATCAGAGAAAATCAGAGGAAAGCCCCTTTTATACTGGGAGTCAAAACATTCCGAGGAATTGTCTCATTCTCAGCAAATTACACAAACATATGAACTTTGAAAACCCTAATAATTTTCGGTCCTCAGAGAATTGAGGAGATTTTAACATTGGTTGGACGTTAACATCAAATAATGAGTAATTGTAACAGAACAGAACAGAACAGCCTCATCACGAGCTGAATTTGAGGAACCACCTGAGCAATAACGCCGAAGAAGGAAAAAAGTAATTAAAAAAATGCTCATTAATAGCACCACACAACCATGGCCGCAAAAGCAGAGTGTCCTTCAAACAAACCCAGCACTGAGAATGAGATATTCTTATGGTTATGAAGCACCGTAATCGGTCCAGAAAAAGAGAAAGTAAAAAGAAACCCAGAGAAATTCACCGAAGCAATCAAGCAACTAATGGAGAAAATCATGAAAACAGTAGAAAGAGAGAGAGAAAGAAAGATCACCTAGAGAGAGAGAGTGAGTGATGTGGAGTGCGTTGAACAGATCAGAGAGAATGGTTGGGAGCTAAAGCTAAATGGTGCCGTAGAGTGTGGGGGGGAATGAGTGCGTGGGAAGAAAAGGAGAGTGATGGGGACTGATGGCTTATAGTGAGCTTCGTTTTTCGCTTTCTGTGTATTTTCAGTTTTTCACAGTTTGGTTTTGCTAGAGAAAGTAGACCTAGTGCCTGAAATCGCTGAACTGACTACTGAGAATGCCTTGGTGTACTGTAGGCTAATAAAGAAGACTGAATTACACTCTCCCCCTTTATGTTTTTCACAATTACACTTTCTTTTCTTTATTTTTAAAATATAAACCTCCCACCCTATGATTATAAAATTATTACAATTTAGTCTAATTCTATATTTTCTGTTCAAGAAGATCGGTTAGTCTTTTTTTTTTATGCTCAGTAAACTAATACCATATATTTTTTAAATAAAATTTCATTTATTAATCTAAGTACATCTTAAATATTTTTTGAATAAATTATTAATTTACTCCCCGAAAGATTAAAATTATCTTTTTTAGTTCATAACAGATCAAATGTTTTAATTTAATTTTTAAAAAATTGTGTTTTTCTCAATTTCATCTCTCTATTTGTGAAATGACATGTAGCAACAACAAAAAAGATTTGACTACAGTAAATTATGAGATTTAGCAATTAAAATGTTAAATTGAGACAAATATAATTTTTTAAAGACTTAATTGAGACATTTAAAATTTTAAAAACTAAAAAAATGATAACTGTGATTTTTTAAGGATTAAATCAGTGATTTTTCCAATAATATTTAATAAGAAAATAAAATTTGTGACACTTATTTTGGATTAATAGAAAAAATAGAAAGTAATAAAATATGTAAATATCAAAAATTATGTTGTAATAGATCTCTTGGCAAGACAGTATAAAATTAAACTAAAATATAATATATTTTATAATTACAGAGGAGAAATTGTATATTTTGAAAGTAAAGTAGAAGAGAATGTAATTTTAAAAACTTGTTGGAGAAGGAAGTATAATTACTCTAAAAAGAAAAATATATACTTGGAATATAAAAAAAATGAAAGTCTTCGTCTATATTATGTTCAAAACACGTTTTTTCTCTACATTGACGCCTGAGATCACGGGCTCTTACGTTCCTTTTTTTTTTTTTTCTGTTAACTAATTTGATTCCGTATTGATGTTAATATCCAAATTGATATGTTTATTCTCGTCATTTGAAAGTCAACTTTATCTTTAATTTATTCCATGTATAAATATTTCATATTTTCAAGTTCGTTAATTCAGTTATAATTGAAAGAGTTTTAGCTGTGTCAATATGGCATCTCAGCCAACTCTATTAATTGTCTAATTTCAGAAGTTTTTACAATGAAATATAAACCTACTTGTAGAGTAGATTATAGGACAACAAAGTTAAATGTTACGTGAAGCATATCCATTTCTAGAGCTAAATCTAATTAATTATTAGGTGTTCGAATATTATGCTTGTATTAATGAATTTAAATTGAGTTATAAATAAGACTATAATAGATGAAAAAAAAATTTTTATCAAATTTTAACGCAATTGTATTTTCAGGATTCAAACTTATAACCTTTAGTTAAATTAGGATAACTCTTTATCAATTGACCTTACGTGCTTAGTAGTCTAAATCTAATTAATTCAAATAGTTTAATATTTTTTTAACAAGATTCTTTTCATTTAATGAGGTTTGAATATTCCTTTAGATTTCAAACTATTAAATTTATTTATTTTTTATTTTATTAAATTTTTAATAAATTTAATAAATCAAATTTTAGAACAAGTCTGAAAATTATACAAATCCAATTTTCAGTCTTACGTTGCTTTGTTTGATATTATAAAAATGAGTTATTGAGAAGATTCGAATCTACACTTGTTAAATGCAAGAAATTGCTTCAACCATCTAAATCAAATTTTATTACTATTATATGAAGATAGATTTTTATATAATATAACAAATATAAATAATATTATTATTTGTATAAAACGATTTTAAATTATAAAAAAATGAAATTATCAACAATCAATTGTAGGATTCCATATAATATTAAAGATAATAATTAACTACAAATGTAATTTTTTTTTACTATAAGTTACATATATCTAGATGTTGAAAAAACAAATTGTCTTAATTATTTAATATTTATGCTTAGAAATAATATCTTAATAATAAGTATTTAGATTAAAACATTTTAACTTAAAAAAAATAGCCCCTAAGTTTAAATGTTTAGAATTAAAAAAAATTTAAAAACTTTTATACCTTTAATGAAAATATAGTAATAAATATAAGTTAGAATAAGTCAACCATGAAAACATTACAAACAATTTAGAATATAAATTAAGAACAGTAGTTAGTCAAACTTTAATGTATTTATTAGTAATTTTTTAATGAAAATATAGCACAAATATTATTTTGATAATTTAGCACCATATATTATTTTTTAATGCAAATTCAATAAATTTTAATCAATTTTGATCAAATTATAAAAATAAAAATTCTTTTAGATTCTTTTCGTTCACAAAAATATAAACTAAAAAACCAAATATCACATTACTTAAATGCGTAAAAATGATATGACAACAAACAGTTAAAGAATATACAAAGTTATATTTAAAGACAGTAATGGAATGAGTGAAGTGGGTGGAGTGGTCACGGGACATACAGTTGGAGGACAGTTACTGATTCCTCAAAAGCAAACGGTCATACAGTGAGGAGTGGACCGACCTTCTTTATTGACAATGTATTGCATCACAACACGCGCCTTCTAATCATTTTGTTTTCTTTTTCTTTTCTCGTAGATAAATGATGATGCGTTTTTCAAAATGAAGGAGCAAAAGTTTGTACATTAAATTATGCTTTTCCTCTTTAAAATTTGAACCAATTTATAATTTACTCTCTGTACTTTAATTTGTTATAATTTAGTTTTTATGTTGTTTAAATATATGAAAAAAAGGTCCTCGCCATTGACAACCATTACTGTACTATTAATTTCTTATGACTTGGCAAAATCTTTTGTTACATGGCATGTTGTGGCAAATATTTTAAAGGATAAGTATGTAGAAAACTCAACTTTTTAAAAGGATGAGTGTTTTTATTTTGTACTAATAGATCATCTTGAGATTTATGTAAATTATTTTTGTTATTAACATACACATAAATTTCAAGATGATTTAAGAGTAGAAACACTCAACCTCTTGAGAGGTTGAACTTTCTATAGACTTATCTTATTTTAAATTTAGGCACCAAGCCACTTAATCATCTCTCCCAAATCTAAATTATCTTGAAGCCATGGTCTAGCTCTGGCGAGAACTCGAAGACCTCTCATCTACTGTCATTCGAAGTTCTTCCCTTCTCTAGCCTGGCACAATCCATGTTTTTGAAACACTAATTAATCGGGCAATGTTTCAATAGAAATGGGTTGGCATATCACTCTTCTAACTTAATTGAAAGACAAAGAATGTGTAAATGATCAAAACATCCAAGACATCAATTCTCGTTTGAATGTTCTATAGAATTAGAAAGCTTACACATGTAATAACACATTATATATAATAAACGGGCTATGTGTAGAAAGTCTTTCACTAACTCTACTTTAGATCTATGGAATGAACCTTAAATAACAAGAAGAGATCATTTGGTTAGTGGCATTAGTATATTAACCAACTCAGTGGTTGAAGGCAAGACTTACGGAGTGGCAGGGGAAGAAGGCAAATTTTTATGACAAACGCTAACATGATGACCTATGTTACACATGTTAACACCAACCACTACAAAACAAAAAATGACATAGTGGCGTTTATAATACCTATATAGTGGCAGTTTGAACCATCACAAGCTTATATATTGGTGGTTGGGGAAATTGCCACTAAATCAACATAGTGGTGGTTGCTGTGGCGGTTTGAACCATAACTAAGCCTTCAATGAATGTGACTAAACCAGATAATTAGTGGCGGCTAAATCTTTGGTTATACAAGCAACTGCCACTATACGTGCAAGTTTAGTCGCAATTTCATAGGAAACTGCTATTAAATTTATATTTAGTGGTGGTTTAAACCATCATTAAAATTGCCTAAACTGCCACTATTATTCTAGAGAGATTCCTTTTAATTTTGCTTCTCCATTTTCCTCCTAAATAGGTTATAGACCTGTATATATTTTCATTCATATTACAACTCAGTATACAGCCCAATATACACAATAACAACTATAATTAAATTTGCAAATAAAATTAACAAATAATTTCTTCATTAATATAATAAGTCTGTGTAGGTGTATCCAATGACAACATACACAACATAAGTCTAAAAAAAGGTAACATAAGTCTCATTAATATAATAAGTCAGATCATACATATTCATCATCGTTGTCATTGTCACGCTCCAAATCCAGGGAAATGACCGACACGACAGTTAGCTCCATGTCACCACTGTAAGCCTAACACCTCATGCACTCAGCACACACATCCTTAACAGATTAATAAAATTAAAACATACAATATGAACCTAGGAGTCCTATTTACTTCAGAGCGACTCGACAACTCATAAATATGTAGAAAAGTCACCATCCTAAGGCTGAGACAGCCGTGGGCTTGGAGACTCCGTTATCCATCTTACAAGGGTGCACAATCAAAAAGGGTTAGTACAAAAGATACTTAGTGAGGGAGAAACAATTCCAACAAAACTGAAACATGTGCACCGCTCACAAGAGTAGGACCTTAGGTAGTACACCACCCATAACAACCAAATCATCTAATCATCCGCTACACAGTCAACTTAATTGGACAAAGTATTCCTTCCATAGTACAAACAATAATTAAGGTTATAACTTATCAGTCAAGGCATAAATACATATTTATGTCCACACATGTAAACATGAGTTTTTAATTAGTCAAACAATAAAGTTTATTCAAAAATAGAGAGGCCACTAAGGCCAATTAACAATGATAAAGCCACTGAGGCCAACTCACCAATATTGTCCACTGTTTCAAAATATTCGAAATTTTAATATTGTCTACCGTTCCAAGACATATATAGTTTCGATATTGTCTACCCTTTTAGGACATTTATAATTTCAATATTGTCCACTGTTCTAGGATATTTAAAATTTTAACATTATCCACCATTCTAAGACATTTATAATTTCAATATTATCTACTGTTCTAGGACATTTAGGTCTTCTAGACTGATTTAGCCCCATTAGCTTCTATTATAATTTAGGGCTCTTCTCGCAATGCATCCACCATAGCAATTGGGGTCACCTGTATTCATAATGACCATGTAGGTCTCCAATTGATAATATATATATAAATTTACTTCATGGAAAGTAAGAAAGTTTAGTAGAATACAAGACAAATTAATTAATAGAACATAAGAACAACCAATTCGTAGGAGATGCTCATACGCATTCACACTTTAAGTATATAAACATGATAAAGAGTCCTTCATCCATATTAAGCACTTTTTCACATAATATTTAATAACATCACAAAGGTAAAGCACAACATTCTTACAAACGTTGAGGTGATCAATGTCATTTCCTTAATCACTTTAGTAATCGTGGTCACCCATGGAGTTATTAGGGATTTTATATGATCATTTTCCTTAACCATTTTCCTTAATTGCATACAAATTGAATCTAAGCAACGAAATATGTATACTCATATATATATATATATATATATATATATATATTCATCATATTGGTGCACCATAGTACAATAAACCAAGCTAACGACTTCCCTCCAAATAAAAAGGAGACTCACTAGCATAGTTTGCTACCGTGCAAGAAAGGACATAATAAGTAGATATTCATATTTAGAAGGAAGGTTGTTTTATCCTAATTCATCACCTCCACTGGCAACCACTTGGTGCTGGGTGCTAACCCCTTTTCTCTTTCCACTCCTTCTGAAGTATGGCGCCTGGGTGCCACGATTGCGACATCACATGATTTAGCTTCAGCTTTGGCCCATATTTGGTCAAATCTTCACTGTTTTTCATGATTTCTTCCACAGGTTCTCCTCCTTGATGTCTAATGAGTATTTAGACACCAAAACCCCCCAATTTTAACCAAAAAACAAAGTCACAAACTCAATTTTATCCCAAATATCCTTAAAACTAGAAAACAGGAAAAAGTTCAAGAAATTGAAATTCCTATCTCCATTCTTTGCGTTCCCTATGTTGCTAGGCCACCGATGACTCGCCCTACCACCGAAGCTCGGTTGAAGGATTTGGGTGGTAAGAGTGAGTTAGAAAGAAGGAAGAGAGTGAAGAGAGAAAGAGAGAAAAGTGAGAAAAATGAGAAAAAAGGCATGGGCCACCTATATATACCCACCTATAGTGAAATTATTATTTTGTCCCCAGGTAATTCTCAGTTAACCTTAATGGCAGCAAATCCATAATTTCTCTAATTTGAGTATTTCTCACACTTTAGGTAACACTCTAGTTCCTCATTTCACTTTAATCTCTTTTTAGACCTCCTCTATGCCTCATGATTACTCTCTATCCATCCCTGTCCCTTAACACTATTTTCATGAAATTTTCTTTCCCTTTAGTCTTTCCTCAATTATCAAAAATATCATTCGTAATAAAATATCTAGTCCAATTATTTATCTCTATTCCATAAATAATATTTAAAAAATATAAATTAAATATGAAAAATTAAAAATGATCAAATATGTCCATTAAAAATAATGGAAATTTTTATTTAAAAAACTGTAATACCGCTAATCACATGATTCCAAAATTGGCGAGTATTACATTCTCCCCTTTAAAAGAATTCAGTCCCCCAAATTCAAAAATTCACCACAAACCTCAAAAGGCGCACAATAATCGATGAGAAGCAACATTCCTTAGCTTTCATCGAAAATCAAAGTATATACACTGCCACTCACAAAGCCCCACATTCTTTAGAACCAAAATGAAAACTGAGATTCCTTGTTGTTATATAGCTCTGGTATACCGTGGAGCTCCATAACTTCCCTCACTCAGGGATGTGCATAAATTACCCCAATGATCATAACCCAAAGCATAGAGCCTCTCACATAAAGCCTCGGAAAGCATCATATATGTGCCATTCTAGTAACTACTACCACAAGCAACTTAGGGAACTTAGGGTGACTTAAGTACCTACCACACATAAGTTCCTCTACCCTTCAATCCCAAAAACACCCTCATACATATGCATAAATATATAAATACCCTCGGTAAAGTTGTCCTACAAGATTTCCAGTCGCCTCGGAAGCATACACACAATATGGTATCTCGCTCGTGGTTCTCACAGAGCTATTTTTGATAACATTATATGCCACATCCCACTCATAAGCCATACCAATCATACATTTAGCACTAAGCATACCACAAACCTAAACCCACACACATATACTCATAATATAATAGAATATATGCACCCCACCCGAAAGTGATATCCCACCCACAGTTAATGTCTTAGCCTGTAGGTGTCATCTTGCTCGAGGCACCGTCCTCACTCATAGGTGTACTGTTCCTTTGGTATGACTCTCATCTAGAGCTCCGGCTTTTGCCAAACCAAGGCAACTGTCATCTTGGCCCTAAGAGTGTACCATGAGACCTCATCCAATTTCCATATAATCCAAACCATGTATCCAGTCTCTTGGGTTATGCCCTCAACCATAAAATGTATATGGTCTCTTAGGTTATACTATCAACCATAACATGTATCACAAACATACAAAGTAACACAAGCAAACACAATCCCTCCTTATATTCTTGTTTCCCAAGCCTTATGGCTCTCACGCGCATCCCTCTTGATCCAAAACCACGTGCCCCATACTGGCAACCATCGGTTTCGGATCTCAGGAGTATACCACCCTATTTTCACATCTTTAGCCACTAATCACTCGACCAGCTTAAGTCCTACTATAGGCTGGTCCTGAACTCCCACCCTTTTCCAGGTGTTAGCCTTTGAGTCTTAACAACGTCAATTCGCTACAGTCACTAGGAGACCTATTCTATGGACTTGGTTCATAAGATAAACCTCCTGATTGGCTCTCCTAATGCAAACCCCCGCTCCAAGTCTTACCAGACTAATAGGTACACTAGGCCTATCCCAACCCTCAATCCATTGTGCCATGTCTATAGCCAATAACAGGTCGATAGGAATATATCCGTAGCTGCAAACATAACAACCTAATGGTCAAGGCTTGAACCCCAAACCATGCAACTAGTACTAAGCCCACCAAAACCCATTTCATACCTTCCATCAATATACCTATTGCTATGAAATGGTTGGGCCTACCCCATATCATACCACCCAAGCATCTAGGCCCCAAAGGCCTTTTTGTAGGTACAGTCTCTTCTGAAGTTCATCGACTCTTTCCTCAAGAAAAGATGTACCAATAAGTATGCCATGGAATAGTCTGATTCCAAGATTCCCCACCATATGCCCCCATCCCTTGGTTCAATCCTTCGGGACTACAGGTCCCAAGAAGGTCATTCTGCCCAAATAAACTCCCATGTGGGATCCTTATGTAGCTACACATATATAACACTTCATATATATTCATATATAAGTCATCATGTTTCCATACACCCTTAAACACATTCCCTCTCAAACTAATGCACATGCTCCTAAAGTACTCACTCTAACACCAATAAGCTTAGGTTTAACCCAAACTCATCCCAAGCCATATTTATGACATCATTCCTTCATTCTTTATATAAAACACCCTCAATGTCTACTCCACTAACTTACATCCTCCACCTCACCTGGTTTTACGTAAACACTCAAGCATCTTACATATCCACTGACATGTATACATTATAAACTCATAGGCCCTCTTATCATAGAAAAGTGGACCAAACCTCCCATTAACCTCTGACATCATGCATCTATCACCATTTCTATTCAACTCAAATGGCATACATGCCAAAAGCCTACCCACGGCACACTCAAACCATTCTAAGGTCATGAGGTTTACACCCTCTCACCATGATAGAAACTCTCATAAACTACACTTTACCTCATCCAGCCTTCTCGATGTAAGGACCTCATACATCCTCACACCTCACCCCTATTGTATCCTCACTCAATGACTACCAAGAACTTATCTTGTGAGTTTTTTCTTCTTTCCAAGAGTAATCCCACCTATCTAAACACACTCACCGCATAGTATTACCACCTACGAACTCCTAACCAAACGGGTGCAACTGAATTAAGTTGCCCTAAGAGATTTACAACTCATTCCATACTCTCTTACATCACCTTCCACCTCACTATAGTATCTCCCTCAGGAGAACTACATAATCTAGGTCATTCTTCCCCAACCGAATCCTATAAAAACTTGAGGCAGATTTTCTAGCAAGTGTATTGGGTCACACATAAATAGTAAAGTAGTGAGAGAAAAGTATCATATCCACAAGGATTGATTATTAACAATTACAAATTTCGCTAATTCAGATTCTATTTGAACAAAATATTGATTGTATTGAAGGAAAATCTAAATAAGTTTTAAGCATAAATTTGGAAAACAAAGCAAAAACAAGATTTGAAATTCAATAATGGATGAAAGGGAGCAAGGAATTGATTTCACTTGTTTCTTAGTCCGATTAATTCATAGATAAATTAACCTTTAAGTTCTCAGAGATGGTTCATCTTAATTTCAAATTTTTTTATTGTTGGCTAATTTCTCAAATTTTGATTGAACTTAATTCCTTGGAAATTCAATTTGACCTAATTTAAATAATTGCCCAATTCCTTAGTATAGTTATTTGATTAAGTGACTAAGCTCAAGAAATTTACAAATTCCATATAAACAAAGTTACCTATCCCTAAATTAACTCGGTTTATGGTAGTAATTACAAGGAGGAGTTTATATTGAACTATCCCTAGTATCAATATAAATCCCAAATTTCATAAAATGGTGATCAATCATTCAAGAGCCAATTAAAATAGTAAAAACTACTCCAATAATCAAATTTGTATTAAAAAGAATCCATACAGTTAGTAAAATCTCATTCGAAACAAGCTATATCAATCCCTAGCTCTAAGAGTTTAGTGACTCATGATTCTAAAGGAGAAAATAGAAAAATCAGAAATTATAGTGAAAGTTCAGAAGAAAACTAAGAGAATCAAAAGTCCATAATGTCCTCAATCAAGTTCTCCTTGCTCTCCCTCATCTCCTAGTCGTCTTGTGCGTTTTTCCTTTTAGAAAAACAAAGATAACCTTTCTAAAACCTAAAACAGAGCTTAAATACTATCCAAAATGCACAGCATTAGGACGCCAGCACAAAGCGTTGCTAAGCCAATGTTTAGCTATGGTGTAAAATGAAAAACGAACTTTGGAAGGGACGTTAGCACTGAGCTTTGGGAATCCAACGCTGAGCGCTAGACTACTGGAGCAAAAACTAGTTTTTGTCCACACAACGTTGAGCTATGGTTCTTGGCGTTGAGCTTTGAGTCCCCAGCACTAAGCTATGGTTCTTGGCACTGAGCTATGGCTTTAGGAAAATAACTTCAACCTTTAAGAAAAACTAAAGAAAAATCAAAATAAATTAAAAATAAACTAAACAATTAAAAACTACTATGAAAGCTTAAAAGAAGGATAAAACTAATAAACAATTATGCAAGATTAAATAAAGAACTAGCTAAATTAATTGAATTTAGAGCCATAATAATTCTATTTCATAGAATTATCACACCTTGCTAGTTTTCTCTTAGATGTACGCTCATGCATGCATCCCCACCTTGACTAATATAACTACTTTAGCATCCAACTTCCATGATATAACTTACATACTAGCCCTTATTAGCTCACCTTATGTGAGCATTATTCTTTCTCCAATCCCTTCTTCTTCCTAGGTTCTTCTATTCTCTTTGTCCCTTCTATCTAATTTCAACTCAAGATAACTTGGTTGAAATACTTACCTACACACAACTACCTAAGACACCATCAACACTTATGGAAATGAATTATACCTAAATCCATAGAAGTGTAGATTCCCGAACACCCATACTCGTCACTCCACATACCAACAGAGGCCGAAGCCACAATAGATTAACCACACACCCTGTGCAAATATTTCCTATTATATGACAAAGCGTACAACAATACACATATTTCTGTAAAGTATTTACTTTATAAATATGTATTATAACCCTTCCTCAACCTTTCCTAACAATCCCATTTCCACCATTCATCAAAAGATATTAATGAAAATTTGTACGAAATATATACATAGGCACCCACTACAAGAAATCCCAGCAAGTTTTCTCCGACTCGCTAATATATATATATATATATATATATATATATATATATATATATATATATATATATATATATATATATATATATATATATATTGATAAAACCACCACGCATTTATAAGTCTTATCATACCCTTCCGAATTAGTAACCAATACCTTGGTTCCCCACTTACCATTCACCACCCAAGATTTGTTCATTACAAACCAAATGTAGATACATGTATGAATATACACATATTAAGCTTACATACCATAACATACCAAACCAAAAATAAATTATCACAGATAACCACACATCACATGAAAATTCTGTATTTCCACAATACATAACCACACACGCACCTATATCCCTTTCAAATAATTAACAACCACCTTGGTGGTAATATAGCAAAGCTACTCTGAGCAAGCTCGCGAGCTCCTGATGCTCCGAGGATTTCTCCTCCATTTAGAGCCAATGTTGGTGGGCTTGGCGAGCGTACCAATCGTACAAGTAATATAGTGAAAATTAAGTAAGAGAATCGTTCCCACGAGGATTAATTTGCTAATTACTCGAGAAATTAAGTTATATTAGTTAGACAATGCAAATTTCAATGGTTCTTGACAGAAGGAAAGTGAAAATGTAAAGTTGAGTTAGTAGTGAATTGTATGTTGTATGAATTTTAAATAAGCACAATAAAAATCACAAGACAAATGCAATTAATTTCACAAGATGAACACAGCCTAGGATTGCCAATCCCCCGTCGTTCTTTATAAGTTTTGATCCCTCTCCCTCTTGTTCTCACCGGCCATACATGCTAATCTAGGATACGAATATGTTTAGAAGGATTCTCCCGAATGCCAACTAAAACTCAACCCGAAATATCATAATTCCTTATGTATTCTTAAGTTCTGAAATTGCACAAACCCTAATCTGACTATATGAGGCTAATATCTATATTCCTATGATATTAACGAATCTATCCCCTCTCCTTTGTGGTTCAAGAACTCATACTATCCATTCCATGGTCTAGGTTTTACATTCCTCTCCCAAGTACAGCAAAACCACCAAACATTCCATTAAATTGATCAAGTTTAATGAAAGCAAGAAAATGAGAATGAATAAACATGTATTAATGGCCAAACAATCACAAGAGTCAAGAGATTAACAAAACTTAATCCAAACTAAGGTTCATAGCAATCCTAGTACAGAAATTTAGCTACACATCATCACAAAATACAGAAAATGAGAGAAGAGAAGAGAAAACTCTATGATTCCAAGTTGGGTGGAAGAAAAATGGCTTCAATCTTCTCCAAAAGTTGGTTGCCCTAGCTTCTGGAGGTGAATTCGGCGCTCCTCCTTCGGTTCCAGCCCAGAATACCCTAAAATTTCAGTCCAAATTGCCTTTTAAAGCCTGCTGCACGTGACAGTAAATTGGATTTTGCGCTTAAGCGCATGGTTTTCCCGCTTAAGCGCGATTTAGGCAGAAACGATTCTCCATCAGCAAGGTGTCACACGCTTAAGCGCACAGTATTCCCGCTTAAGCCTGTTTTGGACAGAATTGAGCCTCCAATGTAGCAAGCTTCACGCTTAAGCGTGAATATATACCGCTTAAGCGTGAATGTGACAGCAAAGTCTTCATTTTGAGCCTCTTTTTCTTCTCCAAGGTTCCTCTTCACTTCAATTAACTCTTGGCTAATGGATTTCTCATCTTTCAACAACACTTTCCTAGCTGAAATACCTGCAAAAGTAAAATCACCAACATAGTTACAAAAGTAACCCAAAAAGAAAGTGATTAAAAGTCCAAAAATTGCATTAAAGAATCATGAAATCACTCCATTTATTAAAAGATCAAAGAAAACTAAAACTAATCTAAACTACTCAAAATATGAGCTAAGAATTACAAGACAACAAGAAAGAGATCAAAAGAGAGGGTATTTAACATCAAAATGACACTAAATTGAGAACTCAACAGCCAACAACCGACACATAAGAAAAAACACTTCTCCAATTAATAAAATAACTTCTGACTAACTCCACCAAGGAGTAAGTCACAAAAGAGAAATTCAACATCCTATAATGTCTTTTATGGAACCTAAACCCATGGTCATGCTACATAGTTCACGATAATGGGGAATGGCCCACAAAGAACACCAAGCTCTGTAAACTATAAGAGACCTAAATACAAACTTTTTCTCTGATACCATTATGTAGTGCCTCAAAAAATGGACACATGAATAATCGTACATTATAGGGTGTACCTCAATGGTAGCCCATAAATTCCATGAACAATCCTAATATCTACAACTAAAAAAATTGTAAATTACATAACTTACAATGCAAGTTAAGTTAAACTAATAAAATTCCTAAAACACCACAGGACATAGGTGGCCCATAGGATTACAGAACGTTTCTATTGGCATATAGTCCAAAATTTGGTTCATTAAGAACCCTCCAATAAAAATAGAGTATATCTCCAAGCTGCTAACCTCTAGCAGTTTCTCACCCTCCTCAGTTGCTAAATTTGAAAAAGATAACAAGAAAGAATGTGAGTTTATCAAAAACTCAATGAGTAAATGATTGTGCAATAAATAAAGTACAAGTACAAATATTAGAATCACAACTATAACTTAAATAAATGATACCTCAAACTCATATCGATACAAGTACAGAAACTCAAGCGTACCTGTTATTCACTTGCAAGTCCACACTCTCGCAATTCACATCAACCACATCCAAGTACATATAAGCACAAATAACCACACACACTGGTTGTGAATATACAAATGAAATATGGAATGTTTTTTCCACTCTTTCTCACGCTTACCACATTGAGATTTAGTCCAGATTTTCTCTCTCAGACTATTATTTCTCAATGGGTTTATTTTAGAGGTCCACACCTTTGTTCCCACTCATTTTAAAGGTCCACCCCTTTGTTCCTTTTCATGGATCCATATTCCTACACAATTCCATCTCATATGCAATGCATTTACATAATGCAATAATTCACATACACAACCAACAATTAGTCCACTAATCCTATATAAATTCCACATAACTCCCATAAATTGCAACCAATATTCCATTAATTAGTTAATATAACTAATTAAGTGATTTAATAAATATAAATCCAATTATGGTATGAATGAGATTTATATTGTAATTGATCAATTTTTATAAAAACAAGTAACAAGGTAATACACTCACCTTGATACCGATATGGTTTACCGAATAAGAAATCCCAAGAGACAAAGCCAATGAAGCTCCCAAGTTACCTAGAACCAACCAAAATCAATAAATAAATAAAACGAGGAAAATCCTCACCACTAACTCTAACCGTTGTTCATAAAGAGCTTTCCAATAATATAAAGTTTACTAAAAATGGAGTTTGGATGAAAAAATTAAGGCCATTTGAGTTTGGTATGGCTGACGCCTAGGAGCCATACTTACACTTGGCACTGGGTGGCAAGCCCTCTTTCCTTCCTACTCCTCCTGAAGTTTGGCGACATCACGTGATTTGGCTTAGATCTGGCCAAATTTTCACCGTTTTTCATGATTTTTTCCATGGGCTCTCCTATTTGATGTTTAAGGAGTATTTAGACAACCAAATCCCCAATTTTAACTGACAAACAAAGCCACAAACTCAATTTTACCCAAAATACTCTTAAAACTAGAAAATAGGAAAAGGTTTGGGAAATCAAAATTCCTACCTCTATTCCTTGTTTTCCCTATGTTGCAAGGCCACCGATGACTCGCCCTACCCCCGAAGAAAGGCTCACTAAAGCTTGGTTGAATGATTTGGGTGGAAAGGGTGAGGTAGAGAGAAGGAAGAGAGAAGAGAGAGAAAAAAGTAAGAAAATGAAGAAAAAGGTGTGGGCCACCTGTATATACCCCGCCTATAGTGAAATTACTACTTTGTCCTTAGGCAATTCTCAGTTAACCTTAATAGCGACAAATCCGTAATTTCTCCAATTTAGGTATTTTTCACACTCTATGCATAACTTTAGTTCCTCATTTCACTTTAGTCCCTCTTTGAACCCCGTAGGTACTCAGCTTCCTCTAAACATCATGATTACTCTATCTATCCCATGTCCCCCAACATTATTTCCTTGAAATTTCCTTTTCCTCTACTCTTTGCTCAATTCTTAAAAATATCATTAGTAATAAAATACTCGATCTAATTATTTATATCTATTTCCATAAACAATATTCAAAAAGAATAAATTAAATATAGAAAATTAAAAATGACCAAATATTTCTATTAAAAATAATGAAAATTTTCATTATAAAAACCATAATACCGCCAATCACGTGATTCCAAAATTGGTGGGTATTACACAACTCTTAATAGCCCACGAATGGTTGTCTTTTTCAATTTCCTTGAAGTGCAATTAATGAACAACCATAATGGTTCCACTTGAGGACATGGGATGTCAATTGCTTCTAACTATTAAAGCAACCCTTTTGGCTTCTTGTCCAAAAACCCTAGCACATTTGCTCCTTCTCCTTTCTTGATTCTCTTATGTTCTCTCAGTCATGGTCCCTTCCTAGGGTT
Organism: Biancaea sappan; assembly: GCA_037074585.1. NCBI lineage: Eukaryota > Viridiplantae > Streptophyta > Magnoliopsida > Fabales > Fabaceae > Biancaea > Biancaea sappan. Next base: position 31,585,261 of record CM073493.1, read on the forward strand.
CCAATGAGGACTTCCAAGAGGTTTCCACTATGAACCTTAGATAGTCACCAATTAAAATGCTTTTGTGATCTTTATATGCTCTTGGCCTCTTTTGGTACCAATTCTGATGACAGCTCTGATGATGTTTGAGTGGATGTCAACCTACAATAAAGAACAACAATGGTGATTGAAGATGATCTCCAGTGATGTGAACAAAGAAGATGAAAGGACAAAGTCAAATGTGAAGATAATGAGTTTGAGAAGAAAAAGAAGAAGAAAGAAAGCAGATGAAGATAGAAGAGGGAAGAAGAATTTTATGAAAGGTACATATATGTTTATGATATTCTTGTGAGTACATTTCCCTGGTATTTATATCGTCACTCCTTCTACCCTAGTTCTTCTTCACTTTTTGTGACAGAGTGGGCGAAGATTTCTCAATTAATCTAGTTTGTGGTACACAATAGCAGTGACTGCTAATTTTTCGATCATGTAATTACAATTTGTAAAATAAAATAAATGTAAATGCAAAATAGCTATAACAGTAGAATAGATGATGTAAGAAAAATATTGAATGTAATAGTAATGGACTCTGGATTGTGGACCATGATGACATTAGCCCTAGGCTACTGATGTGTATGCTGATGTGCTAACTTGGATGATGATGTGGACTTCCTGAGCCACGTTGGCATTGCTGACGATACGATGATGAGAATGTGTGTATATGTTTTTATCTACTTTTCTTTACTGTGATGCTTATCTTCTGATGTTGATGCTATGCTATGATATGTTGATGATACTCCTGTGATGCTCAATGCTAAGGATGTATGTATGTTCGAGAAGTACTGGTGTATTTTCTTGTGATTCATTGATGTGTGTTGTATGATATGTGTCGAAGGTACTTATGTGCTCCTCTAATGTGAGATGATATATTGCTTATCGAGAAAGGTTTATATTTTCTGTTGATATCTATTGAACTGGGCCTGGATGTTTATTGTGTTGTTATTGTGCTGGAATGAATGAGAAAGGTATGACCTAAGTGATATCGGGCATTTTTATATACTTTTTAGTCCCTATCTTAGTCCTATTGTTATTTCAATGTTGCCAACTCTCCTATTTTATTATATTTTAAATTTATTTGGTGTAAATTAATTATAGAATTAATATGATTCAAATTCATAATTTTATCCCAATTAATTCATGTGCTTAATTTCAGATCTAATTATTGGAGAGAAAAATGCTGACATGGATGTTTTGCTTACTTGGAGGCTACCTGGACATGCTGACTGGGCATTGAATGGTTGACTAGGGCTGACTGGATTTCTAGTCCCCACTGTTCTACACTTTACAGCAAAGGGGAATGTAATTTCTGTTTTGACAGCATGGACCTCTTGCAGTAATCAATAGCAGATAGAAACAGCAAAGCAGTAGAGTAATTTGTCTGCTGCTATTGCCACTTTTCTGCTGTTGTCTTGCTGCCCACATCATGGAAGAAGCACCAAGGAGGCATCCAAGAGGCATCTAGGGTAGAATATTCTCTAAGGCATTGAAGGCATCAGTTTTTAAAAATCAGAGGACACTTTTATTTTCTGAACTTAGCAATTTTCGTAACTCTCTCTTCCACTCTGTTTTCCTTCTTCTGTTTTGTTGTCCTGCTCTCATGGAGGGCTAAATCTCCATTGTAATCAGTCACTAGGACCTTGGGATGTTTTAGCTTGAACTGAAAGTGCAAGATAAGTGTTTTATTCTTCATTTCATCTCATTTCATTTTTGTTCTACTTATATGTTTATGTTGCTGTCAGATTTTGGTTTGAATTTGAAAGAGCATAAACAGATTTATATATGAGATATAACCTTGCTTGACTGATTAGAAAAGTGAGTGAAACGAAATGGCTAGTTAGATGATATTTAACTTGATTTGGTTGAGGCTTTCCTTTGAAATGCGTCTAGTTATAGTTAATGAAGATATTCTTGGCTATAGTTAGTAGTATTAAATTCTGGATGTTACTCTGGAATCATTCTTTTTTATAAAGAACCAAGTGGTGAAATGAGAAAAAAATTGAATCAATGAGCTAAGTGATGATGGTTACACTCCCATAAATCCTAGTGGCTGGTTGCATAGTTTTCTGTCATCGTCAAACTTGTTCTGCTGATTTTTTGCTGCTGTTGTTCATTGTTGCTGTTTTGTTACCACTTCTGTTATTACTGTCAACAAAACCCCCCACGTTTATGTGCTTTTAATTAGTGTTTGGGTGTTCAGAATAACTAATTAGTAATTAGAAGTGAAGCTCCTTGAGTGAATACGACTTGGAGACCACTATACCGCAAGATTGCTATGAATTCAATTCTGAGTGATTCAGCATCGTAGTGGCATGAACCACTAAGCTGGGCTGGTCCAATAGGCCGCCAACAATGATGAACATGCTTGACTAAAACTCTAATGTATGCATGTTGAAATAATTAACCTGCAAAATAAAAACTAGTTAGAATTAAAAATGCTGTGTTCATGATGATTGTTTGCTGAGACATGTTAGAGCACATGACAATTTTGTACAAATCTCTCTTAACAAAATAAAGAGCTCAGATCCATTCTTATTGTTTTGTCTTTATCAAGCTATATGACCCACTTTTTCACAGGAATAAAGTGTCCAAACATCCCCCCTTTTCGATTGGTTCCACCTTGAGACAAGCTAACATGTAATGCAAGGTTTGACAAGACATTCTAGCTAACAACTTAACAACATTTTTTAATATATATTGGTTAATTGTGAAGAAAAGAACCTTCATCGACACGTTTCCTTATTATTGAATGAAACTCGTGAAAGCAATTATAAATAAGTGAATATGTATTAATTTGAATAAATAAATTAGGTCTTATATATATAACTACCCTCTTAAATTTGAAGATTGAGAACATTATTATTTTGGATATTGATTTTTAATTAATAAAATACAAAGAACTTAAATAAAATTGTGTCTTCGTTAAATTTATAAGATTTTCAGCATGACAACGTTATCCAATTTTTAGGTACAACAACGTTGGCTATCCACTGTTACATGCAATGTTTGATAGGCTTTGGGATGCTCTGAAGTTACTAAAAAAATATCTAATAATTTTAAAAGTAGATATACAAGACGATTGATCCGATATCTATCTTGAGCAAAGAAGTGATATTTAAGGTAGGTTCGGTTAATGGAAGCAAGAGAATTGTAATATTACGAATGGAAATGAGAATTAATGATCATCATCTTCATATTTGGTTGCTAAAATCTCATTCTTCATGTGAGGGAATAGGCATTCCTTTGTTCTTGAGAAGCTATTTTACTATAATATCTTCTAAAAATAAAAAATTACATTCTTATCTTATTAATTCATAACATTCTATATATCTAAATATATTAAATGTTAAATTTTAAAAATAATATTTAATCTAATATTATTGTGTAATATATTAACAAATACTTTATATTAATCATATTATTAAGACTTAAACAAATTATTGTATATCACTACTAAAAAAATGAGATATAAAAACAATTAAAATTGTTAGTACAAATAATAAAAATTGATGCTAAAACTTATTCCAGTAGTTATATTTATTATCACTATTAAGTTAAGAGTTTCTGCTATAACCCTCTCAAAATATCATTTTAATAACATATTCAATTGTTGTTATATAGTTGCTTTTTACTACTATTAGCACAAATGCTACCTTAGAGTAAAAAGATTGCTAATAAATCTTAATTTTTAGAACATCAATATTTACTACTATAGTGTTAAAAAAACTGCTAATAAATTCTATTTTTGTTATTAAATACTAATATAAATAAAACTAATGGTATATATTTTTAAATTTAGAAAAAAATTCATAATTTATATTTCTTAAAACACAAATAAAAAATATAATTAGATCAACCAATTCAATGAAAAAACTAATAAACCAACATTGATAAAAAGTAGAGTTCATGTTATATCCCACGTCTATAGAGATATGCACAAACTCCTCTTTTTCATAATACATCTACTGGTCTCATATTTTCAAACTAGGCGACGTGGAATTTCAAAAATACACAAGTTTCTTTCTTTTATACTACAATAATTAGTTTTCACTTACAAAACTGACTAATGTAAAACTTGCTGAAACAAAAAATAAATATTTTCTCTTCTCTTTTTCATTTTGGTAACACTTGTGAGTTGCCAGGATATATATAACATTTTATAACACACTAGAAAACATCGTAAGTAAACCTAGTTATTCTAACAATGGAAAAAAAATTGGTAGTGTATATATCATATTTTTAGTAGCAATTATTATATTTGTTAGTAAAAAATTGCAACCATTTCCTAAATTTGTTGTAGTGTATTAAAAATTAACATTTAATATTTAATTTTTCTTAAAAATTTTATATTCATTATATTATAAGATCAAAAAAAATTGTGAATGCTAGGGTTACTTTTGTTTTATTTTTTTCTTTTTAAGAAAACAAAGAAAAAAAACTTTTGTTTAATTTCTTCAACAATGTTATTCAATATGTATAATGTTTATGTAATTTTTTGCATCCATGAGTATTATGGTTATTTAATCATTTTTTTCCATTTCTACACAGATTTCTCATGCCTAACCAAACTCCTATTCCCATTTCCTTCAAAATGATTCCAACAACTAAACAGGACCTAAGTGTTACATGCAATATTTTTATCTTTTCTTTTTTTAAAAAAAGATCATACTTGTTAATAAATATTTTGCCAAAAAATAAAAAAAAATTAATATACAGGGGGAGAAAATTAGTGTGGCAGTTGCAACCATGATCCATCAAAATATTCAATTCTGGTTAAGCCATTGACAAATACTCCACTTACATGATGATAATTATTTGGGTATGCATCATATTGGTTTTCTCGTGCTCTTTATAATTTCGCTTCATTAATCTATTAGTTATCTTCTTTTTCTTTCTCTTTTTAGAATCATCAATATTAAAAAGATTCATTAAATTCTAGTTAATCTAATTTGAGTTAAGTTAAATTACAAAAATATAAACTTCTATTAGTGCTAATTTTTTTATATTCACAAAAATTAAATTCGAGTTAAAAAAATTAAGTGTCAAATTATTTAAATCAAGCAACGTTAATATTTATATATATTTTTATTGTAACTCTATAGGGTACGCAATATGTTTAAACTTATTTTCTCATATTAATTACTAATAATTACCATTTAGTCATACTTAACTTTTCTAAGTCCTAATTAATAATATACATAAATTGACAACTTCGCTTGTAAGATCAAAATATAACTTTCTCTTAGTTATATGTTTTTTTACTTCATTATATTAATAATTTAGTCCTTACAAATATGAGTGATCAATTATTTAATTCTTCAAAGTGATTTAGTTCATAAATATTATGAACTTGTTATACATAATTTATTTAGTCATCATTCAAATAAAGATGAATAAATAGCCACTGAAAGGTGGTGTAATTAGTAAGGAACATATTGTTACCCCAAAAAGGCGTGGGTTTGATTTCTCTTATCCATACAGGGATTTCATTGATAGATAATATGTAAATACACCTTTAAGTGCTCTCTGAACTCGAGAATCTATCCAGAGATGAGGATTTCTTCCAAATCTTAGAGGGTTTGGAGGGAATCTCACAGTAAAATAATTTTTTTTTAAGATAACTTTGTATCAGTTAGAGTGAGTTTGGAGGCAATTTATCTATAGTGAATCTAGATTCGTCTATATCTAGACCCTAGTGTGGTGATCGATGTCCAACCTTCCTAAACTTTTTTACAACAAAAAATAAATATATGAATTAATATAAAATTTAGTCTTGTGAAGGAATAAATTTGAGCTAAACAAATAATTTATGAGAACTATCTTATTCAGTACTTAATTTAAAAGATTAAATAAGGAGAGAATATATCTTTTTGGGGCTAATTAATATATTTACTCTTTTTCTATTACATATAGAGAGAGGACACAAAAGTTTCAAGACCAAAAGTGGGAGAAAGAGATAAAGTAGGGATCAATCCAAATGCATTAAATCTCCTTCAACATTTAAATCTAAGAAATTTTAAAAAAAAAACATAAATACGTTGATTACTTTTTTAGTAAATAAATATTTAGTAAACTCTCTGTAATTGATAATGAGGCAGTTATCTGTTAATTCATTTAATATAACTATTTCAATTAACGATAGTCAGCTTTTTAATTTTTAAAAAAGAATGTAAAACTGACAACCAAGATACCTTTGAAATTGGGCACTACATATTTAAGAACGTTATCAAATGATCTTTTTTTTCTTTGGACATAAGCGTTATTAATGTAAAATAAATTCTATTATTATTATTATTATTATTATTATTATTATTATTATTATTATTATTATTATTGCTCATTTCTCCATTTTTCCATTTCTTTTTCTCAAAATCGCATGCTTTTCAATTTAAAAAATTATTAATAAAATTTTGCAAGGTTTATTTTTTATATACACTAATACTATAGATTTGAGAGTAAATTAATTACATTCTCCCCTCTTATAACCACTACAAAAAAAATTAGAGACAAAAATTTTCATCTCTGATTCACAAAAATTTCGTCCCTAATGTATCAGGGACGGATTTAGTTCCATCTCAGATGCAGACGTCTCAAATTTCTAAGATGTTCAATCTTTTCGTCTCAGATTTCTAGGGTAGAATATTTCTATCTTAGAAGAAGGAATCCGTCTCTAACAAAATTTTACGAATCTGAGACGAAAAAGCGTCAGTCTCAAATCTGAGACAGATCTTCCATGCCTAGATTCGTTTCATTTCAGATACTGAAATTTCCATCTTAGTTTTGGAACGAAATATTCCGTCTCTGAATTCGTTTCAATGAGAGACGGATTCATTTGTCCTAAAATCCGTCTCTGATCAGAAACGAACTTTGGCTTAACTAAATTCGTCTCTATTTTTGGGATAGGTTTTGGGATGCTCATTTCTATCTCTAATTAGAAACAGATTAATTCGTCCCTAATTCTGTGTTTGATTAGAGGCGGATTAATTCGTCTCAACTTTTGTCTCTAATTCTCCAATAGCTTTTGTCCCCCTTAAAAACATCATTTTTGGAAACATGTGAATGCAACAATAAACAACATTCTAAACTAGCATCCAGTAATGTAGCAAATTCCAACAACATTCTAATTCTCCACGTAGTGATCCATCATGCGCCGAAATTCATCCAACATGGATGTCTGACTCTATATCAGCACAGACTGCTCCTCCAACCACTAGGTTGTCATGCTAAGCACTTCCTCAGTATTGTTGAGGCGATCCTAATGAATCTTCAATTGCTCCAACACAAGCTCCATGTTGCGTTGTATCTCCTCCTCGAAGTCAGGATAGAGACCGAATGGATCAACAGAGAGGTGACTCGATGCACCAATCTGACACGCCTCAAACCCTGTGCCAAAGATCTGGCCCTTCTTGTTCTTCCCTCCAATCGCTTGTAGCTACAACACGGTGTCATCAGCCTCATCATCCCTACTTCGACACCCGCACTGGGCACAGATGCCTAGGAGGATCTCAATCGCATGTACTTCTCTTATTAAACATCCATATATTAAACGTCATAATACAAAATTAAAAAAAAATCATTGAAAGAAAACTCAGTATATATACTTACATAGACTTCTCGCAACCGCTCGTCCACAATTCTCTGATGCTCCTCTTTTTGTGGGTACGCATGAACAAGTCTAACAATTAAGACTTCCTCTCGATTTGACTCTCCTGCATATAAAAAAAAGATTAAAAATTTTCAAAATAAAAAGCATTTAAAAACATAATTTAAAAGAAGCAGTTGTTTCTATAGGTTTACCAAGTAGCACATGTGCTCGAAGGTTGAAATGCTGCCTCTTATGTGAAGTGTCCCTCGTATAGTGAAGGCCTTGTTTTGTCGTGCCTGCTCGCACTTGTGCTTGTACTCTTCGATTGTTTATTTCTCGACCACTATTGTATTAATTCATCGTTGATTCATTTCGGTCTCACTTGCTTTTGAAACCACATAATTATTGAACTAACATACAGTCTATTCACATTAGAGCATATTAATTTTTTTTTCTTTACACTAAAATAATAAACTTGTCATATTTTGTTTTCGATTAACCGCAACAAAGTATTAAATATGTATAAGTTAATGTCTTAAGTTAATCAAAAGTATTTTAGTGAAAACCCAAATGTCAAAAAGTATACTGTAATAGTTCTCTCTTAACCAAAAAAAAAAATTAGATTAAAGTGTAGTATATTTTATAATCATAAGACAAGAATTATACATTTTAAAAGTAGAAAAGAAGAAAGAGTAATTTTAAAAACTCGAAAAAGTGCAATTTGCTTTAGATTTGAATTTTTTTTTTTGATTTATCATAGATAATCTCCAAGAGAATTAGTCATACTTAAAGTACAATTCGGATTGCCTCATGCTTATTAATGCACAGGACGCTCTGCACAATCACAGCTGTTTAAAAATTTTATTTATTATTAGATCTAATCTAATTATCATTAAATTTAATAATGAATATATTTTTAAAATAAATAAATAAATCACAGCTATTAAATACATCCATAAAAAGCCATTCAAATTACTTAAAATATTGTTAAGTACTAAAAGTAAACATATTTTTAACAGACGTTCAAAATTTGATTTACCACACTACTTTATAATACACCAATTCTATCAATCTAGATTTAAATTTAAAAGGCAGACTTGCTGACAAATGGTTGAGGTGTAGATATTGGTAGGTGTGTAGTGCAAACAGTAAAGATAAATGTAGTAAACGAGTTAATCATTATATTATAAATAGTAAATGTATTCCGAAAAATTTAAAGGCGCATAGATTGCGGAGACGAAGGGGAGAATGAATGAATGGAGGGAAGATGAGTAAGTTGGGGAAATTAGGCATTGAATATTGATGGATGCTCAATCATGTCCCCAAACATCCTCTCTTTTGAATTTGATTCTCGCTGCCTCCCATTCTTCACTCTCTCTACGTCCTTCACGCTCCTTCTTTTGTCTCTTCACCTTCAATTGCCAAAATACTTTTTTTTTTCCTTTTGTTTCATTTGTCAATTGGTTATTGAAATATTAAAGATATCTCAATTTGTTTTGATTAAAATGCATTTTTGGTCCTTATAATTTTTAAATTCGATTCTATAATTTAGTTTGTTGTAATTTGATTCCTATAATTTTGCAATATATGAAAAGATTTCTTGCCGTTAAAAAAATTTAGTTGTATTGTTAGATTGGACGCAGTGTCTGTTTGTCTGTATTTGACAAGCACTTTGCTTATCAAGTACTAGCTATTGGATTAGTAAGATCTAATGGCCACAAATTTTTTTTATTAAATGAAAATATTTTTGTTTATTCACTTGGGTTCTTGATTAAATTTTTTTTTATCCGTTGCTTAATATAAACTCGTCTTCTACTTTACTTATGTCAATAGTTTAACAATATATTTTTTCTTTGTCAAAATAGGGAAACTTTATAGTTTGTTCACTTTAGTCCTTGTTCTTCACTTTTATTTTTTTTTCTTACAGTTTGATTCTCCAAATCAGTCCATAGTTTTATTTTTAATCATAATATGATTGAATCAATCATTTCTACCCAAGAATAATACAGGAAATGATATTTTCACTTAATAAAAATACAAGAAATTCAAAGTTTCATTTGAGAGGGAGAGATAATTTTGAATTTTTTGTATTGTTCTTGGGTAGAAATGATAGATTGAATCATATTATCACTGAAAATGAAATTATAAACTGATTTGGAGGACCAAACCGTAAGGAAAAATATAAAAGTGAAGAATAAGGATTAGATTGAACAAATTAAAAAATTTATAGGAGATATTTTGACCAAAAAAAATATATATTCTTAAATCAGAAACCTAGATAAAATAAAAAATAAGTTTATATCAAGCAACAAATAAAAAAATTTAATCAAAAACATAAGTGAGTAAACAAAAATTTTTTCACTTAATAAAAAAAGATTTATAGCCATTAAATCTTTCTGATCTAACAATTAGTACCCGATAAATAGAGTGCTTGATGGATCCAAACAATAGCGTGATGTGGCAAGTTTTGTCAACAAATGTAAGTCCAAGTCAGTAAGCCCAATCAGTCACATCAAAATTGAACACTAATCTCTTTTTTTCTAGACACCGCTCTGCCCTCAACGTCCTCTACTCATTTTCTCATTTTTTTTCTAATTGAAAAAAAAAATGAGAAGGAAACATTTGAAGGCAAAGCGGCATCTCAAAAAGAAAAAAAGAGAATGGTGTTTAGCTTTTGATGTGGCTGACTGGGTTTATTGACTTAGACTTACAATTGTTGACAAGTCTACGCTTGCGCCAAACGATAATATTACTTCTTGCAAATCAAATTATTTAATATTATTGCAGCATAAAAATACTGTTTTGGGTCTTTTTGAAAGATCAACTTTTTAATTTAGTCTTATAATTTTTTAGTACTTTGCTATCAATTATTTTTTGTCTCAGTTTGTTAAGGTGAGAGGAGCAACTTCTAATTAATTTGATCATCTAAATGAATAAAATTAATTAAAAGATGTGAAGATCTACTTCAACTTAAAAACATAAGATATGATATCAAGTGAAACTCCATTAATAGATTCAGTAGAATTTCTAATAATAGAAAAAATTATTGAGGGACTAAATTGTAAAATAAGACTTTAATTAACAAAATTTAGAAGTTAGTTCACTTTGAAAGAGGAAATCTATGGTTTACTATATTATAATTAAATTGAGATATACAAGAAAATTTAATAGAAATGGAATTGTTTAAATTAAGATGAAAATAAAAAAAATTAGATTAAAAAAATAAAGTTAAATAAATTATTATATAGATCGACACTTCGTCAAAAATTAATTTGATTTACAGAATTTGGGAATTAAAATATATCATTTTTATATTATCAACGATATTTATAGTTTATTGCTTCTGTTGTGTATATATAGATCTGGATAAGACTAAAAATCTGGATATGGTAACATATATTATGGAATAAAATTTTAGGTGGAATTCTTATATATTTATTATTAAATTATTTAATCAAAATATAATAAATACGTATTTTTTAAGATTCAATAGTACATAACTGATTATATAAGAAATTTTATTGGTTTAATTATAATTTTAGTCTTTATAATTTTTTCATATATATAAATTAGTCTCTGCTATCAGTATGATTACCTTTGCTATTCAGCATCCCAGTCATTAATTTTTGTCCAACTCAGCTATCATGTCAACAAAATTCTTATTTTGTCCTTAATTTCTAATTTCCCTAACCTAGCATCTACATTGGGAATTAAGGGTAAAATGAAAATTTTGTTGATATAACGGTTGAGTTGTGTAAAAATTAATGATTAAGCATGCTAGCATGTTCACAAATATATATATCATCTACCATGTAAGACAATTTTAACAGCAAAGTTAACTATATTGAAGGCAAGAACTAACTTATATAGATGAAAAAATTATATGGATTATTTTACATGAAATTAAAGTATAGAGACTAATTTATAATTTTTATGAAAATATAGGGATCAAAATTATAATTTAACCAATTTTATTTTATTATGCATCCCATATTTTTAATGAAAACCTAATAACAAATACAAACTACTGAAAATTGTATATATGATTAATCCTATATTATAGTGGCAGCATTAGATAAGCAACTTGGACCTTTTGAATGTCGGCTACGCGTGTAGAGTTTGGCATAAATTGAGGCATTATTGGAGGACCTTTAATTTGTCAAAAGTTAAAGCCTCCAAAATTGAAAATATGGGTTCTTCATTTCATTGGTCCTTAAATTATGGTAGCCCTACCAATCTTTCAATAACAAAATACGAGTTCTTTTGTACGCAGAAAAATAAAATAAAGGTTTAAAAATTGTTCAAATATTAATTAATATGAATTCTTTTCATTAAATAGCTAAAAGTGAGATTCTCCTTTAACCATTTCTAAAGGAGGTAGATATGGATATCAATAATAATTACGTTATAGTATATCTTCTCTTTATCTCTTTTCTTATACATTCACATAACTTGGAAAAATGCAGACTATCCCATGAACTTTTATTAACTAATAGAAAATTTTTATGAATTATAAAATTGAACAAAAAATTTTTATAAATTTTTTATTTTATGTAAAAAAATTCTTTCACCTAATTAACTGTTAGTTTAACTAATGGTCAATACTGATCGAGACTATCATGTTAATTGAAAATGAACATGTCATCTCTAATCTAATTGTGTAACCCAATCCTTTCTTTCTCCTTTGAGCGTCAGCATAACCCAACCAGTCACATGTGTTCTCTTTTCCACCGAGTCTGCGATCTTCCTCTTCTGATAAGAAACACCACATGGAGTGAACTATTAAGCATTTCCTTTTGATAAGAAACACCACATGGAGAAGAAAGACTTGTAAGACACAAGCTCATGCCAGACGGAGAAAGAAAAAGACACTAATAAACCGCACGTTAAACTTTAAAGTCGTAGCAAACCTAACTTTCCATTTTTTATGGACAATAATCTTTTCCCTGGATAACTTCGAACCAACTAATAATGTCAAAAATTTCACTGAACTTAAGGAATCAATTCATTGTTCTTCATTAATACTCACAAATTTCTCTCTCTCTCTCTCTCTCTCTCTCTCCTCTCTCTTTCTCTCTCTATTTTTCATAAGCAACAATAACTATTTGCATTGTAATAAAACTTCAGTATTCTTGCTCATGACATTTCCATATACTCTGCTTTTGTAACCATATACTCTGTTTTTGTCACATCATCTGATGACATGTTTATTTTCAACTGAAGTAATAGTTTATAGATTCTAGTTAACTAGATAGAAGGACTTCTTTACACAATAAAAAATTTGTTAAAGTTCTTTGTTCAATTTTATAATTTATGGTAATTTTTTACACATTAATTAAAGTTCATGAAAGTTATTTGTAATTTTTCCTAATTTTTAATATTAAAAACTAAATCAAACAAAATAGTTGTTGTAAAGCACATGTCTTTCCCTTGGGATAATAAATGTTTAAATTATTATATGAAATTTTTGTTGGTATGCTTATGTTTTTCTATACGTACGTAGAACGACCTTTCCCTCCGGATAATAAATGTTTAAATTATTTATGAAATTTTTGTTGGGGAGAGAGAGAGAATTCATGTTAATTTTTTACATATTGATTAAAGTTCATAAAGATTATCTGTAATTTTTCCTAATTTTTAATATCAGAAACTAAATCAAACAAAATAGTTGTTCTAAAGCACGTACCTGTCGCTTGGATAATAAATGTTTAAATTATTATATGAAATTTTTGTTGGTATGCTTATATTTTTTTTATACGTAGAATGTAGGTCCACAACCAGCAGATATGTCGGAAAAACGAAGAGAGAGAGAGAGATGGAGAGGAAAATACCAGTTCCCAAGGCATAAATGATCAATATTGAAAGACTAAAAATTGAAAAAAATAATAATAAAATGCTCTTTTTTTTGTGGGGGGGGGGGAGAAGAATTATTATATTTTGGATATTTTACTCATCTATATATTTAATTGCTCTAATAGGCTTTGGTAATTTTTTGGGCCAAAATCAATAAGTTATTGGTAAAGTGAACTGGAATTGATAGATCCAATGATAAATGTAATAGTATTACACTAGTTTTAAAATTACAACTACTTTGACTTTTTTGTTAAAACTTAAGACTCTTATTAATTTAGTTTGAATCAAATTAAATTATATAAGTATAAAGTTTTTTGAGTGTTAATTTTTTTAATTCAATAAACTCAAATTTAAATCCTTACTTAAAGAAAATAAGTGTTGAATCACTTGCATTAACGTTAGTTGACTCCTTTAACTTTGATATATATATATATATATATATTACAAAAGAAAAAAAAATCTCCCATCTAATTCACATTTTGTCAATATAATTATTATTTTTTATACTATGTAATTTTATTATTAGAATAATAATAAAGATAGTTAAGCTGTTATTAGTTATAATATTAGACTATAAATTTATTTTTAATATAAAAGTAAAGATTGTTAAATAATTTTATTTTCTTTTAAAAAGAATATATGTTAAATTAATTTTATTTAAATAATTTGACTATCAGTCGTGCTTTCTAGTTGCAACCTTTGACACCAAGACTAGTTGACTAGTTTGTTGAAGTAGTTGTTCCACTTTTTAAGTTGAAGTTTACGCTCAGAATTTGCATTTGGTGCGGATATTATAATCTTTAGTTTTTATTATTCAAAATGACTAAAAAAATATATTTAAAGAAGTGTTCATCGGTTGACCCAGAGTAGTCCGCAATCCTTGATGGGTTAAGAGGAACTAAAATTTTAGGCCCATAATATAGATTTGGCCCAGCCCATCTTGGCATATTTAGTAGCCCTAGATGTGTCACAAAAGAAAGTAGAATAAATTTACAATTTTGTTTAAAAAAGTTCCTCTCTAAAATAATTAATATAAAAATTGTTGAGTAAAAATTCATTTTTTGTCTCTACCTTTTCTTGCATTATTTTCTGATAAGGATTTCCCATTCATATATGCTTTTGTTTTTCAAATTAAAAATAGAAGGCAACTTAATACGTACCATTACAAGTGATATACTAACTCAAGATTGACGATGACAATCACGATCCAGTGGACTACTACTACCAGCTTGGTGTTAACAATCATAATTATTATGGAAACCAAATTTTAGGTTTAGACCATTTACAAATTTTAGAAAATTTCACGGTTTGAATTTCAAATAAATTGTAAATTAAAACAGACATTATATAAGAGGTCCGATTATAATTAAAAAAAAGTTTACTTGCATCATATATATAGTAAATACTTATAAGTCCCTCTTTGTTAATGCTTGATATATTATGCCACGGAATTGGCTACGTAAATATTACATGAATGTACACATTTTTTAAACAAAAAAAAAATTGATGAGATCCGTTAAAAATATAAGTAATAACTACTTATGTATATAACAAAAATTATCTAATTGCTAAGATAGTATAAATTATGTAATTGATGCCTTTTCATTTTCTTCATAAAACATGGATAATGATTATTTTTCCTAGAATAGCAAATTAAGACTTGAGAGATTCCTTGGGATGTAAAACCATGACATGCATTAGAGAAAATGCAGTTTAACAATGTATAATTGACTTTTTTTTAAAAAAAAAAAATTCTTACATATATTCTACAAACTGGATAACAGAGATATACAAAAAATGCATATAAACATTCCTATGATGCATGGCATCGTCATTCAATCCCATATAGTTCTCATGATATCTCAGGTACAGCTCGTAAGCAGCGACCGATGGATCTTCGACTCTACAATTCTTCATAGCAACTTTTGACTGCTGAATTGATAATATACTTTAAATTAAAAAAATGGTTGTTGTGCCACGATGCTTTATTTCTTTGTTTTTGTTCTAATATTTTCTCTTCTTGTTCAATTTAACTTACCTTTGGTATCTATCTGTAACCTCAGAAGTCCAGTGGAAACTGAACGGTGACACTTCCAGGCACAAACAAGAAAATCCAACCACAGGGAAGGATTCCCTGATATCAAATCTACTGAAATGTTATTCAGTTAACTGTAATCTTATTTTACCAATATTAGGCATTTTGAGAGAAGAATTGAGTTACAGGCTGCATAATTTTTGGATACCGCTCGAGTTATAATTTAAAAATCCAATTTAACTCGATTCATTTTATTGGACTAGAATGCAGTCAACCCAATTGATCCAATCAAATTTTGACCAAATCAATGACACAATTTTTCCCAAGTCTATTTTTTCTTTACTTTTTTTTTTTAAATTTCAATCTAATATCTCGTAGATGAAAAATAATATTTTAACTATAAAAAATAAACTATAATTATCATATAAGTATACCAATATATATATATATATATATATTATATAAGAATAATAACGAATTTTTGAAACATAAAATATTATTTTAAAAATAGTTGAGCAATATTAATAACAAATTATATTATATCATATAAAGTTAAAAATAACTAAGTAATCATTAGATATTTAAAAATAAATTACTTTTAATTTTATTTATTTATTTATTAAATATATTATGTGTACTAAAATTACTTTAAGATAAATTTTTTAAAATATTTGATTTTGAAATTTACAAATAAATTATTTTACTTATTTTGACATTTATTTGATCATATATATATATATATATATTCTCAAATTCAACAAATCTAACAGATTAAACCAATAATTCAATAATTCAAATACCAGCCCGAATCAATGATTCAGCCAGTTATTAAAAGAGCCGCGGAATGCTGCTGCATCAGATGTGTCAAGCCTATTAGCTAAAATTGGTTAAGCATCATTCTCAATAGTTTAGTGTTTTACCTTTCCGAGCTTCAATGGAAGGAAGCACTTTTCTTGAACATCTATGATATGTTTGCCCACAGATTGCTTTTCTCCAACATCAGGGCGAAAGAATAAAATTGTAAGCTTGAAGCAATACTTACCCCGAAATTCAGTATCAGCTGAACAGCTTGAAGTTTGCCCAAGACTTACAGCATCTGTAATGCAACAAGAGCAGCAACTGAAGGGCATGGAGGAAATATGCAATCTTTTGTATCAACAGAGGCAGATGTGAGGTGGAAGGCAAATTATGTTTGTTATTTAAACTCAAATTGACAGTCTTACAAACTTCCTTTTTTTTTCTTTTTTTTTCCGGTTTTCTTATGCTTCTGAAGCATATACAATATCAATATCAATCAAGCATCGAGTAACAAATCCTCTCTCAAAATACTATATGATCCGAGAATTGTTGCAGATTTTCTCCTGTTCTTTGGCTAGAAGGCACGAGTTTATTAAGTGGTAGTATCATGATCTTAAGATTTTTAATTGAACCATATATACAAGAAATAAAAATATTGTGATGTAATACAGCAGCAAGATTCAGCTCCTCGGTCCTTCAGTGTACAAAAGGAACTATACTTGAGATCCTACATAATGAGATCCAAAAGGAATTATTTGGGGACGAATTAAAGCCAGAAAGGCATCCATCTAACACTACCAATTTCCATGATCTTTAATAAGATCACATTCTATTCTATACTTCCAAATAAAATCAATATATGAACATACTGCACCTGCAATATTTACAAGCACAGCTAGACCAAGGAAATTGAGCGCCTAAGTGAAAATTGTCTGATACCTGCAAAAACATAAATTGTCTTTGTATAAGTGAAAATTATTAGATGCAAAATTTCCTGACAAACAGTGGAAGATATAGAAAGAGAGATAATAAATTTTTATAACTTATATAATAAATTTTTATAACTTTGTGGTTTTATATAAGTTGTTATAACTTTAGAGTCAACATGGAAATCATCCCAATACGTATCTATAGGTCTTCTAGGCTATAGGTCCACAAGGTAGAAAGCAACTAGGGAGGCAAAAATACAAAGATAGATCATGCCAAAAAGAAAAGTAATTTATCTCCATAGATATTAAATTCTTCATTCAAAGTAACAAAACACCCTAGCACGCCTCTCTTAGGTCTCATCAAGGAAACCCTTTGGGCCTCCTTTGTGCAAACAGAACATTAAACAAAAAATGAAAGAAACTTCAAATAAGTTTTCAATTTTCCAAGTTAATTAGTACTCTGGTTCTTTCACTATTTTTTAGTCATTATGAGACAATATATAAAGCTAACAACATTAACAGTAAGTTTTTGAGGTGGCAACGGAGTCATTGTTGATAACTAAACCAGAAAAGTTTAAACCAATATGATATTTGATAACTTTGTTTTTTGTACACCACATTGATATTCAGCTCCCCAACCCTGCCCCTCTCTTCTTTCAAGAAAAAAAGCAAAATCTTTTGTTTGAATATCAGCACAGAGCAATACCAAGCAGATCATAAACAGAAGCCACAATAATGCAAAGAACTACCTGAAGAATTCTTCACAATAAGCTTGCACTTGATAGTCCAACAGACCGTTCTCTGCCAAAGGATTCATCATCGAAGTCTTCATTTGTGGAATTCTCTTGACATAGTAATTTATTCTCTTGCCTAGTATTTAGTCCAATAGGAGCCTCCCAAACAACTGAGTTACCTTGACAAGCATTGCCTTGTTCAGAAGCGTGACTAACATCAACATTGTCCTCCTCATTTGGTCTCACATCATCAGAAACAAGTTCTGTCCCCTTGTCATCCTCAATGCCTGATGGCTCCACATTGAGATCCGAGCACAAGTCGTATCCACTTTGCTCTCCAGTCCCATGATAAGCAACAGTTACAGCTCCTTGATCAGATTGATCTGCAGCATCTTTTTTCTGCCTCTTCCATTTCTTTGTGGATGAAGTGCCATCATCCTCAAAATCTTCCTCTTCTCTTTCTCTATGTAAATAAACCCACAATTTTCTTTCCCCATCAAATTGTACACACGGGTCACGTTCATAATGCAACCGATCCAAGGCTCCACTAACTACCTGATTAATTTGTGCATCAGAGACATCTTCAACGATATATTGAGAATCTCTAATTAATGTACAAACATCTGCTCTAGTGCCAATACTTCCAGGCAACCTGGCAGCTGCATCCCTGACAAGACAAAGAATTGTAACATGGGGCGGTCTATCACGTTTCAACATAAAATGGTCTCGGGCTTTTGATGTTGGCTTACCCCCACATCTTCTCAATGGTGCAACAATAGATTTCTTACCATCAGCTGCAGTATAAGAGAAGGCTCTGTCAGGGATTGAGTATCTGAGAACTTCCTCCTTACGAAAATAAGCCCTCACCTCCTCAGAACTTGGGCTTATAGTGTTAAGACTCTTCTGAGCTCTGAGGTCTCTGAATCTCTCTTTCTCATCAAGATTGACTTGCATCAATGCCAAAGGTGGTGCAGGAAGACTTCCTATTTGTTGAAGTGTTTCTTGACCACATTTTAGCCAATTGGCAAAGGAATCAACCAACTTAACAAGCATCTTATGAGGGAGACCCCAAGCTTCAGGAGATGTCACCTCCTCAATGGAATCATGGTCAGATGAATTATGAGAAACTGGGCCAGTCCACGACCAACATCTTGTAGATTTTTCATAGATTGCTAGCACCTTCCAACCTTTGGCTCCTAATGGTGCTGTTTTTGAGGAAAAAATCTTCAGAACTCCTCTAACCAAATCTTGTAGAGGTTCTTGTGTCTCAAGAATACAAGGATCACCAGGGTTTGATCTGACGCGATCAACAATCTCCTGAACAGTAAGAGAAGGAGTATTCAGTTGACCAGCAAGCTCAGAATTGGTTGCTATTTTATCATTAGAAGGAACACCATTAGCAATGCCTTCCTGAGCATTGTTCTGCTCTTCTCTAGGTTTTCCAACCTCTAAACTGTCTTCTGCAAGTGGGGTAATCATTGCCATACGGACTGCTGAAAGAAGATGTATAATGGAAAATGAAAATCCAGTATGAACAGTAGGTGTAATCAAAGTAAATGGCTTTTTCTGTGGCTTAGTTTCCAGCTCTATATCTGCTGTTCCCATATCTGTGACAGGTGGTTCAGAAATTTCCAAGTCTGAACTCCCCGTTTCAATCTCAATTTTTTTCTTTGACTTCCTCTTCAAGGAAGTTGAATCATCAATCTGAAAGTTAGACAGAGGAGTGGCCTCCCCATCTCTTCCATCCACATCTGTTGCATTATCCTTCACTTTACGCTTCTTCAATTTTGTGTTACACCCTAGAAATTGTGTCTCAGGTTTTTCATATTGATCGTCCTTATATCCATCATATTTCTGTCCTTTCCTCCTAACCCTACTCTGGCCAACTCCATTATCATCCACCAGCAACCGTGCCTCCAGTGAGTCATCATCCTCATCACCAATATAATCATGCAAGTATTTTGACCTGGGGATGGAATGATCAAAATCAGTTCTCCCTTTCTTTTTCTTCTTTAGCTCAGAAATATATGCGTTTGACGAGGGCTTGTCTAACCTTTGAACAGGTTCCTGTCTCATTCGGCCATTCTTGCCTAACTTGTAGTTTTCTCTCCAATCATCATCACCATCATTAAGCTTTTCTGAACCTGAAGGATAACTCTCTTCCAAAAGTCTAGCAGAAGAATTATGCAAAGGACCGCTTTGACGAATTTTACCCTTCTGCTTTCCTTTTGAAAGAAAATTTTCTACACCAGTTATATGTGCCTGCTCTCCAAAATAGCCCATCTTTTTGGATTTAGTTTTCCCTTGTTCCTTCAAGTCTTTCTTGACAAACTTGGCCTTCTTGGGATCTAGATGAGACTTGATTGATGTTGTGCGAGAATCATCAGCAGTAATTGAGTAAGCAAATTTGCTTTGCAACAAAGGATTATTATCCTCATCATCATTCAATTGCTCTGATGAATCTGATTCAGTTTCTTCACTCCTATGAAGCATCCTCTTACCCCTCAAAGCCGACATATCTTGTCCTCCATTCTGTATAAAAGTTCCTCTAATCTTCTCTTGCAATGATTTTGTTCTGAAGTCAGAGGGTAAATGTCTATCACTACTCACCTGTGGTGAGGAAGATCTATAAGCTGCATAATTGTGATCAGGAGACTCCCTCCCTGTCTTCCATCTCTTGCTCCTCAAATTCCAATCCTCATATTTAAATGATGAATCCATAGCAGCATCCTCCCCAAGAGTTTTATTATTGCCAAAATAATCATCATGATCTAATGAATCAACCAGATTTCCTTTAAGTGATAACTGAGAGCCTCTGAGTTTAGGCTTGATTTGGTCTTGACTATTTTCAGGATACTTAGCCTTTCTAGAAAAATCATAGGGACCTCTTGCCGATGATGGCTTTGATGCAAACATTTTCAAATCTGAAGATTGGTTTGCATTCCGAGAGTAAGCATGCAGATCAACCTTTGAAGACAAAGGTAGACCCATTAAATTGTCAGTATCTACTTCATCACCTCTTAAAAGGTCATGCCTCTTTCCCATTCTCATAATACCAGACCTCTCCATCATATTACTACGTAATGCATTTCGATCTCGTTGGACACCAAATCCATATGTCATTTCCTCAGCACCATCACCATTCCGCAGCTGATCCCTCATCCTGATCATGGACCCTGAATCATAACCCACTGACTTTTGCCGAGGAAAAGCAGTTGAACCATTTAGCCCAGGATTTATATCCATAGCATGGTATACTGAAGGCAAGTGCCCAGTCAGATCCTTCGCTGCTGATGTCTTTAAGCCAGCCAGCCTCAGCATGCCCTTTGGGTTTTGCTTTACAAACTTTTCTGGTTCCATAATCATTGATCGTCCTCGTGAGTTAAATTCTAAACCTGAACTTGGCCCATGTGAAGAATGACGACCTGTCTTCTGCAAAATTTTCCTATCCTTGTTCTTTCTACTCCATATACCTTCACCAGAGTCTTCATCTGATGAATCAACCTCCAAATCTTCCATCTTCTCATACATCAAACTTTTTTGACTTCTCATAATGTTCAAAACACGAAGCTTTTCTTCAATACTATATCCCCTGCAATTAAGCCAAGCATCCCTTATCTGACAGAGATTGCTAACCAAGTTGTTTTGATGCTTCCGCAGTTGATGATAGTGTTGTCGCTTCTGGAAAAAGTTCAAACCCTCCCTGTAAAGGGCAACTCTAGGCTCACACAAGCCACCCTTAAGCATCTCAAACAACTTCTTAATGGGACTCCCAAAATGAAGGTTACAACCAGCAAAAAGATCTGTCAAGGTTCGAATAAAAGCCTCTTGGTCCATGTCAGGAAGATACTTGGCAAGTTCAAACCTCTCCTCCTCACTCAAGCACTCATTCCACACATCCACTGACAATATTTCTTCGAGACCAGGCAAGTCGTACAATTCCAAAGGAATGCTGCAAGTCTGATTGCCAATTTGACAAAACTCTGCACCAGTTTCACCCAATTCCAGCAAATCAAAGTCATCTGACCCTGCCCCAGAATCTGCATCATCAAACTCATCGTCGTCATCAGATTCCAAAGCTGAGTTACGCCGCTGAAGCTCATCTTCATCACTAGACATAGTCTCCCTGCTATGGGGTGAAAACTCTGAATCAATCCTGGACACCTTAAAGTTGTTCTTCTCAATTGCCATGTTACATAACACCAAACTGCCACCAAAAATTATTCACAGAAGAAGTTCACCTCCAATGGCCCAATATCAAAAATTTGTAGCCTGCCATATAAATCTCAGTCAAAACCCAGCCATGAGCAATACCAATATCAAAACTGACTAAATAATCGCAACTTTGACTAAATTAAAATATAAAACAAAAATGAATTTCAAAAAGAGAAGAAAAACAAACATTAATTCAAAGTGCATCAAATATAGCACATATGGCAATAGAATACCTGAGTAGCAACCAAAAATAAACTCCAAAGAAAAAATTGAAAAGCACAGCACAACCTCCCATACATGGTAGATTGACGAAGATAGGAGAGTTGGAGGACTGGCCAGTGAGACAGAATGTGATGCGATGTTGCCCAGGTGATTCTCAGAAACCCTAAAAAAAACCTGAGAAAAGCAGAGACACACGTGGATCCCCAAAATAATAGTTAAAACTAAGTCAATAAATTAAACAACTAAAGCAAAGACATTTAAATCTCTGTTGCTAGTTTCTATCAACAAAATCATTCAATATTATCCAATACTCTTTCTAATGGGCTAAAGTCAAACCGTACTAGAAGACAATTAACAAAGATATCTCATTAAACTCTAAAAAGGATCACTAATCTCCAAACAACATCACCACACCTTTTTACAAATTATAAAATATGATACTAGATCCTGTAACATAAACTGATTGACGAAAAACAATAGCACTTAATAACATTACCCACAACAAAAACCCTAGATCTTCGCCAAGCTATGTAAGGAGAAAAGAGTATAGGATGGTAACATAATGACAAAGATTGATCTCTACTGGCCAGTCTACATAAAAACAAAGATTGATCTCAGAATACACCTAGAAGGCACTTTCTTAATAGACGTAATTAGTAGTCCCCATGTTTTTATTGGTAACTTAATTTCAATGGGAATTGTCAGGCAAAACACAAGCTATTCTCGTACCAACCAAAATCTAAAGCACATAGAATGACCCACTATGAGAAACTTAGGATATAAATAAGCACAGGAAAAAGAAGGAAGAAACCACGATACTATTCTCATCTTAAACTGAAACATTCCTAAATCTACCGGACAAAAAAGAAACATAGGAGGATTTGGGAACCCAAAAAAAGGAACCTAAACCAAAAAGAAAACGAAACGCTGAGGTGATTTCGGGTATGAGAATGAAAGATTTGGGCATAATAATTAACGAAGCTCACCTGTTAATCCTGAAACGAAAGAGAACGAAGAACAGACGTAACAACGGAACCGTCGGAACTCAAAGCAGCGGCGCGACGAGGAACGTAGGTGGCCAGCAGCAACGGCGCTGCGAAGTCTGTTTAGGGTTCGATTGCTCGGAGTCCAGAAAAGAGAAGAGAGAGTAGTCTGAAGAGAAGGAAAGCATCCGAATATCTGATCGTAATCGAAGGAATTGATTTGGGGAATAGGGTTAATTTTTTTTTAATTTAAATAAATTATACATAACACATACATACATACATATATAATTAAACTTTTGATCAAATTTTAATTTCATCATTTAACTTTACTTTATTTTAATCTAATTCGCTATTTTTTTTTAAAGTTTCAATGAATATCTTTTCATACAAAATGTAAATTATACTCCATATGAAATTATTGATTCATATATATACCAAAATATCAAAATATAAATAAATAAGGTCTAACTATATATTTGATTCTTATAATATATTTAACTTTAATTCTTATAGTTTGCTTTCTACAAATAATCTTTACACTTTGTTATATTTTTAATTTGGTTCCCGAAGTAAATATCTTTTATGATACTGTTATATTGAAGCTGATTTGCCTAACAAACTATTGCTGTGTCGCTCGACAATATTGATGGAGATTTTAAAATTTTACATTTGGTCTTTATAAATTTTGTAAATTTTAACTTGGTATTTATAGTTTGTCTCAATTTTCAATTTGGCTCCTAATATAATTTGCTTTTTAAGCATGCTCTTCTTAGCCTAAAAACAGATTTGGTTTTCATTATAAAACAATCTCAAATTGGTCACAAGTCTACTAAATATAAAATAAATTTAATTTTATATTAGGGATTAATTTGAAAACTGACACAAATTATAAGAATCAAATTAAAAATTTAGCAAATTACAAGATTAAATGTAAAATTTTCAAGTCTACATCAGCGTTGTCTAGTGATAAATTAGTTGTTTATTAACTAAATTAGCTTCAAAATAATGGCATCAAAACAGGACTCAAATTAAAAATAATAGCAAAATGTAAAGAGTGATTCGAGGGGAAAAAAATCTATAAAGACTCAATTAAAAATCTAGATAAACTATAACATAATTAAACTAATAATAAATTTTAGACTGTAAAATTATTTTGTGCTAATGCAATGCCATGACTATCTTACTATATTAATAAAAACCACTTTTGTGTAAAGCCATTACTCTAACACTTTGAAACTTGTCTGATAAAGCTATGCAAATGAGTTTTCGTAGATGTTTAGGATTTCAGATTACTAGCGAAAGCTTCTCTTATATTTGATTGAAACCCTAACTCTTTGAATACAATTTATTGTACAAATAAGAAAGTTGTAATATAAGCAGTGGCAAAGAAAATATTGTACAACTCTTTCAGTTGGCATGTAAAGTAGGGGAAGAAAATATAAAAGGAGTCCCTTTTTTTGGGTCAAAATATCAATAAAGGTAGTATTGAATTTTATAGTACTATTCGAAAGTAATAAATATTTTCGTTAAAAAAGAATAATTGGCTAATTTGAACCAGTTAGTGTGTGAATGTTAGCGTTATTAATTTAATACATATTATTATATATTTATTTATTTTATAAATAATATTTAGCGCTGATAATTATTTGAATGGATTAACATATTAAATATTGTATGTGTAAACACATTTTTGAGGCATATATGAAGTATTATTTATAATTAGGTCCATTATAAAATCTTTATAAAATTTGTGTTGAGCGACCTATTTGATATATTTTATAATTGATCTGGCGTGTTAGTAAAAATAATTTTATGTGTAGATATCCAACTCTAAATAATAGAGATGTGGTGTTATTATAAAATGTCAACTCATGGGTATGATAGACTAATACCCTGTTTGGGTAAACAACTTATTTAAGTGTTTATAGAATAAACACTTATCATATAAACACTTATATATAAGTTATTTCTATAATTGAAGAGTTTATGATGGTAAACTTCACATAAGTTATTTTTAGCTTATTTTCATAAGTTATGCTGGAGAGCTTATGAAAATAAGCTGAAAATAGCTTATTAGCATGGCATAAGCTATTTCTATAAGTTCTCCTAAACGCGTATATAAGCGCTTATGTCATAAGATAAGTCAGATAAACTCAAAATAAGCTCTTCCAAACATATCCTAAGTAGTGGATCCCAGAGTTATATGAGGGAGGCTTGCTTTTGGTAACAATGTGTGTGTTGTCATTGTATTATATCAGAACAAAAGTGAAAAAGAGTATCGCTCATATTTTTTTAAAAGAGCTTACTTGTAATTTTGATATCCGAATTATAATAGATATGTTATTGTTGCTTCGTTATTATATGTTCTTATTGTTTATTAAGACTAATAAACAGTAAAATTATAACTAAAATATTCATGTTCCCTTATTTGAAATTTTTTTTGCATTTGAGTTTTATAATTTTGGACAGTTTGGTCTTTGTTTGTGAAAAATTTCTTTCATTGAAATCTCACAAGACTTTATGTTTTTCCTTTAAGAAAAAAGATGATGGATAAGACTTTACCGAAGAAGCCACCTCTTTATGCAAGTAGGAAGGGGACTGATCGACTAGGTGCTTCCTTGCAATATAAATTAGGTTATATTCATACCAAGAAGTTTTCGGTCCATTAATAATTATATTAATGGTGTTATTAAAAAAAAAAGGAAGGGATTAAAACATTATATAAAATATAAGAACAAAATTTTGAAGAAAGCCAAGTTAAAGAACAAAATCTGTATCTAAATTATGGACGGAACCCTACTTGCCGAGGGGGGAAAAAAATCCTCAAGCATACGGTTTTTTGTGAAATTCTCACCAAGAAAAGTATACTAGAAAAGAGAAATATTTACTACAGTCTTCTAATACAGAAGAGTTTAGCACTACCTCTAATCATATTTTGACAAGTAAATAATTTTCACCTAAAATTTACGATTCAATTAAACTATAATTTAGAATTAGATTATGTGAATGGAAGTAATATTTAATTATTCATTATTACATGAATACTAAACAAGCTATTAGAAAAGACCCATGAGCAACAAGCAAAGTAAAGAGAAAAGACCAATAATATTGCAATTTCTGTTTTAGTTTGAGGGAAGGGAAGGGATTTTAATAGATGAAAAATATAATTTTTGTGTTTGGTTTAGTTTGAGGGAGGGAGGAAGGGGAGGGGAGGAAAAATAACTTTTTTTTTGTTTGGTTTGCAAGGAGAGATGAGAAAAAATAAAATACAATAACTATTATATCCTTTTGATTATATAACTAATAGAACATGATAAATTTGTTATCACTTATATTCTAATAGCAAAAGGAGATGACCTAAACAAATTTAACATTATCTATCAAACACAAAGTACCAAAAAAAAAAAAACAGAACATACACCTAAAAGAATATTTTAAAATAAATTTATAAAATGCATGCCAATTGGAACTTTGATAAATAGCTAAAAAATTCCAAAACATATTAAAAGAATATTTAAAAATAAATAGCTAGTAGAATTTATAAAATGCATGTCAATTGGAATATTTAAAAATTCCAGAACATCAACGTCGATTATGCAATTGAAACTTTGCTGATCAATTCTATTAGCTATTTCAACTCTAGAATATTTACGTCGGTTTTCATGTTATAATATTAATAATAGTAATAACTTAAAATTTCTTTAAAAATAAAAGAAATTGATCTTTCTAGATTTGTTTAGTTTTTTGTTGTGTTTTTTATTTTATTTCAAATATAAATTTCAGTTCTCACAGATAAACTTGAATATTGGAGGATGAAAGTTAAAAGAAAGAGTAGAGAAACTAGAATACTAAAAGACGAGAGTTAAAGCGCATGAGGAGAAGAAGAAAGAAAAATTGTTGAGGACTCTTATTTTTTTTTTATATTGTTATAATTTTTCTTCCTTCAAAATCTCCTCACTTTCTAAAGGAAAGAAAAATGAGAGGGAGAGAGAAATTTTTTACTTCCATTTTTCCTCTCCTCTAACTAATTGAAACAAACAAGGTTGATTTAAAAAAACTTTCCTCTCCCCTCCCCTCCCCTCCATTCCCCTCCAACCAAACAATACTAAAGCTAAATACAAAAGATAAAACTTATATGAAATTCTTTATATTTTTATTGTTAGGTTCTTTATTTAATGTATAATATATATAAAATATTGTTCAGAAGACTAATCATGTGATGAAGAGTTGTCAAAATATATTATTTTTTAAAGATTATGCATTTATCGTGATCTGATTAAATAATCATACACTTGTTATGTTTTAATTAGAAAATTTGATACCAAAAATATAAAAAATTGAACTTTTTTTTTTCTGAATGTAAGTAGCGATGGTGCGATAAACAAAAGCTAGTAGCAATAAGGTCTTTAGTTGCGCTATAGTATGGTAGAGAAGATTTTACCCACTAAAAAAGAATGGAAGGAAATGATCATCTTCTACCCCCATTCAGATTTAGTTTTATTATTATTGTTGTTGCTGTTATTATTATTATTATTGAACGTTACAAAATTACTACGGTAATATATTTTATATATATATATATATATATATATTAACTTTTAGGCATTACAAAGATAGAGGAATTAAAGGCTTAGTCACATTATTATACTCAACTATGAGAGAAGGAAATTAGGACATCATCCTTAGAATGTCTCAATCATATGTTGGAGAGGTCAAATTTGTTGGACTTGAATTTTTTACGAGATGTTGTACGCTTGATAGGGTGTTGAGTTTTTCATTACCAACTGATATTGCAGAAGTTATATATGCAGATGCACAAACTTGAAAAAGATAGTATAATAAACAAAAAAATGGAATTTGACGATATTAAATATTCAAATCATTGTTAACCTTGTCAAGACTCAAGATGAGATCCTTTGATATGGAGAATACCAACTCAACACAGGCAAGAAGAAAAAGAACAACAGGAAGAAACAACAAGAAAAAAGAAGAGATGAGAAATTTTGTAGTACAAGATCACGGGTAAAAATGAAAAACACACAGGGAGTTTTTTTTTAATAAACAATTTTTATTTTTGAAAATAAAACAAAATAAAATATATTTGGTCAATTATTTTGAAAATAGTTTTTAAAATAGAAAAAAAACACGTTTTATGTGTTTTGAAAAATAATTGTTTTGAGAATAAGAAAAAAGTGGTGGGATTTAGTATTTATGCAAGATTATTAATGAATTTGATGTAATATAATCCTGTTACAATTAAAAAACACCTACTCTATTAAGTATTCTTATTTGCCTTTTTTGTGCCCATGTTCAGTTTCTCTAAATTTGATGGTGCAAACTCTATTCTAAAATTTGCATGTGGATCATCAAATTGTTCCCTTAAACGCTCCAGATTGTACCAACACATCCCCTCTCCATGTGTTGTTCAACTAATGAAATAGTACATTTTGCACTCCATCCATTATATGGGGCACTGGATTCGTGACACGTTGCACCCAAAAATAGACCAAAACTTTCCTTTCTCCTTCCCTTTGTCTAATGCATCCTAACATGACGATAAACATGATGATTTTCTAATTTGACTAAATTTTGGTGCATTTTCATGTTATTTCATTGCTTTCCTCATGCTTGGACTAGGCTTTCTTAGCAAGATTCTTCTAGTTTTTGTCTAATGAATTAATCTTTTGTTCTTGTGTGAGTCCTAGTGTTTTGATCCTCTCTTTTGCAAGTAAATTATGTTTTTGTCGTGTTTCAGTAGGACTAGATGTGGAAGGAGAAGTTAGAAAGGAAGAAGACCAAAGGGGAGGCCAAATTCTTGCTATAGAAGGACAATTTTTGTAGAGCAGTTGTTTGCCAAGCATTGTTGCATCAATAAAATACACTCTTGCAGTGACAACTCTAAAAGTTTGATGAAGCTCTCCGCCAACCACCACTTAAGCAAGGGAACGTGCCTATGCAGTGGCAGACTTCAATCCTGACATAGCTCTCTGCTAGCCACCGTTGTAGCGGAGGAACACACTGTTGAAATGGCAGTTTCCAAGTCTTGAAGTTGCTCTCTATCAGCTACTGCTATAGTGGAGGAAGTTAAGCATGCAATATTCAATTATGTCAACTACTGCTGTAGCGATGGTTTGCATTGTTGCAATGGTATATCATTTTGTTGTCATGTGTTATGTATAAAAGACGATTTGGATAAAAAGTTAGGGTATTCTAAGTTTGGGAACACAAGGGAACACCATTTTTGGACCAAGAATGAAAGGGAACTGACTCTTGGGAAAATTAAAGCCTTTTTTCTCCGATTCTTGCTTGGATTCTTGGAGTTTGCTCTTCCTTTTACCTGTTTTCTCTATTTTGTTGTCATGAGTAGCTAAATTTCTCATCTAGGATTGTTATGAACCGTAGTTTGGATTAGGATTCGTTTTTCTCTCAAACTCTTGTAATTGTTGGCATTTTAATACATGTTTATTCATTCATCTCTTAATGTTTTCCTTTAACTTGATCAATTAGTGGATTGATTTGGTATTTTTGCTAAATTTGGGAGACGGAGGTGAAAACTTTGACAATGAATGAATAATATGATAGTAATGGCTAGCTCCTAAGAGGAGGGTAAATTGAATTAATAAAAATTTCTTGAAAGGTTGTTGGAATTTCAAAAAGTTTTGAAAACAAAGCCAAACAATTTATTACTAAGATGAAAGAAGAAAGAGTACAAGTGATCAAAGATAAGATAATAAGCAATTAAAAGATAAGGGAAAGAGAAGTTGACATAAGTGATTATACTGGTTCAATTTTAAAATAAGTTTATATCCTGTCCTCAAGACAACTTTTTGAGTTTTTCACTATCAACTACAAGTTTTTGAAAAAGGGCACTTATGAGAAGTACCTCTCCCCTCACTCTATGATTACTCTCAACCATAGCCTCAAGAAAACCTTCCTTGATTAATACAATTAAAAGATTGAGATGAATAGAAGCAACTCTCAAAGTAGGTTTACAAATAATAAGCTCACTAAAAGCAAATGATTGGCAAGAGATTGATTTCACAACCTCTGAAGTCAATATATATAAGCCAAAAAGTTAGAAATCTGTTGGAGGAAGATCGATGATATCAACTAAAATCTTCAAAAAATAGTCGTTGGAACTGATGTCATCATATCGACAGTCAACTGATAAAGCCACGACAGTTGACTAATGCACTTTAGTGAGGTGTTAGTCGACTGATACATGACTATTAGTCACCTAATGACTTTCTATTACTTAACTCAAAATTTTTCAAAATCCATCAGTCGACTACTACGAGGGTATTAGTCGACTAATCAAAACTAGAGCTCAGTATGAATTTCAAATAGACCATTGATCCAAGGACATCAATCGATTATTGAATTAATCATCCTTAGGTAAAATTCAAACAAAGAGATATCAGTCGACTACTCCAAGGCCATTAGTTGATTGATCTCTTCTGAACTTAGTTTTTCAAATCTTTTAAAACATCTAAGGACCAATAACTCTTTTAGTACATTTCCAACAGGGTTGATTTATATTAAATCATTAAAATAAGTATTTAGAAGCATTTCTCTTGCCTTTGAAGCCTTTACACAAAATCCTAAGACAAAAATAACTTCATCTTCAAGCCTTTAACACCTTTTGTCTTAGAAAGATAACCCTGAAATTATGAACATTGAAACATAAAGGAAAATATCTTTTAATATAGTTTGTTAATCATTAAAATATATTGCTTTGGATGCAATGGAATCAACATAATGAGTCTTGAACCTTAGAATTTAAAGGGAATTGATTAGTTAATGATATAGCAATATAATCGTTAACTCATATAGTCAAATTAAGGCTTATTTACTAATTGAACCTAATTTCACATCAGGAATTATGGAATTTTAGGTTTAGCTTAGTTGTAATTTGGAAAAATTCTTCTAAGCAATCAAGGGCCTTAGATTTGCATGTATTGTCAGTGAGACCAAGGTGTGAGAGAGATAACAATCCTAAGAAAAACAAAAAGGGATTAACAATCTTAGGTTGTTTTGATATTGGTATCCTTGTGTGTTTAGTTGTGATTTCTGTCATTGCACTTGTTTTTGCTATCAATTTGGATTAAGCTTTCATGTAGAGCTACCTTCAATTCGAAGTGTAGTCTAAATAGGATTTATTTTAGTTTCTTTGGTAATTGACACTCTAATCCTTGGGGATGATACTCTTTACTCACTCTTTATTACTTGAATGACTGGTATACTTGTCGAGCTCGCATCAACACATTGATATAATCCAAACATAGACAATATCCACCAAAATTTATAAGAAACCAAAGCTCTATTTGTAATCATTTTAAATTTACCAACATTATTTTATCTAAAATTAACAAAGCTAGACATCTTGAAACAAATTAAAAAAATTCAACATGACTCATTTGATTGTGAAATTACCCAAAGTTTGAAGCATCCTAAAATAGTACAAGCTTCAGCATCTAAAGACCTCTTTAGCATACCCATAGAACTAGAATTTCAATATACATAAAATTATGTACTTCTTCAAGCATTCTCCAATGATCCTACCCAAAAAAAAAATTTCCCATGCCATATCTTGAATTTCCATGCCAAATCTAGCAAATCATGTTTGGTAGACCATTTAGTCTCAACGTAACAAGAGTAAATTGGTACGGGGATTTTTACATATATCTAACTATATTAATATAGTAAATAACAAGAGCAAGTTAAAGCAAGTTAGCAACTAACTAAATTGATATTGCATATAATACTTGCCATTTTCGAATATTAGTTTATTATGATTTTAAAGGTGTATTTTAGGTACAAGGAAAATTTTTTTTGTATTATTAGAGGGAAATGTAAGGTTAAAAAGAGGCAGAATGAATTAATTAAAGAATGGCCTTAGGATAATGGTTTACACGTAACTTTTGGAGGGATGGACGGACAGGGACTGAGTTCATGGAGGGACTAAAGTGAAATTATGGATAATTATGTGATACATTAAGAAAATGGAAAAGGTGGTGATGGGAGATGTGTAGTGCTTAGTGAAAAAGAAAAATATTAGAGTTGGAAAATTACGAGTATGCCACTAGTAAAATAGACCACGGGATGGTCTAAGGACAAAGAGGTAATTTTTCCATGATAGCTATTTATGCTAAACTCACTCACACACATCCCATTAACTCTATCTCTCTCTCTCTCATCTTCCTCCCTCCCACACACACAAGTCACATTCTTCTCTACCTTCTACCCATTTCTCTTCAATCAAGCTTCCGGCCACTTACCACAGACGAAATGGCAGACCTCTGGTGATCTCCTTTCACCAAAAAAGTAAGGAAAATAAGCTAAGTTCCTCCCTTTCCTTTTCTTCACTACATTTTTGAATTTATGGGTATTTGGAAGGGAAAATGAGTTAGTGTAAAAGGTGTGAGGCTTAGGTGGTATTTTAAAACTCTCTTGGATGCTCAATGATGGGATTAGAACTAGAAATTTATAGATTTACCATGTTTGGGATTTGATAAAAAAGATGATAGAATAAGGAGAAAGTTAGGATTTTGTTTGGGAATTTTATGATTTAAGCTTAGAACCATGGTATTAGCTTGGGATTTTAATGCCAAATTGATCCTAGAAATTAGGAATGAAACCCCATTGAAGGAATAAAAGAAATTGATGAAGATTTAAGGTTTTTAGGACAAAAACCGTGAGCCTTCATTCTTGCCCAGTAGAGTGGCGCCCAGGCACCACCAGGATAGAGAGGCACCAGAATTTTGAGGGCTGGCGCCTTAGGTGCCACCAAGTTTTTGTGAAGGGCATGCTGTGGCCCAAGCACCATAGCCTGAGCTCATTTTTCTTTCATGGATTTAAGTGCTAAGATGATGTTTTGTGGTTCTAGAATTATGGCATTGGTTTGAGACTTGACCGAGGCTTTCTTCAGATTCTAGAAATGCTTCAAATCTAGGTAAGGGAGCTAGCCCTATCTTGCATGATTTTTTTTAATTCTTAAGATTTATACTTCTTGGAGATAATTAGAGATATAAATAAAATGAAAGGATGGCATAATGTTGACTCTAGAATCACATTGTCACATGTTTGAAAATGATTACACTTAGTTGCATATGGTTGCTGAAGTTTAACCCCATTGCATAGTAGGCCTAGTAGTGCCTACATAGTGAATACAACGTGAAGCATAGCTTTTATGAATTAAAATTGTTTATGCATAAGGATATAAGTACACATATGCAGATGAAATAGTGAATCTTTATAAGGATATTAGGGGTTAGAAAGGAACTTGAATATTTTTCTTGAATATGATTAAATTTATTAAGTATAATGTGAGTAATTAATTTCCATATCCTTCCTTGAGTTGTAATGGAAGTAGCA
Organism: Biancaea sappan; assembly: GCA_037074585.1. Taxonomy (NCBI): domain Eukaryota; kingdom Viridiplantae; phylum Streptophyta; class Magnoliopsida; order Fabales; family Fabaceae; genus Biancaea; species Biancaea sappan. Next base: position 31,619,028 of record CM073493.1, read on the forward strand.
AACATGGGTGTAGCATTTTAATGGATTAGAACAAGATGAAATATTTCAAGAATACATGATAGTAACCTTCCGCCTTAGCAATTAAATAGTGGAAGGATAAATAAGTATATAAGTATATGTGTGATGATGGATATGATAGACCTATCAAGGTATGTGATGCACATGGCTATTAAACCGTTGATTATGGAAAGGTAAATAAGTATTACATGTTTATATGTTGATGTTGCACTATATGTATTTATGTGTATATATGTGTTTGATTGACTTTACGCACCATTGTGCTGCCTCAGATCCCTTGACTGTTTGCGCACGTCTGTGCTACCTTAGATCTCTTGATATGGATGGTTTTCCTACAACCCCATGGCAAGGGTGAGAGGCTAGGTTGAGTAGGACTCATAGCGACCCTAGTAGCAAAAGTGGTTTAGTGAGCCTTTGATCCACAACATCACTATTAGTGAAAGGGCTTGGTGGGTCAAGTTTCCCTAGTGACTCGATGTTCTTCGAGAGGGCTTTGGTGGGTTATGATGGCCCATAGCAACCTAATCGAATTAGCATGTTTGACAAATGTATAATATGTTATGAGTATGATTTTTAATGTTAATAAATTGAAATTGAACCTTGCATTTAGTGTAAGATGATTCTTAATTGCTTAGTTGCATGTATGTACCTCCTTGTGAGTAATGTTTGAAATGATATGAGTGGTGTTGATAGTCTAGTTGTATTCCTATGGCTTCATGTCTTCGACATAGTCCCATAGCATTAAATGTAAGTAAGGATCAAAGAAGCATAAGAAAATAAGTAGATGTGTGTATATGTTTAGCATGTACTTAATGATGAAGCACAATTATCTGTTAATATTCCAACGTTCATGCATTTATCATATACATTCTTCTTGTAGCATGCATAGTTGATTGTATCTGTTATCGTAGGGCTATTTATGCTGAGTCAAGTGGTTAGACTCACCCCTTTATAGTTTCAGGTACAGAAGACTACATAATTGACGACGTATGAGCCAAGGATGCCTCCCCATCATTCTGGGTAAGGTAGTGTGCTTTTAAGTCTTGTCAAGTTAGATAATCTTAGAAAAGCTCTGTAATCGGGTAGGTCACATTATAAGTTGTATTACGTAAAGAATATAGTAGGAGCTAGCACAAATATTATGATTAATGACTGAGTTTATGAAAAGCTAAGTGCAAAAGTTATGTTAATGTAAGTAAATGACAAGTATAAAGATTTTAAGTAAAAGTTAGGCTTATGGCGGTGTGGGCTACGCACCATCCGCACTGGTCATGTGTCTAGTTTTGGGTCATGACACTGCAAATAACTAATGCACGGAGTACCTCAAAAGCAATTCCTTGCCATGGTCATTCTTCCAAGAAGTCATGTGACTGCCATATAACTACACTTGAACATAACAAACATAGACATAAAAAATGCCACCACACATAATCAATAATATGATACTTTACTTATTATAAGAACAATAATCCCAATGCCAAATATAATCAATAACTCCTATCTCCAACATCAAAGAAAATCAGTAATCTCCAATTATAGGCACAATAATTCTACCTTTTGATTTTTCCTTTTTCTTTTTGTTGGTCTCATCTAATATAAATTTATAATATGATGCTTTACTTATTAGTGCCTCCATAGATGATTATATGATGAATAAATAAATAATTTAAGATAATTTAACACTAACCTTAGACATTTTAGTTTGCATTTGAGAAGTCTCTTCTAAATTCCAATGCTTCAAATGACTACATAGAATCATCAAAGGGTGCCTACATTAAAAAAGATACAAATTACAACATGAACAATAATTACTTGGTAAAAACATATTCATTTAGAATTTTAAATCCTAACCATTAGTAATTTAGTGAAACTTAATCTACCAACATGCACTTAAAGGAATGCATAAGGTGTCCAAGGTGTTGAGCGAAGCATGATACTCCATATGGCATTTGGTCATGCATTTGATTGCCCAATAAAAAGATGGATTTCCTTAGAAAAAAAAGTGATATTAAAATACATATACTTTATTCTATTCAATTTGTAATCCTCTAACGACTGCAACTCCTTTCTTTTGCTTGAAGCTCAAGATAACTCTTTAAGCATCTCTTATTCTTTAGGCCAATTCTTTTCTTGAATCTGGTAACACATGGCATGGACTAACTCAAATCCACATTAATACAATAAATGAAATAATTCCACAATAGCTGAATTTTCCCTTTATACATGTAACAGCGTGTAAATCATACTCTTCTTGGAACAATTCAAAGATAAAGAGAGTATAGATCTTGGATAATTGTTGCAAGTAGGTAAATTGGGCATTCGCAACCTAGGAATTTTCTACCTAGCATCAAATTCTTCTTTCAATTCATTATAGCATTTGTCATCAATGATCCTTTCAAAGTGCTTAAAGAATTGAACTATATCTAAGTCAAGCTTTAATAAGCTCTTGACGTTGGAGTTTAAGCTTTCACTCAGTTGTGAATATTGTATGCCAAATGTGAAAGCTCTCCTTACATAACATGCTGCCCACTTTTCCTTTATACCATAGATTGATGTAAGTCATGCATTCTTTTGGGTTTTTATCATACAACAATGTTGCCCAAAATGCCTTCTTTGCAACAACCAAATCTAACTGATGCTTGGGATCAATCTTTTGGGTTTTTATTGCTATATGCTTTCCTCACTCCAAATATAGTCCTCCCACCATATGCAACCTAAAAGTTACATACTTGTTTATGGGGTTTTTTGGTCTGATCGAGATTCGACAATAAATCTCTTATATGTCAATTGTTTTCCAAATCCAACAATAAATACTTGATTCTATCGAGAACGATTGTGTTTCCAGAGTTATACAGTAATCTCATTTATAAAAGTGTGTCGAAAGAGAGATTTACTTCTCAAGAGAACATGAGGCCTGAAATGTACTTTTTTGCAGAAAAGTTAAATAAAAATGGTAAAAGTGGAAAGTAAGTGCAGAAAAGAAATTACAAAATGTAATGTGTAGAAAGGTAAACTACATAAAGTAAAGAGCAGAAAGTAATCGACGAAATGTAAATTGCAGAAGGTTTAAAGTGCTAAATGTAAATGAAAGCAAATAAATTACTAGAAGATAAATGAAAGTGCAGTAAATTGTTGAAAGATAAAGGAGACTAGAATGTAAAAGACTTTGAATTTAAACTTGACTGAAATGTAAGGTGGAAAGCATACTTTGATATTGATCATTTAATCTGCTCGTGTGAGATGTTAGGATTTTGATCAAGAGTTGCCAACCCCTTTTACAACGATTAAACAAGTATTTATAGGCAAATGACTGAATTAACTGCCTATCTAACTATTTGCCATATACATGACGATTTATAATTACATTTTATCAACATAATTACCCAAACCCACGTACATAGCAGTTTACAAGATTTGACAAAACTACCCTAGCCACCTAATGGTGGAGTAACTGTCTTTGACGGCTTCAAACTGATAAGCTTGCCTTCGACATTTGACAAACCACTTATGTTCAAATGATAAACCTTCATCTCTCGACATAGATGACTTGTTCAGACCATGTATTTGCTTGTCGAGTGACGAGCTTTTGACAATTTTTCTTTGTCATGCATAAATGTTGTCACAAAGATGTCCATCTAACCCTTCTGTTGACTTTGCCCTTATCGAGTAATTGATCTTTGTCGAGTGGCCAGGTTAATGCTTTGACATTTAGACAATCGGCACTAATTTATTGCAACATTAAGAACAATTATTTGTCGATCAAGAGAACTTGGTCTAACAAATATAAATATTATATATTTTTAAAATAATCATCCAATAGATGCCCTTTAAATTTTTGTTCTCGATGGACACGGAGAGAAATAAAATTTAAATGGCCTCATAACTGACACCAGATTTTTAGGGATTTTGCTTAGTATCATAATTATGCCTAATACAATTGCCTTATTTCAGCATATGAATCATTACTACACTCCTAACGTTTTGTGTGCCCCAAGCCTTTAAAACCCTAAACCCTAGTAGTCAAACCTCTTACTCTATTATTCACGCTATTTATATATCCATTCCTCTTCTCAACATTTTAGTAACCTTCCTCCCTAGGTCAATCTTGACGATGGCCTCTTCATCCAAAATTAGAACCTCTTGTTCTGCTAAGCAAGCTACTGTTGCCAAAAACAAAAGCACGATTAGTGACCCAGTTATGGATCCTTCAAAGATGTGGCTGAAATCCAAGGTAATAATCCATGTCGCTGATTCTTCTTCTACTCCCTTATCTGCTTTTCTGGAACCTGTATTGTCCCCAGAGACTTTCCTGGTGAACCTCCGGTTGGTTTTCCCTTGCAAGACTCTTGAAGAGGCTATTCTTATGGTTCGTGCCACTACGACCACCGAGTCACCCAAAATTAGATTTGTGGCAACTTGTAGTATAGTAGTCTTCCCAGGTCATTTCACTCTTGGAGCCTTGCTTCTAAATTGCCTAACTAATTGTTTTAGACAATAGTCTACTCTAATATACTCTAATTATATACTGACTATAGCTTAATTACTACCGGGGGGAGGGGGTTTGCAAATTAAAGACTGAAACAAAATATTAATCCTAAGCTATAACAGAATAGAACAACAATAGAACGCACAACCACATAACAGAGACAGAATACAGAAATGAAATTACACAAACATAGAAAATACAATCAGCGATGGAGTCCTTGAATTGCAACTATCATTATTCTTGTCTTCAAATTAATCCAAGTGTTCTCTATCATTAGGTTTTCTAACTAAGGTTTCTAAGAGACCTCCTAGAACTATATTACATATAAGTTAAACCTAACCAACATATAATCTGATTAAACCCAACCTAATCAAGTTAGATAATCATCTAATCTAGCCATTTCCATTCTATTGCAACACCAACTAGTAAAAGCAATATAACTTCTTAGATCAGAGATGATAAAACCAGAACAGAAATGAAATAGAAGAACAAGAAGACTTATCTCATTTAGCTCCAAAAATTCAGGTTACAACTCTAATCATCCATAGACTGATTACAAGGGATTCTAGTCTTCCATGGAGGCCAAAATACACAAAGAGGGGGGAGAGGGAAGAAGAAAAATGAAAATACAGAGGATGGAAGAAGAAAATATCTCTTCAATAGCTGAAAATGGTGGTCTGAAGGTGCATGTATGCTGGCAGAAGGGAGATGGACAAATTTCAGCTTTTGGTTTGACTCATTGTGCTGTCTTTTTCCTCTTTTCTGCTGCTTTGCTAATTTTGTCTGCTACTTTTCTGCAGAAAGCAATTCTGCTGTTTACCCTTTTCCTGATGCTCTTTTCTGCTTCTATTTCTGGTTGCTGTGTTCTATTCTACTGCTGTGTAGAAAAAGAAATCAGAACAGTGGGTCCCATTAGTTAGTCCAGTCAGCCCTAGTCAATACACAGTCAGCTGCCATGTCATCATTTTGTCCATATCAGTATCTACTCTCTAATTACTTTAAATATGAAAATTAAGCACAAAAATTAATTGGGATAACATTATGAAATTGAAACATATTAATTCTATAATTATTTTAGATCCAATAAATCCAAAATATGATATAATAGGATAGTTCACAATATTTAAGATGTAAAAAAGGACTAAGATATGTACTAAATTGCATATAAAAATGCTTGAAATCAAATCCCCCATACTTAGCCTTTTGCACTCTTGGGAAAAATCATATTCAGAACACCAAATGACACCAAAGGAAAAGTGTAGAAAGCATGGAATAATGGAATAATTAAAATTTGAAAAGATTTAACACTTAGAGAAAATGAATCTTAAATTTCTAAAAGTCAAGCATCATGGCAATTATTTGACAAGAATGAATTCAAGTGATTAGCCTCCTCACATGGGAAGTGTTTACTCTCAATTCTCTCAAGTTTTTAGGGAAAATCACTCAAAATTCAATTTATCCCAGAATCACTACCATAGGCTTGTCAAGTATCTAAAATCTCCACTACTCATATTCACATGCATGCTTGAATCAAAAGGATTTTACAAGGATGTATTGTAATATTGGGTGGAAAACAATGGAAAGGAAGAGAGAAGGTGGAAAACAACTAAAGAAAGTGAAGGAAAAACAAGGATAAAGTGTGGAAACAATTTGGGGAAATGAAGGAAATAACTTAAGAACATGAAGAGCATTAGCTATGACATTACAAGAGATTGAAATAAATTTTAGGTATAAAAAGTTTTATCTGCTCCTCTATTTCTTTTTCATTTTCTTCTTTTTTTTCTTCTGTACTTCTTTTCTTTTTCTTTTTATTTCTTTTCGACGTCGACATCATTTTTTTTTTCAATCAGAATTTTTTTTTGAATGGCCATTTTTTTCTTTTTGTTAAAGAGTGAAGAGAAATATTCATTTCAAAACATCCCAAAATTGACAAAAATTTCAGCACATCAAATCTCTAAAAAAATTTAAATACTCTTTTCTTCTCAAATTGGGAAGGAGAAATTCTGGTTTAGGAAGAAAAGGTGGTAGAAAATGCAAGAAGGAAAGTGGAAACAAGGCGCAATGGAAAGAACACATGGGGTGGCTATTTGGCTAAAAATGGCTCACAAAAAAATGCCTAAATCATCTCTAAGCATGTATATGTAAATTTAGCTTTAACAAGATTCAAGACAATTTCTAGAGTGAAAATTCATGATAAGTGATCAACATAACAAGAAAGAATAACATTTTGCAATTAGGCTTAAAATCCTCACAGTTGAAAGACTATCACTAAAAATTCATTAAAACCAAATTTTTTGCCATTTAAGCTTGAACTCTAGAAAAGCAAGATTAAAATCTATTCATGCTAAACCAATTCAAAACTAAACTATTCCAGCAAGCATATTTCCACAACAAAATTCTTCTTCCAAAGCACAAAAAGAAAGCACTAAAAACTAAACTAAAGGCAATCTAAAATTCTGCACCAAAACACAAGCTAATTACTCCAAAAAGTGCAGAAAAAGGCTAGAAACATAACAAAAAGTCAATAAAAACAAAGCAGAAATTTTTTAAAAAGTGCATGAAATTTTAAAAGCAAAGACCATTTCATTCTCCCCCAATAGTTAAATTTTGCATTATCCTCAATGCAAATCAGTATCATCAAAGCACAACAAATCAGATGACATGAAAATAAAAGGTAAAAAAGGGAAAAAGAGATAGCCTTATCGGTTTGGAGTGCCTTTTTTGCGTCTTCTAATTGGCACTGGCTTCTTCTAGAAGTTTTTCTCAACAGCAAGTTGGATGATGGAAAGAATTGAATTTAAATCACCAACCTAAAGAAAAACAAAAGAAGCTCTGCTTGCCACGGAGGGGTGAGAAGAACTAAGAGAAAAACAAAAAGAAGGGGAAGGAGGATTACTAACTAAAACACAATTTAAAACAAAAAGAGAGCTACTTTCTAAAACAGAATTAAAATTAAAACTTCTACTTACTCCTAAATCTATTAGAACAAGAATTAAATCTACTATCTAAACTAGAATTACTATCTAAAATAGAACTTCTAGCTAAAACAGAATTATCTAAGCAAATACTATCACCTAAAACAAAATCTAACCTAGAAACAGAATTAAAAACACAAGGGATAGAATCAAAATTTACAATGGAAACTGAGGTGAAATTGGAGTCATATTCAGATGCAATTGCACATGCACTATCAGGTTGAAATACAATGTCAGATGCACTTGCACATCAATTGCACATTCAGATTCAAAAGCCTTAAATTCAGGTACAGGTGCAAAATCAAATGTAATTGTAGAATTTGATGCAAGTTCATATGCATTTACAGAATCAAATGCAATTTCAGATTCAAATTCAGATACAAGTTTAGATTCAAATGCATTCAATTCAGGTTGAAGTACAGATTCAGGTGCAAGTGCATTCAGCTCATGTTCAACAAAATCATCAAAATTACTAAGTTTCAAAGCTTTTTCTATCTCAATGCATGCATGGCAAGTATGATAGTCACAATTAAAATTAAAATCTCCCACACACTAATTCTTATTCTCCAATTCTAGCACTTTTATGTCTACCTCTTCTTATCCTAAGGGTTCTATTTCTTTTTCTAATTGAAGCTTAACAATCTCATGTTAGATGACCCTATTTGGAGAAGGTAATGGTCTATGAAAGAAAGGGAACTCATCTTCATCAGCTTCCTCATACTCACTTTTCTCACTTGTACCACTAGAGGAAAAAGATTCCCTATTTTACCCATCTAGCTCTTCTAATTCCTCTAATTCAAATTGGAGGGCTAGACATAATCTAATTGAGTGCAATCATTCAGCGAAATGACACTATTATTGGCTCCTAGGTTGGCCATGGGTGGAGAAAGTGGACTACTATCAAACCCCTGATGGATCATCTCATTAACAGTGCAAGCTAGTTGGCTTAATTGAGATTCTAAACTTTGTAAGTTCACCTCAGTTTGCTCTTGGAACAACAAGTTATTTACAGAAAACTGTTGAATCATTTTTTCTAAGCTTGATTCTGGCTCTCTAGGGGTGGCTAGAAGGGGTAATTCACTAAGGCAAGGAGCATGAATTTCACGCTCATATGATGGATAGAATAAGCTCTCATACCCTACCTAGGTTTGGTTGTTCAAATTCGGAAATGTAAGTGGTGGGGTAATGTGCATACTATTGAGGATCTTGCTAAAATTCCCTAAGGCCATGGTAAACTCCTATATAGGACTCTGTACTTTCTTGGAAGTGTGGATGTTGGTCAGTCCTATATGTAGATAAGGAATCTATGCCACTCACAAATGGAGAAGGTGGATTGGGAAAGGGTGGTGGCTCTTGTTGTTCTTGCCTAAGGGTTAGGTGTCTTAATATGGATTCTAGATCCATGGTAAAGGTCCTGATTTGACTCACTAGAAACAACCTCAAATAGAACTAAATTCTAATTCTATGCCAAAACAGCAATGCTACTGAAAAGAAGGAAAACTACAATAATTACAACAACTACACTACTCTTAACACAACAACTCTAACTAGCCTATAAAAAAGGTCTGTCCAATTTTGGGATAAAAAATTGCTAATTTAGCTTGACAAACCTTAATATAGACTAGAAAAATGAAATACATAAGAAAAACACAAAGGAAACTACTCCTAATACTATTGCTTTTTACTAGCCTATGGAAGGTCCTATCAATTTTAGGATCCAAAGGTGGTAAGTCCATGTTAAAAGACCTTCTCATACACTAGGAAGGGAAAAATTCACAAGAAAACAACAAAAACAACAAAAACACTGAAATCGAAAAAAATCGGCATACTAGGATCCAACCGACGAAAATTGCCGAAAAAATAAAGTATCTCACAAAAATCTGATTTTTCTTGGAAAAAATCCTTCACAAGTTGGAGGAACTAATGCAAAAAACAGAACTTAAAAATTTGATCTACAAAAATACACTAAAAATCACAACTAATTAAAAAAATAAAAAAACATAAAAAAATAGAAAAGAGGGCCTAAACGATAGAATTTGGAAAAATGGGCACCCTATACTGGGCAAAGCTAAGTAGGGGTTGCGACTTGCTCAAAACGTAGAAAACTAGTGGTCTACCAAGTTTGAGGCCAATTAGAGATAGTTAGATTTTTCCCTGGTAGGAAAATGACTAGTTTTGACTAGTTTCCGAGAAAATGACTCAAAACTTGTAAACCACTTGAACAACACTAAAATAACTAAAAATCAAACAAAGACACACATAAACAACTAATCTGACAACTTAGAAGTGAATTAGCTCTCCGGCAACAGTGCCAAAATTCTGGTTCGCGTCATTACGACCGTCGAGTCACCTAAAATTAGATTTGCGGCAACTTGCAGTATAGTAGTCTTCTTAGGTCATTTCCCTCTTAGAGCCTTGCTTCTAAATTGCTAACTAATTGTTCTAGACACTAATCTACTGTAATCTACTCTAATTATCTACTGATTATAGCCTCATTACCACCGGGGGGTTTTACAAATTAATGACTGAAACCGAATATTAATCCTAAGCTATAACAGAACAGAACAACAACAGAACACACAGACACAGAACAGAGATAGAATACAGAAATGAAATTACACAAACATAAAAAATACAATTAGCCATGGAGTCCTATAATTGCAACTATCATTATTCTTGTCTTCAAATTAATCCAAGTGTTCTCTATCATTAGGTTTTCTAACTAAGGTTTCCAAGAGATCTCCTAGAACTAGATTACATATAAGTTAAACTTAATCAACATGTAATCTGATTAAACCCAACCTAATCAAGTTAGATAATCATCTAATCTAGCCATTTCCATTCTACTGCAACACCAACCAGTAAAAGCAGTATAACTTCTCAGATTAGAGATAATAAAACCAGAACAGAAATGAAATAGAAGAACAAGAAGAACTTATCTCATTTAGCTCTAAGAATTCAGGTTATAACTCTAATCATCCATGGACTGATTACAAGGGATTCTGGCCTTCCATAGAGGCCAAAATACACAAAAAGGAGGGGGGAAAGAAGAAAAAAAATGAAAATATAGAGGATGGAAGAAGAAAATATCATGGTGGCCTAAAGGTGTATATATGCTGCCAGAAGGGAGATGGATGAATTTCAGCTTCTGGTTTAGGTCATTGTGCTGTCCTTTTCATCTTTCTGCTATTTTGCTAATTTTGTCTACTATTTACTTTTCTGTAGAAAGCAATTATGCTATTTACCCTTTTCCTGATGCTCTTTTCTACTGCTATTTCTGGTTGTTGTGTTCTATTCTGCTGCTGTGCAGAAAAAGAAATTATAACAGTGGGTCCCACTAGTTAGTACAGTCAACCCTAGTCAATGCATAGTCAGCTGCCATGTCATCATTTCGTCCATGTCAGCATCTACTATCTAATTACTTTAAATATGAAAATTAAGTATAAGAATTAATTGGGATAAAATTATGAAATTGAAACATATTAATTCTATAATTATTTTAGACCCAATAAATCCAAAATATGATATAATAAGAGAGTCCACAATATTTAAGATGTAAAAAAAAGACTAAGATAGGGAATAATTTACATATAAAAATGCCCGATATCATCTTACTTCAGGCTCGTCCATATCTATCCACTACTTCAAGAAGGCTCAGAGGATGTTTTGAACTTCGCCTTCCTGAGTTGATTGATACCATATCTGGCTCGACAGAGTACAAACCAAGAAAGTCGACTTTTGGAAAAAGATGGGTATCTTAAATTTCATTTAGCTTCCCCAACACATTATCAAAATCGACCTTGCCATGGTGGGAGCTTCAGTCTTTTTTCTGGAACAAGACCATCTATAATTTCCATTTTCCATATGGAATGATGGGTCTGATAGTCTTTGAAGTAGAAATTATCATGGGTCTTTGACCAGATGGGAAAGTCATTCATTCGTACCTGCGACCTCGTCAAAATATAGAGGTTTATTCTTTAAAACATACCTCTTTTTCTTCTTTTGTGGACTTCCACCACAAAAGTTTAGACAAAGTGTCAGATAAAGAACATGTTACCTTCCTTCTGCTTTGGCTGTCAGCTTATGCTTTTGGCTCAAAATCTGTAGCTATGGCCAAATCACTTCAACCCTTGGACAACCTTATCCATGAAGGCACTTAACTGGCCCTGAACCAATGGCTCTCTTCCAAAGCATTAGTTAAATGGTTGACAACATCAGGGCTCAAACGAAGAAAGAAAATATTAGCACTGCAGTTGTGGTTGAATGCTATTTTAAAGCCACACTTATCAACCTAGCCTTGAATGACTAATTGATGGGATATATGTCTGGTTCATATAGACCAAAGCTTTGTTATCTGGTTTGTGATTCCCTCACCAAGAATTAAAAACAAAACTTTTACTACTTCTTTAGAATTTTTCATTTAATTGCCAAGGGTTCAACAAAAATAAACTTTACCACTTTTATTGAGCTCCAGAAGGGTCCAAGATGGTTTATTCGACCAATAACGTTTGATAAGGAAAGTGTCTCAATTTGGTCAAAATTTCTCTATCAGTAAGTCATCTTTAGAGGGGCTCTTGACACAAAAGATGCCAGCTTCTATATGTACTTACCTAACATGGTCGCTCAACAAATGGGCCTCTGTCAATCAATCCCAACACCTTACTCATCTGTGCTAGAAGATCATTTTGTCAACAGCCATATCTCTAAAGAGGAGAATGTCAGGCAACTAATGAAGAAAAATGACAAGCGTCGTCAATGCTTCGAGCTTGTTCTTTTTACAATTTCTCAAGGAGTGTCCAAATGCTTTGTTGATTGGTAGTTGAAATACTACCAATCAATTTGTTAAAGTATCGAAACCTGTTTTGACATCATTGTCGACTCTCTTGTGCATGACGGCAATTTGACGATGAAAACCAAAGGTGATCATTTGGAGGAAATTAGAGCTTTTGAGAAATACTACAAGATAAAGTGGGATCATCGCTACGACTATTGGATCATTCTGAACGTGGATGAAATCATAGCCAAATGAAAACAAGAGCATAGGGTTCGACAAAGGGTTCAAATATTTAGAATTTTTGAATGTCAAAACTCCACAAGTGTTTGTTAAAAGAGTTTCTTTTTTAGACACAGTGCCCTTACCTTGTGCCCATTTTGGTTTGGTTGATACAGTTCTTGGGGAACTGACAAGAGCAGGTAACTTTAAAGTTGTCGAAAGACACGGGTTTGTCATGAATCTTTTTCGAACAAACTATGATAAGGTTACTTTCACTCATCGGTTTGCCCTTTCTTCTGAACAATCTAATGTTGTGACGAATGTCAGCAAGTTTCCCCAAGGTATTCAATCTTTTACTTCAAGGCAATGAACGTTTCTGACCACTGACATTTATGAGTTTACTTGCAATGCTTCCTCTAAAGAAACCCTTGGCCTATAAGCGATCAGTAGAGCAAGTTGTCGTCGTCGAGTTAGAGGAAGAGGAAGAGGATTGTCAACCTCTTCAATAGAGAAGAAGGAGACTGGTCAAAGCGAATGACCAATCGATGATTAAAATAATCGACTGTCTAGCTGTTGCTTCTCCTCAAACTGATAAATCCAAAGCAATTACTAGGCCTGGAAAAGAGAAGGCTCTAATTAAAAGAAAAATAATCTTTTCTGACGCTGATCATGCTGCTAAGAAATCCAAGGCAAGCAAAGGCCTAGTAGTACTTGTGTCACATCCGAATTTCAGACATATGAGTAATTTTATAAACTCGAGGGTGTACCTCCATGGTACCCTATAAAATCTTTGATTAGTATTAAAGTCTAGAGCTATGCAAACATAAATTTTCCAAAAAAGAGATTTTTGAATAAATATATAAAGACTTCAACATAGTAAAGCAATAAATATAAGCCAAATATCATACAGTGTGATACAATTTTCCAAGCCTAGGTGACCTATAGAGATTACAGAGTATTTTCTAAGCTTTTGGATTCATAAGCCTTTAGACAACGTGGAAAGTATCCTCAAGGAATATTATTCCTCCTATAGATTTCCTTCATTTTCACCCACTATATTTTAAAAAAAAAAATCATAGAGTGTGAGTTCATCAAAACTCAGTGAGTAAATGACAGTACAATAATAAATATATCACAAGTACAAATACCATCATTATCACAATAAGAACAATTATATTCATGTTCAGAGTTTCTATATCTCTATATTCGGTTTATGTTCAGGGATTCAATTCCCATTGTATTCATGTTTACAATCATTACATGCATTGATATCTTGAGGGATCAAAACTTAAACTATTCTATGTGTATAATTATATGTATTGGTATTTTGGGTCAAGTCCTCAACAATTCCATGTGTATATTTTCAATCATAATTTTCATCAACATAACAATAAATTCCATTATCTAGCTATCATCATTAAATATGGAATTTAATTGTGATATAAGATGAGATTTATATTGTATTTGGAATAAAAGTAAATAAAATCAATTAGCAAGGTCATCTACTCATATAGATTCCGTATCTAAGTTAGTTTTCCAAGTTGCTACAAAGAAGAGGACGTAGCTGGATTTCAGGTTCTGCTACAGAGATTGTCACGAAGATCAGATATAGAAGGTCAGGGTTGCTTTTGTACAAAATACTATTCACATGTACGATCACTATTCATTTATATAAATATTATTTGTCTTACAGATACTATTTATGTGTATAGATACTATTCATATGTACATATACCATTCGTACATATAGATACTATTTATACATATGGATACTATTCATACATATTGTTACTATTTATACATATAGATACTATTCATATGTATAGATACTATTCATATCGAAAATATCGAACATAAGACATGAAAGAATACACTAGGAAAGTTCCCAAGAAAGAAAGGTGGGTCATAATGGATACTCTCAAGTACCAAATCTTTCCTTAACCAGACTTTTCCTAGACATGTATTCTTTACAATTTTATACGCATAGAGGATCAGCTAAAGCCACAACCACAAAGCATACTAAGAATATATCCTCTAAATATTTACAAGAATTTAAAGAAGCATAATATCATTACCTTGGATCTAGCTAATGAGGAAAGACTTAGAATTTTAGAGCCCTAACGTTGGAGCAAGAGAAGTTTTGAGGAGAGAAGAAAAGAGAAACTGAAGGTGTAAGTTTAGAAGAAAAATGAAATGGCCTATTTATAGAAGAAGTCAAGGTACTATGTGCTAATAAAATATTCAATTTACTATGTGCTTTAATAATTTAGTTTGGCACTATGCATTTTACTGTGTAATCATGAGGCGGTTGAGTTATTAGTTACTATTGGGAACTAAAGGAAAAATTATCATTTCTCCTAAACTTTTAAGTTTCTTTTCACTTTTGTCCTTTTTAATTTAGTCCCTAAGGGGATTTTCTCATATAAAACGTTATTTTTCTCCCAGTTTCTTTTAGATTCCTCTTATGCTCAAGCCATATTTTATCTATGGGATAAATTTCATATGATAACATCCATTATACCCCACAATTTATACAATCTATAAATGAAAATCCATATTTTCAACAATATGTACAAGAAAGCATACAAAAATTAAATAAATAAGGAAATTATTTTCTCCAAAATAAATTTATCGTAATTCTTGAATACTTATAACTTAAAAATATAGAGGGTATTATATTCTACCCCCTTAAAAGAATTCGGTCCCCTAAATTTGAAAACTTACCTTATGATTCAAACAGGTGTGGATATTTCGTCCACATCTCATCCTCTGTTTCCTACATGGCCTCCTCGTGAGAATGATTCCTCCACAGAACTTTGACAATATGAATTTCCTTGGTGTGAAGTTTCTTGACTTGTGTATCTAGGATAGCTATTGGCATCTCTTTATAGACAAGAGTCTCATCAAACTGCACGTCTTGTGGCTGAATAATGTGAGAAGGGTCAGGAAGATACTTACGTAGTATCAATACGTGAAAATTGGGTGTATTCCTTCTAGGTCTAAAGGCAAGGCTAGGAGGTATGCCACGTTACCCACTCTCTCCACAATCTCATAAGGACCAATATATCTTGGAATGAGCTTCCCTTTTTTCAGAATCTCATTACGCCCTTTATTGGTGAGATTCATAAGAAAATCATATTACCAACAGAAAACTGTAGGTCACATTGTCAGTTGTCTGTATAGGACTTTTGCCTACTCTGAATGGCTAATAACCTTTCCCTGATCAGCTTAATTTTATCCATGACCTCTTGTATCATCTCGGGTCCCATCATTTTGGGTTCACTTAGTTTAAACCAACCAATCGGAAATCGACATCGCCTCCTATATAATGCCTCGAAAGGAGCCATTTTCATGCTAGCTTGATAACTATTATTGGTGACAAGTAGTCTTCCCATCTTCCATCAAAATCCATCACATATACTTTCAGCATATCCTCTAAGGTCTGAATAGTCTTCTCAAAATGACCATTAGTCTAAGGGTGAAAACTATGCTCAAGTCCGTTCTAATGCCCAGAGCTTTCGAAAATGTTCTCCAAAATTGGGAAGTGAACTGGGGTCCCCGATCTAATATGATGGACACTGGTACGCCATGGAGCTTTACTATCTCCTTCATGTATAGTCAACTAAGTTTTGCTACACTGTAGGTGGTATGAACAAAAAGGAAATGTGCTGACTTAGTGAACCGTTCCACAATGACCCATAAAGAATTGTACCTATGCAAAGATTAGGGCAAACCCACCACAAAGTCTATAGTAATTCGTTCCCATTTCCACTCGGGAATCTCAAGCCTCCATATCAACCTAGGTGGTCTTTGATGTTAGAAATTTGGCCTGCTGGCATATTAAGCATCAAGCAACAAAGTTAATCATATCTTGCTTTATACCCTCCCACCAATAAACTTGTTTCAAGTCTTGGTACATCTTGGTGGCACCAGGATGAACAATATATGGTGCACCGTGAGCTTCTCCTAAAATCTCTTGCTTTAAGGGTTCAATGTTTGGAACACATAGCCTCCCGTTAAACCATAACACACCTTTCTCATCCACCGAGAAACCCTGTACTATTCCTTTCCTCGCCTTGTCTCTAGTCTTAACTATTTCGGCATCATTTTCCAATGTTGCCATCACCCTTTTTACAAGGGAGGACTTAACTATCAAGTGAGCCAAGAAAGCACCTGACATAGTAATCTCAAAGAATACCCCACTAGCCTCTACCTCCTGTAACTCTTGAATCAAGGATCTACCTACTGTGGTAATATGGGCTAGATTCCCTATAGACTTTCTACTAAGGGCATCTGCTACCATATTTGCCTTCTCTGGATGATAGAGGATAGTACAGTCATAGTCCTTAAGGAGTTCCATCTATCTCTGTTGCCTTAAATTGAGATCTTTCTGTTTGAAGATATATTTAAGGCTCTTGTGATCTGTGAAAATCTCACATGTTTCCCTATACAAGTAATGCCTCTAAATCTTCAAAGCAAACACTATAGCTGTAATTTCTAGATTATAAGCAATGACCTTATTATGTTGCATTAGCACACTACCTAATCCTACTTTCGAAGCATCACAATATACAGTGTAACCCGCCAATTCCCGATGGTAGAATAAGAACTGGTACTAAAGTTAGATACTTCTTTAACTTAGAAAAATTTTGGTGCAAGCATCATCCCAATTATACTTAACATTCTTTTGGGTCAGCTTAGTCAATGGAAGAGTCAACTTAAAGAAATTCTTGACAAAGCGACGGTAATACCCTACTAAGCCAAAGAAACTACGAACCTTAGACACAGTTGTTGGTCTAGGCCACTACTTCACTGCCTCAATCTTACTTGGATCTATGTGAATACCTTTTTGGGAAATTACATGCCCCAAGAATGTTACTTGACTCATCCAAAATTCGCATTTTGAGAACTTAGCATATAACTGATGTTCCCTCAAAGTCTGTGGCACTGTTCTCAAATTTTCTGCATGATCCTCTAGACTTTTGGAATAAACCAGAATGTCATCAATGAAGACGATCATGAATCTATTAAGGAAAGGTTTGAACACCCAGTTCATAAGATCCATAAATACTACTAGTGCATTAGTCAGACCCAAATGACATTACGAGAAATTCATAATGCCCATATTGTGTTCGGAAGGCAGTTTTGGGTATGTCTTTCTCGTTAATATTCAGTTGATGGTAACTAGATCTTAAATCAATCTTTGAGAAGTATAGTGCCTCTTGAAGCTGGTCAAACAAGTCATCAATTCTTGGTAAAGGATATTTATTCTTTATCATGACTTTGTTTAACTGTCGGTAATCTATGTACAATCTTAGAGAGCTATCTTTCTTCCTCACAAAGAGTACCAGAGCACCCCAAGGTGAAAAACTTGGGAGGGAAAACCCCTTATCTAGCAAGTTTTGTAATTGCTCTTTAAGCTCTTTCAACTCTGTAGGTGCTGTACGGTAAGGAGGAATTGAAATTGGTCAAGTTTCCAGAACCAATTCAATATTAAACTCAATATCCCTCTCCGGTGGTAAACTAGGTAGATTTTCTGGAAATACATTTGAGAATTCACTAACTACAAGTATATGTTCAAGACTTCATTCCTTCTTGTCTGTATCTTTGATAAAGGCCAAATATCCATGACAACCTTTTCATAACAGACACTGGGTGATTAACATAGATATCATGAAATTATGTCCCCCTGGCATACTAAAAGAAACGGTTTTGTCATAACAATTCAAGGTAGCATGGCATGAGGATAACCAGTCCATGCCTAAGATCACATCAAAGTCTGTCATATTAAGAAGCATGAGGTCTACCTCTGTCTCTATGTCTCTAACAGTTATTTTACAAGAACAAAATCTTGATCTAACTACTAGGGCTGCCTCTATTTGTGTGGCTACAAAAAATAAATTATCCAGTATAACTGGCTCAGACTCGAACCTCTTAGCTAATAGTAGTGACACATACGAATGTGTAGAACTAGGATCAAACAATACATGTGCAGCTAGAGCGCCAACTAATAAAGTACTTGTAACAATGACATTGGATTATTGGGCAACTTGTCGGGTTAAGGCATACATACTGGCTATTCCTCTACTAGCTATCTGCTGCCCACGACCTCCTTAGCTTATGCTAGAGCCTCTCCCAAAGCTACCTCCAGTAGAAGAGGTTGTGCACGAGTGACTGGAGCAACTCCCGATTATGTGTGGGATGGAAGAACAGATGCCAGACCAGATCTAGAAATAAGTTGAGGGTATTCCCTCCTAAAGTGCCCTTCTTGTCTGCAAAGAAAATAACTTGATGTTCCTATCTTCCTTAGGTACTCTCTAAAATAAAATTTTCCACACTCAGGACATTGAGGCTTCACTCTTCCTACTTGAAAACCACCCCTGTTTGAAGAACTATAACCACTTCTATATTCCAAGCGGGGCTTAGCTACATTAGCTATGGAGAATGTGGGTTTAGACAATGCAGCCGGAGCATACTGTGAAGTGGTGGGAGGCTTCGAGGCCCCGAGTTCCCTTATTGGTTAAAATACCTCCCGTCTCTAGACCTCTTTTTGTTTTTAAACTCTTCCTTCTTGTTCACCTCTTTTCCATTCTACGTGCAGTATCGACAGTGGCAGAATAAGAGTTTTAATTAATCATATTCAGACCCACCTGCGAATAAAGAAAATTACAAAGGCCCTCTACAAACTTCTTTACGTTAGCCTCTTCAGTAGGCACCATTTATAGAGCATATTCTGCCAACTTAATAAATTGAGCATTGTACTTATCTACTGATATGGGTCTGTGTTTCAAGTACAAAAAATCCCTTACTCTAGATGATCAGACACTTTTTGGAAGGAATTTATTAATAGCTATTTTCTGAAATTCCACCCATTTAATAATGGTGCACCTTAGGTTCTCCCACACTTTCAGGCCTTCCACTATTTACTGGCTCTCCCTTTTAGCTGAAAGGAGACAATCTCTACTCTCCGTATATCAGAACACCCCAAAGCATCACAAATTGCTTCGCAATCATCTAGAAATCGTTGTGAGTCCTTATTGGGATCTTTGCCAGTGAAAATGAGTGGCATCATCTTCAGGAATTCAGATATTTTCACATCTTTAACTGAGTTTCCTCTAGCTTGTTTAATCTCAATAACAAGAAGATCCTTTGGTGGATCAACAGGCAGTGCTCATTCTCCCTGTCTTTCTTCTATACGATCTAACCGATCATTCATTAGGTTGAACATTTGCATGACAATAGGGGCATCAATCTATGAGGCGACTCCAGCTCCCTCTGCCCGGCCACCAGTTGAACCTTTAATATTCGGAGCATGTGAATTATTTGCATGGTCAGAAGGGTTATCCTACGTATTAACTGATGGAATTAAGGTCCTCCTTGAGCCTATATGCTCATTATAATTTGAGGATTCCTCTGACATCATAGAATCAAAAGTCTACACAGAGAACAAATACTTCTCAGATCAAAGAAGATTACCTTATATTAACCCATCAAGGAATAAGTTACAAAAACAAAAGACACTATACTCTATAAGGTCTTTTATGAAATCTAATCCCATAGTCATGTCGCTGCTTGCAACAATGGGGAAGGGCCCGTAAAGAACACTTTGCTCTGTAATCTATAGGGGACCTAAAAACTAAGCTCTAATACCAAAATTGTCGCATCCCAATTTTGGACATATAAGTAATTCTATAAACTCGAGGGTGTACCTCTATAGTACCTCATAAAATCTCTCAATAGTACTAAAGTCCACAGCTATGCAAACATAAATTTTCTAAGAAAGAGATTTTTGAATAAATATATAAAGACTTCAACATAGTAAAACAGTAAATACAAGCCAAATATCATATAGGGTGATACAATTTTCTAAGCCTAGGTGACCTATAGAGATTACAGAGCATTTCCTAAGCTTTTGGATTCGTAAGCCTCCAGACAACGTGGAAAGTATCCTTAAGGAATACTATTCCTCTTGCATATTTCCTTCATTTTCACCTACTGTATCTAAAAAAAATATTTATAGAGAGTGTGAGTTCATCAAAACGCAGTGAGTAAATGACAGTGCAATAATAAATATATCACAAGTACAAATACCATAATCATTATCACAATAGGAACAATTATATTCATGTTTAGGGTTTCTATACCTTTGTATTCGGTTTATGTTCAGGGATTCAATTCTCATTATATTCATGTTCACAACCATTACATACATTGGTATCTTGGGGGATCAAGCCCTCAACTATTCCATGTGTATAATTATATACATTATTATCTTGGGTCAAATCCTTAACCATTCCATGTGTATATTTGCATGCATTGGTATCTTGGGTCAAGCCCTTAACCATTTCATATGTATATTTTCAATCATAATTTTCATCAACATAACAATAAATTCATTATCTAGCTATCATCATTAAATATGAAATCTAATTGTGATATGAGGTGGGATTTATATTGTACTTAGAATAAAAGTAAATAAAATTAGTTAGCAAGGTCATCTACTCATATAGATTCCATATCCAAGTCACTTTTCTGAGTTGCTACAGAGAAGAGCATGTAGCTGGATTTTAGGTTCTGCTATAGAGATTTTCACGAGAATCAGATATAAAAGGTCAAGGTTGCTTTTGTACAAAACACTATTCATATATATGATCACTATTTATACATATGAATACTATTTATGTCTCATAAATACTATTTATGTCTTACGAATACTATTCATACATACATATACCATTCGTACATATAGATACTATTTATACATATAGATACTATTCATATAAGGAATATCGAACATAAGCCATAAAAAATTACACAAGGAAAGTTCCTAAGAAAGGGAGGTGGGTCATTATGGACACTCTCAAGTACCAAATCTTTCTTTAGTTAGACCTTTCCTAGGTATGTATTCTTTACAATTTTATACTCTATTCCAATAATCAGAAAATAATTCTCAAGCAGTTGAGGATAATTCTTTTCTGATGTGGAGGATCAGCTAAAGCCACAACCACAGAGCATACTAAGAATTTAACTTCTAAATATTTACAAGAATTTAAAGAAGCATAATATCCTTACCTTGGATCTAGACTAAGAAGGAAAGATCTAGAATTTCAGAGCCTTAACATTGGAGCAAGAGAAGTTTTGAGGAGAAGAAAGAAGAGAAACTGAAGGTGTAAGTTTAGAAGTAAAATGGAATGATCTATTTATAGGAGAAGTCAAGGTACTATGCGCTAATAAAATATTCATTTCACTATGTGCTTTAATAATTCAATTTACTATGCCCTAATAATTTAGTTTAGCACTATGCATTTTATTGTGCAATCATAAGCCGGCTGAGTTATTAGTTACTACTGGGAAATGAAGGGAAAATTATCCTTTTTACTAAACCTTTAAGTTTCTTTTTAGTTTTGTCCTTTTCAATTTAGTCCCTAAGGGGATTTTCTCATATAAAACGTTATTTTTCTCCCAATTTCTTTCAGATTCCTCTTATGCTCAGGCCATATTTTATCCATGGGATAAATTTCATATCATAACATCCATTATACCCCACAATTTATGTAATTTATAAATGAAAATCTGTATTTTTAATAATATACACAAACAAGCATACAAAAATTAAAGAGATAGGGAAATTATTTTCTCCAAAATAAATTTATCGTAATTCTTAAATACTTATAACTTTAAAATATAGCGGGTATTACAACTTGACTCAACCATCGAGTCTCAGGTATATTTATCTGTCAGGTGTTATGATCTGTTGAAATGAAATGTACTCACTTCATTTCTTTTGGCAGGATAAAGAATCTATTCTTGAGCACTTATTTTTGCCTGCAATATCTAACAAACCAGACCTTCAAACCCAAAGACTATGATCCCTGACAAAAATTTGTTTTTACATTGAGCATATATACTATCTTTCACAAATTTGTTTTTAAATTTGTTTCAGGTCTAGGTCAAGAGGTCTTGAGCCCGATTGCCGAATAATCTGTCGGGACTCTTTAGGGTGAAGCTCCCATTGCTACAACAGTTTCGGTAGCTGAGGAATCCAACAGAGCTTTCCAAGAAGTATCAGTCATGAAACATCTGCCGAAATCCTTTAGGTTGAAGCTTCACATGTTGGAACTTTCCAAGTGGAAGTTCTAGCAACACCACTTGGCCCTGAATAGCCTGTCAGATTACCTCAAGAAAGGCTCACTATTGACACAACTGATGCTTTTCTGGCCAACAAACCGGTAGTTGTTGATTCTTCATCTCCACAACCTCCACTTTTTGAGGAACACAGGTAGGATCTTGTTTCCTTCAATTCCCAATAGTCCGACCAAAGTCATACCACTATCAACCTGCCTTCACAGGATGATCCGCTACTTGTGATTAGGGATAATTTTGACATGGAAGATTTAATGGCTAATGTCCTTCTTAGGATCTACCACTGATTCACCTAACAGATCAAGTGAGACATTCTGCTCGTCTAAGTACTGGCAATTTGGATCTAGACGCAATAATAAGTCTTTTGTCGAGTGACCCAATTCTTTCAGTCTCTTTGGCTTCAGAGAAGTTTTTGACAAATTTGAAGGTCGATGAACTATTGAAAGAGTTGAAGAACTTTTTGGATTATTCCTTCGAGGCTTTTGCATCTGATGAATCCCTGAGAAGCAAAGCTCAAGTTATTTTGGATAAACTCGAACCAGTAAGGTTAGAGCTCCCTATCTCCTGTTAGAACCTTTACTCAAATTTTAAAGGTTTTATTGACAACTTATCTGACGAAGTTTCTACTTTCAATCGTATCATTTCTTCTTATAAAGTGGAAATGTCAGAAAGAGAAATCATCTTAGCTAGTTACGAGACATAAAGGCTGACAGAGATTGGCAGGAAGAGAAAATAGCTAAATGTAAAGAGAGTTGGGGCCGCGTTAATCACAGCATTGCCATATCAAGGCAATTGCTCAACGAGCTAGAAAAAAGGATCAAAGAAGCCAAAGAAGAATTGGCGTCACTTGAGAAGACAAGAGATAGAATTAACAATAATATAGCTGAATGCTCAGTCGTAGATACTACGATTACCGAGTCGCCTAGAATTGAATTCGTGGCAACTTGCAGTATAGTAGTCATCCCAGGTCATTATCACTCTTGGAGCCTTGCTTCTAAATTGCCTAATTAATTGTTCTTACACTAATCTACCCTAATTAACTATAATTAGCTACTGATTAACTACTTAATTACCATGGGGTGAGTGCATAATTAAAGATTAAAACATAAACTAAAGCTAGTAGAGCATAGAACGCGAAGCAAAATAGAATCTAAAATACATAACATAATAGAAACTAAATTACAGAATAATAGAGATGCAATCAGTCATGGAATCCCTAGAGTTACAACTACCATCATTCTGATCTTTAAATTAATTCTAGTTGTATTCTATCAATTGGTCATCAACTAAGATTCCTAGAAAACCTTCCAGAAATGGATTTCTTTTAACCCCATAAAGCCCTAACCAAATCAAGTTAGATAATCATCTAAGCAAGCCATTGCTATTCTACTTGCTACACTAACTGGTAATAACAAGAAAACATCTCAGATTCATGCATTTAAACTAGTAATTATGTTTATATAGGTCTGACAAGAACTTAAACAAACATAAAAACAGAGATGAAAGGCAAGAACAGAAATGAAACAGAATTATCAATAGGAAAACTTATCTGATTGCTCAAGAATTCAGGTTACAAGCTCTAAATGATTCATGGTCTGATTACATAAGAGTTTTAGCCTTCCATGAAGGCCAAAATACAAAAAAACAAAGGAGAAAATGGGGAAGGGGGTAGACTTACGAATTTCTATAGAAGTGGAAGAAGAATATCTTTTCAACAAGAAAAAAATGGAGTTCTGAAGGTCCTTTGTAGTCCAGCCAGGAGAGAGGACGAAATTTTCCTTCTTGTTTGACTTAAGGTGCTATCCCTTTCCTTTTAATTTCTGTTGATACCTTTTTTGGTTTCTGCTGATACTGTTGTTACCTTTCTGCTAGTTCTGCTGCACCTTTCTGGTTGCTATTTAAAGCAAAAGATGTTGTTTACTATGCTAGAAAAGTGCAAAAAAGTGGGCCCCATTGGACCAGTCAGCCCTAGTCAACTCCAGTCAGCTGCCATGTCATCAATTTTGTCTATGTGGCATCCAACAGCAAAGTTTACTCTCCAATAGTTAAATCTACAAATTAAACATAAGGATTAATGGATCTCTAATCAATTAAGCTCATAAAATTATGAAATTAAGACATATTAGTTCTATAATTATTTTAGATCCAATGATTACCAAAATCTAATATAATTGGAGAGTTGGCAACATTAAAATGGCAATAGGACTAAGATAGGAACTAAATTATATATAAAAATGCCCGATATCACTTGGCAAAATGGGAGAAGATTAATGAAAATGCTACGACCATTGCGATCAGAGCCCAATCACTTGTTGAGAATATTAAACTTTTAGAGGTTGACTACATGACAACCCATGTTAAAAAAGGAAACCTTGGCTTTTGTTTAGGACCCGCTTCATCAAATGTAGTAGTCCTCTGACAAATTGATGTATTGTCCCTTTTTTTAATCTAGCCAATTTTATTCATCCCATTTTTTTTATATTCGACAATGTAATGCAAATCTTATTGCAATAAAGGTTCATTCAATTTTTACTTCACACATTGTCGCCTATATGGCTTTAAGTACTTGCCATTGATTTACTTTACTTTTATCCCAGTGCTAACTTCGTTGAGAGCATAAGCATTTCCTGAAAATACTTGTGTAACTATAAATGGTCCTTCCCATTTTGGCGACCATTTACCATGTTCTCGACAACTTTTCTCAATAGGCAAAATTACCTTCTATACGAAATTGCCTAAGTTGAAAGCTTTGAATTTAACTCGACAGTCATAAAATTTTGCGATTTGTTCCTTTTGTAGAATTAAATTTTCTAAAACAATTAATCTTTCATCTGTCAACTAGTTCAATTTGTCGAACATTGAATCCCAATAACTTTCAACTGGTAATTCGACTTGTTGTTTAATGTAAATCAATTGGAGATTGATCTCGACAGGTAGAATAGCATCATGACCATAGACTAATTTATATGGCGATGTGCTTGTTTATTCTCTTGGCGAGTTTCTATATGCCTATAGAATCTGATCAAGGGTATTATGCCAGTTTCTAGGTTGTCGACCAATATACTTTTTTATTAGGCTTATAAGAATTTTTTTAATGGCTTCAACTTAGCCACTTGCCTACGCATAAGTGTCGACATAATTAACTTTAGCTTCCTATAATTAGCATATTCGACAATTCTCCATCCAGTGAAGACGGTTCCTTGATCGGTTGTCAAAGTTTGAGGTATCCCAAATCTGCAAATGATGTGATTTTCAATGAAGTTAATCACATCTTGTTGGGTGTCATCTTTTAACGCAATCGCTTCGACTCACTTGGTGAAGTAGTCAACTCCAACTAAAATGTATCTATACCCTTTTGACGAAGGAGGGTGTATCTGGCCAATTAAGTCTAAAGCCCATCCTCGAAATGGCCAAGGTTTAACAATCCAATGTAGCTCACTGCTGGAATGTTTTGTATGTGGCCATCTCTTTGACATTCTTCACAAGACTTAGCAAACATTATACAATCCTTAACTAATATTGGCCAATAAAATCTTTATTGTCGAAGGATCCACTTCATTTTTTCAGTTGTTTGATGAGCTCCATAAATGCCTTCATGGACTTTCAACAAGGCAATATATGTCTCTAGCTCACTCAAGCATTCTTCTAACTGCCCATCGACAATCTTCCTATATAATTGTCTACTTGACAGTACAAAATTTAATGCCTGTATTTGAGTTTCTGTTCTAAGTCAGAACTCGGGTTTTCTAAGTATGAAATGATTATTTTTCTCCAATCATTATTTTTATGGATGTCGTTTTGTAACTCATCTCTTTCTTTTAAAGGATATAAAAGTTCTCTGATTTCTATTAAATCTGATAAACCCTTTTGAGAAATTTTGTATCCAGAAGCTATTTGAGCTAAATCATTAGCTTCTTTGCTTGACCCTTTAGGAATGTGTTTGACAATTACTTTGTCAAACTTTTTCATTAACTTACTCGCTACAGCACAATATTTTATCAAATTTTGATTAACATATTTGTATTTCCGAGTAAGTTGTTTAACGACTAACTAGGAATCTCCAAGTATATGCACCCTTTGTGCTTTCATTTGACAAAGTATTTCTAACCTAACAATTAAAGCTTATACTCAGCCTCATTGTTAGAACAAGAATACTTAATTTCAAACATAAGTTTAGTTGGAATTCCCTGAGGGTTACCTCCATTTTTGTGCCTTGAACCGTTGAAATAAAGATACCAAGGTTTTAATCTGACAAAATTTATGTCCTTATCAACGTCTAAACCAAGATGGTTGACTAAAAAGTCAGCCAATGCTTGGCCTTTAATGGCTTTCGCTGGAACATATTGTAAAGAAAATTCTGACAATGCAATCCATTGAGAACATGTTTAAATAACATAAATTTTATTATATAGGTCTTCGACACGAAAAATACATTACAAGGCATCATATAATATTTCAGCTTGGTACAAGACAAATACAAAGATAAGCATAACTTTTCGATTGCACTATTTCTTGTTTCTGCATTATTTAAGACTCGACTAAGGTAGTAAATGGCTTTCTCGACACTATTCTCATCATCTTGAGCCAGTAAACATCCTATCATTTCCTCGGAAGCTAAAATATATAACTTCAGTGACTGTCATGGTATTGGTGACATCATAACCAGAGCATTTATCAAATAATGCTTAATTTGATCAAAAGTATCCTAGTGACAAAGCTCCTAGATAAACTCTTGCTCTGCTTTCAGCTTGACCAAAGGTGAAAAGACTCTGGTCCTACTCGACAAATTGGATATAAACCTTCTTAAGAAGTTCCCCTTTCCTAAGAAAGATTGTAGTTCTTTTTTATTTGTTGGTGCGGTGGTTCCAAAACTACTCTAGTTTTGTTCTTGTCTACTTCGATGCCTTTTTTATGGATAAAAATCCTAGAAATTTGGTAGCCGACACTCCAAAAGTGCATTTCTCTAAATTTATTTTAAGGTTGTTCTTTTACATTCTTTCAAATGCTTGCCTCAAATGTGTCAAGTGGTTTTGGTTGTCTTCCAACTTCACAATGACGTTGTCAATGTAAACCTCCATAAACTTCTGAATCACATCATGAAAGATGGTGTTCATAGCTCTTTGATAGGTGGCTCCTGTATTCTTTAAGTCGAAAAGCATGACAACCATTCATATGTCCCAATAGCTCTTGGACATCTGAAAGCAGTTTTCGACACATCCTCCTTGGCTATAAATATCTGATTATAACTTGCATGACCATCCATGCAACTTAAAATTTCATGCCTAGATGCGGCATCTACTAACAAATCTACTACAAGCATAGGATATTCATCTTTAGGAGTTGCCAGATTTAAATTCCTAAAATCAATGTATAATGCCCGTGAATTTTAAATTCACTTGATGAACATACTAATCTTATTATGTGTTCACATGTGAAATTTTGGGATTAATTTAAAATTTTGTGAAATTATGAAAAAATCTTGGATTTTCTAAATTTTGTTATCAGAAATTTCCAAGAAAATCCTAATTGAGGGACTTAATTGAAATTGATGATAATAATTTTTGGGACTTGTGTGAAACTATTAGACAAAGTGGAATTCTTGATTTATTTGGGAAAGAGAGTGATTTAGAAATTTTTATTTGTATAGCTCAAGGACTAAAATGAAAAGGGAGATTTAACCTATAGGAGTCTAGTAAAGGAATAAATTTTATTTGTGTGAATGATGGCCTTGTGTGACAAAGGAATGTTGGAAAGGATTTTGGGGTGTAAAATTGCCTAAGTGTGGGGAAGAGAAAATAAGACTCACGTGGGTGGCATTTAGTGATTAGTCTTGATGCCTTGGGGCATTTTTTGTCCATTTGGACTCAAATTACTTAAAAGGGTTTTTAAAAATCAGAATCCACCTCTTTTCTCTCCACATACACGAAATACACACACATATTTTTCTCCAAGACCCTTCTTCCTTCATCCCTCACTTCATATGAAAAATTTCTCCTTCTATCAAAGCTCTTCTTGGTAGTTTCTTTTGGAGGTTCAAATTCGTCCCTTTGAGGCTTAGAAGGAAGAAGGTGAGTGTATTTCTCCTTTCCCTTTGATTTGTCCATCTCTTGGCCCTAAATGTTCAAGGGTTAGGGTTCATCTTTGGGAGTTTCTAATTTTGGTTGGGGTTAATGTTGGCTTACTTTTTTTTTTCTTTTGTGTGTGATTGGAGAGGAAGGGAGAGGATAATAGGGAGGCAACTAGAACTGGAAACTATCCTTCCTTGCATATTGGAGAAGGGAAACATGATGGCAGCAAGGAGAGAAGGAAGTTGAGCAATCAAAAGGTAATGGAGAGTGCCACCCATGCTTGTTCTATGTAAAATTTATGATTTAAATTCTCTTTCTGTATTGCCCCTTGTAATGGATGCTTAATATGGATGTTTATCAACCTAAATGTGCTTGTGTGGGTTGTTGATTTGGAGTTAGTATATGTATAGATAGGTAATTGGTATATGAAAGTTCTGGTTGGAAATGTCAACGTTGAGCTTCTTGTGAAGATGAGATGGGTAGATTTTGTCTATATGCATCTAAAGGAAAATTTTGGAATCTGTGGCTAAGTTAGTGGGAGATGGTGGCTACTTTAATTGCAGAAATAGTGATGATTAGGCCAAAAGAATTTCTATCTTGATTTGGTAGCCAAAACTAGGAAGTTAGACAAGGATTGTATTATGGAATTGAGGTGCTTAAGTGAGTTGCTGTCATTTTTGCTGCTATGGAAGCTTAGCTTAATTAAACCACTAAATGAGCTCCAATTGATTTGAAACTCGATATCCCACTTGTATTGATACTATGGAACATGCTTGAAAAGGTTTATTGGAATCCAACTCTATTAAACCACCCAATTTCTCTTAATTAGCTTAGTTGCGCAAAATCAGAATTCTTTTCTGAAGGTGTAGTTTCTAAGATAGAAATACTTCCAAACAAAGTCATTTTGGCTTGAAATTTTTATGATGCATTCCTTGGCATGTGTAGTTATGGATTGGATAGTTTCATAGTGTTTGGGAATCAATTACTAAGCCAAATAATTGGGAAACCGAAACCACTTCAGAAATGAAACAACTCTGACCAGTTTCACTCAAGGCTAGGTTATACTGTTCAAAAGGTCAAATTTGGCTTTGAAATTTTTACGGTAGGGTGTCATAACATTAAATTACATGTTTGCCAAGTTTCAAGGTCTTTTAAATTACTTTGTTTCGTCAAATGAGCATAGGAACAGCACTTGTTCAGTGCAGGGGAGAATTTATGCAGCTTTGGAAATTTGTTTGGTTTTAGTAGTTAAAGGCCTCCTTTTGACCTGAAATTTTTGTGCCATTTATTCAAGATATAAATTTAATGATATGGGAAATTTCATGGGATTTGGAATTGTTTTGGTGGGCCAAATGCTTGCAAAACCGTGACTGTAGAAGCTACAGAGGCAGTCTGGGCAGCAGCTGCGTTTTAGTGATTTGAGGGGGAAAATCAAAGTATTTTCTTTTGAAATTTTTATCTAAGATTCTAGACACATTAAGGATCTCGTCTACCAAATTTCATGAATTTTGGACTTGTGATGGTTGTCCACTAAATTCACAAAATTCAGGGTTTGGAAATTGGTCTTAATCTGAGCATGTGGAGAAATTAATTGTTTTAAAAGGGCTTACCCCTAAGTTGAGTAGCAAAAGGGTAGATAATACATAAGGCGGCATCGTCATGTCTTTTAACTAAATAGTAAGTTCTTCAAATGATATTTTTAAAAGGGAAAATCTTTCTCTTCAATTTAAACTATCATTCTAAGCGTTTGATACCCTATGAATGTTTGGACCTTGGTAATTCAGGATAGTGAAACAATTAATCTTGTACGAACAAGAATGGCAAGTTACTTTATTCTTGTCACTTGTTACCATTTTATATGTATGGAAAATCATTACCCTTCCTAATGTTTAGGCCAATTTCATATGCACATATATATAAGTGTGTGTGAGTTAAGGGAGTTGCCAATACTATATTGTAGGATGCATGTAAGTGAGTGTTAAATGCCACTTTCACTTATCTTGTATGATGTGGTCATAATTATTTTACTAATGTTCTATGAATAATTGATGTTGTATATTCGGAATCATCTTATATGAAAGGTGAACGTTTGAAGTACAATTTCATGTAAGGAATTGAATTCTTTGCTTCTTGTTTAGAAATGAAACCTCTATTGGTATTTTGATTGAGGCCCGGGTTAAGCTTGGCTCCCAAGGGGCAAATGAATTATGATGGCAATGTGAGGCCCGAGCCGAGCTTGGCTCCTAAGGGGCAAATTATTATTTATAGTCTCTGTTCTAAAATGATGGACGAGATCCCATTAATTATTTTAGTCTATGTCCTTGAATGGTAGACGAGATCCTATTTAATTATTTATAGTCTCTGTCCTAGAACGGTAGACAAGACCCCATTAATTATTTATAGTCTCTGTCCTGGAGCGATGGACGAGACCCCATTTAATTATTTATAGTCTCTATCCTGGAACAGTGGACGAGACCCTATTTAATCATTTATAGTCTCTGTCCTGGAACGGTGGATGAGACTTCATTTAT
Organism: Biancaea sappan; assembly: GCA_037074585.1. Lineage (NCBI taxonomy): Eukaryota > Viridiplantae > Streptophyta > Magnoliopsida > Fabales > Fabaceae > Biancaea > Biancaea sappan. The sequence continues at coordinate 31,650,242 of CM073493.1, forward strand.
TTAATCATTGTCAATGTCTTGGAATGGTGGATAGTATCTTTTTGTGTCCTAAATTGGTGAACATTATTGAGATCATAAAAATGTGTGCTTATTGGTGAGTGTTACCTTTGTGGGCTTTAGTCTTGATTATACATATAAATAAGTTACATCTTATAAATTGATGTATTCCGAATAAAGGTGCCATACTTGTTTGCAGGTATTAGTATAAAACATCGGGCTAAGCCTCTAGCCATTGGTCTTAACCTTGTTTGGTATCTGTGCTGTTATGGGTTGTCTTTGTCTAATTGTTTAGTCTTATAGTGAACAGTTATATTGGTGCAAGAATAACTATGGATGGGACCTAATCTAAGGTTCCACCATTGTAAGTGGTACACAGGTTTCCTTTTAAATTTCTAGTTGTTATTCCTTGCTGAGTATTTTTATACTCATCTCTTCCTTTGGTGTACCCCTTGTAAGTTCTGCATTAGCAGACGAGCCTTCGTATAAGAAGTAGTGAAGTCTCTGATTCTATATTCCTATCTTGGAATGCTGGTATGTTTTCTAGTTGGGGTTTTTAAGTCGCTCTGTAGTAAGATAGAACACCTAGGAAATCTTGTGTTGGTTGTAATAAGGGACTTGTACATATTTTATTTCTCTACATATTAAGGCTTGAGGTTAGGCTTACAGCGGTGGATAGAGTCTACTTTCGTGTCGATCATGTTCCCAAATTAGGGCGTGACACAATGCATACCCTCAACTTGCCATTTTTCTTAAGAACTGGAACTACATTAGAAAGCTATTCAATAAACCTGGTAGTTCTGATAAACTTAGCTTTGAGTAGCCTTTCAACCTCTTCTTTGATTTTTAGCACCACTTCAATAGCAAATCTCCTATTTGCCTATTTGATAGGTCTGTATCCTTCTATGAGTGGTAGTCTGTGTTCGACAAGGTCTCTACTTAAACCAGGCATTTCATTGTAATCATGGGCGAAGCAATCTCTACATTCAGAAATGAGCATGACAAGTTTTTCTTTGAACTCCTTTGGCATAAATGCACTTATAAAAATAGATCTTTTATTCTCTTCAGTGCCTAAGTTCACTTCTTCCAAAAGATCTTCTGGTTTGACATTTATCTTTTCATCAGGCCTTTTCTCAAATCCCAAAGGACCATCATCAATAATATAGTCTAACAACATGCCTTATGTTGTATTGACTACTTTGTTCGCCAGATATGCTGACAATCTATCTAATTGAGTCTTAAGACTCATGGCTGTCACTTAGCCAATTTTCATCGGTCTTATCTATCAATTTGACACTAAATTGATCTATTAAACAGATTTCTAAAGCATCTTTGTTAATCACCCCATCCTCTGTCACGATTGGTTTGAAATTTAGGCGTAAATCCTGAAATTGACTTGGAGTTGCTATAAGAACATGGACTATTATTTGCTTCAATGACCTCTGCTTGTCCTTCACTATTTCAAAGGATCAATTTCTGGTGCATAGTCGACAAGATAGCTCTGATGGCATGGATCCAATCTTTTCCTAAAAGTATGTTGTAACTAGACTTAGAGGGAATTACCATAAAGAGGTAGCCCTTTCAATTAATTCGACACAGATGTTTAGCATTACTATTCTATCAAAAGGAGAAGATTTGCCACTAAAATCAGTGACAATTTAATTAGACTCATCTTTCCCAAGCCTTTTAAATATGGCTCTTAGTATCAAATTGATGGTAGCTCCGCCATCTACTAGGATCTTGTTTATAGGATTTCCTTCTACTGAGGCCTTAATATGCAGAAGGCGTAAGTGTGCCTTTTGCACGTCAGTTGGTTTCTCTAACTTGGCAAAATTATCAAGTCCTGCATCCCAATCATCTCTTAAATTGTCAAATCCTGACTGTATATTGTCTTCTACAAATAACCAATCATCCATCAAATCTTTAAGTTCCTCCTCATTCTCCCTGACATAAATCTCATAATGAGCTTCATATTCTAACATATCATGAAGATAAGATTTTGACCCATGTTGACAGGGTATTCACCCACATTTTCCTTCTCTTCGACGTCTTCATCTTTAACATCTTTGAATTTTCCTTCAATTGGGTCCCAATCATCTTCATCCATGAATAAACCAAATTCATCCATAGATGGCCCAAGCTTGAAGTAATCTTTGACCACTGGACAATCATTAGATCCCGCTTCCGACATAATTGTACCCATAGACATGATCGCATCATCTAAATCCATGTTAAAGTCTAGATTGAATTTTTTGTCATCATTGACTAATGAGTCTTTAGGATCATTAAGGGCTTCGATAATCTTGTCAATAGACAAATCCATGTCGGTTGCATGACATTCAGGTTTGAACTCGATGAGTTCCCCTCTTATTTAACTTTAGATAAAGTTTCTCTCTTTTGGTCCATGTCAGTTATGGGATCCTCCAAGACTGCCTTGACTTCTTTGTGAGACCAGTCCTTAAAGTCTATCCCTTTTAGTTCTACCATGGCCATTTGTTTTCCCTTATCACGTCTGGCCTTTTTATTCTTGATCAGCCCGACTGGCCAACTTTTCTTGGGAAGAGAGAGAAGTATATTCTTATCAACGTCTGATCTTGGAGATGCCAACTGCATTGATTTTCTAACCTTTGCAATCTCTGCCTCAAGCCATGCACTCAAAAGATTTGGTTGTAATTGTGCACTCTCCTCTTGTGGTTTAGAGGTCTATTGTTGAATTACCTCAACATTCTGAGCTGCTAGCTTGGTCTCGACTACGAAAAATTTTTTGCTCGAACCTGATGGTTCCTTTTTGATTTGAAGTGCATCTACCAAAGCTCTTCTTTTCTGTGCTTTTCTATATCTTTGTAACCTTCTTTTCTGGCTGTTTGACAACGGTCAGCTAGATGTTCCAGGATCTCTTTGACCAAATGGCATTATTTTGCCATGTCGATAATCTTCATTCCAGAAAGGTTGATTCTTTTGGAATCTACTCTTCCTAGCACAATCTTTATTTGCCATTGCAGAGTTTTTATACCATTGGCCAATCTTCACATTTGCAGGTAGCACTCATGTTTTGATATGTCGGATATAGTCTTAGGAACTTAGCTTATTACTCTTGATTGACTCCTTCAATTTTTTAGTCCACCAACCATTAAAATTTGGCCTATTTGAGTGATACAACCGAGATCTCAGCGTAGAGGATGGCGTCTGTCGAGAATTTTTCTTACAAAATTTCTCTTTCTTCTGATTGTTGAGTAATCATGCATTAGCCATTACTTTTCAATGAGATTCTATGGCCTCTGGATCATATAAGTGAACACACCAAGGGTATATCTTGATTACCACTTTGTCTCTCTTTCTAGACATAAACTCTTCATATGTCTCCTTTGACTTTTGATAAATATCAAAATTATCAAAATTGTCGATCATAGGATCATCACTGTTATGCAACTTATCTGAGTTTATTTCATCATTCATCTTTCCTTTTCCATTTGCGTCAACTATGCCAATATTCAAAGGAATTTGGCTGTTAATCTCAGCAACATTTGTCTGAAAGAATCCGTGTCAACCTTCATATCTGCCTTTTTATCATCAAACCTTAATCTTCCTTCTGTCAAAGCCTTCTAAATTAAGTCCCTAAAATGTACACATTTGTTAGTCACATGACCAAAAACATTATGAAATTTACAATATTTTCGGTCTTTAATTTCATCAGGCTTTAACAGCCTATAAGTACTCGACAATTTTATTTATTTTTCTTTTAACAAAATATTAAAAATTTGTTTGGCTTTCGTTATATCAAACATATACACTTTTCTATTGACATAGCTCATCTTTCCTTTGGCTCTCATTGGCTTTATAGCCTGACAAGTGAAGGGAGGTCCATTTTTTAGCTTGACAAGATTTATATCACACTCAGTGTTTTCTACCTCTTTGTCAGATATTTCCATCCCGACATAGTTTACTTTTTTCCTTTTGAGGAATTTCTTTTGTTTTTACATTTTTTCAGTTTTCAACTACTCTATTTGTCGAACTTTGCCCCCCAATTGGACAAGGTCAACTAAATGTTGGTTTACAAGCTTCTTTCTGATATAATAATCTAGGCCTCCAATAGCCATTTTGACAATTTTAGCTTCAAGAATTGGAGTAAAACACCTATTCCTTATCTGCCTAAATGTTGCCAAATAATCCTCAACAGATTCGTTGTATAACCTTTTAATATTGAACAAATCTATCAAACTAACTTTCAGATCTCCTTTGAAGAATTGGTTATGGAAATTTCTTTCCATTTGTGCCTACGAATGAATAGAATTTGGCCTCAATGTCGAGAACCATGAGAAGGCATTCTTTGTTAGTGAGCTAGGAAAGAATCTCATTTTAAGTCCTTCATCTTTCGTTAGATCTCCCATCTCAATTGTATACCGTGCGATATACTTGACGGTTGATTCACCACTTTCTCTAGTAAACTTGGATAATTTAGGTACCTTAACCACTACTCTAGGCAATTCTGCCTGTTGAACCTAGTTAGGGAACGCTGAAGCAAAATAAGACTGATTAGTATAGCCTATGTTGAAACTAAATCTATTAAGGACATGTTTGATGACTTGGTTTACATTATGTTGAACTTGATTCCCTACAAGATTTTGTCGGAACTCTCTCACAGCATTATTTACTTGTGGTTCATTCTGACGCAACATTTGTACTTGACCATGTCTCATTGAGGTGGAGGTTGGTCTTGTTGGTTCTGGCCCTGATCTTGAGCCATAATCACTTGTTCTTGTTGAGCATTCTCAGGTACAACAATCCCTAAGGCCTTAGTTAGTCTACCCATTTGTAGTGCTAGCGTATTACACTCATTATTTGTATTTTCCATTAAGGGCTTGAGCACAACACCTATTTGTTGTGTCAACATGTTTACCATTGCATTATTGCTTTCGTCTATTTGTTGTCGAATGTTAGCCATGAACTCACAGTAGACATAGTGCCAGTATTCGGCATATCTCTTGACATATTCGAGAAAACATGTCCCAAATTCAGCTTTCTTGTCGAAACACAGTAGGAGTGCTTGTTCCTATCACATTTGCCAATGCATAACTTACTGCTTGGCTTTGAGTCATTTGACACAAAGGATTGGTTAATTAATTTCCAATCCCAAGTTGAGTCATTACAAGAGGACATACCCCTGAGGCAATCCATATTGAGGTGTAAACCTTATTGTTTGATTGCCTACTGGGCTTGGCAAAACTGGTGTTGTCCCAGACATTTGTTCCAAAATAGGAAAGGGATACATTTAGCACAATGTCTGTAGGATTAGAAATTATTGCAACTAGTACATTTATCTTGTTTACAGTAGTTGGTGAACTTGTCACTTGATTAGCTTCGTTTGCATTACTCATGATGTCAGAATTGTGAGTGTGAGAAGAATAAGGTATAAATTTACCACTTCTCAAATGCATACATAAAATGAGTTACTCTGAACTCGTCCCACCAGGCGTGCCAATATGTTTATAGGGTTTTTTGCTCTGACCGAGATTTGATAATAAATCTCTTATATGTCAACTTGTTTTTCAGTTAAAGGCCAAATCTGACAACAAATACTTGATTCTATCGAGAAAGATTGTGTTTCAAGAGTTATGTGACAAATACTTGATTCTATCGAGAAAGATTGTGTTTCAAGAGTTATGCGATAATCTCATTTATGAAAGTATGTCAAAAAAGATATTTACTTCTCAAAATAACGTGAGGCTTGAAATGCACTTCTTTGCAGAAAAGTTAAATAAAAACGGTAAAACCAAAAAGTAAGTACAGAAAGGAAATTGCATAATGTAAGCACAGAAAGGTAAATTGCATAAAGTAAAGAGTAGAAAGTAATCGATGGAATGTAAATTGCAGAAGGTTTAAAGTGTGGAATATAAATGAAAGTGAATAAATTGCTGGAAGATAAATGAAAGTGAAATAAATTACTGAAAGATAAAGGAGACCGAAATGGAAAAGAATTTGAATTTAAACTTGACTGAAATGTAAGGTGGAAAACATACTTTGATGTTGATCCTTTAATCTGCTCGTGTGAGATGTTAGAATTTTAATCAAGAGTTGCCAACCCCTTTTACAATGATTAAACAAGTATTTATAGGCAAATGACTGAAGTAACTGCCTATCTAACCATTTGCAATGTACATGACATTACATTTTATCAACATAACTACCCAAACCCACCCATGGAAATTTACAAGATCCAACAAAACTACCCTAGCCACTTGATGGTGGAGTAACTGTCTTTGATGGCTTTAAACTGACAAATACCCTTGCCTTCGACATTTGGCAAATCACATTTTCAAATGATAGACTTTCGTCTCTCGACATAGATGACTTGTTCAAACCATGTATTTGCTTGTCGAGTAATGAGCTTTTGACAATTTTGCTTTGTCATACACAAGTATTGTCACAAATATGTCTATCTAGCCCTTCCGTCGACTTCACCCTTGTCGAGTAATTGATCTTTGTCGAGTGGCTAGACTATTGCTTTGACATTTAGATAATCGGCACTAATTGATTACAATACTGAGGACGATTATTTGTCGATCAAGCAAACTTGGTCTAATAAATATATATATATATATATTATATATTTTTTAAAATAATCATCCAACAGTATTGTATCTAAGTTATCAACTTCCATTTCAACCACCAGTTTCAAACTTGCATCCATGGCCCTTTCATGAAGTCTAACGATGCAAATCATGAAATCCAATAATGCCACAAGTATGATAATAACCACATAGTTCTCAAAACGTCAAATTTACTCAATCAACATTATACTTCATTGTAATTTACCATATAAAATGTCATATATAAAGTGCAAAAGATAAATAAGAAATTAAGTAAAAACATATTCATATAGACTATTAAACGTGAAAAATGCATTCGAAAAATAATACATGCCTGATAATACTCAACCACATATTTCTCAAATATTGAGAAAATGAAGTCCTCAACAAATAATAACCAAGGTTATATATACTATATATACTAGTCTAGCTTAATTTAATTTTGTTTTTAGAGATTTTTAAAATAAAAATAGATTATACGAATTTTTAATAAATTTCAAAAATAATTTAAAAATTAACAAAAAGTTATTTAACTTCTTACAATTTCTTTTCTCTCAAATATGTTTTATCCCTTTCTTATATATGTAATTCCCTTTGTTATAAGATACTGCCTTTGCTTATATATATAATTCCCTTATATATAAATATCTTGTGGCATTTATATAAATAAGTAAAGAATCAAGAGGAAGTGTCAAAGACCATTTCAATTTAGAAGCTTAAGGTATTTAGTAAAATTTTATGATTTACTCTTTTAATGAATGATGTACTCTAATAGAAAATTAGTATGATTTACTCTTTTAAATCATTTTAATCTATGTAATAGAAAACTAGCAATTATATTATATAAATATAATTTCTTGTTAAACTTACCATTTTATCTCCTAATTTCTTTAAGGATGGAATATTTCTCGTGCTTAAAATTTACACTCCTCTTAAAAAAATGCAAAGTGTGAAACTCTAAATTTCGAAAATCAAACCCCTGTGAACCTTCACCTCACATCTTATCGCTAATAAAAGGGAAATAGAGCATGTAGGTTATGCTCTCTATAGAAAAATGTTTATGGTGACACTAGCAAAAGGTTAACAGCCTATTTGGTATGCATTCCACTGGCGAAAAAGGAAGAGGGAATTCCATCATTGTTCAGCTTTCTTGCATTTGGTACACGGTCTGCTATCATGTTTTGATGGAATGCATATTTTCGTTTTCCACTTTTTTTGTATGGATATTTTCCTTTGTTTGAGTAATGGAAAACTATAAATGGAAAGGAAAAGTGTAGCTTCAATCTAGTGTTGCCTTCTTTGACCTTTTGTTCCCTGTGCATTTCTGAAATATGTCCTTAGTTGCCCTCCTGTCCTCTATTTTCCACCGTCAGCGTCATATAGAAAAGTTAGATGAGGGTGAGTCTCGAATTCCAAGTCAGAGAGGGAGTAGGGAATGAAGAGGGAGAGAATGGAGAGATCAAGACCTCCAAACGAGAGAGTAGAGGGAGACGAGAAAAGCAAAGGGAGAACATAAAAAGTGGGGTGAGTGCTCGAATTCCAGATGAGACCAAGATCAAGACTGGAGAAGGAGAAAATGGAGAGACCGAGACCGAGACCTCCAGATAAGAGAAGCAGAGGAAGACAAGATCTCTAAATGAGAGAAGCAGAGGAAGACAAGAGATCTCCAAAAGAATTCGACACAGAGTTCTACTTTTCTTTTCTTTCTTCAAAACCAATTTTAAATCGGGGGTATTTGAGTAAATTTAGTCCACATATTCCTTTTCCTTTCCCTTAAAAAATGCATACTAAACAAAATAATATCTCTTTTCCTTTATTTTTTTCATCCCATACGAAAGAACTTTTTTCCTTTTTCTCTCTTCCTTTTTCCTTTCCTTTTTCCTTTCCATCAAAATTTTTTTCTACATACCAAACACACTAAAAAACTACTTCCTTAAACATGTTTGCAGAAACAAAACCATAAGCAAATTTATATATTTATTTTTAGTTTGAATCCAAAGCAAGGCACGGGGTATATCTGTGGATATTTGATTTATACTAAAAGATCAAGAGCGACTAGTGGCCTAACATAACAACCAAAAGGCAACAAAAGTGTGAAGTAGATTGATCCAAGCCCAAATAAATCACTTTATATGTATGATGAATCTTTTTTCCAAGTGTTTAAAATTAATAAGGCAATGAACTATTGGAAAAAAAAAAGTACAATGCTTATAGAAAAATGCAACAATAAAAGGTTGGCTTCCTCTTGAACAAAGCTCCTTTTTGGACTAAGAGAAGCAAGCACAAAAACAACATAGCAAGTAGAGAGAAGAGAAAAAGCAACCATGTTTGGTGCCAAAATGATATGTAGAAGAAGCAAAATATCTTGGAGCACAAGGAGAGAAGAGGCAAAATGTGTTGATCCCATTGCACAAGAAAATAATATTTTTAAATTTTGATGAAAACAAATAAATTAAAATAAATAAATTCCTTGATTATAATGTCTTACATTTTCAGGAATTTTGATCAAGTCAAAAGCATCAAGAGCTAAAGATAAATGTTTTATTTTATGTTGCCTTTACGACTTAGATTATTTTCTAAAGTATTTGAAAGGTCACAGCCTACACCTAGGGATATAACCGGTGCGAATGACATGTTACATACACCGCTATAAGCCTAATATTTGACTAACTAACCCAAACATGATATATAAAACCTAGGTGACTTACCCAATTACAGAGTATACTAAAAGATTGAATCTTAAACATAAAAGAAAAGTACCTTACCCCAGATAATGGGGAGGCATCCACACTACTCGAATCGTTGAACCACATTATCTTCAATACTTGAAACTGTGAGGGAGTGAGTCCAATCCACTGACTCACCCAAAATCCTTACCATACACATACATAAAATACTACTATTTCAAGATCAAATAAGAAATTTCAGAGACAAATATATCATCAGTACAGTGTGCACATGCACCCCGTATACAACCTTAATAACCCTTCTAACCCGCACAGCGAAATTTCAACATCAGTAAAAATTTACCAGACTAGTATGTACATTTATCTGTATATATACATATATATATACACACACACATATATATACACACACACATATATTACTTATATTACCACATACTAAATTCAAAGGAAACATCACAGAGCATATAGTGTAACCATATCAACAACATAAATAAAGTCTACACTTGAATCAACACATCAAGGCACATAGTGATTAAGCACTCATAGCCTTCTGCATAAATCATAACTCATACCAACTTAACAACTACCAATCACAGATCCTGAATTCACCCCTCAAGGGTTCTAGCTCATGCCACACTCTGACAACTCACATTATCGACCCTTGGAATGCTCTTGGATCATGCCCTACATGCTTCACACTCACTTATCCCAAAGCACAACTCTCATTCTAAGTCCTAGCCCACATGCCCTACCTTGGTAATTACTAGTTTAACCCTAGGAGTGTGCCATTGGATCCTCTATCCACTAGCCCTCAAGTAGGACTCCTATTTTGAGTCTTGGCCTATATGTCTTCTTTCAACAACTATCAGTTTGACCTCATGAGTGTACCACTAGGCCTCATCCTCTAACTCCTAGGTGCCTCCCTCTTAGACCCAGCCCACATACATTATCTTGGTAACTATTGATCTTGGCCTTTAGAGTATACCATTGATTCTTATCCGAACACAAACACATCGTCGTCATATACCTATAATTATCTATAACACGCAATTATACTATGCCACACATATCAATCCAACTCACATGGGACGGCAGCCTCCCTATGGTTAAGATTCCTATGATCCATCATTCACCCTGTCGACTTTTATCGGCTCATGGACTTCTTCCTGTAACTCAATCCCTATGAACTATACTTCACCTTGTTGGGCTTCATCGGCTCATAGACCAACATCTACCAGCACAAACCATAGAAACAATAGCTATCTCCTATAATTGACAATTTACTCCCTTTACTGCTTACTAGTTGAATAGCCAACTTGCCTTGCATTGGCATTACTCACGTAATTAGGATTTGTCACTTATCGGTGATCCCTTGCACATCTCATTAACACCATACTTGATGTATCATATGGTTATCATATGCCAAGACACCAATAATCCATCATGGGCTAACCACCCTCAAATGTTTTGTGGAGATGTATGCATGTATAAGAACGAGTTCGTTCCCAAAATTAAGATGAAATAAAATTGTTGAACTTTTGAAGGTATAGGCTCATACGTATTGTCACAACCCCCAAATAGGGATCATGATCAACGCGGACAATGTCTTAGCCACACCGCCGCAAGCCTAACTTTCTATAACACAAGCTCTTTAATAACGTAGTAAACATTCATAATTTCATATTTACATGTTCATTTTGCTATTCTCAAACTAATTCATTCATAGACATATCTCAAAAATTTGTTTACACGTCGCAACGTAATCTACCTAATTACAAAGCCTTTATAGAGTTTCTAAATTACATAAAAAGATTAAAAGAAACTACCTACAATGATACCACACCCCAAACAAAGGGGAGGTCTACAAGAATAAGTGCTACTAGATAATGGGGATTTGCCACACCTGAAACTATGAGGGGGTGAGTCTAAACCACATGACTCACCATAAAATCTACCCATACAGGAAAATACATGACATGAAAAATACAATATCATGAATGAATAATTGAATTCAAGGCAAGTTCATTTATTTTATATAAATATATTAACTCTTGGTCAGCTCTATACATCATACCTCATACTTATTCGATCAAAACAAGGAGAACATTAAATGACATTTCAAGTCTACTTTAACAATATATATATACATGGGTTGGAAGCAAATTGATTCCTCAACAACTCAACAACCACAACACACTGGCCCTGTACGTGCAACAACATGAGACCAACGGTGCCGAAGCCCAACTATATCACAATCACACAAGGGTTGAAAGCCAGTCAATTCCTTAACAACTCAACGACCACAATGCATTGACCCTGTGCGTGTAGCAATGTGAGACCAAGGATATTGAAGCTCAACCATCAAGAAATCCTTTACATCACATTTCAAAGAGGCACATGATGCATAACACAAGTGCTCATATAAATAGAAGCATGGCCATAATTTACAACATCATTAACTATATACATATCACAATTATCCACAACTAATTATGATGTCATCATCCATGACGTTCTACATATCTATTTATGTCATCATTCAAAATACACAAAGTTTCCTCAATCACGGTACAACACATACCCGGACATTCATGGGATTTTCTCAAGATTGACATTATACCATACAAACCATGCTCACACAAGTCACTTATTCATACTCATAACATAACTTTCATAGACCATTAGGTTCCACAATTATCCCCAATAGTGTTTATACGTCCTATTTCTTAATCTTTCCTACATGATTCATTTACATTTTCACAATAGCTAAAGTATTTCCCTAATACTCACTCACACAATTTAAAGCCAAAGCCACAATATACATAGATACATTTAACAAAATTATGCTAGTTCCAAGGCATAACCAACTGGACAAAAGTAGTACCTATAGGGTTTTCATATCACACTTACACAACATCATTCACAGAGCACACACACTTTTTTTTTATAAAGTCCCCTTACACTAATTCTTGCACAAAGCAACCGACAAACTTTGGTTAAGAATACATTTATACATTTCATTTGCAATCACACTCTCAATGCAGAGATAGGCTATTTCTATTACATAGTTCTTGATTAATTGTCAAATATATACATATACTTGACTACATATTTTACCTTAGTGGCAGATTGGTCTTATCTCAACATTTTCTTGGAAGTTAACATAGTTATACTCTTCCTTAAATGTTTACCTCCATGGATTCCTTATTTTAATCGACACAAGACATACATTTAATATTGATATTTAGTCCTATATAAGTCCTAGAATTTTATTTGATTTATGTAAGGGCATAAACACATATTAATTTATCAATATTTGTCATAAGGAAACATACAAGATAGGATATGATTCCCTCACCTCTGCTCAATTTCCTTAAATGGTTTCTCCCCTTTTAGAGTAGCCTTATGATATCAAGCATTTTTATATACATATTAACCACTATCTTAGTCTAATTACACTTTCATCTTTAGAATTTCTCCAATTTTATTGCACTTGGTGTTTCATTGGGTTCAAGTTAATTTTAGATGGGAAATGAGCTATTTTCACCTTTTAAGACTTAAATTATTAAAGACTCAATTTAATCCCTCTTGTGTAATTTTCAGAATTAATTTTGGAGATTTCTTGGTGATGTGGCGCTAACATGGCAGTCATGATGACCTGGACGCTGATGTGGCACATTCTTGGATGACTTGGCAGCTTATTCCATTTGTCTGATGACATGGATGTGTGGGACCCATTCTACAGCACTTCAGACCATCTTTCTGCTCCCATGCCTCTGACCTTGCTGAAAGAAGTAGCAGCCATGCCATTTTCTGAAAAAGCCAACCACCATTCTGCAGAAGACATGTCCTCCATACCAGAAATCAGCTGACAGAAAGGCAGCAGTGAAGTTTCCATCAGTAGCTTTTTGGGCAGTAGTTTAGTTTTAGTTTTTAGACTTTAGTTTTTTGAGTTTTTCAGTTCTGGTTTTGCTGAATTCAGACACATTTTTGTAGACCATTTTCCCTCCTCCTTTCTACCTTCTGTTTTTCTAGTTTTTGCTCTCATAGAGGGCTGAATTCTGTTGTAATCAGCGTTGGTTCAGACTGGATATTGTAATTTGAGTTCCCATGCTTATAAGATAAGTTTTATTCACTTTATTCTAGTATTTATCTATTTCTTTAGCCTCTGTTCTATTATACTTATGAATGTTTCTGATTAGAGTTTCATAGACTTAACAGTTAGTTTTAATTGCTGGATATGAGGATTTATCTATCATGACTGATTGGAATGGTAGAAAGAGATGAAAATGGCATGTAATGAAGATCTTCTTACATGATTTGATTATGTTTACTGTGATTGCAATAATATGTAGTCAGAGAAGGTTTTCTTTGAGTATGTTTTAGTGTAATCCATATCAGAAGATTTTCTGGACTTTTTAGTTAAGAATCAAATAATAAATGAATGAAACTTAGTATCTGAACAAGAACTACGAAGGTTACATCTCCAGGAAAAACCAAGGCTGGTTGCGTTCTTCCATTGTTTTCTCACATCTGTTGTTTGCTGTTTTGTTTGTTGCTGCTGCTACTGTCTTTAACTGTAATTTTTATTGTTCTGTCACAACCAACCCCCTCCCCCCGGTGTATTAATTAGTCTTTAATTAGTGTTTATATGTTTGGAACAATTAGTTAATAGTTAGAAGTGAGGCTCCAAGAGTGAAAACGACATAGGGACCATTGTGCTGCAAAATTGCCATGATTTCAATTCTGGACGATTCGGCATCGTAGTGGCGTGAACCACCTTGCAAGCCTCCAAGAGTCCAAAGATGACCCAAGACATAATCTAGAACCTAAAGATTAGAGATACAAGAAAAAAGGGTGAAAAAAAACCACTTTTCGGTGTGCATCAGGAGGCTAGCGCCCTGTGACTTCGTGCCTAGTGCACTGAATGTCAAGTTGCAGAACTTTGCACATTAGCTGCGATTTTAGTGTCTTTGGTCCAAAAATCACCTTGTTTCTCTTAAACTTCATCATGGGTTATCCTTCCTAAAGTTCTATGATCTTTTTTGGCACAAAGACCTTAAGTTAAAAACAAGAAAAGGTGCTTGAATCATCAATTTTCATCATTACAAGAATTTTTTCAATTTTTCTTTAAGAATGACATCTTTCTACACTCATCTTCCCCCAAGCAAGAACATCATTCCACTAGCGCCATTGGAAAACACATTTCAGAAGTAAACCATGAAAAATTTCATCCCTATTGACCAATAACAATACAATGCAAGTTTTCCCCTAATTTCTCTAGCCTAGGGTTTGTTCTTGCACAAGGGATGAAAGAAGAAGAAGAAGAAGGGAAGTGAGGAAGGAGAATTTCACTTACCTTATTTCTCTATCTTCTTCCACCCATGGCTGGCCACGATCTACAAAGAAAGAGAGAAGAGATAGAAAGCTTCTGGACAAAGAGAGAGCCGCACAAGAGATATCAGAAAAATGAGAGGGTAAGGTATATTTAATTTGTGCAAGTGGGGCCCACAATATTCTTTTCAATTTGATCCCTTTGAGTAAAACAAATTTAATTAGGACCCTTCAAGAAAATTAAGATGACCTTTGGCTCACAATTAGGGCATCCAACTATAATTCTTTAATAATACCCGTCATCACATCTAATTTCTATTAAAATCCAAAATTTCACATTTATTCACTTTAGTCCTTAAATGTTTTTCCTACACTTGTCAGTTGTTTTTTCTATCCTTTGATGAAAATTTTACTTGACCCGAGGCTTGCCTTATTCCTTAATGAGTTTTAAGACCCCTTGTCTTTCTAGCTTGTGCTCTTAACTAGCAATAAAATTTTTCACCCTCACAATCTCATTTATTTATTTTAATTACACTGTAATACCAGGGGTATACATACATACTTCTAACAACATCTCTCAACTTTCATTGAAACACACTCACCTTAATCGTTGGCCAAAGCCTTGACTCACATCTTCACAACCAACTCACTTAAGTTCACTCCATGATCATAGACATCCATGAAGACTCATGGTTTCATACACATGCTTATAATAATTTATTCATACATATATCTAAACATTCAACCTGTTCATGCCTCAAATCCAACTGTTTAAAATTTTTTCTAGCATACTATATCCCATGCTATTCAAATTTCACATTCACAATTGGGTTCACCTAAACACATCTTCTAGACGAGGGGTTTCAAATGCATAAACACATACACATACATTGCCACAACAAGATAATTCATACACAACATCAAAAGCATTAAGAAAATAATCTTAGTAAGAAAGAGGAAATGATGCAAAGTAGAGAAATCCCTCACCTCTACTCCAAGCTATCCATTCCATCCTAAATCCTTGATGTTTGGAGTAGAAATCCTTGCTTGGATCCTTAAGAAATGTCTCCTAATCAATTGGGATGGAAAACATAAGAGAAAAGACATGAAAAACTTGTTTTAAGATAGCCTCTATCACTGTAACGCCTAAACTTGGTGTTGTAGCATTAGAAGACAAAGAGGAAAAGCCAAGATGCAGTGGCCACCGTTGCAGCGCCCAAACCTAGCGTTGCAGTGCTAGCCACTAGGCAAACCCATTGCTGTAGTGCATGAAGCTAGCACTGCAACATTGACTTGTAGAGCCTTCTCTACTATTTCTTGAAAATGCTCCCCATCTCGATTTTTCTTGATACCTAACTCGATTCTTGAACAAAATCCATGATTTTTATCCCTAAATCAAACCTCTAAACACTAGGAAATATCCCCAAACAAGAATACTCAATTACAATCAAGATTCATCCACCAAACATTCACTTTTCTAACCAAAACCTAGCTTTTTCCCTATATTTTGAGTTTCACCTTCCTCAGCCCCAAAACCAGAAAATTTCCTTAGATTTCTTCAAATTTCTTGTTCTAAATTCATCAACATAGCTAGGGGAGGGATTAAAAACAACACCCAAACCAAAACACTTCCATTAAAGACCCAAATCATCCTCATTTTCCCCATATCCGAAAATGTGTAGAAAGAAAAGGAATTGGGAGTTTACTTCTGATTTTCTCTTCTCCAGTGGTGCTTGATTGTTGGAGGATCACATCCATGCCAGACAATGATGGCTGTAGGCTTGAGAGAGTGAGGATCCATGAAGCCAAGGGTAAGATATGAAAGAGAAAGAGAAGTGTGAGAGAAGATAGAGCATGAGAGAATGAGTGATAGAGGTATATGGGGTATGACACACATACATATACATTCTGAGGGAAATTACAAAATTGCCCTTAAGTCAGTTATGTGACCTGACCTCTCATTAGGGCAAAATTATAATTTTCTCTAACTCAGGTTTTTTTTTTTGCATTTGCACAGCATCAGATATCCTCATTATTCATTTCCAAAATTCCAGTTATTTTTCCTTCTCCACTGAAGGGTTTTACAAAATAATTACATTTCAATCTAGTCCCCCCATGGACTTATGGCTCATCTCATCTCTCTTGTTCTCTAGTCATGATTGATCTCCTCTAAACTAATAGAGCTAGGTTATCATATATGAACACTATTGTTTATGTTAACCATTTCCATTGCAAGATGATCATTACAATTTCCTTGATTAATAGATTGAGTAATAGTATAAGGAAGATATACAACCTCTAAGTTGTTTGCTCTCCTCTTCTATTAAGAAATCCCTTCTCAAATGGGAATTTGTTCACTTTCATTGCACATGTTTGGAAATATATATCTTTCCAGTAGAAGACATGCACTTGAACACCTTGTAAGAGTTGTTATATTTCATGAACACATAATGGGTAGAGGAAAAAGTTAGTCTATGTGTACTATATGGCCATAAACTAGGATAACAACTGCACTAAAAGGTTTTTAATTCTCTATAATTGGGTTTTACTTTAAATAGCTTAAAGTAAAGTGACTCTCCTTTAAGAATGGGCATAGGTAGTCGGTTTATGAGGAATTTTGTGGTTTGGAAAGCTTTAACCAATAAAGCAATGACATGTTGTGATGCTTATGCACAACTCTACCATTTGAATTGAGGTATAAAGATAAGAGTGATGAAAACAGATCCTTTCTCTTTGTGTAATTTCAACAATTTGTCTAAATTCACCACCCCAATCATTTTGTAAGTTTTTTTTTCAATTCTTCTATCAATTGATTTTCTACTAAGTTCTCAATTTAACAAATGCTTGAATTGCTTTCCCTTTAGTTTTCAATGGATAGAGCCAAGTATACCTACTGAAATCATCTACAAAAAGATATGTAATATTTATTACTTGAGTTTGACACACTACAAGAAATTAGGTTTTCAATATCAACAAAAAATTTGTCACTAAAAGTCCATCTTCGATGGTGAATTTGCCACTGAAAGTATGTTAAAATTATGTCATTACTTTTTGTGGTGACTCTGGAGAAGTCACCATAAAAGGATCTTTAGCAGCAACAACTTTGCTGCCACAAAAAGGTCTTCAGTGGCAACTTTAACACTATGGCCACAAAAACCTTAGGGGTGACTATTTTGGTGCCACTATTAAACCTTTAGTGGCAACTTTTATGTGGTCACTGAAAATGTTTCAAGAACACCTCTAATACATTCACTCTTTTTTAATTCCTTATTTCTTGTATATTTTTTAGTTAATTAATTTGAAGTGCTAAATTGTTTTAAAAATTTATCGTGTGAAAATAAAAAAAATTTAAAATTTATGAATATTAAATCATTTGAGGAGATTAACGTGAAACAAATTGCATGTCAAATTAACAAAATAAACCATTGAAAATTCCATAGGAAGTAAAAAAGAAAATCCAACTGAAATTTCAACGGACATAACTTTTAGCACAATTGGAGTTTTTAGCTATATTATATGTCTATGGAAAGCTCTTTTGAGCCCTATGACATGACAAATCAAACCTGTTGATCCCAAAATCCACCATTTTCATGTTGTTTTGCACACTTTTGATTAAAAATAAATTCAAAATTTTCTCTAATGTTTTTTATAAAATAATTTTTAGTAATATAATTTTTTTACAAGAAAAACTGATGAATACACTTATTTGAACTTGAATAAAATTTTTGGATTTAAATTTTTCTTTAATAAATTAATGTGTTTTATAAATTTAAATCTACCTTTAGTGATGACAAAAATCGTACCAATGATGACCTTTGGAGGCCACCTTCAGTGGTAACAAATATCACCACCAAATGTGAAATTTAGTGGTGACAATCAAAGTTGCACTGAAGGCTACCTTCACTGGGATTTTCCATTTTCGTACCAAAGGGGACCTTTGGTGGCAATAATGAAAGTTGCCAAAAAAGTCGCCACTAAAGATGATCTTTGATGGCGATACTAAAAAGTCACCACAAAAGGCTACTTTTATTGGTGATAATTGTCGCCATAGAATGCTTCCACTTACAAAATATATACAATATAATTTTCATTATTAAATCAAGGAATAAGATTGGCACAATTAGTCAAAAACACATTCTATAACTTTCATACCTAGGTTTGAGGCTGGCTAAAGACAATTTGAACAATTAAATCTCTAGCCATGTCAGCCGCCACATATACACCACATCAACCTATGAACTGTTGCCACGTGGTGCCACATTTAAGTTTACCTTTAGTGGCAACAAAGAATAGTTGCCAAAGGCCACTTTTAATGGCGACAAATGTTGTAATATTAGACAACTTTCAGTGATGACAAATGTTGTATTAGACAAAGAATGAAAAATCGCCATTGAATCTTACTTTTGGGTGGTAACCAGCTCTAAATGGATGTATTAGACAATTTTTAGTGACAACTTTTTGATTTTTAGTGATGACAAATCTTACCATAGAGGGTAGCTTTCAATGGCGACATTGTTTGTCGCCACCGAATTTTTTTTTTGGCAGTGACATAATAGGTGCAAGACCCTATAGATCAGTATGATCAATTTCTAAAGGGTTTTGGGCATGAGAAACATGATTTATAAGGAAGATCTTGAGATTTGCTCATTTGACAAGCTTCATGGAATTAAAAAATGGTTATTAACATTGGTTTTAACATTACAATCCTTTAAGACTTAACTCAATACTCTATCTTAGGGAAGCCCTAGTCTTTTGTGCCTTGCTTCTTTTATTGATCTTCCTCTACAACTCCCTTGAACATATAGTCGTAGTTGGGTCTTGGTTCAATAAGCTTATATAGCCCCTCGGCCCCTCCTTTTGCACTCCTTTGAGCAGTTTATTTCCTGTCATGTTATCCTTCATAGTACAACCAACTAAATCATATCCCACTAATAAATTGTTATCTAAAACTAATTTGGAAACACTAATTAATTTATTTGTGAATTGTATAGCTAGAAGAACATTGAAGAACAGTGTTCAGTTTTAGAGTGGGCCTTATATTTTCAAATTGAAACTGACTAAAGTGGCCAACCTGACCAGAGCTTTGTTTAAAATATGTTCCATCACATTGTGATATGATGAGTTGCCCTACCATCTACAAACTATCCATCATCAAAAGCTATGAGATAGGAAAAATGGTTGTTGGTTTTTCCAGTGCATTTACCTTATAGTTGTGATCAAATATGAAATAGCAAACCACTACCGTGTGACCTTTCCCACACACTTGGCATATGGCTCTGTTGCTTGTCTTGTTATATCAACCATGACTTCTTCCTCCTTTGTTTGCTTGAGACTCGCATCCTATCTAAATGCCATGTTTTGATTCCTATTGAATTAAGAAAATGAGCATTGTTTTTATTAATCACAAAGTTAACAAAGGCTGACCTAGATTTAAATTAGAGAAATTGTTAATCTATTCTAATCTTCTTTAATAATAAAAGAAAATGATATATTTTTTTGTTAATTTCTTTTTTAAAAAGTCAACAAAACGTATTTATAAAACGTGAGATGTTGTTCACTTTAAAGACTCCTAACAAAACAAGAAAACTATTAGTTTCTCCTAATTAAACCAGGAAAATATTATAATTCAAAGAGAATATGATTGAATACAGCCCAATCTGAATCCGCTCTTGAAGCAACCAGATCGCTTTCATCAATGCTTATGAACTAAGCCCATAAACATGATACATTACAAAGAAAACAGTAATCTAGTGGTAGTTGTTTAGTGATGGTTAACAAAAATTGCCACTAAAAAAAAACATAATGACATTTTATACAATCACCATTGTATAATGGCAATTGGCAAGCAACCGCCACTATAGTAAAAACTTAGTGGCGGTTGCTATATGCGAGACCTGGAAATATTTCTTTGACTAAGCTTTCAATTCTCAGTCCTTCATCATTAGTTTTAGTAATTTTAACGTGACTATTTAACTTTTTTTTAAATCGAATATACTTCATAGTTGAATTGAGGACCATGATGGATCGCTAACTTATTTACTGTTATAGTCACTAGCAAGGTATTCTTCATTTGACAAGCATTTGCAACAATCAAATTCATTAACATGGATTGTATTGCCTTGCAACTAGGTGTTAAATTGGGAGAAAAAAATTGGTAAATAAGAAGGTGATGATAGAGAATTTGAAAATCCTTGACATTGAAGCTGTCACTTTTCTTTTGACAAGAAATACTTAGAAAAAATGATTACTTTTGTCACAACCCAAATTGGGTAAGTGACCGGCACGATCAAGGAACCATCCCTTAACTGTAAGCCTAAATCTTAACAATACAAATCAACCAATACATGTGCACAATCATACGAAAAAAAAATGGATTTCATTAAATAGAACATTGTTGTCAAGATCTATTGCTAGATTCCAAGATTTTACGATCCTATGATCCTGTGTGGATGAAAATCGATCCCGATCCCACTCAAGATCTATATTCTAATAACACTGTGCAAGATCTAGATCCTGTACGTAGGATCGTGCAGGATCTAGATCTTGCACGTAGAATCGATCTTGACATTTGTTTTTTTTTTCACTTAGGTCCTTAGTCAAAATTTCTCTTTTGTCTAATTTTTTATATAAACTCGTCTTCTACTTTGTCTAGGTCCCCTAGTTTAAGAATATTTTTTTTATTTGTCAAAATCATCTCCTACAAACTTTTTAGTTTGTTCACTTTAATCCTTACTCTTCACTTTTATGCTTTTTTCTCACGGTTTGGTCCTCCAAATTAGTACATAATTTCATTAATAGTCATGATATAATTACAGCTATCATTTATATCCAAAAAAATAGAATAAATGAATTAAAATTCAAGTTTCAAAGCTTACCATTTATTCACTTAGGTCCTTGGTCAAAATTTTCCTTTTTTGTCCAATTTTTTATATAAACTAGTATTCTACTTCTTCTAGACCCCAAGTTTAAGAATGTGTTTTTTTATTTGTCAAAACCATCCCTTACAAACATTTTTGTTTATTCACTTTAGTCCTTATTCTTCACTTTTATTCTTTTTTCTCATGATTTGATCCTCCAAATCAGTCCATAATTTCATTTTTAGTCATAATATGATGGTTTTGTATTATATACAAAATTTATGTTATTATATATATATATATATTTATATATTTTTTAATAGTATTTTGATAAGATCTTACGATTTTCGATTTGATCCTACAATCAATATTTCCTATGCCCTCTTACGATCCTACATAAGATCCTGATCTTGATAACATTGAAATAGAATCATCTCAATGATATAGTTATCATAACAATCTATGTTTCCAATCTTTCCTCCCAATCACAAAACAAGATGAGGAAAGGGTCAAAACATACTCTAATCATATTCATTGAATACATAAGAATAGACAGTTCCAAAATAACATTCATACAAGACCTAGGAGTCCTAACGACTACAAAGTGACAAGCTATTCCCAAAAAGACCAAAAGAAGCAATCATCGACGATGAGCTAGTCGTGGTGATGTGAGACCCTGTTACACCTCTCGCGAAGACTTGTTAGCAACTACAGAATCTACAAAGGGGGTACACATACAGAAGTGAGTAAAATACTCAGTGAGATAAACACAAAAATAAACTTACCACTTACTTCCTACCAGGAAGGATCACCAAGACCATATAGATGTCTATCATATACTCCAATCATTTAAGGATGAGGGATTAGATATACACACTACCATACATAATCATGAACTCAGTGAAGATATTCACGAATGCTAACCATTCCCACATGTTTTCCCCATTAAGCAAAAATAAACAATTCAATACAATTATGGTGCTAATTTACTCATGTGTACCATGTCCACCATTCCAGGACAACAAAAATATGGAGTCTTGTCCACCGTTTCAGGATAATAACAATGATTAAATAAATGGAGTCTTGTCCACTGTTCTAGGACAATGACTATAATTAAATAAAAATGCATAAAATCACATGTCAAAGAGTTTACCTCAATCATCTATAGAAATTCAATCTTTTAAATAGAGGATCCCAAAGTCTTTCTCCTAAATACTAGCATCATAAGAAATCTAATTCAATTTAATTCAACAATAGCAGTAACTTTGGATGATTTGTAATTTCAATCCCTCCAAAAGAGTAGAACCAAATACATATATCCTCATGTGAAGTTGCATACATAAGCACTATCCTTAACACATGATTTTTAGTTAGCTCTCTCACTTAAGATCAAATGAAAGGGGAAGGAATACGAGTGCGAAGAGCTAATGGTCAACAATAGGAGCACCTAAAAATAAAAGACAAGAATTTTTAAGTTTATAAGAAGAGGAAAGGTTCAGGGGGTGGCGCTTGGGTGCCATAGTTTAGGTGTTGGGCACCCGAGGCACCTCGGGTGACCCCCCTCCCAGCGCCAGGCCCCTAACTCTCTACCTAGGGAGACTGTTGGGCACCCTGAGTGGCACCTCTAGGTGCAAAGCCCAAAACTCTCTGCCTTTCAAATTTGCTTGGCACCTAAGGCACCACGCCCAATTCCCAAGCGCCCGTCATCAGTATAGAAGAACCTTCATGATTTTTCCCCTAAAATACACTCTTTGGGTCCAAGAGCTTCTGATGGATTAATAAACTTGCCTAGGTATTTAGGATCTTGTTTGAACTATGTTTGACACTATCTAGGAATAAAGAGCAAGGTTGTGTCACCTAATATCCAAATTCTTTCCACTCAAATCATTCAACAATAATGGCAACAACATTTCTCTCTTCCATAAATGCATCCTTAACTACCCAAGGCACACCAAAAGTATTAAACCAAGGGAAATCACTATAGAAGCCACTAGGAGACCCATTCTCACTCAAAACTCTAGAAAACATACAAAGCCCATCCTAGGGTTTGAAGGCTTCGAAAATCAGAGGAGAAAAGAAAGGAAGAATGGTTGCTTACTTGAATCTTCTTCCTAACTCAGCAAGAGAAGATCTTTCCCTCCCAAAACCATCTATTCAGCCAGCACCCAAAGGAGACCATGAGAAGGAGAGAATTAGTGATTTGGAAGGGTAACACACACACACACACTCTCTTTTACTTATGGGAAAGGAGAGAAAGATGGAGAAAATGTGAAAGAGTCGTGGGCCCACCTTGCTAGCCCTTTTAAGTAATTTATTATTTTGTCTGGATTTCCTACCTTAGTCCTTCTCCATAAAATCTTTAATTTTAGCGTAAATTTCTAAGTTACACTTTAACATAAACTCTTTCACACATGAATATGAAATTCCATGATCCATCTAAGTATCATAAAATAGGCCAAAAGGGAAGTAAACAAATCATAAAATACAAAAATCAACAATTTATGCACAATTAGTTCCAAGAAATAAAAGAAAAGAAAAGGGAGGAATTTACGAGTATTACAACTTTGGCCCCTAAAAGATTACAATTTTTTTAAGTTGATTCTTGAAAGATTAAGTGTCTCGATTTAATTTTTGAAAGATTACATTTCTGTCAATTTGGTCCTTTTCATTACTAAACCATAAAACCTACTATTACTAAATTTCAAAATTTTCATTATTCAAAGTCACTTTGACAAAAAAAGAGACCAAATTGAAATAAATATAATCCTTTGGGGACTAAATTGAGACACTTGTAGTCTGTTTGGTTTGTGAAAAAATTTTCTATTTTCATTTTCAATCTTTATTTCTTGAAATGTATTTCCTAAAACACTGAAAATATCTTTTTGGTGTTTTCAGATTTGGGCATATTTTAAGAAATGTTTTCAAGAAAATATTTTCATTAAAATCAACTAAACATATTTTCAAACATATTTTCTATTTTTAGTGAAAATAGAAACTAGAAATCTCCAAACTAAATAGACCTTTGATCTTTTAGGGACTAAATTAAGATAACTATAATCTTTTAGAGACTAAATTAATAATTTATTCAAATATTTACTTTACTCTAGTATTACTGAAGAATTCAATATTACCTCCATTTATATTTAGAAAATTAAGTGATTTTCAACTAAAATTGGTATCCAGCTTAACCATAATTTAAACATTAGATTATGTGGATTATACAAAAAATCATAATAAATTACGTGATAAAATATAAATGAAAATAGTACTGAATTATTCAATGGTGTCACTTGTATCCAAAGAATCTCCATGACTGGATATAGATGGTGAAGATGGAGCCAAGAGTGGTGGACTCTGCTAGACCTTGAACTTGACTCAATCCATTTTCGGACTGGTCTGTGATATCTTTATTTCCATTGTTATGCAGTGAACAAAGGCAATTCATTGAAACTTCACTTGGCAAAGGCAACAAAGAGGCAATAACATTGTCGTCCAGGCCCATTATTTTTTTTTTCTCATCATCAGCTCTATTTAGTAAAAATAGCTTATAAGTTAGCTAAAAGTTTAAAAGCTAGTTAAAAGTTTAAAAATTAATTTTTAGCTAAAAGTTAGTAAACTAACTTATTAAATAAGCGTTTGGTAAAAGTAGATATTGGATTAGTTAATAGATATAAAATGACATAAAAGAATATACTTATATGTTATTTTGTAATTTCAAAATAATACAAAATAAACTATCATTTTTTGTTTTTAAATTAAATTAGTAAATATATATATATAATTAATTAATTAATTAAATAATATAAGAAGGGAATCGAAACAAACTAAAGCACGTTGCGAGTACGATGGACGATAGACGATTGAAGGCAAGAGACAAAATTGAGAATAGCCGACAGAGAGAATGCATATGACATATAATGATAGAGTAAGAATTTTAATAAAATAATAAGGGTAGAAAAAGAAAAAAATAAAGACTATAAGCTACTCAAAGTAGCATTTAAAAATAAGTTATAAACTACTCAAATAAGCTTATTTATCAAATACATCTATTTTAGTCAAACAAACTTATAAACTAGTTAAATAAATTATAAACTAGCTTTTGAACCATGCCAAACACAGCCATCATCATAACATTGTTCTCTTCTACAATAAGAATAGCTCTTGGCTTGCACTTTCTCTTGTCAGTCACACCGTAAAGTACATAGACCATAACAAGCCAGTGTAGTTGTTGATACCAAAGAAGACCCACATTGTACCTCTAGGGAAATAGAGTTCTGAATTATGCGAGGTGTTTCACTAGGCTTCTGATTGAGTTCTCTTCGACCTCCCCATTACCTATAACATTCAAACCTGACCCGGTAGCTTTTTTACTCAAAGGCGTCAAAATTGCTTCACTGTGACATGATTTGAGCTGGGGAACACTCACCAGCTTTGTCATTTATCCGCTTTAATTAATCTATCTTCCTGATGAACCAAACTTCTTCCCAGTAAAGGCACGAGGGATACTTCTTACATTTTTGTGCCTTCTTTATATGTGACTTTTTTTGTGTTCTCCATTACTACATTTTGAAAGCTTCTCTTTCGCTCTTTTGGTCTGGGGCAGAGGTTTTTGAGGAAGAAGGAAGAACAAGAAGAGAAAAGAGTGAGAAACGAGAAATTTAAGAAACAACTGTTAGCGTGATTTAATTTCAATATATGTGTATACATAAATTTCGATTTCCTACATTGCACTGTGGGAAAAAAAAGCATTCTTTTATTATTATTATTAAATTTTTAAGTCCCCCCTAACGCGCTAGAAGAGATCCAGATTCGTTTATATATATATATATATACACACAAAGTGCTCACAAATATATTGTTCCATATATATATATTGTTTTTTATTAATTAGGTCTCAATTTATTATTTTTATGAAGTGTATATTTTAATTAGACGTATTTGATATATTAAAAATTAATTTAGGGTGATAATAAATATAATTATATATATAGATATTTGACCCAATTAATAATGACAATGATGATTATTAAAATAAAGTCAACCCTTGAGTCAATGCTTGAGTATATAAAATAGTATATGGTTTTTGAGTTATATGAAAACAATTCAATTTAAGAAAAACTTCTCACATCAACACAGAAGAACCTAACTTGACTGAAAGAGAGAGTTATGAATTAAGATACATCAAAAACCTTTTAAATAACAGATTTATGATCTAAGTTTTACAATTTTGATATAAAATTTTATTCCGCATGGTGATTGTGAATTTATGTTTTTTGTCTTGATTATGATAGTAGAAACACCAACAACAACGTCCCTAAGCTTCAGCAAGACGTTTGAAGAATCACAAGTATCACTTCAGTCAGAAATACATTCAAATCCTGTAATAGATTTCGAGGATTCTGTTTCCTCCTTTATGCATACTTTCCAAAGGAAGTAGGTGGAGGTGTCGAGGTGATGCTGTGGGGTGGAGGAAGCAGAGAAAATAAAATAATAAAATAAGTAAAAGTAAGAAATAAATAATGAATTAAGTAAAAGTTAAAAGAATTGTTATACCCCTCTTATCCCTCCCGTTGCACTTTTGTCATTCTTTTAAGGTTAAAACTTAAAATATACGTTTCGTGTCTATATTTTTCTCCGATTTTGGCTTTAGGCGTTCTAATTTATTTTTGTATAATTTAATTCTTATATTTTGTAATATTTTTGAAAAAACCCCTTATGTCGAATGCCGTTAATGTGTCGATAAGGTTGGCCATTCCTCAACTCCTTGCTCAAGCCCTTGCTGTTGCCATTCTTCAAGAGCCATGCATCTTGTTGAATACTACCTACCCATTGCGTCACCTGCGTTATTAACTCTTCACGGCTCGCACAGCGGCGAAACCTGAAATTACTGGTGATCGATGATGGATGAACTGATAATAAATTGATAGATGGGACTTGGGTAGCCCGCTGGGCGCCCACCAGCGTTCAATGCTGGTGGGGCCCAGACGGACCCATGGCGGCCACAGCATCGGACGGCGATGAGCGTCCGGAACCTTGTTGGGTGTCAGGATCTTTTTCCCGATGAATATTGTAGAAAGCAACAAGGAGCAATAGCTATGGCAAAGATGATGGTGGAGTTGGATTGGAAAAATGTAAGAACGCCACTACACACCTGAACCCGGATCCGGTGCTTCGTTGTTAAAAAGCAACGGTTAAGTTTTAAAAAAACAAGTATGATGTCTGTACAAGTACTGGATCACATTTTCTACACACCTTTTAGATAGATCAAAATATTGTTTCGTTTGGGTCGATCCAAAATTTAATAACCCGGTAATTAATTTGAATCAAATCATTCAATTATGTTAGATTATAATGTGCGGTAGAAATAAAATATAATAAAATATGTAGTAAATTCTATGACATTATTATTATTATGAAATATAAGTTATTATCTTATGCAAGTTATATTATTATTTTGCGTAAAATGATCTTAAATCATTAAATTTGAACAATGTTAGTAAAAATATTTATAATTTTATATAATATTAAAAATAAAAATCAAATATTTAAAAATAAAGTACTTTTGATATTTTATAGTTTATTAATTTAAATATAAAATATGTATATATATACACGCACACACAAGTCAAATATGGGATTTATGTTTTAAATTATTTTAGGATATATTTCTTTTAAAATATTTTGATTGTGAAATTAATATTTAAATTATTTATTTAATTTATTTTAATATTTATTTATCAACATATATATATATATATATGCATGTATTTTTTATTTATTCTCTTAATTTAATAATTAACTCAATAACTTGATAATTAAATCAATCACCCCAACTTCTTTCTCAATGTCCGAGTCCATACTTAAAACTATGGATGAAAATGTTAGATGCAAGAGACTTGGATTTTAGAATTTGGCTTAGAATTAAATAAACGGTAGAATGGTCATTTTGTTACTTATCTAATGTGGCATTAATTTACTATATTGAAGTACTTTGTGCCATTTTTTTTTTTACGGCTCATTAATGGCATATAACATATTAACGAAGAACATATTTTGACCTGCGTTCATGGTAACCCAACAATTCACATGATTATTATCAAAAAAAGAAAAAAACAAGTCACATGATTCCACACTTTTCCCAAAAATAAATAAATAAATAAAAATAAAAGAGGCCAATTTCCCTCTTCATGTTTTTGAACCACTGCACACTGGACTCGCTCTGCCTCTCTAGATCTCCTGAGGCTCTGGGCATCTCCAACCCCAATCTTTTCCTCTCATTCTCTCTAGACCCAACTCCTACCTTCTCATTCTCTTCCTCTGCTTTCCTCTTTTCTCCCCAACGCTCTCTATCCGTCTGACTCACTCTCGACTGACCCACTCGATGCGCTCTCTCTTCCGCCAAAAACTCACGCGCTTCAATTACTGAGAGTTCTCCACTGTTGCACTCTTCGCCATCGTCTCGGAAAGGAAGCGGGAGACCTGTAAGGTCTTTGAGCGGTCTGGCCGAGACGCACAACCCCCCCCTCCCCTCGATTCGACGATGACAAGCAGAATACGGCACCGGAGAAGAGGAGAGACGTCGTCGGTACGGAAGCTTTGCCACTTAACCGCCGCCACTGCCCTCTGTTCGTGCCTTCCTCCCGAGCCCACCGTGATTGGATTTCTATTTGGCTGATAGAGGTAGTACCTGATCACCTTACTCCCATCTTTAAAATGTGATTTACCTCACTAGGATTCATGATCTCGGTTATTCTAGGTAGTCTATGCTCTGTGCTAAGTGTGTACGCCAGTTAATTTGGTCTTAAGATGCAAATAATAGTTTGCTTGATTCTTTGGCTTTGAGATTCTTATAATGGTTGTTGATTAAATGGAACAAGCTGTTTGTGCTCTGTTAGAGATGTTTGAGTATTGCCATTTCATATTCTTTTTTTTATTTTGGGTTCCATTTGGGTTAAATGCATCTTGCTGTTGGGCTTCTCATTTTGGGTGAGTGTTGTTTATTTCTAAAATAGCTGAGGGCTTTGAGAAATCTGATGTCACTTGGTGCTTTGCTTTATGGACGTTGTTATGATTTGATTGTTTGCTATGTGGACTTGAGTATTCTAGTGGTTCATGACATTTTGTTTATGGAGGTTGTGTTGATGTTTACTTTCTACTTGGGTTTGTTGCTGTGTTCGTTGAGGGAGCAGGAAAGTCCGACTATTATGTTTCTTTTTCTGCTTGGTCCATGTTCTGCTAGTAAAAAAAAAAAAAAGATAATGCCTTCTTTTTTCTTGTGTTGTGCTTGTGCTCCATAAAATGGGACAAAAATTCTGTGTCTGTTTCTTTCTAGGTTTTGTTCGGCTTGTGTTTTGTAGCCTATTCTCCCATGACTCTTCCTACTACCAAATTCTAGGGGAAAGAGAATAGGGTACTTGCTTTGTGTTAATATAGTTTTTGCTTGCTAGCCTATATGTGATTTCTTTGTCTCCGTTCCTAAGAATTGCTTACCTCTATTAATGAAGGAAAAAGGATAAGGAATCACTTATCATTTGAGTTATATTATCTGAATGTTGTGAGTGTTGATTTTGACTCATAATATATTCAAGAACGTCTCATTGATTTGGTGCTCAATGTTTCTCTATTGGTTCTCTATTTTCAAGTGAGGGAAGGGAGAAATGAGGTTGTATTACTCTGCTGGCTTGAGGCAACTTTTACGCTATATGTGCTGAAATTTTTTGGAATGAATAGTGGTGTATTTTAGTGTTAATTAGAACATCTTGCATACCAAATTTTTTACTTGGAATGCTGAGAAAATATTCCACTAAATTCCCCAAGGATTCTCCTCCCTTTACAAAAGGGAAGTAAGGAATTGGCTTTAGATATTTCAAATTGAGAAAGGCAACAGTAAAATAGTTTTGATAATCACCAAAACTTGTTTAGATTTTGATATAGCTGAGGTACATATTGAACAATTCAATACATGGCAAAAGCCTATGAGAAAGGTGGGGTTGAAAACCTATGCTAGAAGGGGAAAGTTAGATGGGAGTTTGAGTAGTTGTAACTAAATATAACTAACTTCTGTTATGGGCAGAGGTTTATAAGCAGGGCTTGGGGGCTGAGTTCAGACAAGGAAAAATCATTGAATTGTGGTGTAAGGGAGAGAACTAGCCTCTTGAAAGCTAGTGTGTGTCCTAGATGTGGGTTCTGTAATTTTTTGATTACTGTGAGTTGCATTTTTCTGGTGTTTTCTCATAGTTGCTTCTGTAATCAGTTGTCTACCATCAATAAAATTCTACTTTCCTCTATTTTTCTGTATTGGGTAATTGGGAAGAATGTAAGGTCTTGGGTGTTATGTAGATTGAGGCATGATTTGTTTATTATATTGGCCTTTCTAGAATTTGAGTGTCAAATGTATTCTCGTTTCTTTTTTTGGATTATGATTATCAAGAAGCTTTCTGACTTGATTTACTTTAGAGGCCTCAAAGACTCATTATAAAGGTTCTGTTATTTGGCTGGATTTTTGTCATGCTGTCATTCGATTCTTACTATGAAGAATTTTTAAGATGCTTCTTATTCTTCTTCCTCTTTTCCTCCTCCTCGTTCTTTCTATTATATTTTATGAGTTTGTTTTTTGTTAATTTTGTATGTTCTTTACTTATATGCAATTTTTCTTTCATGCATAACGCTGTAGTCCAGCAGATTTTGGTATCAGCTCCATGATGGTTTTATTAGGAACTCATTCAAAAGAAATTATTTGTTTGTAATTTTCAGCACTGCTTCCACTGAGGGCATAAGCTTCTTTAAGGTGTAATAATTATTCAAATGGCTTTCTTCTTTTACTTTTTTTACTTTATTTGATTGGTGGGAAAATTGAATTCGCTTCTAACTGTTTCTTTCGGCTGAATATACTTACATGGAAACTAAATAGATTGGAGAAAGTTTTAATATTGTTATGCTTATGGAAGCAATCTTTTTTCACTTTCAGATCAATTTTATGTACACCAGATTCTGCAAGCCTCACCATGAGCCAAGCATCTTCAATGAAAAAACCTTCTCTGCCTCCACCACCCACCGCACCACCTCCAACATCCTTTGTGAAGTCTGCACAGAGAAGCAAGCAGAGTCCTCGAAACCCATTGCATGATCTGAACCGCATTTCTGGAAGTAGCAATAGCAGTGATTCTTCCACTGTCTCTGCTGAAGCTCCAAGAGGTTGCCTCAGATTCTTTCTCTCTCACTCTTCTTCGTCTTCCTCAAAAACCCCTTCCCACAGACCAAAATATCTCTCCAAAACTCCCAACTTGACCCCTAGTGCACCTCCTTTGAAACAACCTAAAGCAAAAGTGAACCTTTCAAACGGTAATAATGGGGAACACACAAAAAAGCTCACATCAGAGAAGGCTCAGAAATTTAAGAAGAATCCTCCATGCCTCTACCAGTGGCAGTCTGGGAAGAAATCTGGTTCCAAAATTGGCAAAAAATCAAAGCCTTCTTCTGTTCCAAATTCCCATAGCAATTTTCTACCTAGATTGCCATCTGCATCTGAAGAGTCAGAGCTACAGGAATATAGACTCAAGGGGATAAATGACAAAGATGGTGAGTGTTCCGAGCTCAAATCATGTCACAGTGAAGCAACTTTGACGCCTTTGAGTAAAAAAGCTACTGGGTCAGGTTTGGATGTTATAGATGATGGGGACATTGAAGAGAACCCAAACAGAAGCCTTAGTAAAACACCTCCCATTCAGAACTCTATTTCCCCAGAGATACAATGTGGGTCTTCTTTGGTATCAACAACTACACCAGCCTGTTATGGTGCTGGCTATGTAGTTTCCGGTGTGACTGACAGGAGAAAGTGCAAGCCAAGAGGTATTCTTATTGTAGAAGAGAACAACTCGAGCTTTAATAATATGGATGTTGATAGTTTTGATGATGTTGATGATGAGAAAGAAATATTGGGCCTCGATAACAATGTCAATGCCTCTTTGTTGCCTTTGCCAAGTGAAGCTTCAATGCATTGGCTTAGTTCACCTCATAACAATGGAAATAAAGATATTACAGAGAAGTTTGAAAATGGATCGAGTCAAGTTCAGGGACTAGCAGAGTCCACCACACTTGGCTCCATTTCTTCGCCATCATCCAGTCATAGAGATTCCCTGGATATAAGTGACAGCATTGAATTATCTAGTGCTGGTTACTGTATCAGGAGAAAAGTTGCTACTTCAATTTCTCCAGGTGGACTCCCTGAATTTCAAGGATTTTCAGATTCCCTATTATTACCTTTTTTACCTATATTTTTTTCTCCCATTACAACACCTAATTGCAAGGCAGGTAGCTCAGAAAAGAGAAAAGATTGTGAATACAATCTCACTGAAGAGAATTCTCCATTCTCTCTCAGTTCATTGGGCAGTGGAAATGTTATTCAGACTCCACAGTCTGACTCTAGTTCAGAAGTACGTGTTGGCTTGTCATGTGTGCATCGAGACTATCCAAAGGAAGATAATTCTAACCCTAACCTTGATTCAGTCGGTGAAGTTAATCCATCAGCAAGATTATTCTCTCTGCCATTTGATGATTCTGCTAATTCAAGTTTCCGATTCGATTGTCCAACTGTGCCTTCTGATTCCATTGATCTCAGCAAACTTCCAAAATTTTTGGATGATCAGGGTCCTTGGTTATCAAGTTCTACAATTGAGACTGCCTCACAATCCCAAGTGAGAATATCATGGAGGGAAGGGTTA
Organism: Biancaea sappan; assembly: GCA_037074585.1. Lineage (NCBI taxonomy): Eukaryota > Viridiplantae > Streptophyta > Magnoliopsida > Fabales > Fabaceae > Biancaea > Biancaea sappan. The sequence goes on from CM073493.1 coordinate 31,683,427, forward strand.
ATGAGCCAACTTTATGAGATGGATGAATTTGATTGCTGCAGATGCTTGTCAGATGAAGAAGACCTTGCCAATGACTGTGACAGCCATGAGTTAGGAATCCATTACGGTCCTCAAGTCAATGAAGTAGATTGTGATAAAAATTTGAATAGTGATGTTAAAACTACTGGAACTGATGATAAAGAACCAAGAATTGGGGAGTTAGGGAGGGAAATATTTCCAGGTCTGGTATCATGTTCAGTGGCTGAGTCCATAAGCACTGATGGAAGTGGCCTAGTTGTTTCCAGAGATGATTCAGATTGGACTTCATGTTACAAGAATAAGTTGTTTGATGTTTAAGATTTACCTTCATTGCTCGTTCTTTTCCTTTAAGAGCGAGATTAACATGTTAAATTTAATCTTTAGGAGTGACCTCTCATTTCTTTCTTTTTTCCTTGTTCTCATAATATATTTGTACTTGTATTCAATCGGATTGGTGTTTCACTTTCCACTGGAATTTCAGATCTTTGGGCATTTGCAATAAATTAGCAAACAGAAGTACATCTATGTTACTTTCTTACCATTGAGACATATTAGGTTTTGTTTATTATTTAATATAAGGATTGGTAAAAGTGGTAATTTTTTGGAACCTATAACAAGTGCTGAAAAAGGAATATAGGATGATAAAATAATGTTAGTAAAATTTATTTTTATTCTAATCATTTTTATTTTAACCATTTTAATAATTTTAAAAAAATTAATAAATTAGGATTATCAATGCTTTAATCTTGATTTTATAAATATTAAAGTTACTTTCTAGAAATTCACAAATTTGGCTTGGCTAATAGTTTTCATATATTTCTAAATATACTAATTACTTCCTCATTCAATAAGAATTAAACACGTCTTGGGAACATGTATATTTACACGTTCTTGATCACCCCTCTTGTTCTTTTCTTTTGGTTTGTTGTTTTTGGATTTTCTTGTTAGTGTAATACTACTTGTGCTTCGTTTATGTAGATAATTGGATGAACAAAAAATGTGGATGCATTAACTTTGTGCAACTAAACAAATTATATGCAGGTATGTGCATTATCAGTTTAGGCCATTTAGTCAAGGTATTTATTTAACGATGAGATTTTGCAATTGTTTAAAGTTTTATGAAAGGTGGTGATATACTACATACTCAGGTTTATCATGAATCTTATGATACAATAATTACAAAATATACAACACTACATTACAAAATGACCAAGAGAACGCAGCATCTGATGAAATTTTATGATACAATAATTACAAAATATACAACACGTGTAACTTTTCTTCTCTCTTCATGTAATCGTCTGTTTAATGGATCATATATTGCTTACGCTAAGCATTAAGCAGAAAGCAGTTTTATTCATTACTCCTACTAAAATCTTTTCTTGGTATCAGAGTTGTCTTGGCTAGTTGCCCCATGGCATCTTCAAGCTCTTCTGCTCAATCGTCTTGGTTAGCCCAGAACACAGAAATCCCAAGCTTCAAATTATCTGGAAATAGTTCCTTCAACGTCTTTGCACATGTCAAGTTTTGGACAGAACAATTTCTTGTTATGGAAATCGATGATTCTCCCAGTAATTAAAGGGAATAGGCTTGAAGGATTGAAAGAGTGCCTGCGGAATTCATTACTGGAGTTAAAGGACCAGCATCTAATCATCTTAAGTTCCAAGAGTGGCAAGCTACTGACTAACTCTCAGTTGGATGGATTCAAAGTTTACTCACTCTGGAAATTGTGGATGTCGATAAACTGCATGACTAGCAATTGTACGTTTTACTTGTATTTATATTTTACTTCATTTCCCCCTAAACATATGCAACATTTAGAAGAAAACAGTTTTAAATATAATTTTGTTGCTCCTTTCTTTGTTTCTTTTCATATATGTACCTAGTATTTTTCAATTGTTTATATTTTTGAAAATGAAACAGTCAAACAGTAATATTAACAACAAGGACAACAACCGCTACAACACTAAGGATAATAAGACTAACTGGAATGTATTACATAAATTATAATATATTTGTTAATAGAATAGTTTATAATTACTTTTATGTAATATAGAAAATTTATAATTTATAGGTTGACAAAATATTTAATATTCAATATTTAGTGATATTTAAGCTAAACATCATCTCCACCTAACTTTTATTGTTGAGAATTTTTCAAAAAAAAAAGAGAGAGGAAATGATAGGAGAGTTAATTCTTTAATTTGTATGCACTTGTTGTGCATATTATAAATTGGCTTGTCTTGTTCAAGTTGGTGTCCCAACACTACCACCAAAAAAAAAAGTCATGAATAGAGAGGGACTAATTCGTTGGTATTCCCTAGTCATTTCGTCACTGGAATCTATAGCGATGAATTAGAGACGAAGTAGCGATGAACATTTTTGTCACTATTAGTGGTCTTTAATTAGCGACGGACTAGCAACAGAAAAGATTGGTCACTCATCGCTAACTCTTAGCAATGTATTGTCCCTTGCTTAACGGACACCTGTTAACGAAATGATATAAAGAAAAAATCCATCACAAATTAGCGACGAATTGGCAACAAAAGTCTGTCACTAATCAGACCGTGAGTTGTCGGTACTCCATCGCTTAATTTGTATCTTATTTGTCTCCTTCGTTTGAGTCCATATCAGTTATCTATCACCATTTCGTCACTCATTCGGCTCTTGTTCGTCTCTAATTGAGCATAGTTTTTTTTTTTTTTTTGAATATCCCAATTTTTTCCCATTCCTAAATTCAGAAAACTACATACAGTTACAGCGAGCCAGCCAACTAAAAAAAAAATAACTATGGAAGATTGTACATAAATAAATATCAATTTTATTATAATTAAAAAATGTGAAATCAATGACAATTTATGAAATTTGCATCCATACATACAAAAGGAATCCAAACCTTGAACCCTAGTCTGTATGGAGGCCTGTCTTCATCAACATCCACTCGGTCTTGCTCTTGCTCCTGCTCCTACCCTTGGGTATGGGATGAACCAAAAGATGTCGAGGCACGCTACCTGCCATTGAGGTGTTGCCGGCGAGCACCTCCATTTGGGCATCAGTTCATGGACTTTTTTACTATCTCATCCCCATTTTCTTTTTTATTTCCTAATGCATCCTTTTTTTTTTCTGACAAAATAGTACTTTATGCCTCTAATGTTTATTTCGATTTTCATTTATATTTCTAAAGTTTTTTTTGTTCAAATATGTTTTTTATATTTTATATTTTATCATATATGCTCTAAAATGATGAAAATACCCTCCATCCTCCCTCTTCTCTCTCTGTCCTTTTTCTCCTCACTAAACTTTTTTGTTTAGTCACCTAAGTTCTAGTTAATATTTTTCTTTTTGTCTTTTGGATGATTTAAGATCATATTTAGCTTCATCTAGATCCATAGATTGTGAATATATTTTGTTTTATAATTAAATCAACCCCTATAAACTTTTATTTTATTCATTTTAGTCCCTATCATGCACGTTTTTCTCTCCATATCTCAGTTTTCTTTCCAAACCAGTCCAAAACTTCATCTTAGATGTTTTTAGGACATTTTCGGTTATTTTCATCCCAAAGCAAGGCGAGTAGCGGATTAAAACCAGAAAAAATGAAAAATAGAGGCAAAGTGATGTTTTTCTCTCCAAAACTTGGTTTTAATCCACTATTTCTCTTGCTTTGGGATGAAAATGACTGACAATATCCTAAAAAAATCTAAGATGAAGTTCTAGACTAGTTTGGAAAGAAAAACGTGCATAATAGGGAGTAAAATGAATAAACTTAAAAGTTTACAGGGGTTGATTTAATTATAGAAAAAATATATTCACAATCTATGGACCTAGATGAAGCTAAATATGATCTTAAATCATCTAAAAGACAAAAAGAAAAATATTAACTAGGGACCTAGGTGAATAAATAGAAAAGTTTAGTGAGGAGAGAGAGAGAGAACAAAGAGAGAAGAGGGATGATGGAGGGTATTTTGGTCATTTTTGAGCATATATGATAGAAAATGAAACATAAGGGACATATTTGAGTCAAAAAAAATTTCAGGGGTATAAATAAAAATCGAGGTAAAAGTTAGGGGTATAAAATACCCTTTTGCCTTTTTTTAATTTCCAGAAGTATCCAACTTTTATTGTGCAAGTAAATTATTGACACATGTGTTGCACCTACTAGAGGCGATACACGACATGACCTATGTTGCCCGTGTGTTGCACCTCTGACAAGCAACATATGTTCAGGCTTGTATTTATAATTTTTCTTCACATTATTTATTTGATTGCTTATTTGAGTTACGTCCAAGAAAGCATGATTATGATAAAATTTAAGTTCAGATTTATCATCTTTGAGTCTAAAAATGTCATGATGTGGTTTGAAACTTGATTTAACTTAGATGCCCTGCCTCTCTCCTTTTTTCAATTTCTTGCTTTCTTTTTCAAAGTCATTCTCTCTCTCTCTCTCTCTCTCTCTCTCTCACACACACACACACACACACACACACACACACATCATGTAAAAAAATTGTGACATTAGCTTATGTATATACATGATTCTTATTTACGAGGAAATTAAATATTTATGGTATTTATTTTGAATTAATAATTAAAAAATTTAATAAAAATGATACGATGATAGATTATTAAATATTAAAAAATATATGCAACATATATCATAAAAGTTGAAATAGAAGATATAAAATTATAATATATTTTATAATTGTAAAAGAATTGTATATTTTAAAAACTAGAAGAAAATACTGTGTAATTTTGAATAATTGGAGTGTGGAAGAGTTTAATTTACTCTTTGTTTAGATTTGTTGGGTTGGGTATGCAAGAGGGTACAAATTGAGAGAGAGAGAGAGAGAGAGAGAGAGAGAGAGAGAGAGAGAGAGAGAGAGAGAGAGAGAGAGAGAGAGAGAGAGAGAGAGAGAGAGAGAGAGAGAGAGAGAGAGAGAGAGAGAGAGAGAGAGAGAGAGAGAGAATGACTTTGAAAAAGAAAGCAATCGGAAAATAGAGAGAGGCAGAGCATTTAAGTTAAATCAAGTTTCAGGACCATATCATGACATTGTTAGGTTCAAAGATGATAAATATAAACTTAAATTTGATCAAAATCATGCTTTCATGGATAACTCAAACAAGCAAACAAATAAATAATGTGAGGAAAAAATTGTAAATACAGGGTTGAACATGTGTCACCTCTGACAGGTGCAATACACGTGTCAGGTGTTTACTTGCACAATAAAAGTCGAATAATTCTAGAAATTTTTAAAAACAAAGATACCTCAGGAAATAAGAAAGAAAATGGGGATGGGGTAGTAAAAAAGTATCAATTCACATTTCCAACTTTGTTAGGACCTCTGAGATACTCTCCACTAACCTCTCACTCATTTGGGTAGCAGTCATGGTTAGATGAGACGTCGACATTGATTGTGAGTTGTTGAGGACATGACAAGTATATTAGTCGAGGAAGTAATAAAGAGTGAGTATGAGTATTGTCCCACAGAGACTGAATCGCCAAATACTCAGGAAACTAGAATATATTATTTAGACCAATCAATTGATTGAATGAAGTTTGAATAATAAAATAAAACTCAAAGAACAGTTAGTGTAAAAGAACACAATAAAAAATGTTTAGAAAATTTACAGATTAAAAAGGCTTAGAGTCGCTAATCTCCTTTGTTCTTCCTAAGAATTGTTGTTTTACCTTCCTCTTGCTCTCATCGACATACAAAAGAATCTAAGGTTCATAACTACCTAGAAGGATTTTCTCAAACCTCAACTAAGTTAACATAATTTCTCTACAATTTCTTATGAGCATTTGGTTTAAATTTAAACCAAGCCTATGATTGATTATATGAAGCTAGCGATTATATGTCTATATCGTTAGCAAATCAATTCCCTAAACACCTAAGGTTCATGACTCATACTTTTCATTCTTTTGTCTAATTTCACCTCTCTTTCTCAAGATAAGCAAAACCACAAATCAAACCATAATCTGATCAAAATAATGGAAAGCTTTAATCATTAAATGAAAACAATTGTATTACAAAACTGATGTTCACAAGAAAGGAAAGAAACAACAAAACCTATTTAAAACTACAATTTATAGCAACCATAGAATAGAAAATTAGTTACTCATGATGACAAAAGAGCAAAAATCAATAAAAGAAAGAGATGGACCCATGAATCCGAGGTGGGGGTAGAAGAAATTGGCTCCAAAAATGCTCCAAAGACAAGCTTCCTTGCTCCTTAGGTCAAGAATGTTGCCTCCTTCTTATCCAAACCTAGAATTCCTTGAAAAGTTTTCCAAAAATTATTTGTACCTTTGATTTCGATTAGCATTGTCCATCCTCGCTAGCAGTTGAGAAAACTTTGCTTTTAGCAGAAAACTTTGTAGTAACCTTTTCTTTTTGCAACTGGAATTCTTTGTTTTTTTTAACTCCACCTCAACCTTTTAATTAAAAAGATAACTAGTTATATTATCAATGATTTACTCATTTTATTTCAGTTATTTCCTTCTCATATTTAAAAGATAACTATTCCTTATCCTTTTTCATGTCATTAATTCGAAGGAAGCATACCTAGTTTCCTCGCTACTTTATCTTATATAAAATACACAGAATATAGGGAGACAACAAACCTAGCATCCTTGCCACACCATTACTTAACAAAGTAATCGCTTTCATACATAACAATAATTTATATTTCAAAATAAATATTCAATTAATATTAAATTGAAATGATAAGTTTTAATTTGAAAAAATTCTGAAATAAATCTATTTAATTATGTTATAATACTAACCCCCTAATCTAGATGTCCTAGACGACTATAAAGAGACCTAATAACATAACTAAACAAACAAAGGGCCTACTGATAATGGGAAGGTCCAAAGTAAGTTACTCCTCTGGTAAGTAATCTTCACCGACAACTTGATCTGAAAAATATGTAAAGGAGAGTGTGAGATAAAGATTTTAGTGAGCGAGTCAATCCCTGCCCTAATAAGATCCAAATATGTTAAAGAATAATAAAGCAATTCGAAGGCATTTATCATGAAATCACAAGGAAAGAGCGCCTCAAGGGATCCAATCCTGAACCTGGGCTCATCTCTTGACCAAGGGAGTTATTGTCTCCACTCTCAGAGGTCAAGAAACCCTAACACTTAGGTTTTCTACTTTAACATGAGAGGGGGAACTATCCCACTCTTAACACAATCATGAATCAATCATCCACAACATAACCAATGATAACATTTAATTAAACCCAACAAGGATAGACATTATTACCTCAAACATAAATGATATTCATCGCATATCACATGATCATCTTTTCACCTAATGTTTTCCTTTAGCAATTTTTTTATCAACACTCAAATCCATGCTCTTTCAATAACTTTTCTGAATTCTAAATCGAACTCTTTATTTCTTAACCATGAGTTTGCCTACCTTTCTACTTTACTACTTTAACACTAAAATAATATTAAAACAGGGTTAATCCACTCACTTAGGATCCTAACGATTCCTTCCAAAATCCTGAATGCTTTTCCTACGAACATGGACTCGAATCGCTAAAAAGAAGGGCCTTTTCAAAATATTTGGATTATATTAGACGTTTCACCTAAACCTAGTTCGTTAAATTTCCATCTTAACTTTGAATGCCCTTATATTAGACGTTTCTTCTAAACCTAGTTCATCTAATATCCTAAAGATATAAATTTAAATTAATTTGATGTCCTAGAAATAACAATTTAAATTAATTAATTAATTAACTTAATATCTATAAATTAAAAATTAAATAAATTAATTAATTAACCTAATATCTTAGAAATAACAAATTAAATAAATAAATAAATTAACTACTATCCTAAAAATAACAAATTAAATAAATTAAATTAGGATTGTAGGGATTACCTTCAAATAAGGCCCATATGTGTAGCGGCTAGGGGAAAGAAAGAGAGAGAGAGAGAGAAAATAAATTAATTAATTAACTACTGTCCTAAAAATAACAAATTAAATAAATTAAATTAGGATAGGGCTTACCTTTAAATGAGGCCTGTATGTGTAACAGTTAGGGGAGCGAGATAGAGAGAGAGAGAGAAAGACAGCTAGAGAGAGGAGAGGGAGGAAATTGGCTGAAAAGGTGAGGGTTTAGGCTTAGATAGGAGTGAGGATTTAAATTTAAACTAGATTCTATAGATTTTTTTTTATCTTAAGTTTATTTATTTATTGGTAAAAATATACCTAAGGTTCCTATAGTTTCACCAAACAATGAATTCAGTCCTTATATTTTAAAAACTAAAGATTCAATCCCTGTAGTTTCCAAAATTATGAATATGGTCCCTAGTGTTAGTCAATAGTTTGTCAACTGTTAGTGTGGTACACATGGCATTGACTAGGATACTTACATCAGCGCCACACGTGTCAAAAACAAAATGCTAATGTGGCTCTTTCTCTCTCTTACTCTCTCTATCTTTCTTCTCCTTGTTAGTCTTTGCTGGTCTTAGAGTTTCTTGCCTGCTTCTTGGCTGCAACTACATATCTTTCTTTAATAAATTATTTTCTCTTATGAATAATAATATACCTCAAAAGGTGCCTAGAAATGTAATCTTACTCGTCATTAGCATGATAGTGAATCTTATAGCATATGAATAATAACGTCGTCGCTATTGTCGTCACCATTCACGCCATTCGTGGGTATCTTAGCCAGTCAACCATCAGTAAATTATCTCACGTTGTCCTCTTTTATATTATGATATGTGATACTGTTTGTTTTCCCTTTTGTTCTTTATCATTTACATATTTTCTTTACTTTCTCTCTTTAACTGACTCATTCATTGCAATCAGAGAGTTGCATTTTCTGCTGTGAAGTTTGATATTATAATTGTAGTGTTTGGGTTCAAATGTCTATTCCAAAGTGATGTGATTACGTTAGGTTCTTTTCTTGGAAAATAAGTTTATTAATAGAGAATCTTTCTTTTCTATTTCTGAACTTTTTTAATGGATGAATAATTGTCCTGCATCAACTTTGTCTCTTCTATAACTTATATATATATAGATATTAAGGTTTTCTTTAAGTAGATATAGAGACATATGCTCTAGAATTTTGTTTGTGGTCATGATTCTAGAACTCAACATCAGAAGGTTGTAATGCAAAAATCAAAGTTGGTGCAGTGTGAAAGTTAGTTTATTGAAAAGATACGAGGGCCCAACTACTTTTACTATCTTCAATTTTCATAACTTCTCTATGCGTAGGATACCCATAAACAGAGTATAGTAACAACGATAGAAAAGACCAGCAAAGACGCACAAGAGAGAGAAAGAGAGAGAGCTATGTCAGCATTTTTTTTGACACGTGTGATACTGACGTGGATCTTAATGCTGATGTAAGTATCCTAGTCAGCCATGATAGAAATGGTTGGATTCCAAGAAGGGGATGAATTGGGTTTTATAAAATCTTTCATAAAACTTTGTTGGAAATTAAAATGATTTTCTAAAATATGCCTAGCTAAAACAGTAAAATCAATTCAGAGAATCAAAGTGCTAACAAGATGAATGTTTGTAAAGTGCAAGTAATTAAAGATAAGACAGTAAATAAAAGAGTAAGGGAAAAGAGAATGAACACCTGAGATTTATACTAGTTCAACTATCTCAAACCTATATCCAATCCTCAAGAAACTACTTGAGAATTTTCACTAAATAGCTAGTTCAATCTGGGTACTAGCGAACCACCACAGAGAATTTATGAATTAGGGGTTCTCAATTACCCAAACTAGTGATACACTCTATCACTCTTTTAAGGAATTTTAACCTTAGGAATACAACTTAAAAGGATAAGAGATGTAGAACACAATGATACACTCTCTTCAAGAAGTAGATATTACAAATGAAGTTCACTTAGAAGTAAATGATTGGCAAGATAATTATTTGGCAGAGCAATAGTAGGAATTTTTAGCTTCTCCTCCTTAGTTTTAGACTAAGTAGAACTCATATTTATAGCCCAAGTTGAAATAGATCAGGTGTTTTACAAAAGATATCAGCTGACTTTATTAAAAAATATCGTTATTACTGATGTAAGCCTGCTGACAGTCAATTGCTCGCACCAAGACAGTCGACTGGTGGCTCTTTAATGAGCAATCGATTGACTGGTCCAGGCATAGCGGTCGATTGGTAACTCTTTGTTACATAGAATTAAATTGTTCCAGAAACTATCGGTCGACTGACACCTATATACTAGTCAACTGGTAGTTATTGGAATTAAAATTTGATTCTAGACAGAGATACACCGATCAACTGATGTCAGACCAGTGGTTGACTGGTAGGTCTATTGAGTTTGTTTAAAAGATGAACCAGAAAGCAACCGGTGGACTGGTGTCTATACATTGGTCGAATGATAGCTACTGGACTTAGAAAATTTAGGTATGAGACTCAATGACATTTACCAACTTTTGCAAAAATATTTTCCAACTAAGATAAGGTTTTAAAAACATTTTCAGTAAGCTCATAAACCTTATTAACTTGCCATCAATACTTTTACATGAATTCTAAGACTCAAGACACAAACATAAATTTACTCTTCTTTGCTCTTTGTCTTGATGCCTTGGTTTGATCCAAACAAACTTATATTCCTGAAAAGATAAACATTAAGCACAAGAATATGTTCATTTTAATTTGTTTGTTAATTGTGAAAACATAAAATATATATTTTCTTTTCTCAATCAATGGGGTTTAACAATCTCCCCCTTTTTTATGATAACAAACCAAATTTAAATTGGATATGATTTTGATAAATCTTTTTTATTCAAGAGAAACAAAGCTCCCTCTGAATTTCATATCCCAAATTAAAATTGGATATGATTTTGATAAATCTTTTTGATTCAAGAGAGACAAAGCTCTCCCTGAATTTCATATCTCTTTCTTTTGAAAGATTTTTCATTTAATCATAAAGGAAATTCAATTTTTGATACTATAATTGTAGAGTTTTTGAAATATGACATCTTGAAGAAAATTCTATAGTATAGCCTTCGAAATAAGGATAACCATATCCTTTTTCTTTTTCAAATCAAGTTTACTTCAATTTAATAAAATCATTTCAGCATAGCAGAAGTAGTTGTATATATACCCATTCAAGATATAAACAATTATAATCCATTCAAGATATAAAACAATATAACCAGAGTGTATAGCAGTATAGCAGAAGCAAATTTATAGATTAGTAAGAGATAAACATATGATGTAATTCATAATCCAAAAATCAGAGTTCAAATGTAATCAAACATATATAAGATATAAATTAGATATTAAAACTAATGTCAAAATAACAGATATCAAAACATAATATTTTATTTCCCTCAACAAAAGAAAGGGGTCTTCGATCCTTAATCCTTAAAAGAGCAACTTAGCCTCGTTGAAGTAGATCTCTAATCATGTCTCTGACTTGCTGGAGTTTAGAAGCCTAAGATGTAGATGTGGCCACAAGAGTAGACAGGTAAGCACTCATAGCATCCATGGAATCTCTCATCTGCCCAACCATAGAGAGAGTGTGCATTGATGATATAAATGGCTAGTTCCCAAGAGGGAGTGAATTGGGTTTATAAAAATTTTCTTTAAAACTTGTTGGATGTTTAAGAAGTTTTTAAAACAAAGCCAAATATAAATGACAGTATAAAATATAGCAATGTCAAGATGAATGGAAATAGAGCGCAAGTAATCAAAGATAAAGCTTTTAAGCAATTAAAGAGATAAGGGAAAGAGAACTAAACACAGATATTTATACTAGTTCAGCTTAAACCAAGCCTACATCCAGTCGTCAAGATCACATCTTGAGTATTTCACTAATAACCACAAGTTTATACAAATTGGATATTTGTGAACCACTACAACATATATCTTTTACTTTCCCAAGGGTGTCTCTTCTCCTTAAATTAAGATCACTCTTAATCACAACCTCAAGAAACCCTTCCTTGATCAATAAAAATGAAGGATTGAGAAGAAAATGGATAACTCTCTAAAACAAAATAAGTATACAAGTGAAAAGCACTCTAGAAGTAATTGATTGGCAAGTGATTTGACTTTTCAAAATTCAGAGGCAAATAAGATGAATTATCTATGATTTGACAACCTTTGAAATCAATATATAAAGCCCAAAAAATTAGAGAGCCATTGGAAGAGGATCTGTCACGACCTATTTTCTAGGCACATGACCGGCACAATGATGAATATCCCATTACTGTAAGCCTTTCGATAAATTCTTCCCACAAGTAAAATTATTAGTCATTATCTCTATATTCACAAAATACCATTCCTTAATAAATACAAAGAAAATACATCAAATTTTCTTAATTAAAAACAATAGATCCTCAGTACAAAATACATTATCATACTGAAATACAAGCCAAATACCAAACCCCTGACCTAGATGTCCTAGACGGTTACAGAGCAACATATTGTATAACAAAATAAGGGCCTACCCGACAGCGGGAAGGTCCAAAGTGATCTACTCCTCTAGCGTATGTTCTTCGGTGGCAACCTGATCTGAACAAAAAAATTTGTACAGAGAGTGTGAGTTTTTAAACTCAGTGAGCAAATCGGCCTTGCGTTAATAAAATTCAAATACATCACCAGTCATGCAAGCATATCCAAAGGCTCAAGCTCAACCAATAGACATAGTTAGAAATTACATACAAGAAGACAAAAATTCATCTAATTCAACAAATGTTGCTAGTACTCATCAATGGCAATATATCCCGGAGAGCGCACACAGGCCGGCTCACCAATTTTGTATATTTCGGCCAAGACGCACAACCTCATCCTCTTAGCTAGGGCGCCTCACGAATTTATCACCAATCTAGGCTATATCCCTACTGAGAGAATCGTTGTCTCCACACTCATTGGTCAAGACACCCTTTAAACCGGGTTTTCTGCCTTGCCTTGAGAGGGGGTACTGTACCGCTCAATCACAATCAATAGTACAACAGTTCATATCATAATCAGAAGCACAATATAATACTCATCCATATAACAGGTATAGTATATAACTATATTATAGGTTTATAAACCACAATTAAAGAGATTCAATCTTCACATCATCATGAGATACTTGCTTCTTCTTATCCATACTTCTGGATTAATTATCTCATTAGATTCGTCATTCTGAATCTAATTTCCCCCTATGAATCTTGGGAGTGTCCTACGACATACTTTTTATCACCAGTAATGCTAAAACTCTATTAAAACGGGGTCGTTTCACTCACCTGGATTCCGTACGAGTATCACTTCTTTAAGTCGTTACGAACAAGAGTACACATGTAAATTTCAGTGTTCTGCTACAGAGATTTTCATGAAAGATTAGAGAAAATACGTTAAGATTATTTTCATACAGATACTGTTCATACATACGGTTACTATTCATATAGTTACTATTCATACGTACGGGTACTATTCATATCTGAAATACAGAATACAATCTGTAAAAGAGTACACCAGGTAAGTTCCCAGGAAAGAATGGAGGGTCACACTGGACACACTTAAAAATCAGGTCTTTCCTTAGCCAGAACTTTCCTAGACATGTATTCTTCACAGTTTACATTCTACTTCGGTAATCAGAGAATTAAAATAACATATAAACAGCTAACGATAATTTTTCTGATGTGGAAGATCGGCCAAAGCCGCAACCACAGAGCATACTTAAGAAAATAACTTCTAAAATTTGAAAGACATAGAAAGGGCATAGTATCCTTACCTAAGCAAAAAAGAAAGGCCCAAAATCTCAGAGGCCTAGCGTCGGAGCAAAAGAAACTTAAGGAGAGAAGAAGAGAAGTTTGAAGGTGTGAGTTTAGAAGTGAAATGGAAGGGCCTATTTATAGGAAAAGTCAAGTGTACTATTTGATACTATGCGCTAATAAAATATTTAATTTACTATTTATGAAAATGACATTTCTAATAATGCAGTTTACTGTGCACCTTATGCGTACGATGGAAAATTTTTCTTTTATTACTATTGGAAACTTAAAGGAAAAACTATCCTTTCACCTTAAACCTTTAAGTTTCTTTTCAATTCAGTCCTTTCAATTTAGTCCCTGAGGGTATTTTTACACATAAAACATCATTTTCTCCTACAAACTTCTTTCTAGTTTTCTCTTATAACCAAACCACATCTAGTACTTGACATTTTGATTGTATAAATGAATAGTACCATATACGTAAATAGTAACAGTAGTTTGTAAACACGCATTTATATTTTATTTTTCATGGGTATTACAGGATCCATGATGATATCAGCTAAAATCTTCACAAAATAACCGTTGGAACTGATGTCATCATTACGGCAGTCAACTGATTGACCCACAACAGTTGATTAATGCTCTTCAATGAATGATAGTCGACTGATGAGTTTCTATCTTGAAGTTGAAATTCTACCAGAAGTGATTAGTCAACTAATGCAAAGTGATTAGTTGACTAATAGCTACTGGAGGTTTTTTTTGAAATGAGATATTGACTGATTAGTCAACTGATGATCAGATGTTAGTCGACTGATGAGTCTCTGTTTTGAAGTTTAAAATTCTCCAGAAGTAATCAGTCGACTAATGCAATTGGATTAGTCGACTGATGGCTATTGGAGTTGTTTTTGAAATTGAAATAGTGATTGATAAGTCGACTATTGAGAGTCAATAAGTTGATTGATGGATATTGATCCATTGCTAAATCTTAGATAGATAGTGATCAATCTACTATTGAAAGGACATTAGTCGACTGATTTTCAATAGTAGACTGATGGCTCCTGATTAAGTTTTTCTAAAGTTTTTACAAATATTAAGGATCATTAACCCATTTTCCAACTTTAAAAGAGATTTTCAAATAATTTTACTTGCTGTTCAAGAGCTTTTGCAAAATTTTCTTAAGGAGACAAAAATTAAAAGATCTTCACTTGAGCTCTTTGTAGAATTCTTTTTGTCTTGTGATATTTCCCTAAAAATATAGACATTAAAGCATAAGAGAAATATTATTTTAAATTTGTTTATTGATCATCAAAATTTAAGAAAGTCTTTGAATGCAATGGGATCAACATTCTCCCCTTTTTTTTGATGACAAACAAATTTAAGTTGATTAGGACATTTTGAAACAAAGATTCAAGAAGGGAAAGGCTCCCCCTCAATTGTATATCTTTTTAGAATAAGTGTAGCAAAAAAGCATATCAAAGTGATATAAAAAAAAATATTATAATCAAAGATAAGTAATTAAAATCAAATGAGCAACAATGGAATTATATATCAAAATCATCATTAATTGCATAAAGAGTCTAATGTTAGTTCAAGAGATAACATAAGACATACAACAGTAAATCTTCTCCCCCTTTGTCATCAACAAAAAGAAGGGGGGTCTTAATCTTTACTCTCCAAGGAAACTTAATCTTGGTGACGAAGAATATGAACCAACTATAACAGATCAAGAATTTTCTCTGTTTGAGAGATTCTAGCTCCAAGAGTCTTCATGCCATCTTTCATCTCAGCCATCATACCCATCATAATGGTTGAATGATCAAGTAGCTCATTCAGTACTTTGGTTTGCTCCCTAGTTTGGAATCTATGAACAGATGATTCGAGAGGCATTTCTTTGTCTTTATCCATGTCTGCATCCCCTTCACTTTCTTCCTCAATTTCAACTTCTCGTTCTCTTCTTTCTCTTACTCTCTGGACAATTTTGTTTGCATTCCCCCTTACCCATTCGTCTTTAAGGTAAATAAACCTCATTCTCCTAAGAGAATTTTCATCAATGACAGAAGATTTCAGCTATTATCTAAAATGGGCATTGATATTGGCATCCTCAAGAATCCGAGTAATAATGCCAGCATAGGGAAGAGGAAACTTTCTCCAAGAGCAAGATTCCATCCATTTTATGATGAAATGAGGAAGATTAAATGCCCACCCTTGTATTATGCAGGCCATGATGAAGTATTTTGACTCAGACGGATTTGTATAACTCCCAAACTTGTTAAACAGAATATGAGATATAATATACAGAAAAAGTCTGTCATTGGCATTCAGTTCACTAACCCTGACATCCTGACCTTCCCAATCATCTATCCTTA
Organism: Biancaea sappan; assembly: GCA_037074585.1. Taxonomy (NCBI): domain Eukaryota; kingdom Viridiplantae; phylum Streptophyta; class Magnoliopsida; order Fabales; family Fabaceae; genus Biancaea; species Biancaea sappan. The sequence goes on from CM073493.1 coordinate 31,699,511, forward strand.
AAATAGTATTAAAGGTATCTTGCTTGTTGTAGAAAATGGGAGAAAGTGAGGTAGGAAGTTCAGTAAAATATAAATCACTAGGGTTAGGAACAGGAATACCTAAAATTCTAGCTGGGGAGCCCTCAGTGATTTCCACATTCAAATCCCTTACGGTTGAAGTAATTTTCCCAAGCCTAGGACTATATTCTAGGTTAGTGTAGAAGGTTTTGAATACTTACTCACTCCATATACTTCTACAACTAACAAAATTTCTCAGTCCATAGTTGTGCAGCAATCCAATAAATTCAAAGTTCTGAAGGAAAAAGTAATTCCAGTTAAGGTGTCTAATAGGAATTACCTTCCATTTTTCGAAACTTTCCTGAAACTTTAGCACTTGATTTGGGTTCAGGAGATTCCCCATTGGTCATTTTGAGACATCCTTTGTTCGAGGGCATTTGGAGGAAGAAGCCCTTGGAGGAGAGTGAAGAAATTTTGAAACCATAGAGATAAGAGGTGAAAACCAAACCTTATCAGTCGTGGAGCCCTAAGAAACCCTAAAGACTTCAAATCTTAAGTTTATAGAGAAGAAGACTGGAGAAGAAAACCCTTGGAAATTAGAGAGACCTTGTCGATTGAGAGAGAGCGAGAGAGAGGCACTGAGAAATTTCACAATAAAGCCTTGTTGAAGGTCTGATTGCCCTTTTATATGCCTTCAAATAAATGACTCATCAGTCAACTATCAGGGGTGGATTAGCCGACTGATCCTAGCTGATTTAGGAATTTTTGATGTAGACTTGAATTAGTCGACTGTCAAGGGCTTATTAGTCGACTAATGGCTCTCGGGTTCTTTTTAGAAAATCTGTTCAGTGTTTAGCATTGATCTAAGTGCTTGGCAATCGCAGCCGCGCTTGATGCCCATTCCAACGCCTGACGCTCATTTCAAAATTTCATTGACAAGTCGACTGACGTCCTTTGATTAGTCAATTGATGACTTTTCACGTTAAATGAAAGTTTGGGTAGAGATTTATTAATCGACTGATAGACTAATATTAGTCGACTGATTACTTCTACACTTAAAAGGGATTTTGGACAGATGGTCATTAGTTGACTGATGGACTTATATTTGTTAACTGATGACTTCTGTACTTAGATGAAATTTTTGGTAGAGAGTAATTAGTTGATTGATTCAATGAGAATAGTCAACTAATTCATTTAGTTTTAAAAATTTTATTCGTTGAGAATTTAGTCGACTAATGACCTAAAGATAGTCGACTGATTCAATGCAAAACCACACATTTTGATGACTTAGCAACAAATTGAGGAGATGAGTGCCTTAGAGGATATTTTGAGGATTCATACATGCTAAACACTTTTAGTGGACACTCTGATGCTTAAGTTAGTAATGAGGATTAATCAAAAGAACTAGAATTCTAAAATGAATGCAATGGAAAACAATAATTTAGAGTTTATTTGGATTTGCAATCCCAAGTTCTCTCCTTATAAAGCTAAATCTACCCTCAGCTAGAGGCTCTGTAAAAGTCTCAGCCAATTGAAAATCCATTTGCATAAATTAAAGAGAAACATCATTTTTTTGAACATGGTCTCCTATAAAATGATGTCTAATTTCAATATGTTTAGTCCTAGAGTGTTGTATAGGATTTTTGGACAAACATATTGCACTTGTGTTGTCACACCTAATGGGTATATTATTAAGGGAAACATCAAGATCCTCCAGTTGTTACTTCTTCCACAAAACTTGAGCACAACAATTTTTAGCTATAATATATTCAGCTTCAGCTGTAGACAAAGCAATACTATTTAGCTTTTTGCTAAACCAAGAGACAAGAGAATTACCAAAGAATCAGCAAGTTCCACTTATATTATTTCTATCAGTTTTGCTACCTGTAAAATTAGCATCCAAGTAGCTAGTTAAAATATTTAAGGATCCTTTAGGATACCATAAACTCATTTTAGATATGCTAACCAAGTATCTAAAAATTATTTTCATAGCTTTAAAATGAGATTCCTTGGGGTAAGTTTGAAAATGTGCACACATGCGTACACTAAACATAATATCTAATCTACTAGCTGTTAAATATAAAAAGAAGTCAATCATACCTCTATATTTTGTTATGTCTTAGGGTATACCCTCTTCATCCTTGTCCAAATTTGTTGAGGTACTCATAGGTGTACAAACAGGTTTAGCATTCTCCATTCCAAATTTCTTGAGCAACTCTTTGGCATATTTGGTTTGACTTACAAATGTGCCATGATCCATTTGTTTGATTTAGAACCCAAGAAAGAAGATGAGTTCTCACATATAGACATCTCAAATTCACCTTGCATGATCTTAGCAAACTCCTTGTAGAAGCTTTCATTAGTAGCACGAAAAATTATGTCATCAACATAAATTTGAACAATGATTAAATCATGATTTTCTTTTTGAAAAAAAGAGTTGTATCAACCTTTCCTCTAGAAAAACCATTTCCCAAAAGAAATGAGCTCAATCTCTCATATTAAGCTTTAAGAGCTTGTTTGAGACTATAAAGAGCCTTTTTCAGTTTATAAACATGATTTGACTTATCATGGTTTTCAAAACCAGGATGTTGTTCAAGATAAACTTCTTCCATGATATAGCCATTGAGGAAAGCACAATGGCTTCAAGTCTAGCCATGGGTGCAAATGTTTCATCATAATCAATGTCTTCCTCTTGATATAACCTTTTGTAATAAGTCTATCTTTATTTCTAACCACTACTCTATTTTCATCAAGTTTGTTTCTAAAAACCCATTTTGTGCCTATTATTGCATGATCATTTGGTCTAGGGACTAAGTCCCAAACTTGGCTTCTTTCAAATTGATTTAATTCTTCTTGTAAGGCCAAGACCCAATTTTCATTAATAATTGCATCATCAATATTTTTTGGTTCAACTTTTTGAAAGGAAGGCTAAATGGTTACAAATATTTCTAATAGAGTTTTGAGTTGTTACCCTTTGAGATGTATCACTAATGATGAGTTCCTTATGATGACTTTTTGCATACCTCCAATCCTTTGGAAGTTCATCATTGTTACTTGGTGGCTCTTCTTCTTGAGGTAGGTTGGCATTCTCTTCACAATCAATGTGCTCCTTTGGAGTAACTTCTTGTTCTTTCTCCACTTCATTTAAGGATAGGTCCTTAAAAAAGTTTAGCACTCCACTAAATCATCATTATCCTAAAGAGAGGAGTTATTTTCTTTGAAAGCAACATGAATAGATTCTTCAACTGTAAGAGTTCTTTAGTTGTAAACTCTATATGCTTTACTAGTTTTAGAGTAACTAGTAAAAATAGCTTCATCAGCTTTGGCATCAAATTTTCCCAATTTTTTTTTCCATTATTCAAGACAAAACATTTGTAACCAAATACATGAAAAATGAGAGATATTGGGCCTTCTTCCTCTATATAGCTTATATGGGGTTTTGTTTAAAATTGATCTTATTAAGGATCTATTCATTATATAACAAGTGTTATTAACAACATTTGCCTAAAAATATTGAGGAAGTTTTCCTTCATTGAGCATAGTTCTTGCCATCTCTTCTAGAGTTCTATTCTTCCTCTCAACAACACCATTTTGTTGAGGGGTTCTAGAAAATGAAAAGTTATGCTCAATTCCATTTTCATCACAGAATTCCATGAATTTGTAATTGTCAAATTCTCCATCATGGTCACTTCTAATTCTCACAATAGTCAAGCCATGTTCATTTTGAACAAATTTGGCAATTTTTAAAAAGGATTTGAAGGCTTGATCTTTTTGAGCAAGAAAAAGTATCCATGTAAGCCTTGGGTAATCATCTACAACAACTACCATATAGAAGTTGCCTCTAAGGCTTTTTGTTTTAGATGGTCTTATAAGGTCCATGTGGAGCAGTTGCAAAGGTTTAGTTGTAGAAACAATGTTTTTATCCTCGAAAGAACTTTTAACTTGCTTCCCCATTTAACAAGCATCACAAAGTTTGTCTTTTTCAAATTTGATTTTGGGTAAGCCAATTACTAGTTCTTTTAAGACTAGTTTATCCAGAAGGCTCATGCTAGCATAAGCTAATCTCTTATGCCAAAGCCAACTTTCATCACTAATACTAATTAAGCAAGTATAGTCTATAGAAAGATCTTCATCAAGATTTATGAAATAAACATTATTGATCCTTTGGCCAATAAGCTTAATTTACTTATCATTAATGTTTTCAAATATGCAACGAGTTAAATAAAAAATAACTCTATTGCCTTTGTCACATTGTTGACTAATGCTAAGCAAATTATAATTAAGACCTTCAACATACAAAACATTTTCAAAAGAAGTTGAGGAGTTCTTACCAACTTTACCTAAACCTTTGGTTAAACCTTTGTCATTACCTCCAAAGGTCATTTTACCTCCTTTTGGAGCCAAGGAGATGAATTTGGATTGATCACTGGTCCTGTGTTTCAAGAAACCACTATCCAAATACCACTTCCCACTCTTAGCTTTGAGGCATACCTATAGCATAAGGTTTAGACTTCGCTTTAGGTACCCAAACTTGTTTGGATCCTTCTTTGTTAGAGGTTCCTTTTGGTACCTACTTCTTCATGTTACCATTTGGAGTATTCTTTTTATACCAGCAAGAGTAGGAGTTGTGTCCTTTTAATCCACAATGAAAACAAGTAGTAAAGGGACTATATGACATAGTTGAATGAACAATTAAGTTTTTGTAGTATTTTTTACTGGCTTTGGGTTTATATCCCAATCTTGCTTTTTCAAAGACACATCTTTGATTTCCAAGCAATATGTTCAAATTGTCTCTTCCTTTAGTAAATTTTTCAATGGTAGATTTTAAATCCTCAATTTGTTTTTCAAGATCAATACACTTACAACAAGAGTAATCTTCTTTTGGAAAAAGTAGACAATGATTTCAAGCTTTCATTTTCATCTTGTAAAAAGGAGTTTTGTTTTTCGAAAGTCATATTTTCTTCCTTGAGTGTAGTGAGTTTATTTCTCGAATTTAAATTTTCACTCTCAAGTAAAGAAATATTTTGTTTTGAAATACTCAGTTTTTTGGCAAGCTTCAAGGATTCATTATATAATTCTTCAAAATCTTCTTAATCAAAAGAATGTAGGGGTTCAAGAAGTGTTACCTCTTCATTGTCTCTTGCCATAAGGCAAAGGTCTACTTCTTCATTCTCTTCTTCATCAGGTTCATTTTCTCCCCAAATTAAAGAAACATAGGCTTCTTTTTGCTTTTGTCATACCCTTTCTTTTCTTTTTGCTTCTTGATGTATTGAGGACAATCCTACTTGATGTGTCCAATCTTTTTGCATTCATAGCAAGTAGGACCTTCCTTGTTGTTCTCTTGATCCTTTCTCCATCTTCTAGTGTTCTTGTTTCTCATAAATTTACTAAACTTTTTGACAAAGAGGCCAAGATCTTCATCATTGATGTCAAGTTCTCCTTCATCCTCATCACTATCAGCTTCCACTTTCTTGAAGGAGGTTGATTGTAAGGAGATAGTTTTCATTTTCTTGGTTTCTTCCTCTTGTCTTATTTCCAAAATCTGAGATTCATAATTTTGGAGATTTCCAAATAGAGCTATGAGAGAATTCATGGACTATCCTCTAACCTCCATGATAGCATTCCTCTTTGCTTCCCATTCTAAAGTGAGGCACCTTAGAATCTTGGTGGTTTGGGATTTTTCTGTATAGGTCACACTAAGAGCTCTCAAGTGGTTAGTAATGTGAGTAAATCTTAATTGCATTTCACTAATGCTCTCACCACTTTTCATTTTGAAATTTTCATATTCATTGGTGAGAGTGCTTATTTTTTATTCTTTGACTCCTAGAGTTTATTCATGTGCAATTTCAAGTGTATCCCACATTTTTTTAGCATTTGGACTACAAGAAACTCTAAAGTACTCATCTTGACTTAAAGCACTGACAATGATCATTTTGGCCTTAACATTTAAATGCACAAGTTTCTTTACAGCTTCATCGCATTCACTTTTAGGTATTTAAAGCACTGACAATGATCATTTTGGACAATATCCCATAAGTCAAGGTCTAGTGCATTAAAAAATAATCTCATCCTAGACTTCCAATAAATATAATGATTGCCATTGAAACTAGGGGGTTTTATGAAAGAGTTTCCTTCAGACAAAATGCAATCACCAAGACCAGCCATAATCAACTCTTAGACTGCAAAGTCTTTGATCAATGACCCAAGCTCTAATACAAATTGATATAAATGACTAGTTTCCAAGAGCGGGTGAATTAGGTTTATAAAAATTTTCTTTAAAACTTGTTGGATGTTTAAGAATTTATAAAGCAAAGCTTTTAAAAAATTAAGAGTACAAGTATAAAACAGAGAAATGTCAAGATGAATGGAAATAGAGTACAAGTAATCAAAGATAAAGCTTTTAAAAAAATTAAAGAGATAAAGGAAAGAGAAATAAACACATATATTTATACTGGTTTAGCTTAAACCAAGCCTACATCCAATCCTCAAGATCACATCTTGAGTATTTCACTAATAACCACAAGTTTATACAAATTAGATACTTGTGAACCACTACAACAAAGATCTTTTACTTTCCCAAGGTGTCTCTCCCCCTCACACTAAGATCACTCTCAATCACAACCTCAAGGAACCCTTCCTTGATCAATACAAATGAAGGATTGAGACGAAAATGGATAACTCTCTAAAACAGAGTAAGTATACAAGTGAAAAGCACTCGAGAAGTAATTGATTGGCAAGTGATCTGAATTTTCAAGATTCAGAGGCAAATAAGATGTATTATCTATGATTTGACAACTTTTGAAGTCAATATATAAAGCCTAAAAGATTAAAGATTCGTTAGAAGAAGATCCATGATGATATCAGCTAAAATCTTCACAAAATAGCCATTACAACTAATATCATCATGATGGCAGTCGACTGATTGACCCAAGACAGTCGACTAATGCTCTTTAATGAGATGATAGTCGACTGATGGATAGCTGTTAGTCAATTGATGAGTCTCTATCTCAAAGTTGAAATTCTTCCAGAAGTGATTAGTCAACTAATGCAAAGTGATTAGTCAACTAATGGCTACTGGAGGTTTTTTTTTAAAATGAGATAGTGATTGATTAGTTGACTGATGATTGGATGTTAGTCGACTGATGAGTCCCTACCTTGAAATTGAAAATTCCCCAGAAGTGATCAGTTAACTAATGCAATGGGATCAGTCGACTATAGCTACTGGAGTTCTTTTTGAAATTGAGACAGTGATTGATCAGTTGACTATTGAGATTCAATAAGTTGACTAATGGATATTGATCAATTGCTAAATCTTAGACAGAGAGTGATCAGTCAACTATTGAAAGGACATTAGTCGACTGATGGCTCCTGATTAAGTTTTTCTAAAGTTTTTTATACTAAGGATCAATAACCCATTTTTCAACTTTAAAAGATATTTCAAATAATTTTACTTGCCATTCAAGAGCTTTTACAAAATTTTCTTAAGGAGACAAAAAGTAAAAGATCTTCGCTTGAGCTCTTTGCAGAATTCTTTTTGTCTTATGATATTTCACTGAAAATATAGACATTAAAGCACAAGAGAAATATTATTTTAAATTTGTTTGTTGATCATCAAAATTTAAGAAAGTCTTTGAATGAAATGGGGACAACAGTTGAGTTGTCCAACAATTCATTCAGTAATTTGGTATACTCTCTATTCTAATATGAAGATCTAACACTTGTTCTGCTTCTTTATCCCATTCCTCATTATCTTCAGAAACCTCATCATATTCATCTTCAGTTTTGATTTCTGCTTCTTTTTCTCTTTTTTCTCTAGCCTTTTTTACTATATAGTTTTCAGTCAATCTTTGCTAATAGTTTTGAGCATAGGAGATCCCATTCTTTTAAGGGAGTTCTCATCAATAATAATTGATTTCATTTCCTGGTGAAAATGTGCATTGATGTTAGCATCTTCAAGAATCTTTATAATAATTGCAGAGTATGGCAGAGGAGACTTCTTCCTTACACAGGATTTCATCCTCTTCATGATAAAGTTATGTATGTTGAATGCTCAGCCTTGCATGATGCAAGCCATTGCTAGAAACTCAGACTCACTTCCACTTGCAAGGCTACCAAATTTATTGGACAGAATGTGAGTGACTACATTTAGTAGTAGCCTATCATTAGCATTTATCTCACTCATTCTAATTTCTTGTCCCTCTCATTCATCAGTTCTCATAATTGTCTTATAAACATTAGGTTTAGCATAAAAAACAGGACTCAGGGAAATAGGATGATCAGTGAAGCACAAGTCATCAGGATTAAGTGCAAGTATACCTAAAATACTGGCCAAATTACTCTCATCAACTACAATATATATATCTCTAACCCTGGAGTAAATTCTTCCTTCTTTAGCCTTATACTCTAAATTTGTCTAAAAAGCCCTTATCACTTCCTCACACCACCATCCCTTATGCCTTACAAACCTTCTTAACCCAAAGTCATTTAGTAATCCAATAAATTTAAATAGAGACTAGCAAAATAATTCTAGTGAAGATATTTTACATTATTCAAAATAGGTTGGTTTGAAGCATTTTTGGCCCTTGCCTTTTCTAAAGAAGATGTCATTGAAGAGAAAGCTTAGGGAAGAATTGACAAACGCAGAAAATAGAACACCAACAAAATTTATAGATATCTATTCAACAATAAGCCAATGAGAGCAAAAATTCTTTGCAAGAGTTTTAGACTAAGAAGAATGATAAAATAATTCCCAACAAGTCATGATTCTTTGCAAAAACCTAGAGAACTTTAGATTGAGTGAATCAGAGGTGAAGAAGTGAGGAATGTCGAGCACAATTAGATAAAAACCTTCGCAATCCACCAAGTAACGATAGATAATGAAGAAATCAAGAAAAAAATCGAGCCGATTTTGGGTGTAGATGATTTTTGAATTACTTTGGAGGGAATGTTAAGAGTGAACCAAAAATCTCTAATTTTCAATTTATAGAGTGTCCGTAAGTGACCCATCAGTCAACTGATTTCTTAGAGCGGTCAACTTTTGGCTTTAGATTTGGGGATTTATCTTAACCAGTGATAGATTGATTGACTGTTGAGTTCTTGGCAGTCGACTGCTTACAAAAGAATTTGAAACTTTTTTGTTGTGTCTATCAATTTACTCTTGTATTCATGGCAGTTGACTGATTCCTCTTAGGTACCTCTTTACAAATTAGGTCCAACATTCAGCATTCTTGTCTAGCACTCAGCGTTCTCTAATGGTCTGCTAATGAAGTGCTAGCGGTTAACTTCTTGCATATGCATTTTCATAAAGTTAATGACAGAGACTTCTCGATTGATCGTTCCATCTCTAGTGGTTGATTGATTGCATTTGTCATGGATATAGAAGTTTTGATAGAATGACCCTGGTTTACTGCTAAGCCTCTGGCAATTAGCTGATGCTTCTGCATTCCAAAAATTTAATTCCTTGATAGTTTGGTCAACTAATACCCTATATGATAGTTTACTGATAAGCTGCAAAAGGCCAATTTTTGACATGCTTGAGAGGATAGTGAGGTGAGTGCCTTGAGAGGATGTTTTGAGGATATTATTCCAGCAAAACATGTTTAAGTTCAAGACCCCATTTGAATTTGGGGTTAATTAAATTCTCATTTTGGTATATTTTGTTTTGCTGCTCTAAAGTCGCTCCGTGATCGTATAAGTAACTAGGATTGGATTTCTGTTATTGTAAGTTGAGGAATAATCCATATGAATGACTTAATTATATTAAGGACTTGATTATAAATACCTTATTTAATTTAATTGTTATGATGGAATGTGTAAAATATATTCATAGTAAGATGATTATTTATATTTAGTTGCTTATGGATAAATAAGGAAAAGTTTTCCTTAGATGAAATATGTTGTTATTTGCCTATTTTGAAGCCTTTATGCTTGTTGAATGGTAAATATGAGCTAGGTTCTAAGGTGAGATCAGGCTCACTCTCGTGTCAGTCATGTGTCCTAGGCGGGGACATAACAATATGTATTTATGTATACTTTGCTTTTAATTCATTGAGAATTATGGGAGTGTAATAAAGGGAAGAAGGGAAAAATGATGCTAGTAGGGTTTTTTTTTTTTATATTTAGGGAATTTGGAGGGATACTATGAAAAGAAAAATAAATGGGAGGGAAAATTAAATTATTTTAAAAATTTTATTGGAAGAAAAGATTTATGAAATTTGATATTAAAAGAAATAATAATTAAGAAAGAAGAAATAGTGGAATATAAAAATATTTATAAGAGTTGAAAATTAATAATATAAATATATAAATTAATTTACATTTATAGGTTAATTTACATTTACAATTGGGGAAGGCGAGAGCAAAACCCCCAAAACTAAGGTTTCTCCATAGCCACCGACGTTGCTAGTGATTAAGGCCTTCAACATAGAGAACATTTTCAATAGAAGTTGATGAGTTCTTACCAACTTTATCTATACCTTTGATTAAGCCTTTGTCATTTTTTCCAAAGGTCACCTTGCCTCCTTTTGGAGCTAAGGAGATGAATTTAGATTGATTGCTGGTCATATGTTTGGAGCAATCACTATCCAAATACCACTTTCCACTCCTAACTTTGAGGCACACCTATAGCACAAGTATAAGAATTCACTTTAGGTACCCAAATTTGTTTTAGGTCCTTCTTTGTTAAAGGTTCCTTTTGATACCCATTTCATTTTGTTACCATTTGGAGTATTCTTTTTATAACAGCAGGTATAGGAGTTGTGTCATTTCAATCCACAATGTAAACAAGTAAGAAAGGGACTATTTGACATAGTTGCATGAACAAAGAAATTCTTGTAATATTTTTTACTAGCTTTGGGTTTATATCCCAATCCGGCTTTGTCAAAAACACATCTTTGCTTGCGAAGCAATATGTTTAAATTGTCTTTTCCTTGAGTAAATTTTTCAAGAGTAGATTTTAAATCCTCAATTTGTTTTTCAAGATCAATACATTTACAGCAAGAGCAATCTTCTTTTGGAGAAGTAGACAATGATTTTAAGCTTGCATTTTTATCTTGTAAAGTGGAGTTTAGTTTTTCAAAAGTCAAATTTTCTTTCTTGAGTGTAGTGAGATCATTTTTCAAATTTAAAATTTCATTCTTCAGTAACAATTTTTTCTTTTGAAATATTCAACTTTTTGGCAAGCTTCAAAGATTCATTGTGTAATTCTTTGAAAGCTTCTTGTAATTCATCAAAAGAATGTAAAGGTTCGAGAAGTGTTATCTCTTCATCCATAAGGCAAAGATTTGACTCTTCATTCTCTTCATCGGATTCATTTTCTCCCCAAATTGAAGAGACATAAGCCTTTTTTTTGCTTTTGTCATATCCTTTCTTTTCTTCTTGCTTTTTGATGTATTGAGGGCAATCCTACTTGATGTGTCCAATCTTCTTACATTCATAGCTAGTAGGACCTTCCTTATTGTTCTCTCTATCCTTTCTCCATCTTCTAGTGTTCTTGTTTCTCAGAAATTTGTTGAACTTTTTAACAAAGAGGCCAAGATGTTCATTATTGATGTCAAGCTCTCCTTCATCCTCATCACTATTAGCTTCCACTTTCTTGGATGATGTTGACTTTAAGGAGATAGTTTTTTTTTTCTTGGTTTCTTCTTCTTATCTCATTTGCAAAAATCTAAGATTCATAATTTTAGAGATTTCCAAACAGAGCTGTGAGAGAATTCATAGACTCTCCTCTAACCTCCATGATGGCAGTCCTCTTTTCTTCCCATTTTGAAGTGAGACACCTTAGAATCTTGGTGGTTTGAGATTTTTTTGCATAAGTCACACTAAGAGCTCTCAAGTGGATAGTAATGTAAGCAAATCTCAATTGCATTTCACTAATGCTCTCACTACTCTTCATTTTAAAATTTTCATATTCATTGGTGAGAGTGCTTATTTTTTATTCCTTAACTCTTAGAGTCCTTTTATGTGCAATTTCAAGTGTATCCTACATTTCTTTCGCATTTGCACAACTAAAGACTTTAAAGTACTCATCTTGACTCAAAGCACTAACAATGATCATTTTGGCCTTAGCATTTAAGTATACAAGCTTCTTTTCAACTTCATTCCATTCACTTTTGGGTATTGGAACATTATTCCCATTAACTACCTTCATAGGTATATAGGAGCCATTTTCCACAATATCCCATTAGTCAAGGTTCACTGCATCAAAAAACAATCTCGTCTTAGACTTCCAATAAGTATAGTGATTGTCATTGAAACCAGGGGGTTTTGTAAAGGAGTTTCCTTCAGGCAAAATAAAGTCACCAAGACCAGCCATAATCAAATCTTAGATTGTAAAGTCTTTGATATATAAATGGCTAGTTCCCAAGAAGGGGGAATTAGGTTAAAAAAATTCTTTAACTCATGTTGGAAGTTTAAGAAGTTTCTGAAGCAAGCCAAATATGAATAATAATAATAAAAAAAAAAAAGAGCAAAGCCAAGATGAATGGAAATAGAGTATAAGTAATCAAAGATAAAACTTATAAGCAATTAAAGAGATAAGGGAAAAAGAAATAAACACAGGTATTTATACTGGTTCAGCTTACCAAGCCTACATCTAGTCCTCAAAATGATTTCTTGAGTATTTCACTATAAACCACAAGTTTATGCAACAGGGCACTTGTGAGCTATTACAACAGAGATCTTTTTCTTTTCCAAGGGTGTCTCTCCCCCTCATAGCAAGATTACTCTCCAAAATAAACTCAAGAAAAACTTCTTTGATCAATACACTCAGAGAATGATGGAGGTGTAGAGGAAACTCTCAAAACATAGTAGATAAAACACCGATATGCTCTCTGAAGGTAAATGATTTGATTGGGATTGATTTTCTAAAAATCTGAAACACAAATAATGTTCTACTTAATGCTTTGACATTCCTTAGAACTAATATTTAAAGACCCAAAGGGAATAGTGCCGCTGGAGGCAAATCTTAAACTGATCTGCATGATGTCAGCAAGAAATAACCATTAGAATGCATGAGCAAGTGTTGGTGGTCAACTAGTTGAGACACGATGGTTAACCAGTGTACTCCAGAAGTGATTGACCAGTGACAATGGTCGACTAGTTGCATTATAGTGGTCAACCAGTTACTTGCTTTCCTTCAAGAGATATAGCTTCTGGAGATGGGTGGTCGACTAGTCTTCGAAGCTTTAAAACACCTTTTGCTACTGGAATACAATGGTTGACTAGTGTAAGGAGGATGGTCGACCAGTCATTTGATATCTTCAAAAACTTCTACTTACTGGAGCTCGTTGGTCGACAAGTATAAATAGGGTGGTCGATCAGTGCTTTGATATCTTCAAATACTTTGCTTACTGGAGCTTGTTGGTCGACCAGTTCAAGGAAGGTGGTCGACCAGTGTCTTCCATACCAAAGTCTTTTGCTTCTGGAGTCAGGTAGTTGACCAGTGCAGATAGGGTGGTCGACCAATGATAAGTTGAAATTCAAAAGTCTATGAAAACAAGGTTTCAGCATTTATTTAATACTCATTTATGATGTACTATTTTAATCTACTTTGTCATTCATCAAAACCAAATATTGCTTTAAATGTAATGGGTTCAACAGTACTAATTTTTAGGATATGTTATTTTAAATCATGTACCGTTCTCCCATCAGTTCAGACTTGTATTGTATTTGACAATCTTTAGGCCTAATTTTCTTATGCAACTATGGCTTGGTGCCAATTTAATGAAAACGAAATCTATTTGTCCTATATATATATATATATATGGGAAAAAAGGAAAAGTTGATTAAATGAAAAACAAAACTATGGGAAAGAAGGAAAAGTTGAATCGTTTGATGTCAAAGGCAGGAGAAAGAAAGTTTTAATCTGGCGAGAACTGGAATTCAAAAAATTTAGTGAGCCGCTTAAGGATAATATTATAAAGAGTTGTGTTCAACTTTATATCTGACTTCTTCTCTTCTTCTCTTGATGGAAACCTTCTTCTTTTCTTTCTTCTTTCTTCAATCCTCACTTTAAGGGTCCGTTTGGTATCTCAGAAAGAGTAGGAATGGAAATGAAATAGGAAAGTGGAAAGGAAAAGAGAATGGAAAAAGGAGAAGGAAAAGAAAAAAAACTTATTTGGTATGCACTGGAAAAGAAAGGAAGAAAATAAGATTATTATATTTTTTAAAGATAATAGAAAATAAATATAAAAGTAATTTACTATTTTGTCCTTCATTACTTAACCCCAAGAGTAGCCGATAGTAGCCAGTGGACTGGCTGCCATGTGCCTGCAATAGCAGATCGACTGGCTACTAAGAGCCGGTCGACCAGCTGCCAAACGCTTACATCAGCCAGTCGATCGGTTGCCAGGAGCTGGTTGACCGGCAGGCGCCTGCAGCAGTCGATCGACCAGCTATCAGGCGCCTGCAACAGCTGGTCAACCGGTTGCCAGGAGCTGGTTGACTGGCTGCCAGGCAACAGCCAACTGCCTGGTGCCTGCTGAGGTGCAAATGTAGGAGAAGATGAGAGAAAATATAGTTTAATGTGAGAACTGATGAATTGGAGACACCACGGCGTGCACGCCTCTAGACTCAGTCGAATGCTCCAACAACACAGGAGAGGGTGACAGGAGAGAAGAGGCAGACTTTACAACTGCGAGGACAAGTACACATGGACCTTGAATAAATATAGGGCAACATTGGCAATAAGGGGCAAATGGGACAAATTGTCTTTCCTTTCCATCGAGATAACTGGGTCCATCACTTATGCGATGGAAAAGAAATTTGGCAAAATGATGGAAGAGAGAAAATCATTTTCCGTATCCAACATCTACAGTATGGCTAACCAAATGCAAAAAAAAAAAACAGTAATAAAACCCTCCTTCCCTTTTCAGCGCTTTTTCGCCTACCAAACGGCCTCTAATTTTCTTCACTCAAACCAAATATTATATATATTTGTATTGTTGTTCTTTCCTTCTAATCTTTTTTACTCTTTTATTCTATTTTTTTCGGGATTAACAAGTTTGAAAGTTTATGATTTCAGGTATTTCTTGTTTGATTTTCTCTTTTCTTTTTCTTCTATTGTTTTTGTTATTTCAATCTTCTCTTTTTCTTTGTTATTTTAATATATGTTATTTTCTTTTTGGATAATAAATTTCAAAAAAGAGCCATGAGATAATTTTATTTTGTAGTATTATAATTTATTTCGTTATTTTTTGAAACATTGTTTTCTTCTGATCTTTTATATTTTCTTTTGCGATTAACAGGATGGAAGATGAGGATTATCTAAAGAAAGAGATTCAATTTACTATTTTCATTGTAAAGAAGAGGATTTATGTGAATATTGTGTGATTTGAAATGTAAATATTATGTTATGTGAATATTGTATAAATATAAAATGTAGCAAATTAATACATTTTATTTCATTTAATCTGTATTGAATTATAATTTCTTTATTGTTTACAATATAATATAGTTATTTATGATTTGAAATATAATATACTCACAATTATTTAGTTATTCAAACTGTACCATTTAATATCAAAATGTGTAGAGAATCATTCAACTAAAAATTATCTATTTAAAATGTCTCTTGACCGATTGAATTTCAGTGGGTCAAGGGGCTTTTAAAAAATAACAATAATAAAAGTGAGGCTCAAGCAATAGTTGTTCGAACCTCACATCAGACGGCATTAAGAATTAATCAGTAATTTGTCCGTAATTAATTTATGATTATGATTTTTTTGACTAATCTATTTCAGTAGCAAATCAGTAGAAAATTTCTAAGTTCTGATTGAATTTTCATGGTTTTCTACTCATATGCCTATCGGTAATTTAGAAAATTCTGGTAGTGGTTTATTTGTCTTTTTGTTTTGTATTAATGTTGCTGCACCACTGCTATGAGATATTGTAATTTATTTCGTCACTAATTTAGATATTTAGTGACGATTATATGATCCGTTGTTAATTTCAATTTTATGGTTATAATATTTTTCCTTTTTAAATAGATCAAATGAAGTTTTGATCTGTGTAAAGGAGTCTGCTCTAGTACATGCTGCCTCCTTTACACATTGGAATGTTCATCAATGGACTGATCTGTGTAAAGGAGTTCATGCTCTCGTTATTCTTTGAGATTTTAATATAATAGTAAAATATTATTTATTATTGCATCTCACTGAAAAGCCGCCACACCCACATGATTTCCCCTAATTTTTAAAACGAAGTTACATAATTCAACAATGTGCATGGTTTGATAATTAATAATAACAGCGCAATTTATTAAGAAATGTATATTTATTCAATCAGTTTGATATACACACGCAATGATTTTAAATGAGAGCATGAATGTCTCAATTTTTTTTTTTACTTTTGCTTTTATTTGGGAGTAAAATCTTCAATTTTAGGCTTCCTTCCTATAGTAGAAGTAGAAAGAATAGATTTATATACCGTTTATGTCTTTGCTATCTATTTTTATGCTAAAAATAAAAAGTGTAAAGAAAATAATCTAGAATGCTGAGTTATAAAAAAAATTAATTTTTTTAATGATCATACATTAATTATATTTTAATTTAATAGTAAAGATATAAAGAATTATATCTACGTATCTCTTTCATACAAAGTTTGTTGGTGGCAATAATATCTATTAACTTAAACCCTCAAAATGATAAAGGTTTCATCCTTGAAAACACTTTGAAAAACATTTTACTTTTTATGCATAATAAATTTGAAAGAAATTAGTCATTTATTTATTTGGATCTAAATAAATTTGAAAGGGATTAATGTAATTTTATTTATTTGGATAAAGATACTCTTTGTAAAACTAAAAAAAAATGCAAGTCTTTTCCAAAAAAAAACTTGTATTAGTACTAACAAAATATAATTTATTATCTCCAAAAACTTAATCAAATACCTCAAAATTTTTAAGCATAAACTTATTTTAAAAAATGATCAAATTTGAACAAAGCCCCGTTGTCAATCCCAGAAACGCGGGGCCCTTGTCCGAGTGTGATTTTTTTTGCTTTGTGATAAATTAGACGTACAGTAATGAAGATAATGCCAAAACTCTTATATAAATCGGAACACATAATTATCTTTACCTATTTTTTATGTATATATTTTAATACATACACTCATAGTTTTCAAACTCGCAGTTTAACTAGTTAATTTGTTCGATTTTACAATTTTAGGTATCTAAATTAGATAAATTTGATCCTAAACTTGAAACTCGATCAAATGCTGTCAAATTTAGTCGAAATCATTCAAAATAATTGAGTTTAATCGTTAATCGAATTTACATAGTACAACTCAATTTAAACACTAATAAGAATATTATTTGAACTATGTTTTAATCAAATGACATATTGTTAGAAAGATCTATGAGTCTAATTTTAAATGAAACATATGTTGTTCAAAAACTCTTTGTCATTTAAAAGATATGATCAAAAGAGTGGTTAAAGATCAGAAACAGTCAATTTTCAGATGCTACTAGACGACTTGCAATTTTCAATTTTACTTTAAACAATTATAATTTTCTTATTTGAACTCTTTGTTAAGTAAATGATATATTGTTATAAAATTCTTTTAATCTAGTTTTAATTGAGACAAGTTTCATTCAAAAATTATTTACTGTTTAAGAGATATGAGCAAAACAACTATCAAAGATCAGAAGGAGTAACTTCCAGCAGATACTACCAGTCAACTTGTAATTTTCAAATTTACTTTAAAAAATAACAATCGAATGGTGTGGTTTGGTTAGTTCAAAATCGAATCATATATATATATATATATATATATATATATGTATAAAGTAAATTAGATTAGATTATATCATACATAATACATTAAAAAAGTATTATACTCTAATGTATCAATTTTATTTCTTTATCATCATTTGACGTCAACTGAGATATATTGTTATAAATTTATATATCAACAATAATACATTAAATTATGATTTAAATTATTAATAGATTGTCTAAGTAGAGAAATATAAAATTATGAAAAAGTTAAAAATATATGTTTATTGTATTTATAAAATAAAATATTACAAAAGAATTTTTCAAGATATAATGATAAAAAACCTTAAATATTATCTAAGAACTTTAGGATATTTTTTCTCCAAAATTGCTTAACTAAAACGAAATCAAATCACTCAAAAATTAAACCTAAATAAATTTATATTTTTTTAAATCATTTAATTCAATTCGAGTCAATTTGTACTTGAAACCAAATCAAACCAACCCTTTAAGCACTCCACTCTTGTGAATCCTCGAAATGCAGGGCCCATGTATTGTGATTAATTAGCCAATGGGTAGATACATAGCTGAAGACAATGCCAAAACTCTTATAGATCAGCCGCCTGAAGGCCCCACCCATATGATGTTCTTGTTCACCTATGTGTATATTATAATACCCATTCACGTACACACATCTAACTTTCCCCACGGTGAGTTTCTCTATATATAAGCATTCTCATGTCACACATCCCATATTCAACTCACAAGATGAGAATGATGGGTAGCATCAATAAGATGAGAATTGGAGTATGGGTAGTTTTGAGCCTGCTAGGGAGCCTCACAGTGGGAGGTCTAGCAGAGCAATGTGGGAGACAAGCGGGGGGTGCTGGGTGCCCCGGCGGTCAATGCTGCAGCCAGTTCGGGTGGTGCGGTTCAACTCAGGCATATTGCGGCACGGGTTGCCAAAGCCAATGTGGAGGTGGCGGAGGAGGAGGAGGAGAAGGCGGCGACCTCGCTGGGATCATCTCGAGGGACACCTTCGATCAGATGCTGAAGCATCGTAATGACGGAGGGTGCCAGGCCAGAGGGTTCTACAGCTACGATGCTTTCATTCAAGCAGCAACGTCTTTTCCGGGATTTGGGAACACCGGCGATTCCGATACTCGCAAGAGAGAGGTTGCAGCTTTCTTGGGTCAAACGTCCCATGAAACTACTGGTAAGTGGTAATTATTTATGTAAATACAAACAACTGATAATTATGTTTATGCGTGTGTGTCTATATAATAGTTGAATCATTAGTTATATATAATGGAATGGAATGAAACAGGGGGATGGGGAAGTGCTCCTGATGGTCCATACGCATGGGGATACTGCTTCAAGCAAGAACAGAACCAGGGCTCTGCCTACTGTACTTACAGTGCCCAATATCCATGTGCTCCCGGCAAGCAATACTACGGCCGCGGTCCCATCCAAATTTCCTGGTATTTATATTATTCATCTTTAATTTAAATAATTAAGTAATTAATTTCATCTTCAAAATATTACACTTATCTAGTATTCAATTCTCTCATTTTATATTCTAACAGATTATATTTGTTTTAATTTAATTACTCTATTCATTTAAGTATTTTTTACAACAAAAAGTTTGAGATATATAATAACACTAAACTTTGTAATTTAACAATAAAGAAATCTGATTAAAACAAAAATAATATTTTAAAAACTAATTTGAGACACTTGATATTTTAAAATTCAAATTGACATGACTATAATTAATCTTTTGAGGATTATATAGTTTATTTGCTCTATATTTTTCTTTATCATATGGTTATTGAAATTTAAGTCTTAAACAATATTTTAGTTTATATAAAGTTAGACTCTTTACAAATTAGTTATTTTGTAATAGCAAATTATATTTATTTTTTAATCTTTTTGAGTAACTCTACAATAGTGTATAACTAACTAGTTTAAAAATTTTAAATATTAAATTATGTAAAATTAAACTTTTAAAAACTCAACATTGAAGTTATGTACGGGGTATTGATTTATTGATATAATTATAATACTACTTACTATTCAGTATTTATTGACTCATTGTATGCGGGACTTGAATTTGTGATATATGCTGAATGAATGAAACACGAACTATAACTATGGACAACTTATATATCATGCGTTAATTTATGAGTAAATTAATAATTTAGTTTCAAAATAGTACAATTATCTTAATTTTGTGGTCTTTAAAAGATCAAGTAATCTAATTTAGTCACTGATGGTTTTAAATTTTATTAATTTAGTCCTTTTTTATTAGTAAATCATAAATAATTTCAAATATTTTGCTATTAATTTTTTTTGATAAACAAAGAGATAAAATTAAAATTAACATGGTTTTTTATAAATTTAATTAATATATTTAATTTTTGTAAGACACATAATTGAAATAATTGTAATCTCTCAAAAATTAAATTAATAATTTGCTAATTTATTGATATCATTTTAATACTATACAGTATCACCATTTACTAATTGATTCATTGTGGGGCTTGAATTTGTGAATGAAACAGGAACTATAACTACGGACAATGCGGGAGAGCGATAGGAGTGGACTTGTTGAACAA
This sequence comes from Biancaea sappan, assembly GCA_037074585.1. Taxonomy (NCBI): domain Eukaryota; kingdom Viridiplantae; phylum Streptophyta; class Magnoliopsida; order Fabales; family Fabaceae; genus Biancaea; species Biancaea sappan. Next base: position 31,719,840 of record CM073493.1, read on the forward strand.
CCCAGAGCTGGTGGCGAGTGATCCAGTGGTATCGTTCAAGACAGCCCTGTGGTTCTGGATGACCCCACAGTCGCCGAAGCCGTCCAGCCACGACGTCATCACCGGACAATGGAGCCCGTCCAGCGCCGACGCGGCTGCCGGTCGGCTTCCCGGGTACGGTACCATTACCAACATCATAAACGGAGGCCTAGAGTGCGGAAGAGGATACGATGGAAGAGTGGATGATCGCATAGGGTTTTACAAGAGATACTGCGACATACTTAGGGTTGGGTATGGCAACAACATCGACTGTTACTCTCAGAGGCCGTTTGGGTCTGGAGTTCTGGTGGACACCATCTGATTAACTCCATTTCGATCTCAATAATCGCCCATGAACTCTTCACTCTTCAGTTCACTACGTATGCAATAAAGTCATGTCTCTTCGCTTCTATTATGAATCATCGTCCCAATGCCTGCAACATTGTGTGAAATTTGAAAAGATTATATGTCTTAATCTAATTTTTTTTATTGTTAGATCACAAAAATTGTCGTATGCTAAGGTGACATTTGTTTGGACTTAACGAGAGTTTGAATTTAATTTGTTTGGATTTCAAATTATTAAATGTGTTTGTATTTTTTATATTTTTAATTTTTTTATAATGACCAATAAGACCCAAATCAAATCATATTAAGAAGAAAATAGTGGACTGCATTGACTAGATGCAACAAGGACTCTTAAAAACTGAAACAGAAAAATAAAAAAAAATGATAATAGCTCAAAAGAACTCTGAAACATATCAATAGATCTAAAAAAAAAACATAAAATGAATTACCAACCAAAGAAGGAAAACCTAGATATATTGTTGAAACTTCTAAAATTGTTTCATCTATCCATCTTCGGATCATATCGACATGTGTTTACACATGTTAACTAATAATAAGTTCCAATTTCTCAAAAAATACAGATAAATCCTAAATTCTCTTAAAAAAATTGAACTTCAAACAATATCAATCCAAAATACAGCAAATTAATTAAAAAAAACTTACAAAGGGACAAGATTTGAAAACAGAAACACTGAAAATAAAAAAAATGACAAAGAAGATAAATCTAAAAACAAAAACGAAAAGACGATAACTTTTATAACGAGAAGATGAAAACTCTCATAGAGAGAGACTAAACTCCCACAGAGAGGAGACAAAGAGGAGAACTATGAAGGAGAAGGAGAAGAGGTGGGGAGGACTGCACTTAGACAACTCCCACCGTAGCCACACCGAAGAAAAAGTAGGAGAAGAAGAGAGAAAAAAAAATCGTGTTAGAGTACTTTCTCCACTTTCTGCATTCTTAATAACCTCATTATTTTTAGTTCTTAATATGACTGAACATATCTTAATAAACCAAATCTTGTAACAAGTCAACTTTTAAAATATATGATTCACTTTAGATCAAAACATCATTTTGGTCCATCACATATGCATTTTATCTCAAGTTAGTCCCTCACAAATTTTTATTTTCAATTTGGTTCTTTATAGATTGATATATTATCGAGATAAATTTTCATTCTTAATATGTTCCCTCACAAATTAATATGTTATTAATTTAGTCCCTCACATATTTACATTTTTAATTTGGTCCCTCATAAATTTATATGTTATCAGTTTAGTCCATTCATCAAAAGTTATGACCATCAAAAATTATGTTGGGCAAAAAAGGACTAAATTGATGATATATCAATTTGTGAGGAATCAAACTGAGAATGAAAATAAGTAAGAGACTAAATTGATAATATATCAATCTATGAGGGACTAAACTGAGAATAAAATTTTTTTGAGGAACTGAATTGGTTACATATCAATCTATAAGGGACCAAATTAAAAAAAATGCCATCTGGGAGAGATCAAAATATGATTTTAGTCATTAATTTTACTTTTGGCTTTCTCTATTCATCTTAAAGTCTAGAGTAAATTCATGTTTTGGTCCCTAGAATATTTGGTCTTTCTCAGTTCGATCCTTGAAAAAATTTGTCTCAATTTGTTCCCCAATCCAAAAAGTCTTTTGTCTTAAATATTTTACTTTATCTCCTTAAACTTTGTTATTATGCATTTCATTGCCCTAAATTTTAAAATTACACAAACAACCCCCACTAACTTTTCAATTTGTTCAAGAAAGCTCCATCTTCAAATGCATCAGACCCTCTCATCCTAAAATATATCAAACCCCCATCTTATAATTTGTTCACAAATCATTCTTCTCTTCATCAAACGATTTAAAAGCTCTTTCTGGTAGCCACCCCACAATTCTCCTTCACATAATCTCTTTCAAAAAAATGCAAGAAAATATACACGCCCGCCCATTCTTGATGCAAATCACCTCATTGTTCCCATGACTCAAAATGGGCTCCAACACAATTGGATAATAATAGTTAAAGCTTCAAACAATAAGACCACTAGATGGGCCTTTTTGAACAAATTGTAAAGTTAGTGGGGATTGTTTGTTAAGTTTTGAGGTTTAAAAGGGTAAAATGCATTTTATCAAATTGATAAGAGAATGACTTTTTGGGGTTAAATCTTTCGTGAATAGACAAAAAATCATTTGGAGACCAAATTTATTAAAAAAAAAAACGATGCTTTCATTGACCAAAATGTTAATTAACTCTTAAATCTAGAAGTCAACATTTATATGAGTGTCTATTCAAGTCAAGAACCACTTGATTAACTAAAGTTTTTTAACCTATTAATTACTTGTTTGGTGGAATAATTTTTATTTTAGTTATTTAAATTTTTATTTAATAAATAATTCTATGTTTTAATTTTAATTTTACCAATTTTTTTCATAAAATATGTTTAGTTAACAATCTATTTGAATATTCTTTGAATCTAATTCTTTCATAAACTATTATATGTGTTGAGATGTTAAAAAAGCAAGCAAACAATCTTAGTCAATCAATATTTAGATTTAGAGATAATATCTTAATATATATATATATATATATTCAAACATTTTAATCTTATAAAAAAAATGTCATATAAATATCAAAATTTTTATTGTTAAAAGTCACTTTAACAATAAAAAAAAAGTAAATTGAGATAGTTGATCTGTTAAAGAATAAATTGAGATAAATATAGTCTAAATCAATAATTCATTCAAAATATAATTACTTACTCGGATTTGGACTTGAGATCCTGCTTTTAAAATAGCTAGAGTGATTTTTCTTTTTTCTCCTTTTAGATTTTTCCTTTCAAAATCTCAACCAACTTGTTGATTAATTTCAAATATTAAATTTAAATAATAACTGACCCATTTTGTTTTCACAAAAAGGCACATATAAGGAATTGATTTTAAAAAATAATTGTTCAGAAAAATGTATGACCTTTTTATTTTACATAAAAGTAGCAAAGAAAAAACCAAAATTTTTTCAAGTGGTATTGTATTTTAAAAGAGGTTGTCTATAATTTTTTTTATGAGTATGTTAAATTCTACTCTCTTACAAGTTTCTCAAAATACACGGTCATCTCCTCTAAATTTAAAATATATGCTCCCCTTTCCGTTAAATTTAGAATAAACTAATTTTTTGTCTACAAGTTAACTTTCCATCCAAAAGACCGTTAAGTCTTTTTTTTTTCTTTCCTTAGCCTAATATCACTTTCCTTTTTAATAAAATACTCTTCAATACATGGGTACATAGAGTTTTATTTTTTTGTATATAAAAAAAATAAATGGCTGTGTTTATCGGTCTCCTACTTATTTGTAGCACTTGTATTCATATATGGCAATGCAATTATATATTTAAAATATAAAATTTTATTAATGATTAATATTAAAATATTAATATACACTTCCATTTTTGTCCTTATTTTTAAATATTTATTATTTATTTGATTATAATTTATTCATTTAATATATTAAAATTTATTTATATAAATATTTATTTTATTTAATTATTATATTTTACTGACTAAGTTTTGCAAATATTTAACTTTATTATGAAGCACAATCAAAATCATTTATCCACCGAGCTTGCAATTCAAATGGTGTGAGATTGAATATTATGAGTTAGGGGTTAAGATTCAAGCCTGCTTGCAATGAAAAAAAAAAATCAATTAAAAATTTCATTTTTCCTTGTCTCACAAATTAATTAGTATCTCAGAAATTGTCTATTTTTCTTTACCTATAACCATTTCTTCCATATATACTTCAATTTTTTGTTTGTAAATTGAGTGCTACAAGAATGTGTTGGCTATTATTATAAATGATCTGTAATTCCAATTTCATATTAAGTAATTATTAAATTTGAATTTAAAATAAATATAAAATAATTTCAAGATAGAAGAAATAGTGAAAGAAGAAGACTTCATATAATTTTTTGAAGAGAGAAGATAGGGTAATTTGGTGATTTATAATTATTTTGTGGTCGTTAAATATATTGCTGGATATTTTTTGGGGATTTTGTAGCATTTTTTAAAATTTTTGGATAATTATTCGTAATTTTAAAAATAACGTTAAAGTTTTTGCATGTAAAAAATTTGTGTGGTGATTGAATATGTTGCTGGATAATTTTTGGGGATTTTGTTATTTATTTTCTTATGTGTTGTGGTGATGCTTAAGTGATAGAATTTTGATATCTTTAATAAATAATACATGTATGTGGCTAATTGTGGAGGAAATAGTTATGAATGCCTTATTTGTGCTGGAGAAAAATTCCAGTATTGGTAATGTTTGGCATTAGTAGTAAGAGGAAAATATGGTATGATATGAGATATCTTGAATTTCCTAAGTGTTAAATGGTTTAATTTGGGAGAAATTATGATATTTGATTTCTTTCTTTCATGTGTGGTTTCGGAATATTAATAATTGAGAAATTCCTTGTCTTTGTGTTGATATGGAAAATATGATCAGATGAACTCTTGATTTGGTGATGGTAATTATTTTAGAATTCTTGTGTAATTCAATTTTTTTTTAAGTGATGGAAATAGCCTGGAGGGACATGGAAGGCATTCTATAAATTCTTAGTGCAGATATATCATTCGTAATATCTCAACATACTCTCATTCATCTTCCCCTCCCACTTTCCTCTATACTTCCGGCGCACCATTCATTTCCTTCACACATTCATGCTAACTTCTCCAATCTTCTTTTGTGTAATACTCACTATTCTCGGATATTAGTTTATTGAAATTTTGTTAAGGAATATTCTGAAAGCAAGAATTTTATTTTTATTTTTTGGCTTTATGAGCAAGGAAAAACTTATTTGGGATACATAAGGAGAGGGTCTAGGGACTACAGTGAAAAAAAAAGGAAATATGAAACACTCTAGAGAAACGACCGAATGCATAGACCATGTAGGGGAGCAAACTTCTTGAAGATAAATTTTGAACCAGACACCTAGAGGCTAAGAAATTGAGGTTGAACGGGTTTTGAGGCAACGAGAGGGATGGAAGTAAACAAATATAAGATTTTAGTATTTTAGTGAAAATGAGATTATATGGTGTGCATTTTTTGGGGAGTGTAATTGGGTGCCCCAAGGAAATTGGTGCCAATTTGATCCTAAAATATTAGGAAGGAAACCCCTTGAAGGAATCAATTGATTTGGTGAAGATTTGGAGTTTATTAGACCCAACTTGATGTAATCAAAGATAACCCAATTGCGGCCCAAGAAAGGGAGAATACTTCAATTGGGCCTCTAACTCGTTCAAGGGCTAAAGGGCTTGGATTGGGCTTAACCACATTGTTAAAAGTGGAAGAAGTGTGAAAAAGATTGCATGTGGGATAGTTGCATTTGTTGAATATAGTTGTAGTCTATTACCTATGCATTTATTGTCTTTGACATTTAGCTACCTATGCATTTATTGTCTTTGACATTTAGCATACACTACTTGACTTTTAGTTGATCCATTTAATGTATTAGTTGGAGTCTTTTGTCTTTTTGTTTTGGAGACCCTCTATAAAAAGGGTCATTGCCATTTGTTGTAAACCATCCTTGAATCATATATGAGATATTGACATTTTGCTTTCAAGAGGATTCTTGAGTTCTTTCTCTTATCTAACTTGGGTTAGTGGCGAGAGCAGCTAGATTTCTTATCACTCATGTTCTTCTTTCTTGAGTGTGGCGAGATCAACCCATTTCTCTTAGTTGTGGCGCCCTTTGGCTTATCAATTGAGTGATTTGGTTTTCTTTGTTTGTTTCTTTCAACCTATCCAGAAAATCGATCAAGTGTTTTCCCTCCGGAAATTACATCATATTGGTATCAAAGCCACTTCAATTCAGGTTCTATTATTTGTTTTGTGCTTTGCCCCGTCGTGGAAAGCTTAATTTTATTGCATTTTATTCTGTGTTTTACCACCTACATGGAAGGCTTAGTTTTCCTTATTTTGTATTCTGCCACCTATATGGAAGGCTTAGTTTTCCTTATTTTGTAATCTACCACCTACATGGAAGGCTAATTTTTTGGTCTGTTCATCATTATCTTTATTTCTATTCTTGTGTTGTTCTATTTTATTACAGTTTTTTTTTAAAAAAAATTATCGTTACTGTTCATTGTTCATCATTAATGTTCATTGTTCATCGTTACTGTTCATTGTTAATCCGAGTGTAAACACTTAGAGAGTGAACCTACCCTTCACCAAACTCAAACCAACAAATTACAAATCACTATGACAGGAGAAAATAGTTCTGAAGTTCCTTTTGGGCTTAGCCTACAACAAGCTCAAATTGTTGGCCTACAAAGAGGTCAAGAAGAAATGATGGAACAAATAGCTCAACTAACCACTCAAATGGCTAGATTTATGGAGCTACAACAACAACAACAAAGAAGAGGAGCTTATGTTGAACACCATGGAGAAGAATCTGAAGCTGAAGAAGGTGAACAACCTAGGCAAAGAAGGCAGCAGAGGGAACGTGATGCCAACATCAAAATGAAGATTCTTCCATTTAAGGGAACAAGTTTTCCTGAAGAATACTTGGAGTGGGTGCAACGAGTAGAGAAGATTTTTGAATATCAAGAATATTCAGAAGCTACCAAATGCCGACTTGCAGCCCTTGAATTCACTGATTATGCAAACCTATGGTGGGAAAATTTGAAGAATCAACAAAGAAGAGATGGAGAGGAGGAAGTTCGAAATTGGAGATTGATGAAAAGGCTCATGCAGAGGCGTTTTGTACCTGATTACTACAAGCAAGAGCTTTATTTTAAGCTTCAAAGCTTGAGGCAAGGAGGCATGTGTATTGAAGATTATGTCAAAGAATTTGAAACTTTGATGATTCGATGCGAGCTGAATGAACCCCAAGAGCAAATCATAGCTCGATTTCTTGGTGGTTTGAACAGAGAAGTTGCTGACTTAGTAGAGTTGCAGAATTATGTCTTCTTAGAAGATGTAATTAAATTGGCAATTAAGGTGGAGAGATAGAAAAAAGGAGTTTATGGAAGAAACAATGGAGAGTCTAAACCATTGGGGAGTAAACCTTTCCAAACACTTTCCCAAACCTCAAACACTACCAAAGGGAGTAATAAGGAGCCAAACAAAACTGAAAGTTCTAAGGGGAAGGAGAAGAGAGAAGACAACCAACCCTTTAAAAGAAGCCGAGACATTAAGTGCTTCAAGGGGGAAATAGAGAGTGAAGATGAAGATATTGTGGAGGAATGTGAAGAGGAAGAATATTTTGATGAAGAAGAAGTTGTTGAATATGCTGATGAAGGTGCTGCCTTGGTTATTAGACGTGCCTTGAATATCCAAGCCAAAGTAGAAGAAGAACAGAGGGAGAATATTTTTCAAACAAGGTGCACTATCGGAGGCAAAGTTTGTAACGTGATAATTGATAGTGGGAGTTGCACTAACGTTGCTTCAACCACCTTGGTTGGCAAATTGAAGCTACCTATCATCAATCATCCCCGTCCATACAAGCTGCAATGGTTGAATAATCATGGCGAGATGAAGGTCACCAAACAAGTAAAGGTACCTTTCTCTATAGGGAAGAATTACAAAGATGAGGTATTGTATGACATAGTCCCTATGGATGCTAGTCATCTTCTACTTGGGAGGCCCTGGCAATTTGATAGAAGAGCACTACATGATGGCTTCAAAAACACCTATGCTTTCGAGAAGGATGGAAAGAGGATTGTGTTGGCGCCCTTAAAGCCAATACAAGTACAGCCGAAGGAGGATGTAATCGAGAAGAAGAAGCCTAGTTGTTTTGCTTCTAAGAATAAATTAAAGAAGGCATTAAAAAGGGAAAACTTTGTATTATTGCTAATTCTCAAGGAGCTAAATCCAGAACTTGCAGAAAAACTTCCTAAGCTTGTGAGGGAGTTGATAGAAGAATTTGCAGATGTCTTTCCGAATGAGCTACCTAAGGGATTGCCACCCTTAAGAGGAATTGAACATCAAATTGATTTGGTGCCCGGTGCTGCCTTACCAAATAAGCCAGCATATAGAATGAATCCAGAGGAGGCTAAGGAGCTAAAAAGACAAGTTGATGAGTTGATTGAAAAGGGTTATGTAAGGGAATCCATGAGCCCTTGTTATGTGCCTACATTATTAGTCCCTAAAAAAGATGGCTCTATGAGAATGTGTGTGCACAGCCGTGCTATAAATAAGATCACCATCAAATACCGCTACCCAATTCCAAGATTGGATGACATGTTGGATGAGCTGAATGGTTCCAAGGTGTTTTCAGAAATTGACTTGAAGAGCGGCTATCACCAAATCCGAATGAAAGAGGGAGACGAGTGGAAGACAGCTTTCAAGACAAAGCATGGACTTTACGAATGGATGGTAATGCCATTTGGGCTATCTAATGCCCCTAGCACATTTATGCGATTGATAAATCATGTGCTTAGATCTTTCATTGAAAAATTTGTTGTGGTATATTTTGATGATATTTTGATCTATAGTCAAAGTTATGAGGAGCATGTGCAACATTTGAAGGAAGTCTTGGAAGTGTTGCGGAAGGAGAAACTCTATGCTAATCTAAAAAAATGCTACTTTTGTCAAGACCATGTGATTTTTCTTGGCTTTGTAGTATCTCAGCAAGGAGTGGGAGTTGATGAAGAAAATGTGAAAGCTATCAAAGAATGGCCCGTTCCAAGAACCATATCTGAAGTAAGAAGTTTTCATGGGCTTGCCTCTTTCTATAGAAGATTTGTAAGGGATTTCAGCACCATCTTAGCACCCATAACTGAATGTATTAAGGGAGGACAAGAGTTCAAATGGAGTGATGCAGCCCAACGAAGTTTTAAGCTTGTCAAAGAAAAATTGTGCAATGCACCCATATTGGCTTTGCCTAATTTTTCTAAGACTTTTGAGATTGAATGTGATGCTAGTGGAGTGGGAATTGGAGTTATACTTCTTCAAGAAAAACGTCCTATAGCTTATTTTAGTGAGAAGTTGAATGGAGCCAGTCTTAACTACTCTACCTATGATAAAGAGTTCTACTCTTTAATTAGAGCTCTTGAGACATGGCAGCACTACTTGTTACCAAAAGAATTTGTAATTCACACAGACCATGAATCACTCAAACACTTGAAAGGTCAGAGCAAGCTGAATAGAAGACATGCAAAGTGGGTGGAATTTCTTGAAGCTTTTCCTTATGTGTTGAAGTATAAGAAGGGAGAAACCAACATTGTTGCAGATGCCTTATCAAGGAGATATGCTTTAATTTCCATGATGAATGCTAAATTGTTGGGATTTAAATCTCTTAAAGACCATTATATGGAAGATTCGACACTTACTGCAATTTATCTCGCTTGTGAGAAAATGGCATATAAGGGATTTTATAGATCTGAAGGTTTTTTATTTCGCTTGGGGAGGCTTGTAATTCCAAACTGTTCTATAAGGGAATTACTTACACGAGAAACTCACGGAGGAGGATTGACTGGGCATTTTAGTGAAACCAAGACATTGGAGATGCTGAAAGAGCATTTTTATTGGCCTAACATGATTAGAGATGTGCATCATGTGATTGAAAGGTGTATTGTTTGCAAAAAAGCCAAGAGCAAGGAAGCAGCCCATGGATTTTATACACCTCTACCTGTTCCAGATCAACCTTGGACTGATGTTAGCATGGATTTCGTGCTAGGCTTACCAAGGACACAAAGAGGTAAAGATTCGGTCATGGTTGTTGTTGATCGTTTTTCAAAAATGTCTCATTTTATTCCATGCCATAAGATCGACGATACTGTGCACATCGCCAATTTATTTTTCAAAGAAATTGTGAGACTTCATGGCATTCCAAAGAGTATCGTGTCAGATCGTGATGCCAAATTTCTTAGCTACTTTTGGAAGACTTTATGGAGAAAGCTGGGAACAAAGTTGCTCTTTAGTACTACCTGTTACCCACAAACCGATGGGCAAATTGAAGTGGTAAACTGAACACTTTCTACTTTGCTAAGAACTATCATTCGCAAAAACTTGAAAAGTTGGGATGAATGCTTGGCCTATGCTGAATTTGCTTACAATAGAAGTGTACATGGTACTACTAAACACTCTCCTTTTGAAGTAGTTTATGGATTTAATCCATTGAGCCCACTTGATTTAGTACCATTACCACTTAAGGCTCGAGAATGCATAGATGGAAAAAAGAAGGTTAGAATGATAAAGAAGTTACATGAGAACATAAAACAGCAGATTGAGAAGAAAAACTCCACCTATGAGAAGACTGCCAACAAAAGAAGAAAATTTGTTCAATTCAATCCTGGAGATTTAGTGTGGGTTCATCTTCGAAAAGAAAGATTTCCAAACCAAAGGAAATCTAAATTAATTCCAAGGGCAGATGGTCCTTTCCGTATCATAGACAAGGTAAATGATAATGCATACAAAATTGATTTGCCTTAAGACTATGTTGTTTCTACTACTTTCAATGTGAGGGATCTTTCTCCGTACTTATAAGATAAAGAGGACTTGGATTTGAGGCCAAATCCATTTCAACTAGGGGAGGATGATGTAATCAAAGATAACCCAATTGCGGCCCAAGAAAGGGAGAATACTTCAATTGGGCCTCTAACTCGTTCAAGGGCTAAAGGGCTTGGATTGAGCTTAACCACATTGTTGAAAGTGGAAGAAGTGTAAAAAAGATTACATGTGGGATAGTTGCATTTGTTGAATATAGTTGTAGTCTATTACCTATGTATTTATTGTCTTTGACATTTAGCTACCTATGCATTTATTGTCTTTGACATTTAGCCTACACTACTTGACTTTTAGTTGATGCATTTAATGCATTAGTTGGAGTCTTTTGTCTTTTTATTTTGGAGACCCTCTATAAAAAGGGTCATTATCATTTGTTGTAAACCATCCTTGTATCATATATGAGATATTGGCATTTTGCTTTCAAGAGGATTCTTGAGTTCTTTCTCTTATCTAACTTGGGTTAGTGGCGAGAGCAGCTAGATTTCTTATCACTCACGTTCTTCTTTCTTGAGTGTGGCGAGATCAACCCATTTCTCTTAGTTGTGGCGCCCTTTAGCTTATCAATTGAGTGATTTGGTTTTCTTTGTTTGTTTCTTTCAACCTATCCAGAAAATCGATTAAGTGTTTTCCCTCCGGAAATCACATCACAACTCGTGCTTCTTGTTGGAGTTACAAGATCGTGGCACTTACGGTGCCCAAGGCGCCATGAAATAGAGAGTTAGGGTGCTGGCACCCCAAGGCGCAAGGAGTGGTGCCTCAGGCCATTAACCAATCCCCCAGCTGCCTCCTCCATTGAATCTTCAGGACATTGCCAAAAGGAGAGAGAAACCATACCCTCTTCACCCAGGGACACTCCAGGAATAGATGAGTAACCAATTCCTCCTTCTCAACCCACATAAAAACAAACTAGGTTAGCCTTTACCCCTTTAGATAGCAGTCTAGATTTAGTTGGAATCCCATTGTGACAAAGTTTCCATAAAAAAAGTTTTCACTTTTGGGGGCACATTCAAATTCCAAATCCATCTCTAGTTAGACTTTTCCTCTGGTGGCCCTACTATTTGATCCTTCTTCTTATTCAGGATTTGGTGGTAAGCAGAGCGAACTTAGTAGTTTTGGTTCTGCTCCCACGGCCAGTAAATTACGTGGTCGTCGATCCTTCTGGAAATTGGCATTCTGTAGATTTTCTCTGTATCAAAGTGTAAGAACAAATAAAATTTTTGTTCTTCTATCCCACTCCCTTATATTATGATCTATGAGCTCATTGACAGTAAAAAATTTCTGAATTATCTGCTCTTGGGCTCCAGATCCAACCACTGTTCTACTCGAGTGACCATCTTCTCCTCTAGATATCTACCTTTGACCCTGAATTAATTTTCCACTAGGCTCCCTCTTCAATAGCAGACCGTGCATTCCAGATACTCTGTCACGTAAAACTCTGCTAAAAACCAAGGTTTGCAGAAAGAAAATCTCCTCTAGGATAATATTTTGCCTTCAAGGTTCTAGCCATCAGACTTTGCTCGTGTTATTGACCTCCAGCATTGTTTCCCTAATAAGGCATCATTGAAGGCCTGAAGGTTACGGAACCCCAGCCCCCCCATTCTTTTTTTATTTACAAATGATGTCCCAGGCGATCCAATGAATCTTTCTACTCTCTTCACCATTTCCCCACCAAAAATTATTTATCATTGCCTCCATCTTCTCGCAACAGCCTACTGGGACTTTGAAGCAGCTCATCACATAATTTGGAATTGCTTAGACTAAAGATTTAATGAGTATTTTCCTGCGAGAGGTCCCTCTCCTTCTACCCTTTGACTTTTCCCCATAGCTTATCTAATAAACCTGAAAAAATCGCTTTTTTAAATTTTCCTATAACAGTAGTAAAATATTATTTATTATTTCATCTCATTGAAAAGCCGCCACACCCACATGATTTCCCGTAAGTTTTAAAACGGAGTTAAATAATTCAACAATGAGCATGGTTTAATAATAATAATAATAATAATAATAATAATAATAATAATAATAATAATAGCGCAATTTATTAAGAAATGTATATTTATTCAAGCAGTTTGAAGCACCATATATATACACACAATGATTTTAAATGAAAGCATGAATGTATCAATTTTTTTTATTTTGCTTTTATTTGGGAGTAAAATCTTCCTAGAATGCTGAGTTATAAAAAGCAATTAATTTTTTTATGACCATACGCTTATTATATTTCAATTGATAGTAAAGATATAAAGAATTATTATATGTGTCTCTTTCATGCAAAGTTTTTTGGTGGCAATAATATAGGCTATTAACTTAAACCCTAAATATGATAAAGGTTTTGTCCTTGAAAACACTTTGAATAACATTTTACTTTTTATACATGATAAATTTGAAAGAAATCAGTTTTTTATTTATTTGGATCTAAATAAATTTGAAAGGGATTAGTGTTTTATTTATTTGGATAAAAATACTCTTTGTAAAACTAAAAAAATAAAAGTCTTTTCCCAAAAAAAAAACTTGTATTAGTACTAACAAAATATAATTTATTATCTACAAAAACTTAATCAAATACCTAAAAATTTTAAAAAATGATCAGATTTGAACAAAGCCGCGTTGTCAATCCCAGAAACGCGGGGTCCATGTCGGGTGTTTTTGTTTTTTTTGTTGGATAAATTAGACGTACACTAATGAAGATAATGTCAAAACTCTTATATAAATCAGAACACATATATTATTTTCACCTATTTTTTATGTATATATTTTAATACGTACACTCATAGTTTTCAAACTCGCAGCTTAACTAGTAAGTAAGTTTGATTTTATCATATTAGATATCTAAATTGAGTAAACTTAATCTTAAACTTAGAACTCGATCAAAGGCAGTTAAATTTAGTTAAAATCATTCAAAATAATCAAGTTTGATTGATCTGACCGAGTTTACACAATACAACTCAATTTAAATACTAATAACTTTCTCATTTGAATTCTTTTTTAAGCAAATAATGTATTTTTGGAATGATCTATTAGTCTAATTTCAAATGAAATATGTTTTATTCAAAAACTCTTTGTCATTTAGAAGATATGATTAAAAGAGTGACAAAATATCAGAAATAATTAACTTTCTGATGCTACCTATAATTTTTAATTTTAATTTAAACAATTATAATTTTTCAAATCGATTGGCTATGTTGGATTCAATTTTGACTTAACACCAAATCTAAATCTTTAAACACCCTACCGCCTTGTATCCTAGAAGTGCAAGGTCCATGTCGGATTGTGATTAATTAGCGAATGGGGTAGACACATTGATGAAGATAATGCCAAAACTCTCATAGATCAGCCGCCGTGGGCCCCACACATATGATATTCTTGTTCACGTATGTGTATATTATAATGCCCATTCACGGACACACATCTAACTTTCCCCACGGCAATTTCTCTATATATAGGCATTCTCATATCACAATCCCCATTCAACTCACAAGATAAGAACGATGGGTGGTATCAAGAAGATGAGAATGGAAGTATGGGTAGTTTTGAGCCTGCTAGGGAGCCTCACACTGGGAGGGCTAGCAGAGCAATGTGGGAGACAAGCGCGGGGTGCTGGGTGCCCCGGCGGTCAATGCTGCAGCCAGTTCGGGTGGTGCGGTTCGACTCAGGCATACTGCGGTGCGGGTTGCCAAAGCCAATGTGGAGGCGGCGGAGGCGGCGGATGAGGCGGTGGCGGTGGCCTCGCCGGGATCATCTCGAGGGGCACCTTCGATCAGATGCTGAAGCATCGTAATGACGGAGGGTGCCAGGCCAGAGGGTTCTACAGCTACGATGCTTTCATTCAAGCAGCAACGTCTTTTCCGGGATTTGGGAACACCGGCGATTCCGATACTCGCAAGAGAGAGGTTGCAGCTTTCTTGGGTCAAACTTCCCATGAAACTACTGGTAAGTGGTAATTATTTATGTAAATACAACTATCACACCAGAACAAGTAGAATTAGAGGGGAAATTAGAGAAAGAATTTATTTTATTTCTAAAATATTAGAAATTTATTTCAAAATTTAATTAAAAATTTGGGGTTGAATAATTTCATCTCTAATATATTATTCATGCTTGTTTCTAATTAGAGACCAAATTCAAAATAAATTTTGTCTTAGATTAATAAGTTTCACATAAATTAAATCAGAAGATGAGTCTTTCACCTTTTTTTATATATAGTACTACTTCTCACATTTTTCTATATAAAGTGTTTTAGCGAATACTCTTGTCTTGAAAAGACTAATAAATAAATGTGTCATTCAATCTAGTATTATTTAATATGGTTAAAATTTTTTAATGACAAAATTTTTTTTTGTCTCAAATTTTTTTCAACGTTAAAATCAGAGACATAGTATTTTCTATCTCGGAATGTGTCTTTGAGCACAAATTTTTACTTAATCAAAGACTTGAATTTCTTGTGGTGTATGTGTGTGTATTTTTAGTTAAAGCATTAATTATGTATAATGGAATGGAATGGAATGGAATGGAACAGGAGGATGGGGAAGTGCTCCTGATGGGCCATACGCATGGGGATATTGCTTCAAGCAGGAACAGAACCAGGGCTCTGCTTACTGTGCCAACAATGCCCAATATCCATGTGCTCCCGGCCGCGGTCCTATCCAAATTTCCTGGTATTTATATTATTCATCTTTAATTTTAATAATAATTAATTAATTTCATCTTCAAAATATTACACTTATCTAATATTCAATTCTCTCATTTTATATTTTATAACAAATTATGTTTATTTTAATTTAATCACTTTATTTTTGTCTAAGCATTTTTGACAACAAAAAAATATGAGATAGTAACGATAAATTTTGTAATTTAACAATAAAAAAATTTAGAATAAATATAATATTTTAAAAATTAATTTGAGACACTCAAAGATCTTTTTGATTTATAAAAATATCTTTTTGATATTTTTAGATTTGAGCTTATTTTAATAAATATTTTCTTGAAAATACTTTAATTAAACTCAATCAAACACATTTTTAAGCTCATTTTTTATTTTCAGTAAAATTGAAAATAGAAAATACTCAAACCAAATAGGTACTTGATGTTTTAAAAATCAAATTTACATGACTATAATATTTTCAAGATTAAATAAGTAATTTACTCTCTCTCTCTCTCTCTCTCTCCCTATATATATATATATATATATATATTAATTATTTAGTTATTGAAATTTAAGTCCTAAACAATGTTTTAGTTTTTATAAAGTTAGACTCATTACAAATTAGTTATTTTATAATAGTGAATTATATATATATATATATATATATATATATATATATTATCTTTGGCTAACTCTACAATAGTGTATTACTAGCTAGTTAAAAAATTTAAATTAAATTATGCAAAATTAAACTTTTAAAACTAAACATTGAAGTTAATCATGTACGGGGGTATTGATTTATTGATATAACTTTAATACTATTTAGCATATTCAGTATTTACTTATTCATTGATTGCAGGACTGAATTTGTGATACATGCTGAATGAATGAAACATGAACTATAACTATGGTCAACTTATGTATCATGGGTTAATTTATGAGTAAATTAATGTTTAGTTCCAAAATATTACAATTCTTTTAATTTGGCCTTTAAAAGATTAAGTAACTTAATTTAGTCCTAAAGGTTTGAATTTTATCAATTTAATTTTTTTTATTACTAAATCACAAAATTTACAATTACTAAATTTTAATTTTTTTTATCAAAAATTATATTTTTTTTGACAAACAAAAAAATTAATTGAAACAAACACGACTTTTCATGAATTAAATTAATATACTTATTTTTGTAAGATTAATACTTAAAATGAATGTAATCTTTGAAGATTAAATTAATAACTTACGAATTGATTCCTCGTGGGACTTGAATTTGTGAATGAGTGAAATAGGAACTATAACTACGGACAATGTGGGAGGGCGATAGGAGTGGACTTGTTGAGCAACCCAGACCTAGTTGCGAGTGATGCAGTGATATCATTCAAGACGGCCCTGTGGTTCTGGATGACCCCCCAGTCGCCGAAGCCATCCAGCCATGACGTCATCACAGGAAGATGGAGGCCGTCCGGCGCGGACGAAGTTGCCGGTCGGCATCCCGGGTACGGCACCATCACCAACATCATAAACGGAGGCCTAGAGTGCGGGAGAGGATACGATGGAAGAGTGGGTGATCGCATAGGGTTTTACAAGAGATGTTGCGACATACTTAGGGTTGGGTATGGCAACAACCTCGACTGTTATGCTCAGAGGCCGTTTGGGTCTGGACTTTTGGTGGACTCTATCTAATTAACTCCATTTCCATATCAATAATCACCCATTTACTCTTCGCTTCACTACGTATCCAATAAACTCATCTCTCCACTTCTATTATGAATCGTCATCCTAATTAATGACTTATAGTTGCAACATTGCATGAGATTTGAAAAGATTATATGTATCTTAATTTAATTTTTTTTAATTGTTAAATTGTAAAATTTTTCATTGGTAAGGTTTATTAAAGTGATATTTGTTTACACTAAGAGTTTGAATTTAATTTATTTAGATTTTAAACTATTAAATACGTTTGTTTTTTTTATATTTTTAATTTATAATAAGACTGATCTTAATAAATCAAATATTATAATAAGTTAACTTTTAAAATATATAATTCATTTTACTTTTGGCTTTCATTATCCATTTTAAAATCTAGAGTAAATTAACGTTTTGGTTCTTGAAATATTTGGTCTTTCTCAATTCGGACCTTAACAAATTTTTTGTCTTAATTTAGTCCCTAAAAGACTTATTCCCAATCAAAAAGGTCCTTTTCTCTTAAATAAAAAATGGTCAAAATACACTTTATCTCCTCTAAACTTTGGTTATTGTGCATTTTATCCCCTAAATTTTAAAATTACATTCATAAACAACCCCCAATAACTTTCCAATTTGTTCAAAAAAGGACCCTCTCATCCTAAAATACATCGAACCCTCGTCTTATAATGTGTTCACAAATCATTCTTCTCTTCATTAAACGATCTAAAAGCTCTTTCTGGTAGCCACCCCACAATCCTCCTTCACATAATCTCTTTCAAAAAATACAATATACACGCCCAGCCCATTCTTTATGCAAATCACCTCATTGTTCACAAACTCAGAATGGGTTTTAAGTTTCAATACGACTGGATAATAATTGTTAAATAATGGATCTGTTTTCCACAGGGTGCATGTATAATGTATTTTAACTATCAAATAATAAGACTAATAGATAGACCTTTTTGAACAAATTATAAACACTACAACAATGTTACCAAATAGCAACTGAAATTTTGTGACTGAATACTACTGACTAATGTTGTGATTGCTTTTTCAACTGAATCTCAGTAGGAATGTTCATTTGATAGGCCTCAACTAATACCAAAACTTTCTGACTAAATAAGCGACTGAAATACAGAAAGAAAGTTTATTTACTGTAAACCGACTCACAAGCAGTAAGAAACATGCACACACACACAGTGTGTGTGTGTGAGAGACGTGGGGTACGCCATATATACATTCATGTGATGAAGCAGGGTTGCTGTCTCTACGCCATATGTAACGCATATATACATGTATATATTTATATATATTTATTCTGAAGAAGTGAGAAGAATGAGTATAATAAATAAAAAATACGAGGATGAAGAGAGAATAATTAAGAATTGCAGGTAATTAAGGAATAAGTGTGTCTTATCATAAAAGGGAAAATATATAGTAACAACGAAAAAAAAAGTGACACAACAATAAAAGAAAAAAAAATGCCAACTTCAACTCTGGGCAACACCCAACGTGCATACATATGGCACCGGGGGGGGGGGGGGGGGGGGGGCAACCTCAAGCTATTTGTACCCCTGTGCCATATCAATATATATGGCGAGGGTCATATCAACACATGGCCAGGAAGCACCACCTGCGCCATATCTTCTTGTTCATGTTCTTCCTCCCAACCTTCTACTTCATTTTTGTCTTTTGCTGCCACTTTTGCATATCTTATCTCTTCAAATTGTCCTTCCTCTCTTCAATTTTCATTTAATAAATCACTATAAATAATAGAGACATGAGGTTGTTCATTTTGGTAGACAACTTCTTGTCTTTCCTCATTTTCTACTCGATTTCTGGGCCTAATTTTAATGACAACCCACCAGTTAGATTTATTTTTTATTCTGATTGGATAAGAAACAAAATATACTTGTATTGTAATACCCGCCATTTTGATTTTTCTTATAAACTATTGATTTCTATTTGTCCGTGTTAACTTGGCAAATTCATGTGTTTAAAATGTGCAAGATGTATGTTTGGCATGATGTTGTGGTTTTATGATATTATGGTATGTGATTTTTGGCTGTGAGCTTGCAATATGTGGTGCTAAGCTACACAGGAACTAAAATGAAAATCTAAAAGTTTGATAGGGGTGCAGTGAAATGTCAATAAGAGGTAGGAATAGGAAGAGAACATTCTAGGGAACCTTGGTGAAAAATAAAGAAATTAAAAATGATATTTAAATCATAAGATATTCTAGCAAAAGGAATTTTAGTACATAAAAGAATGAATCCTTATAATTATGATTAAACATTAGTGAAAGGAAATCAAATAAAAAGATAATTAACAAATTAATTTCCTTACAAGATGAAGGTGTTGGACTCTCAGATTAAGAGAGGGAAAGGAAGGGCATAGTATTTACATAAAATGGGAAATAGGAAAAGAAAATGTATAACAAGTAGGACTAATTCAAGTTAATATGTGCTTACAGGGTTTTTTGATCTAATCGAGATTCGACAACAAATATGTGTTAATTTGTTTTTCAGTCGAAGGCCAAAATTTGACAACAAATACTTGATTCTATCGAGAACGATTGTATTTCTAAAGTTATGCTGTAATCTTGTTTATGATGAAAGTATGGCCTGAAATGTACTTGTTTGCAGGAAAGTTAAATGAAAAATGGTAAAAGCTTGTAGGAAGACTTGCAGAAAGGTAAAGAACAGAAAGTAAATTGTAGAAGATTTAAAGTATCAAATGTAAATGAAAGTGATTAAATGTAAGCGATTAAATTGCTGGAAGATAAATGAAAGTGCGGTAAACTGCTGAAAGATAAAAGAGACTGGAATGTAAAAGACTTTGAATTTAAACTTGACTGAAATGTAAGGTGGAAAGCATACTTTAATGTGGATCCTTTAATCTGCTCATGTGAGATGTTAGAATTTTTAATCAAGAGTTGCCAACCCCTTTTACAATGATTAAACAAGTTTATAGGAAGATGACTGAAGTAACTGCCTATCTAATTATTTGCCATGTACATGATGGTTTATGATTACATTTTCTTCAACATAACGACCCAAACCCATATACATAGTAGTTTACAAGATATGACAAAACTACTCTAGCCACCTGATAGCAGAGTAGCTCTGTGACAGCTTCAACCTGACAAATTCCCTTGCCTTTGACGTTTGACAAACAAATTATGTTCAAATGATAGACCTTCATCTCTCGACATAGATGACTTTTTCAAACTACATATTTTTTTGTCGAATGACGAGCTTTTGATAATTTTGCCTTGCCATACACAAGAATGTTGTCACAAAGATATCCATCCAACCCTTCCTTTGACTTTGCCTTTGTCGAGTAATTGATCTTTATCGAGTAGCCATACTTTGACACTTAGACAATCAGCACTAATTTATTGCAACACTGAGGACGATAATTTGTCGATCAAGTGAACTTGTCTAATAAATATAAATATTATATATATAGATATATATATATATATTAAAATAATCATCCAAAAGATGCCCCCCAAATTTTTGTTCTCAACGGACGCAGAGAGAATTAAAATTTAAACAGCCTCGTAATTGATACCGAATTTTTAGGGATTTGGCTCAGTATCATGATCATCCCTAATATGATAGCCTTATCTCGGTACATGAATCGTCATTGCACTTCTGACGTTTCGGGTGCCCCAAGCCTTTAAAACCCTAAACCCTAGTTGTCAGCCTGTTTACTTTGCCATTCGTGCTATTTGCACATTGTTCCTCTTTTCGATTCAGCATTGTCAAAAACCTTCATTCCTGAGTTACTTTCAACAATGGCCTCTTCATCTAAAGCCGGAACTTCTTCTTCTGCTAAACAGGCTACCATTGCTAAGAACAAAAGCGTGATTAGTGACCCAGTTGTGGATCCATCAGTGATGTGGTAGAAATCAAAGGTAATCATCCCTATCTCTAATTCTTCCTGTACTCCTCCACTTGCTTTCCTGGGACCTGTGCTATCTCTAGAGACTTTTCCAGAGATACTCAACCCAGTGTTCCCCTACAAAATTCCTGGTGAGCCCATTCTTACCTCAGGCTGATCGATACCCATTCATTACTTCAAAAAGGCTCAAAGAATGTTCTAGACTCCTTCTTTACGAGTCAATGGATTTCATGCCTAGCTTGACAAGGTACAAGTAAAAAAAAGGTGATTTTTGGAAGAAGATGGGCATTTACAACTTTATCTAGCTTTCTGATCATACTATTAAAATAGACTTGGCTACGGTGGGCGCTTTAGTCTTCTTCTGGAACAAAACCACCAATAAATTTCATTTTTTATATAGTATGATGGGTCCGACGGTGTTTAATGTATCGACCATCATAGGCCTTTGATCGGATGGGAAGATCATTCATCCATTCATTTGACCTCACCAGGTTATAGAGGTCTATTCTACTAAGCACACCTCCTTTCATCCTTCGTTAGTCTTTACTACAAGGATTCAGACAATGTGTCAGATGAGGAGCATGTTGCTTTTCTTTTGCTCTGGTTGTCAGCTTACGCGTTTGGCTTGAAATCTATCACTATTGCCAAATCCCTCTAACCCTTGGCTAACCTTATTCATAAAGGTGCCCAACTAGCCCTGAACCAATGGCTACTCGCCAATCTTTTCCAAAGTATGAGCCATATGATTAACAATAACAGGGCTCAAACACGGAAAGAAAATGTCAGAGGCCCTATCTGGCTATTGCAATTATGATTGAATGTAGTTTTAGAGCAATGACTGTCTGCAAAACCCTCACCCAATGAGTTGGTTAGTTACATGTCGGGCACCTATGGGCCTAAACATGTGATGCTCTTACCAAGGATGAGAAGAAGAATTTTTTCTACTTCTTCAAAATCTTTCATTCTATTGCCTCGAATTCGATGATAATAAATTTTACTCCTTTCGCTAGTCATTGACGAGGGCCTAAATTATTTACCCAACCAATATCTTTTGATAAAGAAGGGATCTCAATTTGGTTGAACTTCCTTTATCGACAAGTGATTTTTGGAAGGGCCCTTAACACAAAAAAATGCTAGTTTTTATGTGCATCTACCTAACACAGTCGCTTGACAAATAGGCCTCTGTCAATCCATTACAGCCCCTTACTCATCAGCACCAGAAGACCACTTTGTCAATACTCACATCCGTAAAGAACAAGATGTTATAGAGCTGACGAGGGAGAATGACTGGCGTCAACAGAGCCTCGTGCTAGTCCCTTACGAAGTTTCACAAGGAGTATCAAGTTGCTTTGTTGACTGATGGTCGAAATATTATCGATCTTTCCGTCAAAGCATTAGAACTTGTTTTGACATCCTTGTGAATTTTACTATGCAGGAAGGCAATCCGATGATGAAAACCAAAGGTGAGCACTTGAAGGAAATTCGAGCTTTCGAGAAATATTACAAGATAAAGTGGGATCCTCATTATGCTTATTGGATTGTTCTGAATATGGAGAAAATTATAGCCAAATGAAAACAAGAGCATAGGCTTCGACATGGGTTCAATTATTTAGAATTTTTAAACATCGAAATTTTACAAGAGTTTGTTAAAAAAGTTCCTTTTCCAAACCTAGTACCCTTGCTTTATGCTTGTTTTGGTTTAGCTGATGCATTTCCTGGGGAACCGATGAAGGCAGGCAACTTCAAAACTGTCGAGAGACACGATTTCGTCACAAATAATTTCTGAACAAAGAATGATGAAGTTACTTTCGCTCGTCAGTTTACCCTTCCTTTTGAACAATCTGATGCAGCGTCGATTACCAATGAATTTCCCCAAGGTATACAATCTTTTTATTGCAAGACAATATACATTTCCAACCACTGAAATTTATGAGTTTACTTGTAGCACTTCCTTTAAAGGAACCTTTAGCCTACAAGCGACCAGTAGAGTAAGTAGTCATTGTCGAGTCAGAGGAAGAGGAAGATGATTGTCAACATCTTCAATAGAGGAGGACGAGATTGGTCAGGGCGATCGACCAATCGATGATTATAACAAGGGACCGTCTGGGTGCTGCTTCTCCTTGAACCGATATATCCAAAATAACTACTAAGCCAAAGGCTCTAGTGAAAAGAAAAATAGTCTTTTCTGATACTGATCATGCTACCAAAAAATCCAAAGCACACAAAGGCTTAGTAGCACTTGACCCCACTGTTGACTCTTAGGTATTTATTTCTTGGGTGTTATGATCTGTTAAAAATGAACTATACTCACTTCCTCTCTCTTGGCAGGACAAAGAGTCTACTCCTGAGCACTTAACTTCACCTTCAACATCTGACAAACCAGACCTTAAAACCCAAAAGTATGATCTTTGACAAAATTTGTTTTTATTTTGTGCATATATACTATCTTATACTCATTTATTTCAGGATCAGGGTCAAGAAGTCTTGAGCCCGATTGATAAGGAATCTATGGGGGCTCTTCAAGATGAAGCTCCTACTGCTGACATAAATTTGACAGTTGAAGAATCCAACAGAGCTCTTCAAAATAAAGCTCTTGTTTTTGATACTTTTGTTGAAGCCTTTCAAGTTGAGGCTTTGCATTCAATCATTTTTCAAGTGGATGCTTTGACAATGCCACTTTGCCCTGAACAGCCTCTCAAAATCCGTCAAGGAGAGCTTACCATTAAATTGGCTGGAACTTTTCTAGTCGAGGAAACAGCAGGTGTTCGTTCTTCGCCTCGACAATCTCCGTCTCTTGAAGAACATAGGTAGAATCTTCTATCCTCTACTTCCCAGTAGTCCATTTAAAGCCATACTACTGTCGATCTGCCGTCACAAGATGATCCACTACTTGTGATCAGGGATAATTTCGACATAGAGGCTATAATGGCTGAAATTCCCCCATGCCTCCTAACTCTAGTCTAATCCATCTGACAGTTCAAGTGAGACCTTCTAAACGTCCAAGTACTGGTAATTTGGACCTAGATGCCATAATAAGTCTTTTGTCGAGTGACCTTACTCCCTCCATTTCTTTGGTTCCAGTGAAGTCTTCAACAAATCCAAAGATCGATAAACTAATAAAGAAACTAAAGAACTTCTCGGATTATTCCTTCGAGGTTCTTTCATTTGATGAGTCTTTGAGAGGCAAGGTTCAAGTTATTTTGGGTGAACTTGAGTCAATAAGGTCACAACTCCCTATTTCCTGCCGAAACCTCTACTCAAATTTCAAGGACTTCATTAACAACTTATCCGATGAATCTCCTTCTTTTAATCATATCATGTCAAAAAAAAGAAGCCATTCTTGGCAGGTTACGAGATTTAAAGGCTAACAGAAACTAACAAAATGAAAGGATTGTCAAATGTAGATAAACTTGGGACCGCGTTAGCCAAAGTATAACCATATCAAAGCATTTCCTCGATGACTTAGAAAAAAAGAATCAAGAAAGCTAAAGAAGAACTAGCATCACTCGAGGTAATAAGAGGTAGGATTAACAATAATATGGCTGAACATTCGGCAAAACAGGAGAAGATCAATGAATATGCTATGACTATTATGGTCAAAGCCCAAGCACTTACCGAGAAGATGAAACTTTTGGAGACTGACTACATGACGGCCTACACCAAATTGGAAACATCAGCCTCTATCTAGGATCAACTTCATCGGATGTGAAGGTGTCAGTTAAACCTATCCGATAGATTATTTGTATTATCGGTCTTTTTATTCTGACAAGTTTGAAGCTTTTTTTTAGCATTTGACAATGTAATGCGAAACTTATCGCTAAAGATTCATTTAATTTTTACTTTACACATTATCGACCTGTATGGTTTTAAATATTTGCGATTGATTGAATTTACTTTTACCCCTGAGTTAACGTCATCGAGAGCATAAGTGTTCCCTGATAATACTTGTGTAATTATAAATGATCCTTCCCACTTTGGTGACTATTTACCATATTCTCGACAATATTTCTAAATAGGCAAAATTACCTTCCATACCAAATTCCCTAAGTTAAAAGCTTTTAATTTAACATGATAGTCATAAAATTTTACAATTTGCTCTTTTTGTCGAATCAAATTTTCTAAAGCAATTAATCTCTCATCAGTCAATTCATTCAACTCGACAAACATTAAATCCCAATAACTTTCAACTGGTAATTTATCTTATTTTTGAATACAAATTGATTGGAGATTAATCTCGACAGGCAAGATAGCAACATGACCATAAACTAATTTATATAACGATGTGTCTGTCGATTCTAGTGGCAAGTTTCTATATACCCATAGAATCTGATCAAGAGTATTATACCAATTTCTGGGCTGTCGAGGAATTTTGTTAATGGTCTCTACGTGGCCATTCGCCTACGCGTAGTATGATGTCAACATGATCAACTTGATCTTCCTAGAATCAACATATTCAGTATCTTTTCATCCAGTGAAGACGGTTCCTTGATCGATTGTCAGAGTTTGAGGAATCCTAAATCTGTGAAAGATGTAATTTTCAATGAAATTAATGACATCTTGTTGGGTGACATCTTTTAACATAATCGTTTCAACCTATATGGTGAAATAGTTGACTCAACTAAAATGTATCTATGCCCATTCGACGACAAAGGGTGTAGCTAGCCAATTAAGTCTAAAGCCCATCCACAAAATGGCCAAGGTTTAATAATCAAATGTAACTCACTAACTGGAATGTTTTGCATATGGCCATGTCTTTGATATTCTTCACAAGACATAGCAAACATTATTCAATTCTTAACTAGCATTGGCCAACAGAATCTTCATCGTCAAAGGATCCACTTCATTTTTTCACCTGCTTGATAAGCTCTGCAGATGCCTTTATGGACTTCTGACAAGGCAATGTATGCCTCTGACTCATTCAAGTGTTCTTCTAATTGTTCGTCGATAAGTTTCCTATATAATTGTCCACTCAACAGTACAAAATTTAATGCTCTATACTTGAGCCATAGTCACTTATTCAATAATTGCTTTTCGCTAATCATTACTTGTATAAGCGTCATTTTGTAATACATCCCTTTCTTCCAAAGAGTACAAAAGTTCTCCAATTTCCATTAAATCCGACAAAACCTTTTGAGAAATTTTGTATCCAAAAGCTATTTGAGCCAAATCATTAGCCTCTTCATTCATTTCCCTAGGAACATGTTGGACAATGACCTTGTCAAAATTCTTTATTAACTTACTCGCTACAATACAATATTTACCATATTTTGATTGACACATTTGTATTTCCAAGTGTGGATACGTTATATATATGGTTATGACCTACTTGAAGTCTAGGTATGCTTTCCTCTAAACCTCCTCTTGCATGCGTATGAACTATATTACGTGAAAATTAGAAAAATTGAAAGTTTAGAATGATATGGCATTGGATCAGCCTAGCTAGCACTAAGCACTGCTTGTGGGAGCTCAGCACCAGCTTGGCAGAGAGGTTGTGTGGGCCTCTGGTTCACGCCACTACGATGCCAAATCGCCCAGAATTGAATTTGTGGCAATTTGCAGTATAGTGATCCCCATGTCGTATTCACTCAAGGAGCCTCACTTCTTGATACTAATTAATCGTTCTAAACACCTAAACACCAATTAAGAGTACATAAACGTGGGGGGGTGTTGTAGCAGTACTAACAAAATAAATAAAACAGAACAGCAATTAAACACTACAACAGCAGCAAAATATGCAGCAACAGCAGTAACAGCAGCAGCAGCAGAAATTGCAAGATATTGACAGTAAAGAGACTATGTAATCAGCCACTAGGATTCATGGGAGTGTAACTATCATTACCTAACTCATTGATTCAGTTTTGTTCTCATTCCATTGTTTGGTTCTTTATGAAAATGTTTCTAGAATAACATCTAGAATTTAATGCTACTAATTACAGTCAAGAATATCTCTCTACTATAACTAGATGCATTCAGTGGAATATCTCAACCAAACCAAGTTAAATATATCATTTAACTAGTCATTTCGCCTCCCTCACTTTCCTAATCAGTCAAGCAAGGTTATGTATTATATATAAGTCAGTTTATGTTACATTCTCAAGCTCTAATCAGAATTTGACAGCAAAATAAACATGACAGCAAAACAGAAACGAAATGAGATGAAAATGGAGAACAAAACACTTAACTTGCATTCTTAGTTCAAGCTACAACATCCCAGTGGTCTAGTGACTAATTACAATGAAAACTTAGCCCTCCATGAGAGCAAAACAGCCAATAACAGAAGCAAAAACAGAGAGGAAGAGAGAGCTGTGAATTTTCTAAGTCTGGTTACAAAATAAAAGTGTTCTCTTCTTTAAAAACTGATGCCCCTTCAATGCCTTAGAATATTCTACCCTAGATGCTTTCTTCCATGATGTGGCAGCACTTTGACAGCAAAACAGCAGCATAATTAATGTTTCTGCAGCAGCAGATAGGCATGGCAGCAGCAGATTTAATATTTCTACAGCAGAAAGTAACAAACAGCAGCAGAACAGCAGCAGAATATAGGTATGGCAGCAGCAGAACAACATGGAAAAATTGATATTTCAGCCTTGCTTTCTGACCTACGAAATTTAATATTCATGCCCAAAAATTCTGACTACATGGCATTGAATAAGAGTTCAAGTAGGCCCCACATCCAGCATATCCTAGTCAGCATCTGCATCACCCAAAAAGTGCCACATTAGCATCCAAATCAGCATCTTTGTCCATGTCAGCATTTTTCTCTCCAAAATTAAGATTTGTAGGAATTAGATTGAGCATTTTGCAATTCAAGTTCTAAAAATATAAAATTGAAACACATTCAATCCATAAATAGTTTACACCCAATAAATTCCAAAACATAATAAAATTAGAGAATTGACAAAATTAAAGAGGCAAAAAGGACTAAAATAGGGACTAAAAAGTATATAAAAATGTCTGATATCAGCCTCTGGGTGGCCAGCACTTGGTGCTTAGTGTTAGCTCCTCTGCCAAGCTAACGTGCTAGGGCACTTTTGTTTGCTTGAATTTTTTGCATGTCATTTTCTTGGAAATTTTCTAAATAATTTTGAACATCAAGTTATCTCCTAATAAAAAAAAATGAAGGATGTGTAAGATATACATTAATTAATAAAAAAAAGGCTAGATTAAGTGACGTTGGGTAGGTTTAGGGTGACGTGGGGTTTGTGCCACTATGCCAGTTATGTGCCCGGGATTGGGTCGTGAGAATTGTATTACCTGGTGCGTGAACATAAAAGAATCAAATTTTCTGTATCTCCTTGTATGCTTAATCTCTATAATTTCATAGTTTGGGTGTACCCTTATTCCACGATTCAACACTGGATCAAACTAGTTACAGTAAAACAAAATAATATTTTTCTTAGGTTCTTCAAAATGCTATAATTGCACAACCTATTTAAGGGTGCCAAAATATTATTTTCTCTACTACCTTCTCCAGTGCCTTTAACACAAAACCAAACTTGTATCCATCCACAAAATATATTGGCCATGTCTATACCTCTCTAAATGGTTCCCATGCTAAGCACTCACATTTGGATCATTAAAAACATGAGGTTGAGTATGTAACTAGTTAAAGTTATCAATGAATAATTGATTAATTAATACACATCACAGAAAAATAACCCATCATGCAATTGATCTAATTAAATCAGAAGGCCACTTACAAGGATTTTGAGACACAAGACGAAGCTTGATTCAATAAGTCTATCAATATCTGTGTCATTGAAGTGAGGATTTAAATTTCTGTGGTATTGTTCAAAATTGCTATCGTGCAAAACCAAACTTAGTGAGCATACATAGTATCTATACAATGTTTAATTGAATAATAAAATTAGGAAATATAATGTGTTCTTACTCGAGATATGGTTTCACTTCATCACAATTGAGAAGGATGTAAAGTTAAGCCGTCATATATTTTCTATCACTTAAAATTTGGTTACGCTCTTGTCAGAGGGACGCCCGACTTGGTTAAAAATTGTTAGGGTCGTCAGTTAGCCTGTCTCCATACAAGGATTCCAACCAACCCTTGTTCTTAATGAATGTACGTGTGAGTCAAATTAATAAGAACAAAAGTACAATGTCTCATGTGCCAAGTATGCTTTGTAAATAGAACATTCCACCTGAGATTTATCCTTGACTGTCTTTTTAATTCTATTTAAAAGCCGTTAAAAATCAAAGGAAGTAGTTTTTTAGATTTGAATCAATAGGAATTAAAATAATATACAAAATAAAAGGTGATTAATGATTGAATACCTCTCAAAAAGATATATCTATCGATATTGAACTGGTCCATTGACTTGAGTCTCATACGGGAGATGGACAGATAGATGTTCCATTGAGTCAAAAAATTCAAGGGGAAAGATTCTTTCTAGCTTACAAAGAATGATAGGAATGTTGTGCTCAATTTGCATTATCTCATCAACTTTCAAAGTTGCTGAACACAAGTCTCTAAAAAATTGACTAATCTTAGTTAGAGGCCTCCAAACTTGATCTGGCAATGTGCTAAATGCTATGGGTAGCAAACATTCTATGAAAATATGACAATCATGGCACTTGAGTTTGAACAACTTTCTGTCCTTCATGTCAAACATCGTGACAAATTCAAAGAATATCCATAAGGAATTTTTAAACCCTTGAACCACTCATATATGGCCCGTCTCCACTTTACGTAAATGTGAATTCATCCTTTGGCTTTATCACTCTGCCATTGGCTAATATTTGTAACTCTAAATCACGATGCTTATAGTACACCTTAAGATCCATCTTTTCCTTGATGTTTTCCTTTGTCTTGAGTTGTATGTCCGTAATAGTGTTAAATATATTGTCAAACACCATTTTTTTCCTATGTGCATGACATTTAAATTATGATGGATCAGGAGATCTTTCCAATAGGGGGAGCTCGCAAAAAATGCTTTGTTTTGTCCATTTGTGCTCAACCTTATAACCTTGATCTCTAGAAAGGCCACTTTCAATAACCTTAGGAAGCCTTCTCACTTCTTCCCATAATTCTTCCCAAGAGTTCTTTCTTCCATTCTGCAGAGTGAAGGCTTTTGAGTTATGTATACAGTAAGGACAAGCCAACTTACCTACAATGTTCCACCCTGACAACATTACATACGTTGAAAAGTCATTTATTGTCCTCATCAACATTGTTAGCATATGGAAATTTTGCTACGTGGAAATATCAAAGGTGGTTAGTTTGTCCCACAACATTTCCAGCGCGTCAATGATTGACTACAAGTACATATCAACGTTAGCCTTTGGACTACGTGGCCTTGTTATAGGCTCTGGTCAGTAAAATTAGCTAATAAGTTAGCTTATTGAATTAGAAATGTTCGATAAAAGTAGCTGTTGAAATAGCTAAAAAGTATAAAATGACATAAAAGGGCATATGTTTTTTAATTCCAAAATAATAAAATAAATATAACATTTTTTTAATTAAATTAATTTAAACTATTATTATATATATATAATTCATTAAAAATATATATTTATATATTTTATTATATATAATAAAATATATTTACATATTTTATTTTATTTATATATAAGGGTAAAATGTGTATTTTTATAAAATAACAAGGGTAAGAAAGGAAGAAAAGTATATAAGCTATAAGTTACTCAAAGTAGCTTATCAAAATAAGCTATAAGCTACTAAAATAAGTTCATTTACCAAACATTTTTAATGAGTTTATAAGCTAGTCAAATAAGCTATAAGCTAGCTTATAAGTTATAAGCTTGTCGTGTCGAGCACAATCATAATGGCTGTCAAGAAGATATACAATGAAGTCATTCAAAGCTCGAGAGGCAGGTTGTATGGTGTCACTATAACGAGTTAGCATGAGTATGGTGTCTCATGCTGACCATAAGGGGTGAACCCATCAGTACATAGGTCAAGCCTCATATTACATTGCTCACTGGCGAAGTCAGAATGCATGATGTCAAAGTATTTCCGTGCTTCCCTATTTGAAGGATGGACCAAGACACATTCATCTCCTTCTGTGATTCCAATGCCATTGCATTTACGCAGCCGAACTCATCGAGGCATAAAGCCTTTGCAACCTAAGAATAAGGGGTAGATAGTGCATCCTTTTCACTAGAACCCGTTTAGCACTTTGTCTTCTCCCAAGTCGAGCTTCTCGGTATAGGGATGTTCCACAAAATTTGCATTCATTCACATCTATGTCATCTTTGTAGTACACCATGCATCTATTCAGGCAAGCATCAATTTTTTTGGATGACAGACCAAGTTTGGATACTAGTTTTTTCATCCTGTAGCAATTCGTAGGAACGAGATTTTTAGCAGGACTAATCTCCCCATAAGATCTGCCATGTCATTGAAAGCTTGAACCAAAACTTTGCCTTTTGATTTTAGACTGAACATTCTGACTACAATAGACAACTCTTAATGATTGGTACAACCTGGCCAAAGTGGATTTGGATGTTCATCAATATTTAAATTACCAGTATCTTCATTCCCTAGTTTTGAGTCATCTCTGATATCCAGATCTTGTCTGGTTACATCCAAGATCATGTCTTGATATTGAACATCACTTTCGACAACAGTAAACATCGATCTACTTGAACAACCAACAATAACAGAAGTTGAAGTTGTGGCTTCACTACCGACCTCATCGTGAGAAGTCCAACACCAATTTCCTAGTTGAAAGCCTCTTCTATAACGATCCACTTTAAGGTCCTCAACACCTATATAAGTGTCATTTTTGTGTCTTGAGCAAGGGCACCGGATCTTTCCATCCACTGCATGTCACCCCGCAAAGGCAAAAAATTCCTCTATATAACCCTTTCCTTCCAGAATTTAGTCTATTGTAAATCCATCTTCGATGATAAGAGATCTCTACTTTTCTTAAGGAAGTGGAAAGAAAAAGATACATAGATGAAGAGAGAAAAACCAACTAAGAATGTTGAATTATGATTTTGTGACCAACTCTATATAGACTAATAGGAGAGTAAAGAACAATAAGGATATGGTAAGAGATATGAGAGGACACACATCGCAATCATACCTTGTCAAACCTTACTACCACAACCAACTTTTTTGTACTAAACTAGCGAAACCTCTAGCACATCCTTTTGAACAATTTATATTGATATAATTATTTAATGTACAAAAAAGAAAAGACAATTATTAAAACACAAAATATATATCTATAAATAGTGGAAAGTGTAATATATTATTACAGTAAATAATTGCAACATAATTATATCTTATTAAAGAAATATACTATTACTAAGTAAATAATTCTTTAAGAATAAATTATTGAAGAAATATATTACTACAGTAAATAATTGCAATGTAATGATGGTAAAAAATACATTAGTACAAATATATAAAATAGAAGTAGATATATTTTTGTTATATTTATTTCCTCAATTAAACTCAATGTTTTAAAAATCGGATCGGTCATTAAACCGGTGAAAGCATTAGTTTAAGGTTTACTAGTTCAATCGTGGTTGAACCGGTAGTAATTAAATATATATATATATATATATATTAATTTTACATTGATAAATTAAAAATTAATATTTATTTTTTATTAAAATATTATTATATACATATATATTAAATATAAAAACTAAAAAATTATTATTTTTAATTTAAAATTTCAAATCACTCTTCCCTACGATACCATTCTTTCTTGTCCACAGTATGTTTTTTCAATTCACACTCTAAGTGCTTTTTTTTATTTCTCCAAGACTTTATTTCTGTTTTCATCCATTCATTACTTTCTTCTCCATTCTGTTCATCTTCTGCCTCTCTTTCTCTCTCTCTCTCTCTCTGTGCGCACGCCGATCACCATGGACGTCACTTTTGCTTTCTTTCTTTCCTCTTCTTTGATCACCATGGACGTCGCTTCTACTTTCTTTCTTTCTTCTTCTTTCTTCTTCTTCTTCTTCTCCTTCATTGGTGATGTCTTCTGCATCTACTCTTTTTTTTCCTTCTTCTTCCTATTCTTCTCCACTATAGACCATCTGCTTTTTTTTTTTTTAAAGAAGGAAGCAGTTTGGCTGGTCACCCGGCCTGTTCTGCCGATTTGGTCGGTCTGAAATTGGTTGAACTGGTTCCGTACTGGTTTGAGCTCAGGCCTTCAAACTAGATACTAGGCCAGTCACTGGTCTGACCAGCCGGTTCGATCTAGTTTTACAATCAATGGTTAAACTAGTCAAAAAAATATAATTTATAATATGACTCATATAGTACAAAATTAAATATGATATGACTCATATCACATTAAGATCTTTTTCTCACTCAAAATATATCATATTCATACCAACTCTCTGGGACATGATTCGCTAACCTCCAACAAGACATTATATGCCATATTTTGAATGGAAGATTGAATGGGATGAGAGGATGACATGCGGTGGGCTTTGGATGAAAGGGATGGATGAGTAATTTTTTATTTAATTAGTTAAATAAAAATAAATTAATTCTTTATTTTCATTCAAAATTAATTATTTAAAAAATTATGGCATGCATGAGTAATTTTGTTTTATTAATTTTTAATTCATCTCACATCACCAAATAGCGGCGCATGACTCGGAAGTACCAACTCATGTATGGTGACCCTCGACCTACACCGAGGCCTACCTCGATGTAGTGAGGTGTGCCTTGCATGCCTTGGGGATAGTCTCCAAGGCGTGCATAGCACGCCGCAGATTGCATCGGCATCTCGATGCAGTAATTTCATTGCACCGATGTGACTTTTTTTTAAATAATCTATAAAAACATAATTTTAAATAATATATAATTTTTCCAAAAAAATTTTATATTGTTAATTTTTTTAACTTGTATATATTTTAAAATTAAATAATTTAATTTTATATAACATATTATGCTAATTTTAATCATAACATGACCTAGTTTAGCATAAAATTTAATAAAGCTCACAACAAATTAAAATAAAAGGCGCAAATAATGTTTAAGATACAACTCATGACAACAAAAAATAGGTAAATTATTATTCATTTTCTCCCTCTCCTTCTCCTTCTTCTCCTTGTTCTTGCTCTCGCTGCCTCCTCCTTATCCTCTTCTTATGGCTTGGGCCAGCAGTGTTGCTTGAACTAATAGTGTTACTAGCACCAGCTTCTGTATCTTAGGTTTCACACATATGAGACATCTGAGTTTGCCTTTGCGCAAATTGTCTCTGATTTCTATGTCTCACCCTTGCTTGTATTAGTTTCATTTCTCTTTGAGCAAGACTAGTGAACTCTTTAGGCAGAAGTGACAAAGAAACACATTCTTCGAGATACGTGGTGTCATTCTACGCAACAGTGACATTAAATTTTTTTTTTATAATCAATTGATTTGAATGAAAAAATAATTTATTGTATGAAAGATGAAATAAATATTATACCACAATAGACAACACTAATGTATCTTGACCAATATAGCGACACGTGACTTAAAAGTAC
This sequence comes from Biancaea sappan, assembly GCA_037074585.1. NCBI lineage: Eukaryota > Viridiplantae > Streptophyta > Magnoliopsida > Fabales > Fabaceae > Biancaea > Biancaea sappan. The sequence continues at coordinate 31,754,426 of CM073493.1, forward strand.
TAGTTCATGTACGGTAACCCGAGATCCAAGTGTGGCTCGTTGGAGGAGTCACCCTGGACAATTAGTCTTCACCAATTGTGCCACATGGGAATGGCCTCCTGGTAATGGTTGGCCCAGTCATAGTTCTGGTATTTTCCTTTGGCCTTTAGAGCAAGATAAACTTCCATTTGATACATCGGTGGGTCTAGTGGTATTCCTTGCAACAACCCAAATTACCGCAATACTTGATTAGGGAATTGCATTTCATCTACATGAAAACAAATTAAAGGCACTCTAGGTTGTGCCACTTCAAACCCAATCGTACAATATGCAGGAATTTCCCATGCCTATGTAAATATGGAAGCCAAATAATCTACAATGATTTGACACCTATTAGCACATTTTATTCAACAAAGACTAATTATATTCTTACACATTTTATGCCTCTTTGTCACTCATGGTGTACAACATTGCTCTATATTTATTTATCAGTATCTCTAAAGGCGTTAGATGCATCTGAGCCCCAGTCCACCTATGAAAACAGTAACAAATTATTAATTAGGAAAATACAAATTAGTTAACCCATATATGTCAATGAATGATACATATCTGAAAACCAAAGGCAGTCGTAATACATAAGCATCAGGCAAAGGGTCTGGTTGTCAGAAAACATCAGGGCCATAACAAGGAAATCTCCACCAAATCCACTTATGCAGGAGGGCAATGCACCCTTCGATTTGTTTAGTGTCCTTCTACTCGACGGGGCAAAGTTCCCAATACAAAAAGGCCGACATGGCCAAACTGCATGACATATTGCCACACTGATGAAAATCAAGTAGGAAATGGAGGTACTTCAGATTTACAAAATTTTCAGACTTATATGGCATCAAATATCCACTAATTAATTGCAAAATCCATGCTCTAGCATGGAATGCTAAGGTGGTCTGATCTGCACCTTCAAGCAACTCTTCAAATGTATTAGTAAGCCATCTTAATGTAATTCTTTACCCATCAGTCTCAAATACAGGCGGCACAAATCCCAATGCTTGTAGACATAAATCCCCAAACTTTGATAGGTGAGGATTTTTGGTTACTAGTCTTCCCATACATGGAAGTTCCCAATAACATTCCTACATTTTGCAGTGTAATCGTAATCTCACCCTTAGTTAGGTGAAAAGTATATGTCTCTAGGCACTACCATTCAACAAATACAGAAACTAAATATAGTCAAAATCGCTCAAGATAAACACACCATAAAACCAAGATTGTATAAGCAGTGGCATGATAGCAACATGTGGATTACAAACAAATCACGTATTTGTCCCCTTTTTTTACCTTAAGGATGCTATTCATCTAGGTGGAAAAAGATAAATTAATCATAATATGTAAAAAAAAGTCTCTAATCTTGATATTTGAGTAAATAAATAATTGCTCGCATGACAATAATAATATTGGTAAATAAAAAGTTTAATAACTTCGTATAAATGGCAATAATAATTTAGAGACAATGAATAATAAATAGTTACTCGGTTATTTTGCCACACCAAAGAAGAAATATGATGTTCTTGCATATATAGTAAACTAGGATCTATGGGCCCAGCAATATCAACATGCTCATTATAATCATTGGCAGCCATGATGAACAAATAGTAAAAGATGGGAGAAGAAGGAAGATGAACAACTTAGAAGAGGTAAGAGTATGGAGAAAGAGATTGAAGATGATGAAAAAATAGAGATAGGTGGTAATTATATAGGGAGTAAGGGGTGTTAGGGAGTGGTGAGTAGCCACTTAGGTTGAGGTAAGGTAGAAATTTAGTAAGAAAAGTAAAAAAAAATTATATGGACCTCCGCGCCATTTTCGTATATACATATGTTACAATATTTATTTTTTAGATATATATAATAAAGATATATCTAAAAAAAGTTATTTTTTATTCATATATGATAATACTTTTTTATTTATTTATAATAAATATTTTTTAATTATAATTTAATTATTTTATAATAATTATTATATGATTCAAACAACCTTAAATGATTTTATATCACAATATATATTTAGTGAATAATTCCCTCATCTACATCTTCATCTTCCATTTTTTGATTTTGGCTTATTTCTCTCTTCTCCATTTTCATCTCCACATAGTTCTCACAACTCTTAGCTTGCATTTTTGTTTTTCTCCTAAACATGTATGGTGATCCATCACAGCACTAGTACAAATAATGATACAGCCACACCAACAAACCCATGGCAATCATTTCCTTATCCTTCTTTTTTTTTTTGGCCCATAGCAAAATACATCTTCCACAACTCCTTCAAACTTTTAGTCACCAATGTCATGGCAATTTTAGGGAAATGTACCTCTATCCATGGCTCATCTCGGATATCTTCCGGTTGGACCACACCCTTATGGCAATTCTACACCCACCATGATACATCTAATATGCCACCTACATTTCCTTAAGTCCCAAATAACTCACCATCTGCAACTTAAACATATCATAATAACTCTAATTCTTTGCAACTTTCTTAGTTTTCATCCCAACATTTAGGCCCAACACCATCTCCACTCTACTTCCAACTCCATTTAGATCTTCACCGTCATCTAGATCCCCAGTTTCAATAGAGGCAACAACCCATGATTCGCAACATGAAGATAGCAACATTATTATTAGGAAAAACCTCATCACTTCTGATGGAAAAGAATTATTATTATTCTTTTTCTAACTAACATAGTTTATATTTAATTTTATATCGATGAATGTTGATCATATTTTGAGTTTTTTTAAATCAGGTTTTCTCCAAACCATAATAAGGTTCGATGTCAGATCATGTTCATCATTAAAACAACATATAATGGACCACACACCTGTTCGAGAGATATGCCCGGATACTTGCGAGACTTTCTGGTGGATAGAATTTCAAGTACAATTTCATTATTATTATTTTAAAAAAATTTCTTTGCTTTATAATTTATTATTAATTAACTATATGTTTTTTTAGAAATATTAGACTTGGTTACCACAACATGACGACAGTATTTACAACATTTGGAAAAGTTATGCATCAATGCGCTTGAAGGATTTGATATATACAATGCATCATGGAGAGCAAACTAAATACAATCCAAGGATCTTGTCTGCCGCATCCACCTCCACAAGGATTTCATGCGATTTCATCCACTACCACATTAACTCAACATATATAATTAATTGACCAATCACATCCATGGAGAGCAAACTAATGACTTATTTAAATAATGTAACAAATTTTTTTATTCCACTTGATATTCCAGCAAATGGAAACATCAATGATGATGATGAGAATGTTGAGGATGGAGAATATAAGGAAGGGGCATAAATTTGTATTACGCAAATTAATTGTAATTTATTTGTATTAATATAATAACTTTTTTAAGCAACTAACTATTTATTTAATACAATATATTAACTATTTATATTTATTTATAAATATATTCAAATATATAGTATAATCTACAAATACGATTATGGTTATTGAGTGTTTAATACAATTTATTTAATTGTTTGTTATTTATCCTTATCTATAAACATACAAATAGTATAAAATATATAAAAGATTATCTAAGAATGTACAAATGTTATAAAATAACATAGAAATAATATAAAATAGGTAATAGTTTTTTTTAACAACATACATATAATATAAGGTAACATAAAAATATAATCAAATGCGTAAAAAAATTATTTATAACTTATTAATAAATATGTAATAACTTATTAAATAAAAATCAAATTACAAAAGAAAAAAAAAACACACACACACACACAAACCCCCCCCCCCCACACACACACACATATATATATATATATATGTCAAAAAAATATAGAACTGTAAAAGCTTATGTACATATGCGAGGGCATGAACTTTTTCACTTCTTCACACTATATTTCAATTTCATCCTGGCGCCCTTCTAAAATTCCCACTTCCTGTCGAAATATGTTTATATAATAGCTTCATTAGCCGATGTACTTGTCTTATTTGTTTGTGCTTTAGCGTTCAATGGTATTTCTTGTTCTTCTCTGCTCTAGTTCACTGATATTCAACTTTTTCTATATTCTTCTCTTTTGTCTTTTGTCTTTTGTCTTTACATTTTCTTTTTCTTCTCAGACAAAACAAAAGTCTGCTTTATCTGAACAAATTCTTATTACAAGAAGGAATGAAGTGCATATCTACAATCTGGTACAGAAACTTATATGCCATTTTCATTTTTCTTTTTCATTTCTTCAACTTAAATGTCATCATTCTTTCCAAAATCATTTTCTCTTTTCTTCCTTTTTTTTTAAAATTTCAGTTTGATTCATCCTAATCAAAATCAATTCTCATGCAATGTCTTCACAGGTGGGACGACACCGCATTTCATAAGTTTTGGATTAGTTGATTTTGACGATAAACTATTGGTGTTTGATGAAACTAATAATTAGAAGGTGTTGAATCTGATAATCAGAAAAAGGATTAGAAGGTTTTGAATGACAACAACAATTTTGAGTAGCTTAGTGAATAAATGATATATTATAACTGGATCAACAAATAAAAAAATGATCGATTCATGATTTAAAAGTTGAATTGGTTAAATTAAAGAGTCTTTAAAAAAAATACAAAAATTTATTTTATATATATATATATATTTGTTAGATACAAAAAGGGGGTTGATTGCGTGTGTAAATAATCTCAACTTTTTTTTTTAAAAAAATAGTCTATCTTCTTTAGGAGATTAAATAATGATATTGTTCGACAGACGGGGTGAGTAAAAAATATTTACATAATGAGTTTAAAGAGGTTTGTATCACATCTACTTGGATCCTACGTCCTCCTCCCAATTCACTCAAGCAAAGGGATTTCATATAAATGGAAGGTCTTGAACTTTACAAGAAAACCTCATCAGGAATAAGCTTCTTAATGCTCTCATAGACTAAAAATGCTTTCTCTAAGGGAAACAAATTACAACCTTTAACCAAAGGATCATGTCACATCCTAAAAATTGAGCATGTGAAAAGATACTACTCATTTGATAAAATTCTCAAACATATGTTATTTACATATATTCTGTAAGGTTTTACATTCAACCTTAATCATTCATTCCACACTACAGAATTATATTCATCTGATAAGCAAATATAGACATACATAGTCTGATATTTCTATCTCATCGCAAGCCTAGGAGACCTATAGAAAGTACAGAGCGTTTCTAATATCCACATTAATAAGTACTGGTATCCCACCAGACAGAAATAGAGAGTAATCCCAAGGGGCTTCTAATCTTCCAACGGATACTCTTCTTCTTTGTTTTCTGTATCTGAAAAATAATCATAGGGAGTGTGAGTTTATTTAAAAACTCAGTAAGTAAATAACTGTACTATATAGAATATCAAAAGTACAAATACCACATTTACTCATATAATTAATTGTCTTATACATCGAGTAGTATGAGACTCTAACCCCTTTCAAACTCATGAATAAGATTTCTTAGATATACAACGAGTAGTATGGGACTCTAACCCTTTCAAACTCGTGAATAAGATCTCATCGGTATACACCGAGTAGTATGGGACTCTAACCCTTTCAACTCGTGTATAGGTTTCATAGATATGCACTGAGTAGTATGGGACTTTAACCCTTTCAAACTCGTGTATAAGCTTTCTTAGATATACACCGAGTAGTATGGGACTTTAACCCTTTCAACTCGTGTATAGGTTTCATAGATATGCACTGAGTAGTATGGGACTTTAACCCTTTCAAACTCGTGTATTAGATCCCGTAGATCTTTACTCATTGACAAGATAGTGAGAATTTATCACATAGCACAATTGTCATGAAATAAAATAATTTCTACATACTCTTATTTCTACCGATCATCATATACTCCCATATGAAAATTGATTGCTTATTATCCAAATAATATTGTAAATGGGACTTATATTGTACTTTGACTAGTAATATCAAATTAGCTGAGCAAGGTTATTCACTCACATTGATGTTTGTCCAAGTTTACCTTGTTCCACATTAGAATTTGTGTAGGAAAATTTTCTAGTAAAATATATTACAAGGAAACATAAGAAAGGAAACAAAATCACGAAAATACGCAAAATTTCCTGATTGCTACAGTAACGGTTTGCTACAGTGCGATTTGCTACAGTGCCGGTTTCGCTACAGTGTCGGTTCGCTAAAGTAACGTTGACTGCTATAGTACCGTTGACTGCCGACACTACAGTACTGCTATAGTACTCAAAGAAAATTTTCCAGGTTTTTCTGAAATCTCTGGTCGCTACAGTAACTCGAATTTTTGCAGAAAAATCTTTCAAAAATTCATCATTTCCTTTCTTGTTTCAAAACCAGAATTTCAACTCTTTTAACCGATTATAACTCAAATATAACTTCTAAAACAACTGAGATTCATGAATTATCATCAAAATCTTCAAGAACAAAACCTCCTCTGATCTTCTACATAAACTGAAATTTAAGGAAAATAATGAGATTAAAGCTTACCTTTGATCTCTACCAAGCTTTTGAACCGAACAATTCTCAAAAACAACACCAAATCTATAGGAGAGTTGAGAGGGAAGGTTGAAGGTTGAGAGACTTGTGAGAGAGTGAATGAAGAAGATACGGGAGAAAAATGAAGCTAGAAGGGAGAGAGAGAGTTAAAATGTGGTGGGTTAGTTGGGTAACCCAATGGGTATCCATAACCCAACATCCAAACTCATCCAGTCAATTTACAATAAATGGACTAATTGACCATTCTGAAACCACTTTTCCATGAATTTCACCATTCTTAGAATATATCTCACATTGTGCAAATATTTAGTCCAGTCATTTAACTCAATTTTCATAAATAATATTCAAAGAGAACAATTAAATATAAAAATTAAATATGACCAAAATAAATAACTAAAGTAACGTTGTAAAATTCTAAAATACTCTTAAGCGAATTATATTCCGAAATTAACGGGTATTACATTCTACCCCCTTAAAAGAATTCGGTCCTCCGAATTAAAATCTTACCTCAAGTTTCAAATAAATGTGGATAGTTTTTCCACATTTCATCTTCTGCCTCCCACGTAGCTTCCTCGCGAGAATGATTTCTCCAAAGAACCTTGACAGTAGGAATTTCTTTAGTACGCAATTTCTTGACTTTTCTATCAAGGATAGCTACTGGTACTTCTTCATAGGTGAGAGTTTCATCAAAATGAACTTCTTGGGGTTGAATGACATGAGAAGGATCAGGAAGATACTTCCGTAGCATAGACACATGAAATATTGGATGAACTCCTTCTAGGTCGGAAGGTAGGTCTAGGCGATATGCCACATTACCCACTCTGTCTACAACCTCATATGGGCCAACATACCTCGGACTAAGCTTTCCTTTCTTCCCGAATCTCATTACTCCCTTCATAGGTGAGATTCGTAAGAAAATCATATCACCTATTGCAAATTCAAGGTCACGTCGTCGGTTGTCCGCATAAGACTTCTGTCTACTCTGAGCAGTTAACAACTTCTCTCTGATCAGTTTAACTTTATTTATATCTTCCTGTATCATCTCAGGTCCAAATATTTTGGTTTCACCAAGTTCAAACCAACCTATAGGAGATCGACACCGTCTCCCATATAAGGCCTCAAAAGGTGCCATCTGAATACTTGCTTGGTAACTGTTATTATAAGCAAATTCAATAAGAGACAAATGATCTTCCCAACTTCCACTGAAATCCATCACACAAGCTCTTAGCATATCCTCTAAAGTCTAAATTGTCCTTTCGGACTGTCCATCAGTCTAAGGATGGAATGCTGTGCTAAGATTCACTTTGGTACCCAAAGCCTCTTGAAAAACTTTCCAGAACCGAAAAGTAAACTGAGGTCCTCGGTCTGATATAATGGATATTGGTACATCATGAAGTTTCACTATTTCTTTAACATAAATTCGAGCAAGTTTTGCTACATTGAAAGTGGTATGAACAGGAAGAAAATGTGCTGACTTAGTAAGTCGATCCACTATGACCCATATTGAGTCATTTCCTTTTGTTGACCGAGGTAAACCTACTACAAAATCCATAGTGATCCTTTCCCACTTCCACTTAACTTGCTGAATATCTAGTTTTTGCATCAAACCAGGTGGTCGTCGATGTTCAGCTTTAACTTGCTGACAAGTCAAACATCGAGCTACAAAGTCAGACACATCTCACTTCATGCCCTCCCACCAGTAAACTTGTTTCAAGTCCTGATACATTTTCACAGCACCAGGATGTACAACGTAGGGCGAACCATGAGCTTCCATTAAGATTTCATGTTTCAAAGATTCAATGTTGGGGACACAGAGTCTCTCATTAAACCATAAGACTCCTTCTTCATCTACCAAGAAACTTGGTGCTAGACCTTGCCTTGCCTTATCTCTGATTTTGACCATATCAATGTCATTTTCTAAATTTGCTTTTACTTTTTCAACAAGAGATGACCTAACTGTTAAATGAGCCAGAAATGTACCTGACTCAGTGATCTCGAAGAATACTCCATCAGCTTCCAATTCTTGTAGTTCATGTATTAGAGATCTCCTTATAGTGGCAATGTGAGCTAAACTTCCCATAGACTTTTGACTTAGAGCATCAGCCACTACATTTGCTTTACCTGGATGGTAAAGGATGATACAATCATAATCTTTCAGAAGTTCCATCCACCTTCGTTGCCTTAGATTGAGATCTCTCTGCTCAAAAATGTACTTAAGGCTTTTGTGATCTGTAAAAATTTTACAAGTCTCCCCATACAAGTAATGTCTCCATATCTTTAGGGCAAACACTACAGCTGCCATTTCCAAATCATGAGTGGGGTAATTCAATTCATGCTTTTTAAGCTGACGTGAGCCATAAGCTATGACTTTACCATGTTGCATCAACACACATCCTAAGCCTATCTTTGAGGCATCACAGAATACAGAGTAACCCCCTGGTCCTGATGGTAGGATTAAGACTGGTGCAGAAGTTAAACACTCTTTCAATTGGGTGAAACTTTGCTCACATGAATCATCCCAAATGTATTTAACATTCTTTCGGGTTAACTTATTTAATGGGAGAGCCGTCTTAGAGAAATCTTTGACAAAGCGACGGTAATACCCTACTAAGCCAAGAAAACTACGTACTTCTGACACAGTTGTTGGTCTAGGCCATTGTTTTACTGCTTCAATTTTACTTGGATCTACATGAATACCTTCTTGGGAAATAACATGTCCCAAAAATGTTACATGACTCATCCAGAATTCACATTTTGAGAGCTTTGCGTACAACTGATGCTCTCTCAAAGTCTGAAGCACTATTCTCAAATGTTCAGTATGTTCTTCATGACTCTTTGAATATACCAAAATATCATCAATAAATACAATTACAAACTTATCAAGGAATGATTTGAACACTCTGTTCATTAAATCCATAAATGCTGCTGGTGCATTTGTCAACCCAAAAGACATCACAAGAAACTCATAATGTCCATACCGTGTATGAAAAGCTGTCTTAGGTATATCATCGTTCTTAATTCGTAACTGATGATATCCAGACCTTAGATCAATCTTTGAGAAGTATTTTGCTCCTTGAAGCTGATCAAACAAATCATCTATCCTTGGTAAAGGATACTTATTCTTCACTGTGACTTTATTCAGCTGACGATAATCTATACATAATCTCATAGAACCATCTTTCTTTTTCACAAAAAGAACAGGAGCACCCCAAGGTGAAAAACTTAGGCGAATGAACCCTTTGTTTAACAAATCTTCCAATTGTTCTTTGAGTTCTTTTAGCTCAACAGGAGCCATACGATAAGGTGGAATAGAAATTGGTCGTGTGTCTGGGACCAAATCAATACTGAACTCAATATCTCTTTCTGGCGGTAATCCAGGTAAATCTTCTGGGAACACATCTGGAAATTCATTAACCACATGTATGTCTTCTAACTTCTGTTCTTTCTTTTCTAAATCTTTGATAAAAGCTAGAAATCCCTGACATCCCTTTCGCAACATACGCCGGGCACTTAACATAGATATCATGTTGCAAGGTACATCACTTTGATATCCTTGAAACACAAAATTACTCCTCTCCGGCATATTAAAGGAAATAACCTTATCACGGCAATTTATAGTAGCATGACAAGAAGATAGCCAGTCCATTCCTAAAATCACATCAAAATCTAACATATTGAGAATCATAAGATCTATCTCAGTTTCCATGCCTCCAACGATTATTTTACAAGAACGATAACATGTTTTAACCATCAAAGTCTCTCTCATCGGTGTGGAAACCAAGAATGGTTCTTTAAGAATAATCGAATCAATTGCAAATCTCTTGGCAAATAGGGGTGACACATATGAGTGAGTAGAACTGGGGTCAAACAAAATACGTGCAGCAAAAGTATTAACAGATAATATACCTGTAACTACAGCATTGGATGTTTGAGCATCCTGTCGGGCTAGAGCATATACTCTTGTATTTCCTCTGCCAGCAGCTTGTTTTCCACGGTCACCTTGGCCTCTTCCAGAACCTCTTCCCATACTACCCCCTATTGAAGGGGTTGGTGTTTGAGTAATAGAAGCAGAAATAGATTGTGGTCGAGGTGGCAAAGTAGACCCTTGACCTGGTCTTGTCATGAGCTGAGGGCACTCCCTTATAAAATGTCCTTTTTGTCCACAGTTAAAACAACCTGTACTAACAGTGTTTAACCTGCATTCTCCGAAGTGAAAGTTTCCACATTCAGGACATTGAGGTTTTTCCCTTCTACCTTGAGTACCTCCTCTATTAGAAGAGCTAAAACCACCTCTGTTCTCTGAACGAGGCTTAGCCACACTGGCTGTAGAATAAGTTGACTTAGTAGGAGTGGCTGGAGCATTTTGTGACGCAGTAAAGGGTTTCAAAGTCCCTGAGTCTTCCCCTTGATCAAAAGATCTTCTATATCTAGCTTTATTCTTTTGACGATATTCTTCTTTATTCTTTGACCTCTTTTCCATTCTTCGGGCCACATCAACAGCCTCTGAGTACGAAGAGTAATCGTTCATATTAGAACCCACTTGATCATATAAGGCATCACGAAGCCCTTCCACAAACTTTTCTATTTTCTTCCTTTCAGAAGGAATGATTTCAGGGGCATATTCAGATAATTTAACAAACTGAGCTGAATATTCATCAACAGTCATGGTTCCCTGTCGTAGATACAGAAAATCCCTGGCCCTAGATGATCGTTCACTTACTGGAAGAAATTCATCCATAACCAATCTGTAAAATTCTGTCCACATAACTGGCGGTGCGCCTTGAATTCTAGCTTTCTTCCAGTTCCTCCACCATTTACCAGCCCTACCTTTTAACTGAAAGGAAGTGAATTCTACCTTTTGAGTAGGAGAACACCCTATAGCATCACAGATTGCTTCACAATCTTCAAGGAAACATTGTGGGTCCTCTTTGGGATCTTCCCCTGAAAAAGTAGGAGGCCTCATTTTCTGGAATTCAGACATTCTTACCTCCCTTACGTTATCTCCTCCAGCTAACTGAGCTGGTGGTACAATTTCAGCTTCAACAATAGGAGGATCCACTGGCAGGTTAGCTTGTGCAGCTCGACCTCTCATTTTAGCCTCAAATCGGTCAAATCGTTCATTCATCAAATTAATCACATGTGCAATAGTTGCATTGCCAACGTGAGCATCAGGTTCGACTCTCCTTGCTTGCTCACTAGTTGCGCCCTCAGTACTTTGAGCACGTAAACTATCACCACGGTTAGGATCATCTTGCACATGTACTGGTGGATTTATGGCCCTCCTTGGACCCATATGCTCATTATTATTAGAAGATCCTTCTGACATTGATCTGTCACAGATCTACACACATAACAAACAATTTTCAGACAAAAACAAAATATCACTTACTAGCCCCACTGAGAAGTTATCTATAAAATGACATTATACTCTACAAGGTCTTTTATGGAACCTAATCCTATGGTCATGCCGCGGCTCATGACAATAGGGAAGGGCCCACAAAGATCACTTTGCTCTGTACTCTATAGGGGACCTATAAAACCTTTCCTCTGATACCAAATTGTCACATCCCAAAAATTAAGCATGTGAAAAGATACTACTCATTTGATAAAATTCTCAAACATACGTTATTTACATATATTCTGTAAGGTTTTACATTCAACCTTAATCATTCATTCCACACTACAGAATTATATTCATCTGATAAGCAAATATAGACATACATAGTCTGATATTTCTATCTCATCGCAAGCCTATGAGACCTATAGAAAGTACAGAGCGTTTCTAATATCCACATTAATAAGTACTGGTATCCCACCAAACAGAAATAGAGAGTAATCCCAAGGGGCTTATAATCTTCCAACGGATACTCTTCTTCTTTGTTTTCTGTATCTGAAAAATAATCATAGGGAGTGTGAGTTTATTTAAAAACTCAGTAAGTAAATAACTGTACTATATAGAATATCAAAAGTACAAATACCACATTTACTCATATAATTAATTGTCTTATACATCGAGTAGTATGGGACTCTAACCCCTTTCAAACTCATGAATAAGATTTCTTAGATATACAACGAGTAGTATGGGACTCTAACCCTTTCAAACTCGTGAATAAGATCTCATCGGTATACACCGAGTAGTATGGGACTCTAACCCTTTCAACTCGTGTATAGGTTTCATAGATATGCACTGAGTAGTATGGGACTTTAACCCTTTCAAACTCGTGTATTAGATCCCGTAGATCTTTACTCATTGACAAGATAGTGAGAATTTATCACATAGCACAATTGTCATGAAATAAAATAATTTCTACATACTCTTATTTCTACCGATCATCACATACTCCCATATGAAAATTGATTGCTTATTATCCAAATAATATTGTAAATGGGACTTATATTGTACTTTGACTAGTAATATCAAATTAGCTAAGCAAGGTTATTCACTCACCTTGATGTTTGTCCAAGTTTACCTTGTTCCACACTAGAATTTGTGTAGGAAAATTTCCTAGTAAAATATATTACAAGGAAACATAAGAAAGGAAACAAAATCACGAAAATACGCAAAATTTCCTGATTGCTACAGTAACGGTTCGCTACAGTGCCGGTTCGCTACAGTAACGGTTCGCTACAGTACGTTGACTGCTACAGTACCGTTGACTGCCGACACTACAGTACTGCTACAGTACTTGAAGAAAATTTTCCAGATTTTTCCGAAATCTCTGGTCGCTACAGTAACTCGAATTTTTGTAGAAAAATCTTTCAAAAATTCATCATTTCCTTTCTTGTTTCAAAACCAGAATTTCAACTCTTTTAACCGATTATAACTCAAATATAACTTCTAAAACAACTGAGATTCATGAATTATCATCAAAATCTTCAAGAACAAAACCTCCTCTGATCTTCTACATAAACTGAAATTTAAGGAAAATAATGAGATTAAAGCTTACCTTTGATCTCTACCAAGCTTTTGAACCGAACAATTCTCAAAAACAACACCAAATCTATAGGAGAGTTGAGAGGGAAGGTTGAAGGTTGAGAGACTTATGAAAGAGTGAATGAAGAAGATACGGGAGAAAAATGAAGCTAGAAGGGAGAGAGAGAGTTAAAATGTGGTGGGTTAGTTGGGTAACCCAATGGGTATCCATAACCCAACATCCAAACCCATCCAGTCAATTTACAATAAATGGACTAATTGACCATTCTGAAACCACTTTTCCATGAATTTCATCATTCTTAGAATATATCCCACATTGTGCAAATATTTAGTCCAGTCATTTAACTCAATTTTCATAAATAATATTCAAAGAGAACAATTAAATATAAAAATTAAATATGACCAAAATAAATAACTAAAGTAACGTTGTAAAATTCTAAAATACTCTTAAGCGAATTATATTCCGAAATTAACGGGTATTACAGATCAACTCAACAGCTTTTACAACCTTAATAAAGCAAATCAACAACCAGAAAGATGAAAAAAATGAAAAAGACTCTCTCTCTCTCTAAGACAATATATCAAACAGTTAAAGCTCAAGCTCACATAGAGCATTTGAAAATAATTTCGAATAGAAGAGTATGTGAGATGATGAATGCATCAATAACTTTCGTCTCTCTTAATTTCGTTCGTTGCTTTAGGAGCTATTTATGGCTTTAAATAGGGGGGCTCCAGGAACTAACTATTGAGACCAATGTCTCTCTCCATTAATGCTTGCAATCTATCATTAATGTTTGCCTTGCTTGGTCAGCAGAAGTTTAGCACAAAGAATAGAGGATAAGGCAACTTGAATTTAGATGCAAATTCCCATGGGCTACAAATTACTTCTTCTGTCTTATACTAACAGCCCTTTTAGTCTTAGGCTATGTACTTTTATCAGAGGCACTCTTCTTTTCAAGAGGCAGGTAAAAGAAAAAGGCTGTCAAGTGTACCTTTTTCTTGAACAAGGTGCAAGAGATAAAATGAAACTTTATGTATAAATGCAAGTGGGCTAAATAAATTAGAATGGGCTTTAAATAGATGTTTTTATTAAAATAACTCAAACAACATAGTAGAAGACATTATCAAAAACACATAAGTAGGCCTTAAATATATTTAAGTCCATTAGACTTTAAATACATGTACTGCAACAATCTCCCCCTTTTTTGATAATGATAACTAATTTGTAAATAATATGACTATCATAAAGCTTTTGAGATATAGGAGACTTCCCTGAGATCTTTAGGTAGACCAGTATATTCAACCTTGCTCCCCCTTAGATTTAGCTCCCCCTTAGTTTGTGCTTTATTAGGAACGTACTTCCTTGACCCTGATATTAGTTGTATTTAGACATATATTTTGCAGGAGATATTTCACCATATATTCAACCATATTTTCACAATTCAAAAATATGTTATCATCTATTCAACATATATATGCAACATAATATCTTTAACATATAACATAATGTCCAAAGCATTAACATAACATAAGCACATAATGCTTAACATGAGCATAACACATATATTTCGCCCCCTATGACATTATCAAAACAAGGGGGACACAATAGAAATAGTCATAATAGAATCCGTGCAAATAACAAAAACAGTTATGCAAATGTTTGACAAATAGAAAAGGAATGCCTAAAGTGATTTAGGACGTGAAGTGGACTTCTTCAATATAGGAACAAGAATAGCATTGAGCTCTTCACAAACGACCCTCCTATAGTAATTTTCTGTTACTGGAGTACTCCTTCCAGGGTAAGTCAAGATGTGGCAGTAGTAGCAGGAAGACATAGAGGATCTTTAGTTACAAGAGGCTAAACAACAGGTTCCTCTTCTTCTTCAACCTCAAAGGAGAGTGATGGAGCAGAACGATCAAAGGTAAGTTCCTTAGGAAGAACTTCTTCCATAGGAGATCAACAAAGGCTTCATCCAGACTTTTGCTTAGATTGTTCTCCTTAATAGTAGCCAGTCGTCTAACCTTCTTAGGAGGTGGACTTTTCTTAACAGCCTGTGTTTTTAACCTTTTTGGTTTGACAGAAGATTCTGGAGGTTTTTTATCCTTCGCAAGCCAAATACGATTAACCTTCCTTATTCACATACGTTCTAAATGCTTTCTATCAAAAATCAAAATTTGAAAATTAATTCAATTAGCACCGAAGTATTTGAAATGTTAAAAACTATGGAGACCATGAATAGTAGGCCTTATAGGAAAATAGCATATATACGTCAAGATCATATACTTTTAGGAACATAGCAATTCTAAGATCATACATTGAGCATTCCTAAATCTCTTCTAATAGCATAAAATCTATCCTCAGATAATGGTTTTGTAAAATTATCAGCAATTTGATTATCTATTGAAATAAATTCAAGAATAATATTTCCCTTTTGAACATGATCCCTAAGGAAATGATGACTAATTTCAATGTGTTATCCTTGAATGCTGAATAGGATTCTTTGAAATATTGATGGCACTAGTATTATCACATTTTATAGAAACTCGACAAAAATGTAGACCATGATCTTTCAATTGTTGCTTCATCCACAGAATTTACGTACAGTAGCTTCCTGCAGCAACATATTCTGCTTCAGCAGTTGAAAGTGCAACAATATTTTATTTCTTGCTATGCCATGAAACTAGATTATGTCCTAAAAATGGACAAGTGCCACTAGTGCTTTTCCGATCAGTTTTGCAACCACCAAAATCAATGTCAGAAAAGCCAATTAAATCACAAATAGTTGACTTAGGATACCATAGTCCTAAGGATTGTGTTTGCTTAAGATATCTCAAAATTCTTTTATAGTAGTTAAGTGTGACTATTTTAGATTAGATTGAAAACGAGCATATAGACACATACTAAAAACAATATCAGGTTTACTAGCAATGAGATATAGTAAAGAACCAATCATACCTCGATACTTTCATTAATCAACCTCCTTACATGATAGGTCCTGATATAACTTTACAGATGTGCTCATAGGAGTTCCTATCCCCTTTGCATTTTCCATATTGAATCTTTTCAGGAGCTCACAAATATATTTGTTTGAGATATAAATATCCCATCAAAACTTTGCTTAATTTGAAGCCCAAGAAAGAATGATAATTCTCTTATCATACTCATTTCAAACTCACTTGTCATGAGCTTAGCAAATTCCTTACACAAAAACTCAATAGTTGATCCAAATACAATATCATTAACATATATTTGAACAATTAATAGATCAAATTTAGAGTTTTTAACAAAGAGTGTTATCCGTTATTCCTCTAGAAAAACCATTTTTGGCTAGAAATGTGCTTAGTTTATCATACTAAGCTCTAGAAGCTTGTTTTAAACCATATAAACCCTTAGAAATGTTGAAAACATGATTAGGATGTTCATGATCTTCAAAACTAGGAGGTTGTTTAACATAGACTTCCACACTTAAATTTCCATTTAAAAATGTACTTTTGACATCTACTTGAAACAATTTAAATTCATTTGTGCATGAAAAAGCAAGAATTGTACAAATTGATTCTAATCTAGTTACAAAAGCAAAGGTTTCTTCATAGTCTATACCTTCCTGTTGATTATAACTTTGAGCAACCAATCTTTTCTTGTTTCTAACAATATTTCCAGCTTCATCAAGTTTGTTCTTGAAGTCCCATTTATTTCCATTGATTAACTGGTCAAATGGAGTAGGAACTAATTTTTACACATTACTTTGTTTGAATTGATTTAGTTCTTTTGGCATTGCATTGATTCAGGAACTATGTTCAAAAGCTTCATGAACATTATTTGGCTTAAGTTGAAACTTGAATGCCATGTGATTCATGCTTCTATATGAAGGCCTTGTTTTTCACTTCACATATATCTCCAATAATGAAAAAAGCATAATGTCTCCATTCTTTAAGATACTTGCTTCTATCAATGGTCTCAAGAACTTCATAACTTAAGGAAGGGGAAGTCTTAGTGGCAAGTTCTTCTCTTATTTCAGTAGAGAATGTATCTTCCTGAGGCTTTGATTGTTGTTGATTTGGTGAAGTAAGGATATTGTCATCATCATCATCCCTTCTACTTGAACTATCTTTAACCATAAAATTGCTTTCATCAAATACTACATGTATAGATTTCATAACAACAGATTTTTGTTTATTAAATACTCTATATGCTTTGCTATTTGTAGAATATCCTAGAAATATGCCTTCATCAGATTTTGAATCAAGTTTTCTAATATTTTCTCTATCATTTAGAATAAAACATTTGCATCCAAATGAGTGAAAGTAACCTATGTTAGGTTTTCTTCTTTCCAAAGCTCATAGAGAGTTTTATTTAGACCTAATCTAATTAGGCAACGATTTAGGATGTAGCAGGAGGTACTGACAGCTTCTGCCCAAAGAATTTTAGGAAGAAAGTTTTCACAAAGTAAAGTTCGAGTCATTTCTAGGAGGGTGTCATTCTTTCTTTCAACAACTCCATTTTGTTGAGATGTTTTAGGAGCAAAAAAATTATGTGAAATGCCAAAGTTATTGTAAAAATTATCAAACTCCTTATTTTGAAATTCAATCCCATGATCACTTTGAATAGATGTAATAGGGAGATTCTTTTCCTTTTGAACTTTTGTACAAAAAACTTTGAAAGCTTTAAAACATTCTCCTTTATGAGATAGAAAGAATACCCATGTATATCTAGAAAAATCATCCACTATTACAAAACCATAATATTTGCCTCCAAGGCTCCTAGTCCTGATAGGACTGAATAAATCCATGTATAATAGTTCAAGAGGTTTTTCAGTTGAAATTTGATCTTTTGATGGAAAAGATGTTTTGGTTTGTTTTCCCTTTTGGCATGCTTCACAAATGTGATCTTTCACAAATTTTACTTTAGGCAAACCAATGACTAGATCCTTTTTGGATAGTTTCGAAATATGCCTCATGCTTACATGTCCTAATCTTTTGTGTCATAATCAATTCAGATCATTTGTAGATGAAAGACATTTATGTTCCTTAGGAAGATAGTCTGAAATAAGTTTATACAGATTATCATGACATTGACCATAAGTTAAGATTTTATCAGAATCTTTTCAAAAATTCATGCATTTTGAAGATTCAAAAATTACTTTATGACCTTTGTCATACAACTAACTAATACTTAAAAGATTATATTTAAGATCATCTACAAAATAAACATCATCTATAAATAAATGGGAAGAAATACCAATCTTTCATATTACTAGCAATCCTTCCTTTGTTGTTTTGTCCAAAAGTGACATTTCCCATTAACTTAGTTGTGAGAGTGAGAAAGATGTTGAGATCACTAGTCATGTGTCTTCAGCATTTTGACTCTAGGAACCAATTATCTTCCTTTCCTTTCACTTTAGAGAGAACCTGCTAGGAACCAATGATCTTTCTTTCCTTTCACTTTAGAGAGAACCTCATGGAACAGACGATGGTTTAGGTATTCAAAAACTTTTCTTTTGTGAAGTTAATAGCTCCTGCTTTCAATGTTCCTTTTGTAACTCATACTTGCTTTACTTTAACAGCCTTTTTTCTGCAATCATTTGCAAGATGGCCTTTCTTTCTACAATTTTAGTAAGTCTTGGTTTCCTTAGGAGGGTTAGATGTAAAACAATTTTTAAATGAACTTTCTTCATCACAAAAACCAATTCCAGCCTTGTCTAGGAAGTGTTTTTGACTTCCTAGAATTATATCGAGGTTTTCTTGTCCCTTAACGAATCCTACAAGATCTTGAGTTAATGTTTCTATCTTTTCTTTCAAGGATTGTTCTCAATAAGTAAGAAAGGAAGATAGGAACTACTTTCAAAATGATTTATTTTTTTCTTCAAGAATTTACTTTTCATTTGTTAAAACATTAAAGCTCTTGAGAATCTTATAATGAGCCTTTTTTAAGTCACTGTATTTACTCATGAGGTTTTTTGAATCATCTAAAATTGTATCAAATGCACAAAGTAATTCATCATAAGTACATGGATTATTTTCTACCTCAGGATTCTCATCATCAGAGGTGTCATCATCATCTTCTTCTGCTACAAGGCATAGGTTTGCTATTTTTGGTTCCTCCTCTGAATCTTCTAGTAAGTCATCATCACTCCATGTTGCATTTGCCATCATGACTTTCATGCTATGTTTTCCCTTGAGTTGAGGACATTCTACTTTTATATGTCTTGGTTTTTGACATTCATAACAAATTATTGTTTCCTTAGGAGGATCATACCTTGAGGAACTTTCTTTTTGCCCTCTTCTATTTTGTTGTTTTTTCTTAAAGTATGCATACATCCTTCTGGTGATCAACGCCATTTCTTTGTCATCTATAGAAACATCTTGAGATTTATCTTCCTCAGGAAGATGTCTTTCATTGACTCTGAGAGTAGTCTATGGTTACTTCCTTTTCTTCTCTATTTCTTCTCTAAGGAATGTGCTTTTATATGCTATAAGATTTCCTCTAAGTTGATCAAGAGTCAGTGTAGAAAATTTAGAATTTTCAATAATAGTTGTTACCTTGGATTTCCATGGTGAAATCAGACTCATGAAGATTTTCTCTACCATATCTTCCTTAGGATAATGTTTCTCCAAGGCCTTGAGATCATTGATAATTTTGCCAAACCTATTAAAGTTTTCCAGTATAGGCTCTTCTTCAAAGTAATGAAAGAGACCAAAATCTTGGGATAAGGCAGCAATCCTAGCTCTTTTCACATCTTGAGTTCCTTCATAGGCCAATTTTAGCTTTTCCCATATTTCTTTTGTAGTGGAACAACGAACAAGTCTCTTAAATGCCTCAGCGTTGACAGCACAATATAGCATGTTGATGGCTTTATAGTCAAGTTCATCCAGCAAGTGATCAGCCTCCTCCTATTCCTTTTCTGGTTTAGGAACCTCATCATTTTCTCCTTCCTTCTTGGTAGGAATATAGGGTCCTTTTTCAATTACTTTCCAAACCCATTTGTCAGTAGCTTGGACAAATATCTCCATTCTCGCTTTCTAGTAAGAGTAGTTAGTTCCATCAAAGAACAGAGGTCGAGAAATTGATTGTCCCTCTGGAGTAGGAGGAATATTCACATCCACTTGGATCCTATGTCTTCCTCCCAATGCACACAAGTAAAGGGAATTTCTTATAAATTGAAGGTCTTGAACTTTACAAGAAAACTTTACCAGGAACAAGCTTCCTAAATCTTTTATTTCTAAAAGCGTTCATAAACCAGAAATTCTTTTTTTAAGGAAAATAAATTACAACATTTAACCAAATGATTAGTTCAACAACTTTTACAACATTCTTAAAGCAAATCATCAACCAAAAAGATGAAAATAATGAAAGAGACTCTCTCTCTCTCTTAGACAATATGTGAGATGATGAATGCAGCAATAACTTTCTTCTCTCTTAATTTCATTCGTCGCTTTAGGAGCTGCTTTTGGCTTTAAATAGGGGGACTCCAGGAACTAGCTGTTGAGATTAATGTCTCTCTCTATTAATGCTTGTAATTCACCATTAATGTTTGCCTTGCTTGGTCAGTAGAAGTGCAACATGAAGAATAGAGGTGAAGCAACTTGAATTTAGATGCAAATTCCCATATGTTGCAAATGACTTCTTCTGTCTCTTGCTAGTAGCCCTTTTAGCCTTAGGCGATGTACTTCTATCAGATGCACTCTTCTTTTCAAAAGGCAGATAAAAGAAAAAAGGTTATCAAGTGTATTTTTTTCTTGAACAAGGTACAAAAAATAAAATTAAACTTTATGAATAAATACAAATGGGCTAAATAAATTTGAATGGGCTTTAAATAGATGTTCTTATTTAGATAGCCCAAACAACATAATAGAAGACATTATCAAAAACACATAAGTAAGCCTTAAATATATTTAAATCCGTTAGACTTTAAATACATTTACTCCAACAATATTTATAGTGTGATCCTTTATAGTAATTAAATTAATAAATTATACTTTTAAGTATTTCATTGTTATATCTAATATTAAAGTAGCATTATAATTTTTCTATTTTTTTTATTATCTTAAAATCATTTTATACAAAATAACAACATAATTTACATATTGTTAAGCATCATCTTATTATTAACTTAAGTATATATACAATTTGCGTATTATAAATAACATGGTTGTGGTTGAATGGTGGAAAACGTCTTGGTTGAATCCTACGAGGGCAACTTTGCAAAGTCACAAGAGAATTGATGTACTGATGGAATTGTAAAAGCTACCATGGAATATGGATTCAACCTAGCCCTGATTGCAGCTCACCAACGGTTTAAAAAGACCCCGCCCAAAACACACAATTTATGCGTTTCATTACCAGAAAATAACACGCGAATAAAGCAAAACCCTCAGCACGTCCCGCAGGGCTTTTCCTCCTGGACCTCACGAACAGAGCTTCCGCCCTGGCTATTGCGTCCATTGAATACCTGAGAGGTAAGCTTTCGAGCTTTCCCTACTTCCATCTCCATCTTCTTCCTCTAATTAAAACTATTAAAAGAGCAAACTCAAGTATAGGTTCAAAGCTTCCTCGTTCTTTTCCGTGTTCAATAGGAAGATGGGAGGTCTTTCTTTTTTTCCCCTCCTCTTTTGCCTATTCAAAGAGGTTATTAGTATCAGTTTCCAGTTCTTTTCCAAGTATAGATTTCTGGAGGTTCCAGGAGCTGCATCAACAAGCTTATGTGTTGGACCTGTGAGTTTTTTTTTTTTTTTTTATGTTTTGGCCTGTCTTCAAGACTTTCCTGAGTTGTTATCCAAAAGAGGGTTCAAGAATTTGAGACAATCAAGTTATGGAACAAGAAGCTTTGAGCCTCTTACTGTTTTTTTTTTTATCAAAAAATTTGAAATTTAAGTTTGTTTTTCTGAATTAGTATTTCAGCTATGTCATTATCCGCCCGCCCACCCCCCAATTTTAGAGAACTTTACTTGGTTTTTGGTAATTATTTTTGCTTGCATTCGGGGACCTGTCAGTCTGGGAATGGAGACACAGAAAACTTGTCCTTCACCGTGGGCAAGGATGGACAGCGGGGATGGCATCCTTGCTTCGCCCTGAGCTGCCCTATTCTCATCCCCATTTTGCTGTTCTTAACCATTTTTGAGTTACTGTGCTTCATCTTGTTCTTAGTTTCTTCTTTCATTCCAAAACCTTTCACACAAATAGTTTATCTGGGTTTTAGTGCATTTTGGTTTTTCTATTTTCCTGATGAGAATGAATGAACAGTTGCAGGCACAAAAGGATAATTATCTTGATGTAGATGAATGAACACTTGTAAATGCACAGGGAATCATGGGAATTTCTCATTCTTGTAAGGACTGGAAAATTTAAGTTATTGTTGTTTTATTTCTTGTTACTTGAAACTAACCCATTAGGATTTTTTTTTTAAAAATTATTGAAATGACATGCCACTTTATTGTTCTATCCTGTTTAATAATGATCATATAATTTGTCTTAACTTCTTATGTAAATCCTTTTCATGTCACTATGAAAATTTTAATATCTGGTGAATAGGAAGGTATTAGCGATTACAAATACAAGTTCCAAGAATTCTGTTCAATTAAGTTAAAGACACTTTAAAATCTTTGTGATGATTTGAGAAAAGTAGCATTATTAGTACCTCTGTTTCTTAGTAATTAGAATTCTCATATCTTAGCTGTATATACGAGGTTTTTGTTGTTTACGAGTGTTGCGCATACCCCATATGATATGGAAACAGGAAGGATATTAATGCTGTAGGAGCTAGGGACAAGGGAAAAGAGATTACCCTACCCAAATCTCCAAATTATTCTGTGTCTAGCATTAACTTCTACAATGAATTTTAAACTTCTTACACAGTTTCAATTAAAAAAAGAAAAAAAAAATTTTCTTAGATGGTATCACTCTGTCTTGTATTCTGTTTCAGACTTTGCTGTAACCCTTCAAACTTTTAAGTTTGAATTGTACTGGAGAAGTTCTTTGATAAAAAAATGATTGTGGAATGAAACAATCTGCATATCAATAAAACTAAGCATTATCACCATCACCCCTAGTTTTGTTCTTTGAAATTATATATTTTTCATCTACTTTCCCAATTATAATTATTTGTCTAATTTCTATCTCTGGCTAACATGACAGTACTCTGTCTTGGCAGTATGGAACTTGTTTCTTCATTCTCTGTTGTTGTTCGGTTGCCACGATACAAGCATAAAAATAGCTGTTATATGAGTGTACCTCCTCTGTGTCTGGGCAGTAAGAGAAACTACAGTAGCCAAAGCTCAGTAGTAGATAGTGAAGGATTTATTACCTATAGCCATACTTTTAATAATTCCTCCAGAGGTTCAAACCGAGCCAGTAGTTTGTTGAAATATACATCTGATGAGACCTATCCAGTTCTTCAAGCAAGTGGTCTTCAGCATTGGTTCAAAAACTGGCAAAAACTTAGAAAGCATAAACTGACAGCAAGCACTTTTGCTGGGGCTATTGGATTTTGGCCTAAACGAAGGGTCCAACTTTGGTTAGAGAAGCTTGGTGCAATCGAACCATTCTCTGGAAACCTTGCTACCTGTTGGAGCAATATCAAAGAGGAGGAAGCACTAGAGCGATACAAACTGATAACTGGAAATACTGTCTTGTTTCCTGAATTTCAAGTCTATAGTGGGAACACTGGAGATGACTGGCTGGCTGCTTCGCCAGATGGTATAGTTGATAGAATGGTGTATGAATTGCCTTGTCGTGGAGTGTTGGAGATAAAGTGCCCATTTTTCAATGGAGACATGAGTAAAGCTTTCCCATGGTCTCGAATTCCACTGTACTATATTCCACAAGCTCAGGGTTTAATGGAAATTCTTGGAAGGGATTGGATGGACTTTTATGTTTGGACTCCTAATGGTAGTAGCCTTTTCAGGATATATCGTGATGCAGAGTATTGGGATGTAATGAAAATGGCACTATCTGATTTCTGGTGGAAGCATGTCCAGCCAGGAAGAGAACTGTACAATAATAATGTTATAAAAAATCCTCTTTTTGAATTAAGATCACTGAGACCAGCTCCTAGGCATGAATTGTGTGGTTATATTGTTTATGAAAGCAAACGCATTGTCGACAATTCGAAGTTATTGATGCATGAAATTCATGGGAAACTGATCAATTGATGCCTCCAGCTGTTAGATAGATATTATTATTGAATTCACAAATTCTTGATTATGGATTTCATGACCTTTTGAGTGGTTAGCATAAATCAATATGATTTATGAAGAAAATTATCTTGCTAAAGAAGGAAGATATTGTGAATTGGTGATGTTGATAATGGGACCATCTTTGTGCAGAGACACTAATTTTACACTGTCAATCATCATTTAAGATTAATAGAGAAAAAAGATTGAAGTTGTAGAGAAGAAAGGTCGACAAGCTATTGAGCCTAACAATATTGAAGCATTTATCGCAGCAGAGGCAGCAAAAAGTTAGATTGGAAGTAAACTTCTCAACTAACATTTTTCTACCTTGCCTACTCTGTCCTTGTATTCATAAGCACATTGCATCCATTGGCTCTCTTCTTTCTTTTGAATGATAGAACTATCAAATACTTGGGATTTAATTCATGCTTTGAATCCCAGCTCTTAAACTTTTAGATTGTATGGGGTTTATATATATTTATTTATTTATATGTGGCATTCTACAATAGTAGCTTCTAGAAGCTCTTTTATTAGTTCCTTTGTTGCTCCTGTCCGCATATGCCTGAGTTTTTCTTATAAGAGATACCTATCTATGTAGATCCTGGCTGCAAGTTCTATATCAGGACAGAAATACAAGTTTGTGATGAAAATTACTGAGTTCATTTAGAAGATAGGTCGCCTCCTCTTTGTGCAGTTGAGGTATTATAAGTCTCTAATACCTTTCATTTATTATTTTTTTTTCATAATTTATTTTAAGTTATACTTATGCGAAAAGAGATCCATGAATTTGACTGAGAATCTGATGACATCTATTTAGATGTGACTGCTTATAGGTAATTCCTTGGCTGCCATTTTGGGTGCCTTTAAATCTTTAGCTACCATTTTCTCCAAGGGTGCTGAAGTCCTGCTGGTTGTCAACACGACGGTGCTGGTATGTGTGAATATTGCTCACTGATTTGTTCAATTTTGTTGTCTTTAAATTTGTATACCTTAAACGTTTTCTTAAGCTGCCAATTCATAAATGCTTCTCAGCCTTTCTAATGCCCTAGCATATCAAGTTAATGGCCTCCATTATGGAGCTTTGGATTTTCACATATATGGCTTGATCTATGTTATGTTAGTAGCTTATATGGTAAAATTTTGTTGCAAATTATCTTGCTATAAATGTTTCATAAACTGAGTCTTTATAATTGGATTTTACTTAGATGATAATGGTCCCTATGCAGGGATATTTAGATATTGCCTATATCAGTGGCTGTTTAAATAATTTCTCATGTTGCTGTGCTTTGTGGACCATTAAATTTTTTTTAACATTATGGATGTTACATGCTGGAATGCAAGGATATGGTTACAGCAGGGTGTTATTAATAAAATATTATAAATGTATTTATACATCTTTAAAAATAAATAAATGATGCAAATTTCATTTGAACTTAGAATTAATGTAGAAAAAATTTTGCAGTATGTATTCACTTTGAGGAAAAAGAAAAAACAAAACTCAAATGTTTTTACCTGTTTTAGAGCCTTTTCTAATGTGTTCTAGTGCATGTTGAGTTTCAGTGCATTAAAGACATTTCTTAAAAAATGTGTTTTAGCACTGCCAACAAGAAAGGGGTATCAGCGTGGCAATCTGCCCATGTATTAAATGTTTTTATCTGTTTTTGAGCATTGTGTTTTGGTCATAGTATTAGTTGTAAACTTTGCTTCTGGCGAATAGAGCTGAATTATGCTAGGAGATCAACGACATTCCTGGATCCTTGGTTTTCTTGGTTGGTTGATTTGATGCTATTTTAGGTTCCTGAATATCAGCAGGTATCCATTTCTAGCTAAAGCTATAATTCCAGAGTACCAAAGTGCTGCAGGAGTATTCTGTTTACTCATTTTTTGTTTCACGTTTGAAATCGAGGTTCCTGACATCTTAATAACAAATTACTCTTTTCAGATGGCCAGTTAAGAAGTATGTCAGTGAAACAGTTTGACCTTTCTTAGGATGAATTCATAAAATTTGGCCAGTTAATCTTGCATTCCTAATTTGTCTTTTAGTGGGAGAATGAAGAGTATTTTGATCAAATCAGAGGTGGAGGATCCTACTCTTCACATGATTAGTTATTTTGTGTGTTTGTGTGGGGATCAAGTGTCTTTCTAAATTAATCGTATGCTATTGAATAACTTTTTTTAAAAAATATTTTACGAAATCTACCATTGGATTAATAGTTCTTATCATGATCATCACTCTCAAAATTTGACATGAATATTAAATTGCTTTATACCCATTAGTTATTTTAAAAATTAGTGTATATCATACATTTCAAATATATGAAACTCTTAACTATTTGATGGCAAACTTATAGTTAACCATCTTTTAAAAAAAAATTAACCGATTTTCTTAACATTTGACATGAAAGATTAATATTGTAATTGTAATTGCTTATAATTTAGTAATTGGATCAATGAAAATCGTATCATATAATAAAATTTTGATGAATGTGTCAAATCTTTTCCCAAAGTCACTTTGTACATACGAGCAATAGGCTGTTGTCCATTAAAAATTTGGCGGTGCCCGTTATCATTTCTCCCACGTCTCTCTAGGTCTGATTACTTCCTATATAGCTCTTGTTTTAAGAGAAAAGGACGGTATTTTTGGTGCTATATTTTAAGTTGTAGCATTTGGGTAAATAAATTGAGGTGTAAGTATTTGGGTAAATAACTTTTGTATGACATTTGAATGATTCTTCTGAGAAATTTTATTTAGTTATAAGATATAAACTCGGTGGTCAGTATGGATTTCATCGACCATTAAGCCAATCTCCTGGAGTAAAAGAGATATAAAACTAAATTTGACATTAAAGTGCTTAAAAAATATATGGGTTTATTGTTTGGTCATTAAAAATCCAAGGGTGCGTTTGAAAAAATTTTTGAGTTTATTTGACTACTTATGGCATAATATAAGAATAATTTATGACATGCTTATAAGTTATTTTTAATTTATTTTCATAAATTTTTTAGGTTAGCTTATAAAAATAAGTTAAAAATAATTTATGTAAAGTTTATTCTCGTAAATTTTTCAATTGTAAAAAAAACTTATATATAAGTGATTATATAATAAGCGTTTATTCTATAAGCACTTAAATAAGTTATTAATCTAAATAGGACCTAATTATATATATTTAGACTTATTTTAATCTTGGGTTAAAATGTTTGTAAGGTTCGACCTGGGGAAATTAAAAATAGACCCATGGATTTGAACTTGAATGAATTAATCCGTCTTTTTAGAGATAAAAAAAGATTAAACAACAGACGAGGCTTGAATTTTTTTCCTAGGTTAAATAAATTATATATATATATATATATATATATATATATACGTATTTTTTTAAATAAGAATTTTACATATTTAAATTTTAAAATTATATATATGTAAATTATATTCTGTAGTGTGTAAATCATTCTAACATATCTATGTAGTATTAAAATGTTTAATTTATTTAATATATACTTTTTTTCTATTTATCAATATATAATTTGGATATTTGATCCTCAATTATTTATCATGCATTCATGTTATATAATATGTATCATTTTAATATAATGTATTAATGAATTTATGATGTCCTTAGAATTCGGATACATTTCTAAAATTGTTTTTATTTAATTTTTATATACTTAATTTTAATTTTAGTTGAATGAAAAAAATCACTTTAATTATCTTTTCTTTTCACATCTTTTTATTTTAAATGGCCATTTCAATTACACAAGTGTGATTTAAACCTCATATTTGACACAATCACGAGTTATATATAAAAATATAGGTCTCGGATTAAAAATGGACCCATAACTATTGCATACGAACCATGCTCAACCAAAGTAAAAGGGACTCGAGCCTGAATCTGGACTCACATCTACCCATTATTTACATAGCCTGATCAACATTTTAACGAGGAAAAATTAAAGCACTTTAAGTTAGTCTCTTCATCATATTGGGTCCTTTTCTCTTGAACAATCTATTGACATGTCCTGTTAAACTCCTACTTGTCACGTGAACAAGAAAGCAAAATGCAGTAGGGACAATGATTTAGTTCTACCTCCTCGAAAGGCAAAATATCCTGCCATGGAAAACATTGAGCAAGCATCCCAGAATACACCAGGGTCTTCCCCTGAGTATTCGGGAGCACAGTCTCCTTTTCAAAGCTGAAAAAGAATAGATTGCAACTAATCTTGGTAATCGTTAAGCCAGATTGCAAATTCCAGCCCTTTGCAATCATGGATTTAACTGTTGCTCTATTCAGAACTTCTCAAGGTATCACATTTCCAATTAACATTCTCAGAGAGAAGCGCATTGATCAGTTTCCATTATTGAATACAAAGTAATATTACAAATTTAGTATAAGAGTGATAACAAATAAATAAGGAGCAGCAATCTACAACATTTTTTTTTTATAAATATCATGACATTCCAAATATCAGAAGAAGGATCATGATCAGTAGGACAATGCGGAAAGAAGCAAAAGAAGAAAAAAAAAAAAGGAAAATCCAAGAAAAGAAATAAATTATAATAAAAGACATCATTTACTACTTTTTGACTTCCATGTCCCGCCTCTCATTTTTAATTCTACCCCATCCTTAATTTTTTTTATTTCTTAATTTAGGCCATTTTTACTATAGATCGGTCTTGTTTGCAAGTGTGTCACCTTTGTTAGAGGCGACACGCATACTACACAAAATGCTTTGGCTAGCTTTGGTTAATACTCTTATTTCGGTGCTTGTTGATACTTTCATCTATTTTAAAAAAATGAGAGAAAAAAAGCTATACTCACTCTTCAAAACCCATTCTACTTTCAAAGATGCTTCAAAACTATACTACTATAACACATACTATTGCCTTAGGAAGAGGGTTGTCACGTGGGAGGCTTCTTTTAAATCATAATTAGTATTTTTTTAATATAAAATAATTCTCAAAAATATAGTTATTATATTAAAATTTTATATTTATATATTTTAATATTTTTTTAAGTATCACCAATACAACCACGGTCTAACCATTGACCTTTGAACTAGTATCTCGATCAATTCAATGACCAGTCTAGTTTTCTGAACCTTAATATATATATATATATATATATATTATTTTTCTTCATAAGTGCGAGGATCGTAGTTAATTGATAGTATATATATCAAGGTTCAAAAAATTAGACCGGTCATTGAATCAGTCGAAACACCAATTCAAGGATTAATTGTCAGACAGTGGTCGAATTGGTGATATTTAAAAAATATTAAATATATAATTTTAATATAATAACTAAATTTTTTAGAATTATTTTATATTAAAAATACTAATTATGATTTAAAAGAAGCCTCCCACGTGTTCAGCCCTCTTCCTAAGGTAAAAGTATGTGTGATAGTAGCATAATTTTAAAGTATCTTTGAAAGTAGAATAGATTCTGAAGAGTGAGTATAGCTTTTTTCTCATTTTTTAAAATAACCAAGATGAGAGTATTAACCAAAACTCACCCCTGACATGAGCGACAAAAGCGGTGTCACTCTTGACAAGAGCAACACGCTTGCAAACGAGATTGTTCTACAATAAAATGGCCTAGATTGAGAAATAAAAAAAGAAATTAGGGATGGCAGCAGAATTTAAAATGAAGGGCGGACACGGAGGTCAAAAAGTCCATTATATACAAAAGGGCAAAACGGCAAAACCTTTATAACACCCATCGAAGTACGATAGTGGACTTGGACTATAATTTATGAAGTAAAGTGCTCTAAATGCTTCTCTATCGATAAAACATACTTAACTGTTCGATTTTTATATATTCTTTAACATCACATGTTTTTCCATCCACATATGCTTTCCCTATGTGCATAACCTGTTTCCCTCCTCTAGAAAAGCATATAAATATTTCTGAAGATGTTGTAATAATTGGGTTCCTAAATGAATTGGTAATAAAATAATAGAATAAAAACCCCTCTACCCTCACTAGCTCTGCAATATATTAATAATACATAAATTAACCAAATCTAGAGCTCCAATCTAACCAGAAAAGAGAGTTAGGAGCTCTGCTTTCCTTGGAAGAAGGACGGGGAGAGAGAGAGAGAGAGAGAGAGAGCAAATGCAGAAGAAGAAAATGGCTTGCAGGTACTTCCTTTGCTAAAATCCTTTAAGGACTTTTAGTAAGCAACCATATGGTGTAAATTTCAATAAAATAGTGTAAGTACAGCAAAATACACTTTCATGTTCAAAATGATACGAAAGCCAACACCATATTCCAACTGGTGTATTAATATCAACATTGTCAATTATTTACATAACCAGGTCTTCCTAAGGCTCAATCTGCAGCTATAAGCAAAAATATAAGTTCCCAGATTACAATCCAGGTTATAGAATGTAGGGCATCACGTAGGGTAGCCATACATGTAAATGGAGAAAGAGTAACCTTATAAAAAAATCGGTGGATTCAAGGGCCAAATGACAAAAACAAAACAGTGGATTCTAAATTCTAGGAAACGCAAATCTAAAGCTATTTTTATATAGAAAAAGAATTTATCGATTAGAGAAACAGTACAATAATGGAGGATAAGTATTCCAGTCAAAACCTAGAGAAAAAGACTAAAGACTCTTCAGCTCAGAAGAGCTTTCCCATCCCTTTGTAAATCCACAAGGGATACCTCAAAAACATCTGTCAAAATCCACAAGGAAAACCTAAAATAATTATATCCCATTCTATTAGGTCCTTTATCAAGAGTTTTTCTCACTCTACAATGATCTTGCACTCATTTATGCTTTTGACGTTCCTTTTGCCATTTAGTTTTGCCATGAAATAGGTCTATCAGTTACAAACACTGTATGTACATCATAAGAGAATATAAAATGGAACACATACACACATATATACACCCTTATTGTTACAACTTGAGCCCAGAATAGAGCCTAACCCCAAAAACCAGCAAGTATCATCTCAAGACCAAGGGACTTATCATTGCATACCCCTTCAACAGCTAGTGTTCCCAACAGTGTATACACTTGAAAAGACTGTGTCTTTTACTTTGAACCATTCGGGCACTGAATAGGGCCTTAACTAGGTTGTTCCTAGCCATGTGGGTTGCCTACTCTGGGTTATCTGGACCTTTCTAGTGTCAAATAACCCTTTTCAAAGTCTCCTTTCCAGTTCCCCCCTTTCACTTTGGTCAGCTATTAATGAAAGCACTAATGTTATGACTCGATCATTGAGGGCTATGAGGGAGAATCTCAATGCTTAAGAACTACATTAGGACTTAATGGTTACCAAGTTTGGAACATAACACACTATGTCACATTTGCAATTACCTAATGTTTGTATGCTCGAGCTGTCACATCCAAATAACTAACAGTAGATAGAAGTATATAAATTTGAGAGATAACGTGTGATTCCTGCAAAAACAGAGGAAAAGTTGGAGTAATCACTAAAATTAAAATAAGTAAAACACAAAACGTCTGTCCTACTATGGTAGGAAACAATTTTCAAAGAATATTCCTATACTTTCTTTAAGTTATTCTCCATTATCACCATTTACCCAGCAAAAAGAAGCTAAGATTAAAAATTCTATGATTTACAGGATGTTAAATTTTCCTGGGGCATATTATGTACCAGTGTGTATGCACATATTTATCTATACTTTTCTTGATTATGTTAGATGGTTTAGATTTATGAGTCATACTCTAAAATTATAGGAAAGAGTGATTGAATATAGGTTAAGAATGGAGACGAGTATTTCTAAAAATCAATTTGGATTCATGCCAGGACGGTCTACGATAGAAGCTATTTATCTTCAAAGAGGGTTGATGGAAAGGTATCGGAATAAACAAAAAGACTTGCATATAGCATTTATTAACTTGGAAAAAGCTTATGATCGAGTACCAAGAGAGATACTGTGGAAAGCCTTGGAACAGAAAGGTGTACGAGTTACGTATATTAGAGCTATAAAAGATATGTACGAGGGGGCTACAACTAGTGTGAGAACGTCTAGAGGGGAGACTAGAGACTTCCCTATTAAAATTGGCCTACATCAAGATCATCTTTGAACCCTTATTTGTTTGACTTGATTTTAGATGTTCTACGAAACACATCCAACAAGAAATCCCTAAATGCATGCTTTTTGCAGATGATATTGTTCTCATAGCAGAGTCAAAAGAAGAGATTAATTTTAAACTTGAGTTATGGAGAGTTACTTTAGAATCGAAGAGTTTTCGTCTGAGCAGAAGTAAGACCGAATATATGTATTATAAGTTTAACAAGCAATAAGCTAGGAACGAGTTGGAGGTTAAAATTGGTGATCAAGTAGTATTACAAGTGTCAAAGTTTAGGTATCTGGGATCAGTTATAAAAGATGACGGCGAAATTATTGGAGATGTGGAACATATGATACAAGCTAGGTGGTTGAAGTGGAGAATGGCATCAGGGGTTGTTTGTGATCGGAAAGTACCTGATAAGCTCAAAGGAAAGTTTTATCGTACTGCTATAAGACCAGCGATTTTATATGAGAGTGAATATTGGGCGATGAAATAACAACAAGAACATAAAATTAGAGTGGCGGAGATGAGGATATTGCGATGGATGTGTGGTCATACAAGAAGAGATATGATCCGTATGATCATATATGAGGTAGAGTTGGAGTGACACCTATTGAGGAAAAAATGGTTGAAAACCGTTTAAGGTGGTTTGGGCATGTTCAAAGAAGACCGTTGGAAGCGCCAGTTAGGAGAGTTGAGCAGATAGTTTGGAACCCTGTGAAAAAAGGTCGAAGAAGACCAAAAAAAACACTTAGAGAAATTATTAAACGGGATATTCTAGTAAATGAGATACCTAAAGAGTTGGTCATTGATAGAGCTCAATGACGTTATGCGATCCATGTAGCCGACCCCACCTAGTGGGATAAGACTTAGTTGTTGTTGTTGTTGTTGTTCAGATTTAGAGAAGATATTAAGCACAGAAGTAATATTCTAACTATTATGCTCCATCACAAATATTCCCGTCGTGGAGGGATGAATGAACTATAAATGGCAGGGAAAATAAGTTGTCCAATCAGGAAGATAGCCCACCAGAAGTCTAGGAAGAGAAAATAAAAGGAAAAAGCCATCAAAGGAAGAAAGCACTCTCATCCTGTTTGAACTTCCGGTCAATCAGAGCTTTAAAACCCCAGAAGCTCTTCCAATCTTTGTTTGATGCTAGTGCAATCATCTTACAATATTTATCTACAATCCTGACATACTAAAATCCCTGTCTGACTCACAGTGAAGCTAGTTAAGTGATGTTGCTTAATCAAAGGAGAAGGAAGAGGAGACATTCTAGGGATTGTATCTAGCATACAACTATAACCATGCAAGAATTATGTGGCAAACAGCAATATCTGAGTGCTTGACCTCACAACTCAGTATGTTATACCACCACAACTGTTGCGGTAATAAAAAATGTATATATGCCCTTTCAATAGAACTGTTATAGATCAACATAGCTTACAATATCTATATAAACACTAATTCCTAAAGGAAAAGCTACATAACTTATTTATTAGTACAAAGGAATTATTGAAGCATGTAGCATGATATGATCATATGGTTCAGTTACACATTTGAAATTAGTTCTCAAAAACATAAAGAATAAAGCTTCTCTAAGTCTAACATTATGATCAATAAGATGGATTTTCAACACAACAGCATTAACAAACTCCCTTTTAGAATATCAAGTAGAGAACATAGGACATATATAGAGCTTCTAAACATTTTACTGCTAAGCTAGATCAACATTATATTGAAATCAACACTAACAAAAATCAATAAACATTAAACTTTCAAAGGCTTATGATTCATTAACTACATAGTTCTATATAGATGATTCGCAATTTTCCCATTGCAGCGATATAAAGTCGAACCAAGTATAATGCAAATACAAAACTAAGAAACTAAAGATTAAATATACGCATAACACTAAATTAATAGAACCACTTCCCCCGGCTACATATAAAACATAGATGTCTTTGGAGGCGAAGGCAAGACAGAATTAGGATAAATAAGCAACATACAACGTATACAGATATACGCACAGAAACAGTTGTAGAAACCTTATTTTCTTTCATTTAAAGACAGCAGCAAGTATACTGAAGGTGCGTGAATCGTATACAAGGCATTACCCAATATATATTATTCCTCATGACCAACGAAAGGAATGTATCATGCATGCTTGTTCCTCATAAGAAGAGATCCAAGAAGAAAACCACTTGAATGCCAAAGCATGTATCGAAATTTCACCACCATGAAACTATAACATGAGAATTGGTAATCATATTATAGAAAAGAACGGAACGAAACGAAAGAAAGCTTCCCTTTAAGGCGCTCTTGGGTCTGTTCCATGCTGCCACACATAGACAAGCTCGTCCCATCCTGTACTCGCCATAAGCCCCTCAACAAGCACGCTCATATCCACTCCAACGGCAAATTCAGTATGATGGTCATATCTACTCAGAAGTGCATCCTCTACCATGAAATCCCACACGCAAACCGTCATATCATACGAACAAGAAACCATCAAATTCCGCATATGCGGCGAGAACTTTATTCTCCTCACAGCATAGCCATGCCCATTTAGCACTGTAATCGGAACTCTGTTGTTCCTCACATCCCAGACCTTAATCGATTTATCCACTGAAGCCGTCGCTATGATACAATCATCATACTTATTCCAATCACAAGCCAGAATCTCGAATTCGTGCGCCGGAAGAATCATAGTCGAACCTGGTTCGCGCACATCCCAGATTCTCACCGTGCAATCCCCAGAAGCCGAAGCAAAAACGTCACCATGTCGAGGATTCCAAACAGAGGAATAGACACAGTAAACGTGCTCTTTAAAGGTTCTTACGCTAGTTGGTCGATCCATTGTCCAGAGCTTGACGGTGTCGTCCCAAGACGAAGTCAAGAAGGAATCGCGCCGAACTGGATTGTAATCGGCAGAGTGGACTTCTCGTGTATGCTCGTGAAAGGAGCGAATGGGATTGGATGTGGGTGGAAGAGCAAGGTCATAGATTTTGACGGAACCGTCCGCGACCGCGGCGACGAGAAGGGAATCGTGCGATTCCGACCAAGCGACATCGTATACACCATCAGCGGTGTCGTAAGCTACCAGCTCGGCGATGGGTAAGCCGGGATCCGGCGAGAGGTCGAAGACGTGAACGCGGCCGTTGCCGAGGATGCCAAAGTTCTGGGCAGTGGCAACGGCGACGCGGTTCTCGTAGAACGGACTGAACTTGACGGAGTAACCGTTGAACGGAGTTTTGAAAACGGGCATGCTGATTGTCACTGCTGCAGAAGTAATTACAAATACTGTTTCTATTAGAGAGGAGGTGAAATTGCTTGTTCTGTCATCTGTCAATTGTGATTTTTGCTCATTCGGATTGTCAATTACTGCCGCTGGATCACTGGCTTGAAGACAGGAAGGAAAGCTTGGATGATGAAGGATAGAAGATGAACTGAAACTTTGGATTCATGAGAATTTGGCTGAAGGTTTATTATTTTGATTTTTCCTTTTCTAATCCAATTTTTTAGAAATGGGATCCGTAGAGCGCAGGAGCTTCCTTCTTATGCAGTAATCCCAGCTTCCCAACTGTTATTTTTTTTATTTTATTTTTAAATTATATTCACAGTTAAATTTAATGATAATTAAATTATACTTAACAGTTAATATAATTTAAAAAATAAAGAAGGGATTTCAACCGTTCGATGGCGTATTTAACAACTGAAATTATTGCATAGGATGCCTATTTTAATTTTAATTTTTTAAGGCTATTACTACAAATGAGTGAATCTCATTTTAACTTTTTAAGGCTACTCGCTTGTAGTATGGTACTGGATACGAGACTCGCATCTACTGTTTTATATTTTTTTTGTATTTTTTTGTTTTTATTTTTTTAAAAAAATTGTACTTACTGTTAAATTTTATGACCGTTGGATCAAATCCAACGGTTAATGAAATTTTTACAAAAACAGAAAGAGAAATTATAATAGCTAAATATAGTATCTAATAGTCATGGATTATTGGAATCTCCTGCACATAAAACGCGCAAGAGGGAATTTGTGTTTGAAGTTAACATAGCCTGTTGTGCCAACTGATGCCAAATGATTTGTTAATCAATGACATGACATCACTCCCCTCATTTTTAATCATTGATATCTCAAGTTAAGTGATAATTTGATAATAACGTAACTAATGATTATTTTATATATAAAAGAAAAACTTTTAATAATTAAATTTTTTGTGAAAACTTTTTCAAGAATAAATTGTTTGTTAAAAAAGAAATTAAATCAAAGGCAATTTTTTGTCTTTGTTTGTTAATGAACGAAAGAATACTCTCAGTTAATTGATTGAAGCTAAGGTTCAAAGCTCTAATTTTATCAAATTAACAGAAGCTCGCTAGAAATAAGGTTTTGACTTATGCCTAAGAATTATGAGTTTCTTTAAATTAGATAATGACAAGAGCAAAAATCCATATATATCATATTTAAAATATTATGTTGACGATTTTCGGGTATTAGTTTAGATGGATTTTAATAAGTATTTGGATACGGGAAAAAATGTTTCTGTTCACTTAGTAATGAATGTGAGCTTAGAAATGACAAATTATCGGTGACAAAGGATCAAGGGAGTGTACACATGACACCGAGGGAATCATACAATTACTAAGTCTAAAGAAAGACTAATATGTAATAAGAGAAATGGTGTAGTACCTAGAGTATGAAAAAAATGCTCGAGTTAGAAAAATTACGAATATGTCATTACAAATGTTGACCGAGGGTTGACTAGAGGGTAAAATAATAATTTCACTATATGGGTATATATAGGGGACTACACCCCTTCCTCCTCCCTCTCATTTCTCTCCATCTCCCGCAATTTCTTTCACTCAAGATCAAGACCCAAACTTCCAATAATCATTCTCTAGCGACGGGGCGGGTCTCTCGCAACCAACCACTACCAAAAAAGGAAAGAATTGAGATAGATATTTCATTTTCCCAATTTCTTTGCTATTTTCAGATTTATAAACTTTTGGGTAGGAAATGAGTTGGTTTGTGGAATTTGGTGATTGGGTAGTGTTTAAGAATCATCCTTGATGCTTGATAATTAGATTAAAACCAGAAATTGATGGGAAAATTAT
Source organism: Biancaea sappan (assembly GCA_037074585.1). Classification (NCBI taxonomy): domain Eukaryota; kingdom Viridiplantae; phylum Streptophyta; class Magnoliopsida; order Fabales; family Fabaceae; genus Biancaea; species Biancaea sappan. Next base: position 31,792,219 of record CM073493.1, read on the forward strand.
GAATGAAATAAGATTAAAGAGTATGAAAGCATAGGAAGAAAATTTAGTGTTTGAGGATGAATTTTCTTGAGTTGAGCTTAGATTGTTAGAATTAATTGGGGGTTTTCATGCCAAAACATTCTCTAATCATTAAGAATGAAAATTCATGAAAGAAATCATAAGAATGATGAGATTTGGGCTAAAAGGGGCCAAAATCGAGAGCATCTTTGTGCTCTCAGCATGGGGTGCCCAATACGCCACAAGGACAGAGGGAAATTTGTGGTTGTAAAGTTGGCACCACCACCTGAAGCCTTGGTGGCATTGGGGAGGCTTAGGGTGCCTCAGGCACCCAAGGCGCCCAAGGTTGGAACCGAGGGGAAGTGTGGGAAGGCCATGATGCCCAGGTGCCACAAATTGAGCATTGGTTTTCTTGTGGATTTGTGAGCTAAATGCATGCGTTGCTAGCTCATAAGTCTTGTGATGGTTGAAAGAGCTTCAAATACAAGTGAGGGATATAGCTCTACTCCATATATGTTTATATATATGTATATTGTAGGATTGTTTTTCCTAAATTTAATTAAAATACAATTACATGTTGATTGTATATGACTGGTAATTGGGAAATAATTGATTTCCATGAGTATGAATAAAAATGATTGATTCGATCATATCTTTTCTTTGTAGATCAAAGGGGAAACTGTAAATTTTCATAACAAAGATTTTGTTAAATGCAAAGTGGGGAAAATGAGTTGGGATGAGATAAGAGTAGCATAACTACTTAGATTTGTTTGGGATTGTGTGAGTAGATAGTATGGGGTGCTCGGGTTAAGGAAGCTGAGGTGGGCTACACGATCCTCCCAAGGGACAACGTCACGACAAGGTAAGGCCCGACTTGAGAAATGCCAATGTTGGCTACTAAATTCCTCAAGGGGCAACTTGTCGATGACGTACTAAGTAGATGTTGGATTTGTATGGTAGGGTTGGGATTATTATTATATTGCTTGTGCATCTGATTGTGTTTGTGTTTAGATGACTTAGTGTGCATTCTTGACGTCAGATATTGGTAGTGCTGGGATAGGCATGGGTCAGGACCAAGAGGGATGTACATGGGGTCAGGGAATGAGGCCTAGTGGTGTACTCCTAGGGTCGGACACTAGTAGTTACCAAATATAGGACTTAGAATGAGAGTCGTATCACAGGGTCAGTGGACATAGGATCCATGAGTTGGTCCATAGAGAGGTAGCTTCATGGGACGATATCTCAGTGATGAATTCGTGGGAGAGTAGTCTCGCGTTGATGAAGCCTTGAGAAATCAAAACTTAGGGATGCATACTCATATAATGAAACTCTTGAGCGGAACATCCGAGAGAATAGAGACCTCCAATAATGTGGCTCTTGAGTGAGTTCCTCATTAGGACGCAAAACTACATGAGGGGGATGAGTTATGTGTATGGTAGCATATGTGTTGTGTGTTGTGGTATATATGTGTTGGATATGTGCGTTATGAATGATATATATACGACTAGAGAGGTCAATGTCAGGAATTTGGGCATAGTGGCATCAAGAGTATACTCTACAAGAGTCAAGAGCACAATGTCATGGGCATGTTTTCGGGGCGGCTTGATGTTGCACATCTTTGGTTTCCTAAAGTGTTTAATTGTGTGTGTGTGTGTGTGTATATATATATATATATATAGATATATTGCATATCTATGTAGAGTATTATTAGTTTGAATAAGTCATTGGATTAGACTCACCTCGTCATAATTACAGGTACGGAAGGATGATTAGTTCGAAGAGTCACAAATCGAGGATACCTCACTATTACTCGGGATAAGGTAATTTTACTTATTTTTTCAAGTACTTTTTCTAGTATGCTTTGTAATTGAATAGGCCACATAAGATGTAGGTTATAATAGTTTGGTTAAATTGAAAGATACCAGTTTGTGATGGAGTGAATGTCACATTGTCTGCATTTATCACAGTTTTTGGTTTCGGGTCGTGACCAAAACCATATTAAATATTGTTTAAATTAAACTCTTAGAAAATAAATTATGTCAATTGATAATATTAACATGGATTCCTTTTTTTTTTCTTTCTAAACATTATATCAATCATCAATTTTCTTTTTTTATTTGAATGTTTTCTCATGGAACTTGTCCATATTAAATATTGTTTAAACTCTTAGAAAATAAACTAGGTCAACTGATAATATTAACATGGATTCCCTTTTTTTTTCTAAACATTATATCAATCATCAATTTTCTTTTTTATTTGAATGTTTTCTCATCGATCTTGTTAATGAAAACTTAATATATGTTAAATGCTATATGGATGTGTTCAATGATCATAAATTGCATCATGTTATATAAAATAATAGTAATTCATATTATAAAACTATTTCATGTAACATCCTCCGTAATGCTAGTCTTTTCATAAACCAAGTCTCCATATAGAGGCATTCGCTTGTCAAAATAATCTTTCAAATTATTTGTTAGTTTATTTAATAATTCCCTTGTATCACAAGTGGTCCCCCTTTAAAAACTTTAATTTGGGTGTATATTGGATTATATTTCTTTAACTTATATCTTGCTATGGGTAAAGGAAACAAGTGGGACAAACATCAAATATAATATAATTCGGAATGCAGGATAGAAGCTAACTGATCAATTGGTAACTCTTACCCAATCGACTAGTTACTCTCTACCTTAAGTTCAAAGTGTAATCCAGAACTGACTAGTCGGTTAATGTTTGGTACCAGTCAACTGTTTTGTCTCTGTCAACCTTTTTCTACTACATTATCTATGTTATTTAATCTCTCCTTGTTCTCACATTTGTCTTCTTTTAATTACTTGCACATACACTATCCTTACAAGTGACTACACAAAATCAACCACAGGATACATGATAGGTTTTACCCATATAGGAGTTATATTACATCAACTAAACTTATACATTCATGTGAGTGCTCCTTCTACTTCATTAAGAAACTCACACAAATCTCTATACTGTAATCACTTCTCAAATATTCTTATACATACATGAATTTCATAGGCACAACCACTACTAATTTACAATATACACATTCATATTTTACATAATGACCCAAGAAACTCATGCTGAAGATAACCACTAAATCATTCTTTACTAGCACTTTCTGATGATCCCATCCCTGAAAATGTTTAAGTTTATACAAGAAAACAATGAGACATACATGTCTCAGTTGCTAGCAATGTAATTTTTAGGAAAAGCATCATTTTTGACATGAAAACATATTCATATCATCGATCATACTCAAACAGCACATGCAACCAGTTTCAACTTAAAACATCAGTACATAGAACATTTCATACAATCATTTCAACATATAAAATAGAATTCCATAATGAGCTATATATGCAACCATATTCAGCATATAACACAGTACTCCATACTGAGCAATTTATGCAATCATATTTAGCACACAACCAATCTTGCAACCATCATCGACTTATAAAATGAATCTTGCAACCATCATTAGCAAATAAAATAAATTTCTAGTGTCTATATTCAACCATCTCATGAAATACATATATTACGACCAATATAAGCAAGTATAATAAATCTTTTGACCATATTCAGTATATAACATACCCAACGATCCATGTGACCATTTCAGTATGAAACGTCAGCTTATAAAATAATCCAAGTGACCATATTCTGTTTACATTAAAACTGGGTTGTATGTAACTTAATGTAATACATAACGTGTTTTCATAAGGAGCAACTAGCTACCTTATTCAAAATTGTAAGTTTGATCTTAGTTATTTCTCTAGTTTTCCTCACTTTCTGTCAAGTTCTTATCTCTTAATCTCTCTACTTTGTCTCCGTTTTTGTCATCTCTCTACTACACACCATCCTATCAATTTCTATTCCTTAAAAAAATGAAATTCATAGCTGACCTTTACATTTCTAATTACCTCATATCATTCTAAGCCCAATTTTGCTAAATTAATCCTCTATTTGCTAAGAATCTTTGTTCTCCAACTCTCTTGTTCTCTCTTTTCTCGTCCATGCTCTGTTTTCTATCTAGCATGTTTTTCTCTCTTTTTATATTTATATTCACACTTTTTCTACCTCCTAAGTTATTTTCCTTGCCCCTAAGGTAACCTTCTGCCTATCTCTACATCACTTAGGGCAATTTGTGTTGACCCTAAGGCTTTATGTCATAAGTTTTGATGATGAGAAATGTATTTGAAATGTAGTATTGATATATATAAAAGTTAATTATCATATATATGCTACAAGTATTTAAGCATGACTATGTTATTTAATGTGTATTGTCTTATACATTAATCATGTTATTTATCATGAATTGAACGAACCATTTAGTTTGCAAGTAAGATATATTTTATAGGTTGGTTCAAAACAAGAAGAGTGAGCATTGGATTGAAGAACAAGGAAAAGCAACGTCATGCCTCACTCAAGGAAAGCAACATGCAAGGACAAAGCTCCAAGAAATGAAAAACTAGAAGATTTGAAGTCTTGGAAGCTTGGATGTATTAAGTTAGCCTATGTGTTTACATTAGGTATATTCTAAATAGGTTAGTAAACTTGTGCAACTCAATGATTAAGATTTTCATACATTGGCTCAAGCTTTTTGAACAAATATCACATGATTTAAACAAAAAGATAGTAAGATATGAAATTTTACAAAAGTTAGTTTTTGACCTTTGGTCACTCTTTATATCATATCTCCTAAATGAAAAATCATTTTTTTTCAAGTATCTTAATCTCATTTGATAGTAGACTCAAAGAGCTTTTCAATGGTATATTATTTATTTAAAATGGAGTCCAAATGAGAAAGATATGACCATTTAAACTAAACTCAGAAAAAATAAAAATTGACTTAGCTTTACTCAAGAATTATTTTATCTTGACATTTGGTCATTATTTTAATCATATCTTTTAAACAAAAAATAACTTTTTAGTGAAACTTATCTCATTTGAAATTAGACTCCAAGAGCTTTCCAATGATATATTATTTGTTTAAAATAGAGTTCAAATGAGAGAATTATGAATTTTTGTAAAGTAAGCTTAAAAGTTTCAAGTGAACAGAATTTTTGACAAAGAGTCATTAGTCAATTAATGGACTATTATTAGTCGACTAATCAACTGCAACAGTAATATTTTGAATCTAATAGTCATATTTTAGCCATTAGTCGACTAATGGCTTACGATAGTTGACTAATGACACCTGGAACTCACTTTTAAGTGCATTAACGACTATAAATGGCTATATTTCAATGGAGGTTATATATATGACCTTTGATACACGATTTTGAGCAAGAACAAAGTCCTACAGTGTGATATTAACTATTCTATCATCTTTGAGAGGAAAAAAACAATTCTTGAGCCAAATCTTGTATATTCTCTATCATTGGAGTTATAGAAAACTTCATTTGTATTCATCTACTCTTTAGAGAGAGTTTCTTTGTATTGTTGATTTTGATCAACACCAATATTATTCTGAGTTGTGGTTTGCAAGTACCGGAGTTGGAAGAGCTTTCTTTGGGTTGAGGAAGAGCCTGAATTTATAAATTCTCTATTGTGGTTTCGTAAATACCTGAATTGAATTTATGTGGTTGTAGTGGTTTGTAAGTACCTGGATTAAACTTGTAATTATAATGGAAATACTCAAGTAGTCTCTTGAGGACTGGATGTAAGCTTAGGATTAGCCGAACCAATATGAAGCTATGAATTTTCTTTCTCTATCTCTACTCTATTTACATTTGAAGTTAATTAATTAATGCTTTGCATTTATATTTGATCTCTACCTCAAGCACTAATTAATTTGTGTAGATTTATACTTGTTCTTTAATTCCTTGCACTATAAAATTATTCATCTTGACAACAATTTGATTTTCTGAATTAAATTATTATCTTTAGCATTGTCCAATTTTAGAAAATCATTTTAACTTCCAATTAAGTTTTGTAAAAATTTTTATAAAATTCAATTCATCCCCCTCTTGAGATCCAACCATTTCTTTCAATTTGGTCATTTTCCAAGCTTAAAAATCAACGTACTTTCCACCATTGCCTAACCTTGAATTGCGACTGTCGATCGCTTCCCCATAGCCAGTTTAAGTTTACTCTCAGTTTAAGTTTCCTGGGTTTCTGGGTATAGCCAGTCGATTGGTTATTCTAGGGTTCCCTGTTTTCTAAGTTGGGCCTTGGCATTTCTCAAGTCGGGCCTTACCTTACCGTGACGTTGTCCATCGGGAGGACTATGTAGCCCACCTCGGCTTCCTCAACCTGGGCACTCCATATTATCCACTCATACGTAGTTACGCACGCCCATATAATCCCCATTTGCATACTTTATCAAAAGCATGAATTATGATTATGTGTTCCCAATGTTTTTCTTTTGACATTCAATGGAAACAGAAGCACTTATACAATCTCCATTTATATCTCATAGCTTCCCATTATTTCGAACATACATGCTAAACACATCATCATTCAATTCACATAATTGCATTTAATTAAATGTAGGAAAAATAATCCTCTATAAAATCAAATAGAGTAAAGCCAGATCCCCCACTTCATCTCCAAGCTAGCCATTACATTCCAAAAAAATGGAAGATGCATCAAGGGATTCGTTCCTATGAGAAAACCATGTAAAAACATGTCAAAGTCATAAAATAGGAAAATATTTACCACTAATTATGACCTTTGATCACTCCTCTGATCATAACTCTTAAACAGTAAATATTTTCAAATGAAATATATCATTAGAAACTAGACTCAGAGAGTTTTCCAAGATATAATATTTGCTAAAAACGGAATACGGATGAAAGAGTTACGACCATTTGCAAAAGCTCCATAAAAAAGATAATTGCAACCCTCTCTGCCAGGAAGGCGCCTGGGCGCCCAAGCTGGTATCCCGGGCATTACCATTTCATCCTTAGCCTTTTGGTTGCCCAAACCATGGTGCTTGGGCGTCCAAGTCTAAATAACTATGGATGGAGATAAAAAATGGCTCCATCCTTGGCCAAATTTCCCTCCTTTGGTTCCAATCTTTCAAGGGTTCCTCTTGGGTGCTTTTAGGTAAGTTAAAGTCACTTTAATCAGTCCCAAAACTCAAAAATTCGAAGCCATATTCAAGAGGATAAGATTCAAGAAATTAATTCCCAATTTCATTCATTCAACAACTTAAATTCCTCCTAAAGATTCAACTCCATTTAATACGGGGTTTTCTCTATCAACAATTTAGAACAACAATACCACACCAATTGATCAATAGAAACATTATACACAATTTTTCAAATTTGCTTACCTAGGGTTTGTTCTTGTAAGAGGAGGAGGAGGAAGAAGAAGAAGAAGAAGAGCACTTACATACATATCTCCTAAGCTTCCATGTCTTTCCTCTTCAAGCAAAAGGCATGGATGAGATTTGAAGAGGATGGCGCAGAGTTACTGGTCGAAGAAGAAGGAGAGAACTATAGGAGAGTGAAGGGAGACATGAATGAGGGAAAGATGATTAAGGTTAAGTGAGTGTATGTGTAAGCCCTACTTTCATTCCTTTCAATTTGGTCCCTTTGGTAATCACCTCAATTAGGACCTTGCAAAGGAATTGGGGAAAACTTTGGTCATAATTGGGGCACCCAATTCCACTCCTATAAAAATACACATCATCACATCCCATTTTCATTAAAATACCAAAAACTCATATTTGTTCACTTTAGTCCCTCTCAGTGTCCCAAAATCTACCTTGACCTCAATTTCATCATCCTTAATGTACCAAACTCATGGTTTTGTCCTCATAGGATCTATCCTCCCTCACAGGTTCCTATTTAGTCCTTTTCTCAAGAGTATTCCATATATTTTAGTCCTTATGCCTTTTTCCTATACTCACTACTTATGTTTCCTTTTCCCGTTGAAATCTTACTGGACAAGGGCAAAGCTTAGTCCTTATTAAACTCTAAAACCCTTCATTTCCCTAGTTGAAACTCCTTAATTCACAAAATAAATTTCACCATCACGAATATATGTGCTTTTAACTACATAGTAATACCTGGGATATTACACAAACCTTAGCTATTCCATCATGCATAACTCACACAAGAACTTCATCCAAAACATACACAAAAAAAATATGCACCAAAAATATACTAAAAACTCCACATAGACATAGTTTAGAAAAAGAAAGCTAAAACATAGCAAAAACACATAAAAACGCAACAGAAAAAATTAAAAAAGTATTTAGAAATTCAAAACTATTTCATTCTTCCCCGCACCACACTTAAATTTTGCATTGTCCTTAATGCATATAGTAGTAATAAACGTAGAGCAGAGGACATGGAATGTAAAAAAGAGAGGGATTAGAAACAACTTGATCATCGCAAGAAGAGCCATTTTCTCTTCTTCCAATCCCATGGCACAAGCTTCTTTCAAAAGTTTTCTCCTTAGAGCAAGTGACTAGATGGTGGAAAGGATTGAATTTCCAATGCCAAAACCTACTCAAAAATAGAAAAGAATTAAAATGAAACTATCATCTATAACATAATCTAAATTAAAAATAAGCTCTAAATGAAAAAAAAAAGAATCAAAAAGAGAATCAAAATCATAAATGACAGAAACAGAACCAAAAACTACAGCAAAAACTAAATCAGAAACAACAACAAAATTTGTTACAAAGACAAAAGAAAAATCAGAATCTGGTTCAACACAATTAGATTTTTCAAAATCAGAATTGCCAAGACTTAATTAAAACATTTTTCCATTTCCATACATGCTTGGCACTTATCAACACTACCACAATAACAATAAAATTATCCACACACTCATAAAAATCAGAGGTCATCTCATATTACAAGTCAGCATAATCAACCAATGACTTAATGAAGGAGAATAGAACATCCTTTTGGGCATGTTTCTTTGTATTCCTTAGTGATGCTTGTTGTGGAAATGGTTAAAAACATGTATAATGATCAGTGTATGAGACTCAAGTTTAGTTTATATGAGGAATGCTATGTTATGTTATGGTCTTGCATGTTGTCATAGCTTAATTGAGAGGCTAACAGTCATGGGCAGTAATCATGCACCATGCTGATCACATTCCCAAATTGGGGCATGACACAAAAAAAGTGATTTATTGACAGATTTTTTTTTCTATTATTAAATCACAAAATTTGTCACTTAAATTGATTTTAGTGACAAACTTATGACGAATTTTTTGGTCACAAATTTGTCACTAAAAACAATGTCAATAAATTTTAGGGAAAGATTTGCTTCTATTTGTCACAAATCCGTCACTAAAAATAGCATCAATAAATTTTAAATACAAATTTGCTTTCATTACAAATTTATGATGGAAAATTTGTCACTAATCCAAGCAATCGACATACAGCAGTGGGCGGGCACACTTAATATTTTAATTAGTGTCAACGGTTTGTCTTGAACCCATAACCTCCATATTGTTGTCAATGCTCCTTGTCACTAATCCAATTGAAATCTACAATCTTTATCAGCAAATTAATACATATATATATACTGTATAATATTACTTTGACACATTTTCAAATTTTGTGACGAATATGATGGAATATTTCATCACAAATCCATCACAAAATTAGAAAATTAGTGACAAATTTTAGTGATTAAAGAAGTCTGACACTAAATTGTTGACAAACCAAATCTGTCACTAAATTTTCAAAATTAGTGACGAATTTTAGTGATGGACCAAATCTGTTACTAAATCCCATATTTTGTTATAGAATTTAGTGACAGATTTTAGTGACACAATCTTGAAAAATTATCCATCACAGATGACAAAATTAGTAACAAATTTCAATTTGTCACTAGTTTTTCTTCTAGTAATGGATAGTGTTTGTGTTACGACCCGAAACCAATGCTAGGAGTTTAACCATTCGCAGGACCAAATTTGTGACTGGCACGGATAGTGTGTTACCAACACTGTCGCAAGCCTAAATTTATTCTATAGGATCCTAGGTGGCCTATTTGATTACAGAGTATATTAGAGAAATATAATAAAATAAATTACCTTATCCCGAATAATGGGAAGGCATCCTCGATCCGTGAGCCCTCGATCTGACTATCCTGCTATACTTGCAACTGTAAGGGGTGAGTTTAAACCACAGACTCACCAATGTTAGCCCAACACTACGTAGATATGTATATATATGTATATATATATATATATATATAACCTACTAGGGAAATCTCACATGACACCAAACTACCCATAGGCATGGACATGTCCGTCATATTTTCCCTACACCACACGTTAAATGCATGCATCTTTTCACAAAGATCCATGTTTCTAATGTATTCAACCTTACTCAAGGGTTCGCACTCCCATATTACATCTCAAGAGCTTAATCAACATGGGTTTGTGTTCCCACGGATTATCACTCAAGAAATTCCTATTATATGTTCAGCCTATTGGGTCATATTCATAACCAAAACATGTGTCTGGCCTCTCAGGTTATAACCGCAGCCATGAAATGTATTTGGTTTCTCAGATTATGCCCTTAGCCAGCACATATATCCTACTTACATCACAATAAAAACAACCACATTCAAAATATTATGCAAATAATGACATGCAATGTTTATCCCACTCTTCCCACATTGAAGAATAACCTCAATGTGTTTATCTCAGAGGTCTACCCCTCTGTTTCATGCATTTCAGAGGTCTATCCCTTTATTTCCCTCTCATTCCATAATATAAATATACAGATAATAATATGCAATGCATCCACACCAATATAATACAATAACCAATCCACTATCCTATCTATATATCCCAAATAATCCCCACTACATACCTCACATATAATACATTTAACAATTAAATATATATAAAACTATTTAGGAGAATAACTCCTAAAATATACATTCATACATATATGTATATATCTATATATAGGAGAGTTAGATCCCTCACCTGGATTCCACTCTCTCTCGGCTTCCACTTTGTGCCTCAACCATTTCTATCAAATAATCATGCAAAAATTATCAAGGTTACAAAATAGAAAAATTCCCTATTACTAATCCCAAGCTTTACTCACTTCATCTAATTTCTAAATGAAACTTATACTATTAGAAACTAGACTCAAAGAACTTTCCAATGATATAAAGTTTGCTAAAAACGAAGTCCGAATGAAAGAGTTATGACCATTTGAAGAAAAGCCCAAAGACACTCAGGATGGCTGGCTTCCAGGCGCCAAGGTCATCTTCTTCCCCAAAAGCTCTGAAACTTGGTGCTTGGGTGCCACGATCGCGTTCTTCGCAATTCCTTCTTGGATTTGGCTCAGATCCCAAATCTCCATTATTTTTCATGATTTCTTCCATGGGCTTCCATCCTTGGTGTCTAAGGAGCATTTAGACAAAAAAAATCCCTAATTTTAACCGCGAAATGAAGCTAGAATATTGATTTACCCTAAATACCCTTAAAACTAGAAAATAGGGAAAAGTTTGAGAAATCAGAATTCCTACCTCGATTCCTTACTTTCCCTATATTGCTTGGTTATTAAAGGCTCTCCTCATTACACAAGATCTGTCCCTCGAAGCTTAATTGATGGATTTGAGTGGAGAGAGAGAGTAGAGAGAAGGAAGAGAGAAAGAGAGGAGATAAGGTGAAGAAAGAGAGAGAGGAAAAGAAAAAATGAGGAAAAAGAGGTAGGCCACTTCTATATACTCGTCCATAGTGAAATTACTACTTTGCCCTCTAGTAGACCCTTGGTCAAGACTGGTGAAAGCAAATTCGTAATATCCCACCTCAGGAGTTTCTAAATCCTAGGTGCCCCATAGTTTTTCTTGTTTCACTTTAGTCCCTCTTTGGATTCAACCAGTCTCCTAACTCCCTTAGTGCCCTCGTTACCACCAATACACTCATCAACTCTCCACCACTCAATATTTCACAATCTTGCCACTTCTAAAACTCATATTTTCCTTCCTATAACCAAAAAAAATTTCCTCCACTCAAATTATTCCATAAAATTAGTTTTACGTAATACTTGAAAATCACAGGTATTACAATTTGCAAGGCCAATGCCCATGCTAATATGATGGATTATTTGTACACTCTTGAGTTCTTGTATAACATTAAAATATCAAGGCCTCTAAATCACCCTTTAAGGCTAAAGGTTGCTGCTTCGATAATATTGCTTAGGAATATTGACAAGTCGATTGGATTTGGTAATGGCACTAGAATAATTATTTTTCAAATGAGAAAACATTTGATTGAGGCTAAAACTATTTTAGGAAATAGTTGTGGCATGAATGTTATAATTCCTAGAATGGTAATTACTCCATTAGATTCATTTCGTTTTAAACTGTAAAAGGAGACAAACTATTTCCAATTGCAATATGCTTTGCAATGACCATTAACAAAAGCCATGAACAATCGCTACCAAAGGTTGGATTGCATTAGAAAAATCCAATTTTCATTCTTAGACATTATATTTGGCGTGGATTCACAATAGGAAAGGGTTAAAATATTCTTATTATTGACAAGGATAGAAAGACAATCAACAAAAACAACAAATGTAATCGATAAGATAGTTTCTAAATTTGATTTTAGTTAAAAATACATATATCCATTGTGAAATAACTCGTAACCCATTTCAATTTTAGTTAAGTTTAAGTAGGCCTAAGATGTTTTTTTCCCCAAGTTGCCCTTGTTTCCTTCTTCTCTCCACTAATCAACTGGTGCATCTCAGGTTGAGGAACCTTCTTTTTGCAAAAGGACCAGTCGACTGCTAGCTCCCACCAATCAACCAGCTCTTCTTGGCTGGGTAACTAGTCAATCGGGGGTTACCAATTGATTGCCATGCTTCTAAAGCTTCAAGTTAGTGTATTTTAGGGAGAAATTTTCCAACTTTACCCCTGAAGCCAACCTCTCTTATCAGCAATTCACAAAGAGCAAGGGTGAGAAAATCTTTTTACCACCTTATTTCTCTTCTCTTTTCCATCATTCTACAAGCCCCACATCCTTCTTCCACCTTCATCCTTCTTCTCCTTCTATTTACATCTGCTAAAGGAAGCTCACAAGAATTGGGTTACCAGAAGTCTTGCCAAAATTTTTCTCTTTGATTACTTTTTGTAATAGCCCGAGTTCTTGAATGTTACCATAGATGATATATTAGTGTAGATGTGAAAATATAAGGGAAATTTTTCGTTTAGATGGAAGAAAAATAGCATGAATAGGAAAGATGCCTTGTGAAATATGATGAGTGGCAGCGGGTGAGGAGATTTGTATGGCACTAGGGGCGCTAAAGTAATATCGAGTCCATGAGATGACTAATTGGAAATAAAAATTTTTATGTGGTACCCTTTATTGGGAAAAGGGGAGATGATTGGAAAATTTAGGAGTTTTATGTGCTAAAAATGGAAAATGAGTGGTGGATGTGTGTGTGTCATCTTAAAAATGTGGAAAATATTTGAGTTTGTAAAATTACAATTTTTCCCTCACCAAATGCTTAACTTTGGATTAACTTAGTGGCATTTTTGTAATATCCCAAAGCTCCATATATATATATATATATATATATATATATATATATGTTGGCCTCACCATTCAACACCCATATTTCTCTCCTTCTCTTGTGCCCCCTCATTTCTCATACCTTAACTCCCCTCTCCTTTAGCACACACTTCTCAAACCATTGAGCTCTATTTCCCTAAGTCTTCGACCACCATTCTCCGGCATGGATATGATCCTCCAGCCACCAAGCACCACCTAAAAAGAGAAAATCATAGGTAAACACCCAACTCCTTCCCTTTTCTTCACATTTTCATGTATGGGGAAAATGGGATGATTTGGGTCTTCAATGGAAATGTTTTGGTTTGAGTGTTGTTCTTAATCCTTCCTTTAGCTATGTTGATGAATTTTGAACTAGAAATTTGTAAAAAATCATTTCAAAAGAAGGATTTTGAGTGGATTGAACTCTATGTCAGAATTTAAAAGAAAAAGCTAGGTTTTGATGGAGAAAATGGTGATTTAGGGTGGAATCTTTGAAAACAACTTAGATTTCGAGTTTAGGGATGTTTTCTAGCATAAAAAAAATGAAGTTTGATGGAAAGAATCATGTAAAATGGTCAAGATTTGAGTTGGAAATGAGAGAAAACTGAGAAAAGGCCATTTTTCGCAAATCTAGCACTACAGGTCTGCCTCCCACCTCTGTAGCATTGTGACTAGCCCTTGTAGTGGTAAAAAGGTGCAAAATTTGCCATTACAACTCTGGATTTAGGAGGTGGTTCATAGAATTCCTTCTAGTCAATTTTCAAATAGTCATAACTCTCTCATTTGTACTCCGTTTATAGCCAATGTTATATCATTGGAAAGCTCTTTGAGTCTAGTTTCTAATGATATAAGTTTTATTTGAAAATTATTTACTGTCTAGGGGTTATGACTAAAATTCAGAGTTTGTGCCAAGCATTTTCTTTTATTGTGACCTTGACATATTTTTACATGGTTTTCTCATAGGAATGGATCCTTTAACGAGTCTTCCACATATTTTAGGGATGGAATGACTAGCTTAGAGTAGAGGTGAGGGGTTTCTCTATCTTGTTTCTTTGTTCTTTCTTTCTAAGATTATCTTTGTGTGCCTTATAGGTAATGTATGTGAATTATTTTTACTATGGAAATGTGAATACATGTGTGTGTGTGTGTGTGTGTGTGTGTGTGTGTGTGTGTGTGTGTGTGTGTATATGAAACCCCTCATGTATGAGATATGTTGGGTGAATCCAATTGTTAGTGTGGAATTTGAGTAGCATGGAAAGTTTGCATGCTAGGGAAATTCTGAGAAATTGGCTATAATGTGGAAATAGCTTGAATGCCTCATGTGTGTGTGTGTGTGTATATATATATATATAATGATGGACATTATAATTAAGTAGAGAATGAATGTGCATTAATTGTATGAATAATTAGTTTATGGCATCAGTCGATGTTTATCATATATGGTGAAATGTATGGGTGTTTCAATTCAATATTTGTGTAGGTAGACATGCAACTCAATCCCTTAGATGTGATAGTTATCCTTTGCGAGGTACATAAGCGTGTACATGTCACATCCTAAAATTTAGACATGTGAGATAAATATAAAATGCCTAGGGCGTACCTCCGTGGTACCCCTTAATCTCTATGAACATTCTTAATGTCCATAACTAAGCGAATCATAAATTTTTCAAGAAAGATATTTTACATACATATTCAGAAAATGTTCAATATTCATACAATACACAGTACTATATAACCTCCCAAGCCTAGGTGACCTACTAGATTACAGAGCATATCCTTATCCTTTACCAAAAATTACATCCAAAAGCCCACCAAACAAAAGTGGAATATTACCACGAAGGGTTACTAATCATCCTCCCCAACCATTGTATCTGAAAAAAAAATAATCATAGAGAGTGTGAGTTCATCAAAACTCAGTAAAAAAATGACTATGCAACTTTAAAACGTCACAAGTATAAATACCACATTTACTAACATAGTCAATTTATCATTCATTTCACACAACCGTAGTATTACATTTGTTTAGATTTGCATATAATTTCTTGGGTGATCAAACCCTCAAACACTTTGCATTTGTGCTGTAGATTTGCATATGATTTCTTAGGTGATCAAACCCTCAATCACTTTGCAATTGTGCTGTAGATTTGCGTATGATTTCTTGGGTGATCAAACCCTCAATCACTTTGTAATTGTGCCATAGATACTTGCATCGAATGACTTAGAAATTTAACCCTCAAACTCTTTGTGCATAGATAACCGTAGAAGTTTGTTCACCAATAAGACAGTGAAAATTTATGATGCATTATAACTACCATAAATAGCTTAATTTATACATACCTATATTCTTTTTTAATTTTTATCAACAATCATATCAATCATCATATATCATCAACTGGAAGGTTGATTATTTAATATTTCAATAATATTTTAAATGGGACTTATATTATACTTTGTCTAATAACCAATTTAGTTTTGCAAGGTTATTTACTCACCTTGGTATTTGTCCAATTTTACCTTGCGCCTTCCTCGAAGATGTGTAAGATGATGGAAGGTATTTCTCTCTACTTCAATCTAGTCACAACATCCCAAAAGATGTGAAAATGCATCAAAGAATCCATTCCTATAAGATAATTATGCAAAATCATATCAAGGTCACAAAATAGGAAAATTTTCCAACTACAATTTTGACCTTTGATTATTACTCTAGACATAACTCTCAAACAATAAATAATTTTCAAATGAAACTTGAACTACTAGAAATAGACTCAAAGAACTTTCTAATGATATCTTATTTGCTAAAAACGGAGTCTGGATGAAAGAGTTATGACCATTTTTAAGTGATGCCACAGTAAAAAGTCAAACAGTCAATGAATGGTCAACGGTCAATACTGCTACAGTACCCCGAATATGGAAAAAATTTTCAAGATGAACAGTACCATGAATAGTAACTTGCGATTTCCTTCTTAGTTTTTCAAGATTTTGAGATCAAATCTTCATCATTTATCTTGATTTCTTCCATGGGTTTTTATCCTTGATGATTAAGGATTGTTTTGACAACAAAACTCCCAATTTAAACCAACAATCCAAGTCCCAATCATCAAATTTTCATCAAGAACCTAACTTTTCTTATTTTTCAAATTTTATCTCTTTCAACCCCAAAACCATGAATTTCTTCTAGTTTTCTCCAAATTTCTTGTTCTATAAATATTATCCATCTTGTAGAAATGTCTTAAACCAACATTCACACTTAAATTCATCCATTAGAACCTTAAATCAAACCAAAATGCCTTAAATGCAAAAATGAAAAAGAGATAGATGATGGAGCTTATCCTTGCTTCAAAAATTCCAATGAGCCAGAAGATAATTGGAGAACCAAAGATTGATAAAAGGAATTGGAAGAAAAGATGGAAGAGGTTGAGAGAAAACCACTTCCTCCTCTTGCTCCATAATGCCTCTTCATAAAAAAAGAAATGGGAGAGAGAAAAAAGATGAAGACTTATCTTATGCTAGGTGGGTTAATGGGTGATCCATGGGTACCCATACCTAAATACCCAACCCACTTTGTCCAATCAATGATATATCTCCATAATTAATTCCAAAATTAATTAAATTAAATCCCTCTCTCATAAATTTCATAGTCTATAAAAATATTACACACAGCATAAAAATATACAGTTCAATTATTGAGGTACACCCAAATTCTATAAATAATATTCAAAATAATTAACTAAATATGAAAAATTAAAATGACTAAATTAAATATTCCAAAACAAATAACTCCAAATTTGGCTGGTATAACAGTACACATATTCAACCATTTTTAATAATAGTTTAGAAAGAGAAATTCATACATATATGCACATGTATACATATGGATATACAACTTTATGAATCAAATATTGCAACCAAGAATGTAACTATACATTTAGAGAGGTGTAGGATTACAATACATATGTTAGAATGATTGGAGGCGCACACATGCATAACCCTAGGAGCCATATGGATAACTGGTTCGAAGAACCGGGGATGAATGTATGTCTAACTTAGGTGATGGATATGTGAGCAATGTCAATGCTTTGTGGGATGACTTAGGTACTTCAGTATACCTTGATTATGGGAATTATGTGTTTTGATGGAATGTTATGATGACTATGATATGTATGCTTTGTGATGATATGTGTGGGCCCATACGCCCATGAAGCCCGACGAGGCCAAGTAGGGCTCATAGGAACTCAAATTATGCGAAAATTTCCTTAAGCCAAAATTTGGAAGGGGCGAAGGAGGGCTCATAGGAATCTCAACTATGGGGAAATTGCTGAAACATGTGGTTTGTGTCAATCTGTGTAGCATAGTGTAAGTATGGAATTGTGTGTTATAGATGGTTATATGTGTGTGATTTCTTATGTGTTTTTTATTGTGACTAAGTGGCCAGTCCGGGGGTGAAAATTGGTGACTGTCGGTGTGCGCACGAACCAAAGCCAAAGAGGAGATATACTAATGGATATTCGGATAATTGCAAGGCATGGGCCAAAATCCAAGAAGGACTTCTCCATGGCATATAGCGTGAGTTGTTGGTGTGGGCTTGAGCTAGAACCCTTGAGGGATAGATCTAAGATTTGGTTTCGATAAATGCTGAGCATGTATAATTTATGGAGAAGGCCATAAGTGCTTGATCATTATGTGCCTTGATGTGTTATTTTTTGTATAACCTTTTTCCTATATTGTGTGTGATATGGTTGTACCTCAGGGTTTGTGATATGTGAGATATATTCTGGATTAAATGGGTTAGGGTAGACCCTTGGTTGTGAGTGAGCAACATGGATGCCTGTGATGTATATGTAATGGGGTAGGTATATTTATATGCATGAAATTGTGGCATGGACATGGTGTGCGGATTGGGTTATATAAATGCTTACATTTGAATATTCGAGTTGGAAAGATTGTCGGAGTTGTGTATGGGGTGTTTGTCCACACTTTGCTGATCATATGCATTTAATTAATGAATTACCCATCATTATCTTGGATTTTTATTACCATTTGTTTGTGTAAGTTAGGGTTTTTGGGTGAGTCAGTAGATTAGACTCACGCTCTCATAGTTTCAGGTACTATAGACTTTTCATATTAGCAATTCGAGCAACAATGATGCCTCCCCATTGTCTGGGATAAGGTATTTATCTTTTAAGTTAAATGTAATCTTTAGCATGCTCTATAATTGAGTAAGCCACCTAGGATTGATTTATCATATTTGGGTTAGTTAGCAAAATATCAGGCTTGCTGTGGTATAGGTGACACGCTGTCTACATCGGTCATAGCCTCCAGTCAGGGCTGTGACAAAATGGTATCAGAGCATTAAGATTAGGTTTCCTACCAATTATAATGCAAGATAACCTTAGTGGGTCCTCCTCTATCACTGTAAACTTAGGCATAACTATAGAGAGATGGCTCTACAAAAGGCCCTTTAGGATATGTCCCTTTCAAGTATCTTTCTTTCTTAGGAATGTGTGTGATGTTAGTGGATGGCATGATGTGTCAGTCATCCTATATATATCTAGAATGCCTCTTGGGTGATAAGGGGTATCTGTGTTATGAGGCCATGAGAGAGAACGTGACTAGATAACAGAATAGAGTTAGGGTGATCATAATCAAGAAGGGCAGGAACCAATAGGTATACTCCATGGTAGGGGAAGCATATTGCAAAAATAGTGGAAGAGAATTATCAAGAAGAGTAAAGGAAAGCATGGGTAGAATTCCTTGGAGGAATCTTCGGTGTCAAAGCAGTTATTGATTGACATGCTAGTTAGGGATTGTAGCTTGATGAGAGTAGAGACGATGCCGGTAAAGCAAAGAGGCTACATAAACAATGGATTAGAAATACATGGAAGAGCAGTTTTAGATTTTGTTTGTGGTATCAGCTGTGACCTGGAGAAAAAAGAGCCAGTCTATAATTGGTTCTCAAAGTTGAGTTGGCAAGCAAGTCTTGCTTTGAGAGATTATCTTTGAACTTAAGGGATAAGTCTCAATAGGACTTTACTCTCATTCTTCTAGGTGGGTAGATGTGAGATTGATAGAGGATTGTTTGGTTAGATGTGATAATCAAAATGATATGGTACAAAGGGATATCATATAAGTACCTTGGAGCTAGCTTCTTGCTCGAATTGTGATTACTTGCATAAGTTCATCCTATGTCATAATTGAGATTACTAATATGACATCATTAGATTTGCAGTCTTACATTATGAGAGTTGACTCTATTGTGACATGAGGATGACACCTGCTCCTAGGGTTATGCTGGTGAGAATGGTGGCAGAATGGCTACGCCCTTATGAAAGGTGGCTACAGTGGTGCTCTTGGTAAGAGCCCATGAGTTTGAAGGCCAATATAGTATGAAAGACTATGGTAGGGTGAAGCTAGAAGAGGAAGGTGTGTTTAATGAGGTGATCAAGTATAGCGAAATGAAAAAGTTTATAGGAATCAAGACAGACATAATCAAAATGTGAAAGAAAGATCGTTGCCACAAAGGTCGGTTTACAATTACAGTTACGTGATGATACAATGTAAGGGTCACACTAAGAAAGAAGTAGGATTGCTATTGAGATTTTGAGGAGAGCTTTAGCAAGATGTATAGTTGTAATATCACATATTAGATGTTGACATTCGGCTTAAACCATATGGACGGTTGCCCTTAGCCTAAGAGTCTTACGAAAAACACGAGTTAAGTTTAGAAGTGGAAATCTGGGGACCAAATTTCTTTAAGGGGGAAGTATTGTAAGACCTTGGGTTCTTGGGTATTACTGTAAATGATATATCAGTGTGGATGTGAAAATGCGAGGGAAATTTTTTTGTTTAGATGGAAGAAAAATAGTGTGAATGGGAAAGATACTTTATGAAATCTAATGAGTGGCAGCAAGTGAAGAGGTATGTGTGGCACAAGGGGAGCTAAAGGAATATCAAGTCCATAAAAGGATTAATTTCGAATAAAATTTCTTATGTGGTATCCTTTAGTGGGAAAAAGGGAGATAGTTGGAAAATTTGAGAGTTTTATGTGCTAACAATGGAAAATGAGTGGTGGATGCTTGTGTGTTGTCTTGAGGATGTGGGAAATATCTGAATTTGCGAAATTACAATTTTTCCCTCACCAAATGCTTGACTTTGGATTGACTTAGTGGCATTTTTGTAATATCCCAAAACTCTATATATATATATATCTGTGTGTGTATGCTGGCCACACCATTTAGCACCTATATTTCTTTCCTTCTCTCATGCCCTAACTCCCCTCTCCTTCACCATACACCTCCCAAACCATCGAGCTGCACTTCCTCGAGTCTCCAACCACCATTTGTCACATCCCATCCAGGGTACATGACCGACGTGAGAGTGAGCCTAACTCACCTCGAAACCTAGCTCATTTTAACAATTTTGTATACCTAATATCCCAACATAGACAAATAAAGAATTTATTTCATCTAAGGAGAGTTTCATTTTGTTCATTCATAAATAATTAAATATAAGTAACAAATTACGTACATATATCTAATACACTTGTCTCATTAATATACATGACTTCTCAATTTACATTAACAAAATTTTCCTGCCCTTAGGTTACCTACAAGATCAGGGAGCGACTCTAGAGTAATAGCGCAAGGGTATAAGATTGAGAAATTGACCTCCCCCGAACTTAATTGAGTTCTTGAACAAAAGATCCATAACTTAATTGAGTTCTTGAACAAAAGATCCATAACTCCTTGTATAAAATTTACTTCCAATGGTCAACTCTAAAAAATGTTAAATAAGGGGGTATGAGCAATTCACATGCCTAGTGAGGGGATAATACAACACTATGACAAAAATAATTATGTTACATCATGATGATAACATATATCAACCATTCGTACTTAATTATAACAAGATACAACATAGACTAAATAGCTTTCAACAACATCCAGATAAATTAGTCACATCTCAATAAAACATGGTTCAAACTCACAACAATATACAATTCAATCAGTTACATATATAAATATATATATCCCGTACCAATAGGGTTGTCCAGAGTACCTCTGAATTGTTGCCTGCAGCCCCCGCTGTATCCACCCTTATCACTCTATTTATAGATTTCCATCCTTATGGCTCCTTGAAGAATTTCTCATGGGGTGCACCACCATGACTTTCCTTTCATTCACAAAGACAACATATTTACAAGCCAAGATTCATATCACAAAAGAAGTATTCAACAACAGTATGCTTTAACCATCCATAGAGAAATAATTGCAATAACCACAATATTTCATATCCCAACTTGATTCATACAATATTCACAACTCGTAACATAATCTCAACATTTAACATACAATCACAATATCATCATGAATTCAATATATCATCGTATACATTAACCATTCTTTTCTTCAATTTAGACACATCACATGCTCTCACCATGATGTTGATTTTTTTTAAAAAAAAAAGACTTAGTCATAGGAAGTATAAATCCCACTCACCTTTACTCCATGCTAAAATTTCTACACTTCAAATCGAAGAAAGATGTCAAATATCTTATTGAAGGCCTAGAAGACATGTAAAGTAAGAGACAACACTAAGTCAGAACAAGGACTACTAATCACTTAACTTTGTTCTATTTTGAGGCTAAATTCAAGTCCAAACTTTAGAAAAATTTTGGAATTAATCCTTAACTTCAAAAATTGTGAAACTTGAAATAGAACCATATTTATATGTTAGAAAACTAGATAAAAATTTCAGATTAAAATTCTACCATTTGACCCCACTAATGGCCATTTTAGTACCCATACATAAGAATTACATAATTCTGCTATAGGTTATATTCTTTCATTTAACAGACCATCTTAACCATTTCCAAATGAGATGAAATTTTGCAGATCATTAAATTCATGTCTTGACTAAGTGCCATAAAAATTTTGGATCAAAAAGAGACATTTAGATACCAAAACCAACCCAATTTCTTAAACTTCCCAGACTTTCCTCTGCACAGAACAATTGTTGTTCCTATCCTCATTTGACCAAGTAAATTGATTTTAATGAGCTTGAAACTTTCTAGAACAAATTATCACCAACCTTTTCACAAAGTTTCATAATTTTTGGAGTTGATTTGGTCATCCAAGAATACATAAAATCAGTAACCCTCAGAACTGTCCTATTCCCATCTTTAAAATCCTGAATAATATAACTCAGTTCTTAATCTTTGATGATTCCTTTTACTTTATAAACCAAAACCTAAGTCAACATTTACTTGATATCTATTTTACTTCGCAGAACATTTTCCATATGCTCTAATTATTCACCACATCATTATATAATTTATACTATAATCAGTCCACATTTCCCTTACTTTATTTTACTTGAAAATCTCCCAACTTAACAATTTCTTTCTTCTCCAATTTGCTATTTTTTACTCTATGATAATTTCAGAACTTAAAATTTAATTAAGAGTAGATTTTTACCTTCTAAATGAATTTTAAACTAACTTAAGATCAAAGAAGGTGAGATAATAACATGAATCACACCCAAAGCTCAGCATTAGTTCAATTTGATCCCTTGGTTCTCGGCTTTCCAGCAAAATAGGGGAAGAGAATAGGAAAGATGGAAAAGAGGAAAAGATGGGATTAATCCTACCTCAAGAGGAAGATGGATTCACCAGCTATGACAGTATCCTCCAATGATCTCTTCCTCTCCTTGCTGTCACACATATTGTTCTCTCTCATGGCAGCTCCATTCATCAGCTCAAGGTGCAAAGGAGTTTGAAAAAAGAGAAGAAAGCAGTAGAGGGTCTTCTCCAGTGGCGGTGACAAGGGTGGTGGCCGGCTATGGTACCAAAATGCCCCCGCCCTCGCCCCCTCCCCCCACCATTACTCTTGGTCTCTCATCCTCTCTAGCCCCCAAATCCGAAGGGGTGTGTGTATTAAGGCATCCAAGAGCTTCTAGACCTGATAAAAGAAAGGCACACATGGCTTTATCTCTAAATGCCATGTGTCTTGCCTTCTTGTTTAAATTACACAAGATGACCTTGCACACATTTAATTTTTATATAGTCCATATCAAATTATAACAATTCTAATCTTCTGTCTCAAATTCAAAAATAATTATTTTACTATTTTAGGCTTCACCTTTTCTATCCTATTTAAATTTTCTAACAAAAAATAAATTTTACATTTTTTTAAACAACTCCTCAAGAATATATTATTATTTGTTTCTTATTGTCCATAAATCCTCAATATTCCCAAATTTTAGAATTCTTGTTCCTCAAATTCTTCTTTAAATTTTTAAAGCTCACCAAACTATAAAAAAAAAAATTTGGGATGTTACACCATTCTCTGACATGGACATGATCCTCCAGCCACCAAGCACCACTGGAAAGGAGAAAATCAAATGGGAACACCCAACTCCTTCCCTTTTCCTCATATTTTTTTATATAGGGAAAATGGGATGATTTGGGTCTTTAATGAAAGTGTTTTGGTTTAAGTGTTGTTCTTAATCCTTCCATTACCTGTGCTGATGAATTTCGAACAAGAAATTTGTAGAAAATCATTTCAAACGAGGTATTTTGGGTGGATTGAACTCTATGTCAAAATTTTAGAGAAAAAAGCTAGGTTTTGACAGAGAAAATAGTGATTTAGGGTGGAATCTTTGAAAACAACTTAGATTTCAAGTTTGGGAATTTTTTTAGCATAAAAAATTGAAGTTTGATATAAAGAATCATGTAAAATCCTCAAGATTTGAGTTGGGAATAAGAGAAAACCAAAAAGGGGCATTTTTCATGAATCTAGATCTGCAAGTCTTCCTCCCACTGCCACAGTGCTACCGCTAGCCCTTACAGCAATGGAAAGGTGCAGAATTTGCTGCTGCAGTGCCGGATTTGGACGTTGCAGCGCTAGTTCACATAATGCATTCTAGTCATTTTTCAAATAGTTATAACTCTCTCATCCGAACTCTGTTTTTAGCAAATATTATATCATTGGAAAGCTCTTTAAGTATAGTTTCTAATGAAATAAGTTTATTTGAAAATTATTTACCATCTAGGAGTTATGACAAAATGAGTTATCAAAGGTCAAAGTCAGTGCTAAGCATTTTATTCTCTTGTGACCTTGACATGTTTTTACAAGGTTTTCTCATAAGAATGGATCTTTTAATATGTCTTCCACATCTTTTGGGGATGGAACAGCTAGTTGGAGTAGAGGTGAGAGATTTTTTTCTACCTTATTTCTTCATCCTTTCTTTCTAAGATTATGTTCATGTGTCTTATGGGTGATGTGTGTGAATTATTTTGCTATGGAACTGTGAATACATGTTTGTGTGTGTGTATATATATATATATATAAGAAACCCCTCATGTATGAGATATGTTGGGTGAATCCAATTGTTAGTGTGGAATTTGAGTGGTAAGTAAAGTTTGCATGCTAGGGAAATTTTGAGAAATTGGCTATAGTGTGAAAATAGCTTGAGTGCCTCATGTGTGTGTGTGTATATATATATATATATATAATGATGGATATTATAATTGAGTGGTGAATGTATGTGCATTGATTATATGCATAATTGATTTCTGGTATTGGCCGATGTTGGTCACATGTGGTGAAATATATGGGCATTTCAGTTCAATAATTGTATGGGTTAAATACAACTCACCCCCTAGGTGTGATAGGTATCCTGCGCGGAGTGTGTAAAAGTGTACACATATTCAACCATTTTGAATAATAGTTTAGAAAGGAAAATCGATACACACACATGTATAAATATGCACAGATATATAACTTTATAAACTGAATATTGTAACCAAGTGCGTACCTATATATTTGGAGAAGTGTAGGATTACAATACATATGTTAGAACGATACGAAGCACACACATGCACGTCCCTAGGAGCTATATGGGTAACTGTTCGAAGAACTGAGGATGAATGTATGTTTGACTTGTGATGGATATGCGAGCAATGTCGATACTTTGTGGGATGACTTAGGTATTTTGGTATACCTTGATTATGAAAATGATGTGTTTTGATAGAATGTTATGACGATTGTGATGTGTGTGCTTTGTGATGATACGTGTGGTCCGTGAGCCGATGAAGCACGGTGAGGCAAAGTAGGGCTCATAGGAACTCGGATGATGAGAATAGGTCTTTAAGCCAATGAAGCTCAACGGGGTGAGGAAAGGCTCATAGGAATCTCAAAAATGGGGAAATTGCTAAAACATATGGTTTGTGTCAACCTATATAGCATAGTGTAAGCATGGAATTGTGTGTTATAGATGGTTATATGTGTGTGATTTTCTACGTGTTTTTTATTGTGACTAAGTGGTCAGTATACCTCCGGGGGCCAAAAATTGGCGAACGTCGGTGTGGGCACAAACCAAGGCCAAAGAGGAGATATACCAATGGATAGCTAGATGATTGCTAGGAATAGGCTAAAATCCATGATGGACTTCCCTGAGGCATATAATGCGAGTATCCAGTGTAGGCATGAGCTAGAATCCTTAAGGGACAGATCCAAGATTCCATTCCGATAGATGCCAAGAGGATATGATTTGTGGAAAAGGTCATGAGTGCCAAATCATGTGTGCCTTGATATATTGTTTTATGTATACCTCTTCTCTTGTATTGTGTGTGATATGGTTGTACCGCGTGGTCTGTGATATGTAGGATATCTTCTGGATTAAATGGGTTAGGGTAGACCCTTGGTTGTAGGTAAGCAACATGGATGCCTGAGATGTATATGTAATGGTGTAGGTATATTTATATGCATGAAATCATGGCATAGACATGGTATACATATTAGGTTATATAAATGCTTGCATTTGAATATTCAGGTTGAAAGGATTGTCGAGGTCACAAATAGGGTGCCTATGCACACTTTGCTGATCATATGCATTTAATTAATGAATTACCTATCATTATCTTGGATTTGTATAGCCATTTGTTTGTGTAAGGTAGGGTTTTTGGGTGAGTCAGTAGATTAGACTCACCCCACACAGTTTTTGGTACTGAAAGCTTTTCAGTTCGATGATTTGAGTAACGAAGATGCCTCCTCATTGTCCGAGGTAATGTATTTGTCTTTAAGTTAAAGTTAATCATTAATATGCTCTGTAATTGGGTAGGTCACCTAGGATTGATTTATCAAATTTGGGTTAGTTAGAAAAATATCATGCTTGTAGCGATGTAGTTGGTTGGAGTGATAACATGCTTTTTCCATTTATTTTAGTCCCGATTTTAGTCCTTTTTGCCTCTTTAATTTTGTCAATTCTTTAATTTTATTATGTTTTGAAATTTATTGAGTATAAACTATTTATGGATTGAATGTGTCTCAATTTTATATTTTTTTTGAACTTGAATTGTAAAATGCTCAATTTAATTCCTACAAATTTTAATTTTGGAGAGAAAAGTGTTGACATGGACAAAGATGATGATTTGGATGCTAATGTGGCACTTTTTGGGTGATGTAGATGCTTACTAGGATATGCTGGATGTGGGGCCCACTTGAACTCTTATTCAATGCCATGTAGTCAGAATTTTTGGGCAGAAATGTTAATTTTCGTAGGTCAAAAAAAAGCATGGTTGAAATATTAATTTTGCCATGATATTCTGCTGCTGTTCTGCTGCTGTTTGTCACTTTCTGCTGCAGAAATATTAATTCTGCTGCTGTCATACCATTCTGCTGCTGCCAACCTTTCTGCTGCTGCAGAAATATTAATTTTGCTGCTGTTTTGCTGTCAAAGTGCTGCCATATCATGGAAGAGGCATCCAAGGAGGCATCTAGGGCAGAATATCCCTTTAGGCATGTGTTAGATCAGTTTTATATTTGGAAAATCGAAATTTATTAAGGAAGCAAAGTCATTTTTCTGTTGGGAAGTCCTAGCACCATTTTTCTGCCTTCCTAGAGCAGCAGTGGTTGGGAGCAACATAGAGGCAACTCTCTAGCTTGGTTTGAGGAAAAGGAAGCCTTCCCACTTGGGAATGGCTCTCCTTCTCCCATTTTCTTTCCTTTTCTTGCATTTTCCTTCATAGTTTCTTAGATTTCTGCTGTATTTTCTGTTTTCTGTCATGTTCTTCTTCTCTTCCATGTAATTTCTGAGTTTAAAGATTGATGTAGTTTGGTTCTATGATGTTTTATTTCTGAACAATTTCGATTTTAATGCACTTTCGTTTAATGGAATGGATTTATCCTTGTAATTTCCACCATAAATTAGATTATCTAGATATAGATAGTTTTATTTATGTGGCTTGAATAATTTTCTTGAGCTTCATAACTTAATTGAATGGTTGATCTAAGATTTTAGTCAATTATTTTGGTTAAGTTAGATTGTAATTTCAAAGCTTTTGGATTCAATCATATTTTAGAAAATTGGCCAACATTGAATGGATTGTAATTTAATTGAATTGTTCTTCAATGATTCAAAGATTAATTTGTCTATGAATTAATCGGATTAGACCAACGAAATCAATCTCATTTTCTTGTGTAGTCGGTCATTTGATGAAATGGAAATTGTACTTTAATTCATTTGGACCAATGAGTATTTTCTTGGCCAAAGTTCTATTTTATTTATTGTCCTATGAAGCTTGTTATTTATACATGCATGCGATTGCTATGTATTTGTAATGAGTAGGATAAGAGATAACATGTCATATGCGATTGCGGGGCATTGATGTGATTAGGACTTGATCGGATTATATTTGAGTTATAGATTAGTGAAGATCTTCCTAACTATAATTTTAATATAATTCAGTCTTAGAAGACTTTCTAAGAATTTTAGATTGAAGATTACATAATAGAATTAGCCAAGAATATTCAAAGGAAAGGATGATGATGTACAATTCCATGGAATTTGTGACCAATCCACATCTTTTCTCTGTTTTGTTTTCTATTTAGTTATTTAAATTTCAGTTATTTATATTGTGTTGTTTCAATCACCACCCCCCTTTTTTTGTGTAATTTCTGAAATTTCCTTCATAAGTCTTAATAGCATTTCACTTAGCCTAATTGAATTTTATTTGATACCTCAATCTCTGTGGGACGATACTCTACTTATCACTTTATTACTTGTTGCGACCCAGTATACTTGCTGGAATTTTATATGTGCTATAAATTATACGCACCAAGTTTTTGGCGCCGTTGCCGGGGATTGATGGTTGTCAAATTGATTTTTCTTTTAAGCCAGAGTGATGTTATTTTAGACATTGTCTTTTCTTGCTTTAGTTTTTACAATTTCAAGTGTTTTTAGCTTTTCAAGTGTCTTTATTAGTTTCATTTATTCTTGTTACCTTGCTTATTTGATATATCTCTCATGTTATTTCTCTTTGTTGCATGTGAGGTACTTGATCATTTTCCTTGACAAAGGAAATAAAAAAAATCAAAGAGAAAGTAAGGAAAACAAAGAAGAAGCGACGCTAAGCATACACAGCAAATAAAGTCTAGCTAAGGACTTTAAACCAAGCGCTCTTGGGAGGCAACCCAAGTTTTTCTAATCTTTCTCTTTTTAATTTTGTTGTTGCATTTCTTTCGTAATTTTAATTTTGTTTTAGTTTTTTTTCTGTTGTCCATTTGTTTTTCTCTGTTTTGGCAAAACTTTGAGTCATCTTGCATGAATATTCTGTACTATTTGGCTATGGTTTTTGCCACTTTCTTTACATGTTTTTAAACCTTTATATGTCTTCTAGTTGTACAATTTTATTTGGAGTGATTTGCATCCATTTTGGGGTCGTTCTATGTCGGTAAAGCTGTGTCGCCAGAAATTCTGCACTGCAGAATTTTGCTACTCTGTTTTGTCCAAATTTGATGCTCACTTTTTAAATTTTTGATGGAGTTTTGGTGTGGAATTATGCATGATGAAATAGCTAAAGTGTAGATTGACTTAGCATGAAGAGAATTTAGTCTTATTTCTCTAAGGAATTCAAGTTAAATGGCAATGACGTTGACTTTAATGAATTTGTAGTAATAGTCTTTTAGCTGTGAGGATTTGAGCCTAAGTGAAAAATGCTATTCTCCTTGTTGTGTGTTCTCTATCATGGATTGTCACTCTAGAACTTGTCTTGAATCTTTGATTGAGGCTACATATCTTGTACATACTTGGAAATGATTTAGGCATTTGTTTTTTGTAACCATTGTTTAACCAAATAGCCTTCCATACGTTGTTCCCATTGTATGCCATTTTGTGCCTTATCCATTTTCTTCCTTGCGTTTTTCCACCACTTTTTCTTCGTACAACAATATTTTTTTTCTCTTCCAACTTAAGATGTGAGGAGTATTTTAAATTCTTTTAAGGGATTGATGTGCTGAAAAATCTTGTGAATTTTGGGGTGTTTTGAACTATATTCCTTCTACTTCCTCTCAAGCAAAAGAAAAAGATTGGCCAATCAAGAAGAAAAAGAAAGAAAAATTTTGACTGACGTCATCAAAAAAAAAAGGGAAGAAATAAAAAAAATTTAAAAAAAAAAAGAAAATGATGAAAAAGAGGAGCAGGTAGAACATTGAGACCCAAAATTTATTTATACTCAATATCTTATATATCACTTGTAAATACTCTTCATTTTCTTGAGTTGTTGCCATATTTTGTTTCATTGTTCAATCTTTCCCTTTTGTTTCCCACTATTTTTCCTACCTACATTACAACCTTGTAAAGTCCTTTTGATTCAAGTATGTATTGGATTCAAGTAGTGGAGATTTAGATTATTGACAAGCTTATGGTAGTAAATTTGTGATAGGATGATTTTGAGTGATTCCATCTTAAACACTTGAGAGAGTAGAGGATAAACACCTTGCCCTGTGAGGAGATTATTACTTAAATTCATTCTTATCAAAATAATTGCCATGAAGCTTGCAATTTTTTTTTAAGAAATTTAAGATTTATTTCTCCTAATGTAAATTTTCTAAATTTTAATTATTTCATTGTTGTATATTTTCTACACCTTTTCTTGCTGTGCTTATTGGGATTCTCTGTTGTATTTAATTGATTTTGCCCAGGAGTGCAAAAGGCCTAGTGTGGGGGATTTGATAACATGCTTTTTCCATTTATTTTAGTCCCTATTTTAGTCCTTTTTGCCTCTTTAATTTTGTCAATTCTCTAATTTTATTATGTTTTGGAATTTATTGAGTATAAACTATTTATGGATTGAATGTGTCTCAATTTTATATTTTTTTTGAACTTGAATTGTAAAATGCTTAATTTAATTCCTACAAATTTTAATTTTGGAGAGCAAAGTGTTGACATGGACAAAGATGATGATTTGGATGCTAATGTGGCACTTTTTGGGTGATGTAGATGCTTACTAGGATATGCTGGATGTGGGGCCCACTTGAACTCTTATTCAATGCCATGTAGTCAGAATTTTTGGGCAGAAATGTTACTTTCGTAGGTCAAAAAAAAGCATGGTTGAAATATTAATTTTGCCATGATATTCTGCTGCTGTTCTGCTGCTGTTTGTCACTTTCTGCTGCAGAAATATTAATTCTGCTGCTGCCATACCATTCTGCTGCTGCCAACCTTTCTGCTGCTGCAGAAATATTAATTTTGCTGCTGTTTTGCTGTCAAAGTGCTGCCATATCATGGAAGAGGCATCCAAGGAGGCATCTAGGGCAGAATATCCCTTTAGGCATGTGTTAGATCAGTTTTATATTTGGAAAATCGAAATTTATTAAGGAAGCAAAGTCATTTTTCTATTGGGAAGTCCTAGCACCATTTTTCTGCCTTCCTAGAGCAGCAGTGGTTGGGAGCAACATAGAGGCAACTCTCTAGCTTGGTTTGAGGAAAAGGAAGCCTTCCCACTTGGGAATGGCTCTCCTTCTCCCATTTTCTTTCCTTTTCTTGCATTTTCCTTCATAGTTTCTTAGATTTCTGCTGTATTTTCTGTTTTCTGTCATGTTCTTCTTCTCTTCCATGTAATTTCTGAGTTTAAAGATTGATGTAGTTTGGTTCTATGATGTTTTATTGCTGAACAATTTCGATTTTAATGCACTTTCGTTTAATGGAATGGATTTATCCTTGTAATTTCCACCATAAATTAGATTATCTAGATATAGATAGTTTTATTTATGTGGCTTGAATAATTTTCTTGAGCTTCATAACTTAATTGAATGGTTGATCTAAGATTTTAGTCAATTATTTTGGTTAAGTTAGATTGTAATTTCAAAGCTTTTGGATTCAATCATATTTTAGAAAATTGGCCAACATTGAATGGATTGTAATTTAATTGAATTGTTCTTCAATGATTCAAAGATTAATTTGTCTATGAATTAATCGGATTAGACCAACGAAATCAATCTCATTTTCTTGTGTAGTCGGTCATTTGATGAAATAGAAATTGTACTTTAATTCATTTGGACCAATGAGTATTTTCTTGGCCAAAGTTCTATTTTATTTATTGTCCTATGAAGCTTGTTATTTATACATGCATGCGATTGCTATGTATTTGTAATGAGTATGACAAGAGATAACATGTCATATGTGATTGCGGGGCATTGATGTGATTAGGACTTGATCGGATTATATTTGAGTTATAGATTAGTGAAGATCTTCCTAACTATAATTTTAATATAATTCAGTCTTAGAAGACTTTCTAAGAATTTTAGATTGAAGATTACATAATAGAATTAGCCAAGAATATTCAAAGGAAAGGATGATGATGTACAATTCCATGGAATTTGTGACCAATCCACATCTTTTCTCTGTTTTGTTTTCTATTTAGTTATTTAAATTTCAGTTATTTATATTGTGTTGTTTCAATCACCACCCCCCTTTTTTGTGTAATTTCTGAAATTTCCTTCATAAGTCTTAATAGCATTTCACTTAGCCTAATTGAATTTTATTTGATACCTCAATCTCTGTGGGACGATACTCTACTTATCACTTTATTACTTGTTGCGACCCAGTATACTTGCTGGAATTTTATATGTGCTATAAATTATACGCACCATGGAGCCACTATGACTGCCAAGTCGCCCAGAATTAGATTTTTGACAACTTGCAGTATAATTGTCGTCCCAGGTTATTTCACTCTTAGAGCCTTACTTCTAAATTGTCTAATTGATTGTTCTAATACTAATCTACACTAATTACCTACTGATTATAGCATAATTACCACTAGGGTGATTGCATAATTAAAATATAAAATAGAATTAATAGCAACAAAATAGAACAGAATAGAACATAATAGAATAGAAATACTCATAGAAACAAAATTAAATAGAACACATAGATGCAATTAGTCATGGAATCATTAGAGTTACAACTATCATCATTCTTATCTTCAAATTAATTCTAGTGTTCTCTATCATTAGGTTTCTGACTAATATTTTCAAGAGACTTCCTAGAACTAGATTACACATAAATTAAACCTAACCACATGTAATTTGATTAAACCCAACCTGATCAAGTTAGATAATCGTCTAATCAAGTCGTTTCTAGTCGACTTGCTAAACCAAATAGTAATAACAAGAACCACCTCAGATTATGCTCATATGAACCCAACCAGATTAATACAAGCATAGAAATAGAGATAATAACCAAGAATAGAAATGGAATAGAAGAAACAACAAGAGAAATTTACTAATTAAGCTCCAAGAATTCATGTCACAAACTCTATTCTTCCATGGACTGATTACAAGAGACTTTAGCCTTCCATGGATTAGTGATAGAGTTAGGATTTAGGGGTTGTAGGCTAAGTGTCTTAGGTTAGAAGTCTTATGGGTAGTACTCTTTTTGAGTTAAATCTTATCTCATAGGGTTTATTTCGAGGTTTAAGGTTTTGATCTTGAAGTTGGTCATATGTTGTAAGCAATCTTTGTAAGAGTTGTGGCCAAGTGTCGAGCCTTGTGAAGCTTTATTGTGATTTGTTGTGTTCGACATTTCAATGAGCAAATGACGGTTACTAAGGTTTTTTATTTTGAAATTCTCCTTTACTAAATTTGAATATCTACTTGAACCCTTAAAATGTAATGTTATTATCATAAATTCTATTCAATTATGTTTATATCATTTAAGCCTATTTTAAATTTGGTATTTATTTTCTTAATTCATGTCTTTACAAATTATACTTGTTGTTTAACTCATGGGACAAACACTAGGATTGTTGGCCTCCATTTGTTATGCATGTATGGACTCTTAAAGTATGTGAAATTTAAGTAAAGAGTGGAACCCTATATGATGTGATGCAAGCACAATGTTTCATGTTCCATATGTGATGAAGAGTATGGGTTACATGGCATAGTTACAGTGCCTATTTTATGTACTAACCAATCTTAGTGAGGTCAACAATATCTTTCAAAACTCATTCCTCTTTCTTTCTTTCTTAACTTGTTTTTACACTTATATCTTTCTTTGAAAAATCCTTGGGGGAGAGTTTGTTAGCCCTTAGTGCACCTAAGTTTAAATCCTAGCTAGCAAGGATTATTGGAGTACTAGCCCCATGTGTAGGCCAACACACACGGTTGGGAAAGGTGAAGAAAGATGTGTTGTTGTGTGGATATTTTTCATGAGCAAGGGGCTCATGTTATTCCAGGCTATGAGCCTAATCTAGTTTGGTTATAGGCAATTCGCCTTAACTAGATTGTGACTTATTACCCTATGGGCTTTGTGCCCCTATGTATTTTAGTTTTTATAATTTATATCTTTCGTGCTATTTAATGCTTATTATACTTTTCTTGCTTCACTTGATATTTTCTTTATTAAATTTCTATAGCCCAATCCACTTGATGTTAAAAAATTAATATTTCTTATTATATATGGTTATAAACCTTTTTCATTTTCAAAACTTCTTGTGCCCTGCTTGTCCCATTCCTGATTACTCTTTTTTAGTAGTGTATTTTGAGATTCCATGTATATGGTTGTCTTGTTGTATATGAATGTATGCTTGGATCGAGAGCAAAGCTCTCTTGTTGTATTGAGAAGGTTGATGTATTGAATATCAAATGCCTGTTTGATTTGGGTATTTCTTATTTTTATTTTCATTAAAAATAAAAAATAGGCTTGAAAATGTATTTGGTTGAGTTTAGTGAAAATGTTTTCAATGTTTTCTTGAAAACATTTTTTAAAATAAATATGAAAACACCAAAAAGATACTTTCAATGTTTTACGAAATACATTTCAAGAAATAAAGACTAAAAATGAAAATAGGATACCTTTTCACAAACCAAACAAACCTAAATATTTTCTCTTATTCCCAATGTACAATGTTCCTCTTGTACTTGGTTTGTTTCAATTTTGCAGTTGAGTATAAAGCTAGTGTTTGGTTTAGGCTTACAAGGGCAATCCATCCTTACTCTTCGTGCCCGACCTGTAAGCTATACATTATGGTCTAGTTAAATTATAATTAAGTGATAAGTTATTACTCATATGCTTTTATTATACTAGCGATGCATTAAGTAAAATTATATAATTCTGCGCACATTTTAAATTCT
This sequence comes from Biancaea sappan, assembly GCA_037074585.1. Classification (NCBI taxonomy): domain Eukaryota; kingdom Viridiplantae; phylum Streptophyta; class Magnoliopsida; order Fabales; family Fabaceae; genus Biancaea; species Biancaea sappan. Next base: position 31,827,139 of record CM073493.1, read on the forward strand.
TACAAATGTAATAATTTTGTGCTCAAAGAATTGAATTTATTAGCATGGTAAACTCACATGTACACTTTGTTTGTATAATTTAGTCAATTTGGATTGCACGGGTTACATGCTAGTTTTTAATTAAAAAAAAAGGGCCAAAATGTTATATATTTTAGAAAAGTATGTAATTTATCTCTTCAGTTTTAAAAGTTGACAAATATCTTTGTAAATCTTCAATTTGTGCAATATAATCTATTTATTAACTTTTCTGATCTAAAATCATAATATCACTTGTCCATGTAAGTTGAAAAGGGATAAATCAATAAAAAGTTTGTTTGATTTATCCTCACAAATGGAAAACAATAGCTTTTTTGTTGATTTTTTTACATTTATAACTAAAAAGATTCTTAATATCAAGGTTGTCAAGATCTTGATCTAAGTCTTAAAATCTTATGATCTTATGATTCTAAGCAACCAAATCGATCTAGATTCTATATAAAATCTAAATCTGTCAAGATCTTAATAGGATCTCGATTTAAATATTAAGATCTTACATTTCTATCAATTTTATAACATTTTGGATTTTTGTGATTTTTTTGTTTGATGATATATTTATAATTTATTAGGTCAATTGGGACCTAAAAAAATCATTAAACTAACTTAAATCTCTACTAATATTACACAATTACAGTTTTATCACTCATAATTTGTTCAATTTTTAACTTAATTTAGTGATGGCTGATAATGAGATATTATAATATTGTAAGTTTTCAACAATAAAGTGTTTATTAAGTGAGAAAATAGTAGTTTTTAGAGAAATTGAAAGTAGGGCCTGCTCTCAATTTTTTTTTTCTGTTACTTGAATGTTTTCAAATCTTATATAACAATGTTTCTTGGTAGTGTTGCAAAGTGTCTTCTCCATTATTATGTTTTGGGTCTTGTTTTTTCAAATTGTACATTGATTGATTATTTTTAGTACTATAATATTATGTTTATTTGTGGTTTCTATATACATAGTATATTTTTTAATTATTATATTTATTTTTTAATTATTATATTTATTTAAAGGTGAGATATTTTGATACTCAATTCGATCTATTTCGTCTTTTGACCGATTTTAAGTAAGATTTCAATCTTAACAACCTTGCTTAAGATGATGTATTAAATATATTTTTTTGTTTATTTTTGGCTAGTTTAGCCTTTCCCAAAGTACAAAAATAAGTGACATAAGAGTGTTTAGATAAAAAAATATTAATATAAGATATGCTTCACAAAATTTAAAAAAAAAATAAAGAGATCTATTTGTCATTTTTTTAAAAAATTGATAGATTAAATATAGAACAAGCAAAGCGAGCTTTGGCACGTGGGCCTGGACCACCAAAAGTGGGCCCATTTTAAAATAGGTCGGCTCGTTTAACAATGAGCCAAACTGGGTTGGGTCGCAGGCAATTTGTGGCCCAGCCCACAATTTTTTTTTTAAGTTTAAGTTTTTTTTAAGCTGTTAATTTTTTTCACTTTGTTCAGACCATCACTAGTTCAGCCCAGCTACTGGCCTATGTCTCGAAGCCAACACTCAACTGCCACAAATCACTACTTGTAATATCCCAAGAATTTTTATGAATATTTAAAATCTATTTGAAGTTTATTGAAAAATTTAATTACATGAAAAATGTTCTTTTTGAATTAGTGAAGGAAATTTAGGAATAGAAATTTCAAAATTTTAATTTGGGAAATTTTTACGAATTCTCAAGGACTAATGTGAAAAGAAAAGAAAGTATAGAGGACTTTTGGGAAATGACCAAATAGGAACCTGAGAGGAAGAATAAAGCTTATGAGAATGAATTATGAGTCCGGTATTGAAAAGATGATGGATTCGATATTTAGGAAATTTTTGTACATTCTCAAGGACCTAAGTGAACAAATCTTATAAGCTAAGGTGGCTATGCGCAATTTTATCGAAAAAGAAATTGGTGGGGCCCACACGTACAATTATTAGACACATCTTCCTCTCTTCCTTCTTTCCTCCCCGAGGCTCTCCATCTTCTTCTTCATCCACCATTCTTCCATCTCCTTCAATCCCTTCTCTAATTTTCTTCCGGTGATTTTGTATTTTCTAACCATACTTCCGATTCTTAGGAGTTCTAGAGGCAAAGAGGTAAGTTTTATCTACTCTATTTCTCTTTTTCTCCATTTTCAGACCTATGGAAGAAAATTAAGATTTTGAGTTTTAATTGATGAATTTAAGTGTGGATGTTAATCTAAAACATTCATAGATGGTTTATGATATTATTAGAACAAGAAATTTGGAGAAAACTAGGAGAAATTCGTAGAATTTGGATATTTGAAAAAAAAAAGTTAGTGTTCTTGATGAAAATTTGAGATTTGAGCTTGGATTGTTGCTAAAAATTAGGGGTTTTAGTATTAAAACACTCATTAGACATTGAGAAACAAAACCCATGGAAGAAATCAAAAGAAATGTTGTTTTAGATATGATTTTAGAATTTTTGGATCCAGAAATTACTGTTCATCGGGAAAATTTTTCCAGATTTTCTCGGCTACTGTAGCGTTGACTTGGTCAACGTTACTCTAGCGTTAACTCGGTCAACGTTACTGTAGCTGCATTGACCGTTGACCGTTACTGTAGCATCAGTTTTTTTTTTTAAATATCGTTGAAAAGCTCTTTGAGTCTAGTTTCCAATGGTATAAGTTTCATCTGGATATTCATTACCAGTTAGGAGTTATGATTTGAGAAGTAAGTGAAGGTCGGGAATAGTGGTAGGAAATTTCTCTTTTTCGTAACCCTGATGGTTTTTATCTGGTTACAATAGGAATGGTCAAAGCGCAAGGTGGGAGTGCCGAGTGCGTGAAATCCAGGTGAGTGGGATTTATACTTCCTATGACTAAATCTTTTCTTTAAAGTTCTTGGCATCATAGTGAGAGCATGTAGTGTATCTTAGTGTGAAGGCAGTGATGGTTAACTTATATATTGATATTCATTATGAATTGAGATTTTCTTGCATAAGTTACATTCATGTGCACTTTCTAGAAATAAAGAATTGTGTTCTCGAATAGATTGATATGGATATATCTATACATAAACACCATTATATGAATGTTGCGTGAAGAAGATACAAATACCATTGTGAGGACTTGTAAATACAAATGAGCTTCTATGTTTAAGATGTGATTTAAAAGATAAATTCTGTGAACAGTGAATGATTGTATACACCTTGATGAAATTGTGATTAAGTATGGAAAGTAGTATGAGTTATGTTGTGATGAAACTTGTAAATGATTATGAGTTATTTATGATTGTGATTGTGTATGTAATCGGAATGAATGGAAAGGCATGGTGGTGCACCCCATGGAGAAATCTACATGAAGCTATAAGGGTGGAGAATATACATGGAGCGATAAGGGTGGATGCGGCGGGGGCCGTGGGTAACGATCCAGAGGTATCCTGGACGACTCGGTTGATACGGGAAATATGTGAAATTGATTTCACTGTTTGCTGTTGTGAATTATTTGAATTATATTATATTATATTATGATCGATTACATATGATTGCTGCATATTATCATTATGATGCATGATATTTTTTTTTTGTCATAGTGTTGTGTTGTCTACTCACTGGGCACGTGGTTTGCTCATACCCCTCTTATTAACATTTTTTTCAGAGTTGACAGCTGAAGGTAAATATCTGTACAAGGAATTATGGATCCTTAGCCCATGATTACCTTTTCATTTGTTCAGGATAAAGGTATAATAGTTAAGTCTTATTCTAAGTTGTATAAATCTAGAAATCTCTGTAATCGGGTAGGTTCATTCAGTGATGTAATGTGAATGATTGTAGTGTGTATAGGGAACTCGGTTTGGTTGCATGAAAAAGAATGGTATGATGCTTAAGAGAAAGATAGGCTTACGGAGGTGAAATGAAATTCACTTTCCGTGCCGGTCACATGTTCAGATTTTGGGACGTGACAAGTTGGTATCAGAGGTTTGGGATTAGGTCTCCTACCGATTACAGAGTAAGGTAACCTTAGTGGGATCTCCTCTATCGCAGTGAACCCGGGCACAACTATAGAGAGACGACTCCACTGAAGGTCCTGTAGGATGTTTTCATTTCCTTTCCCTCCGAGACTTGTCTTTTCTTATGAATTATGTTTTTAGTTTTAGTTTTACACAAATATGGCTATACTTTAGAACTCGGTAAAAGAAAGGTTATTATTTGTTTTGATTCCGTTGTTGTTGGATCAAATTGTATGTATGGGGCTTTATATGTTGAATTCATGATTGATTTTGTGTGACTGATTTCCTTTATCTTTCTTAATTTTATTATTACTATTTTTGGAGTACCATCCCATAAAAGAAACCACTGGCATTAAAAGCAGAAGGATTACATTGCAAAAAGAAAAAAGAAAATTACTCATGCATGAGTAATCTAAAGGCGAGATGGTCTCGGATTAGGAAGGTTGTATTGTATCATCACCCCTCGACCATTCCTTGGAGCGAGAGATAGAGCAATGTCGCGGAGGGTAGTGTAAATCCCATTCATACAACCAACACTTCTTTGTTGTTGATTGCAGAAGCACTGGGTAGACCAATAGAAGAACCTGTCTATTCTTGAAGTCATTGCCGCATTATTGCGTTTAGTTAACTTCTCCATGTCCTCTATCATCTTTTTCAGATTTTTCACCTCCTGCTCTAGACAGGTGATTTTGTCCTCCGAGGTATGGCCCGTGCTAGTCTCCTCAGCTTCCTCGTTCTTCTTCATTTTCTTCTCCTTCTGCTTCTCTTGAGACCCCTCAAAAGGTCTTTTACCCTTGTCTTTGCCCAGACTTAAGTTTAAGTCGAGCTCTTCTTCCTTGGCCTCCACTGTGAGATCAATGTACTTCCTTGTGGCCATGATTTTGAAAATTTAGAAATTTATGTAGGAGTATGAGAAGAGAGGAATGCTGGGAAGTTGTAGGCTCAGAGATGATTACTCTTTGTAATGTGGTAACTGAGAACGCTGGGGCAGTTCTTATAGAGGAAAAATTAGAACTTAGAGACAAAGAAGATATCTCTTTGCCGCACCCTACACGCTTAACCTATGGATTTCTGCAAGCTGGAAGCTAGAAGTCTAGGGTAGGCATGCACACCAACAGCGCATCGCATTAATGCCAAAACCACGAAAGTCAATATTTGGTGGATTTGCGGCCGATTTATACTTGAGTTTTCCATTTCTCTTGTTGACATTTTCTGAAATTCAAAGAAGTTGATAATGTAGCCATTACAGAGTGTCTTGGATGCTTTTGCGATGAACTAAAATGTATTTCTCTGCTTTATTGTGCTGTTCTTGAAAGCCTTCAGTTGAGTATAATATACAAGATTGATTGAATCATACTGTGATTATATATATCTAAAAACATATGATATGTATACTATTTATGCATAGTGAGTGAAGGCTATTTGTTATGGCCAGGAATAATATGTAATAATCTCACATACATTCAGAGAATGAGAAGTCAGAAATTTAAAAGGACTTGAATAGATGAAAATATATAGATAATGATGTATCTCTATGTTTATACATATATACATATATGCTCGTAGAGGCAAGTGAGAGGTAAAAAAATTTTCTCACTTTATGGAACGCTTAATGTGTAGATGTGAGAAGTTTTTATTTTAATATGTATGTTTGAAAATGTGTAAGCCTAGGGCAAAGCCACGGATTAGAAACCTAGATAAGGCTAGTATGAAGCTACCAGTTCATGGAGTAATATCTCGATTTAGAATTATTGGATAAGACAAATACAGAGTTAAAAAGTCATAAATTGAAGCAGCGATTAGTTGAATAATTTGAGCAAGAGTCAAAAGTTAGCCGAAATTTTTTAGGAAATCTTTTGTATTAGATTATATTTTATTATTTTCTGGCATGCTTATCAGAGACTGTTGGCATTGCGACGGATAAGGTCTGTAGGCCATCTTTAGAGTATGATGTAAAGGTTTTTGTAGCCCTAAATTTCGTCTATATATAATGGATGCCCCATTACACTGCTCACTACACTAAGAGTTTATCACTTATAAGCTTTCTAGCATCAAACTTCTCTTTCCGTACAACCTTTATAGCTCAGAAAAATATGGCCGGCAATAAATATTTCAATTTAAACTTTGAGGCTGGCAAGGTAGAGCTGGATCTAAATCTTAGCCTAGAGAATTATAAGAATAAGAGATCCATGGAAGAGTCACCAGAGGCTAAGAAAAGAAAAAGGGATGTATAGAGCTAGAGGATGCTAGCACAGCAACATCTTCTAATAATGAGCTTACGCTTATGAGACAAAAGATGGAGGACTTGGAAAGATTGATAAACCGCCACTTTGAGGACCATGGGAGATTGATAAATCGTCTCTTTACAGAACAAGAGAAGCTTTTGAATTGTCATTTTAGGGAATTGGCGAATAGAGTTGATAGACATTTGATGTTTGCAACTCAAAATTTTCGTGACCAACAAGCGAGATGTATTGACTGTATGAATGGAGTGACTTCTGCACTTCACCAAATTTCTCAGACGTTTCCTCCAGAAACTCTTTCTAGGCTGCAACGATTAGCTTCCTCCTTAAGGTCTGAAGCACCTTCCTCTTCTAGACTTGGAGCATCTTCTACATCTCAAAAGTCTCTTCGTCCTTAATTTATTATTTCTTTTGTTTGTACCTAAAGCTGATGTTTGATCTAAGGTTTACGTATTAAAATTATCTGTTTTGTAATTCGAGTTAAGCTTGTTGCCTGTAGCTTATGTAATAGAAATAAAATTTAAGTTTTTGAATATTCTTTTGTTGAGGTGATTCTTTTATTGAAGGAACTTGAGAAATGAAAAAAAAATGGACTTGTTATATTTTGTACTTGATTGTGAAAATTCCAAAAGAAAGAATGAGATATAGACAAAATATCTGCATTTGTTTCAATCTTGAGTTATGAATTCGGAGGACCGAATTCTATTAAGGGGGAAGAATGTAATATCCCAAGAATTTTTATGAATATTTAAAATCTATTTGAAGTTTATTGAAAATTTTAATTACATGAAAAATGTTCTTTTTGAATTAGTGAAGGAAATTTGGGAATAGAAATTTCAAAATTTTAATTTGGGAAATTTTTACAAATTCTCAAGGACTAATGTGAAAAGAAAAGAAAGTATAGAGGACTTTTGGGAAATGACCAAATAGGAACCTGAGAGGAAGAATAAAACTTATGAGAATGAATTATGAGTCCGGTACCGAAAAGATGATGGATTCGATATTTAGGAAATTTTTGTACATTCTCAAGGACCTAAGTGAACAAATCTTATAAGCTAAGGTGGCTATGCGCAATTTTATCGAAAAAGAAATTGGTGAGGCCCACACGTACAATTATTAGACACATCTTCCTCTCTTCCTTCTTTCCTCCCCGAGGCTCTCCATCTTCTTCTTCATCTACCATTCTTCCATCTCTTTCAATCCCTTCTCTAATTTTCTTCCGGTGATTTTGTATTTTCTAACCATACTTCCGATTCTTAGGAGTTCAAGAGGTAAAGAGGTAAGTTTTATCTACTATATTTCTCTTTTTCTCCATTTTCGGACCTATGGAAGAAAATTAAGATTTTGAGTTTTAATTGATGAATTTAAGTGTGGATGTTAATCTAAAACATTCCTAGGTGGTTTATGATGTTATTAGAACAAGAAATTTGGAGAAAACTAGGAGAAATTCATAGAATTTGGATATTTGAAAAAAAAAAAGTTAGTGTTCTTGATGAAAATTTGAAATTTGAGCTTGGATTGTTGCTAAAAATTGGGGGTTTTAGTGTTAAAACACTTATTAGACATTGAGAAACAAAACCCATGGAAGAAATCAAAAGAAATGTTGTTTTAGATATGATTTTAGAATTTTTGGATGAAGAACATGAAGAACATCTGAAAATTTTCCCCAGAAATTACTGTTCATCGAGAAAATTTTTCTAGATTTTCTCGGCTACTGTAGCGTTGACTTGGTCAACGTTACTCTAGCGTTGACTCGGTCAACGTTACTGTAGCTGCATTGACCGTTACTGTAGCATCAGTTTTTTTTTAAATATCGTTGAAAAGCTCTTTGAATCTAGTTTCCAATGGTATAAGTTTCATCTGGATATTCATTACCAGTTAGGAGTTATGATTTGAGAAGTAAGTGAAGGTCGGGAATAGTGGTAGGAAATTTCTCTTTTTCGTAACCCTGATGGTTTTTATCTGGTTACAATAGGAATGGTCAAAGCGCAAGGTGGGAGTGCCAAGAGCATGAAATCCAGGTGAGTGGGATTTATACTTCCTATGACTAAATCTTTTCTTTAAAGTTCTTGGCATCATAGTGAGAGCATGTAGTGTATCTTAGTGTGAAGGCAGTGATGGTTAACTTATATATTAATATTCATTATGAATTGAGATTTTCTTGCATAAGTTACATTCATGCGCACTTTCTAGAATTAAAGAATTGTGTTCTCGAATAGATTGATATGGATATATCTATACATAAACACCATTATATGAATGTTGCGTGAAGAAGACACGAATACCATTGTGAGGACTTGTAAATACAAATGAGCTTCTATGTTTAAGATGTGATTTAAAAGATAAATTCTGTGAACAGTGAATGATTGTATACACCTTGATGAAATTGTGATTAAGTATGGAAAGTAGTATGAGTTATGTTGTGATGAAACTTGTAAATGATTATGAGTTATTTATGATTGTGATTGTGTATGTAATCGGAATGAATGGAAAGGCATGGTGGTGCACCCCATGGAGAAATCTACATGATGATAGAAATGGCTAGCACCCAAGAGGGGGTGTGAATTGGGTTTTAAAAAAAAATTGCGAAGACTTGATGGAAGTTTAAGAAGTTTTAAAAACAATGCCAAGCTTTTTATGAAAGTAAAATAAGTATGATCAAGATGAATAAATATAGAGTACAATTAATCAAAAACAATTAAAGAGATGAATGAATATAAAATGCAAGAAAGTAAAGAACATATAAATAATTAAAGAGCAAGGGAAGAGAAAATCAAACAGCGAGATTTATACTGGTTCGGCTTAAACCAAGCCTACATCCAGTCCTCAAGATAACTTCTTGAGTGTTTCACTATAGACCACAAGTTTATGCAATTGGACACTTGTAAGCCACTACAACATACAGATCTTTTCTTCCTCAAGGGTGTCTCTCCCCCTTACAATGTGTTTTCTCTCAAACACTAGCTCAAGGAACCAATCATTGAGCAACTAAATTTGAAGGCTTAAGGAAAATAATGGTGGACACTCTCAAAGTGTAGATAATGCAAAAATTAAGCTCAGAATATTTCTCTAGCAATTTAGAGAGAATGAAACTCAAGATAATATGAGAAATGAACAATTGAAGCTTGATTCAAATGGTGTTGTGAAGTCCCCTTTATATAGTGAAACCTTGCTGCTACAGTGACTGCTTTAGTCAAAATTGCTACAGTAAGCTTCATCATCATTTTTCAACCTTTCTACAACAACCAAAAAACTTTGTCATACTTTTTCAACAATCAAAATTCTTTTTCAAAAGTGCTACAGTAAAAGATATTCTTTTTCAAATTATATTACAACACCCAATAAACTTTATCATACTTTTTCAACAATCAAATTTCTTTTTTAAAAGTGCTACAGTAAAAGATATTCTTTTTCAAATTATATTACAACACCCAATAAACTTTATCATACTTTTTCAACAATCAAATTTCTTTTTCAAAAGTGCTACAGTAAAATATATTCTTTTTCAAATTATATTACAACACCCAATAAACTTTATCATACTTTTTCAACAATCAAATTTCTTTTTCAAAAGTGCTACAGTAAAAGATATTCTTTTTCAAATTACATTACAACATCCAATAAACTTTATCAAAAATCAATTTATATTACTATATATAAATATATAAAGCATTAAATATATTTGGGCCAAGAAAAATTGAATCATGCATTTGGGCCAATAAGATTAAATCATACATTTGGGCCAAGAAAATTAAATCATACTATTTGGGCTAAGAAAGATTAAATCATACATTGGGCCAAGAAGATTAAATCATACATTGGGCCAAGAAGATTAAATCATACTATAATTCTCACATATTTGTCATCATCAAAACTTATAGCATAATACATTAGGGCTAACAATCTCCCCCTTTTTTATGATGACAAATTACCAAAGAAAAATATGTTACAATGTAATAATCATTATACAATATACACAAATTTTTCTTTCCATATCCTTCTCCCCCTATTTGACATCAACAAAAAGGTATAAGGAAGGCAATATATAAAGGCTAAAGCATATTCCTTCTTTAAGCAAGAATATCATATGACGTCATGGGGTAAAATTTCATCAAAACTTATCATTGATATGCCAAAAATATATAATTAAGGAAAACATTGCATCTCAGATAAAGTGACCTTAAAGATATAGAGGATTTAATTATAGGTTAGGCTCCCCCTCAATCAATGCATATTAAACAAATGTAATTTTCAAGATGTATTCATATATGTATCTTGAGGATGAGCACCTGCAAAAATTTTGACAACCACTCCGATGCTTAAGTTAGTAATGTAAATCAAAGATTAAAGGAAAGATTTAAAAATTATGCAATAAAAAAATAATTTTTAAAGTTCATTTGGATTTGCCATCCCAAGTTCTCTCCTAATAAAGTTGAATCTATCTTCAGCAAAAGGCTTCGTGAAAATGTCAGCTAACTGAAAATCCGTTTGCACAAATTCAAGAGAGACATCTTTCTTTTGAACATGATCTCTTATAAAATGATGTCTTATTTCAATATGTTTGGTTCTTGAGTGCATGACAGGATTTTTAGATAAGCATATGGCACTTGTGTTATCACATCTAATGGGTATGTTTTTAAGAAATACACCAAGATCCTCTAGTTGTTGTTTCATCCACAAGATTTGGGCACAACAACTCCCAGCTGAAATGTATTCAGCTTCAGCTGTGGATAAAGCAACACTGTTTTGCTTTTTACTAAACCAAGAGACAAGAGAACTACCAAAGAATTGGCAAGTTCCACTTGTACTTTTTCTGTCTGTTTTGCTACCCGCAAAATCCGCATCAGAGTAGCCAATTAAAAAATTAGAGGATCCTTTAGGATACCATAAACCCATTTGAGATGTGCCAACCAAGTATCTAAAAATTCTTTTCACAGCCTTAAAATGAGATTCCTTGGGGTTAGTTTGAAATCGTGCACACATGCATACACTAAACATAATATCGGGTCTACTAGCGGTTAAGTACAGTAGAGAGCCAATCATACCTCTATATTTTGTCACATCAAATGGTTGACCTCTTTCATCCTTGTCCAAGTTTGTTGAGGTACTCATGGGAGTAGCAATTGGTTTTGCATTCTCCATGTCAAACTTTTTGAGCAACTCTTTTGCATACTTGGTTTGGCTAACAAATATTCCATTATCCATTTGTTTGATTTGGAGCCCAAGGAAGAAGTTGAGTTCTCCCATCATTGACATTTCAAACTCACCTTGCATGATCTTAGCAAACTCTTTACACAAACTTTCATTAGTAGCACCAAATATTATATCGTCAACATATATTTGCACTATAATTAAATCATGCTTTTTATTTTTGAAGAACAAGGTTGTATCAACCTTTCCTCTTGAAAATCCATTATTTAAAAGAAATGAACTCAATCTCTCATACCAAGCTCTAGGAGCTTGTTTGAGACCATATAAAGCCTTTTTCAATTTAAAAACATCATTTGGCTTATCATGATTTTCAAAACCGGGAGGTTGTTCAACATAAACTTCCTCCATGATATAGCCATTTAGAAAGGCACTTTTCACATCCATTTGAAATAGTTTAAAATCATTTATGCATGCAAATGCTAATAACATTCTAATAGCTTCAAGTCTAGCTACGGGTGCAAAAGTTTCATCATAATCAATGCCTTCTTCTTGGTTGTAACCTTTTGCGACAAGTCTAGCCTTATTTCTAACCACTATTCCATTTTCATCAAGTTTGTTTCTAAAAACCCATTTTGTGTCAATTATTGGATGATCATTGGGTCTAGGAACTAATTCCCAAACTTGGTTTCTTTCAAATTGATTTAGTTCTTCTTGCATAGCTAAGATCCAATGTTCATCTATAATTGCATCATCAATATTTTTTGGTTCAACTTGAGAAAGGAAGGCTAAGTGGTTACAAACATTCCTAAGAGAATTTCGTGTTATTACCTTTTGAGAGGCATCTCCAATGATGAGCTCCTTAGGATGACTTTTTGCATACCTCCAATCCTTTGGAAGATCATCATTGTTTCTTGTTGGTTCCTCTTGTGGTTTCTCTTCTTCTTGTTGCTTTTCTTTTTCTTGAGGCTTCTCCTCTTCTTGTGGCAATTTAGCACCCTCATCATGATCATCATCATTTTTTGGTATTATTTCTTGCTTCTTCCTCATTTCATCATCTAATGAAAGGTCTTTGAAGTAATCTAACACTTCATGTTGATCATCACAATCTTTAAGGGAATTGTTAGATTCATCAAAAACAACATGCATAGATTCTTCAACAAGTAAAGTTCTTTTGTTATAGACTCTATATGCTTTACTAGTACTAGAATATCCAAGAAAAATGGCTTCATCGGCTTTGGCATCAAATTTTCCCAAATTATCTTTTCCATTGTTTAAAACAAAGCATTTGCAACCAAACACATGGAGATGAGAAATGTTGGGCTTTCTTCCTCTATATAGCTCATATGGGGTTTTATTAAAATTGGCATTATCAAGGCTCTATTCATTACATAACAAGCAGTATTAACTGCATCCGCCCAAAAATATTGAGGAAGTTTCCCTTCATTAAGCATAGCTCTAGCCATCTCCTCTAGAGTTCTATTTTTCCTCTCAACAACACCATTTTGTTGAGGAGTTCTAGGAGATGAGAAGGTATGCTCAATGCCATTTTCATCACAGAATTCCATAAAGTCATGATTATCAAATTCTCCACCATGATCACTCCTAATCCTCACAATGGTCAAGCTTTGCTCTTTTTGAATAAACTTTGCAAGTTTTAGAAAAGATTTAAAAGCTTGATCTTTATGAGCTAGAAAGAGAGTCCATGTGTACCTTGAGTAGTCATCTACAACAACTAGTACATAGGAGTTACCTCCAAGGCTTTTTGTCCTAGATGGTCCTACAAGGTCTATATGAAGTAATTGCAAAGGCTTAGTTGTAGAAACAATATCCTTAGTCTTGAAAGAGCTTTTAACTTGCTTTGCCATTTGACAAGTACCGCAAAGCTTATCTTTTTCAAAATTAATTTTGGGTAAGCCAATTACAAGTTCTTTCTTGACTAGTTTATCCAAAAGATTCATACTAGCATGAGCTAGTCTTCTATGCCATAACCAACTTTCATTACTAACACTAATTAAACATGTAGAGTCTATAGAAGGATCTTCATCGAGATTTATAACGTAAACATTATTGATCCTTTGACCGACAATCTTAACTTGCTTATCATTAATATTTTCAACTATGCAACGATTTGAATCAAAAATCACTCTATTGCCTTTGTCACATAGTTGACTAATGCTAAGCAAATTATGATTGAGGCCTTCAACAAATAAGACATTTTCAATAGAAGTTGAGAAATTTTTACCCACTTTACCTATTCCCTTGATTAGACCTTTGTTATTTCCTCCAAAGGTCACTTTGCCTCCTCTTGGTGTCAAAGAGAGAAATTTTGATTGGTCGCCGGTCATGTGCTTTGAGCAACCACTATCTAAGTACCATTTTTCACTCTTTGTCTTGAGGCACACCTAACTCACAAAATCAAGTTTTCTTTTTAGGTACCCAAATTTGTTTGGGTCCTTCTTTGTTAGTTGTTCCCTTGGGAACCCATTTCATTTTATTTTCATAGGAAATATTCTTTCTATACCAACAAGAATAGGAATTATGTCCTTTTAAACCACAATAAAAACAAGTAGTGAAGGGACTACTTGACATAGTTGCATGAACAAAGAAATTCTTGTAGTATTTTTGACTAGCTTTGGGCTTATATCCTAAGCCGGCTTTGTCAAATACACATCTTTGTTTTCCAAGCAATATGTTCAAATTGTCTCTTCCTAGTGTAAATTTTGCAAGGGTATTTTTTAAATCTTTATTTTCCCTTTCTAATTCAATGCATTCACAACAAGGACAATTTTCTTTTGGAGAGATAATCAATTCTTTTAAGCTTGCATTTTCTTCTTGCAAAATTTTGTTTTGATCTTCAAAAACAAGGCTTTCCTTTTTAAATGCAATAAGATCATCTTTCAATTTTGAAATTTCATCCTCAAGTAAGGAAATTTTTTGCTTTGAAAAACTTTTAGCAAGCTTTAAAGATTCATTGTGTAGTTCTTCAAAAGCATCTTGTAATTCATCAAAAGAGTGTAAAGGTTCAAGAATGTTTACCTCTTCATCTTTTCTTGCCATAAGGCAAAGGTTGGCTTCTTCATTTTCTTCTTCATCGGATTCACTTTCTCCCCATACAGAAGAAATATATGCTTTCTTTTTCACTTTGTCATAGCTTTTCTTTCCTTCTTGCTTCTTGATGAATTGTGGACAATCCCATTTGATGTGTCCAACCTTTTTGCATTCATAACAAGTGGGACCTTCCTTGTTGCTATCTTGGTCTCTTCGCCATCTTCTTGTATTCTTCCTTTTTAGGAATTTACTAAATTTTTTGACCAAGAGACCAATGTCTTCATCATTGATTTCAAGTTCCTCTTCTCCCTCATCACTATCGATTTCCACCCTCTTGGAAGAAGATGATTTAAGGGAGAGAGTCTTCTTTTTCTTGGTTTCTTCCTCTTGCCTCATCTCTATTATTTTGGACTCATAGTTTTGGAGGTTCCCAAACAAGGCTGTGAGGGAATTCATTGACTCTCCTCTTACTTCCATAATTGCAGTCCTCTTTGCCTCCCACTCCGGGGTAAGACATCTTAGAATCTTGGTGGTTTGTGATTTTTCTGAATAAGAAACACCAAGAGCTTTCAAATGGTTAGTAATATGAGTGAACTTAATTGCATTTCACTAATACTCTCATCACTTTTCATTTTGAAATTTTCATATTCATTGGTGAGAGTACTTATTTTTGACTCTTTGACTCCAAGAGTTCCTTCATGTGCAATTTCTAAAGTATCCCACATTTCTTTAGCACTTGCACAGCTAGAAACTCTAAAATATTCATCTTGGTTTAAAGCACTAACTATGATCATTTTTGCTTTGGCATTAAGATGGACAAGTTTCTTTGCGGTATCATTCCATTCACTTTTGGGTTTTGGAATAACATTCCCTTCAACCTCCTTAGTAGGAGTATAAGGACCTTTTTCCACAACATCCCAAAGATCAAGGTCTACCGCATCGAAAAACATTCTCATCTTAGACTTCCAATAAGTGTAATGGTTTCCATTAAAACCAGGGGGTTTTGTAAAGGAACTTCCTTCAGGTAAAACACAATCACCAAAGCCAGCCATATTTCAACTCTTAGACGATTAAGTCTTTGATCAAGAGCCCAAGCTCTGATACCAATTGATAGAAATGGCTAGCACCCAAGAGGGGGGTGAATTGGGTTTTAAAAAAAAATTGCGAAGACTTGATGGAAGTTTAAGAAGTTTTAAAAACAATGCCAAGCTTTTTATGAAAGTCCCCAAGAAGTTTTAAAAACAATGCCAAACAATGCCAGGGAAGAGAAAATCAAACAGCGAGATTTATACTGGTTCGGCTTAAACCAAGCCTACATCCAGTCCTCAAGATAACTTCTTGAGTGTTTCACTATAGACCACAAGTTTATGCAATTAGGCACTTGTAAGCCACTACAACATAGAGATCTTTTCTTCCTCAAGGGTGTCTCTCCCCCTTACAATGTGTTTTCTCTCAAACACTAACTCAAGGAACCAATCCTTGAGCAACTAAATTTGAAGGCTTAAGGAAAATAATGGTGGACACTCTCAAAGTGTAGATAACGCAAAAATTAAGCTCAGAATATTTCTCTAGCAATTTAGAGAGAATGAAACTCAAGATAATATGAGAAATGAACAATTGAAGCTTGATTCAAATGGTGTTGTGAAGTCCCCTTTATATAGTGAAACCTTGCTGCTACAGTGACTGCTTTAGTCAAAATTGCTACAGTAAGCTTCATCATCATTTTTCAACCTTTCTACAACAACCAAAAAACTTTATCATACTTTTTCAACAATCAAAATTCTTTTTCAAAAGTGCTACAGTAAAAGATATTCTTTTTCAAATTATATTACAACACCCAATAAACTTTATCATACTTTTTCAACAATCAAATTTTTTTTTCAAAAGTGCTACAGTAAAAGATATTCTTTTTCAAATTATATTACAACACCCAATAAACTTTATCATACTTTTTCAACAATCAAATTTCTTTTTCAAAAGTGCTACAGTAAAATATATTCTTTTTCAAATTATATTACAACACCCAATAAACTTTATCATACTTTTTCAACAATCAAATTTCTTTTTCAAAAGTGCTACAGTAAAAGATATTCTTTTTCAAATTACATTACAACACCCAATAAACTTTATCAAAAATCAATTTATATTACTATATATAAATATATAAAGCATTAAATATATTTGGGCCAAGAAAAATTGAATCATGCATTTGGGCCAATAAGATTAAATCATACATTTGGGCCAAGAAAATTAAATCATACTATTTGGGCTAAGAAAGATTAAATCATACATTGGGCCAAGAAGATTAAATCATACATTGGGCCAAGAAGATTAAATCATATTATAATTCTCACATATTTGTCATCATCAAAACTTATAGCATAATACATTAGGGCTAACACATGAAGCTATAAGGGTGGAGAATATACATGGAGCGATAAGGGTGGATGCAGCGGGGGCCGCGGGTAACGATCCAGAGGTATCCTGGACGACCCGGTTGGTACGGGAAATGTGTGAAATTGATTTCACTGTTTGCTGTTGTGAATTATTTGAATTATATTATATTATATTATGATCGATTACGTATGATTGCTGCATATTATCATTATGATGCATGATATTTTTTTTGTCATAGTGTTGTGTTATCTGCTCACTGGGCACGTGGTTGCTCATACCCCTCTTATTAACATTTTTTTTTAGAGTTGACAGCTGAAGGTAAATATCTGTACAAGGAATTATGGATCCTTAGCCCATGATTACCTTTTCATTTTTTAAGGATAAAGGTATAATAGTTAAGTCTTATTCTAAGTTGTATAAATCTATAAATCTCTGTAATCGGGTAGGTTCATTCAGTGATGTAATGTGAATGATTGTAGTGTGTATAGAGAACTCGGTTTGGTTGCATGAAAAAGAATGGTATGATGCTTAAGAGAAAGATAGGCTTACGGAGGTGAAATGAAATTCACTTTTCGTGCCGGTCACGTGTTCAGATTTTGGGACGTGACACTACTAAATCTCATTGTCTGCCTGTTTCCCTTCTGATTTTTGAACATTGCTTTTCCCTTCCACCACGTCTGCAAGCCCTTCCGCTGTGTCACTATCTGCCTTTCCCTCTATCTGCTACTGTGACAATTTGAGGTTTCCCACGTCTGCTATGTGTTTTTGGTTCAAGGTCTGTTTCCTTTCAATCTTCCATTCTCAACTTTTCATCTTCGGTGGCTGGTGCGCACAACAGGTCAGTAAGCATAGATGATGATAGATATCATAATCAAGTTGTGTTTTAGTATTTTCTTTTGTACCTTTGTTAATGGAACTTGCTTGGAGGATTGGCTTTAAGAAAGTTTGGTTAGAATTGGATTCTGAAGTGGCTGTGAATGGAACTTTCTTCATTTATACCATCATCTCCATTTGGGGCTGTTAATTTTTTTTTTCTGTTTTAAAATTACATTGATGTTAAACTTAAATAGCAGAAAATATTTTCTTCTAAATTCTACTATACACATTTTTAGTCATATTTTTTTTAGGAAACTAACACTAAATATAATTATAATACCCATAAACTAATTAATGTTTGGGTTGGGTGTTTTGTGAGTCTATGACACAACCTAACACATGAATATGAATTAATTTGTTAATACAATGATAGCGAGTTAGATTGACTTAGTCGAACTTTTGTAGATCTAATCTTGGTATTGATACCTTTACATGACTTAGAGGTATATGCAATTCAATTTCACAATTTGAAATCCATGTTAAACTATGTTAGAAGTTTTTTTTTTTGTAACAGCTTTTAAGACACAACTACCAGGCTCACACACCAATTACAAAGACCAGGAGAAATGAAAAAATCATAATAGATTAATAGTATTCTTTGGTAATTATTTTGTGCTGTTGTTTAAATCGATTCTATTGTAAATTCATGAAATTCGGATTAACATTACTTTGAAGAGTTTACTTATTTAATCCTTTTCAATATTGAAATTAAAATCCCCATTTATTATTATAAGATTACATAGGATAAGAGCAGGACATTTGCTATTTTAGAGAAAATAAATTACGAATTGAAATCCCCATTTTCTCTTTTTGCTGTCTTTAGATTATGAATTCAGATTCTGTTCCTCCACCTCAAAGGGGAACTCAAAGTGCAAATCTTGATTTCGCTACATTTGTTCCTCCTCTATCTAGAAAGAGAACTACATCTAATATGTAGTCTTGTTTTATAAACTTAAGTATGGGTGGGGATGAAAAACCTAGAGCAAAATGTAAGAGATGTGGGTCTGAATATATAACTGGAGGTAACACTCATCGTACTTCAAGTTTGACCTGTCACTTATCTAAGTGTCCACAGTAAACACTTATAGGGATGTTGGTAGCCTACTCATTGATCAAGCGAGCAGACTTCGAAGTAGGAAGATTTCTTAAGTTATGGAGTATGATTCCTTTATTGATTTATTGAGTTATTTGCATCTGGATGCCAAATCAGTTTTTAGGAACACCTGTGCTTTTGATATAGGGAAATTTTATAAGTCTAAGAAGGCAATTTTGAAGAAAAAATTGAGTAGAATTCCTAGTAGGATTTGTCTTACATCTGATGTATGGACTTTTTACACAACTGAAGGGTATATTTGCTTGACTGCACATTATGTTGATAAAAATTAGACATTAAAGAATAAAATTCTAGCTTTTTTTTTACATGCCTCCTTCACATTCAGGGTATAAATTGTCTAGGAAAGTGATAAAACTCTTAAAAGATTAGGGGATTGAAAAAAAAAATTTCCATCTCTTAGACAATGCATCAAGTAATAATAGCATGCAAGAATTATTGAGGGAGAAACTGTGTTTACAAAATTATTTGCTTATGCAATGGTGAATTTTTTCATGTGAGATGTTGGGCCCATACTCTTAATTTGATTTGCCAAGAAGGCCTGCAAATATGTAATGATGCTTTGCACAAAATAAGAGAGAGTATAAAATATGTCAAAGGATAAAATATGTCAAAGGATCTGAAGGATGAAAGAAAAAAATTTGATGAATGTGTGTGAGGAGTTGGTATTGAAGAGAGCTGTTCTTTGCACTTGGATGTAGTAATTAGGTGGAATCCAACTTACTTGATACATGAAAGTGCGATAAGGTATAAGCGTGCGTTTGATATTTTTCAATTAGATGATGAAAATCATAAGCATTGTTCATCAACTAAAGAATGGGATAGAGGGGAGAGGATACATATCTTTTTTAGGCCATTTTTTTAGGTCACCAAATTGATGTCAGGTTCTACTTATCCAACACCTAATTTATAGTTCTTGCAAGTATGGGAAATAGAGAAAATCTTACTTGAAAACACACATAATGATGACGAAGTCATAAGAAGTATGTCTATAAGGATAAAGATGAAATTTGACAAATATTGGAGTGAGTATAGTGTTGTGCTTGCACTTAGAGTAGTTCTTGACCCACGCATCAAGTTTACATTGTTGGAAGGTTGTTATATGAAGATTGATCCTATTACAGCCAACTCAAGAATAGGAAATGTCAAATGTAAATTGTTTGAACTCTTTGATGCATATTCAAGTAGAAACTCTTCAATCAATCAAGCATCTTCTTCCTCAAGTCAAATTCCATCATTATTACCACCATAAAGACATAATGAAGGGGATCATGGTGAAGGATTATTGTCATCTTTAATGGTATGTTATAATTTTTTAATAGCTTATTTTGTTATTTTATTTATACATATTTTAATGTTTTGTGATTTGTGGAATTGTGGATTATTTTTGTTATAAAGGCTTTGCAAGATATGAATTCCCAAATTGTGAGTGAAGCGGGGAAATCTTAATTGAAACTTTATTTGGAGAAACCAAAACTTGATTTTCATCACTTTCCAAATTTAGATGTTCTACAATTTTGAAAGGACCAGAATGTTAGGTTTCCAAATTTATCAAAGACATTGACATATTGAGCATATACCAATAACCACAGTGGCTTTAGAGTCACAATTTAGTATTGGCTAACATGTCCTTAACAAATACGGTAGTTGACTACTTCCAGACAACATGCAAGCTTTAATTTGTACACGCAATTGGAACAAGAATTTATTCCTGAAGGTATTGTTTGAATAGTGTAAATATATATAATTTATACTTTAACTTTTATAATGTATTTTGGTTTATTAATAAAAAAAACATGTGACTACAACTTTAATGGTTGAATCATATCCCATGTTGATAGAAGATGTTGATGAGGAGGATGAAGAATGATGATCAATAAATTAAGGTATTTAATATTTGTTAGTATCTTTTTATTTTTTTTTAAGATTTAACATGTAATATTATAATTACTAATTAATTTGTAATCTAAAATTAATGCTTAGGTGACTTTTTCATTTGGTGGGTGGCAATCAAAGGATGGTGGCACTTGGAGCTTTGAAGACTTGAAGTTTGATTGTTTGAATCTTTTTTTATATTTGTATTATTGTAATTTGTTTAGTCTTTTGATGGGTTACAAATTTTTTCTAAATTGGTCTCTTGTTTCTTGTTTGCCAAACATCCTGATGAATCTTATGTAATTATGTTTATTATGTTTAATGGCTTTGGTAAAATGCTTCCAATGTGCTTGCAAGTTGCAAAATACTGAGTTTGGCCCGTGAATCTTATGTTGATTCTTGCTTGCAGTATGACATTAAGTTATGGTAAATTTGCTTCCTATGAAATACTGCTTGCAATATGACATTTATTTAAATTTTTTTTTATAAAACAGTCCAGCCCGCAAGCTGGTCCGTGAGCTCTTGGACCAATAACGGGCAAACCTGTACTTCAAAGTCTAAACCTATTTTTGGCCAGTCTGTTTTGACAGGGATAATTAAATATCACAACTCACAAATTAATTGTTGATTTAGTCCTTGAAAAATTATAATTCTCTCAATATGGTTATTAGAACATTAAGTATCCCAATTTAATTATTGAAATATTATATTTGTTTAAATTATTTTGACATATATATTTAATTTTTTAAGAACTAAATTAAAATAACTATATCTTTTAAAAATTTAATTAATAATGTTTTTGAATTAAATGTCAAGAATAATATAATAAAGTTAGGCAGCTTAGCATTCTATGCACTAACATCTATATTGGTAACGCTTGAACTGTAAGGCATTTTCCAGAAAACCTGTGGGCTCCAATTCCCATAGCACTAATTATCAAAACTCAGGAACAGAGACCACTCTTAACAAAGGCAAATGTACATATAGCACCAAAATGGTTGATGTTATAAAGTTTATAAAATGCCAAAAACCAATAATATAACATATTTCGTCGTATTCATAATATTAAATTATCATAAATCAAAGTGAAAGCTGGAGAAAGAGACATTTTAACTCCTATTTTAAACTATTTGATGCAAAAGCGTGTGAGGCGCCGCTTGCATGTTTTTTGGTATTTTCACGTTGATTCATTCCTTCTATTCTGCCCCATTGTAAGATAAAAAGAAACATCTTTTTTTTTTTTTCAAATTTTTAAAATTACATTACTCCCTTCTTTAATTTCAAAATATAAAATCTCTTTTCTGTAATTATAAAATACATTATACTTTAGTCTAATTTTATTAATTTTGTACAAAAAATTTGTTACTTTATGTTTGTTAACCATTAGTAATCCAATATTACATATATTTTTTTACTAAAATATTTTCACATATGGTAACATTTTCCTTGCTATTAATATAGAATAAAATGTCACAAGTATTAATTTTTTTATAAAAAAATTTAATACATATTTAGGTTGGTAAATAATATTTTAGTAAGAAATGTGATATTAAATTACCAAATATGAAAATTATTTTAAAATATACAAAATTGAACAAAAAAGTAACAATATAATTTAATAGTATAATGAAAAAGAATATATATTTCAAAAATAAAGTAAATGAAAGTGTAATTTTAAAACTTATAAGGTGGATCCGGAGTCCTTTGGGGCCAATTTCAAAATGAGTGACCTTCAATGTTTAAATGAAAAGGTACAGTTGTGTTTCGGAAAGCTCTTTTTCTGTTATTCCGTCACTTGCTGCTATTTTAGACGCGAAATATAAAAAGACTAAAGCTGTGTTTGAAATATGAAAAAGTTATGTTATGATTTATTTGATTAGTTTATAAATTTGTTAAAAATATTTAATAAATAAAAATATTTTAATAATTTATAATTTATTATGAAATTTTACTTTAAATAATTTATAATTTTTATATTATTTTTTATCTTTATTATTTTATAAAAATTTTTATTATACTCTTTGTTTCATATATGTGCTTCTTTTGTTTTTTCAGTCCTCGTTTATATATATATATATAATATGTTTTTATATATATGATAAAATATAATAAATTTATATATTTTAAATTAATTATATATATAATTAATTTAATTAAAAAATAATAATATGTTTATTTAATTTAAATTAATTTAATTAATCAAATTTTTTGACCTAACGTTAATATGAAAATTAATGACAAAATAAAAATTTTATTGACATGACAATTGAAAATTGTGTAAAAATTAATGATTGGTCATGCTGACATGTTCATAAATGTATATATCAGTTGCCATATAAGATTATTTAAACAGTAAAGTTAACCATACTGACGACAGAGACTAACTTACATAAATAGAAAAATTATAGAAACTATTTCACATCGATATAAAGTGTAAGACTAATTTATAATTTTGGTGAAATTATATGGACTAAAATTATAATTTAACCTAAAATTAATATTAATTTGGATGATGAAGTGAAAAGAAGAAGAAGTAACACTCGCACAATCATTGATTTTGGAGGCAGTTCTTAAAATCAATGAGAAAACAGTTTTGTTCTGGATATGTTTTCTCAATCTTTTACTACTTTACTATTGAAAAGTTTAATTTTATTAAATTTTATTCTTTAAAAATATTTAATAATAAGATGAATTTTTTAAAACAAATAATTCATAAAGGTATAATAAAATCAAACTATCAAATAGTAAATTTGCACCAAAAAATTCAAAAGAAATTAATTAATATACTAAAATCAAATTTTAACAAAAATAAAATTAAAATAAGTCTCACTATTTTGTTTGTCCTGATTTGGCCTGCTAGTCACCACCAAGCTCAATAACAATCCTAAATACTTGATCTGCAATAAAATATCAGTATTAATTCGCGTCAAAAGGGAACTTGAGGATGGGGATTTATATATTTTATTTTTTTAATTTTTTTAAAATTTGATAATAAATCTTTAAATCTTTAAATGTGTGTAATATAAGCTCTCTCTTGATTTCTTTTTTGTCAAAAAGTTCTATCATTATTGGTCCACGCATTAAAAAGAGCTTAACCGAATATATATATATATATATATATATATATGTATATGTATGTATATGATATTTTTCATAATATGGTAATTTTAATAATATATGATAATATATCATTATTCCAGGACTTAATTCCCAAATTTTCCTCTGCGGCTATCCTCGCCTTGCCCCTACCATCATGCCAAATCCCTTATTTCTCTATTGTCGCCCCTGCTGATTCTGAAGTCTTGAGTCTCTCTCGCCCATTACCCCTGTCTTCGTCCTCCACTCCTCCTGCCATCGTCTGCCTCTACAGTCTGCTCTCCCATTTCTCATGCTCTCGTACTATCTTCGTCCTATCTTTCTTCCCACTCTGATCTCCTTCCCTTTCGCCTTCGTTCTTCTTCTATTCCTTTTCTAACATCTCACACTTCTCCAGCACTGAGACTCAAAATCCTTCACCTCACTCGCTTAATCATAAGAGCCACGGAGAAGACGATTCCCCCCCAGATCTCTGTCTGTGGCGTTACTGTCAGAGAAGACGATTCCTGCTCCCTCATATCTCTGTAATGGGTGACGAATAAGAGAAGAGGATCCCTCCCTCAGATGTCTGTCTGTGGCCTTGCCGTCGTCGTTTCTATTCGTGGCCTTCCCATCTCTCAGTCTCTTATTATAGTATATTGCTTCCTTATTTTCTGCTCTATGAATCTCGCTTTCTTCCTTCTGATAGTGTCCGGCAGTAATGTCTTCCCTTGTCCTGAATTTCATTTTTTTAATTTTCAAAAAAAAATTTGGGGTAGAGGGTCCCCGCAAGGAGGCTGGGATCGAAGGTCGGAATTAAATTTTTTTCCTTGGCGAGGATCAGGGACCAGGGCAGAACTACCCCTACCCCGCCTTGTTGCTATATTGAGAAATAATGGCCTTTTAAAATTATTTATTTTATATTTATGAAAAAATTAAGATAATAAAATTTGATATATTTTTCATTTATTTGACATCCGTTTAGTCTGCACAGATAAATAATACAAAAATTTTACACAAAAAAAAAGCAAGATCCAAAAAAAAAGAATCAATCATTAAACTGGTCGATATACCAATTTAAAATTCAATAGTTAGAACGTAATCGAATAAGTGATATATACTTAAAATATATAATTAATCCATATGTTACAGATATTAAAATGTTAAATTATAATATATATATATATATATATAATAGCTTAAATTTTTAAATATTTTTAAAAAATACATATTCATATCCAATAAAAATTCAAAACTTCAAAAAAAAATTAACTAGTTGAACCGATCGATTTTACTGTTTTAAACATTTATCAATTTATTGATCGAAATTGGACTGAAGATCGATTTGTTAATTTTTTTAGTTGAATCGACTAATTCAATCTAATTTTTTATATATTGAAAAAAGTCAACAAAGATACTATAATATTGTACAAAATTAAAAACTTAAAAAAAATTAGTACTAACTTTTAAAACTAAATTTAGAATGTTGTGAATTGATTATTTGTATTTTGACGGTTGAATATTGTTGAATGTGTGTGAGGAAAAAGTTATGGAAGAGAGAGATAACAAGTAATAAGAAGAGTAAGGGACGTAGAGTGATGATTGATGAGTTCACTTCCTGAATCACTGACGATGATAGCATCCATATAAAATACATATATATATATATATATATAACGTTGGAGCAAGTAAAACCGGATATATGCCAGTGAGACACAGTAGAATCAGAATTCAGAAATCAGAATCTGAACGCAACACAACACAATCATCTTTGCTCAAGGCTGCATGATCTGCCATCCACCCAATCTTTCAGGTCGGACTGTATTCTTTTTTTTTTTCGCCTTTTCAAGGTGCCATTCTCACCTGTCTACCTCACTCTCCAATAATAATAACAATAATAATATTAATAATGATAGATTACCTATTTATTTTCGACAAAATTATAAGTACCTCAATTTATTTTTTAAAAAGTCAACTGTTTTCATTTAATTTTTAAAAAATATATTTGTCTTAATTTTTATTTACTTATTAAAGAATAATATAAATTTTGATATTTGTTTATAGTAAATTTTATAATTTAACAACAACAAAAAAATTAAATTGAGATAAGTATAATTTTTTTAGAAATAAACTAAAAAATTTATTTTTTGAAAACTAAATTAAGAGAACTCTAATTTTTTAGTAATTCATTGATTTAGTAAAAAGAAGATTTACTTAAAAATATTCAAATTAAGCTAATCATAAAGAATAAATATATAAAATCATTAAATATACTTTTAATAGGAGATAATTTGAGTACAAATTTTATCATTTTAGTTTTTAATGAGTTCAAGCTAACGCTTTGTATTTTTTTTTAAAAAATATTTTTCCACGTATTATACTTGTATGGAAGAACCGAATAACAGGATTGTATATTTTAGTAGACATGAAGACTCTTATAAAAGTTGCTAAAAATATTATAAATTTTTTAATTTAAATTTAAAAGATTAAGTACCTTAATTTAATTTAAAAAATTGCTTTTATTTTTATTTGATCATTTTATTTTTTTTAAAATAATTTTTAGTAATAAAAATATTTATTATCAATAAATAATACAATTTAATAATAAAATAATAAAATAATAAATATTATTTTTAAAGACTAAATTCACACAATTATAACTTTCAGACACTAACTCAATAATTTACTTTAAAAGAAAAGTAACTATTCAAAGAAAAGGAAGTAGGAGCGAAGAATCAAACTCAGATACTCCTATGCATCAAGAAGTTTTGTGCTGATTCTTATGTTCAGGGAAGGCTATACATAAGCTAAGAGTACTATCAAACTAACTTATATCTCTTCAATAAAATTTACTTTTTGACACATGTACATTATTTATAATTGATCTCATTAATTTATCATTTATAAATCAACTTTAGAGAAGATTTTTTTTCTTTTGAAAAAAAAAAATCTAATTCATTAGTGCACACTAGTATTGTATTATTAAGCATGTAGTGGAAAGCATTGTGGGGTTCTCAATTCCTTCTACCTCACAGTGACCCACCTTGTTCTTACTGGATTAAGTTTTCTCCAATAAAAGAAGGAT
The DNA here is from genome assembly GCA_037074585.1 of Biancaea sappan. Lineage (NCBI taxonomy): Eukaryota > Viridiplantae > Streptophyta > Magnoliopsida > Fabales > Fabaceae > Biancaea > Biancaea sappan. The sequence goes on from CM073493.1 coordinate 31,854,009, forward strand.
TGTTGGTATATTTTAGTGCTTGTATTGAAATAAAGTGTTAGATTCATATAATTTTATTTCTCATTCTAAGATACATATACTAAAATATATTGAAACTTATCAACAGAACTTTCTTATCAAAGGAGAGATCTACTCTCACTTTGCTCCTTTCTTGATCCAACCCCTCACTCTTTTTTTCTTTTTTCAATTTCCTTCATTTCTGGGGAAAGTACACAAGGCTTTGCACTCCATAGACATTGATGAATGATGAATCTGTCCTCTCTCCTTGTTTTTTTTTTGGATGGGGCACTTAGAATGAATTATTTGTCTTCAAATGCAAATAATATATTTATTTTTTTTATAAATCATTAAATATGATAATTTAAAATTTAAGATCTAATATTTAATGGTTCAAATTTTAAATAATATTTTTTATTTTTTTTAAAAATAAAATCTAAACTGCACAACTCAAATTCAACCATTTATATAGAAACAAGCCTATAAAGACAGCTGATCTTATCTCCAGGTAGGGTCCCAAACAATTTTTTTTTTTAACAAAGAAAAAGCTAACTTGTTGAATTAAATTCTGTGATGATAAGAACCAAGAAGGTACATGGGGAAGAAAGTGATGGAAGCATTATGTCATCCTCTCGCGTTAAAGAATGACTGACACCGACGAACTACTCCATCATTTTCCTCTCAGAAACAATGAGAATAAAGGTTAATACACATCACCCCCAATGCTCGCATTAGCATATATAACATCCATCACGTCCTATCACCTTCCACTAGCACCCACAATCACAATTTACAGGTAGCCCCGAAAAACTGACACAGTAAAAGTAGGATCTTGCCCCTCTCTCTCTCTCTCTCTCTCTCTCTCTCTCTCTCTCTCTCCCCTCTTTTTCTTATGTACTCTTTCAAGGCTTCATCATCGATTCAAAAGCAAAACAAATCATAATCCCCATGTAAAATCTTTAGCTTTATATCTTTCTCAAAAATACACAATTATGATCCCCTTTGATCCATCCATGATCTATCTATCCCAAATAACTGTAAGCTCCACCACACTGAACTGAACCGTGACATATTACTGATTATTGAAATATTTATATATTTCGTCAATTTATAAAACTATGTACAGAATAGCAGAGGCGGCAGCAGAGGAAGAACTAGAAAAACAAAAGTATTTTCTTAAAATTGGAAAAATGGATTGAGAATATGTTTTGAGTTCAAAAATATATATGATAAGGAGACCAAATTAAGCAGACGATTTTGAACAAATTAATGAAGAACGGTTGGATTGTTACAGATTACTCTGTGATTGCCTCTGAAATGCTCTCTAAGTGAGGCCTCCAAACAGCGACGCGCCCTCTTCTTCTGTCTCTCTGCGTCGAGAGCTTCTCTGAGAGTATATCGTTCAAGTAACGATCAGACGAATCCAGCAAATTACTACTAGTAGTTCTCGTTCTCTCTGTGTGTTCCTTCCTCTTCTTAGTCCTCGCCGTCGCCGTCGCCGTCGCCGATCTCTGCCGGTTCTTCTCCGGCGCCGGTGTGGAGGAGGGGACGGGGATGAGGAAGTAAATCTTGCCGCGCTTGAGCTCGGCGTCGGGGGGGACGACGACGATCTTCGGAACGACGCCGTCTTGGGGAGTGGACGGCGTCGTCGGGGAGGAGGGTTTCTTAAGCACGTGCTTGGGGTTTGCCTTCATGATGTCGCCGGCTTTGATCGAGCCGCTGATTTCTTCGACGCGGCCATTGGAATGGACGATGCGGATTACATCCAGCGCTCCACATGGGAGAATGCAAGAGATGCAACACCTTATGGTGTTTTTCATGGGTTTCTAGCTATTTCCCTCCCTCTTCTTCTTTAGCTGCTAAAGGTATCTCAGTTCTCATAGATAGAGAGAGAGAGAGAGAGAGAGAGAGAGAGAGGCGGGATCTTTCCTTCTGGTTTAGGCTTAATTAACCTTTGATGGGAGTGGGGGAAGGAATCAGTCACATAAGGAATTTTGTATAAAATGATGCATTCTTTTGTTGCGCGAGCTTTTTAGTTATTGATTGTTTATTTAATTTTGAGCAAATTATTAGCTTGGTCTCCAAAAAATTTTACTCATTCAATTTAGTCCTCAAAAGATTATATTTTTCATTTTATATTTGTTTTAATTTCATCTTTCTGTTTGTCAAAGTGACTTTTAATAATAAAAAAATTGATATTTAATAGCAATAGATTTGCAACTTAGTAATAAAAATGACAAAATTAATTAAATGTAATATTTTACATATCAAATTGAAACATTTAACCTTTTAATGATCAAATTAAGATAACTGTAATTTTTTAGGGACTACATCAATAATTTACTCAAAAGAATACAATTGTCTCAATTGAATCTTTAAAAACTAAAATATTTCAATTTAATCCCTGAAATATTATATATCTTAATTTGGTTTTTCTATTTGTTAAAGCTCTTTTGACAACAAAAAATTTGAGATTTGATAATGACCAAATTGATATAGATGTAGTATTTTAAGGACTCGATTGAAACACTAAAAGATAGAGTAAAAACATTAAAAAATAAAAATAAATACCAAAATGAAGAAAATGAAGATTAACAGTTATGTAAAATGTGTAGTGCTAGCTGTGGCACAGACATCTCTTTTTTTAAAATAATTTTATACTTCATACAAGTTAATTTTATCATATTATTTAATATAATGTGTACATATGTGTTATTTTTTGGATATAACAACTTAAAACTCAATTGTTTGATTAAATTGAAACAATTATTATACTAAAGGAACTAAATCAGTAATGTACTCTTTATTTAACTTTTTCTCATTTTTATTTTTTTTATCTTTTGAAAGGATTAAAGAAATTTTTCACTGTAGGTAGCTAGGGATGAAATTCTTGATATGATCATAATTGCACCACACTCTGTATTTTGGCTTTTAATCCATTACTTAGGGACCCTGACTTCTTACCTCACCACCACTCAGCTCTCTCTCTCTCTCTCTCTCTCTCTCTCTCTCTCACACTATTATGTTAGGATTTAAAGATTGGGGCTACTCATAGGCAATACAAGTGAATGATTGTGACTTATTAGCAAACAAAAAGAAGAGTAAATTTTAGTGTCTTAAAGTCCACATGTGTCACCAATGGCATAAGTTAATTGATAAATAATTGTTTTAATTTAATTAAAAATTTTGAATTTGAACCCTTAAAAATACAATTGTATTAAAATTTGGTAAAAAAAATTTTATCACTCATTATAGTCCTACCTGAGTCGAATCTAAATTAGTCGATATTCGTAGTTTGGTGTTCAGATACCATATAGTTGTATATTTAAAAAAAAAAGTGCACCTATACTACATTGTTAATTAATAGGAAAAATTTATTAACCGTTGAAATAATAAATAAGCAAAAATATATATATAAATAAATAAATTCCATCAATAATAGGTTTAGACTGAATTTACCCTACTAGTCTTTATATTTTTATTTAATTTTTAATTCAACTTTACAATTTAAACACTATAATTGAATTTTATAATTTTAAAAAAATAATTTAACCCTGACCATTACATTAAGTTTGAAATTAAATTAAGATTTTTATAAACCATTTAATCCAAATAATCAAAAATAAAAATTAAATAGATAATTAATTTAGACTGAATTACTGTGCTAGTCTTCAAATTATAATTTAATTTTGAATTTAATCTTTATAAATTAAACGTTTATACTGGATATCTTTAAAATTTAAAAGAATTTTAATTTGATTCTTACCATTAAATATTGTTTAATGTGCTTAATTTTATTTCGTTTTAACAGTTTGAGAAATTTACTGATCATATGAGACATACAATGCTTTATGCCAGTATAATTAAAATGTTTGTGGTGACTCGATAGGAAACATAATAGTTTTAATATAAAATAAATGGCAAAAGACTTTAATAGCAATGAAAAATCAGATTAAAATTTTCTAAAATTATATAGACGCATAATCATATTAAATTATAGAAAGAAAAAAAAAATGAGTGAAATTTTAAGCATCATCAAAAGTAATTTAACCAAGAATCTGTCGACAAGTATAACGTGGGAGTAAGTTAAGCGTGGTAAAATTTGTCCAACTAAAAGAATCCATTCCAACTTTTGATGATTGATGTTTCTATTAATCAAAAGTTCACATATGTTCGCACAAGATTGAACAAGTACAATCAATTTAGGTGAGGGGAATGAGAACTCTCCAAGAAAAACTAGAATATGAGATCGAATCAAAATTCATCTCCAATTTAACAAAATTTTGTTTTTAATTGATCAAAGATAAAATCAGACACGAAATTGGTTCCGTCTCTGTTTTCCCTATTGCAAAGCATTTGAGACAGAAACAAATTCCGTTCTCAAAAATATTTTCGTCTCAAAATTAATTTCTGTGAATCCGTCCCTAATTCTGTCTCAGACTATCTATCTTTAATTTTGTTTCAGAAAATTCATCCTTGATTCTGTCTCAAGTCAAAAATAAAAATTTTTCTTCTTGATTCTGTCTCAGATCAGGGACAGAAGGGACGAACTTTTCCATCCCTGATTCTTTGTCAAATTAGTGAAAAAAAATTTTCATCTCTAATTCTGTCTCTAATTCTAATTTTTCTTGTAGTGGAAATTATTATGTATACTTACGGTGTATCAAAATAAGTTAGCTCAAGTATTTACTCAAATTTTTATAAAATTGAAAAAGTTAATATGGAGAAAGTTTTACAATTTTATAATTTCACCTTATTTGAATTAGATTAATTGAAATTCAATAAATTTTATATATGTATATATATATATATATTATATAGTTAAAAGATAAACGTGAGTTAAGCTTTAAAAGTAAAAGGAAGTCAAATATATTTTTTGAGCTGCAAGATCACTTTGGTAAACATAAATGGGTTTTTAAAGTTGTAAACACGTATCTAATCAATGCCATAAACTTACCTTGTTTAGGTTAATAAGTTGGTCCGTTTGTATTTAATTCATTATAGATCAACTTGCTTGATAATACTATTTATATATAACTGATTTTTTTAATTGGAAAATAATATAAATATACTCTTTTGACTTTTTTTTCTCACAAATATCTTTTAGTAGGGGCAATTCTTTTAAAGATTTTATCATATATTAAAGTATGTTTCTTTTCTAATGAGAGTCCAAACTGTGATTCGCCATATGCAGGAAACTAGCACCTTTCACAAAACCCAACCATTATTAATTATTCCTTTGGCTTTGAATCGTTTAAAAATATCACTTTCAACTTCAAAAATTAAAATTTAATCTTTAAATAACTTTCTCTCTTTAGTATTTATATTAATCTCTCCATTTTCTATTAACAAACAATATTCTTTCATCATTTCCCTAAATAGAGAGAATAACCCATTGGTTTAAAAGTAGTTAAGGGTAAAACAGTAGAAAACAAACTTGTTAAATCTTAAAATTCTCAAAAGTTAAAAGTCTACATATTTCTTTTTTTTATTAACTTAATTAATTTATCTAATTAAACTAAAGGCTAAAATGTGAAGAATCCTCCTCAATTTAGGGGTTGTATAATTTGCCCTGTCAACCTTCAAAGTTGACAATAAACTTTTCTAAACTTTTAATATTGTGCAACATAAGCACTTTGTTTACTTTTTAATCCAAAACCCTTATACTACTCGACCGTGTAATCTTAGAAAGTCAAATTGGCCCCCAAAAAATAAAATTTTAACTTCTAAGTCGTGGTTTTTATTGCAAAAGTGTAAGAGAAAATGACCCCAAAAAATTCTTATTTTGTCATTTGAGATGATAAATTGGATGTATTTTTTTTTTACCTTGATTTGATCTATTTAAATCTACATGGATAAGTGACATCAGAATTTTGGATGAAAGAATCAACGTAGGGTTATACTACAACAAATATTGAAACATTAAGAGAATGTACTCTGCTTTTAAAGTTGACAAAATAAATTACACAATCTTTAATATCGAGAGGTTTGCTTGCATTTTAACCTAAAATAAATTCATAGAAAAGTCTTTGAAATTCAACACAGTGATGTAGGGCCAAGGAGAAAGAAAAAGAGTGAGAAAAGTTTGTTCATTTGGAGTGAAATAAGAGAAGAGTGGAAGTGTTGGTGCATATACTTAAGAGGGGATGAATTGAGTATAACAAAATTCTTTTAGATAATTTTCCTTTTTGAAATTATAATTAGGTGTTTGCTGTAGATCAGGATCCTGATGAAAATTGAATAATTTAAATTAGTGATTAGATAAATAAACAGAATTAATAAATAGCAAAGTAAGGAGAAGACACTAAAATTTATAGTAATTCGATTGTATCTCAATAACAAATAACCAGAGAGAGACTCAACTTTCTACTTTTATGCTAACAACTTAGCAATCTGGAAAGGCTAAGAAATGGGGTACATGTATTGGAGAGGAGATCTTTTGAGAGGTTGGGTTGTGATCTTTCAATATCCCCAAAGCAACATCATGTGGCCTGTGGTTTTCACTGGAAAGCGATGTAATGAACTTCGCACTTTTTCTCTAATGGATTTTAGGTTTCTCCTGTGCTTTGACTAAGGCCAACAAGTTTGTCTACAACTTAAATCATTCAGATTTGGATCCTCTCAATTATTTTAAAAAATCGATATGGTATAATAAAAAAATAAATAAAAAGGTAGAGCATGAGTCCCATACAATACTTCCATTTTGAGTATATAAAAAGTTGGTTAAATTATAATTTTAGTTCATATAGTTTCACTACAATTATAAATTGATCACTATCATTTATTCATTCATGTAAATTAATTTATGCCGTCAGTATGGTTAATTTTACCATTAAAATGGTCTTATATAGTAGATGATGTGTCTATTTGTAAACATATCAGTATGTCTAATCATTAATTTTTATACAACTGAGCCACTATGTCAACAAAATTTTTATTTTGCCCTTAATTCCTAATATAGAAGCTAGGTCAAAGAAATTGGGATTTAAGGGTAAAATAAGAATTTTGTTGAAATGACAGCTAAGTTGGGCAAAAATTAATAATTGGGTATAGTGACATGTTCACAATTGTATATATCAACTGTCATGTAAAACTATTTTAACAGCGAATTTAACCATACAACGACAAAGACTAATTTACAAAGATAGAAAGATTATAGCGATCATAATATATGAAAATAAAGTATAGGAATCAATTTATAATTTTGGTGAAACCATAGGGATTTAAATTATAATTTAACCTTAAAAGCATATAAAACATTTGATTTTGGAAGAGATGAGTTCTTTGTATTTATGATAATAAAAAAAATTCTTTACGCCTATTTCAAAATAACGTAACAAAATAACATTAAAAAAAAAAAGTTCAACCTAATTAGATTAGAGGATCCATAAACTTATTCGGTCATATATAAAACCCACCCAAATAACTTGAAAATGAAGATCCATTTCAAAATCATCCCTACTCTGCTACACGCGCTTCCAAACCCTCTAATTCCTGGATCCGGATTTGCTGATCAAAACTGCTGGTGATGCTGCTTTTCACTTTCAGCAACGGTTTTTACCGTTGCTGAAAGTTTTGGCAACAAAAAACTGCTGCCATAACTTTTAGCAACGGTAAAAACCATTGCTAAAAGTGAAAAGCAGCCAAATGATCAGCAGCAAATCCTGATCCCTAATTCCTTTTGTTTTCTTTCCCTTTCATTCATAGAATTTATCATTTTGGTCATCTTTTATATGTGGTATGACTCATAATTGAATCCACAAATGCCTACTTTTTCCTCTATCCTGTTGTGAAAAGGAAAAAAGAAAATCTTTCAAAAGATTTTTAGGGGGAAAATTACAGTATGAAAGAATTTAAAGCAATATTAATTGTTTGAATATATATATATATTAGGTTAAAATATACTTGAGGTCCCTATAGTTTCATCCAAAAATAATTTTGATCTCTATACTTTAAAAGTAATGAATTTAGTCCCTATAATTTTAAAAGTCATGAAATTGGTCCATGAGGTTAGTCTTGGGTTAGTCAACTGTTAGTTAACTTTTTGACCAGTACACGTGGCGCTGACTAGGTTATCACGTGGCAAAAAGCATTTGCCACATGATTCCTTAAAAAAAAAAGTTTTAGTTTATTCACTTAGGTCCTTGATCAAGATTTTCCTTTTGTCTAATTTTTTTTATATAAACTCGTTTTTTATTTCGCCGAGGTCTCTAGTTTAAAAATATATACTTTTCTTTGTCAAACTCATCTCCTACAAATTTTTTAATTTGTTCACTTTAATCCTTATTCTTCACTTTTATGCTTTTTTCTCACGGTCTGGTCCTCCAAATCATTCCATAATTTTATTTTTAGTCATGATACGATTTAATCTATCATTTCTACCTAAAAACAATACAAGAAATGAATTAAACTTCAAGTGTCAAGGTTATCTTTTATTTACTTAGGTTCTTGGTCAAAATTTTTCTTTTTTCCAATTTTTGATATAAACTTTGTTTCCTACTTTGTCTAAGTTCCTAGTTTAAAAATATATTTTTTCTTTGTCAAAATCATCCCCTACAAACTTTTCTGTTTATTCACTTTAGTTCCTATTCTTCACTTTCATGCTTTTTTTTTCCTCACAGTTTGATCTTCCTAATCAGTCTATAATTTTATTTTTGGTCATGATATGATTCAATTTATCATTTATACCAAAGAACAATACAAGAAATAAATTAAAATTCAAGTTTCAAAACTTATCTAAGTGAAACCAAAACTTGTAAATGCATATTCATATATTAATATATATGACTTTGAGAAAAAAATAAAATTATGATAATCTAACTGAGAAAAAAATAAAATTATGATAATCTAACCATTAAAACTCAAATACAATCCAATAATAAGTGATATTGGTGCAACAAACTTGCATATTTTATTATATGTGGGCCATAATTATATTTTGTAAAGTTTTGTTTACCTAAGTGAATAAAAAGTAAATTTTGAAACTTGAATTTTAATTTATTTCTTGTATTGTTCTTGGTATAAATGATAGATTGAATCATATCATAACTAAAAATAAAATTATGAACTGATTTTGATTGATTTGGAAGACCAAATCAGGAAAAAAAAAGTATGAAAACGAAGAATATGGACTAAAATGAACAAACTAAAAAGTTTGTAGGGAATATTTTGACAAAAAAAAATATTCTTAAGCTAGGGACCTAGACGAAGTAGAAGACGAGTTTATATCAAAAATTGGACAAAAGGAAAATTTTGACCAAGGACTTAAGGGAATAAAAGGTAAGCCTTGAAATTCATTTCTTGTATTGTTTTTGGATAGAAATGATAGATTAAATCATATCATAACTAAAAATAAAATTATGGAGTGATTTGGAAAACCACAATTTAAGAAAAAACATGAAAGTGAAGAATAAGGAATAACGTGAACAAACTAAAAAGTTTGTAGGGCATAATTTTGACAAGTAAAAAAATATTCTTAAATTAAGGACCTACACGAAGTAGAAACGAGTTTATATAAAAAAATTGGACAAAAGGAAAATTTTGACTAAGAATTTAAGTGAATAAACTGAAATCTTTTTTTTTAGGAAGTCCACAATGCTTTTTATCATGTGGCAGCCCAATTAGTGTCATGTGTACTAATCAAAATATTAACTAATGATTGACTAACCTAAGACTAATCCCATGGACTAATTTCATAATTTTTGAAACTATAGAAACTAAATTTATTACTTTCAAATTACAGGAACCAAAATTATTTTTGAATGACACTATAGAAATCTCAAGTATATTTTAACCTACATATAATTTGATGAATTCCATTAAAAGAGACTTGATGAGTCGACACCTTTACAGGAACGTCCCATGACTTTTAACATCTAATGTTAGCTATTACAAAACAAACACTCCGAAAGTAGGTTTGTTTTCTTTCCCTTAATGTCAAGAGATCAAATTAAAAGCTTCCTCATCAGTCTTTCAGTTCGCTAATGAGTGAAAAAATGAAAATTCAAAAAGTAAGATCATGATATCAAAACCATTAAACTCATGCAGTAATCATTTGGTATACACTTAAATTGTGCAAGAAATAATATAAGCAAAATAAAATAAAGGTTAAATTATTCTTAAGGAGTGTTTAATTACACTTAATTGGGGTCTATATTTAGTTCGTTTTGATTTTAGTCCATTAAATATATTTATTTTTATTTTTTAAATACTTATTTGTTTTGAATATATCTTATTTCGTCATACCTCAAAAAAAATTATAACAATTTTCAGATATTAATTGTGCCTATACATTTTTTATTGACATGTATATTAAATGCCTACAGATGTTAAAAAAATAAATAATCTTAATTATTTAGTATTCTGATTTAGAAATACTATCTTAATAACCATATATTTATCTAGACCTAAACTTCTTAATCTTTTACAAAAATGTCCTATTAGTCCTTATAATTTTTCTTAATTTTTAATTAAATATTTATAATTTATATCTTTTTATTGATTCTTTATAGTTTTGAAAATTTTTAATTTAATCATTGCTAAAAAGTATACTAATATCTCATTAAATTTTATTGAGATGACCAATTATGTAACACTTAACAGATAATGATTTATGTCGACAAAAAAGTAGAAGTAGAAAATAAAGTGAAATAAACCTGTATTAATTATGACATGTGATGTACTTAAATGTTAAGTAAATTAGGTAAATTACGACAAAGCTTGTAGTTTAACTGTTTAAGTAATATGGGACTAGAATATTATGGGCTAGAGGACAGGGGTCGGCCTCATTTGTCATTTAAAAAAAAGGTAAATTAGACAAATTAACTTGAATTATGTATCTTGAGAGTTTTAAAATAATATATAGTTGATCATGTAAGCAATTTTTAAAATAATATTGATAAAAGTTTAATAATAGAAATTAGATTGAAATTTTTTCAAACTATAAAAATATAATTACAAATTCTTTAAGTGTATAAATCAAATTATATTTTAAATAAAATCATAAGGATTCACAAAGTTATGTAGAGATTGGATTTGCTACTTATTTTCAAAGACAAACAGTTTGTTTATTTTTTGGTAAATTGTTAAATTTGAGATTTAACGATTCAAATTTTAATTTTTTTTAAAAAAATCATCACTTAAAATTTAGATCGTGAAATTTCAAATTCAATAATCCATATAAACAACCAACAAATCTAATCTAAATTATGTAACCTAAGATAAAATAAGCGTACTTGTCACTGAATTTTACTATCCAAAATTTTCGCTTTAGTAAAAGTTTATTTTAAGGTGATTGGTTGATTGTTTAATTATTTGTAAATAATATAATGTTGACCTAGGGGCCACATACATAATTAAAAAGCCAATCTAGATAGAGATTTGGCATGAGAAAACAAGGTTGTTAAATTAAAAGTGTTCAATGGGCATGTTAATTATTTTTAGTTATGTCCCATCCATGATGAGGCCCACTCATTTAATAGGTGCAGATGTAGATGTTAGTGGGCATCATGTGAAGTATGGAGGGCAGGGTCCCCCATTTAGAGCTAAGATTAGCCTTTGATATTCTATTTGCTTTCTATCTACAATTTAGATATGCTAAACTGAGGTAACTTTTTCAAGTGTTATCTAAGTCATTGACTCTTTTTTAGATGTTTCCTTGACTGCCAAATGGAAAGCTAGCTTCATGCCAAATTCTAATCAATTTCCTCTCAATTCAAACTTAACAAAAGAGATGCTTAGGTATATCAGATTCTATTTTATGTCTCAACAATATGGTATGTATTTTAATTTTTAAAATGTTAAAAATTATTTATCTAAGTCTTAAACAATATATAAATATAAATTTTTTTTTTCAAATTTGACCTTTGAAATATTATAAAAGTTGATCAAATACTTAGAAAATAAAGATGTACGAATTTTATAATTCGGTTCAATATTATTTTAATTAAAAATTCTAAAATTCACATATTTAATTTGAATTTATATTTATTTATAAAAAATAGTATAAAATTTATATTGCTATATACTAATAGAATAATCTTAATATATTCTATTACAAGAAGAATTTACACTACTACTAATGCTAATATTTAGTAAATATTAATAGTATTCTTAGTAGTATTTAAGGTCGTTATTTTATCATTTTATTAGTAGTATGTATTTACAAAATACTACTAAGAATCCTATTGATATTAGTATTTAAGCACGTTAAATACTACAAAGAATAGTAGTACTACTAATATTAGTAGTATTTAAGTGTGTTATTTTATCATTTCATTACTAATATTTAAGTAAATTAATTTGAATTTATGTGTATGTATGATATGTAAGGACTAATTTGAAATAAATCATAAATTTCAAAGGATATGAGGAAAACAAATTTTTGCATGGATTTGGTCCAAGTAGTGACTTTTGCATTTAATTATCTAAAGAAACAAGCTAATGTGGCTTGTGTATGTCTATGTGTCTTATGAAAGACTAAAGTCAATTAAAATGAGAATTTTGATTGTTCATGAGAAAATGGAAATTTTGTACCTTGAGCTATATGTGATAATGATATTAGTCATGAATCCATGGAAAATTTTGTGTTATGTGTTGAAAATGTGCTTGTGTTCTATTGATATATTTCCATAGTTGTGCTTGGATAATTTTTTTCTTTCTTTTAGTGAGTGAGGGGCTAAAAGGTCATTTGGCAGCCCCTTTTTATTCTAAAAAGGCCTTAACTCTCTTCTCTCCACTCTCACGAGACCCACACACACCCACCTTTTCATTTCCTTCCCTTCTTCAACAACCCACGCTTCTCTTCCCCAACCTTCGGCCACCCAGGCTTTTCTGGTGAAGTCTCTACTATGTTGGACCTTTTACAGTATGGACAATTCTTGATTTGAGGTAAGAATCGAAATATCTCTTGTTCTCCTTTGTTTTTGCTCATATGGAACGTAGAATAGAATGGATGGCTAAACTTGATATTTGAGTTATGGGTCATGTTTCTCAATCTTCTCCTTTGAATTCTAAGATGATTGAAGTTTTATTTTGGAAAAAAAAATGGTTGGAATAATGTTGGTCTCGATGAACTTTGGAGCTAGTCTTAGGGAAAATGGTGTTGTAAGTTGAAATCTATGGATTTGATTGGTTTCCAAAGGTTTTGGATGGTTTCTTGGGCACCAAAATGTGTTTTTTTTATGACCAAAATCATGTAAAATGGTTTGGGTTTGATTTGGGGTTGAAAAAGGTGTAATTAGGAGCCATATTTCATTGTAGAAGGGTGTTCTTATTGTCAGCTATCACTACAGTGGATGAACTTGTACCTATAGAAATGGGTGGCTGGTTCAAACCACTACGAACACTGAGTCGCTTAGAATTAGATTCGTGGCAACTTATAGTATAGTGATCGTCCCATGTTGTATTCTCTCAAAGAGCATTGTTTTTAATTGCCTAATTAATTGTTATAACTAATCTATACTAACTACAACCTAATTACCTACTGATTACAGGGGGAGCATGATTGCATAAAACATAATTAAAGACCAAAGTAAACTAACAGAATAGAACAGAAACGAAAATGAAAATACACTAATAGACACGAAATGCAATCAATCATAGAATCCTAGAATTGCAACTATTATCATTCTTGTCTTAAATTAATTCTAGTGTTCTCTATCATTAGGTTTTCTAACTAATATTTCCAAGATACTTCCTAGAACAAGATTATACATAAGTTAAACCACCACATGTAACCCGATTAAGCTCTAACCTAATCAAGTTAGATAATCATCTAGGCAAGTCATTCCTATTCTACTTGTTACACTAATTCTTATCAGAGCAAGTATTAACATAAAAACTAGAGGGAAAATAGAACATGAATGAAACAGAAGAACAACAAGAACACTTATTTGATTAAGTTTCAAAAATTCAGGTTATGCTAACTCATCCATAGAATGATTACATAAGAGTTTTAGCCTTCCTTGGAGGCCAAAATACATAAAAAGAAAAAGAGAAATTTTGGGGGGAAGGGGTAGACCTATGAATTTCTACAGAAAGTAGAAGAGGAAGTCTTCAACAAGGCAAAAATGGCTGAAGGTCCCTTAAACCAGCTAGGAGAGACAATTCTAAAAAGCTCCATATGCTGTCCCTTTCTTTGATTTCTCATGCATGCTTTGTTGTTTTGCTGCTACTGGTTTTTTGTTGATGTCTACTGCTATTTTGCTATCTTCTGTAGAAAGCATTTATACTGCTGTTTACTTTTGATGGAAAGTGCATAAATGTAGGCCTCAGTCAGTCCAGTCAGTCCTAGTTAATGCCCAGTTAGCACAAAATGCCATGCCAATGTCTAAGTGGCCTCTAAGTTAGCAAAATAATTTTCCAATAATTAATTCTATAAATTAAGCATAATGATTAATAGGTCTCTAATCAATTAAACTCATAAAAATATGGAAATAAAACATATTAGTTCTATAATTATTTTAGACCCAATAACTATCAAAATATGATATAATTAGAGAGTTGGCAATATTAAATAGTAACAAGACTAAGATAGGGACTAAATTGTTGATAAAAATGCCCGATATCAGTGGCAATATGTGTGGTTATATGGTCATTGCAATGATATGTTTAGTCACTATAGCAATAGCACATAAAGAGCAAAAGCACTTTGTTTTGTGTTTTACCACTATAGTGGCTGAATTTTCTTTTTCCCATGAATTTGACTCTCTTTTCTCTTTATTTTGGATGCTCAAACCTCTAGGTTTTCCTCCCAAAGTGTTAAAGACATATTTTCTCTTCTTGAAAGTAAGAATCAAGATAGAATAAGTAGTAGCTTGGTTCTAAGGCGAGTGAATAAACCTACTCCACTACAATTACTTCAATTTACATTACCCTTAAGTGTGCAACCAAACTTACATTTTGCATATTGACTATTGGATGAGGAACAAGTTAATGTATGATATCTATTTGCATATGATTCCACTTAATGTTGATTTGATATATGTGTATGTCTTATTGCATTTATTCACACACATGGAGCACCACCATTAATTATATATGGAATCATTGATATGTTAAACTCTATGGAACACATTGAATATGCTAAATGGTGGAATTGTGCAATTGATGTGAAATTGTGATTGAGTTCACTTTTATCTTAATTCTATGATTTTGCTTGTGTTTACGGAAATGGAGGAAGGTATGAAATCTCATAGGTTGAAGCAAAAAGGGTGGATACAGATATTTATACTTATATACCAATACATAACAAATAGTGAGCAATAAGGGTGTAATACCTGTTATTTTCAGGTATTAATTTATTAGAGTCTTAGATGGAATATTTTGATACAAGGGAAATTTTTCATTTTATCAGAAAGGTTATGCGAGGTTGAAGATGTCGCGGCATGATAAGTGATGCGTGGTTGAGGGACAAGGTTGTACATGTGGCAGAGAGAGAAATTCAAATGATTAATGAGTCCACAGAGGGACTAGAATGTAATGAGGATATTTATGAGATGTCTTTTGGAAAGATGGGAAAGTTAGTGTTTGGGAGTATGTGGTGCCTAGTAAGAATGGAAATACCCAAGTTGAGGAAATTACAGTTATTGCCATTGCTAAAGTTTACCATGGGTTGTTCGAGGACAAAATGATAATTTCCCCTTTGAGTATATAAAAAGGACCATACACACTCATCCATTCACTCTCCCCTCATTCTCTCTCATGTGTGTCTCCTTCCCAAACCCAAGCTCTCTTCTTTCTCCACCATCTCTCAATCTCTCTACCCAAACTCACCACCCAAGCTTTCAACCACCAACCTCCGGCGTAGGTACGGGTCTTCGGCTACCAACCACCATCGGAAAATAGAAAGATATTAAGGCAAACTTCTCATTTATCCATTTTCTTCCTCATTTTTGTGTTTATGAAGAGTTGAGGTGGGAATGGGTTGATAAGTGAGTTTTGGAGCTTGGGTAGTGCTTAGAAATCAACCTTGATGTCTGATAATGAGGAAAGAACCAAGAATTTATGGTTTAAGCATGATTAAAATAGTTTAGGAAGGTATGGAAGAACAAGAAGGGAAGTTAGGGTTTTTAAGTGAGAATTCACGATTCAAGCTTGTATGTTTAGTTTTAATTCAATATTTCTGTGCCTAATTGTCCCCTAATCATAAAGGATGAAAGTTCATGGAAAGAACTAACAGAAATGTAGGAGATTTGAGCAAAATGGTGCAAAACCGAGAGTTTCTCACATCTGTGCAGTGGTAGGCGCCCAAGGCACCACCAAGACTGAGAAAGGGTAACCAAAATAGAGAGTTTTCCATTGTAGAAGGAAAAGTCTAGTAATAGCATATAGAGAGTGGCAAAACAAGGGGAAACTCATGTAGTCTAACCTTCATAAAAGTTGTTTTCATTATTATTTTTTCCATGTGTTTGTTTGAATTATTCTTGTGATGTTTGATTCCCATGGTCTGCTTTAATAATCTTTTATATTACCTCATGGAAGAAAGAGTAACCTTCATAAAAAATAATTTTATGAAGATTTCATTAAGTAATGGAAAAGATTCAATTAAATGAAGTTTTAAGAAGTGAATGTTTCAACATATATGACATGATAAGTTGAGCTTGGGGAGCAAGTCCTCATGTTGCTGAGTTGAGCTTGGGATTAGGGATTGTAAACCCTCTTCTTATATCTAATATGAGCATGATTTGAAGATCTATATGTCTTTTTCTCATGTTTAAGTTGAGCTCAGATTGAGGGACTGTAGAACCTTTTTCTATGAAGTTGTGTGATCACAAGCTTTTTTAAGATGAGCTTGGAGGAAACTCCATGTCACTAAGGCGAGCCTGGTAGCTTTTGCTATCATGACTTAAGATGAGCTTGCCATATGTGCCAAACCTTCCTGATGGAGCCATGACGTTTTAAAGAAATTTCAAAAAAGTAAAAAGTATCATGGGATAAGCCTATTCTTGATAGATTTTTTATCTACACATGGAATTATTTATGTTATTTTCTAAAGCTAAGCTTTTATGACTAGACTGGTAATCTTAAAAGATGTCTTACTCACTAAATATTAGCTACTAGGATTTTATCTCACTATTTTATGTTTTGAACTCATCATTCCAGGGGATTCATTTGTCACAACTCGCTTCCCAGGCACATGACCAGCACAGTAATGACACTTCCCCGTTACTGTAAGCATAACCTATCCCCGAAATATCCTACTATTCTCATTGTATTTATGTAACATTTTAAAACAAATTAAGTATGTAATTACAAATTTAAATCTAAGAAATTTAAACAAAACCAAATAAAAAGAATTTAAATTAATCAAATGGTACCTAGAAACCATTCCAAGTATCCGCAACTATAGAGCAACCTATTGACTTAAAACAAAAAGATAGGGCCTATCTGGCAAAGGAAAAGTCCACATTGAGCACTGTTACTCCTTAGGCGGGTGCTCGTTGACAACGGCTGGATCTGTACAAAAAAAAAAAAGAATCATGGAGAGTGTGAGTTATGAAGACTCAGTGAATAAATCATCCTTGCTTTAATAAGACACCAATACATTTCCAATTATTCAGATATGCTCGAAGGTCATATAATCAATCAAAAATATTGAAAATACATACCAAAATGTAACAAATGCATCCAATTCAAACCAATAGAACTAGTACTCGTCAATTGTAATATATCTCTAGGAACGCACATAGGCCGGCTCACCAATTTCATTTCCACCATGACGCATAACTTCATCCTCTCAGTTAGGGTGCCTCATAGCTTACTGATAACATACTTTTTCCATTTATTTTAGTCCCTATTTTAGTCCTTTTTGCCTCTTTAATTTTGTCAATTCTCTAATTTTATTATGTTTTGGAATTTATTGGGTATAAACTATTTATGGATTGAATGTGTCTCAATTTTTATATTTTTAGAACTTGAATTGTAAAATGCTCAATTTAATTCCTACAAATTTTAATTTTGGAGAGAAAAGTGTTGACATGGACAAAGATGATGATTTGGATGCTAATGTGGCACTTTTTTGGTGATGTAGATGCTTACTAGGATATGCTGGATGTGGGGCCCACTTGAACTCTTATTCAATGCCATGTAGTCAGAATTTTTGGGCAGAAATATTAATTTTCGTAGGTCAAGAAAAGCATGGCTGAAATATTAATTTTGCCATGATATTCTGCTGCTGTACTGCTGCTGTTTGTCACTTTCTGCTGCAGAAATATTAATTCTGCTGCTGCTGCCATACCATTCTGCTGCTGCCATACTTTTCTGCTGCTGCAGAAATATTAATTTTGCTGCTGTTTTGCTGTCAAAGTGCTGCCATATCATGGAAGAGGCATCCAAGGAGGCATCTAGGGCAGAATATCCCTTTAGGCATGTGTTAGATTAGTTTTATATTTGCAAAAATCGAAATTTATTAAGGAGGCTAAGTCATTTTTTAGAAGAGGAGTCCTAGCACCATTTTTCTGCCTTCCTTGGGCAGCAGTGGCTGGGAGCAACATAGAGGCAACTCTCTAGCTTGGTTAGAGGGAAAGGAAGCCTTCCCACTTGGGAATGGCTCTCCTTCTCCCATTTTCTTTCCTTTTCTTCCATTTTCCTTCATAGTTTCTTAGATTTCTGCTGTATTTTCTGTTTTCTGTCATGTTCTTCTTCTCTTCCATGTAATTTCTGAGTTTAAGGATTGATGTAGTTCGGTTTTATGAAGCTTTATTGTTGAACATATTCAGTTTTAATGCATTTTCGTTTAATGGAATGGATTTTACCGATTATTCTTCCTCTTGAATGTTTGATGAACCTTCAATGAGTTTGGGATCTTTATGTCTATGCTAGAGTTAGCTAGATATTGAGCTTGACCTTGTGATTTCCACCATAAATTAGATTATCTAGATATAGATAGTTTTATTTATGTGGCTTGAATAATTTTCTTGAGCTTCATGACTTAATTGAATGGTTGATCTAAGATTTTAGTCAATTATTTTGGATAAGTTAGATTGTAATTTCAAAGCTTTTGGATTCAATCATATTTTAGAAAATTGGCCAACATTGAATGAATTGTAATTTAATTGAATTGTTCTTCAATGATTCAAAGATTAATTTGTCTATGAATTAATCGGATTAGACCAACGAAATCAATCTCATTTTCTTGTGTAGTCGGTCATTTGATGAAATGAAAATTGTACTTTAATTCATTTGGACCAATGAGTATTTTCTTGGCCAAAGTTCTATTTTATTTATTGTTCTATGAAGCTTGTCATTTATACATGCATGCGTTTGCTATGTATTTGTAACGAGTAGGACAAGAGATAACATGTCATATGCGATTGCGGGGCATTAATGTGATTAGGACTTCATCGGATTATATTTGAGTTATAGATTAGTGAAGATCTTCCTAACTATAATTTTAATATAATTCAGTCTTAGAAGACTTTCTGAGAATTTTAGATTGAAAATTACATAATAGAATTAGCCAAGAATATTCAAAGGAAATGATGATGATGTACAATTCCATGAAATTTGTGACCAATCCATATCTTTTCTCTGTTTTGTTTTCTATCTAGTTATTTAAATTTCAGTTATTTATATTGTGTTGTTTCAATCATCACCCCCCCTTTTTTTGTGTAATTTCTGAAATTTCCCTCATAAGTCTTAATAGCATTTCACTTAGCCTAATTAAATTTTATTTGATACCTCAATCTCTGTGGGACGATACTCTACTCATCACTTTATTACTTGTTGCGACCCAGTATACTTGCTGGAATATTTTATGTGCTATAAATTATACGCACCAAGTTTTTGGCGCCGTTGCCGGGGATTGATGGTTGTCAAATTGATTTTTCTTTTAAGCCAAAGTGATGTTATTTTAGACATTGTCTTTTCTTGTTTTAGTTTTTACAATTTCAGGTGTTTTTAGCTTTTCAAGTGTCTTTATTAGTTTCATTTCTTCTTGTTACCTTGCTTATTTGATATATCTCTCATGTTATTTCTCTTTGTTTCATGTGAGGTACTTGATCATTTTCCTTGACGAAGGAAATAAAAAAAAATCAAAGAGAAAGTAAGGAAAACAAAGAAGAAGCGACGCTAAGCATAGACACCAAATAAAGTCTAGCTAAGGACTTTAAACCAAGCGCTTTTGGGAGGCAACCCAAGTTTTTCTAATCTTTCTCTTTTTAATTTTGTTGTTGTATTTCTTTCGTAATTTTAATTTTGTTTTAGTCTTTTTCTGTTGCCCATTTTTTTTCTCTGTTTTCTCTGTTTTGGCAGAAATTTTGTCATCTTGCATGAATATTCTGTACTGCTTGGCTATGGTTTTTGCCACTTTCTTTACATGTTTTTAAACCTTTATATGTCTTCTAGTTGGAGAATTTTATTTGGAGTGATTCGCATCCGTTTTGGGGTCGTTCTATGTCGGTAAAGCCGTGTCGCCAGAAATTCTGCACTGCAGAATTTTACTACTCTGTTTTGTCCGAATTTGATGCTCACTTTTTAAATTTTTGATGGAGTTTTGGTGTGGAATTATGCATGATGAAATAGCTAAAGTGTAGATTGACTTAGCATGAAGAGAATTTAGTCTTATTTCTCTAAGGAATTCAAGTTAAATGGTAATGACGTTGACTTTAATGAATTTGTAGTAATAGTCTTTTAGCTGTGAGGATTTGAGCCTAAGTGAAAAATGCTATTCTTCTTGTTGTGTGTTCTCTATTATGGATTGTCACTCTAGAACTTGTCTTGAATCTTTGATTGAGGCTACATATCTTGTACATACTTGGAAATGATTTAGGCATTTGTTTCTTGTAACCACTTTTAGCCAAATAGCCATCCATTATCATTGTTTCCATTGTATGCCATTTTGTGCCTTATCCATTTTCTTTCTTGTGTTCTTCCACCACTTTTTCTGCCTACAACAATATTTTTCTCTTTCAACTTAAGATGTGAGAAGTATTTTAAATTCTTTTAAGGGATTGATATGCTGAAAAATTTTGTGAATTTTGGGGTGTTTTGAACTATATTTCTTCTACTTCCTCTCAAGCAAAAGAAAAAGACTGGCCAGTCAAGAAGAAGAAAAAAAAAAGGGAGAAAGAAAGAAAGAATAAAAAAAAAAAGAAGAGAAAAAGATAATGAAAAAGAGGAGCAGATAGAACATTGAGACCCAAATTTATTTATACTCAGTCTCTTATATTTCACTTGTAAATGCTCTTCATTTTCTTGAGTTGTTACCATATTTTGTTTCATTGTTCAATCTTTCCCTTTGTCTCCCACTATTTTTCTTACCCACGTTACAACCTTGTAAAGTCCTTTTGATTCAAGTATGTATTAGATTCAAGTAGTGGAGATTTAGATTCTTGACAAGCTTATGGTAGTGAAATTTGTGATAGGACGACTTTGAGTGATTCCCTCTTAAACACTTGAGAGAGTAGAGGATAAACACCTTACCTTGTGAGGAGATTGTTACTTGAATTCATTCTTTTCGAAATAATTGCCATGGAGCTTGAACTTTTTAGAAATTTAAGATTTATTTCTCCTAATGTAAATCTTTCTAAATTTTAATTATTTCATTGTTGTATATTTTCTACACCTTTTCTTGCTGTGCTTATTGGGATTCTCTGTTGTATTTGATTGATTTTGCCCAGGAGTGCAAAAGGCCTAGTGTGGGGGATTTGATAACATACTTTTTCCATTTATTTTAGTCCCTATTTTAGTCCTTTTTGCCTCTTTAATTTTGTCAATTCTCTAATTTTATTATGTTTTGGAATTTATTGGGTATAAACTATTTATGGATTGAATGTGTCTCAATTTTTATATTTTTAGAACTTGAATTGTAAAATGCTCAATTTAATTCCTACAAATTTTAATTTTGGAGAGAAAAGTGTTGACATGGACAAAGATGATGATTTGGATGCTAATGTGGCACTTTTTTGGTGATGTAGATGCTTACTAGGATATGCTGGATGTGGGGCCCACTTGAACTCTTATTCAATGCCATGTAGTCAGAATTTTTGGGCAGAAATATTAATTTTCGTAGGTCAAGAAAAGCATGGCTGAAATATTAATTTTGCCATGATATTCTGCTGCTGTACTGCTGCTGTTTGTCACTTTCTGCTGCAGAAATATTAATTCTGCTGCTGCTGCCATACCATTCTGCTGCTGCCATACTTTTCTGCTGCTGCAGAAATATTAATTTTGCTGCTGTTTTGCTGTCAAAGTGCTGCCATATCATGGAAGAGGCATCCAAGGAGGCATCTAGGGCAGAATATCCCTTTAGGCATGTGTTAGATTAGTTTTATATTTGCAAAAATCGAAATTTATTAAGGAGGCTAAGTCATTTTTTAGAAGAGGAGTCCTAGCACCATTTTTCTGCCTTCCTTGGGCAGCAGTGGCTGGGAGCAACATAGAGGCAACTCTCTAGCTTGGTTAGAGGGAAAGGAAGCCTTCCCACTTGGGAATGGCTCTCCTTCTCCCATTTTCTTTCCTTTTCTTCCATTTTCCTTCATAGTTTCTTAGATTTCTGCTGTATTTTCTGTTTTCTGTCATGTTCTTCTTCTCTTCCATGTAATTTCTGAGTTTAAGGATTGATGTAGTTCGGTTTTATGAAGCTTTATTGTTGAACATATTCAGTTTTAATGCATTTTCGTTTAATGGAATGGATTTTACCGATTATTCTTCCTCTTGAATGTTTGATGAACCTTCAATGAGTTTGGGATCTTTATGTCTATGCTAGAGTTAGCTAGATATTGAGCTTGACCTTGTGATTTCCACCATAAATTAGATTATCTAGATATAGATAGTTTTATTTATGTGGCTTGAATAATTTTCTTGAGCTTCATGACTTAATTGAATGGTTGATCTAAGATTTTAGTCAATTATTTTGGATAAGTTAGATTGTAATTTCAAAGCTTTTGGATTCAATCATATTTTAGAAAATTGGCCAACATTGAATGAATTGTAATTTAATTGAATTGTTCTTCAATGATTCAAAGATTAATTTGTCTATGAATTAATCGGATTAGACCAACGAAATCAATCTCATTTTCTTGTGTAGTCGGTCATTTGATGAAATGAAAATTGTACTTTAATTCATTTGGACCAATGAGTATTTTCTTGGCCAAAGTTCTATTTTATTTATTGTTCTATGAAGCTTGTCATTTATACATGCATGCGTTTGCTATGTATTTGTAACGAGTAGGACAAGAGATAACATGTCATATGCGATTGCGGGGCATTAATGTGATTAGGACTTCATCGGATTATATTTGAGTTATAGATTAGTGAAGATCTTCCTAACTATAATTTTAATATAATTCAGTCTTAGAAGACTTTCTGAGAATTTTAGATTGAAAATTACATAATAGAATTAGCCAAGAATATTCAAAGGAAATGATGATGATGTACAATTCCATGAAATTTGTGACCAATCCATATCTTTTCTCTGTTTTGTTTTCTATCTAGTTATTTAAATTTCAGTTATTTATATTGTGTTGTTTCAATCATCACCCCCCCTTTTTTTGTGTAATTTCTGAAATTTCCCTCATAAGTCTTAATAGCATTTCACTTAGCCTAATTAAATTTTATTTGATACCTCAATCTCTGTGGGACGATACTCTACTCATCACTTTATTACTTGTTGCGACCCAGTATACTTGCTGGAATATTTTATGTGCTATAAATTATACGCACCACTTACTCCTTAGGGAGGTGTTCATTGACAACGGCTGGATTTGTACAAAAAAAAAAAAAGAATCATAGAGAATGAGTTATGAAAACTCAGTGAATAAATCGGCTTTGCCTTAATAGGATACCAATACATTACCAATTGTTTAGATATGCTCAAAGGCCATATAATCAACCAAAAATCATTGAAAATACATACCAAAATATAGCAAATGTATCAAATTCAAACCAACAGAACTATTATTCATCAATTGTAACATATCTCTGGGAACACACATAAGTTGACTCACCAATTTCATTCTTGCCATAATGCACAACCTCATCTTCTCGGTTAGGGCATCTCATGGGTTTCTTACCCGACCCCGGCTATACCTCTTACCAAGGAAGCCGTTGTCTCCACACTCATCAGCTAAAGACGCTCTCTAACTCGGGCTTCACACTTTGCTGTGAGAAGGGGTATCATGCTGCTCAATCACAAATAATGTCTCAGGCACATATCAACATTAATTAATAATATAACATAATTCATTTAATCTCACCATATTGTTCACACATTTTGCATCATCAGAATCAAACGATCAAATCAACCACTGAATTTAGGAATACATTAATCGTCCCCCTTTCATAAATGCACATATAATTTAGCCTGGTTTCATAACTACAAATATACCCTATGATTTTGGGATCGACCTACATCATATCCTTATAATTAACTATGTTAAGACCCAATTAAAAAGAGGTCGGTTTACTCACCTAGATTCCAATGCTATGGTTATTGGGTTTTGTATGTTGTTTGGGGAGATAGAAGGTGTGTACAAGATTCTGAGATGAAATTCTAATAATTTCAACAAAAAGGTTGCAGAAAGAAATCAAAATCATGAAATCAGAAAACTTCTCGTTTTTGCTTCTAACCTTCAGTCATTGTTTCGATCATATCTCCTAAACACTAAGGAATTTTCAAACAAAATTGTCTCATTTGAAACTAGACTTAGAGAACTTTTCAGTGATATATAACTTGTTAAAAATAGAATTTGATTGAGAGAGTTATGACCGATTTAATTTTTGTAAAAATAAAAGTGTGATAGATCAGATTTTCTAATCTTTACCTTTGTTTTTTGAAATTTTCCGCCATCGGAAAAGATCACCAAAGATATATTCTGTGAGACTTATGTGAAGAGTGTGGGTGGGTGAGAAATGTGGAAGCCTTGGGGTCTATTTATAGGTGGGGTTCTAGGCTTAGTTAGTTCAAGTAGGATTATGATATCTTAGATTCTTGATTATCCTTAGTTTAATTATTTATATTAATTCAACTAGGATCCTCTACATTTATGATTATCCTAGTTTATTTATTAATATTTCACCTTATATTATATCTTCTTAATTTATTTATTGATTATCATGCCTAGTGGATAGATCCAATCTAAGTATTATTTTATTATTTAATCCTAATACTATTAAGTTTTGTAATTTAATTTAATCACTATTATTTTATTTGATTTATCTTTCTAGAAGCTACATTAATTATTATCTTTTTATGTTACCTTATCTAATATTAAATCACTTGATTATTTATATTATGTTTAAGATATTAATCATATCTTTATCTTAATTAAAGTTTTCTAGAACTCTAGGTTAATTAATTAATTAAATATTTTTGGTCAAGTCTACTAAGCGGGCTCACGCCATACTTAAGCTTTCTACCTATGGGCTTCACACCTAAAAACTTCAAGTTGGGCCCACTCCACTAGCTAATCAACCCAATTGTATTTTGACTGGTTTATGGGTCTACTTCTTGGTCCTTTAGTGTGGACCTTTTAATTAACATTTAACCTATTGCTAACTGGGCCATAACTTACCTTACTTGAGTCACTATTGGCCCTGCGTTACCTTTAATTAATTTAGCTACATTATCCTTATGCTAATTTCATTTGAGCCCTAAATCATTAATTTTTCAGTTAGGCTTGTAATTGTCCAATAATTATACTTAACCTACTAAATATTTATTATATTAAATTCTTAGAAATTTCCTTTGACTATTTTTAATTTTTCTTTAATTTTTACAATCTTTATTCCCTTAGGGTCTCACATTTATCTTATTGTAATACTTCCAATCCCATGCCACAAATTTGGAATATTTACGGTTTGACCCCTAACCAATTTTATTTTTCACTTTAGTCCCTCATACAACTTATGAAGAAATAACAATCACACAAATACAATAACTAACACATATTTATCATAGGCATAAACTCAACATTTAAATAAAAAGACACGACAAAGTTCTTACGGGTATCTTTCTATTTGCAAAAAAAAAATTCACACGTGTTCAAATTCTAATTTTCCTACGACGTCATAATATTTAGGGTATTACATCATCTAAAGGAAATACTAAGCAAGGCTTCTAAGGAGTGGGATATGTAGGGCTATGCTTATATAGTAGAATGAATCAATAGAATAGAAATAATAATGCCAAATTTTGGTTATGCTATGTAAAGGCACTGTTTGGAATCTAAAAATGATCTCTTGTATGTATGTTACTTGCTATGAACTTCTAGTATGAAGTTTTATCCTATAAATTGTGCAAAAACATATAAAGAGGGTAACGATAGACTGATAACAGAAAACTAATATAAAGTAAATAAATTGCAACAGGTAGTCAATCGATTGATAGCTTAGGATTACTCGACAGTCCTACTATTGAACAACTTGAAAATGGCAGAATTGCAAGTTAACAATCGACCGGTACAAGGTGGTAGTCAACTGCTCACTTGTACCAAACTTGGGTAATTATTTTCTTCTATTATAGGTTGATCCATGTCCCTAAACCTAAGAAGAATGGGACTGAATCAACAATAAGGGAATTTGTATAACTTTTTGAATAGGTCTTGACAAAACTCATAATGATGCTTAACATAAGCTAGTCTAGCAAGAATCATTTTCATCATAATATAAAGATTGAAGGAAATATTTAGAATAAACCTATTTGAAAAATCTATATCTCTGCCAAAAATCAATAAATTAAAAACATTTCAAGAGTTGGAAATATAAGTAAAATACAAAGAAAATGATAGAATTTGTAAAGACGTCACAATTGCAATCTTAATTATCTTGCAAATTAAAACAATTTATCTCTCAAAGACCAAATTAATAACTTCCTTGAATTATAGCTTTTTCTTTTAATTTTAGAGGAGAGAAGTACATTTTTTTAAAAGAAAAAAATGATTTAGTAACTCAAATGAAGCTCAAATGGATTCTTAATATATTTCTTCCTAGTAAGAAACCTTAACCATGGAAACATCTGGTCAATCGTTCATTCATATATAAAATATTGTTATAACATGAATTACTGTCTCTATCTATCACCAACCTATCTACTCAGAAGGGAGTCTCTGGTTTTCTCTTTGTCTTTTATTAGCAACGGTTTTTTCATTTTTAGCAACAGTTAAAACCGTTGCCTTGTCTGCAGTACGTATAGCAACAATTTTAACTGTTGCTAAAAGTAAAAAAAAAACGTTGCAAAAAAAAAACAGAGAGAAAAGAAAAACAGAGAATCTCAAAGCCTATCTACCTATCTATACTAAAACAAATCCACTACAAGCATTTAATGCACCTTATCTCTTAATTTTCCCCATTGATTCTGAATTGCTTTTTTGCCTCTTTTTTATTTTAAAAAATATATATTGCAGCATTTCTATTGGAGCAAAAAAATGCCCAATAAATGTGTTTTTAATTTTGATTTAGTGCAGTTGTAAATTTTAACCAATCAACTAAAATCTACTAAAATTTTAACCAACAATTAGTTTAAAATGTTGTTGTAAATTTTAACCAGTCAGCTAAAATGTAGTATCAATTTTAACAAATTCATATTTAAAATATCAGTAGATTAGTTTCCAATTTTATTCTTGTAACACCCGTGGACATGAATTTTTGAAGAATTTAAATGGGTGATATTTTAAAATTTTATAGAGATGAAGTGGTCAATTATAAAAATGATTGAGAAGAGGAGAATTAAGGAAAAGAGGAAATAGAAATTCCTACTTTGTTTTGGGGCATCAGT
Source organism: Biancaea sappan (assembly GCA_037074585.1). Lineage (NCBI taxonomy): Eukaryota > Viridiplantae > Streptophyta > Magnoliopsida > Fabales > Fabaceae > Biancaea > Biancaea sappan. The sequence goes on from CM073493.1 coordinate 31,881,721, forward strand.
GAAATTTTTGCCTAAGATGCTGTGGACTTAATGAAAATAAAAGTTCTAAGGGGTGTTTTTCCATTATTTTAGCTAGACCAAGCCTTGGTGGCATCTTAAGGGAGTTACACGGTACTCCACTTTCTCTTCTCTCCTTGCCGAGAAGCTTCATGAATCAGAAAAGGACGGTGCACATTTCGAGCAGCATTTTCTGCACATTTCTCTCTTCCATCTTCGTGGGTGAGCTCAGAGAGCTTTCTCCTGGAATCTCTGACTCCGCCGTCTGAGGTGGTGCACGGTGGACGTTCGGGTGGAACAGAATAAATCACCTCTTCTGGAGTAAGTTTGCTGGTCTGCATGCCAAATTTCCCTCGATCTGCTGCAGTCCAAATTCCCTCTCGGTTCCACCATAGCATGCACGCGAGCTCATCGTTCTCGAGTGGGCTGTCGAGGAAGATTCACGGCGGCAACGAGGAGCAGCATAAACAAACTCTGGGGAAGAACAAAAGCGTAATCTGAAACAGAGTACGCAGACGAGAATGACGTAGAGACGAAAACAATGTCTGACCGAGAGGTAAGACCATTTAAGCTTGTGATTTTCTTTTGCTGGGAAAATGGGAATTTAATGTTGAACTTGAGAAAGGGATTTTATGTGTTGAATGACTGTTGGGCCGATAGGAAAACAGAGTATGAATTACGTGGGTTAAACCCAGAAATATGAGTGACATTTTGGATTTTCTGCATGATTATTTTGCTGCAAAATGATCAATGGTTTTGCTTTATGTTGGACGAGTTCTTCTGTTAAATACATGTATGTTGAATGCTTAAATTTTGGATTGAGTTTTCTGTCATATTGCATGCTGACCGAGAGGGTTAAGCAGAAAATTATGTGGAAGAACTCGCTGTGCAGTAGGAACTCGAGAGGTGTGTAAGGCATAGTCTGATACTTTCTTTTTCTGTATTTCGTGGCTGATGACTGTTATGAACTGGAAAGGGAAGTTTGGAATGATAATTAAATAAAATAAAAGTTGATAAGTATTTTCATAAAGCTACTAAGATATTTATATACGTGGGTTCTCTGGTATAGTGTAGACTTTAATAGCAAGAATGGTCTGTAAATTCTTCTGCATATGAGAACTGGGCATTATTCTGTTTAACTGGTGGATTTTCTGACTAAATGGAAAGTGAAAGATGTTTTGAGAAATTTGGGACGAAATTCTGGTTGGTGTGAGATTGAAGTTAAATTTATGATCTGTTAAATGTTGTTTTAATCATCCTTGTATTGTGCTAATGATTTCTGATTGGGCATGAATGGTACTGTTTTGATGTGAGTTCATGCTTCAAGTTGCTCGGCCAAGACTCGTAAAATTAAAGAATTAAGTGAAATGATTAATGTACATCTGATATGCCTTGATGAGTTGAGATAATGTGATGATAATACACACACACACACATATATATATATATATATATGGATTCTTTACGTTGTGAGCTGGAATCTGAAATGGGAAATCAGTTTTAAGAGGACAAATGTCTAAACAGTTTGGTAAGTTGTTGTAAAGTGAATGAGAGTACTGTGTGCTATAAACCCAAGTTGGAATTATATGAATATGGTAAATGAAACTATAGATGTGTAGCTAAAATAAAAAAGAGCTGTATGCAGTAGAGTAAAAACCAAGAAATGTAAATTCGGGTTTTGTTAAGTTAGTTAAGAAGAAATCATTAAAGGATAAAGCTTAGCTATATTATATCTACCTAAGTTAGAACATTGGAGAAGGAAATAGGTTGATTATGAAGCAAAGGAATTTGGGAATGTTGCTGGACTGTGAAACAGATTGGTGGGCGCTGCAGTGGTGAAATACATCACTGCAACGAGATGAGACAGTAAGGGATGAGTAGAATCTGTTCTTCACTGCTGCGGCGATGGACCTAATGCTGTATGTAGCAGTGCTGTGTGATAATTACTCCATGGATTTTGAGTTGTTTCTTTTCTTTCTTGATTGTTATCTTAGGCCTTTGGAGAATCTTTGATTATGGATCAATTTTAGAGAAATTAAGGATCCTCAAAGTCTATATTATGAACTGCTTAGCCAGGTGAGCACCTAGACCTGCTCTAGCATAGTTGTACCTGCCATCACTTGTTTTGATCATCTTCTATATATATACATACTTGCATAAGTAATGTATACTTGGTTTCATCTTTCTGTGATCATATTGTTATGATGCACCACGGATAAAGATCTTATATCGGTTTAAAAAGAAGTTGTGGAAAATTTTTCCGAAGTTGAGCTGGTTTTTGACTTTTAAAATGTGATTGAAATACTAATGTTTGATGAAATTATTTTCTAAGTATGATGGTTTTCTAAATGGACATTATGCATTTTAGGACTTACTTTTGCATTCAGATTTGAATAGTTTCATGCACATTTATATCATGAATATACATTTGAAACTTTGTGATATTGTGAACTTCTGTTTCCTTTCAAAATTGAAATGCATCATGGGAATTATCAAAGATTGTGGTTATTACACACTTCTCAAGGATATGAGAAGGTTTGTTACTTTTGAAAAGAATTGATGTTTGACTTTAGTCAGGAGGCGGGCTATTGAGAACAATGGTGCTACAACAATCCGTAGCCCTTGGCGCACCATGGTTTCTATGTACCCCCCCTAGCAAGGGATTAAGGAGTTTGCTACTGTGACATGGGCCATTTGCAGGAGGGAGGTATTATTAGATACTGCTAGATATAAGGGTCATGTCGGATGACTGGTATGAGATGGAAAAGATAGTATTGGATGTTTGGTTATGGAGAACGTTCTGAGTGAGATATCATGCATATCTCTTAGATATTCCTTCCGGCAGAACATATTTTTATATAATAATGATATTTGACTATTTTCTTTATTATCGGTATTTTACTTGATACAGTTTAAGCCTATGTGGCTGTTTCTTTACTAGTTCATCATGTATTTTTCAGAAAACTTGAGACTTATTGGTTTTCAGATTATTGAGATGTTTATTATTATGATTTCATTATTATAGCTCACAAGTTCAAATGTTTTTAATAGTTGTGAGATGGCAGGCTAGGAAACTCACTAGTAGCAAGTCACTCACCCTTTATATATATATATATTATTTTACAGATTTTAGACCTGAGCCAAAAGATCATTTAGCCGAGTAGCAGTGTAGCGGTCAAGAGCTCATTTTGGTACTCCATAAGCTGGAAGTGGAGACCGATTACCATGAGCTCTTCAAACTTATGACATGTACTATCTCCGAACATCATCCCCTTTCTGTAATAATTTGTAATTGCAGGCTCTTGGCCTCTACGTTTGAAGAAGTGCAGCTCAGGAAAGTCAGCAGAAACCGAAACTTTGCACTGACAACGTAGCAAGGGAAGCAAAACTGGCGGTCCTTTGATCCAAAACTTATGCAACACCTCCAACTTTTGCTCTGTCATATCTGCTGCAATTAAGTTTTTGCTTTTGCTAACCTTTGTTTTTGGCTGCTCCTTCTTTACTGTTTAATCTTCTATGTATGACTTTTGTACAGAACTGTATTGCTTACCTTCCAGCAAACTTGGTCTTTACTTTATACAATTCCCTTTTCACCCAAAAAAAAAAAATACACTCTCATCTTTTGTAGGTTTTCAAAATTACACTGAGAATTCCATCTACTTTTAAAATGTACAATCCCTCTCCTTTAACTATGAAATATAATACACTGTAATCCAATTTTATATTTTCTGTTTAGAGAGATCTGTCACAATATGTTTGCTAACATTTGATAAGATAACTTAATGTTATATTTCTTTTAACTAAAATATCTTATACAAAGAACTTAAGTTTTTACATATGGTGATTTTTTTTTTTGGTTGCTAAGCCAACATAAAATTGATGGAAAAACAACACAAATAAAAACTTAAAAAGTAGCAAGTGTTCATAAAACTTGAGGCAATGTTGGGTATGCACTATGCAATGGGATTCCCGTTCTTTGAATCTAAGACATATGCTTGCTATTCACAGAGCAGGTAGAAAGGGAATCCTATTCCTTTTTAAATTGTATGGACACATTTCCTAGGCTAGTCGATGGAAAGCAAGTCTTTTCCATTGGAATTGGGTTGAATTATCAATTTTGCCCTTTTCATAGTCCTACATTTTCATATATGCCCCTCTGAAGTCTGAACTTCTCGTCTTCTTATTTGTGTGGGTTGCGCCCTAGCTATGTCGTCAATCACCACTCATTGTTGGTCCTCGTCGACGAAGGAGGCAGACCCTATAAAGAGAAAGAGAGAGAAGATGGAAGGAGGAGGAGGAGGAGAAAGGGGGAGAAAGATGGAAGGAGGGGCAGAGAGAGAGAGAGAGAGACGAGTTTTTCAACTTTATTTTTGTAGGAACAAATCAGTAAAGTCATACTTAATTTATTCTTTTCTTTCATTTTAAACTTCATATCAAACAAAATAAATTTAATTTTTTCTATTCTCATATCATATCAAATATAATTTAAGAATTTCTATTTTCATTCTCATTCCCTTTTCCATTTCCATTCTCTTTCCTTCAACCTCCTAAACTTATGCCAAATGCACCCTGAATTTTTTCATCTTCAATTCGAAGCATATGAACCACGATTCGATCCAATACAACAATAGCTTCATAAGATTAGAAAGTAGAGAACGATGACAAAACTAAAAGATTGGGGTAACTATATTGATCCATTGCAAAAGCAATGACACAAAGGTAGATAGAATTCTTTGAAATAAGTGACTAGTTGACAATGATTTTTTAATTCAAAATGCAGAAGGTGAGAGTAACAATTTTCTGACCTAGCTTACTTTGGAGAACTACAATCCTAACTATCTTTAGGTTAACATAGTCCCCTTTGGAGAACTTCAACCCTAACTATCTTTAGTTTTACTTATTACCATTAGCCCATCAACAATGGCAATGAAAGGCAAATCGAAATTCTACACATTAAAGTCCAAAACAATAAATTATTTAGATATTTTAGCCCAACAAAATAAACTTTATTAAGATAACATACTTTGGGCTAATTCATTTATTTGATATACAGCCTATGTGCTATTATTTCAACATGTGAGTGAGTCCATAATATAGAAAAAATTACTAATAAAAATGTCACAAATAGTTTACTGTCCTAGAAGAAAATGTATATTTTAAAAATAAAAAAAATATAACTTTAGATTTATTTTTTTTAGAAGAGAGAGAGTGTGTGTAATAGTCATTAATTAATAGTGTGTGGGGACTAATGACAGAAAAGTTTAAAACTAATAATAATCAATATGACATTAATACTAAATAAATATATAAGTATATACCAAATTGTTATCTTTTTAATTTTTTAAAAAATAAAGAAAAAACTTGTGCATGTAGATGGTATCTACCTAAAAATTTTTTTATAATTTTTTTATTACATTTATAAAATTTAAAAATTTAAAATTAGATCCTTATAATTTTAAAGAATTTTAATTTAACCCTTATTATCAAATTTTTGCAAAATGGTTTATTAAATTTTGCTAAATTTAATGACTATGTACTACTTTAGGATTCTATGTGCTAATTTGCTTAAATTAGAGCATTTACAGTGGTAAACCTCACTTAAGTTTTTATTGTGAGTCTCACAGTGCCATATTAGTTTAAACAACTTTCTATCACTTTAAACAATTCTTGACTACAGTGGTGAACCTCTTAAAAACTCACAAATGAGTCTCATAATTAACTCTTTACTATTTTGACATTTATTACTCTCCACTAATATTTATTGTAGATTGATTATTTTATTATTACTTTTTGTATAAGAACCGGTTCTTATATAAGAGCCATTTTTACTCGTAGCAGCTAACATGATAAACTACAGTAGTGAACCGAAATAAGAATAGGTTCTTAAATTTGAGAACCCTTAAGAACTATTATTATAGATGCTCTTATTGCTTCATATGTCTCTTTATATGTGAGTAAATTTAACTTAATTATTTATTTTTTTTTGAAAGAAATTTAAGGTGTACTTCTTATATATTTGTTATTAGGATCTCTAGTTAAAATATGATAAGTATATAATTTTCTAATTATAATAAGACAAATCTATTGTTTTTAAAAGATAACTTTATATTTTGTATAACTCATTATTACATAATTGGTTTTCCATGAAATTTTTTTGGTTAAATTATAATTTTGATGTCTATAGTTTCACCAAAATTATAAATTAGTTTCTTCATTGTATTTTCATATAAAATGGTCCCAATAGTTTCCTCATCCATGTAAGTTAGCCCACGTTGTCAGTATGGTTAACTTTATTATTAAAATGGTCATATATAATAGATAATGTGTACATTTGTGAACATGTCAGCATGCTTAATTATTAATTTTTACACAACTCATCTGTTATATCAACAAAATTCTCATTTTGTCTTTAATTCCCAATGTAAATATTAAGTCAAGGAAATTGGAAATTAAGGACGATAATTTTGTTGACATAACAGTTGAGTTAGGTAAAAGTTAATGATTGGGCATGTTAATGTATTTACAAATGTATACATCAGCTATCATGTAAGATCATTTTAACAGCAAAGTTAATCATACTGACAACAAATACTAATTTATATGTAAAAAGAACTTTTAAGGATCATTTTACATAAAAATAAAGTATAGAGACTACTTTATAATTTTAGTAAAATTATAAGGATTAAAATTATAATTTAACCTGTTTATATCATAACAAATAAAAACAGAAAGCCTATCTCGCTACTTTACTTGTGCTAATTTTTTCCTTGACTTTTCAGGCTCGGAAATCTTCTGAAACACTGCCTTCATTTCTGGCAAAATGCCAATATGACGTTTTATTAGGTTAATTTTTTTATAACTATAATTCCACTAAATTTTTATTTGTATTCCTATTAAAAATTTAAAACTAAATCCTTCTGACCAAGATTTTGAAAATTTGACCGATAGTTAAACCAGTTGAGACACTGATTCAAATATCAATGATCGAACCGTAGTTGAACTGTGATTAAATTAGTCTATTTTAAAATATTAAAAAAATAATATATATAATTAAAGACTATAAACATAAATTTATAAATTCAATTAAAAATAAGATTTGATATCAAATTATACAAAAAAAAAAATTAATGATCAAAAGTTTATAGTAAAATTGACCAAATAACAAGGAAATATTATTAATCAATATAATATTTATTTACATTAAATTCATAAAATATCAATATATTGGTATCTCTACTATAATTGGATTATTTTAATATTAATTTCTTTATTATTTATTTATAGAATAAGAAAAATTAAAAAAAAATAAATGGAATGATTCAATCAGTTCATATTCAATTGTTGATTAATTTGATCACTTACCAATTTTAAAAATTATTTCGGACCGAACTCCTGACCAATTTTTGGTCGAATTGGCCGATCCAGTCCAATTCCGACAACACTACTTCGGACTCTCTAAATTTTTACTTAGTCTTTATTATTAAATTTTGATAAATATTTTATATTAAGTTTTATCTTTTATTTTTTTATTGACATAAAAGATTCTTATTTACAATATTAACATACACATGATTAATTATGTTAATAAAACTTATATAAATTTTCTTATTTCTTTATTATCAAGTTCTTCACTAAAAGTAAAACATATGTAAAAAAATTGGTTAAATTATAATTTTGATCTATATAATTTTACCAAAATTATAAGTTAGTCCCTATAATTTATTTCTATGTAAAATAGTCTCTATTATTTTGTTATCCATATAAATTAGTTTCTACCATTAGTATAGTTAACATTATTATTAAAATAATCATACGTGGTAATTGATATGTACGTTTATGAAAATGTTAATATGTTTAATCATTATTTTTTGCCAACTCAGCTCATTTGTCTTTAAGTTCCCAATTGCCTGACCTAATCTCTGTGAACACAACGATGCGCACGATTCTCCATCAACTCAACTCCGTCACGATTCTCTGTCGCACAGGCACACCCATTGTCACATCCCAAAACTTAGACATGCGAGATAAATATAAAATGCCTAGGGTGTACCTCCGTGGTACCCTTTAATCTCTATGAACATTCTTAATATCTATAACTATGTGAATTATAAATTTTTCAAGAAAGATATTTTGCATACATATTCAGAAAATATTCAACATTCATATATTACACAATACTATATAACCTCGCAAGCCTAGGTGACCTACTAGATTACAAAGAATGTCCTAATCTTTTACCAAAAATTACATCCAAAAGCTCACCAAACAAAAGTGGAGTATTACCACGAAGGGCTACTAATCGTCCTCCTCAACCACTGTATCTGAAAAGATAATCACAGAGAGTGTGAGTTAATCAAAACTCAGTGAGTAAACAACTATGCATAAAAATATCACAAGCACAAATACCACATTCTAATTTAATCAAAATGTATCAATTAATTTAATATATTCAATATATTCAATATATATATATATATATATAAACCAGCGTTTTATGTCAATTTTGAAAGTCCTGTGAGCTTACGTTCTCACAACCATATTAAGGTCGAAAATCTGTTAGTGCTCAATAGGTTTACTCTCCCCAATATTCATCCTTAGGAATATCTATCTATGGATTTACTAATCCGTATATTTAGGTCTGTTGAGTGATCAATCCTCCATCTTATTTAGGTATGTTGGGTGATTAATCCCTCACCTTATTTAGGTCTGTTGGGTGATCAATCCTTCACCTTATTCAGGTTTGTTGGGTGATCAATCCCTCACCTTATCTAGGTTTGTTGGGTGATCAATCCTTCACCTTATTCATGCATCAAACATAATCATAATCATAACATATAATCATATTTTCACAAAGTGTTCCAATTCATTCAAGGAAACTACCACATCTAGTTATTTAGTCAACTAGAGAAATTAATTCACATAAGATAATAAAATAATTTCCAATGATATTGTGATTTTTCTCAACTTGAACATACACTGATAATTTTTCTCAATTTCACAAATAATGCAAATGAGATTTATATTATGCTTTGACTAATTTAGTAAATTAATTTTACAAGGTTGCCCACTCACCTTGACATTACCTAATTTTACCTTGAACCTTTCTCGAAGATGTGTAAGATGATATAAGGTAATTTCTTTTATTCCAATTTAGTCACAACATCTCAAAAGATGTGGAATAAACATCAAAGAATCCATCCCTATAAGATAATCATGCAAAAATATGTTAAGGTCACAAAATAGGAAAGTTTCCTACTACAATTTTGACCTTTAATTACTCTTCTAAACATAACTGTCAAATGGTATGGAATTTTCAAATGAAACTTATTTTATTTGAAAATAGACTCGAATAGCTTTCCAACGATACCTTATTTACTAAAAACGGAGTTCGGATGAAAGAGATATATCCATTTTAAAATTGATACTACAATACCGATTTGCTACAATATCAGTTTGCTACAGTACTAATTTGCTACAGTATCCCGAATCTGAAAATTTTATGAACGCTACAGTACTACTACAGTAATCCGTTATTTTCTTCTTAGGTTTTCATGATTTTGAGATCAAATCTTCATTATTTATCTTGATTTCTTTATGGGTTTTTATCCTTGATGTTTAAGGATTGTTTTGACACCAAAAATTCCAATTTAAACCAACAATCCAAATCCCAATCATCAAATTTTTATCAAGAACTCTAATTTTTCTTATTTTTAAAATTTTATCTCTTTCAGCCCCAAAACTACGAATTTCTCCTAGTTTTTTCCAAATTTCTTGTTCTATAAATATTAACTAACATGTAGAAATGTTTTAAACCAACATCCACACTTAAATTCATCCATTAGAACCCTAAATCAACTCAAAATCACACTTTTCTTCCATAGGCAAAACTAAATCCGAAAATAGAAATTGAAGTGGAGAATTGAACTTACCTCCATCCTTTGCAACTCAAATGAACCGAAAAACAATCGGGAGAAGAAGTCCTAATTGGGAAGAAATGAATTTTTTGATGATGAAGTTGAGAGAATGGAAACTCTTCCTCTTTCTTGCCTTAGGTGTCTCTTCGTCAAAAAAAGGGGAGAGGGAGAAAAGATGAAGACTTAATTTATGCTAGGTGGGTTAATAGATGATCCATGGGTACCCATACCTAAATACCCAACCCACTTTGTCCAACCAATGAAATATATTCATAATTAATTCCCAAATTAATTAAATTAAATCCCTCTCTTATAAACTCCATAGTCTATGAAAATATTACACACAGCATAAAAATATACAGTTCAATCATTGAGGTACGCCCAAATTTCATAAATAATATTCAAAAGAATTAATTAAATATGAAAAATTAAAATGACTAACTTAAATTTTTCAAAACAAATAATTCTAAATTTGGCGGGTATTATACCCATAGTACCTTCAAAGTTGTCGGAGCAAGACTATCAGTTACTGCTCTGCCATCGTGCCTTTTGGTTAATTGTTCTACCGTCGCTCTATGTGGATATACGAAAAACAATTAACTGCTCTGTGTAGTTCTATGTTTTCAAGAGATGGACTTACTGCAGCCAATTGACATTGCCTTGCATTACCTAATATGTTTTGTCTTTAAATTATGATATTATACTAATAGAGCTGTATACTAATAGAGCTGTACTAAGTATTAACTGAGAGCCTTATGTGGAAAAGGGAAAGGGACTATGTTGCTGACTGGAATTCAAATAACATATATAAGATTTAATGCTTGCAAATTCAGAAAATGATCTTCTTCACATTTTCTCTTTCATGTGGATAAGTTGACCAAAAAAAAAAGTTTGCAATAGCAGTGACTGTATTGACAGTGGTAAAACAAAATAACATTCTTTTTCACCAATTCATACCAAAGGATAGTTTGTTTCATTATTGCAGATGCATAATAATGCATGTGACAAATATCTATTAAATAACATTAAAATTAAGCTGTTATGATGGCTTTTGTTATTGATTCTTTTGCTTCTGATTAAATTTTGCCTCTTTCAACTTCTCCTAAAAAGAGGTTGGTACATCATGTATGAGACTAAGGTCTGTATAGAACTGTCACCTTTATGATATTTAGTATGCCATTAACACATGGGATATGGTTTTTTACTTCATCCTTTTATAAGACAATATATTCTTTGATTAACATATATGTTAGTTATGCTAGGGCAACTGATGGTCTATTGCTCAATTACACTTCGAGATATGTTCTATAAGTATGAAAGGAAGCAAAAGTCTGTATTTTTTTTCTAGCAGTTTCATCAAATTGTCTTGTTAGTGATATATGGATTATAGAAAATGATGCAGAAGTTGGCATACTGATATATATGATGATGATGGGCCAAATCTTCTTTCAGCTTTCATAGCCCTTCCTTCTTTCCAATAAGCTTTATTGTTAGGAATATGAGATAAATGGACCTATTATTCCTCTTCTATGGAAGTGCCAAATTTTCTGAACATTTTTCAAATTTATTTGAAGGCATGTCTTTCACTGATGCATTGGAACTATCTAAATCTAAAATCATAGTCGTTTCCTTCCCTGGCTGAGAACCTAATCACCTTTATTCATCTCTTTTTATCCAAGCATTATTTTTATTTTATTTTATTTTTTTTTGCCGGAGGTGAATTCTTGGCCTTATAGCGAATAGTTCTACACTTCTACTGCAACAAAATGCCATTCAGGTTTGGGCTTGGAAGGAATCACTGGAGGTGCTGATTTAAGAAGTGCAGCGACGGAGTGGCTATGCGACAAAGATTCGCTGGAGGTGCTGATTCAAGAAATGTGATAGAGTGGCTGTGCAACAAAGAATCACCGGAGGTGATGATTCAAGAAATGCAGCGTGCGCAGTCTTCACAGAGTTTGAATGGAATAGGACTTTGGTTCACTAGGGATTTTAGGGGAAATTGAGAATTAGGGTAAAACGAATATTTTGATGATGTGGTAGGTGAGCAGTTTAAAAATTAAGGTATAGTTACACTTTATTCCCTTTAATTTTTTTATATATAGAAAATCCCTCTAAAGTTTTAAACTTAGCAAAAGCCCCCCTTAAGTTTCATTTTGTACAAAAAAATCCAAAAATTAGTTGACCGTCAGTTGACTATTATTTAAATGCTGATGTGGACTGAAACTTCTGCTATATCATCTTTTTTTATAAGTAAACTTTCCTATTCAGTCATCTTTTTACTAATCACTTGCTACATCATCCCCGCCATGTCACCTTTCTTTTATTTTCTTACCCGGATTTATTTAAATACTAATGTGAACTAAAACTTCTGTCATGTCATTTTTTTTATAGCTGAGTAGGGAAATAAAAGGAAGGTGACGTGGTAGGGATTATGTGGCAAGTGATTAATAAAAAGATGACTAATTAGGAAAGTTGAGTTGTAAAAAAAAGATGACATAACAAGAGTTTCAGTTCATATCAGCATTTAAATATCGGTCAACTAACTTTAGAGGGTTTTTTGCACAAGATGAAAGTTGAGGGGAATCTTTTGTTGAGTTTGCAACTTTAGGAGAGTTTTTTACATATAGAAAAAAGTTTAGGGGGTAAAGTGTAATTTTTCTAAAAATTAATAATTGTATGTATTGATATGTTTATAAATAGGCATATTAACTGTCAATGTAGGATTATTTTAATAGTAAAATTAATTATATTAACGGCAGAGACTAATATACATGTATAAAAAAATTATAAAAACCCTTTTATATTAAAATAAACTATAGGGATAAATTTATAATTTTAGTAAAATTATAGGGATCAAAATAATAGTTTAACCCAAAAATAAATAAAACCGCCTCCCATGTAATCTCTCGGTGTTGGACCCAACCTCTGACTGCTTCGCTTTGCGTCACCAAAGTCAAATCTTCAACGGAAACGGCGCTCTTCCCAACAACACAAGCCACCACGCTTCCTTCCTTCATTCCTTTCCCTCTCTTCAGTTTTCGAATTATTTTTTTATTTCGTTTTATTTTTTATTTATTATTAGAATGAGAATAGTTTTGGCGTTTTAAAAAGAAAAAAAGAAAAAGGAAAAATTTGTAGTTGCCGATGAAGCCGAGCCGATAGCATCCAATGACGCCAGCCAGTCACTCTCTCACTCACCCTGACTCACGCTCCATGGGTTCCCCCAACTACACGCGCCTTTCCCCGGCGACCTCATCGGCTCGACCGTACCGTATTATCCCCCCACCCCACATCACCTCACCCACCCTTCTCTTTCGCCTTTCTCTCTCTTTCATGCGTCCGGCACGCCTTTCTTCATCGACGCTTATCTATCTCTCTCTTTTCTCCTTTCTCTCTCTGTATTCTCTACCCCTTTTCCCCTCAATTCACTGGTTCCTGATCTATTATCCCACAGGTTAGGTGCTGTTCACCACCGTTGTTGATGGCGGATTTGCAGGATTCTCTCGCGCCGCCAGCGGCAAATCACCGTCCGATGCCGGTGAGGGAGGATTGTTGGAGCGAGGAGGCTACCTCCACGCTCGTCGACGCCTGGGGTCGCCGTTTTATGGAGCTGAACAAAGGGAACCTCCGGCAGAAGGACTGGCAGGATGTGGCGGACGCCGTCAACGCTCTCCATGGCCATACGAAGAAGACGCACCGGACAGATGTCCAGTGCAAGAACCGTATTGATACTATTAAGAAGAAGTATAAGGTGGAGAAGACTAGGGTTTTGAACTCCAATGGGGCTATTACTTCCTCTTGGCCGTTCTTTGATCGGTTAGACACCTTGATTGGGTCCACTTTTAATTCGAAAAAGTCACCGTCGCCTCCGGTGGCCCTCCCTTTGCCGTATCGTAAAACTCAGTCTCCGCCGGTGGCTGCGGTTCCAGCAAGTGTGGCACTTCCGCAGAAGCGGTCGGCAGCGATGGCTTTAGATGATGGGTATTTTAGGAGAAATTATTCAGCTGTGGCAGCTGCAGCAGCTGCAGCGGAGGCTGATGAGGATGATGACGAAGTAGAGGAGGAGGATGAGGAAGATGAAGAGCGGGGAAGTGAGGTTGAGGAGGGGGAGAGGGAAAGGGAAGGGATGAGGAGGTTGGCAAAGGCGATAGAGAGATTTGGGGAAATGTATGAGAGAGTGGAGAGAGAAAAGCTGAGGCAGATGGTGGATTTGGAGAAACAGAGGATGCAGTTTGCTAAAGATCTGGAAGTACAGAGGATGCAGATGTTCATGGACACACAGGTTCAGCTGGAAAGGATTAAGCGTGGGAAGCGATCTGGGTCTAATGGTGAGATGCAATTACTGAATTTTCTGTTTATGCTTGATGTTTGATATAGGGGTTGATTTGGTCATGTTTATTAATCTAATGGAAATGGAGAATATTATTTGGTAGATGACCCTTATACAGAGGATCCTAGGTCGCCAGGGGATCTCCCAATTAGTTGTTTGTTGGAGGGGAATTTTTATTTTCCTTTTCTTTTTTTAGGAAAAATTTGGACTTTAGGAAAGCAATGAATGTTATGGGATAGCTGTTTTGTTCTATTCTTATTTATACTAGCAAGTGGTGAGCTTTATTACTTTTATATGGAAAGTTCGTCATCGTTTATCATCATAAACTTCGTCTATGAACTTTACTTGCATAAAAAATGAGCTGCTACTTTAAAGCTTGACGAGTTTCTTTGGGTGCTGTAGCATTGGTGTGGCATTTTTAGGCATTTGATGACTCCAAAGTGAACGTCACTGTTTATTTTTACAACTATTTACTGCAAAGTTTACAAGGGAAATTGGGCCATGAAGTCTATAAAGTGACTGATTATTTTATGATGTATTTTATAAAAATAGCAACATGGTTGTGAGTCTCGGTTTTATTGCTTCACTGTTTTGCTTTAATGCTTTTGTTTGTGTATAAGTCTTAAAATTTGACCATCCTATCTTACGTCTGATGTGACATTTTGTATCAATGGTTCCTACTTTGGAATCTTGTTTAGTTTGAATTATTACTGACTCATGGTTGGTTTAACGTTTGGAGCTCTAAAATGATGGTGTTTAATCCTAAAATTCTATCAAGGTTGATAATAGATATTACATTAAATTGGGTCAGTGAGAGTTCAGCAGTAACTAGGCCCTTTTGATTTATTTGATGATTGGCATTTTATTACAGCAATAAGATACCATTAACTTGCTGCAGTCCCTTTTGCTTTGGGGATTTCCTCCAAAGGAGCTGATTGATCAACTGATAGATGAATTTTAATTTGCAAGAGGGGTCTAATGTGAGATTGTGGTATGGGATGGACTTCTTGGTTTGACTTATGGTGATGTACTTCCGTGTTTATTTTATTTTTTATTTTTTTAACCTTTTCTTTCTTGGAAATATTTTGTATTGACTGGGAGGTAAGTTTTGTTTTTGGGTCATCAAGTTAATATGGATAAATTATTAATGCCTGAAATATGACGAATGACATCTTGTACATATCGTTATTTTATATTGAGGAGTGGATAAGTTAAAATGTTTGGGATACTCTTTGGTGTCTGCCTTTATGTTAATATTGGTGTGTTAAGTTCCTTGCTTTGGGATCTTGTTATTCTTGCACTGGATGTCAGCTTGCAGTGGCTGTTGATACATTTTAATTTCTGTTTGCCTTTGGTTGAGGCATAACCATTTGTGGTAAATTGTTACTGTAATCTTACTTTTTGGTACATTGATGCATTTGAGTGGCTGTTCTGACTTAACATGTAACTTATGGATTTCCTCACTTGGTTCATTATAATACTGATATTTATTAAGGATACGGGAACTATGATATAGCTATGCAGCTAATGAAGTTCTTGTAAAATCATGATCAGTAGTAGTTATATATTTAATATCTAAGTAAATATATGGTTACTTTAAAGATATAGCATATAATTAGTTATCATATAGAAAATGTTGAGTGTGGGTTAGGATGGGTTCTCAAACCATTCCATTGGACTTCAACTGCCACCAAATCCACCCGACAGCAGTCCTTCCCATTATATGTTCAATTGCTATTGCACCCTTATTATGCATTGAAGGAAATGAAGAGGATAATATTGGAAGTATTCCACCCCACTCCATTAATTATTGTAACATTAAAACAATGAAACTACCATCCCTATCCTCAGTAAACATCCAAATAGCGGAGTGATAACTTTCCCTCTTTCCACTACATTCCATTTACTCTCCATTAAAACTTCCTAACGTAGCTTGTGTGAGAGGGAGAGTAGGTTAGGCAGTACCAACAGTATTAAAATAAATCCACATGAAGGTTAAACTTTCCAACATGTACTGCAGTTGTGTCTCATGCATAAAGACAAGCATACTTTTTGAGTGTGCAACAATATGCAGAAATTTAGAATATCTGTGCAAGTGTGCATTAGTTCTTGTTAATCTATCAACTATTGTGTTGTTTAAATTGAATGCTTAACTGGCAAGAGTTCACTGGAAATAATTTAAACTCTTGAATCCTGTTGTAATGGAGTTAGAACTCTGGTTGGATTCTGCAATTCTGCTATAGATAATTGATCCTCAAAAATCTGTGCTTGACTTAACTCTCTCAAGTCTTTTTTCCAATTGAGGTTTTAGTTTATGATGTGGTAGCAGTTGATTGATGGACTCTCATATTTTCTACCATGTTGCTGCTGGGCAATTTGGACAGTGGATTAAGTCATGGATTCTAGAAATTATGTATGGAGGTGAAAAGGGCCAAAATTGAATGGAACTGTTAATAAGTTGATCCTTTTTCCTATTGCCTCATAACAAAACAATCTTTTTCTGTTATTATGGATAGATAGTCAGGAAAATTGAAAAGTTCAGAGGCAGTCCTGAAGGTGTATCTGATTTGAATTTGTAGTGAGATTTCCCTTGTCACTATATACCAATAACTTGCTGCCTTAAGATGGTCCTTTGCAGAGCAAATGAGGTTTATGGATTGAAATTTGACTACCTTGAGTTAAATTGGCTTCTGTTCAATTGCCTTAACACTGTCTCGTCCCATTGATTGATTCTCTTTTCTTACTTCCATTTCCGTTTAAGCTTGCATCCTCCTGCTTTGAGCTTTTTTTTTTTTTTTGACTCAAGATGGAGTTAATGGATGTGATTCATCCATCTGGGAACTTGAATATCATCAATTGGAAAGAAAGATTACCTGCTTAGAGATGTGCACCTAATTCTTTAACAATTTTTATTGGTTTCATGGAGATTTTTGTATTTTGTCTGGACCTTTTTTTTCCCTTGATTTGAAATTACCTATTATATTTCTCACAAAAGTGTAGGTAAAATGATCCAGTGATTTGACTAAATAAGTTATATTATTTTATTTCTCTATTTCTCATTCTATGTGCTTGTTCTATATATCTGCTAGCTTACTCTATATTGATAGCTTCTATTTATTTTTCATATAACCTTGTTTGGTTTAGATTCACACCAAGATTACACAAACAATCTAGGAGTTCAGGGTTTAAACCATTCTTTCAGTAGCCAGCTAAAATTAGAGAAAAAGAGTAGTAATACAGAAGGAGTTTTTCTATTTGGAGGCATGTTAAGTCCAATACCTATTACTTTGGCTGGATATTCTTAACTGCATATTTATGACACTGATGTGGTGATCAATTGGACCTGTGATTAATTAACATATCTTTCGTTCATTGACCACCTATTAATTTGTTTCAATCCTAATCCCCAGGGAGATGAATTTCAGACTTCTAGATTGATTAATCTGCACAGTATCTCTTAGAGTGTAATGTACCATTCAATAAAGGGGAATTACATATGACTCTTGGGCTATAGGATCTTAGGCTTTTACATTCAACCATGTGTGTCTTCTGTAGAAGAATAAAGAAAAAGAAAGCTGGTCTGTCTGATGCTACAACGTAGATAGCCAAGGAAATGAGAGGGAGAGTGGTGTTACTGGGCCCAGATTAACTGACTTGAGTGTTTACTCTAGAAGGATAAGGCTGGACAGGTGGACATTGGCAGAAAATGGAATTAACTACATCAAAGAAAAAAAAAAAAAGTCATGTGCTGGCTGAGTGGAAGAGAGAAGAGTGTTGGTTAGGGATGGTTTAAAAGGAGGTCTGATGGCATGCTGCCAGGGAGGAAGAAGTTTGTTAATGGTTTGGTAGATTCCTAGTGTACAAATAGCGAAAGATATATTTATTTTTCTATATATTTGCTACTGTTATATCCTTGTTTCCTAGGCAGTTTCCTCTGCATTTTCACTGTATTTGGCTTGAGCTATCTGTTATCCCCCGTGTTACTGTCGTTATGGGGCTGGCATAACTTAGGTCATCTATTAGGAAATCCCATCAAAAAGCGTGATGTCCTGTCTAGATGGGAGTAATGCCTTAATGCATCATACATAGCTAAGCGAGGCTGGCAACAATTTACAAATCAATTGAAACTTATATTTAGTGATGACTAGGGAAAATAATATCTTGATACATGAATGGATAACATTCATTTTGTAAGATGAGAAACAAATATCTAGGAGAAGCATGTATTATTCACCCATCTGGGACATTGTTTTACTAATGTATTTGCACAAGGAACTTGATATCTTCATACAATTTCTCTGCTTCTTATACTCTTGAAATAATATATGTAAACAAATTCTGCTACTCAGTTCACTATATTTTCTGGTTGCAGATCATTGCATGCTTATTTATTATCCAGCTGCTCAAGATAAGCTGTTAATTTTTTTGATAACAAGATTGACAGCTGTTACAATTATAGTTGCTTGTGCTAATTTCCCTCTTGAAATCAAAATCTTTTGTTTGCCTAAGAATCAATTTGAATCTTGATTACATATCTCTAGTGAAGCAACAGTTGACAATTCAGAAATGAAATGGATATATTTGAATGTGGGGCATATAGTGCTCCAACATAGAAACCTAAGAATCAATTTGAAACTTGGATTACATCTCTAGTGAAGTAAGAGTTGACACTTCAGAAATGAAATGGATTTATTTAAATGTGGGGCATATAGTGCTCCAACATTGAAGTATTTCAGAGAAAAGACATTATTATTATTATGATGATGATGACGATGTTAGTTTCTTATGTTTCATAGTTCTGCGTCTTGACAAATTTGTTTGTTGCTGCAGATATGTATAGCTAGCCAAGGGTTTGATTAGTGATGATACTGGTTGAAGGGCTGTGACATCCCATTTTGGTTATAACTCGGCAAAGTACATATTATCTGTTGATTTCATCACCAGGGAATCTTCAACAAAAATTTATTCGGACTTATCTTGGATTCTTTTAGTTATCCGTTAATTTGTTGTTATTAGCTCATTATAAACTAATTCAGCGGCTGTACTCGCCTAATTCGGGTTGGGATATAGAATCTCAATGTATAACCACTTCTCTATCCCAGGCCCTTTTGACTGACCTTATTTTTTTTCCCTTTTTTGTTTTAAATAAAATTTAAATATAATTTTTAGATATTTTCTGACAAGTTCTTTAATAAAATTATTGGAGTTAATAATGGGATGTTGACATGTGTGCCATGGTTACCTGTCAGTGCTACCTAAGTTTTCTTTTTCCCCTTCAATTAAGATGGTTGCGTTAGGAGCTTGTTAGTTTATTGTGCATGGGAGGATGAGTTGAAAGTTAAGAAAGTTTTTAAGCCATTGTTAGGAAGTTAAAAAGTAATAAATTGGAATCACTGAGGATGGGTTGTCATCCCATTTTAACCTGTATCTTACATCTTCGTTTCTAAATCCATTTTAAGTTAGGAGATTCGTGATGGTTTAAGTTCTGTGGTTCTAAAAGTTGTTTTGCTGCACTTCGTAAGATGTTTTACAATAATTATGAAATGTAATTATAAATATGTAAGATCACACGCTGTATTTCGTGTGTGTGCGTGTGTAATTTTGACCCTGATTTCATATGGGTTCCTTTACTATGTTTTGCATAGGTCCCTTAACTTTAAAAAATTGTTTCATTTTTTTTTTGTAAGTTCATTAACTTGATAGATGGAAATTGTAGACGTGATTGCTAACTCAATGGATATATAAATCTCCATTTTACATTCAAGGAAAAAAAAAGGTGGTTGCTTTCAATCGTATATTTTCTTCATTTTCTCATTTTCAGCTCCTATCTTATCTTAGGGATTCGTTAGTGCAAAGCAGACTGGGCACCTAAAACTTGTGAACCTTGCATCATTGGGAAGATGACTAGGTTAAGCCTACTTGTAGCACCTAAAATTTGGTCATATTAATGATGAAAGACTCAAGGAGTTGGTTAAGTCATTTTAATGATGAAAGACTCAAGAAGTTGGTTAACAGAGGGATCCTTCCCTCATTTAAATAAGAGGAATATCCAACTTGTGAATCTCGCATCATTAGAAAGATGACAACGTCTCTATTTATTGGAAGTAGAATTAGAGCCTTAGGCAAGCTAGATTTGATGCATATTGACGTGCATGGGCCCATGAGCACGAATGCTAGGGGTGGTTACCCTTACTTTATTACCTTCATAGATAACTACTCAAGGTTTGAATACGTGTACTTGATAAAGTATAAGTGTTTGAAAAGTTCAATGAGTATAAGAATGAAGTAAAGAAACAAACCGACTTATTTATTAAGGCCTTAAGATCATATCAATGAGATAAATACATGAGAAATGAATTTATGGATCATCTCTCTTAGCTCACACCTCCAAGAACTCCACAATGGAATGGGGGGTTTTTTTCGAAGAGGAGGAACTGGACGTTAATGAATATGGTTCGCTTCATGATGAGCGTCACTGCTCTTCCAATATTGTTTTGGGACTATACCCTAAAAACCGTGACCTATATTCTTAACCAGGTATTGTCTAAATCAGTGGCTTCAACGTTGTAATACCTATGATTTTGTGTGTATGTATATGTTGCTATTTGACTTGTATATGTGTGTACTCATTTAAGAACACATTTTCAATGATAAATGATTATTTGATGAAATGGAAAAATGATATATGTTATGTGGATAATGTGGGATTGTGATGGTTAAATGAATTCATGAGTAGGCAATGTTTTATTTGTGTTGTGGAAAGAGCTGTACAAGTGTTGGGGTTACATAAAATAATATTAGCTAAGGACATTTAATTAATTAATTTGTTGCTTTGTTAAAAAAAGAAAAGAGAGACACAGAAAGGCCAAACTAAATTTTAGATCTTATATTGGTCATGGCATTGACTATTCCTTCTTTCCCTCCATTTACACTTTCTTGCCTTTCTTTTCCCTTGACCAAAGCATGAAGAAGAAATATAAGAGTACATTTGATATACATGAAAGAGTAGCAATGAAAAGAAAAAAAGAAAAATAAAAATGAAAAAGGGAACAAGAAAAAAGAAAAATGTTTGTTTGGTATGGAATTGAAAGAAATAGAGGAAAAGAGGTATTATTTTGTTTGGTATGAAAGGAAAGGAAATATATGGACTAATTTTATAAAATTTCCCCTGATTTAAAAATAAGATATTTTCCTTAACATACTATTTTCTTTCACATTGCTTGCAAATGAATCCACAAATCATCATTGCCTAGTTATTAAGATAAATACAAAATCGTTACTAGATAAAATATTTATTATACATTTGTATTAATAATTGATTTGTAATTTAAAAATAATTATTTTCTCTTCTTTTTTTCTTTTTTTAAGATTATTTTACTCTTCTTTTTACTTTTGCCTAAAGTCCAGAAGCTTCCTTCTTTTAATTTTAAAAATCGTTACTGTACAGCTTCCCTTCTTCATGTTTATCTTCCCCTTTTTTTTTTGCCTGAAGTCCAGAACCGTCGTGCCTCCGCGTCTCTCCGCTGTTCATCTTCAATCTTCCCTTCAACTCTATTGTTTTGTTGTTCCTACATCTCTCTGCTATTCTGCATCTCTCTACAATCACCGTGCTTCAGCGTCCAGTAACCTTCCTTTGCGCTCTGAGAGAAGAAAGGAGAACAAAGGAAAGCCCACAAGAGAGAAAGAACAGAGGACAAAGGCAAGGGGAGAAATGGAAATACACAGAATATTTGAAGGTCAGATCCATGACTTGCTTGGTGGGTCTGGTTGATGATTTGCTTCTCTGAATCCGTGACTCACTCTCGATCAAAATTTGGCGCGCTTCTTGGCTAATGACTTGCTTCCTTGAATCCATTTGAAGAGGCTATACAGAACACTGGACTAGGTCTGGTCCGTCATTAGCACAAATACGATTCCTCTCAGAACACGATTAAGGGCATTATCATCATCACAGTCGGTTTTCCTTCTTGTTTTCCATCAGCTAGAGGAAGGAAAAAACGGGACCTTTAGGATGGAAAATAGAAACGTGGTTTTCTATTGGCGTATTTCTGTCCAACTCCATGGAAGGCATACCAAACATTGAAAAAGCTCTCTCTTGATGGAATTCCTTCTTCCATTGATGAAAACTGACATACCACACGTGCCCTAAGAGTCTTCTATCTATCATGATTGCCAACTATCTTATTTACTCTTCCCTCATTATTGCGCTATATACACATAGTAAATGAGCCATCCTCCTTGGTTGTGAGTCGAGAGAGAGTAAGAGAAAGCGAGAGATACTTTGATCTTTTTAAGGGAGGAGAGAGAGAGTATCCAATTAGATTTGGGCAGGAGAAAAATGCAGGGAAGAAGAAGTGACTAACGAGAATTTTGGAGGCTTGTATGAGAGTTTGAACTTGTTTCTTTCATCTTGCTACTTTCTTTGGGTGTGAGGAAGAATCGATCCAAGATTTTGAGCCAAGAAGAAAGAGAGTGGCATCGAGATAAGAACAAGGGAAAAGGAGCAAGTTAGACAAAATAATCCATCCAATTCTATTAAAAGGAGAAGAAAAGCTTAAAGGTCATAGAAAATTACAAAGAGAGTTCTCAAGCTAAGAAAGAGCTTGTGGATCGAAGAAAGAAGAAAGGGAAGAATCTCATATTGAGATAGCTAGCCTTTTTTTAATATAGCATAAATATGAAATTTATGAGTTAAATTGTTCTCCATTGAATGTTAGCTTTGTGATTTTCTTGCTATGTAACAATTTCATATGACATGCAAAGAGAAAGAGACGGGTATTGAGCCAAGTTGAGTTCTTGCCCTTAGAATGTGCATAGGTTTAGAGCCTAGTAGAGTCCTTTCCCATGAGTTAGTGATCATTAATTAGAGAATACCTCATTTGCTAGTATGAGATGGCACTGAAGATGACAAGATTACCTTCTTTGCTAGTATAAGATAGCACTGGGGATAACAAGCTTACCTCCTTGTATATGTAAATATGTAATGGAGAAGCATGCAAAATTGGTCCTAGTAGAGACTATATTACATAGCATTTAATTAAAGATTTATTTAAGTGAATTGTGCATTGTCCCTTTCAATGGAATTATGATAAATGCTCATGTTTTATGATAATAACCATTTTCAAACTATTTGTTAGCTACTGAGATTTATTTCTCACTTTTGTGTTCTTTTCTAACAAATTTTCAGGTGCCCAAGAAGAAGGCAGTGAGTCAAATTATTATAGTTAGTGAACTAGAAATTCCTTTATGAAGTTTTTTTTTGGTTTTGATGATTGTGATTAGAGTTATATTCCGTGGTTCCAAGTTTTAGAAAGTTGTATTTGTAAAACAATTGTGTCACGCCCCAAAATTGGGCACGTGACCTGCGTGGCAAGGATGAATACCACCGCCTACAATAAGCCTAGCTCACTCTAACCATCATATCAAGATATAGTAAACTATACATAAGAAATAATTTTTGTTAACATATTCATTAAATTAAAATAAAAACTACAAGAGTTCATTGCTCAGTTAACTCTATGTTCCTAATTATTCCTTTCAACAATCTCAACAATATAACGGAATAGCTAGAACATAAGCATACAAAAGAATTAAAGTCACGCCATATGAGCAATTGTAAAAATAATGTCACAAAACGAAAACCCCAAGGGGACTTATGTGACTACAGAGCACCTTCTACAAAACAAAAATCAAAGGTGGAGATAAAGGAACCAGCCCAGAAATAAAATATGGGGCCTAAACAAAAAAGGGAACTTTGCTATTCCTCAAGTAGAGACCCTTCAGCAACTTTGAAATATGAAAAGGTGAACATAAGAGAGGTGAGTACTAAACTCAGTGGGCAAATAACTTTACTGCATAAAATAAAAATCAAAATTTCCACTAACATCATGGTTACATGCCCATAAGGACACTAACCCAAGGGTAGTTAGGTGAACCACCATACTTCAAAGGCTAAAAATAAATCATGCAAGAAATATACAAGAGTTAAGAAACTAATCCATCATATAATAATCAATCAAGAGAGGTCTCACCACTGACAGGCAATTTTAACTTAGAAGTGCTCTTGCCACTCATAGGCAATTCGTGATCAAAGGTCCTTTCCTTTCACAGGAAGTCTTTAGCAGAAAATGGTCCCACCACTAATAGGCAAATTCGTGACCAATGTTCATGCCACTCACAAGAAATTATCAATTTATAATTGTTGAGGTGTTCCACCAAGTCTCATTCATCCATAAGCATAGTCACAATACAATCATAATACATAAGCACATCATAGAGAATCCAAATCCCAACATCTCAAGGTCATTCATAAGCTTTTTATTTGTCAAGCCTCATATCCGGGCACGTGACTGACATGGAGGTGAGTCCCACACCACCGCTCTAAGCCTAGACCGAGACAACAATCCACATAAGGCAAGACAAACAACAATTTAGAAATAGAGTTACACAAATATTTTCAAGGTAAATATGGATCATTCATTTCATAAAATATTCATTGTTCACAACTAACTCATGTTTCTGAATCTTCCCCTTTACAAGATCATCATAAGGGAGTATTCTAAAACATAATTTACCAAAATAATCAAAAGAACAATCATCTTAATATAAAGTTCATTCAACACATTCATCCTAAGGTTCCTATTCAACTACAGAGCAACGAAAACCACTTCCCAAAAGACGCCAGCTCAAAATTCACTAACCCTAAAGCCAAAAGAAGATGGTGACTCAAAGGCTTCACTACTCCTCTCGTGGAGACTCATCGACTAACATTGAATCTGCAAGGGTACACAAAGAAATGGGTGAGTATATAAATACTCAGTGAAGAATAACACTACTGTAACATCCTTAATTTTATTGTACTAAAATTTGAGATAATTGTTTTTCTTTTAAACTAATATTCGAATGCTTAATACTTGTACTTACATTCCTTAAATAGTAAAGAACATTCTACAATTGTTCATATTACAAATCAAAATTTGTCATATATAATAATTTGACTTCCAAACTCGAGGGCTCTTAAAGTGTTCCAAGATGATACACCTAGGGTTCAATCATTCCTTACACCTTTCCCATTAAACTCAGCCCCTGAAATGGTCAGTTGGAAAAACACAAAAGGTGAGATAAGGATATCTTAGTAGCTAGCATGATTTTTCTTAAACATTTAAAATATACAATTTCAATTATAAAAGCATAACGTCATAAAAATAAGTCCATGATAATCTCAGTAGTGAGGTATCTTATAAAACATGTGAAATTCAACAAGCTCAATAAGTTGATGAAAATTAGCAAGCTAATATATAAATAAACCATGGAATCAAGAATAGTTGGTGGCACACTTAACGATATAGAAAAGATAGTCTGCAGAACTATCTTTCCAAGCTGAACATGGGAGAAAGGCTACTACAGTCCTTAAACCCAAGCTAGAAAGATTCCAAGCTGAAACATGGAAATATAATTTCTAAGCTGACATGGAAATAAAATTTTCAAGTTGACATGGAAGCAGAGCTCCCAAGCTGAACATGGAAGTAAACTTCCAAGTTGATAATATGCTAATTTCATCATGAAAAACATATTTCACTTTAAATAAAACTTCATAGACATATATAATATTCAAGTAGTAAAAATAAGCTTTTATGAATTCTTAAGCTACAAGTAGTAAAAATAAGCTTTTATGAATTGACAAAACTACAAGTAGTAAAAACAAGCTTTTATGAAATTGCTAAAACTACAAGTAGTAAAAACAAGCTTTTATGAAATTGCTAAACTACCTGGACTTTGCGGTCTGACTTTTAGCCCTTCTTGAAATTTCATGAATTCTGACATATTTAAATAATGTATATAACTTTATTTAAAATCTTAAATGAAAAGATTCTAAAATATCATCTTTCCCTGAATATAAAGCTTTTATGTAACCGTTTTCCCCCATAAACTAAGCTAAAGAAACAGTTTACAACAAAACTCAATTTTTTCCAAAACATACCGTGACTTCTCATGAAAGAAGGGGTGTTTGGACTAGTTTTTAGCTTCTGATTTTTGCTCTAGATCACTGCCACTCCTTCCTATATTCTTGGGTAAGCTAATCGTTCAACAAGCTCCCCAAAATACTCAGAAAAATTGAGGCTAAATCTACTGCTATGTTCCTTGGGAAAAACTCTATTTTTTTATGTTTGAAAAATAGGGGAGATTTTTCTGCTACTGTCCAAGCTATTGTACCCTCTTTTTCTCACTCTCTCTCGGCTGTGAGTGGTGTCAGGAAAAGGGAGGAAGGTAATGCTATTTATAACTGAAAATGGAAGGTAAGTGGTAGTGGTACAAAGTGAAAAGGTTGACTAAAATTATGAAGATTTTGCTGTCATGTTTCCAGCTATCTCTTGAAAAATTACAGCTGTACCTCCTAAGAATCATGATACAGGCTAGAAAGACTGAAAAATGGAAGCTTACTTGAGAGGCGTATCCAAATTCTCTTTTGCTACTTTGAAGTTGTGTGTTGTCAATTGGCTGAGAATGATGGAGAGGCTTCCATATTTGCTGTCATGTGTTGGAATGATACACTATTATATCTCTTTCATTTGCCTCTAAACTTACGTGCTGCCATTCTCCATATATATATATATATATATTAGTACTAGTAGAACTATGCACAAAACCACTTATATATTTACATAGATTAATTATTATTATTATTATTTTAAATTTTCACAAATAATTCTGTGAATTGGGACTAAATTAAATACTCAACATTTAATAATATTTTATTTTTCTTTTTAGTCAAATATTTTTGTCCTAAAAAATTTCTTTTGTATAAAAATTCTTCCTAAATATTAAATGTTTAATCAGTAATAAATCGAGATGTTACAACTTACCCCTCCTAAAAAGTGAATTTCGTCTCCAAAATTCATATTTACTCATATACCCAACTTCTAGACAACTAGAAATTCTGCTAAAATTCTACTTAGATTAGAAGAAAATGATAATCTACATACTTCCTTAATGTGTATTTTGAGTACCAATAGCCTCTTACCTGTAATTTTGTACTAGCTATATACAAATTACAAGTAGGATTCCATTGTTTTCTCATTTCCACCTCAAGGATTATGTCAATCTACCATTTCCTAACGCACTTTGTGGTATGGGACCTACCTTACTACAAAGTATCTCGCATATTCTTGGAAAATCACAACAAAGTAAAACTCTCATTTACTCTATCTCATAAAGTTCACTTTCTAGTTCTTAAGCTTAACATCATATTAAAAATAAATTCAAATAAACTTTCATGAAGGGACTAGCTAACTTAGCAATTTCTGAAAAACAATTTTAAAACTAGCTTATGGTCATAAGTTGCTTTCATCCTAACTTCAACCTTTATATTCAGAGAATATTTCTAACTCATCATACTGCATATTTCACATAATCAAATATGAAAATTTTAAATATAAACATAAATCAAGGTTCATGGCAACAAGAACCTAATTTTTCAGTCACTTTATTCATATGAATATGGGTTCATAATATGGAAGTATCATTCATAAATAGACCTAGCATGAAGTAAATTGTTTAATCATGTTTTGCAATTGTGGATTAGGCAAAATGAGAGTCTGCATAATTCCTCATTGTGGACTTTGGTAACTGAAGCTTCTAAGATTAAATCCTCCAGTTCATTCCTAATCACTAGGGCACTTATTTTCAAACTCTTAAGGTTAACAGACACTTTAAAACTCATATCTTTTAATTCCTACAATCTATCCTTAGCAAAACTAAACTCATTTGCTCTCCCTTGAGACATATGTTACTTAATTTTACTTAGATAGTCATTAGAAAATGAGGCTTCTCTAATTTGGTCTCTCAATTCATCTTGAATTCTCAATTCACTTATACAGAGACTACTAGGGTGTACTCAAATGGAAAACTTAGGTTCCTAAAATTGTTGTTCCTAAAGCATCATTATGGTCATGTGAATAGATTTTCTACTTAAGGCATCAATGACTACCTTCGCCTTAGCTGGATAATTTAAGGTTGAAACCGTAATCTTCCAAAAAAAAATGTATCCATCTCTTCTGTCTCATGATAAGCTCTTTTTGGTCAAAAAGGTATTTAAGACTTTTGTGGTCAAAAAATATTTCAAAACTTGCATCATATAGATAATGTCTCTAACTTTAAGGGCAAAGACTATGGCTGCTAATTCTAGATCATGAGTGGTGTAATTTTGTTCATGTGGTCTTAATTGTCTAGATGCATAGGCCACTACTCTTCCTAGTTACATTAGCACACAACCTAAACCCCTAAGAGATGCATCTGTATAAGCCACAAAAGATTTTTTTTTTTAGGGTCAGGTATGATTAACGTTGGAGTTGATGTTAATCTAACCTTTAGTTCCTGAAAACTTTCTTCACACTTATTATCCCATATGAAAGGTTAATTTTTCCTTGTTAGCTTGGTTTAAGGTAGAGTTATTTGTGAGAATCCTTGATGAACTTTCTATAATAACCAGCTAATCCTAGGAAATTCCTAATCTCTGTTACGTTTTCGGTCTTTCCCAGTGTGAGACATCTTATACTTTACTAGAATCAACAGATACTCCTTCTTTCCAAAAAAAAATTCTCTCATTTTTATCCATCCATTCATGGGCTACATTTGGGTCATGAGATCCCTTAAATGAAGGAGGGTTATTCTTTTAGAATTTCCCTAGAATCTGGTTAATTGAGTTGCTAGTTTCACCTTCCTTTCTTTTTCCTTTACCCTTTAACTCATCAGTCAAGAGTTTTATAACTTCAGTGGCGGTAGCCTGATTGTCTTCTTGTCGATTTGCTCTAGCCACCAAGTGTTCTATGTTTTGAGTAAGGGTTTCCAAGATCTCGGCTTGGGTTCTCTTAGATGAGGCCATTCTATAAGATACTAGAAAGGTTATATTTCTAAATCATAGAAATAAGCTAATTAAACATATAGCAAATATCATCAAAAGTATCCTATTTCTACCCATAAGGTGCCCAAATCTTTGCCCTAATACCAAATTTGTAACATCCTTAATTTTATTGTGCTAAAATTTGAGATAATTTTTTTCTTTTAAACTAATATTCGAATGCTTAATATTTGTACTTACATTCCTTAAATAGTAAAGAACATTATACAGTTGTTCATATTACAAATCAAAATTTGTCATACATAATAATTTGACTTCTAAACTCGAGGGTTCCGAGATGATACACCTAGGGTTCAATCATTCTTTACACCTTTTCCATTAAACTCAGTGTCACATCCCAAAATTTATATGTGAGATAAACATAAAATGCCTAAGGTGTACCTCCGTGGTACCCCTTAATCTCTATGAATATTCTTAATATCCATAACTATGTGAATCATAAATGTCTCAAGAAAGATATTTTGTATACATATTCAGAAAATGTTCAACATTTATACACTATACAGTACTATACAACCTCCCAAGCCTAGGTGACCTACTAGATTACAGAGCATTTCTTATTCCTTACCAATTGTTTACCAGACAAAAGTGGAGTATATCCTTAAAGGCTATAAATTCTCCTCCTTAACCACTGTATCTGAAAAGATAATCATAAAGAGTGTGAGTTAATCAAAACTCAGTGAGTAAACAACTGTACATGAAAATATCACAAGCACAAATACCACATTTACTAATACAATCAATCTATCATTTATTTTAAATAATTATAGTATTACATTTGTCTGAATTTACATATGATTTCTTGGGTGATCAATCCCTCAATCACCTTGCATTATGTGCCATAAATACTTGCACTGAGTGACTTGGGAATTTAACCCTCAAACTCTTTGTGCATAGGTTTTCACAGTTATACACTGAGTGGTATGAGACTCTAACCCTTTCAAACTCATGCATAGATTTTCACAATTATACACCGAGTAGTATGGGACTCTAACCCTTTCAAACTCGTGTATTGATTCTCACAATTATACACCGAGTAGTATGGGACTCTAACCCTTTCAAACTCGTGTATTGATTCTCACAATTATACACCAAGTAGTATGGGACTCTGTATTGATTCTCACAATTATACACCAAGTAGTATGGGACTCTAACCCTTTCAAACTCGTGTATTGATTCTCATAATTATACATCGAGTAGTATGGGACTCTAACCCTTTCAAACTCGTGTATTAGATCCCGTAGATCTTTTGCTCATCAATAGAATAGTGAGAATTTATCACAATATAATTACTATGAAATAAATTAATTTACACATACTTTTATTCCCTTGAATGTCTATCATCAATCATAGCAATCATCATATATTATTAATTGAGTCAACTAGAGAAATCAATTCACAAAGGTAATAAAATACCTTCCAATGATATTGTACTTTTTCTCAACCTGAACACACACTGATAATCTTCTCAATTTCACAAATAACGCAAATGGGATTTATATTATGCTTTGACTAGTTTAGTAAATTAATTTTGCAAGGTTGCCTACTCACCTGGATTCCACGCTCTTGGCGCTCCCACCTTACGCCTCAACCATCCCTATTGTAACCAGGTAAAAACCATTAGGATTACAAAATAGAAAAATTTTCTATCACTACTCTCGACCTTTACTCACATCTCAAGTTATAACTCATAACCGGTAATGAATATCTAAATGAAACTTATACCATTGGAAACTAGACTCAAAGATCTTTCCAACGATATAAAGTTTGCCCAAAACGGAGTACGGATGAAGAAGTTATGACAGATTGAAAATAAGTTATGGTTTCCCGGCACACCTGGCGCCTGGGTGCCACTCATGGCGCCTGGGCTCCAATCCTTTCTTCTTTCCCACATAACCTTGGCGCCTAGGCGCCACACATGGCGCCTGGGCGCCACGATCGCGACCTTTCGTGATTTCTCTCGGATTTGGCTCAAATCTGGCCAAATCTCCACCGTTTTTCATAATTTTTTCCATGAGATCTCACCCTTAATGTCTAAGGAGCATTTAGACCCAAAAGCACCAATTTTAATCAAGAAACGAAGCCGGAATCTTGATTTTACCTCAAACACTCTTAAAACTAGAAAATAGGGAAAAGCTTAAGAAATAGAAATTTCACCTCGATTCTTTGCTTTCCCTACGTTGCTTGGCTCCTAGAGGCTCGCCCTGTAGCCCGAGATCCACCCTCCAAAGTCCGGTTATGGAGTTGAAGTGTAGAGAGAGAAGGTAGAGAGAAGAAAGAGAGAAAGAGAGGAGAGAAGATGAAGAGAGAGAGAGGAAAGGAGAAAATGAAGAAAAAAATAGGTGAGGCCACCTATATACTCACTCGGGGTGAAATTATCACTTGCTCTTCAGTTGACCCTTAGTCAAGACTAGTAAAAGCAAATTCATAAAATCTCACCTCGGGTGATTCTAAATCCTAAGTGCCCCACAATTTTCTTATTTCACTTTAGTCCCTCTCAAAATCTCAAACTCCACTTTAACCTCGAATCCATCATCCTTTTGGTACCGGACTCATAATTCATTCCATAAGTTCTATTCTTCTTCTCGGGTTCCTACTTGGTCATTTCTCAAAAGTACTTCATACTTTCTTTTCTTTTCACTTTAGCCCTTGAAAATTTGTAAAAATTTCCCAAATTAAAATTTTGAAATTTTTATTTCCAAATTTCCTTCACTAAGTCAAAAGAACATTTTTCATGTAATTAATTTTTTTAATAAACTTCAAATAGATGTTAAATATTCATATAAATTCTTGGGATATTACATTCTTCCCCCCTTAATAGAATTCGGTCCTCCGAATTCAAAACTCAAGATTGAAACAAATGCAGATATTTTGTCTATATCTCATTCTCTCTTTTGGAATTTTCACAATCAAGTACAAAATATAACAAGTCTATTTTTTTGTTTTTCGTTTCTCAAGTTCCTTCAATAAAGGAATCACCTCAACAAAAAAATATTCGAAAACTTAAATTTTATTTCCATTACATAAGCTACAGGCAACAAGCTTAACTCGAGTTACAAAACAGATAATTTTAATATGTAAACCTTAGATCAAACATCAGCTTTAGGTACAAACAAAAGAAGAATAAATTAAGGACGAAGAGGCTTTTGAGATGTAGAAGGTGCTCCAGGTCTAGAAGAGGAAGGTGCTTCAGACCTTAAGGAGGAAGCTAATCGTTGTAGCCTAGAAAGAGTTTCTGGAGGGAATGTCTGGAAAATTTGGCGAAGTGCAGAAGTCACTCTATTCATACAGTCAATACATCTCGCTTGTTGGTCACGAAAATTTTGAGTTGCAAACATCGAATGTCTATCAACTCTATTCGCCAATTCCCTAAAATGACGATTCAAGAGCTTCTCTTGTTCTACAAAGAGACGATTTATCAATCTCCCCTGGTCCTCAAAGTGGTGGTTTATCAACCTTTCCAAGTCCTCCATCTTTTGTCTCATAAGCACAAGCTCATTATTAGAAGATGTTGCTGTGCTAACATCCTCTAGCTCTACTACATCCCTTTTTCTTTTCTTAGCATCTGGTGACTCTTCCATGGATCTCTTATTCTTATAGTTCTCCAAGCTAAGATTTAGATCCAACTCTACCTTGCCAGCCTCAAAGTTTAAATTGAAAGATTTATTGCCAGCCATATTTTTTTCTGAGCTATAAAGGTTGTACAGAAGGAGAGGTTTGATGCAAAAAGGCTTATAGGTAATGAACTCTTAGTGTAGTGAGCAGTTTAATGGGGCATCCATTATTTATAGACGAAATTTAGGGCTACAAAAACCTTTACATCATACTCTAATGATGGCCTCCAGACCTTATCCGTCGCAATGCCAACGGTCTATAATAAGCATGCTAGAAAATAATAAATATAATCTAATGCAAAAGATTTTCTCAAAAATTTCGGCTAACTTTTGACTCTTGCTCAAATTATTCAACTAATCACCGCTTCAATCTATGACTTCCTAACTCTGTATTTGTCTTATCCAATAATCCTAGATCAAGATATTACTCTATGAACGGGTAGCTTCATACTAGCCTTATCTAGGTTTCTAATCCGTGGCTTTGTTCTTAGGCTTACACATTTTCAAAGAAATACATATTAAGATAAAAACTTCTCACATTTACACATATCAAGTGTTACCATAAAGTGAGAAAAATTTTTTACCTTTCACTTGCCTCTACGAGCATATATGTATGTATGTATAAACATGGAGATACATCATTATCTATATATTTTCATCTATTCAAGTCCTTTTAAATTTCAGACTTCTCATTCTCTGAATGTATGTAGAATCATTACATATTATTCCTGGCCATAATAAATAGCCTTCACTCTCTATACATGAATAACATACATACATATCATATGTATTTAGAGACATATAATCACAGTATAATTCAATCAATCATGTATATTATACTCAACTGAAGGCTTTCAATAACAATACAAGAAAGCAGAGAAATACATTTTACTTCATCATAAAAGCATCCAAGGCAATCTTTAATGGCTACATTGTCGACTTCTTTGAATTTTAGAAAATGCCAACAAAAGAAATGGAAAAACCTAGTATAAATCGGCCGCAAATCCACCGAATATTGACTTTCGTGGTTTTGGCATTAATGTGACACACTGATGGCACGCATGCCTACCCTAGACTTCTGGCTTCCAGCTTGCAGAAATCCATAGGTTGAGCGTGTAGGGGTGCGGCGAAGAGATATCTTCTTTGGCTCTAAGTCTAATTTTTTCTCTATAAAAACTACCCCGAAGTTCTCAGTTACTACACCACAAAGAGTAATCATCTCTGAGCCTACAATTTCCCAGCATTCCTCTCTCGTCATACTTTTGCAAAAACTTCTAAATTTTCTAAACCATGGCCACAAGGAAGTTCATTGATCTCACGGTGGAGGCCAAGAAGGAAGAGCTTGACTTAAACTTGAGTTTTGGCAAGGACAAGGACAAAAGACCTTTTGAGGGGTCTCAAGAGGATCAAAAGGAGAAGAAGATAAAAATTGAGGAAGCTGAGGAGATTAGCACTGGCCACACGTCAGAAGACAAAATCGCTTGTCTAGAGAAGGAGGTGAAAAATCTGAAGAAGATGATAGAAGACCTGAACAAGTTAACTAAACGCAATAATGCGGCAATGACTTCAAGAATAGACAGGTTCTTCTATTGGTCTACCCAATGCTTCTGCAATCAACAACAAAGAAGTGTTGATTGTATGAATGGAATTTACACTACCCTCCGTGACATTGCTCTGCCTCTTGCTCCAAGAAATGGCCGAGGGGTGATGATACAATACAACCCTCCTAATCCGAGACCACCTCGCCTGTAGATTACTCATGAATGAGTAAACTTTTTTTTTTTTGAAATGTAATCCTTCAAATTTTTTTTTAATATCAATGGTTTCTTTTACTAGATGGTACTCTAAATAGTAATAATAATAATAAAATAAAGAAAGATAAAAGAAATTAGCCACACAAAATCAATAACGAATTCAGCTTATAAAGCCAATCACATAAAAAAAAATTTAGTGACCCTATAAGCTGTCACAGAGACAAACAGAAGCTCTATACAAGTCTCG
Source organism: Biancaea sappan (assembly GCA_037074585.1). Classification (NCBI taxonomy): domain Eukaryota; kingdom Viridiplantae; phylum Streptophyta; class Magnoliopsida; order Fabales; family Fabaceae; genus Biancaea; species Biancaea sappan. The sequence continues at coordinate 31,916,494 of CM073493.1, forward strand.
TTGTCTTTCCTCTTATCATATGGGAGTAGATGAAGGCATACCGTATAGATCAATTGAACTCGATATTATGCCCTCGAATTGTCATGAATTCTTGCTTAAGAGCCTCAACTCGCAAGCTTTCCTTAAACTAACACTCTGAGGCACGAACTGCTATAAGAACGTCTTTCTAGACCATTCCAATCATACATCACGTTTAACAATTATGAATGTTCATACGCCAACAGCCTACCTATAACATGCTCTAATTGTTCTAATGTTACAAAACTTCTACATTGTATTTTTTTTTTGAAACACTTCTATCACATAGTACCATCATGCCAATCCTTAACTAAACAAGTGCAACTTTGGCGAGTCGCCCCTAGAGAAGACTTATAACTTACCCCAATATCTTTTATGCTAGGTTCCATTTTACCGTAGTATCTCCCTTAGGAAAAACTACCTAGCTCACATCAATTTTCTCAACCAAGCATTTATCAAGGAACATATCATTTAGGACTTACATCCTCTTCCATAAATCACATCTGTCTGGTATCTATCAAAATCAAATCTTTGATCTGCCTCACAAGGGTTCTTTCTCATTCCTACATCAGTAATTTGTGCTATATTCTTTGCGAAAATCTTTCTTGAACTCTAGCCCATGCCTCATAATCAACTTTACCCCATCTAATACATCACTCTTGGCCCAGCCCTCAAGCCATATTCTAGCAACTACTAATCCTCAGCTTCAAGAGTACACTACAGAGTTATGTTCCCAATTTCTCAAAAAAAGAAAAAAAAAGAAAAATTTAACACAGAGGTCACCTCTTCCATCAGTATAAGGATCATGCCTTCAACAAGTTCCAAAGTTCTACACATGAAATCAATTACTTCTTATTGTAACAAAATTATCTCTAACTAACTCCATCGAAGGGTAAGTTATAACAAGAACACTCAACTTTACAAGGTCTTTTATGAAACCTAATCCCATGGTCATGCCGCGGTTCATGACAATGGAAAAGGGCCCACAAAGAACACTTTGCTCTGTAATCTATAGGGGACCTAAAAACCACCTCTGATACCAATTTGTCACATCCCAAAATTTATATGTGAGATAAACATAAAATACCTAAGGTGTACCTCCGTGGTACCCCTTAATCTCTATGAATATTCTTAATATCCATAACTATGTGAATCATAAATGTCTCAAGAAAGATATTTTGTATACATATTCAGAAAATGTTCAACATTCATACACTATACAGTACTATACAACCTCCCAAGCCTAGGTGACCTACTAGATTACAGAGCATTTCTTATTCCTTACCAATTGTTTACCAGACAAAAGTGGAGTATATCCTTAAAGGCTATAAATTCTCCTCCTTAACCACTGTATCTGAAAAGATAATCATAAAGAGTGTGAGTTAATCAAAACTCAGTGAGTAAACAACTGTACATGAAAATATCACAAGCACAAATACCACATTTACTAATACAATCAATCTATCATTTATTTTAAATAATTATAGTATTACATTTGTCTAAATTTGCATATGATTTCTTGGGTGATCAATCCCTCAATCACCTTGCATTATGTGCCATAAATACTTGCACTGAGTGACTTGGGAATTTAACCCTCAAACTCTTTGTGTATAGGTTTTCACAGTTATACACTGAGTGGTATGGGACTCTAACCCTTTCAAACTCATGCATAGATTTTCACAATTATACACCGAGTAGTATGGGACTCTAACCCTTTCAAACTCGTGTATTGATTCTCACAATTATACACCGAGTAGTATGGGACTCTAACCCTTTCAAACTCGTGTATTGATTCTCACAATTATACACCGAGTAGTATGGGACTCTAACCCTTTCAAACTCGTGTATTGATTCTCACAATTATACATCGAGTAGTATGGGACTCTACTCGTGTATTAGATCCCGTAGATCTTTTGCTCATCAATAGAATAGTGAGAATTTATCACAATATAATTACTATGAAATAAATTAATTTACACATACTTTTATTCCCTTGAATGTCTATCATCAATCATAGCAATCATCATATATTATTAATTGAGTCAACTAGAGAAATCAATTCACAAAGGTAATAAAATACCTTCCAATGATATTGTACTTTTTCTCAACCTGAACACACACTGATAATCTTCTCAATTTCACAAATAACGCAAATGGGATTTATATTGTGCTTTGACTAGTTTAGTAAATTAATTTTGCAAGGTTGCCTACTCACCTGGATTCCACGCTCTCGGCGCTCCCACCTTGCGCCTCAACCATCCCTATTGTAACCAGGTAAAAACCATTAGGGTTACAAAATAGAGAAATTTCCTATCATTACTCTCGACCTTTACTCACATCTCAAGTTATAACTCATAACTGGTAATGAATATCTAAATGAAACTTATACCATTGGAAACTAGACTCAAATATCTTTCCAACGATATAAAGTTTGCCCAAAACGGAGTACGGATGAAGAAGTTATGGCCGATTGAAAATAAGTTAAGGTTTCCCGACACACCTGGCGCCTGGGCACCACTCATGGCGCCTGGGCACCAACCCAAGCCTGGCGCATGGGTGCCAATCCTTTCTTCTTTCCCACATAACCTTGGCGCCTAGGCGCCACGATCGCGACCTTTCGCGATTTCTCTCAGATTTGGCTCAAATCTGGCCAAATTTCCACCGTTTTTCATGATTTCTTCCATGGGATCTCACCCTTAATATCTAAGGAGCATTTAGATACCAAAAGCACCAATTTTAATCGAGAAACGAAGCCGGAATCTCGATTTTACCTCAAACACTCTTAAAACTAGAAAATAGGAAAAAGCTTAAGAAATAGAAATTTCTACCTCGATTCTTTGCTTTCCCTACGTTGCTTGGCTCCTAGAGGCTCGCCCTGTAGCCCGAGATCCACCCTTCAAAGTCCGGTTATGGAGTTGAAGTGTAGAGAGAGAAGGTAGAGAGAAGAAAGAGAGAAAGAGAGGAGAGAAGGTGAAGAGAGAGAGAGGAAAGGAGAAAATGAAGAAAAAAATAGGTGAGGCCACCTATATACTCACTCGGGGTGAAATTATCACTTGCTCTTCAGTTGACCCTTAGTCAAGACTAGTAAAAGCAAATTCATAAAATCTCACCTCGGGTGATTCTAAATCCTAAGTGCCCCACAATTTTCTTATTTCACTTTAGTCCCTCTCAAAATCTCAAACTCCACTTTAACCTCGAATCCATCATCCTTTTGGTACCGGACTCATAATTCATTCCATAAGCTCTATTCTTCTTCTCGGGTTCCTACTTGGTCATTTCTCAAAAGTACTTCATACTTTCTTTTCTTTTCACTTTAGCCCTTGAGAATTTGTAAAAATTTCCCAAATTAAAATTTTGAAATTTCTATTTCCAAATTTCCTTCACTAAGTCAAAAGAACATTTTTCATGTAATTAATTTTTTAAATAAACTTCAAATAGATTTTAAATATTCATATAAATTCTTGGGATATTACACTCAGCCCCTGAAATGGTCAGTTGGAAAAACACAAAAAGGTGAGATAAGGATATCTCAGTAGCTAGCATGATTTTTCTTAAAAATTTAAAATATACCATTTCAGTCATAAAAGCATAACTTCATAAAAATAAGTCCATGATAATCTCAGTAGTGAGGTATCTCGTAAAACATGTGAAATTCAACAAGCTCAATAAGTTGATGAAAATTAGCAAGTTGATATATAAATAAACCATGGAATCAAGAATAATTGGTGGCACACTCAACGACATGGAAAAGATAGTCTGCAAAACCACCTATCCAAGCTGAACATGGGAGAAAGGCTACTGCAGTCCTTAAACCCAAGCTAGAAAGATTCCAAGTTGAAACATGGAAATATAATTTCCAAATTGACATGGAAATAGAATTTCCAAGTTGACATGGAAGCAGAGCTCCCAAGCTGAATATGGAAGTAAACTTCCAAGCTGATAACATGCTAATTTCATCATGAAAAAAAATTTTACTTTAAATAAAACTTCATGGACATATATAATATTCAAGTAGTAAAAACAAGCTTTTATAAATTGCTAAGCTACAAGTAGTAAAAATAAGCTTTTATGAATTGACAAAACTACAAGTAGTAAAAACAAGCTTTTATGAAATTACTAAAACTACAAATAGTAAAAACAAGCTTTTATGAAATTGCTAAACTACCTGGACTTTGTAGTCTGACTTTTAGCTCAAATGGCTATTCAATCTCTCTTGAAATTATTTTCACAAACTCTGACATATTTAAATAATGTATATAACTTTATTTAAAATCTTAAATGAAGAGATTCTAAAATATTATCTTTCCTTGATTTTCTTAAATTTTTAATTCTATCCAAATTTCTGCTCAGAGTTTAGTCGAATCTCATCTTAAACCAGTGTTTTTCATGATAGTTTGAGATGATGTGTATATATATATATATATATATATATATATATATATATAATACATAGTTATACATAGTTAACTTTAAAAAATAAACACAAACACACACACACACACACAGATATATATATGTTTACATGTATACATAATTATACATAACTAATTTTGATTATCCATATAAATATATATATATATATATATATCTTAATCAAATATTTATTTATTTGTGAATAATTTATATATATATATATATATGTAAACTTATAAAGTTAATACAAACTTATGTATCCTATTATATATATATATATATATTAGTATATAAATATAATAAGTTGCATAAGTATATATAAAAATATATGTGTACCATATAGCTAAATCTAATTATTCATATCTAAAATATATGGCTTAATTAATCAAATGCTTATAAATTTGTAAATAATTGATATATATGTAATCTTATAAAATTAATATATGTACTTATGTATATAAGTTTTTGTGAACATAATATATATATATATATATATAAATAGAGTTGTAACATAGATAACATAACTTATGAAATATAAAATATACTACATATGTATTTAATCATGTATAAGATATATATACAAGTATAAATAAAATTTTATCGATTTCCACATAATGATATAAATAGCTAAATTAATTAAAATAACTTATTTTTTAGTTAACATATTACATAGAATTAGATTCTAGTTAAAACTAGATTTTTCTTAAATTTCTTTAATGAGTAATTACAAACTTTTCTGTTATTCACCTAGGTGCCTCTTACAATATTTTTCCTTTTTCTTTTGCAAGATCTAAGTTCATAATTAGTTTCTTCTAGGTCCCTAGTCCTAGAATATAATTTTTTCTAAACTTAAAACAGCCTATACAAACTTTTTGATTCTTTCAGTTTAGTCACTTCTTTGTGTTTCATGGATTTGCTTGTGAGTTAGAAGCTAAAACCTTCCCAGATTTCTTTCTTAGGTGTTTTTAGGACCTATGTGACCATTTTTACCCATAAACTAACCTAAAGAAACAATTTACAACAAAACTCAATTTTTTCCAAAACATACCGTGACTTCTCATGAAAGAAAGGGTGTTTAGACTGGTTTTTAGCTTCTGATTTTTGCTCTAGATCACTGCCACTCCTTCCTATATTCTTGGGTAAGCTAGTCATTCAACAAGCTCTCCAAAATACTCAGAAAAATTGAGGCTAAATCTACTGCTCTCTTCCTTGGAAAAAACTCTATTTTTTTTTATATTCGAAAAACAGGGGAGATTTTTCTGCTACTGTCCAAGCTGTTGTACCCTCTTTTTCTCACTCTTTTCTCAATTGTGAATGGTGTCAGGAAAAGGGAGGAAGGTACTGCTATTTATAACTGAAAATGGGAGGCAAGTGGTAGTGGTACAAAGTGAAAAGGTTAACTAAAATTATAAAGATTTTACTGTCATGTTTCCGGCTATCTCTTGAAAAATTGCAGTTGTACCTCCTAAGAATCATGATATAGGTTGGAAAGACTGAAAAATGGAAGCTTACTTGAGAAGCGTATCCAAATTCTCTTTTGCTGCTTTGAAGTTGTGTTCTGTCAATTGACCAAGAATGATGGAGAGGCTTCCATGTTTTCTATCATGTGCTGGAATGATACACTATTATATCTCTTTCATTTGCCTCTGAAACTGACGCGCTACCATTCTCCATTTATATATATATATATATATATATATATATTAGTACTAGTAGCACCATGCACAAAGCCACTTATATATTTACATAGATTAATTATTATTATCATTATTTTAAATTTTCACAAATAATTATGTGAATTGGGACTAAATTAAATACTCAACAACAACAACAACAACAACATAGCCTTATCCCACTAAGTGGGGTCGGCTACATGGATCGCACGACGCCATTGAGCTCTATCAATGACCAACTCTTTAGATATCTCATTTACTAAAAGATCCCGTTCAATAATTTCTCTAAGTGTCCTTTTTGGTCTTCCTCGACCTTTTTTCATAGGGCTCCAAACTATCTGCTCAACTCTCCTAACTGGCGCTTCCAACGGTCTCCTTTGCACATGCCCAAACCATCTTAAACGATTTTCAACCATTTTTTCCTCAATAGGTGCCACCCCAACTCTACCTCGTATATGATCATTACGGATCTTATCTCTTCGTGTATGACCACACATCCAACGCAACATCCTCATCTCCGCCACTCCAATTTTATGTTCTTGTTGTCCTTTCATTGCCCAACATTCACTCCCATATAAAATCGCTGGTCTTATAGCAGTACGATAAAACTTTCCTTTGAGTTTATCAGGTACTTTTCGATCACAAACAACCCCTGATGCCATTCTCCACTTCAACCACCCAGCTTGTATCCTATGTTCACTAAATTAAATACTCAACATTTAATAATATTTTATTTTCCTTTTTAGTCAAATATTTTTGTCCTAAAAATTTTCTTTTGTATAAAAGTTCTTCCTAAATATTAAATATTTAATATTTAGTAATTATCTCTCATAATTCTTAAAAATATTAAATATTTAATTAGTAATAAATTGGGATGTTACAACTACCATCAAATAAATACATGTACCACTCATAAGGATCGGACCTTCGGGGAGGCTCCATCCACAACCAAAACCATAAGAGCCAACACATTTACCGTTAACACAAATCCAACATGGTAAGAAGTAAAATGAGTATGCTTAGACCATAACCCAACACAAACACACACATAAGGCATCCTAATTTATACACAAGCATCCTTCTCATTGCCACACAGGTGTACTAGGTCATCAAGGCATCAAACACCCTTAAGTGTATCATGATTATAAATAATCTTGCACTTTCTCATGCGGCTTCCTCGAGGGATTTCATTGTCGCACCATCACTTAGCAACCCATTATATTCCATCACAGATACATAGACCAACCACAATCACATTCACATAATTCATCCTACACAATTCAAGCAATACCAAAGGAATATCTAAAATGGAATTCACTCAAGAAAGGTTGACAAGCATAATTCCTTTACACAACCCTTAATTCATTAAAATTTGACCCAAAAAAAAACATCATTGCTAATCCAAATTCATATCAACTAGGTATCCATCACATATTTGTAAGATTTTAAAAGTAAAAGAGAAAAACATAAACACATAATCAACACAATATGGTAGATATCCCTCACCTGGAGTTTGAGGCACAATAATCCACTCAAGGCTCCTTGATCTAACACCCAATCGAGCCAAAAGAGCACCTAAAAGGCACTACAACATTTAACTTAGAGATTTTCCAGTATTTACATGCCTAGCCTGTGGCACCAAGGGCTCCACAAGCCCTCATAATGCAATGGCCAACCCAACCTATGGCACCTTGGGTGCCCACCATGGTGCCTAGGGCACCACAAGCCCTATTTCCCCAAATTCCCATTCCAACCTAGGGCACCAAAAGGCTATCTCACATTTTGCTTCTGACTAGTTAGTGCCTGGGGTGCCAACCCTCAACCTTGTTGTCTAGTGGCTTTCACCCACATAGCCAAACATGAAATCACTCTAAAAACCTCCCGTCTTAAGTCTTAATCCAAATCCTATGATACCAACACTTCAAAGGTCAACTAAATGGTTTTTTTGTCTCTTAAAATCACTTAGAAAACTCAAAACAAAATAGATTAAGGTGACACATCTTTGTCCATGGCAAGATCACTCCCTCACACACACTATTCTAACCACCATCATAAATTCCATTAACTACCTTCCATAAATCCTACCAACCTTCCATCTATATTTTAAATAACATAGATTCTCTAAAAGAGGAGTAAGATTTCAGATTATTTGGTCCATAACCCACATTCCCTTTCCCATTCGATTCTAGGGTTCCCTAAGACCCAAAATGAAGAAAAGAATAGAGAAGGCCCAACACATACCACTTGAAGAGAAGTTTTCGATGAGACCATGATTTCCGAAAAAGAAAGATCCTTGTTGGAGTAGAGTCGAACAAGATGTCTTGGTGAATAGAGGAGAATGGTGTAAAACACTTAGCCAAATTTCAAGGGAAGTGGCATGCAAATGTCACGCCCCAAAATTTGGCATGTAACTGGCACAAAATCTAGGTTTACATCATCCCAAGATTCGTAAGCCTAAAATTAACCATATGTTATTACACCTCAAATCTTGATTATCAGTGAAAGGTATAAAATACATTGTCATTTCTACAAATTGAATCTTTCATACATTCATTTCAAAATTTATTAAACATCACATTCAGGTGATTTCTTAATAACAAAATGTATAAAATCTATCATGTAACATCTTATTACAAATATACAATCATCCCTCAAGACCTATGTGACCTATACAACAACATAGCATTCTAAACTAAAACTCAATAGAGTACCAAATATACCGACCCTTCGTCTAGAAGGTCTCCTCGGAGAGTTCACTACTTCTCTAATGAATGTCCCTCCTTTTTTACAAAATTTGAAATAGTTAATCACAAAAAAGCGTGAGTTTGAAAATTTTAGTAAGTAGATAACACTACACAAACACATGCAAGACACATCAAGTAATAAGCATCGGCTTCCGTATGCATGCATGTATTATGATAAAGTACACAAGGAAACTCAAAAGGTCTCATTATATATGCTTCTGTGACCCTACGGCCTGCATCCTGTTATACCTACAGCTTTAAGGTGGTTGGTTAACAAAATATTTTACTAACTATGTGGGTAAAACTTTGTAGAACTCGATTGTAAATTTTTCTTTTATCAATTAATTGTAAAATTTTGAATACTTGTATCGGTATTTCCATCTTTCATTCACATTAGTTCTATGAAGAAACTCTCCATCTTTTTCCTCATTTTCAGAGGTAGCCAAACCCTAGGTTGGGCTTTGTGGAAATTGGATGGTTTTCAATTCTTCTTCTATTGATATATAAATGTGTTTGGGAACTCAAATTCATGGATGGAATTGAAATGATGGGTGGTTTATGGAAAGGGGTTTGAGGGTTGAATTTGAGTATTAATGGATTAATCTTGGAACCATTCTTAATCTAAGTTAAAACAAGGTTCTAGTGATTATTTTGAGTACCATTTGACCCTAGTGGAGTAGCTAGAAGGAAATGTATTGGGAAGAGGTGGTTTCGAGCTATTTTGGGGATGCTTGGAGGGCCTCTCAGCTATGGCTACAGCTATAGGTGCCTAGGCATCTTGGCCTAGGTAACCCAAATTTTTTTGACTTTACTTGGATTTTTAAATCATATTTGTGATCTTTCGTTGCTTTCTTGTTCCCTAGGCTTGTGCTACTTCACTGGGACCTCTTCCACCATTTTTACTTCACCAAAACTTCCATGAATCAAGGTAAATGTGGAGTCTAGATAAAGGCAAAGGTGAGGAATGTTTCTATTTCCATTGAATTTTCTATTAACTCATTTGTAGCCTTTAATAAATGCTTGTGATTCATGTTAATACATCATTTGGGATGGTCATTAATGGGAAATGGGTCTCAAGGTTGAATCCTTACATAAGGGATTAATGATGTTTCATTTGTCGTTATGGCAGTGTCAAACTTCATGGATCTATAAAAGTGTTAGTGAGGGATAAACATCATCCTTTTATTTGATTAATGTGAATTTACTATCTCAAATTCATTGAGTTCTTATGATATGTTGAATAATTGTATCCTTGGATTGTGGATAAGTGATGGGAAACCTGTGATGGATCTTTATGGTTACATTAGATGAGATGGAATTACACTTACTCACTTACTTATTCCTTGTTTCTTAATTTGCCAATTACCGTATGTATTGTTGAGGCTTTTCTAAGTAACACACAAATGAGATGAGTCTAAGGTGACTTAAGATTAGATTCATGTGTATACTCTTGTAGTGTAGTTGTTGTGTGGAACCCTTGTTGACCATAAACTACACATATGTACATAAATATAGGAAATCCAAAAAATAAGCTTAAAATGTTGAATGAGCTAGGGCAGCCTTATGGGTTATCTTGTGTCGATTATGTTTGCATGGGTATCTTGTGGTGAGTGTTTGGAAAGGAAATTTGCATCAAAAGGTGAATAATAATTTTAATATTATAATTGCAAACTCACTCTAGTGAGGAAAAAGGGTGTTCATTAACTAGATGTTTGTGTATATGAAGAATTGTTACTTTCATTTAGTTATGCAAACAAAAAGCTAGACACACAAGACAAGTCGAATTGGGTGATAAACTAGAATTTTAGAAGCTTAGAAGATGAAGAGCAACTTAAAAACCAAAATTTCAAAGTGCAACAAGATTGTTTTAGAAAACAAAGAGACTTTTAGCCAACAAAGTAATAGTTTAAGTTTAAAAGAAACAAGAACAAGTACGAAAATGTAAATGGAGAAATTTAAGAGAATCAAAGACAATGATTTATCCTAGTTCAGCTTGTTAAAAAGCCTACATCTAGTCCCTAAATTTTTACCTGAGATTGTCTACGATAAACCAAAAGTTTGAATTGGGCACCTATGAACCATGGTACTACCAAATGAAGAATCCTTCTCCAAGGGACTGTCTTGCTTACAAGCTGAATTTTCTAAAACCCCATTCAAAGAATCCCACATCTTGAGTCAAACAATCCAAATAAATGAAAGAAACTCTTTGGGTATCTCTCAAAAGAGTAAATTTACAAGGTACAAGCACACTGTAAGAAGAGAATATAAAATGAGCTTGAGAATGAATTTTCAAAAGTTAAGAGCAAGTTTACTTCATGTATCTGAGACATATGTAGCTTATATTTATAGGAAAAAACTTCAAACAAACATTGGAATGCATATATAATCAACTTGACCAGTTGACTATTTGACCTTGACAGCTGATTGCTCTTCTTTATAGGAGTGCACCAACGATTGATCAACCATGATAGTCAACTGTTCACTCTCAAGTTGGGTTTTATGGCTTTCGATGGACTAATCCTTTGACTAGTCTAATGACCGATCAATTGTTTAGTCTCAAATAAGCCTTTAAAACTAGATAAGGGCTCACCAATTGATTGATCAACCATGACAATCAAATATTCACTCTCAAGTTGGGTTTTGTGGCTTTCAATGGACTAACCCTTTGACTAGTCTAATGACTGATCAACTAGTTAGTCTTAAATAAGCCTTTAAAACTAGATAGTGGCTCACTAGTTGTCGTGCCTAAGGATTTAAAAGAATTTTTAAGAATTAAGGTTAAGGTTAATTTGAAATTTTTAGAATAAATATGAGTGTTAATTTTAAAGCATTTCAAATGATGAGTTAAAGGGTGAATAAAATAAGAAAATATGGATTGTGGGTGAAAATTAATATTTTTTCTATATATTTTTGGACTTGAGTGAAAAACAATAAGTTATTGAAGTGCTTTTGTCAAATTTCAGCGAAGGCAGTGTTTTGTGGCACATCAAAAACTAGCCAAGTGTATATTATTTTCTTAAATTTTTGCTTAGCCGTGAAGTTTTGCTTGACTAGAGAGAAAACTTTGGAGAATTCTATCATCGCCATCAAAGTTGTTCTTCTTCTTCATTACTACTGGTGAAGACTAAAGGATCTTTCTCTTTGAAATTCCCAGTTTTAGGCATGTTTGAGTTCTCTTCTCTTAAACTAAGTTGATATGTTGTGTTTAATTTAGTTTGATAGATAGTGTGGGAGGATCCACATAGGTGCTGGTTACACCTCCCTACCGAGAGTGTGACACCAGTCAAGTGGTTGGTTTTTTTAAAACATTTTGGGAAATTTTAGAGCTGACCGGTTGACTGCTCTAATAAATTAACATTTATTAGAAATTTATAATCAAGTGGAGGTTCTTCATCAAGGTTAATAACATAAACATTGTTGATCCTATGGTTAACAAGCTTAACTTGCTTATCAATCATATATCTAACTATGCAACAATTTGAATGAAAAATCACTTTGTTACCTTCGCACCAAGTTGACTAATACTAAACAAGTTATAATTCAGACCTTCAAATAAAAGAACATGATCAATGATAGCAGAAGAATTCTTACCAACTTTTCCTATACCAATTATCTTGCCTTTGTTGTCACCTCCAAAGGTTACCTTTCCTACTTTCTTTAAGTTGGAGAAAAATAAACTTGTATTGGTCCATAGTCATGTGCTTGGAGCATCTATAATCTAAAGTACCATTTTCCAATTTTTTTCCTTGAGGCACACCCATATCACAATTCAACTATTGTTCTTAGGTATCTAAATCATTTTGGGTCTGTCACGATCCCCATTTTAGTACATGACTAGTATGATGGAGACACCACGACCCACTATAACCTTGATAGACAATGAAGATCAAACTCCAATAGAAGTATATTCAAAACATAATCATTTTGCAATCATCAAACTGAATAAGATATCATAAATGACCGGTTAATCACCCATTACATTAAAGGACTTCAAGTATCTATTTGTTTGCATTCTACAACTACTTGCTAGGATTACAACAAATAGATCTATACCAAAAAAAAAAACCTTGGGTACACAAAAGCAGTATACCCTCAGAAGGGTTATATCCCAAACCTCAGCTATCCAATTTACAGAGCACTACTATAGTTATTTAAAAGAGCGATGAGGAACCAAAATATGTTAGCCCTAAGGCTATATGCCATAAGTTTTGATGATGACAAATGTATTTGAAATGTAGCATTGATATATGTAAAGGTTAATTTTCATATATATGCTACAAGTACTTAAGCATGTTTATGTTACTTAATATGCTATTATCATGAATTGAACTAACCATTGGATTTGCAAGTAAGATATATTTTATAGGTTGGTTCAAAACAAGAAGAGTGAGCATTGGATTGAAGAACAAGGAAAAGAAATATCATGCTTCACTCAAGGAAAACAACATGCAAAGATAAAGCTCCAAGAAATGAAGAATTAGAATATTTGAAGTCTTGGAAGCTTGGATGCATCAAGAAAGCAACCACCATGCTCTAAAAACAAAGATTTTGAAGATAACAAGTGACTGGTCGACCACCCCATGCTGACTGGTCGACCAACGAACTCCAGAAGCAAAGTCTTTGAGCATTGGTCGACCACTCCATGCTGACTGGTCGACCAACGAGCTCCAGAGGCAAATTCTTTGAGCACTGGTCGACCACCCTATGTTGACTGGTCGACCAACGAGCTCCAGAGGCAAAGTATTTGAGCATTGGTCGACCACCCTATACTGACTGGTCGACCAACGAGCTCCAGAAGCAAAAATATTTGAACACTGGTCGACCAACGTGCCACACTGGTCGACCAACGACATCAGAAAATGTGCTGTAACGGCTAGTTTTTGCTGACATCATTATGGAACCACTTTGGATTTGTCTCCAACGGTCTTATTCATCCTTGGGCTATATATATCAACCTTGGGGGCTATCAAAACAGAAGAGAGAACACTCCTATTGCTGAACATCATCTGTAAATTCTCTCTTATGCAGATTATATCCTTGTGAGCTTATCAATGTAATATATACTCTGTTTTTTAGAGAGTTTCTCTGTAATTGTTGATTTTGATCAACACAAATATTATCTTGAGTTGTATTATCAAGGAGAGTATTCCTTGATAGAGTATTTATTAAGAGAGCATTCCTTTGGGTTGTAGAGAAGCCAGTTTAGCAGAAATTCTCCGAAGGGTTGAGGAGGAGCCCGGATTCATAAATTCTCCATTGGGTTGTGGAGGAGCCTTGGCTAACGAAATTCTTTGTAGTGGTTTGCAAGTACCCAGACCAAACTTGCAAGTATAGTGAAAATACTCAAGTGACTTCTTGAGGACTGGATGTAGGCTTGAGATTAGCCGAACCAGTATAAATTTCTGAGTTTGCTCTCTCTATCCCTTACTCCTTTATTTGTGCTTATTGTTATCTATTATTTATTTCCTTGCTCCTTATAATTATTCATCTTGATAGCACATTGATTTTCTGTATTGTATTTATTATCTTAAGTATTACACTTTTACAGAAAATCATTTTAACTTCGAATAAAGTTTTGTGAAAAATTTACAAAACCCAATTCACCCCCCTTCTTGGGTTCCAACCATTACTTTCAAAATATACAAACCCTGATAGATGGGGTGTGGACACAAATCACGTCTCATGAGGAGTGTTGTTGAGGCGTTATGGCAAGTGCACCAGTCACACAAGTAATAAAGTGATGAAATATAAGTTATCGTCTCCACAGGGACTAACATGCTAAGTACTCTAGAAGTTTAAACGTATTAGTTAAGCAAACCAATTTTTGATTTAAGAAAGCTCTAATTGAAAGTAAAATCAAATTGCAATAGAATCGAATAGAAATAAATCAAATAAAAGGTCTAGAGTTACTAATCCCCCTCTTTCGTTCTAAGAATTGTTAATTCTCCCTAACACTTATGATTCAAATCAATTATACTCATTAATCTTAGGTTTTCTACTGGCTTAAAGTGATTCTCCTGAACCTAAATTAAGCTACTCAACTCTACACAATCCTTTATGTGAGTTTAAGTCGAATTAATATTAACCTAATTTGATTAAACGAGGTTAATTAATATTCTTATTAATTAACAAGTAAAACCCCTAAGTTCTATCACTCACCCTAATCATTCAGTGTTTTACCAACATCTCCCTCTCCCGAGTTCGACGAAAGCAACAAACAAGTCACAAAGTGGCCAATTTTATAACAAGTACAATAAATATGAATGATAGGTATGTATTAAATTGAAAAGAATCACAAATTTCAAGAGAAATACAAATCCTAAACTGAAATTGGGTTCATAGTAACCCTAGAACAGAAAACCAGCCACTCATGGCTCTAAAATTACAGAAAACAGTAAAAGAATGAGCAAACTTCATGAGGTTGGGTTGACGAAAATCAGGCTTAATCGGCTTCGAGAATGGATTCCTCCTTCTCCTCTAGCAAAAATCGGTGCCTCCCCTCTATCTCTAACTCAGAGTACCCTAGAAAATCTATTCTGACGCATTTAAATCAGTGCAGGATCGCGAACCACTACTATAGCGGTGAATTCCCACCGTTATAGTGGTGGGAGGCAGAGAAGAAAGCTTAAAAATGTGTTTTTCCAAGTTCCACCATTATAGTGATGAAGATCCACTGCTACAGCAGTGGCTGGCAGAGAAGAAGGCTCCAAAATCCTTTTTTCAGCAATCCACCGCTATAGCGGTAGATTCTACCAAAATGGTACTAAATTGAGAACTCAACAAGTGTCCTCTTTAGAAGTCTCTAAATCTAAAATGTTGGGAAAATGGAGAATGAGAAATGATATCTCAGTGAGGATAACATACAATTTATAGTAATAAGCAAGTAAGAGAAAACATGCCAACATTTCATTACACATGTAGGACGAAGGTCAATCGATTCCCGAGCAACTCACAACCACAACACACAAGCTCATACTGAACGTGCAACAATGTGAGACCATGGACATCAAAGCCAAACGTACCCAATCCATAACACATGATTCCAATATTGGTTGGAGGCCAATTGATTCCTAAATAACTCACAACCACAACTTACAGGCCCATATTGTACGTGCAGCAACGTGAGACTGTGGATATTGAAGCCCAATCGTAATTCATCCACAATACATATGCAAACACCAAATGCTCAGAAATTGAATCATCATGTTCAATAACACATAACTCAATCACATTTTTTATTTATATTCTTATGCCAATAATAATATCATAATCAATAAAATCTATTGAACATATGCCATAAAATAATAGCGACCAATACTGCCGAAATTTCCCAACATCTCAAGATAATAGAATTCAACAAGATTCAAATAGGAGGAAATTTAGTTACCCTCACCTTAGTTTAGCATCACCTTACCAATTCCCTTGAATTAAATTAACCTGTAGGTTGCGCGAGGAAAAAGAGGTGCATAGAAGTCTTACTTTTGAAGCTTTGGTCAAGAGTATAAGGGAAAAGGGTTTAAAAGAGGAAAAATTATACTTGGAAGAAGCTACAGGAGGCTGGCGCCTCATTCAACTCTCGGGTAAGCATTAGGGGAGTTGGCGCCTACTCTCGAGTAGCTTGCCCCTTAGCTACCAGGCCAGGGCACCCCGAGCGCCAGTACTGGCACCTAGGCACGTACGGCTGGGCAGCCATGGATGATTCGGCTAAGCTTCTCCACAGTAACAAGATCCCCCTTTAAGACAACCATAACTTTAGACTTTCTTAAGGATGAAAGAGAGAATAGGGGGCACAATTTCACGTCCGAAACTTAGAAACAACCTCATAACATTATCACCTTAATATCATCAACAAATCCATCACCCCCAAAGTAGCTTTAACCCTCTTCAACCTTGGATTCCAAGAATCCATTTGTGTTTCAACAAAATCAGTTTGTGAGAAAAGAATCTATGGGTTGAAGAGGTTTAAAGCATCATTTAATTTCATCTATCAAGCCATTTCCCAAAAATCTGCCCCTAGGGTTCAAAGGAATAAGAAAGGAGAAGAAAGGAAAGAACATACCTTGGATGAAGAGCAAACCCAAGCATACAAGAGGAAATGGAAGGAGAAGGCTTGCCCATGACTTGCAATGTGTGTGCGTGTGAATATTGAGACCAAGGGAAGGAAAGCCACGAGGAAGAGAGATGAACAAATGGTAAAGGGGGTGAAGAAGTGAAAATAAAAATGCTAAGTGTTGGGTTTCTAGAAGTAACAATTTTAGAATTCCCACCATGTCCTTTCTAAATGAAAATTCAATAATATAAAAGGAAAAAGTCTTAACAAGGTTTCTAATGAGCTTATGTCCTTTCATATTTGCTCTTCAAGCCACATATCACATTTATCAAGTTTACTGAACACATTATAGAATCCAACTTAACAACAATTATACATGTATATCATTCAACATGACCAAGCATGTCACCATTGTACAATTCACACGGAAAATTTTCAAAATAAGAAAATTTAGGACTACACATTTATTACATTTCCTTACCGAAGAAAAAGGACTGGGGTATTACAAGGTCCTTCGAAGTTAGATGTTCATATGAAACCCAATCTTCTTGCTTCCAAAAGTGACATTTTTTCTTGTAGTTAGGCACTGAGTTACTAGCTATTTGATTTAGCGAGGTGAATATATCAGGAAGGGAAACAGTCATCACTGATCCCTTGCTAAACCTATTAACATGCCAACCCTTCATGCCATATTCACACTATATGGTACCAGAATTAACGAGGGTGTTTCCTTCGCGTGAGGGAATAGCAAGGGATATTTTCCTCGCTGAAGCCACTCTATATTCTTCCATTTCATTGCTATATATGTAGCTCATATTTATGGGGAAAAGTTTCAAATAAAGGTTAATTGCATATGTAAGTAATTTGATATAAAACTAGTAATTATGGCTTTTTGTATCATTTTTTTTCATACCTTGACCAACCAACTGTTTGACCTCAACAACCGCTCTTTTTCAAAATGCTTTCTACGAGCGCACTAATCAACTAGTCAATTTTAGATTAGGTATCATGGCTTTCCATTTATTGACAAATCTATTGGTCCGATGACTGATCAATTTGTTGGTCTTGAGCATAAGCCTTCTAAATTTGTACAAGGACTGATCAGTCGACCATTCATAGGGATTGGATTGAATTGTTGGTCTTTGTGAAGCTTCATGGGAATTTTGAAGTTGACCAATTGACTATTCTAAGCAGCCAATTGACTGATGGGTTTCTAAACTATAAAATGTTGCTTTTGTTAGAGATCCACAAAAATCTACCATGACTTTATCAATAAAAAATTGCTCTTAGTTCAAAGTTTTATACAAATTTTTAAGAGCTCATGAGATATTTCAAATCTTTTACAAAAATTATTTGAGTTCTAAGGCTAATGGATTCTACGAACTTGGAAGCCTTGAGGAGTTTAGACTTTGATTCCTATAAGGATTGACATTAAAGCACAAGTTTTATGTTTTTCCAGGTGGTCTTAAATGTTTGTTTTCATCAAATACTACGTCTCTTTAAGCAACGGGGTCAACTCAATTTTCTCTTAACAGATTCACACTCAGTTGTTTCTCACCCTTCTGAGTTTGAAGGGGGATACAAGGGAAAGTAAAGCGAAGGTATGGCATAGCAGCTCAGCAATAAGATGAGCAGGCACAAACTGGCAGTCTATTAGGAAGTTTGATGCGCATAGAACTGTATAGTTTCTGCTAGATCTGAACTATGAACATGTATGCTATTAATTAATGGGATTGTTTTAAGTGATTTACACTCGCTTAGAATTGTAAGCTATATATATCTTGTATGTACAGAGAATATTCACTGAATGAAAAATGCAATTTCACCATCTGTATAAATCTTTTTCTTTTCTCGATTGTCATTCCTTGTACACCATAAAGAAATAATTCCATTCGTAACACAATAGATCACAAGTGTATATTACGTAATTTTATGAAGAAAAAAAAAAAGTCACATGGATCACAACAAACATCTCCGATCCGTATTCATGACATGCACAATTACAATATTCACAACACAACTGTAACTGAAATTTCAGAACACTTACACCATGCTTATATTCATTTTTCTGCACAATTTTTTCAGTGAAAATGCACCAATAACCCCCATTAATTAAGCTGACAATTTTGTTTAATTATAAACTTATTTAAGTCAAAACTCAAAAAAAAAAAAAGTTTCAAACTTCAATCTTCATAGATCATCAAGATAACGGTACTAATAAAAGGATCCAAAGCTCATTTCTGAAGCTTGAAAGATCAGATCAGCAGGAAAACTGATGCTTTTGCACTGCATAATTATAGCAGTAGACTAGAGACTATTGAGCTAGTCTTTCTTAAAGTTTCTGTGTTGATGAGGTCTAACATGCAAAAAGAACTAGCAAGGTTGTACATTATCACATGTAGTATATATAGCAGTAGACTAGAGACTATTAAGCTAGTCTTTCTTAAAGTTTCTGAGGTCTAACATGTAAAAAGAACTAGCAAGGTTGTACATTATCTCATATATATATATATATATATATTTAGATTCACTGATACTATATATAGATATATGTATCTATAAGTATATATGCTGGCTTTGAGAAGATTATTGTGAACTACTTAGTGACGCAGGTTTTGGCTGAAGCAGCAGATTTGATACTTCCAATGCGCATGCTATAACTTTTCCTTTGTGCCAATTCCTTTCTGCAACTAAATGGCGTCCATATGGTACGTCCTGTATCTGCATGCAAAGTCATCACTTCTCACTAGCTATCAAATTACTTTAACGTAAGTAATTGATTTTGTCTCCAAAATATTATATCTTTTCAATTTAGTCCCTTAAAGATTATATTTGTTTTAATTTAATCCCTTTTCTGTCAAAGTGACTTTTAGTAATATAATGAAAAATGTAAGATTTAATAATAATAGATTTTGAGATTTTGCAATAAAAATGACCAACTTAAGACATATAATCTTTCAAGAACTAAATTGAAATATTTGATATTTCTAAAAATAAATTGAAACAATTGTAATCTTAAGACTAAATCAATCATTTACTCATACTAAAATTGGTTACAAACTTGTGATTATATGAGTTTTAGTAGATTTAAAATTTGTATATATGAAGATATGCTTATGTACCAAACAATGCTAATGCGAATCCCAAAATCACACCTTATACAATTTATTGAATATTCCTAAAATAACTGAACATGTCCATAAAAAATATACTGACGAAGCTAACCAATTAAAGGCATACAAAATATTAAAGTAAGACTCACTCAAAAGTATATTGACATATTTACTTTTTCATTCATAAGTAAAACGATAAATTTGCTATTCATGAACTGAGGTAAGAACTTTTTCGTATGACACAGTAATCATATAATTAATCTTAGTGAGTAAACTCTTAATTAAAATACATAAGTATATATCATTGACATGAGAATTTGGAATGTTACAAAAAATCTTACACATCTGAGAATCAAAACCCATTAATATAATAGACACAGGGATAAGGTTTATATGAAGGAAGATAACTAGTACTCTTTATTCAGTAGCCTTCGATGGACAAGAAAAGCAGAAAGAAATCCTTTAGGATAAATGATTTATAATGATTAAAATACCATACATATATAATTGATCAGGGCAATATAAATATATTCAACCTTTATTAATAAAAAAAATTGTGTAAAAATTTTTATTTGTTAAGACTCTGATTCTACATGTATTTATCCTTAAAAAAGTTTAGCAATATGCCAATTGGCATGGATAGAACTTCTGATACATGCATATTACTGATTGTTCAAGAAAGCCAACTCTACTCAAATGAAACATATATCAAGTTAAGTACATTTTGGTGAGAGAAATCACCAAAAATGTTAATATAGGCTTGTTTGACGAATTCGGATTCTTTCATGTAACAAGAGGGTCCTATTAGTGTATTTCAATATATGTGCTGGAATAAAGAGTTAAATCCTATATAATTTGTTCAATAACACACCTAGATTGTGTTGATACTTAATAGTGTTGGTAATTGTATTTGTGACTTGTGAGGGGTGATTCATTCTTTGAAAGTTGGTAACCATCTGTTGTAATGTTTCCTTTCATGGTTGTCAACACTCTTCATAGAGGGAAATTGTGAAACCTGGTAATATTGCAAAATACGAATTTTGACGCAAGAATGATCAATCCAATGTGTTTTTTTTCATAATTGTTTGGCTTAACTTGTGGTTGGATTATTGGATTTCTTAAATTTATGTGGACGGATATTTTGGTATCTAGGCTTACAATGGTGATGCAAGATTTACCTCCGTGCTAGTCATTGGCATGGATTGGAGCGTGACAATTTGAAAGTGGACCTATATATATATATATATATACATACTTACTAATTTCAGAAATTAGGTTCTCAAACTTTCATCAACAGTTAATTGGTCTGTCAGTCATGCTTATATGAAGAAATTAACAAAATAAAACAAACATATATATAACCTAGCAACATCAGAACACAACAATGGGCACACTAGCCATAACTCTTAATTATACAAAACAAAGTTATAAACAAAGATGAAAAATCAACACACCTTACTTATGAAATATTACAAGAAAATTTACAATACAACTTAATAGGAATACAACTATCTTTAAAAGTTTGCAAGAACAAGCATTTGTGAGAGAAAACACACTTCGAACTTTGAGGGTTATAACCTTCTAAAATTTAATTATTCTTTCTAAATCCGAATTAGAGCATCATTGTAAATATGATAGTACGTAGTTGTAAATCTTTAATATAAGATTCACCAATGTAAGATCCCATATATTCTTTTGGAGTTATATAGAGATAACAAAAAAAAATGGAAGCATCCTATATGCATCTAGGTGTTTTAGATGCTTTCAAATATCTTGATTGAGTAAAATGAATGCAAGCAATCTTTCGGACGCTATACTTAAATCATTTAAAACAAAATTAAAACAATTATAATCTTTCATGGTCAAATCAATAATCAATATACAAGTATTTCTAAAAAGAGATATGAGAATTGCCAGTTTCTAATTTTATTGACTGACTGCATCTATTTTGGGTGCAGAAAATGTGAGAACTTTCCTATAAATACAAGTAAACATTTTAAATTCCAAACATTTCACATATATGAATAAAAATCACAGTATAAATACCTATCGCTGTTCTAAATATAAGGCAGTAATGGATGTTTATCTAAAGTAAGAGTAATATAAAAATTACATATATTTCTGAATTCGCCATTGGATCAGAAGTTAATACTGTGTATGGTCATAGTGGTAATTAAAAATTACCTTAGGCTTAGATATACTTTTAGTCTCTCTAATTTTATAAAGTCTTAATTTGATGTCGCTTGTTCAAAAGTATTCAAATTGCCCTTAAGTTTTCTAAAATGATACAATTTCATCCCTTCATCATATCTCCAACTATGCAAATTTAATACGAGATTTAACAGTCTACTGACTTAGACAATAAATGGAATACTAACAATACAAATAGTTGAGTTCTACGTCAAATTTTTTATAAATGATGTGACAAATTGACAGGAGGATAATAATATCTATTTTTTAATTAGAGGGGCCAAAATTAAAACTTCTAGCGAACTATAAAGGCACTAAAAACATATTTGAACCATTAGTTTATTAGTATTCCATTTATTGACTGTATGAGAATTTCCACCAGTACAAGATATAGTCTAAGTTGAGGTAATCATTTATCTACTTATACATTATCTTATTTTTCCTTTATCCAATAAGACGACTTAAAGTTTCCATTATTAAACTTTCTCTCTCCTTCCAGCTTTCTTCTTTTAGACAAGATCTCTTGTTATTTAATTTGTTTTGACCTTTTTCATCATGGGTATAAGAAATCCAAACGAACGTAACTACTGAGATTCTAAAGAGGAATTAAGCTTTTAATGGCAAGAGACCATAGGCATACCCGATATAATGACAAAGTATTTAGGTAGACTATAAAAAAGTGAGATATATCCTTGACCACTTGCTTCTTCACACGCACAATCTAGGGACTATATTTAACCATTCTAAAAAGCCCACATTGAACAACTAAAACAATTAATGTCTTTAAAATTGATTTATTCTCCCAAAAAAGTCCAACTCTGTCATTCTTAATTTAAAAGATCATGTGTTTTAAATTAGTCTATAAAAAATTACATGTATTTCAATTTTATAATTTTTCACTACTAGATCGCAAAACATATTCTTTCCGAATTTAAAAAATTTTATTGTTAAAAGTTTTTTTTATAAAGAAAAGAAAAAAATTAAGGTAAGCACAATTTTTTATGAATTAGACACTCAATCTTATAAAAATCATAACTATAATATTTCAGATATTAGTATTAGACATCAATAATTTACTCAACAACTAAACCAGACATTAAGCAATCATGCTCTCTTCTTCACCACTATTCCAACATTACACAACTTTCTCTGGACCACACTAGTTTTAAAGGAGGGTTATGTGTTATCAATCATAACATGTATTTGTTTAGAAACCATGCGAGAACTAGTGTATATCAGATTTTTGTGCGTGTGTGTAGTACTTAATTGAATTTCGACTATATATATTCAAATTTTGGTATATTTTAATTCGTCAATATCTGTAAACCCCTTTGAAAATTAGATGAAGTACTCATTACGTAATTATATAATAATACTTGTGAGGGAAAGTCTCTCAAAAAGTTTTCTTTTAAAATAAATTCCAAAAAACTTAAAAATATTTCTTTAAAAATAATTTTCAGAAAACAAAAGACATCTCTTTATTTAAATATATCAACACATCACTAATTTTTGACGAATTACATGGATTTTGATCCCCAACGTGGGGTACATAGGTTTTAGGCTTTGCCTAGCCAAGTCCTCTCTTGTATATATCTTTGCTTGTTTTTTCGTTCTTTTTTCCTCTTTATTTTGTGTGATTTATAAGTGTAATTCTAAGGTGAATATAAAATAATTGTACATTTTCTAAATCAGAAGTATAGGATGCTTAACACCTTCTTTATAAGTTTCAACTTCCAAATTCAGTCTTCTGTAAATGTAGACCATACATTTTGAAGGCTTTTTCCCAAATTTTTCCTATCAAATTAAATTTTGGTGGCAACTCCTAATAAAATTGGTTTTCAATTTTGAAAGTCAATTTTATACCATTTTGTTTTTAAAGAAATGCCGACCGGTCACATTTCAGGTGTGACAGCTCTCTTCCTTCTCTGTACCAAAGAAGACCCTTTGGGTTTCCTCTCGGGGGTAGCAACCTGGAGAAGAAGGCTAACCACCAGCCATTTTTATCCTTCTTTAAATGTTTTTTTTTCTGTCTCAATCTTTTTTTAGAGTGCTTATTGCATTTGACCAATACAAATTACTAAATCTTTCTTAATATGATTTGTTTGGGGCTTTTTGACCATTGTCCAAAAAATATGTTTGTATAAGACCACATTCAACAAATGATATATCAAGCACACAAAGCGATGGGGAGCACAAAATATCCGACAGTATCAGAAAAGGCCCAAAATTAGTATAAAGTAAAACACCTAAGAAACTATTTAATTAGAGAATGCAATAACAGTGATTTGAATGATAGGAGAGAGAAACAGAGAGAGAGAGAGAAAGAGAGAAGGAGAGAGATTGTTCTTTCTAGTCTAATCATACACTCATCCATAGCTATTAATAAAATATTTTTTCAACCGAACCCATTTCCATCAATCTCACAACGCAAATTAGGGTTTTCACCCTGCTATCCTTCTAGGGTTTCGTTCGTTTACTTCTAAATGATATTCCCATACTTAAATTTACAGGCTTCAAATTTCCAAATTACCTGATCTATAATATTCACCTCTTTTGGTTTCTCCCTCAATGTAGTTTTAATGGCTAATATTTTAAAATCAAGCAGTGAAGTTAAATAGTTGATGGGCCATGCTAACCTTCTATGTATGTACCCGAAGAGACAGTGAAGATAAATAGCTAATTATATATATATATACATATATATATATATATGTGTATATATATATATATATATGCACAAATTTTAAGTCTTATAATATAAAGCGAGTAAGCGAGTAAATGGTGTAAGTCTGAAAGCTATAGTATAAGGCTATGCTTCTATCACGAAGTTATTAGTATTACCATTCATTCTCTCAAGAAGCCAATTGCTTGAAAGCATTCGCAGTCTGATTCTGATCAGTCGTCCCCTTAAGTTGGCTCCTCTTCTTCTTCTTCTTCTTATAAGGAATCCCTCTTGCCTTTGCTTGACAATCCTTCACTTCCCGGAGATATACCCGGATTGCTCCGGTCCCGAATGGGTTCGTCTCCGGCGAACCCCCGTGCTCCTCGTAGGCTGCTCTCAGCCGTCCGATGAGAGCGTCGAGGCTCCCCCATGCCTGCCGGAGTGGGCACGTGCAAGGCGCCGGTGGCTCCGGCTGCCCAAAGAAGACGCAGCCATGAGCGTGGACCTTGGTCTTCCCGAATTGGTCGAGGTACCGGAGGAAGTCCAGCACGTGGTTGAAATTGCACTGAGACAACGGCACCGGCGGGCTCTGATTCTTCAAGTACTGCCCAAAGGTGTTCCAGTCCCGCCGTTTCTGTGACTCGTAACGGCTCAGAGGCGCCACCGCCACCGCCACTGCCTTTTGTTGGTGTTGATCGGGGACGGCTTGCGACGATGACGAGCCCAGGCCGGAGTTGTTGGACATGTTGAAGCCTGAAGATGATGGTATGAGTAGGGAAGGAATAGGAAAAGGAAGAGGGATAGGTATGGATGCAGAAGGTATTTATCAGAGAGAGAGAGAGAGAGAGTTAGTGCAGAGGAGAAAAAGATGAAAATCACATCGCCGATGGGGTCTTTGGAGAGGACATGCCATGGGCCCTATCAAGCTGCTTTATTTTGTTCCTCTTTTAATTTCTCTCTCTCTCTCTCTCTCTCTCACATATTTGCATTTGTATTTCTACTTTTTACCTATTTGCATTAAGCTGCAGTCTATGAAATTTGGACCTGCTAGTTGTTTCTTTATAAATTGTTTTATTTAAAATTTAATAATTTATATTTTACTATTTTTTAATTAAAAAATTATCATTTAAAATTTAAATCAATGAATTTCAGATTCAACGTAAACGTAACGAATTCGCTTTGCTAGTTATGTTAATATGGGGTATGTATAGCATCATCAATAATATAATCATCATTTTCTCCAATCCCTTTAATTGTGGCATGAATAGGAAGATCCAAGGAACACACCTCTTTATTTTCGAAAATCTTCTTGTTATTATTGTTGTTGAAATATAAATAGTATTGTTAGTTTATATATGTATATATATATATCGGAGCTGATCCACATGATTTAATCGTTGAGCTGTGAATTCATCATCAAGTTAATTCAACTGTTGTATAAATACAGTTATTGAACCTAAGGGGGAAATTTTTTTTTTTTTAAATATTAGGTTTCAGGGAATTTTTCTTGAGTACAGTTATTAATTATTAAGAAATTGTCTCTATATAGGAATATTAGCTAATAATTAATAAATTTTAAATTATCAAAGTCTGCACGATACATATTAATTAGTAAATGATATATTCAAAGCAACTATAATATCTGAAAATTTTTAAAATGTTTCATGAAATCTAAACATTGAAGTGTAATTGGTGCAATAAGCACTTAATAAAAATTAAAAAAAAAACCCGTTGATTGAATTATAAGCAAATCAGATCTAGACGCCATTAAATGCAATCAAACGCACCTTAAGACCCCACACAGCAATCCAGGAGAAATGCTACTTAAACTAATAATTAATTAATTTATATTATTATTTTATATAAGATTAATAAACGTTCACAGTAATCTTAAATTTAAATATTAATTTATAGAAATAGAGTAAATGATAGGTATTCCATTCATTTTTAAAATATACAAATGCTATAATATTTAAATTAAAGTATATATATTTATTTTAATTAATTTAATTATTGACTTAATGGTTGTGTCAGTGACTCAATAATCCAATTTCCTCACCTATTTTTAGATTCCCAGAAGTACCTCCACACTCTTTTGATATGAGATATATTGTTCTTATTGGGGATGTTCAAGTTATTCAGCGGTGAGGATTATTTTGAGGGAAATTGTTAGATGAAATTAAATGGTCTCTCGTCTTTAAGGCTCTGTTCAAAGTTAATTTGCTTGAATGAGTATATAAAAATGAATGGAGCAGAAGGGAAAGCTTTGAGTCATACTGGCAAATTTTCAGCTTTAAATGTCAGGTTTTGAGAGTACATGTCCATGCATGAAATCACGAATGGGTATTCTCAGAAATTTAAAAAAAAATAGTAATTAAATGCAATATTAATTAATTCCCTTAGCAACCAAGGCTTAACTTTTTTGAACAGAAGTTAAAGGATGATGGGAATTTCAATTAATTATAACATTTTAATTAATTGTGTATCCAGTGAATAATGAGCTATTTTCCTTTTTTTTTCCTTAGTAAATTTAGATTTTGGTCCTAAAGTGTATTTCAGTTTGGTCCCTAAAAATAGATATTGACTACTTTAATCTTGAATTTTGAAACTATTATGTAAAATGGTCATTCTGTCTTCACCTCTATCACAACAATAAACATAGAAACTAACGATTTCAAAATTTAGAAAATAAAATTATTTTATTTTGTCAAAATGTTAAAATGTCACATCATTTTATATCACGGTCACATCAGTTATAATGTTAACAGATAATGTTGACTGTAATCACAAGATTAACACATAAACTATTTTGTGTAATTATTTTCAAATTCAATGATTGAAGTGATTAGTCATCACCTCTAAACTATCATTTCGATACATTTTGAGAGACCATAAATTGAGTTTACTCTTTTAATATATATATATATATATATATATATATATATATATATATATATATATATATATATGTATATGTGTGTGTGTGCGCGCGCGTGTGAGGAGGGGGGTGGTATACACAAAAGTATCTCAACCTCAGTATAGATCTATTTAAATATTTATTCATGCACCACTTCAAGATAAAGTGGTTTAGAATTTAATCTTTAGTTATCATTTCCATTAATTCTCATCATAAAACTAAAATGATTAGGTCTGATTGTGGTATATATAATTGTAATCATTGTCTTAGCCTCAAACCTATATATATATAAATATATATATATATATATATGTATATTCCAGTTTATATAAAAGATATCAAGTGGCTGCAATTGAAGATTGAGCGACACGCATAAGATTCATAGAATATATGGTAATTATAAATGTATACCTTGTAAAAAGACAAAGAAAACTTGAAGACAAACTACAGATGCAATAATGGCTATGTATAATTCACCGAAATGAGATGTACAAAATTTCCATTTAATGCAGACAGAGTCATAATGATTAATGAGATTATTGAAGGGAGAAAAATTTTGAAAAAGAAAACCTTCTATATATGTCAAAACCATCTAATCAAATAATATATATATATATATATATATATTATGTTTAAAATATCTAAAAATTTAATAGATTCTGACTAATTTAATTTAATTAGATCAGACTTCAAATAATGTATAAAATTCTGTTAGTTCTCTTTTTTTATTTATGATTTGAACTTAAAATTTTATTTAAAAATAAATATTAAATTACTTAAATTAATTAATATTATCCAATATATATATATATATATATGAGAGATATTAAAGAGAATAAAGGTATTCAAAACCAAATCAACCTAATTAAGTCGAATTAAACTGACCAAAATTAAAAAAAAAAAGAGGTCCCGATTTTAAAAATATAAATTTGAATTAGTTTGGTTTGATTGTCGATTTAATTTTATTTAATTCGATTAAAAACGAATCAATTTTATATATAAAAAAATTATATTTTATATAAATATAATATTATATTTATATATTTTTTATATCAAAAAAATTATTTTTATATATTTTACAATTAACTTGACCTCTTTCTTTTAATTAATTTGATCTTTTATATATATATATATTATTAAAATTATAAATTATAAATTATTATAAGTAAAACTGTTCAAAACAGATTAAATTATCTAAAAAATAAAATCAAATAAATTTATAATTTTACAAAATCAATTAACTTAATTTAATTTAATTAATACTAAAAATCAAACCTACAAATCCTATAAAAAAATGATACAAATTAATGACACATCTTTGTGAGAAGGATGGGTCCATGAGTCACAGGGATGTCCATGACGCATTATGGTGCTTTTTGAAGTTTTGTCACTCCCTTTACATCCTTGTACGCACCAGTTATTGATTATAATTGGCCCCTTCTTCAGAAAATTTTAATATTAAAGAATTTTTTATTATTTATATTTTTACAAGTAAATTTAGAATTTCAATTCTCGGACAATTTATAAATTTTACATGATAAAATATGAATAAAAGTACTGCTGACAGTACTGAAATGGATTCCTTTCATGTATAACTGTTGGAATAAATGTACTTTCCAATGACGGAAGGAAACCAAAATTGGATTTTCTTTTTTCTTTTGGAAATGGGTGTAGCCAATTTGTTAATTTTTAATTAATCACAAAATTCCATTGGACAAGAATTTGATACACATAAAAATTTAATGACTGAAAAAATGTATTCGGCTTGTAAAATTATATTAGACAACAATATTTCAGAAATTAAAGCTGGTTATATGTTGTCCCATATAGAAAACATCAAAATAATATTACTTGATCATATAGGTATAATAGGACATACTTCTGTTATTTGTAACCCAAAAAAAAAAAAAAAATTGCTTTCCAATGGTTGAATAGTAATCAATTGAAACAAAGTAAAATGACTGAAGCATGTTTTTTAAAAGCACTCAAGTAGAAATCAATAGAATGAAAATTTGGAGAATTGTAATAAATTTTGTACTTATTTGTTCTAGTCATTCAAATTACGTTAATTTATTCATCAAGTTTTCTCACTGTATTACAAGCCTACAATTTGAAAGTTAAGTATAAAAGGGAGCAGAGCCGAAAAAATTTGTCTCTCATTAAGTAAAATTTTGTTTCTAATTGTTTACAGATGAAAAATATTTCATCTCTAATTTTGGCCTTACAAAAAATTTTGAGACGAAAAATAAATTTCATCTCAAAATTAGAGACGGAATTGTTAAAAACAGAAAATTATTTCATCTCCAATCAAGAATAGATTTTTCTATCCCTAATTCCTTCCCAAATTCACAAACATGCCTAAAAACCAGTAAATTGTTGAGGGTGCGCAGGGGGCTCCCATTTATCTAGCATTTTTTCTTTGTTAAAAAAAATTTACAAGTACCCAATATTGATCCAATGATAAACATAAAATGAAAATTGTAATTTTTTTAAAAAAGAAGAAACGCTAGATGTTTAGGAACCGTTGGATCAAACATCCAACGACTCCCAATGCCTCCTGCTTTCAATTGTTGAACCGGTCAAATATGGCCACCCAAAAAAATTTTAGCTACAATGAATAATATTAAATTAAAAAGTACATCTATTTATTAGTCTTTTCAAAACAAGAGAATCTACTGAAATACTATATATAGAAAAATATGGGAGACTCATGTTCTGGTCTAACCAATACAAGATTTATTAATTTGAGACGGAATTCATTATCTCTAATTTCTATCTCTAATTAAAAACAAACATGAATAATATATTAGAGACGGAATAAATTCTGTCTCATATTCCACCTTAAATTTTCAAACTAAATTTTGAGTCAGATTTTAAACATTTTAGATTCTATTTTTCATTTTTGTTTCTAATTTTAATTTCTCTTATAGTGATATAAGGACTAAAAAAATCTCGCAAGTTTAAATAATGTACTAGAAGCATGACCGACATTCTATGCAAAAGCGTTGGAATACAAAAGTTAATGCAGCAATTACCCATTATAAAATGTGTCAGATGTACATGCACACACATATATGTTTTTTAATAACAGGGATGAAAAAAATATTAGATTTTAATTAATTTGATTTAAATTGAGTTAAAGCATAAAAGTGTAAAATTCTTCTAATATTAATTTTTTTATTTATAAGACTTAAATTTGAAATATTATTTTAAAAAATAAATATTAAATCACTTAAATTAATAAATACTGATACCCACATATAAAAATCATCAGAATTAAATTGAAAATTAAATGATGGCATGGAATTTAAAGTTAAGGGCCCAATGCAATTCTCAATTTACAAATGCTCTTTGTATGCCGTGCATAGCTGAGAAAAAGTTTATGGTAGATTATTTATTTAGCCTCCAAAAGATATTGTTCTTTCAATTTAGTTTTATTAAACGTTTTAATTTAATTTTAAATATAGTATTTGTTTTAATTTACTTCTAATCACCAAATTTATCACATTTTATTGTTGAATCACCAAATTTATGCTAAACTTTAAATTTTTTATTATTAAAAGTTACTTTCACTACAAGAAAATAAAAAATTAAAAACGGAATATTTTCAAATCTATTCCAGTTCCATCTTAAACCTTTTTCTAATTTTTTGATTGTTAGCCTAATACTAAATTACGTGTATATATATATATATTTGCATATTATAACAATAAAAATAATGGCAAGACATGTTGATAATAATTACAAGTTTGTAGGTTTGGTTTTGGTGGAGGAAATGGCCAATTTAATCGCAAGCCAACCATCTAGAATCAGAGACAACAAAAATTTTATTTTTTATTAAGTAAAAATTCATCTTTGATAGATCAAAACGGAAATAATTCCGTCTTTAAAAAAGGCATTGTAAAAATTTTGAAATAGAAATAAATTTTGTCTTAAAATTACAGACTGAAGTTATTTCGTTTCAATTCAAGGCTGAAATTTTTCATTTCTAAGTCCGTCATAAATTAAAGACGGAATTTTTTTGTTCCTAATTCTGTTTCATTTCATGGACAAAAATTAGGAACAGAAAAACTATTCCTGCTGTCTATAAATTGCTGAGATTTTTTTTTAAATATTGAAAAAGCAAAATAAACCAAAACATCGAACTTGCTAAAAAAAACAACAAATTCAAGCAAATGTAAACAAATTCGACACACTGCTATATATTTTGTGTGGAAAATAAATTATAGATGTATCAAATTGTGTCTCTGATCAAGACGATGACAAAAGATTCTATCTCTAGTATGATACGATTTTTATTTTATCTCAGCAAATTTGAGATATAATTTTCTGTTGCTGACATTTGTTTTTCTTGTAGTGTTTGACAAATAAAAAGATAAAATTAAAATAAACACATTTTCTTAAAATAATAAACTACACATTTATTTTTTTAAAATTAAATAAAAATAATTGTAACTTTTAAAAGGGGGTTTGACAGAATTTAAGGTGAAATTTAGTGTAAACGAGTGATTCTCAATGTAGAAAATGCTGTTTGCCGGACCCAACTTGTGGTTCCGATGTTGGATCATTTTTCTCTGCGTTAGGTATCCTTTATGCTTTTCCTATGGTAAAGTAAAGCAAATAAATCAAATCATTCATTCTCTTCTCTGGCACTAAATAAAGCAAAATTTTTGACAGGGGTTTCGTCACTAAGAGTACATCTTTGGACACTCTTTTTACATGTCCCATTGACACCTTCTCACATAGTACATCATTCATTTACTGACTTCAGGACCCATATTGAGTCTTGAATTTCTCAAATAAGATTATATTTCTCTGTGATGCAGAAAATAGTAAACACCTAGCCACTCTTAGAGAATAGGAAAGAAGAATTTATTTATACCTTTACATCATGTTTGGTTCGCGCACGGAAAAGGAATCCGAATTTCACAATGTTTTGCTATTATTGTTTTTTTTTTCTCTCGTGTGTATCCGCTTTCTACAATGAGTAAATTTTCATCATTTATTTTCACTCTTTCATTCTTTTTGTATGGCAATCTTATTGAGTGATGGAAAGCCACGGAAGAAAGGGAGAATGAATTACAATCACCATTTTGCCCTCCCACTGTCTCGTGTTGCTTGCCGTGTTAGTATTTCAATCACCATTTTCTTAGTGAGAAAGAGAGACGAACAAAGAGAACAGATTGACAAAGATGGACAAAGCAGAAAAAGACGAACGAAGCAAAAGCAAATGGTGAAGATGAATAGAGCAAAAGCAAAATGCAAGCACAACAATAGGAAAAGCTTACCTTGTCGACAATCAATGGTGGCAACGATGGTGGCAACGATGGTGGCAGAGGAGCAAACAATGAAAGGTGCAAACAGAGATGGTGGTAGATAGATGAGTCGTGAGGATGAAGAAAGGTGCGAACAGAGATGGTGGCCACCATCGAATGCACTCGTGCATGAGTCTGAGAAGTCTTCTAGTTGGTGGCCACAGTGCAATGCACTATGTCAAAGCAAAGTTGAACGACAGTGAGAGAAGTGTGAAAATTGAATCAGAGATAGGAGTGACAACGAGAGAGTGGTGATAACGACGGTAAGAGAGAGTTTCTATTTTTGGTCTATTATATATGGATTTTTTTTAAAAGTTTATAATTTTTTAGTAAAGTAAAAAAAATTGTGTCAAAGGTAATGTAGTAAAATTACTCTAATTTTCTTTCCTTTTCTCTATTTCTTTCCAGTTTCATACCAAACAAATTTTTTTTTATTTTTGTTTTTTTTTTCTTTCCTTTCTTGTGTACCAAACAACGTTTAATTTTTCAAATTGAAAATTGAAGAAGATATAACTTAATTTAGCTAAACCCTAAGAAGGCATATGAAATTTATTAAAATAATATTAGTTAGCTGTTTTTATTATCATATATAAAAATTACAGTTTAATTTGTGGCTTAAAAATAATTTAGCTATCTTTACTTTTAATATTAGAGATAAAATCATAATCTCATGTCATGCAGAAAATTACTTGAAGATTTCTTGAAAAATGTTTAGATATAACAAGTTTAACTGCTGAATCACTTGGATCATGACTATTTTGAAAAAAATTAATTATTGATTGAGACTGTTTTTCAATTTAAATAATATCTTATATTTCTTGAATTGGTTAATGTGAGACCTTATCAATTGCTATTTACTCATGAGATTAGAACATATACAAAGCTAATTATAAAACTTATTTGACAAAAATATAACTAAATAATATGTCATTAGGATGGACCAATAAAAATGAGGAGCTGTGACATTTGGCTCTTTAATTTGATGTTGAAACTCTTCAACAGATATGTTTCCTATATGCATTAATTCTTACTTGAGTAATTTGTTTTCTTTAAGCTCTTTAAATTTATGTTGAATATAATTTATTAGTTTATTTATTTCACTACAAGAAATCTGGAAATCAGAAACGAAAATTAGAGATGAAATTCGTTCCTTCTCATATTTCGTCCCAAAAGGGTTGCAAAATTTTTCTTTGATTTCAATCCATAATCAAGATGGAAATCAAGCACAAATAATTTCTATCTTTGAAAATATGTATCTGAATTATGTTTCTGATTTGAATCTAAAATCAAGGACAAAAATTTTCTTGTCTGACGTTCTATGTCAAAATTTTGTCCCTGATTTGAGATGAAAGTAAGGAAGGAGAATTTCGTCCTAGTTTGAACCTGAATAATTTTCTGTCACTAACAATTGTGTTCTTGATTCCATTTTTAATTATGAGACAGAGTCTCTTTTTTGTCTCAAATATTTTACGACGTTAGATTTAGAGATGAAATATATTTTTCGTCTCTGAAATTTTTAACTTGATGAAAAACAAAATTTTTCATCTCTAGTCGCTGATTTTCTTATAGTGTTTTTTTAAAAAAAAACAAAAGAAGCATAAGGTTTAGAAAAAGAAATGTGAGAAGGATCAAGCCTACAATTATATCAAAAACTCCATATATTTATGTTGAAAGAAGTACTTCTTGAGTCAAGACTGTTGGACTTTGTTTGTTTGAATACACACAATTTTCCATAAATTGTTTTTAGAAAATTTATAAAATGTGGAATTGAATTTGGAAATTGACAGTTGTTTAATGTAAATATTATGAGTGAATATATTGAAGAGATCTTTTGTGGGGGCGATTTCATAAGACTTTTGGCAATGCATTATTGCTAAGTCAGCACACGTTTGCGGAGGGCCCGGTTCGTCTATTATGTAAGCAAGATATTAATCATCAAACATTGGGAAAGTAAATAAACCAAAAAAAGAAAATCGGTGGCGGAAGTGGGGAGGAAGCTAGCCACCTCTGTTTTTTACTCTCCTCTACTTTTTTTAAATAGATTTCTGTTGAGTGGTGGTTTCTTTTCATTTCCTTCAAGTTGCTCCTCTCTTATATGGTGATTTTCTTTTGTCTCCTCCAGGTAATTTTTTTTTCTAGTGATGGTTTCCTATCTTTTCTATTTTTTTTCCTTTCGAATATATTGTTTGGCTTCCAATTCTTTCAGCGAGTTTTGGGGCTACGAGTAATTTTGAAGAAAACGAAACTTATTATTAGTTAAAACGTGTAAATACTTGTTCAAGAAATGATAAATGAAACAATTTCAAAAATTCTAGTGGTATACCTTGGTTTGTCTCTTTTAGTTGGTAAGTCGATGTATGTTTTTTTTCTCTAGATCCCTTGTTAGATTTCAAATTTCTTTGAGTGCTATTTATTTTTTCATTTTATGTCTCAATTTTTCTTTTGAGATTTCTGTTGTATCTGGACAATGCAGTCTACTAATTTTTTTTAATATAATTTATTTTGGGCCTTTTAGTCATTATAGAAAAAAAAAAAAGAAACAAAAAAACTTAATAATAAATTTTTTTATTATCGTTTTTCACATCTATTTTATAATTTTGGACAAATAACTGATTTAGTTTATAAAAAAAATTACAGCTGTTGTAATATAGTTTTTCAAAAAATTAATTATTAAAAATTACTTTGACAAATAAAATAATCAAATTAAAACGATTATATAATCTTTTGAGAATCAAATTAGTAATTTATTCATTGAAATTGAAAAAGTTTTAAATCTCATGTAATTTATGTGTGTATATTATGTCTAAGTT
The DNA here is from genome assembly GCA_037074585.1 of Biancaea sappan. Taxonomy (NCBI): domain Eukaryota; kingdom Viridiplantae; phylum Streptophyta; class Magnoliopsida; order Fabales; family Fabaceae; genus Biancaea; species Biancaea sappan. The sequence continues at coordinate 31,952,399 of CM073493.1, forward strand.
TTATTAAGTATTAATCATTATGCATTTTTTTTTTCCGTTTTCAGATGAGACCAAGTTAAGTTCATATATAATTTGTTATAAAATCACGAGTAAATTAATAATTTGATCTTTTAAAAGATTATTTTTTGTGTCTTTTCGATTTAATCCTTTAAAAGCTCCTAAATTTTTATCAATACATTTTTTGTCTCAACTAAAATGGTCACTCTGTTAAGGTAAACATGAGATATTATATAACCGTTAACTAATTTTGTATTAGAGAGTTCGCAAACACTCTCAGAAAAAACATTATGACTGAAAAAATGCTTGAGGGACTAAATTGATATATATTTTTAAAAAAATAAATTAAATGGAAAGTAAAGTTTTGAGGAAATACATTGAGATATTTTATTTTTAATGGATTAAAACTGATATACAGAAGAGTAATTTTTTAAGTACTAAATATATAATTTATTATAACATATTTACTTTTACCAATAATCATAATATTTCAAAATCCGATATCATTTACATGAAAAAGTTTCAAATTTTTCATAAAAACGGACACCTAGATTGTTTAAGATTAAAATTATGCCTCCAAAGTCCTAACCTCCATTAATTGAAACGAGGACTCAGATTTCAAAAATTCTCAACAATGAAGAGAACTCAACCTATCACGTGATAAAAAATATAAAATAAAGTTAAAATTTTAGTCGTTCGATTATTAAATAAATAATTAAAATTAAATAGATAAAATTAGAAATATAACTATTTTTTTATTTATTTAATTCTAATTGTCTATTTAATGATTAGATAGTTAAAATTTTAATTTTATTTTATATTTTTTACAATTAAATATAAAAGAGTCGTTTCCGAAAAAGACATAAAAGGTAAGGAAGATGCTAGAAATTAAGAAAAAGCTAATTTAATTAAAGCGTTGATTAAGTGAGTGGTTCCCACCATTAAGAAGTATACTATCCAACAACGCATTTAAATAATGCACAGCTGGTTCAATTCTTCTTTTTATTATTATTATTATTTAAGAAAGAATTTATATTTTAAGAATTAGTTCTAATTATCACTAGACAAAATCTACGGAGAGAAACCAAGATCACATCTAAAAGTAAGATTGGACACCAAGAGATTCTTGAAAACATGAAAATAAAAATATTGACTAGATATAAAGTTATAATAGCGAATTCAATGTATGTTATATATATATATATATATATAATTTATTCTAAGTATCACATGCATTAATTTAAAGAGTGATTTTTGGATTCAGTGAATATAAATTTAATGACATAAAAAATTATTGTGTATATCACTAGTAAACAATGTATATGTATTATATTTCGTGAATTACTTTTAAAAAAAATTATTGTACATATATATTTAAGAAAATAAGTAAATGGTATTTATTGTTTTTAGTACTTAGACAATACTCATTGTATTATCTTAGTTATGTTTGTAATTTTAGATAATTATTAAGGTAAAATAGTACTATATACCCCTAATGTTTACCCTAATTTTTATTTATGTTTGTGAGATTTTTTTTTGTCCAATTATGTCTTTAACGTTTCAATTTTTATCATATATGCTTTAAAATGATGAAAATACCTCTCATTTCTTTCTTTTTTTTCTCTCTCCTCACTCAAACACAAACTCTCGCCAGATAAATAGAAAACATTAGATCTCACCACCATTCACTCTCTTTCTTCCACCATTGTGTCTCTCTTCCCTCCAACATTCTTGCCTCCCCCTATTTCTCTCTGGTTCTCTCTCTCTCTCAAACTCAAAAATCTTCTTTGTCAGAAACCTCACAGCGGCGACGTCTCTGCATCTCTCACGACTCTTTCTCACTTCCAGTTTTCCTGTTAAGGAAGTTGCCTCCTTCCTTTGTTGTCGTTCTCCCTCTGTCATCTCTCCGGTGAAGTTTTCGGCAGAGAATATTTTTGAATTTGAGAGAGAAATAGGAGGAGGTAAGAATGTTGGAGGGAAGAGAGACGCAATGATGGAGGAAAGAGAGCGAATGGTGGTGAGATCTAATGTTTTCTGCTTCTCCGGCAAGGGTCTATGTTTGAGTGAGAAAAGAGAAAAAAATAAGAATGAGGGGTATTTTCGTTATTTTGGGGCATATATAATAAAAATTGAAATGTTAAGGGTATAATCGGACCCAAAAAAAATCATGAGTATAAATGAAAATCGAGATAAACGGTAAGAGTATATAGTACTTTTTTGCCAATTATTAATTTATGATATTTACTGGACTATAGATTTATATAAGAGTCTTCCTAAAAATTATTATCTTATTAATTTATCAAAAATATTAATTTTGTAAACTAGCTAGCTCAAGTTGGGACCGAAAAAAAAGATATTATTTTAAGGAGGTTATTAATTTATCAAGTATTAATTTATGAAAGCTTATCTGTATATATTGAATCATAAAGATATTAGATACCGTTTAGACTAACCATTTTAGATTGAAGTGAACTTAACTATCAACTAAACACAAAATGATAGCAAATTAAATTAAGATGTAGTAAAAATAGAGCAATAGAATAAAATTCAAGTTCTAAAAACCTTTGGCTAATTTCCTTTTTTCTTCAGAGTATTGATTATCTCTCTCTCTTGTTTTCACCGACGATACAATGGTTCTTAAGAGAATCTTCCCAGTGACCCTTAAGCATTCAACCTCCATTCCATATTATATTATGTGAATTTTAGGTTAATTGATTGCACAAACCTTAATTTGGCTCTACAAGGTTAATAATTATATTCCTATATCATCAATGTAACCTTCCCCTTAATTCCTAAGGTTCAAGTACTCACAATATTCACCTTTTGGTCTAGTTTTTTCTTCCCTTTCCCAAGTTCACTAAAAACAACCACATCATTCCAATATTTGATCGAGATAAAGAAAAGCATTTAGTGCAAGATGAATAAACTTGTATTGAATGCCAATGAATCAAAAGAGGTCAAGAGAAATCAAATCCTATTATTACAATCTTAGGTTCATAGTAATCCCGGAGATGAAGTTTAGCTATGCATATTAGCAAAAACTGAAAACAAGACATGAAACAAAGAGTTCATGGTAGGAATAGAGAGAAAAATGGAAGAAGAATTCCAAAACCCAAGTAGGTAGGCTTCCTCCTTGACAATACAGCTCTAGCCTTTGTTCTTCAACTTGTTCTCCAGCAAAAACAAATAAATTCGTTTCCAGCCCTATCTATATGCTTAGGCACGTGACAACAAAAATGACCCATCGCAGTAGCAATGAAGAAATTACAAGTTCCATCACTTCGCCAAAGAGATGGGTGGCAGAGAGCTACTCCAAATTCTTATGTTCAGACAACAACTTGGTTTCTTCTTCTTGTTTTTTCCTTTGATGTTGAGTTTCCAGACTTCTTTTCTTTTCATTCTTTAGCATTACGCATTGCAAAAACACAGAGTAACATGAGATTGCAAATTGAGGCTAAATTCAAGCTTAGTGTCTCAAGAATTGCAAAATTGGGCTATGTACAACTTATAAACAAACAAAGCAAGAAATCAATTTATTTAACCCAAAAAAAAAAAATTGGTCTAGAAAGCTGCATAGAAACCCAAAATCTTCATGAAAATACATCACTACTGGAGAGTTATCAAGCGAGATACAAGAAGATATGGGTTTTAAAAAATGAGCCTATTAGTAAACGGGCTATATGCTGGACCAACTTGTTTATTGGTGGCATGTTGTGGGATTGTGCAAGTTGGCTTATTTTCATACTACTACTTTTATATGGATAATTTTGGAAAATTATCAAATATTTCTAGGAATATAGACCAAAAATAAAAACTTCATATTCCTATGAGTATTTGTAATAAACCAAATACGTTACATTTTTAAGGATTTGATTAATCACATCCTTAAGAATATGATCGTAGTTAAGAATGTAGGATTCTGCATACCAAATACCTCTTAAAGGGGTTGTTTATAATATATTTAGAAAAGATAACTGCAGCTATCTCCGAGAAAGTAATTTATCCTTATTTTTTTTACTTTCAATTATTACATACTCTATATCATGAAGTTCCTATTAGCAGTTTCATATATATAATATTAATTATATTGGATTCCAAATGTTTAGAACAGCTAAGCATAAGTGCTTTTAAATATTTGCCGTACCATATATATATATATATATATATATATATATATATAAGGGTAATTCTGTAGAGAACTTGATTTCTTTGAAAGGTTAAACTTTTTTTAATATTGAATCACTTGAAAATATGTGTAATAATAATTGAGCTGTGTAAACTTGTCCTATATAATATCAAGATATGTTTCTTGTATATTTTTAATGTTTTATGGCATTAATCCACTTGACAATAAACTTATATGGATTTAAGAATTCAACTTTTTGACAAGGCTGAAATTTTTTTATTGCTAGATTATTTTAAATTTTATATGTATAGAAATAAAATGTTATTTCACATATATTTTAAAAAAATCATCGGTAACAGAAATCGAATTTCCCCTAACATTGCCCTAAAATCATCATAATTGCAGAAAAAGTAACACTTCTCACAAAAGAGTGTTTGAAAACATGAAACTTTAATGTCGGCAGGTGCCTAAATCAGTTCATTATGTCCTCATGGATGTTCCCTCTTTGCCAAATTCATTAAGATCATATAATTGATGAATGCTCATCTTAATTATCACAATTGAAAAAGAAAGAAAAAAAAAAAAACACACACACACACACAAACACAAACACTGTTTGCAAACAGCAATAACAGTTTAACGTGGTTACAAAATTATTACGACAAAAATATTGAAATTATATATAATATTATCACATACTGTAATTTTAAAATCTTATTTAGGCTATGGATCAGTAGTTAGAATTTTTTAGAGTAAGTTCCTAGTTTCGTGATTACTAAAGTACACTGGTTGCAAACAGCAATAGCAGATTTAGCGTTATTTCAATTTGATTTTTGAAAGATCATGTATTCAATTTAGATTAGTAAAAATTGTGTTTATCTCAATTTTAGCTTCTTATTTATTAAAATGATATTTGACAACGAAGATTTTAAAATTTAACAACAAAAGATTTTGTAGCTTAATAATCAACAGGACCAAATTGAAATCAATACAATATTTTAAGGATTAAATTTAAACATATGATCTTTCAAATATTAAAGTAAGATAATGATAACCTTTTAGGAATCAAACGAGTAATTTACCAAATTTTTAGTATGATTTTGTTTTCGCTAAGCTTTACTATGCCTAAGTAAGTCTATATGATAAGAGTCCTTTATCATATATCCTTTGAAACTGGACAACATTAGTCCGTGAAGCTTTATCTACAGAGATTTATGTCCTTATTGTACCATACAATGACAAATTTCTTTGCCAATTGCTTTTAAATTTTTCATTACTATAAAACCCCTGCAATTTTGTGTACAGTATATATACAATTTTTTGACTGAAAATATTAACAGCAAAAGCTCAAAAAAAAATATATTTAAAGGCATGTTTGGAATCAAATATATCATTCAATTAATGACTTATAGAATTATTTTTAGTAATTTAATTTTTGCGTTTGGAATAAGTCTTAAATTTAATAAATTTAAATTAATTTATTTTTTTACATGATATTTTAAAATGACAGGATTCAACAAGAGATTGTTAATCAAATTGGGCACGCTACTCTCCCTAATTAGAGAGAATTCCTCTCCTTGGTGAGAGAAAGTATCTTCTGAGCATTGTTTCAATTATTCTTGACCTTCTCGTCCTTTTGTTCCATCATTCCTTTAGTAACAGCTGCGATGTGGATTTCATGTGATTAGGTGAAGGATAAGATTAACAATCATTACTCTAGGGTTCTTTCTTCTTTTTCCTCTCTTTTTTGCAATTCTTCCTCCCTAGCCTAGCAGTCGACTTGTTTGTCTAGGGCAACAGCCTTGCTCTAGCAAAATGAAGCTAGTCGACTGGCAGTAGTAGTAGTCAACTGGTGCACCTTTGTCAAGAATTCCTTTTCACCCAAAAGGGAGCCAGTCGACTAGAAGTCTTACCCAATCAACTGCCAGGGGTCCAAAAGGTTTGAAAAAGAGGATATTTAAGGATGTTTTTCCTATTTTCCCCCTAGGATATTTTCCCTCTAGCCTACTAGAATTTAATAGTGAAGGGCACATGGGTAATTTTACAGTCCTATGCCTTATATTTTTCTTTTCTTCCTCTTCCTCCATTCTTTCACTCCAGAATCTATCTCCCTCACTCTTTTCTTTTGAGTTTTGTCCAACCCTTGAGAAGAAGAGCAAGGGGTGTTCTTTGCCTGATTTTTCTCACTCTTGGTTGTAACATCCCAAATTTTATATTCTCCTAAGAAAGAATAAAAAGGAATTTATAAGAGTCCTTAAGAATTTGGGCTAAGAAAAGATTATCAAAAGTAAGAAAAATCATATCAGTAGGCTAACAGTTAACTGCCAGCAAGCTAACAGTCGACTGATAGGCCAAAAATGCATAGCAACAAGTCTAATTCAAGCAGTCAACTGATACAGGATAAACAGCCAACTAGTAAGCATAAAAAATAAAATAAATTGAAACAAAGAGGAAACGGTCGACTCGACAGTCAACCACTCGCTTATGGAACAACGCCAAAGTTGGTGTAAAAGATAAAAATCAGTTAGGAAGTTACCAAAATAACCCCAAATAGTCAGAAATACATGAGGAATAAAGTTGGGATAAAGTGGTAATTTCATAAAGAGCCTATATATATCTATGTATGCTTTGAGAGAAGAAATGAAAGAAAAACAAAAGAGAGAGAGAGAGAGAGACAAAAAATAGAGCTGAAAGAGAGAGAAAGAGAGAAGGAGCACAAAAAGAAAGAGAGGAAGAAGGAATCTAAGACTAGAAAATCAAGTTTAAAGGCTAAATCTTCATACAAGGTAGCTAGTTTTCCATAAAAGCTTATATTTTCAGTATATGTATTAATCATTCATTGCTATCTTCATCCATAAGTTAGAAATTTATATATGTGTTGGTTATCTCTATTAGCTTTAATCTCTAAGAAGAGATTTGTAAGATTAATACACGCTTAATCTAGTTTTCAAGAAAGTGTGATGTGAATATGTATATTCAAATCGAATATGTTATGAAAGTATGCTTGTTTCAAGTATTTCTTTAGATATTCTACATGTTTATGATGATAGCTCTTATTTCTATAGTAAGAAAAGTAGAGCTAAAGAAAGAATTATGTAACATATATGAATATGATGAAAAGCAAGCAAAATCCTATTACATAATGTAAAGAATAGAAAAGTAAGAACTAGTCTTATAGAAGAAGACATGATAATTAAGAAGCAACCCAAATCTATTTCAGAAAAATAGAAAGTGGCTAGAAAGAGCTTGTCTCATAGTAGAAGACGAGAAGAATTATAAAAAAATAATATGAACGACAGATTCTTTATACCACAGTAGAGAATAAAGAAAGTAGACATTATTCCACATAAGAGAAAAGGTAAGTAAGCTAGTTCCATAGAAGAGAATAAGAGAATAAGTAAGTTTGTTTCACAGTAGAAAACAAGAAGTAAGCCTTGAAGAGAACAAGGGAAGCAGAATACCTTATACCATAGTAAAGTATAAGAAATAGACTCTTATTCCACATAAGAGAATAAGAGAAGAACAGACCTTATACCACAATAGAGCATAACGAAATGACTCTTATTCTACAGTACAGAATAATAGAAGAATAGAGTACCTTATACGACGGTAAAGTACAAGGAGAGAGTTTTATTTATATAAGAAAATAAGAGAAGAGAACCTTATTCCATTATAAATAATAAGGAAGAGAATCTTATTCCATAATAAAGAATAAGATAGAACAAAGAACCTTGTTCCACAATAGAGAATAAGCAAAGTAAAGTAGGTATTATTCCTTATGGGATGACAGAATAATTCCTCATGAGATGATCAGAACTTATAATATTTTATGATAAAGAATAAGAATAAGAATAAGACATATAGACTTGCCCTAATGTTAAGGACAAGAATGATATAAGATATTACGTTCTTATAACCTTATTTTAAAGATGAGAATAATAATAAAAAGAATAAATGAAATGAAAGCAATGGATGAATGACAATGAATGAATATGAATGATTCATGTATTTTAATGCTTTTATGGCTGAAATGATTTTTATGCATATGTGTTCAATGAAGATAACTAGCTACTGAGATACCTTGTGTCACACTTTTAGAAATTGATCATTTCAGGTGAAAAGGGCTAAGGAAAAGCTATATTGATGTGAATGATAAATTTGAAGTATAAAAGTAGCATAAGTTATATAATCATGTATCCAAAATGTTTATATGTAAACAATTTACATGACATTTATATGTATATGGAAACAAGAGTTTTAGAGTGTTATGTTTCAGCATGTATGAATATATGATGTTTATTAAAGGATTTATCAAAGTTGTATAGCATAAGCATGTCTGAACAGACTTACAAGTCGACCGGCAACTCCTGGATGACGGATCAAAATTTTAGTATAATTGGCAGTCGATCAGATGATTTCAGGAAGTTGATCGCTAGCTTTAGCAAGTAAAAGAAGTATTATTATTGTTTAAATTTCCTATGAGTCAAAGAAAATGGATTTATTGCTTTAAGGAGAATTTTATTAAGAAAAAATTAGTTCATGGTCAAGGCTAATACAACTAACTTTAACATTCTTTTACACCTTGACTCTAAGAGAAAAGTAAATAAATAAGAATTAAGGAAGGACATTACAATAATAATATCATAGCAAGGTCTAGGCACCTTGTGGGAAAAGAACAAAATTCATATATAATTGTATGATTGAGTAAGAGCATGATGCTGATGCTTGTGTTTGAGTTGCTATGAATGCTTATTATGAAATGTTTGAGATAATTGTGTAGTTGAGTATCATATGATAGATGATGTTTGTTTTAGCATATTTGAAAATTAGAATGTTATGCATGTTATGCAAATGACATTATTTAGAGGATCTCAATCTGATCTTTTGGAAAGTTTAGCCCAAAATCAGGTTGTTACCATAGAGTGTCTCAAACAAATAATAGAAGACATGAAAGAAAAGAAAGAAAATAAAGAGAATAATAGCAACTCTATAAACAAAGTATTAGGTGAGTTTAGAAAATCCAACCTACCTTCCTTTAGAGGTTCCCATGATCCATCAGTAGCTCAAGAATGGATGAACCCCATAGGGAAAATCTTTAGGGTAATGGAGTGTAGTCCAGAACAAAAACTAGCTTTAGTTGTGTTCAAGCCAGAAAGTAAAGTTGAGTACTAGTGGAAAGGAACTAAGAAATTATTAGAGTCCCAAGGAAAAGAGATAACTTGGGAGGCTTTCCAAAATGCTTTTTATGAAAAGTATTTTCCAGAAAATGTGAGGAACCAAAAAGAAACAAAATTTGCAAAAATTATGCAAGGAAAAAGTCTTAGTGTGAAGCAAAATTTGGGAACTATCTCAATTTTCATCATATCTCAATAGTACTCATGATGAGGCATGGAAAGCATCTCATTTTGAGAGAGGTCTTAAAGTAGAATTGAGAGAACATGTAGGTCCCCATGAAGTGAAAAACTTTGCTCAGTTAGTAAACCAATGCAAGATAACAGAAAGATAGATCTAAGAAGCTGCTTTAAAGAGAAAAAAAAGATTAAAGAGAAGAAAAAGAAAGAAGTAATCTTGAGTGATAAAGAAGATAATGAAGAGAAAAAGAAACTCAAGATTAAGAAAGATCAAGAAACTAACAAAGCAGCAGGGAATTTCAAAGACCAATGTGAAAAGTGTGGCAGGAACCATGGCGCTATTCCATGTTTAGCTGGTTAGAACTTGTGCTACAAATGCGGGAAATCAGGACACATGACCAGAAATTGTCATACTTCAGGTAAAACTCGAGTATAGCTATATACTTTATGCTCATGTATATATATTAGCTTAAATTTTGAGGACAAAATTTCTAAAAAGGAGGGAAGAATTGTAACATCCCAAATTTTATATTTTCTTAAGAAAGAATAAAAAGGAATTTATAAGAGTCCTTAAGAATTGAGACTAAGAAAAGATGATCAAAAGTAAGCAAAATCATATCAGTAGCCTAACAGTCGAGAGAGAGAGAGAAAGACGAAAGACAAAGTTGAAAGAGAGGGAAAGATAGAAAGAGCACAAAAAGGGAGAGGAAGAAGGAATCTAAGGCTGGAAAATCAAGTTTGAAGGCTAAATCTTCACACAAGGTAGCTAGTTTTCCATAAAAGCTTATGTTTTCAGTATATGTATTAATCATTCATTGCTATCTTCATCCATGAGCTAGAAATTTATATATGTGTTGCCTCTCTCTATTAGCTTTAATCTCTAAGAAGAGATTTGTAAGATTAATACATGCTTAATCTAGTTTTCAAGAAAGTGTGATGTGAATATGTATATTCAAATAGAATATGTTATGAAAGTATACTTGTTTCAAGTATTTCTTTAGATATTCCACATGTTTATGGTGATAGCTCTTATTTCTAAGAAAACTAGAACTAAAGAAAGAATTATGTAACATGTATGAATATGATGAAAAAGCAAGCAAAATTCTATGCCATAGAAAAGAATAGAAATAATTAGTAAGAACTAGTCTCATAGAAGAAGATATAATAATTATGAAGTAAGCCAAATCTATTTTAGAAAAATAGAACGTGGCTAGAAAGAGCTTATCTCATAGTAGAAGAAAAGATGAATCAGAAAAAAATAATATGAATAGCAGATTATTTATCCCATAGTAGAGAATAAAGAAAGTAGACCTTATTTCATATAAGAGAAAAGGGAAGTAAATTAGTTCCATAAAAGAGAACAAGAGAAAAAGTAAGCTTGTTTCATAGTAAAAAACAAGAAGTAAGCCTTGTTCCACATAAGAGAATAAGGGAATTAGAATACCTTTACCACAATATAGTATAAGGAAGAGACACTTATTCCACATAAGAGAATAAGAGGAAAGCAAACCTTATACCATAGTAGAGTATAAGGAGAGACTCTTATTTCATAGAAAAGAATAAGAGAAGAAAATCTTATTCCACAATAGAGAATAAGGAAGAGAACTTTATTCTACAGTAAAGAATAAGATCGAACAAAGAACCTTATTTCACAGTAGAGAAAAGACAAAGTAAAGTAAGTATTACTCTACATGGGATGACAGAAAAATGCCTCATTGGATGACAAAACAATTCCTCATGGGATGATAGAATAATTCCTTAAGAGATTATCAAAACTTATAATACTCTATGATAAAGAATAAGAATAAGAAAGATAGACTTACCCTAATGTTAAGGACAAGAATGATATAAGATATTATGTTCTTATAAAATTATTCTAAAGATGAGAATAATAATAGAAAGGATAAATAAAATGAAAGCTATGGATGAATGATAATGAATGAATATGAATAATTCGTTTATTTTAATGCTTTTATAGCTGAAATGATCCTTATGCATATGTTTTCAATGAAAATAACTAGTATTGAGATACCTTGTGTCTCACTTTTAGAAATTGATCATTTCATGTGAAAAGGGCAAAAGAAAAGCTATACTATTGTGAACGATAAGTTTCAAGTGGAAGATTAGAATAGGTTATATAATCATGTAACCAAGATGTTTGTATGTAAACAACTTACATGACATGAAAATATATATGGAATCATGAGTTTAGAGTGTTATGTTTCAACATGTATGAATATATGATGTTTATTAAAAGATTTATCAGAGTTGCGCAACAAAAGCATGTCTGAACAAACTTGCCAATCAACCACTTAGTTATAAGCATTTGACCAGCTAGTTCTAAATTTGTTATTATTTGGCTTACCCTAAGAGTTACTAGTTGACCATTACTATGTAATCAGTCAACCAGCAACTCCTCGATGAAAGATCAGAATTTTAGTATAATTTGCAGTTGACCGGATGATTTCATAAAGTTGATCGCTAGCTTCAGCAAGTCAAAAGAGGTATTATTATTGTTTAAATTTCCTATAATTCAAAGAAAATGGATTTATGGCTTTAAGGAGAATTTCATTAAGAAAAAAAATAGTTCATGGTCAAGGCTAATACATTTAACTATAGCATTCTTTTACACCTTGACTCTAAGAGAAAAGTAAATAGATAAGAATTAAGAAAGGATATTACACCGGTCATCCTTCTTCAACCATCATCTCCTTACGGGACTTTCCTTGCTTTGGGTAATTAAGTAGTTTCTTTCTCTCCTTCACATTATAGGTTTCCTTTGAATCTCTTCATGATTCTTTTTCTCTTCTGGTAATCTAGATCCTAGAATTTAAAATGTAATATATGTGATTTTGCTGTAAATTGTACAATGTGTTTGTTCCTTCATGTGTATACGTGTAATTCTAAGGACTGATTTGAAATTTCAAAGAAATCGTAAAGTTTGTGCATTTATGAGATTGTTTGGTGTGTACTCATATTGTGTGCATATATGTATGTGTATAGCACCGTGAATATTTATCTATATGTCATCTCAAGTAGCCCCAAATTCCCATGCAAATCAAGAACAACTATCCCATCGATATTTATATATCAATTTCCTAGCCTTCTTTATCTCATTTGAATCTTAGGTATCTCCACAAAAGATACTAAGAAACCATATTATACATATCACATTGTCACCTTTAGCTGTAACACCCGAGGAATTAAGTGAAATTTCAAAGAAATAAAGTTGTGGGTATTTTGATTTTAAAAAAAAATAAAAAATGAAAAGGGGACATGGTCATATGTAAAAATATTTAATAATGAAATATGTGATAAGAGGAAATAAGGAAATTATAATTTTATTTGGGGGAAAATGGAATTTTATCTATTTGGCTATGGACTTAGTTGAGAACAACAGTTTTAGGAGAGGTCTTTCAATTAATTCAACCATAGTGGCAGCCTAAGTGTGAAACATGTGTATTTTACTACCATTTCCTCACTAGGTTTGGCCAACAATAACATTGATAAAAAAAGATAGAAAAAATATAGACACTTCCATGAGTTGATTCCCATAAAACATTCTTCTCTTTATTTCTATAAGTGAGCTCGAGAGAGGTGCTTTGAAATCCTCTATTTTGTTGATACAAATCAAGAAAATCTCTTTTGCGAAACTGGGTACCACTCAAAGAGAGAGCTTTAGCAATAGATTTTTCTAGTTTTGGATATCCGGAAGCAGTTCATCTTGGTGAAAACTCAAACCATATTTGAGATTGTATAATTGAAAGTTCTAGACTAAAATTGCTTGGTGTACGAGAGTTCCAAGAGAAGAATTTCCTCTTGCATCAATATTTGGACTACATGCAGAATTGATAAAGTGTTGGTGGCGTTTTTTGGAAGTAGAAACTGAGACTAGTTATAGTGGATTGTGTAAGGTAAGGGGCTGGATACTTTCTTCAATTTTTCAATTCCTTTTGTGTGAAATTAACATAATTTGTTTGAAGTATTGGGCCTTTTCCTCTGATTAAGTTGGATAGCGTAATTAGAACTCTTGAAATGTGATAGACACTATAAATCGAGTTCTGCAGAGAAATGAGGGAAAATTGGAGATCATATATATATATATATATATATATGTGTGTGTGTTTTAAAGTGACTTCTTGAGATATTAGAGAGGTGTAAACATAAATATATAACTAATTAAGTAGTTTTGAGCATAAAAATAATGTGAAAATACTGGTTGTGATTGTCATCCAACAAAATTTGGTGTAAATTTAGTATATCATGTAGTTTATTGGTAAATTGTTGTAGAAAGGTAGAGTTTGAATGGGCTAAGTTTGGTGTAGATCTCTTCTTTGTCTGACCTTAGCCTCTACAACATACCTTAAAAGAGAAGTAATTAAAAGAGTGACTTGTGCCAAATAACCTTGTATTTTGGGTATTGTACGGGGTATTTAGGTAATGACTTTCATCAAAAAATATGGCATGTTATTAATGTTGTTGAACTTGTGGTGAGATGAGAACCATTATGACTTATTGAGAAATGATTAAGATGAAAAATGATTGGGTTAAAAATAGAGGAGTTCAAAAAGGGCAACAAGACAATCTAAGACAGTTTTAGGCAATTTGAAAACTAGACGATTCTAATATATTCTAATCTTTTTGTATTTGGGTGACCAAATGAGTTTTTAAATCTTAAAATTTTTATGAGGAGCTTTTGACATCTTACCTATTCAAAATGGATAGTTTTAGAATTTTTAGAAATGTTTTACCTTAGAAGTCCCTTGGTCATGAGAACTCTTTAAAGAATTTCCTGGTGTCTAGTTTGGGCTTTGAGTCAGGTGAGTACCTAGTCCTGCTACTAGTTAGCTCCACTTACCGAAAAGTATTTTATAATTTTTCTATCTGGTATATTTTCCTAAAATTGTTTTTGACTGTTGGGTATACATTGTTGAAAGATAGTATAATATACATGGTGGTCTATGCCATGGATTTCATAGCTATTGTGAACATTATTATAAGGTTTTCTCTGAACTTGTGAGCCTTAACTTGTTTAATGGGAATATGTTTATCCATTTATACAAATACACATCTATGATTTGAAATACTATGATGTTTTAGAACGATATTCTCATATATGAAATTGTTTATATCATGAATTTTCTAAAACTATGTACGTTATACTTTTCTCATGGGTTTTGAGAATTTTGAGAAAGGTTGCACTGAGATTACTAAATATGTACCTATGGAATATGGGGGATGATGGAAACTTTTAAAATATTTGATATATGATTTTAGTCGAGAGGAGGGCTATTGAAAATGATGGTGCTATAACAGATTTTGTAGCCCTTGCCGCACCATGGTAGTATACCCCAACTAGCAAGGGATTTAAAAGCCTACTAGCCCTAATAACTTAGGCCACTCGCTAGAGGGAGGCATATCATAGGACATTGCATGTGAGGGTCACAGCTGGTGACTGGATGCGAAGTAAAATGATAATATAGCTTTGGAAAGGAAGATGTACCAGGTGGGATGTATATATATAATTCTCTTAGATCTTCTTCCCGGCAGTATATTTTATTATGATCATTTTTATCATTATCACTATTTATAATTTTACAAAATGATGCCTTTGAGGTGGTTTTCCATATTATGATATACTGATTTTGAAAGATTATGAAAGTGAACTATTTTGTGGTCTTTAGTTTATATATGATATTTCTTGATTCCTTTTATACATGCTCACAAGTTCAACAATTTCTGTTAGCTGTGTTTGGGTAGACTAGGAAACTCATTGAGTGATTAAGTCACTCACCCTTTCTTTTTGTTTTTCCATAGGTAGTGATGCAAGTATAAAGGTGTCCTCATGGTATAGTAGTTGAGAGGTCTGAAGCCCAATTTGATTCTTAAGCAGCATATGTTTCGAAATTATGTTTTTATATTTTCCTTTTGTATCTAGTTTAGCTCTGTAAATCCACAAGCAAGTCCCGACCTAAATATGTATTGTTAGTAGTTAAAAGTTGAGTAATAAATGTATGTTATGTATATGAATTTATGAAATAGATTATGTAAACAGCTTTTACTTGATTGATGAAACTATGTGGGAGACATTCACATTTGCTTCATGTGCAAGTCTTGAGTATGATTTTTATCTTTATGACTTTGGTTGCCTCGGTGAAGTGGATGATGGAATTCTGAACAGGTTCAAATATAAATTGAGTTATGCTAGTTGAGATGATGATGATGATAAGTTTGATTAATCTTGATAGATTGCATTATAGTACAGTGAATGCATCATAATTACATAGCTTAGCTTAATTAGGTATAAAGTTTAGATATAAAGTCAGGCTTACGATGTGGGGGTTCCATATCTATATCGGTCATATATCTCTAGGTGGGGGATGTGACACCATGGCCATCAACTCGAGGGCCAATAGAATTATGGACCCAGAGACTCCGTTACTCCTCAAACAGAGACTTGTCAATTATCAAAGGATCTGCAAGAGATACACAAAGAGGGGTTAATATATAATATTCAGTGAGAAACAACTCTACTGCAAATAAAAATTATATTACCATGTATTGCTCACAAAGATGGGATCCTAGGGTGGTCTCATCCTCAACCACATATCCACATCACATATATATCCATCACACAATATCCATAATTCCACAATATCCAACACACAACACAACCCACCATAATACACACAATATGCACAAGGGGTTTCCACATAACCAATATCCAGCATAGGCAAAAATGACATACCACATTGCTATACATGCATTATAATCGCCCCACAAGCATTTTAGGGCCACATAGGCACCATACACACATGAGAGTTTCATCATCTTAGAAGCTTAACCATCATCATAGGTATACACTCACCGATGTGTCTTAATTATAATGGTTTCATTACCTCTTCATCACATAGGCGGCATCCTCGAGGGTCTAATGTTGCATCAACACATAACGACCTAATATTATGCCTTCACATAGGCATCCCAAATGATAAACAATCACAAACATCCATTGGTCACAAAGACCTTACTAACCACATAGGCTTTCCACATAATTCATGATCATATCACATCCACAAAGTACAACACATGGGTTGTAATACCCCAAAGTATTCGTGGGAATAGGGACCCGTGAGGGAGAATAGACCTTATGGGGATGAAATTAAGAGGTCAGTACCTTAAAGATGATGGGTTGGAGGCTAAAGTGGATCTTGAGGCAATGAGAGGGACTAAAGTAAATAAATATGAGATTTTGGTATTTTAGTGAAAATGGGATGTGATTATGCATATTTGTTTTTGTGGAAGTGTAGTTGGGAGTGCTAAGCATGATCAAGCTTTTCCAATTTCCTTGCAAGTTCTTAATTGAAGTGATCACCAAAGGAACCAAAATGAAAGACAAGTGAATGGGCCCCACATGCACTAACTTAAAAACACATACACCATTCATCTTTATTCTTTCTCTCCATTCACGGACCCTTCCTTTGTCCAGCAACCAAGCCCCTTTTTCGACACCTCACAGTAAGCTTGACAGAGGAAAGAGATTATGGAAGCTTAGAAGAAAAATTGGTGAAAAAGTGCTCTTTATCTTCTTCTTCTTCTTCTTCTTCTTCTTCTTCTTCCTCCTCCTCATTTTCTCCAAGAATGAAACCCTAGGTTTAGAAGAGTTGCTTTGTGAAATCCCTAAGGTTGAAATTGGATGGTATAACCTTGTTAGTGTGGAAATATTTTTTTAAATTAATGATTAAGAAACCCCTTGTTAAATATAGTTGATCATTGGGAGAAAATTGAGATTTGTTGGAAGAATGAAATTGTAGAAAATCTCTTGAATCTTTACCTCTTCATTGTTGCTTGAGATTCTGAGTTTTAAGGGCTGAATTAAGTGTCTTTAACTTACCTAAAAACACTTAAGAGGAACCTATGGTAGATTGGGACCAAAGGAGAGAAGTTGGGGCAAGGATGGAGTATCCATGGCTGCCCAGACCTGAGGCCCCCAAGCACCATGGTTTGGCAGGTACAGAGATGGCTCCTAGGTGCCTACCAATGTGGAGGTTCAAATGTAATTTTAAAATGTTCATAACTCCTTCATCCGGACTTCGTTTTTGGCAAATCTTATATCATTAGAAAGATCGTTGAGTCTACTTTCTAATAGTATAAGTTTTATTTGAAAATTATTTACCGTTTAACAATTATAACCGTATCAAAGGCCAGAATTAGTGGTGAGGATTTCTCTATTTTGTAACCTTGACATATTCTTACTTGGTTATCTTATAAGAATGAATTCTTTGATGTGTCATCCACATATTTTGAAATTGAATGGCTAGCTTGGAGTAAAGCTAAGAGATATCTCCTATCTCCTTTTTGATTGTGCAATTTGATTATCTGTTCATTAGGACTTGGTTTGTCCCTTGAGATACTTTAGTATAGATAAGTATATATAGATAATATAAACATTGGGATGTTCTAATGATTAATAATATTCTTTTTAGCTGAAGATAAAGACTGTGATCTTTTGAGGGAATCACCTTATTCTATATAAATTGCGTCTTGTGAATGATTTGTATGTTAATGAATTTACGTACTTCTAGTGTTATAGAAAGGAAATAATTCAAAGGGTCTAAGAGATGTACTCTGCCCTTTTTTTAAATTAGTATGGTGATAAAAAGAAATTACATTGGGGATAGTATGGAATGAAATCTTAATTTTATCTAGAGTTAGGTATGCTAACAATTATTATTATGGATAGTAGTCATATTCCTTTTCCTTGAGGTACGATAACCTTAATTATTTTAATGCATTTGATTTCTATTCCATGAAATACTAGTGTTTTGGACTATGAGGCATCTAGAGGTGGGAAGCTCTTAAAGGAACCTTGTGGATGTGAGTGAATGTGATGAGTATGATGAATCACTCTTGTTTCTAAATAATTATATTTATTTATTATTCTTGTTTGCAAGAGTGATTCCCTTTTTGATACACAAGTGTGCTGGATATATTACTTTCTTGATTAAACACAATTTGGGTACAATTAAGAAAAAGTGAGAAAATGATCATATAAACTTCCTAGAAACACCATGAATGACCACAATTGCTATGGGTGGTGCAATGTGGAAGAGTCCTAGAGTGATTGTGGGAATGACGTTAACTATTTTTTAGGTTTGAGTAGATGAGACACCTTTACGCTGTCATTAAAGATAATGTAGATGAATAGTTCTTTGTCTCTTACACTGTACATTCTGTTTTGCTATATGAGATAAAATAAATTAAAGATATGTTACGAAATGCATGGGTAGATATACTTACCTTGGTTTGTGAATGATATAGATGAATTACTCAAAAAGAAATGTACGTAATGTTTGATGTGATTGGTGTACATGGTAACATTTCAGTGTGGATTGTATATATGACTTATGAGAGTTCTCATGCTACTTGAATTGATCTTGATGTGTTTTTTTTTTGTAAATATGGGTTTGCATACATACACGTTATTAATATTAAAAGTGGAAAAGTCTTTTAATTGAACTCCTGTGTCATCATTGTAAACACAGGTGACTCCAATTGTTAGGGATGATGCATTGAGGGAAGAGCCTTAAGATATGTGTAATCAATGTAAATACAAGTGACCCCAATTGCTAGGGATGTGGCATTGAAGGAAGAGCCCTAAAATACTAATGGAAGACCATAGAGGCTAAATCGGTCTAGAAGACCTAAATGTTGGAACAATGCATTGTTGGATTGTCAGTAGAACAATCTAATAACGAGTCGCAATGTTGCTAGGAGACCATATTCCTTGAGAATGCCATACTCGGGATGCTGCCTTGGGTGTTAGCCCTAATGTATTATGCTATAAGTTTTGATGATGACAAATATGTGAGAATTATAGTATAATTTAATCTTCTTGGCCCAAATAAATGATTTAATCTTCTTGGCCCAATGTATGATTTAATCTTTCTTAGCCCAAATAGTATGGTTTAATCTTCTTGACCCAAATGAATGATTTAATCTTATTGGCCCAAATACATGATTCAATTTTTTCTTGGCCCAAATATATTTAATGCTTTATATATTTATATATAGTAATATAAATTGATTTTTGATAAAATTTATTGGTTGTTTTAATATAATTTGATTGAAAAAGAAATTTGATTGTTGAAAAAGTATAATAAAGTTTATTGGGTATTGTAATATAATTTGAAAAAGAATATCTTTTACTGTAGCACTTTTGAAAAAGAAATTTGATTGTTGAAAAAGTATGATAAAGTTTATTGGTTGTTGAAAAAGTATGATAAAGTTTATTGGTTGTTGAAAAAGTATGATAAAGTTTATTGAGTGTTATAATATAATTTGAAAAAGAATATCTTTTACTGTAGCACTTTTAAAAAAGAAATTTGATTGTTGAAAAAGTATGATAAAGTTTATTGGTTGTTGTAATAAACTTTGAAAAAGAATACTTTTTACTGTAGCAAATTTGAAAAAGAATATTGATTGTTAAAAAAAGTTGATAAAGTTTTTTGGTTGTTGTAGAAAAGTTGAAAAATGATGATGAAGCTTACTGTAGCAATTCTGACTAAAGCAGTCACTGTAGCAGCAAGGTTTCACTATATAAAGGGGACTTCATAACACCATTTGCATCAAGCTTCAATTGTTTATTTCTCATATTATCTTGAGTTCTATTCTCTCTAAATTGCTAGAGAAATGTTCTGAGCTTAATTTTTGCATTATCTATACTTTGAGAGTGTCCACCATTATTTTTCTTAAGCCTTTAAATTTAGTTGCTCAAGGATTGGTTCCTTGAGTTAGTATTTGAGAGAAAACACGTTGTAAGGGGGAGAAACACCCTTGAGGGAGAAAAAGATCTATGTTGTAGTGGTTTACAAGTACCCGAATTAAACTTGCAATTATAGTGGAAATACTCAATTGGTCTCTTGAGGACTGGATGTAGGCTTGGGATTAGCCGAACCAGTATAAATCTCCGAGTTTGCTTTCTCTATCCCTACTCTATTTACATTTGAAGTTAATTAATTAATACTTTGCATTTAAATTTGATTTCTACCTCAAGTATTAATTAATTTGTGTAGATTTATATTTGCTCCTTAATTCTTTGCACTATAAAATTATTCATCTTGATAAACACTTTGATTTTCTGAATTAAATTATTATCTTTAGCATTGTCCAATTTCAGAAAATCATTTTAACTTCCAATTAAGTTTTGTGAAAATTTTTATAAAACCCAATTCACCCCCATTCTTGGGATCCAACCATTTCTTTCATTGGGAAGGAAAGGCGATGCATATTTCATACTGGCTATGTGAAGAAAAGGTGAGGGAATTATTAAATAACTCTTATTATTGTGAATTGGCCTCGTTGACCTTATTATTGTGAATTGGCCTCGATGGCCTTATAATTATGAATTGGCCTCAGTGGCCTCATTGTTTGAATGACCTCGATAGTCTCTTTTTTTTAATTAATTTTGATGGCTTCTCTTCTACAAGTGAATTGATTGTGGAATGAATTAGATGCTTCATGTATGTATATATATGTGTGTGTGTGTTAATTGTAAACTTGGTCTCACCCTTGTATACCCTCAATTATGGCTCAATCTAATATATAGTCTGATGTTGGAATTGGGATGGAGTGTGCTTGTGAACGTCCTCTCCCCTATTTGAGGCATATGATAAGTTTCTTTATGATATTTTCTCATTGAGTAAATGTACTCACCCTCCTTATGTGTGCCTCTTACAGATTCTGTTGTAGTAGGTGAGTCTCTGTAAGAGGAGTAACAGAGTCTCCGAGTCCATGACCCATCTCAACTTCGGGTTGATGGTGGTTTTCCAGGTATGTGTGGGTTGTTGAGTCACTCTGTAGTAAATAGGACTCCTTGGTTTTCTGTGAATACGATAATGTAAAGATTTCATTTTTTTAATTATATTTGGTTACATGCGCTAGGTGTGTGTGAAATCAGGCTTACGTTGGTGGTATGAACTCCACCGCCGTGCCGATCATGTCCACAGAATTGAGGAGTGACATGGGTCATATCAAACACTTTTCATCACACAAGTTATATCCAACACAAAAACCCACAACACATTAAATCTTAACTATGTAATTCCATCCCTATGTCATCTTTATTACAATTCATTGTTAATGTACCTCTCAAGCATCATTAAGTAACAATTAGGACAAATATTGTCACACACAATCAAGATAAATACAATATACCCCAAAACGTATGTAGGCCTCAACTTTGTCCACCTTCTTCTTGGGAATATATAGACTGTTCTCGATCACTCTCCAAACTTGCATGTTTTCAGATTTTAAAAAAATTTTCATGCTAGTTTTCTCGTATGTATCGTTCATTCCATCGAAGAAAGGAGGCCTATTTACACTTTGACCTTGGGCACCAGGTAGCTAGCTCATCTTCTGGATCTTTTACTGTAGGTGTCATGACCCAAAAACCAGGCACGTGACTGGCACAACATAGAGTTATTTTCTATGTCATAAGCGTAAATCTCCTAACTCCCAATCCCTATGAAATACATAATGTGCAAACCATATAAATATTAATTAAACATGTGGAAGTAAAATGTAAACATGACAGGAACTTCCTACATGCAACCCTTCCCTTTTTGGTGTCCTAGTTGACTATAGAGCTTAAAACAACATGCTGATAGCTAAGCTTTGATCTTTAAACAAGAAGAGACCGAAAGCATTAGACCTCAACTACTCCTCAGGTGACAGTGTCACAACTTACACAACCTGCAAGGAAAAGCAACAACAACGGAATGAGATAAATATCTCAGTGAGTAGACAATCTCTTCTCCTTACCCCCGCTCGGCTCGTTGGCTCCACAAGTAGTTTATTTGAGTAAGACTTGTCCCGTTATACATACTAATTGATTGTGTAAAAACAATTTGAGAGTAGTTCTATGTAAACATCCCTATTTCTCTAGATTGTCAACGCAAGGTGACTCCTCGATGTTCACCCATAATACCGAATTGAATTTACATCTCCAAGCCTACGCTAATTTACCAACTCCTACTCCAAAGGTCAATCAATATCTACAGTTCGTAGGCTAATGACAACTCAGACGCATAGGTCACTAACCACTTCAATCAACATATGCTATTGGAACTCCATTACAACCACACAAATTAATATTATATCTATACATAACACTCCAACATAGACAACATCTTTATATTCTAAAGACCATAATAGTCTTTGGCCAAAGAGGGCCACAATAATCTCCCAATTAAGGACCTTTGTATATATTTACATATATATATATATATATATAGCTCCCGGCCCATTGGCCAATATCATCTCCTGGCTCATAGGCTGATCTTGTCTCTAACTCTTATTATCTCCATGCCCAAGGAGAAGTTAATCCTCATTTATCTCCCGACCAATGTTATCTTCATGCCTAAGGGAAAGTTAATATCTATTTATCTCTCAGCCGATGTTATCTCTATGTTCAAGGGAAAGTTAATATCCATGCCCGCAAGCAATTAAATCTCCATGACCAAAGGCAAATCAATCCCCTTACACGTAGGCGAATTAATCTTCGTTTAATCTCCATTTGTTTGAAGGCAATTTAATCCCCTTGCACATAGGCAAGTTAATCTCCATTTGACTCATGGCTCGTAAGCTGATATTATCTCCCAACTTATAGGCCGATGTTATCTCCCGACTTATAGGCCAATATTATCTCCTGGCTCATAGGCCGATGATATCTCCCGGCTCATAGGCCGATATTAGCTCCATGCTCGATGGCGTATTAATCTCTGTGTCTGGAGACAAATGGTCTCCATGTCTGAAGACAACAAATCTCTAATGGTGTGGTTAACTTACCCCATGTTCATTACCCTCACTAAATAAACTTACACACAAAGGACTCAAATACCTGAAAGCCCTATGTGAGTATCTACATACCCAAATTTCATTACACTCTTATAGTCCAGGATACAAAAGCACCCTTACCCAAGGGCACCACTTTCCCCCTTGTTCAAATGTCTCACCATTGCCTAGGACGGTGCAAACAGCTCAAAGAGTAGATAACTCTCCTAAACTAGTTATGTGCTTACAAGCTAATGTACAATCATTCGATAGGCACATGAAGTGCACTATCTCAGCTCCAAACAAGGAACCCTAGTGTTCATACTCACCACAAGAGGTTCTCTACACTCCATCACCACATAACTATATAACTTACATGTAACCTATAAAAGTACAATGCCTATTACAAAATATGCATTGCACGTCAAGTTCTCCAAACCCAAGAGCTAATTTATTTACTTCTCCTTGGCACTAGGCCGTTTCATTTCAATGTTTAAAACCATATAATCCCTATGTATAAGGCCATGTGATCTTCTTAACACAAGGCTACACAATTCTTTGTTTTATCATAATTGTCATGCAATATATAAATATCCACATTATTCACAAATGTACTTGTACTACAACAAGAAATGGTGTACAAGAATTTAACTCCTAGTCCAAGTTAAGTGAAGTCATCTACTCACCTCAACTCCAAGCTATCCATTCTATCCTAAGACTTGGTTTTTGGATGTAAACCTTGCTTGAATCCTTTGGAGAGGTATCTTAACCAATTGGAATGGAAAACACATAGGAAAGAAAGCAAATGAAGCACCAAATGCTGCCTAATAGCAATTAGTCGACTGGTGTCACCCTACTGGTTGACTGATTCAACTTATCTAAGTCTAACCCGAGAGCAATCGATCGACTAGTATCACCCTACTAGTCGACCGATGCGTCACTGGTAGATCTGTCATTCCAGCTAGTCAACTGATCTCCCCATGACGGTTGAATTGTTGTCAACAGACTTAAAAAAACAGGTTTCCAAACTCCCCAAACCCATTCCAAAATCATTTTAACTCAATCCCAACTCAAATGGGTTATCATCAACAAGATTAGGCACTCTAACACAGCCCAAACAAGCATAAAACAAGATTAAAATAGAAAATTATCATGAACATATTCAAATCAAAACTTTTTTGATGATTCAAAAAAAAACTTTTCTGATTTATCCCACATCCCAAACTGATTTCTCCCATTTAAACTCATTCATCCCTTAAAGGTTAACTACTTAGCATCAAGAAGAGAAAAGAAAGTGGTTTGGAAGCATTACATGCCCCAAATCTCAAGATCTTGCCAAAATTGCCCTAGGGTTTAAGGAACACAAATTGAGGAAGAAAAGATGGAAACTTGCCCTCACCTGAACCCAAGATCTTCTCTAGTAGAGGAGGAGGTCGTCAGAGCTCAGTAACTTGTTGAAAACTGCCTTGGTCATAGATGTTGGTGACGTGTTGTGAAGGAGAGGAAGGAAGAAGATGGAATGGGGGAGAGGAAAGTGTGCTTCCTTTTGACCAAGGGGTATGTGTGCGTGTATATATACCTAATTAATGATAATAAATTTACAAGTTTGCCACCCCTTCACTAAAGTTAGGGTTCAAAGTAAAAATCGGGTATCCGATTAAATTATTCACCACACACATTCCGACTTGGTACACTAAGCCAGTTTGCCCAATATTCCCATTATCATCTTCAAACTCCATTTTCCTCATTTAACATAAAGAGAGATTTTCCTTCACTTTAGTCCCTCTCACCACCCAAGAGTACAAAAAGCATCTTTGGATAGAAAGTCTCATCCTTTCGGCACATCCCACCTAAGGCCATGTCTCCTCCACCACTTTAACCATTCTCCGAATTCATAATTCACCAGTTCTTCTCCAATTACTCAACTTTCCCATTCTTTCAGATAAGTCCCTCTTTGGAAACTCCCAAGGCCATAGCTAAAACTAGTCTCCACATCTGCTCCCATGTTCGCTACAAACATACACTCCACCTTTATACGGCATCTAGAGTCCACGCACCTGCTCATATCATTGAAATTTTTAGGCATGTCTAATAAGAACCCTACACATGACTCAAATTTAACTCGGGTTATTACACTGGGAGGTTAGTCTTGCAAAATCTAGAGACCTGCTCTAGTACCAAATGTAAGTATAAGTATGTACCCAAGAAGGGGGTTGAATTGAGTACTTGATAATTTTAATAAAACTTAGACAATTTTTCTTTTGAAAGATTCTTAAAAATAATAAGTTGGTTTCTTATTTGAAAATTAGTACCTTGATATCACTTAAAAATGATTTTGCTCAATACGATTATTTTCTTTTCAAATTGTGCTAAAGAGTAATAAGGATAAGAGTACAAACACAAATGATAGATAGTAATTCGGAGATATCTACAAAAGATATTCTCACGTCCACTCCTCAAACACAATATGAGAATTTTATCGAGGGAAAAGATATCAATTACAATCAGCACCCTGTTTTTATGCTGCCATAATCAACAACCTCTAACTTAGGATCAACACCATGCCCTTATGCTAAACAAAACACCAAGTTTTATCAAGCCCTTAGCAAACTTACCACCCAATTTTTACTCTAAACCTTCTACAATCTCTCCACATAAGACGATCAACCATAGACTTTTACACCTCAACACCAGGAACCACACCAGAAACAAGTCCATTCACTGGATAGCAAACAACATGGATTACAACCTAATATCTAAGCCAACAGCAAATACAGAGAGAATGAAGTTCACTCAGAATTTATACAGACATTTTTTGCTCACACAGAGTATACAAACAATATGCAACAATCTCTTAAAAACAGGGAAGGAGTATGCGCACGGCTAAAGTTGTCAAAATGGGCTAAGTCCACTGGGTCCACTCGGCTCAGCCCTGTAAATAGGATAGGATGGGCTAAGAATTTAGTGGCCCATATTTAACAACGGCTTTTAGCTCAGCCCATTTAGGCTCACAAGGCTAAGGTAGGCTGGGACGGGCCGGCCCCATAGGCTTTTTTAATAAAAAAAATTTTAAAATATTAGTACTTTAGATTTGTATTTTCCTTTTTTACTTAGGTCATGAGTTATTAAGGTCATCAAAGTATAAAAATTGGCCCTTGAAGTAATTTATTATGTATATGACCCAACCTGTTCTAATCCAAAAGAGAAGCTTCTAAAATTAAAAATAAAATATCAAATCTTTGACACTAGCTTATGTTTCTTTCTCATTGAGCTTCATTGAACAAAGATGTCATGTATAATATATTTTTTATTTTGTCATACTATATTTAAATTTATAATATATTTTTAAATTATAAATAAAAAAATATTTTTTAAGAAAAATATGGGCTGGGGCTGGGTCATGATTTTTAGCCCAACTATATGTTTAAGCCTGGCCCAGCCCAGCCCACATTTATTGGAAACCCATATGGGCTTGAGCTAGCCCGGCCTAAACCCAGCCCATTGACACCTCTATGCATGGCTCAGCTCTTTTCTTTCTTTTCTTTCCTTCACCAAAAGCATGTCTAAAGATAACAAAGTGATCCCTTTTTATACATTGTGTTTGATAGTCATTGGAGGTAGAGGCTCCTTATTAAATTTTTAGATTTGAATGTTATTTAAAGATTTTGGTCAATTTCTATAGTAGTCGTGAATGCTTGATTCTTGTTTGCAAATCTGGTGCCTCATACATGGAAAGTGTGTTGCTTTAAAAGGAAATAAATCTCTGTTTGATTGATCATGTTAAAGCATCTTAATTTTGAAAACCTTCCAGATTTATCCACGGGTAATAATATTTGTAAATTCCTTTTCTGCATCTTTCGTATTTGACTTATTTGAAAATGACTACATTCCTTATTTAGGTTCTCGTATTTACTCTGTCAGGATTCTTTCCTTTTCTGAAGAGATGATGATCTGATTTAGTTGTTTGCTTCATCAAGGTCTCATTGATTTCATTAAAAAAAAATTACATGTTAACAAGGTTATCAAGATCTAGATCTTGATCATAGGATTGCATAATATTTAGATCATATGGGTGTTGGATTAGATGTGGGATCGTTTTTGGTCAGGATCGTTTCAGGATCTAGATTTTGATCGTAAAATCGCATAAGATCTAGATCTTGAGTCTTGATTTTTTTCAGCAAAATGCAACATCCTAAACTCAAACCTATGCCCCAAAGGAAGAAAAATATGTTGCTTGCCATTGTGCCACCATGATGATTCAATAATATATGTCAAAATCTTTTAGTTTATTTATATTATTATTCAGTATAAAATAATTTTAAATAATACAAAAATTGAAAAAGATTAGCAATAAATTGTACAATATCATATATAATAAGAAACGACTTTCAATTGTTTAAAAATATTTTTTTATATTTTTATCATTGAAATTTTTAAGTTAATTATTAAAAAAATTATGTTATAAACCAAATGCTAAAAAATGATATAAAGGAGGAAGCATATAGACAAATTGGTTAATTTTTTACATAAGTGTCATACTTTTTGGTTGCTTTTAAATGTAATTTATGGGTGAATTCTTGTTATTTTTACAATATATACAATATATGATATATTTTTATAAGTAAACTCTTTATTTTTGGTAACGTTAACATCTATATATTTTTTTTATAATTATTTATAAAATTTTACAAGATCTTATAATTCGGTCTTACGGTCTATTTTATGACAATTTCAATCTTATATAAAATTTCAATATTGATAACTTTGCACGATAGAAATCTTGCATTAACAACATCATAATTTACATAGAAGTAATTTGTCCCTATATCAAAATTATCGAATCTATATACCAGACAAGAAATTAACGTAGAAGGCTGCTAATAAATTGATTCGTAGCGAATCATGATTGTAAAAAAGCAACTCGCAATCCTTGGAAGGTGCTTTCAGATCTCACCAATCAGATAAACGCCTAAAAAGAACACACACATATAAGAATATATAAAATTATTCTCTGATAAAGGCCGCAGATATTGACATGTTCACATTATGAGACTCCTGAAAAAGCCGTTTATTTGCCAGTTGTTTGTGCCACCACTGATTTTAAAGAGCAAACGTGGAGGCTATATGCTAACTGGGTACTGTGCACTGGGTTATTCTACAACGATCCACATAAGCATCTCATTTTTCACTTTGGAATAGCATCTTTTGCATGCTTTTTTTAAGCTGGAATATGCAAAATTTGGTCTCTTTGAATTTGAGTAAACTAATGGCTTAGTGGTTAAGATTACAATTTTCACAATTTAATTTTTAAGATCAAATATCTTAATTTAATTATTAAAAGATTATATTGTCATTTTCGTTATTAAGTTACAAAATTTATTATTACTCAAATTAAAAGTCATTTTGATAAATAGATAGACTTAATTTAATAAACATAATTTTTTAAAATTAATTTGAGACACTTAATCTTGTAAAGATTAAATTAAAATAATTATAATTTTTCAAGAACTAATTTACTAATTTGTTAATTAGAGTGAACATTTATCTTTTTTTTTCCTTCGTTTTTTTTGGAAGGGGGTGGGGGATGACACTTACCCCAAGCAAATTCAATTTCTGTTAAATTGTTAGTGCGATGAGTTTCATTGATTTTACAGTAAATTACAAATTTAAACATGAAATATTACAATTTTTAATTTGGTCCTTTAAAGATTAAGTATATCAGTTTAATCTTTGAAAATTTATATTCGTCTCAATTTGGTCCTTTTCATTGTTAAATCAAAAAAAAATTCAAATATTAAATTTTTCATTTTTAAAAGTTGCTTGTACAAATAGAGGATCAAAATGAGATAAACATAATCTTTTATGAACTAAACTAAGACTCTTATTTTTTATAAACTAAATTGAGATAATTATAACCTTATAGGATCAAACTAATAAATAATTCGCTCTTGACTTCATGATTTTGTATGGGTCCATCCAATCAAAGAAAACGGTTCATTACAATATTCTTACATGTATGGGTGTACACAAGTTGGGTTAGATTGGGTTAAAGGAATTTTAAAAATCTAACCAATTAAAAAAGGGTGAGTTGTGTTGATAACGAGTTGGTTCGTTTCAGGTTGTCTTTTCTTTTTTAGAATGATAAACTTGATTTAAAATATTAAAATTAGGAAGGAAAAAAGAATAATAGAATTAAACCTTACATAATTTTATATTTTTTAGAAGAAAATTTCATTTACAATTTAGTATTGGATTAATTCTTTTGATGTTGATTAGATTCGGGAAGAAAGGAGGAATAATAAACTTTTAAATGGAGGAACTAGTGATATTTAATAAATAATTAAGATGGTAAATGATATATGTGGTATTATAAATTATTATTTAGAGAAATATTACAAAGAAAATTAAATAGTATTTTAACTAAATTTTATACGTTACACACAACATAAATACATAGTATAAAAATATTACAATTTAAAAAATGGGCGGTTTGCAAGTTGGTTCAAGTTTGGTTGGTTATAAATTTATAAATTTATTATCTAAACTAATAGTTAATGAGTTAAAAAATAAATAAAAATTGAACAAACTTGTCAATCTAACTTAATTTAACCAAATTTTGCAGATTAATTTGGGCTGAGAATTGACCCAACCCAATACACATTCCTTCTTACAAGTTGAGAAATTTTCGCAACATAGCAAGGATTCGGGACAATTGTTACTTGAGGTAAAAGGCCCAAATTTTTTTTCGTCAAATAGGTAAAAGGCCCAATTAATCCTTCTAGTTTAACAACCAAGCTTCTTTTGGGCCTAATGACTCATAGGTTCACAGGCTTCTTTGGGCCAGATCACTTAGTGGTCAAAATTTTGTAACAGAAAAAGTGAGATTATTTTGTCAGGGCAAAAACAAATTCATTTAGACCATTTAATCCCAAAAAGACTAAGAGAAGGGAAATCAAAAACTGTGCCTAGTATTTAGAGGAATTCAAAATTAAACTAAAATGAATAAACCGACCAAAATTAAAAAATTGATGCTTAAATTAAATTTTAAAATATAAATTTTAATTAATTTGATTCGATTGTCAATTTAGTTTGATTTGATTTAATTAAAATTAAACTAAACCAAATCAAATTTTTATATTAAAAATTATATATTATATATATATAATATTATATTTTTATATCAATAAAAAAATTTTATATATTTTATAATTAATTTGCTCTCTTTCTTTTAATTAATTTAATTTTTTTTTAATATTTATATATATTTTATTAAAATTAAAAATTTATAAATTATTGTAAACAAAATTATCTAACCAAACTTCTTAAAAATTAAAACCAAATAAACTTATAAATTTACAAAATCAATTAACTTAGATTAATTTAACTAAAATTTAAAATCGAGCTGAGCCTATAAATATCATTCTAATATTGTTAGATACTTTGAGGTTCGCCTGAAAGTAGCGTTTGGAAGTAGGCATAGAGCCGTCAGGCCCATGCTTCTCTTCCATCAACGTCACCCACAGCTAGGTTCCCAATCCCACTTATATTTTAACTTAAAAAAAAATTGAATACAAACTTAATTGATAGTCATTTTTATATTTTAAAATAATAAAAATTAAATAAGAGAAGTTAAACAACTTCCTAGTCTCCTACTTACTTGTCTTCTTCATATTGTAATTTTACTAATTTATACTTTATCTATACTATCATATATGATTTTGGAATCTTATAGTCAATCGTCTTCAAATCATAATTAAAGTATAAATTATAATACAAAGAAGAGAAATTAGAATGGAAGTGATAGAGTGAAGTTATTTAACTTCTTCAATTTTTTATTATATTTAAAATATAAAAATTACTATATTTTAATTCTATATATAAATTGTTATTTAAAATTACATTAAAGAAAGAATTAGCATACACTTTAATGCACGTTAACCTATATATATACATATGATATTATATATGGCTTTGGGGCCTTTTGATAAATAAATAAATTATGAATTTAACAAAGAATAAAATTTCAAAGAATGAAGTACTAAACAATAATTTTATAAAGAAATTAATTAAATTTGGGGTAGCGTAAATGTCTAATTTAAAGTATATATTGTAATATTAAATTAAGAGAAAAGAATAAAATTTTTTGATAATCATAATTTTAATCCTTAACTGTTAAATTGTAACACTTTGTTCCTAATCTATTAAAAACGTCAAAGGTTAGTTAATAATAATATATAAAAACGTCATGATTTATTTGTATCATGTGATTCGTTTATATCATTTTTTTCCCTAATTTCTGCTATTTATGATTTATGATTTACGTTTCTTCTAACGTTACATAGTTTTTATATGTTCATCTTAAATAAAATGTAACTTCTTTATTTTTATAAATTCATTTAAATAATACGTTTCTTCATTTTAATTTGTTTATTCTAAATACTTACATTATTGTAGAAATAAATTAGATGTAGCTTTTCAATTATTAATTATAGAAGGTGAATGGGAATGTAGAGATTGATAACACGCGTGCAGTCTTTCTGTTTTTTCTAAAGAGACAAGTATTTTACTTGTCTCTTTCTGGTCGTTGGATCATAGATTCAATGACCACCAATGTGTTTTTTTTCTTGTGCTTGTTTTCATGGACTTATTTAAAGGAAAAAAATTTTAAATAGGTTCAAATGCTTTCTTTTTTTCGTTGTGCATACTTTCAGGGATCTATTTGAAGGAAAATAAATTTAGGGACCTATTTGAAAATAAACACAAAAAAAAAGAAGAAAAGCATTGTGACCTATCTAAAATTTTTTATTTCAAATAGGTCCCGAAAAGCGAGTACAAAGAAAAAAAAGGCATTGGAACCTATTTGAAATTTTTTTTTGAAATAGGCCTCTGAAAGTAAACACAAAAAAAATAAGCATTGAGACTTATTTAAATTTTTTTTTAAAATAAGTCTCTAAAAACATAAAAAAAAATATATTAATAGTTTAACTGCCATAAAGAGAGAATATTTATCTTTTTCAAGATAAGTAGAAAAACCGCACTCACACGTTCACAAGGCCCATCCTCAAACTAGGCGATCCTTTTAGGGTGGACCACTTCAATGTCCATTAAAGTGTAGAAAAGGTCGTTATATAACTTAAAAGGTTAAAAAAGGGAGGTAAAAAGTGAGAACAATCAAAAGGAACGGAATCTATCTTGTGCATGAAAGAAAATGGGTAGAACTTTTTATCCTAATCCAAATTGAGTGGTCATATTCTTATTGCGTGCCAAAAAGATGTGATTCCATTAAAGTGTGGCGCCTCTAGTGTATCATGTGATCTAAAAGTTCACATATGGCTAGATATTGTATTGGCACTACAAAATTCCATCTAATACGACTAATTTGTGGTAGGAATAGCACAAATTATGGATATTTCTAGTGTTTCACGGTATAAAGTTGGAAAAAAAAAAAAGAAAGGAAGATTGGTTTCTATTAGACATCAAATATCAAATAGGATATAAGTAGTAAAAAATTCAATACCGATCATATATTGGATGAATGCAGACGTTTATATTGAATACCCTATATTTATCCAATAGCTATTTACAAAATATGTAAATATATAATATAAATTATAGAATAATAGTTAATATATAAGTTATAATATGTTATTTATATAATATAAATGTGATAAATTTAAAAAAAATTGTTAGGTGGATTCCGGAGGGTATGTGGGCATCCAAAAAAATGAACTCAAGTTATCAAATATCTATTATGCAATACTTTTTTAAGATACTTTGGATATTTCAAATATTTTAGATATCAATATTAAAAAATATTTTTTTTATTCAAATAATAGAGTGAGGGTATTAAGTATTTCAAATAGATATATATATATATATATATATATATAGAGAGAGAGAGAGAGAGAGAGAGAGAGAGAGAGAGAGAGAGAGAGAGAGAGAGAGAGAGAGAGAGTGAGTGAGTGAGTGAGTGAGTGAGAGAAGGAGAGAATCTAAAAGATGTTTTTCATAATAAAATGTTTTTGAGATCATCCGACGATCCAAATTAATCTTGCATTTTTTTTTTCTTATTTTTATATTGCATGATTAATTTTTAAAAAATGAAAAAAAAAAATACAAGATTGGATTTGTTAAAAATTAATCATGTAATTTTTTTAAAAAATGTAAAATTAATCTAGATTCTTGAATAATCTCATCTAACAATCCCGATCTGATCTTGGAAAATACTATTCTCACCAGGACTTAGAGGGGAGCCAATTCTGCTTTTGGCACTTCCCTCTTCACAAGAAAGAGAGAGAGAAAGCATGGGCCAGGACGGAGCTGGGTTCTATCTTTTATGAGAGTCTTTGACGGCCCACAGCCATTCAAGGACTATGTGTCAGGGAGACAAAAAATATAAGAGAAAACTCATGTCCGATCAAGACAGCTCATCCTAGCCATTTACATGTAGTTTAGCTGTCATTTAGTTTCATATCCAATGTTTGACTTTGTTTCCATTTTAATTGGCTTTTCTAATTAAGAAGAACACAATCTATTAAAATCCAAAACCTATCGTACTGAACAAATATTTGAGTTCATTTTGTGGTCCTATATGATCTTCAATTTTTGGGACCCCATCATATGCCTTTGAGGACGTGTCCCAACCAACGTTTTGTTCTCTTTCGTTTATAGGGAAACATCGATTCCGTCCACTTTTTCTTTTTGACATTATGGTTGCCTTTGATCAACTTGTAGTTTGGGAAGAACAAGAGGACTTTCTCTACGAGGTATTCGTTTATTTGCCATTAATATTTATCCATGAAACCAATGGCAAGTTGGTCCTCTACTTATTTATTGATCTATTTAATTTTTGATAGAAAAGAGAAGCTGAAAGAAAGATCACCTCCTAACAAAAACAATAGAAATGAAATAGGCAAGTAAGAACGACATGATCTTGTGGGATAGATTTTCCCAATTGCGAAGGATAGTGTCTACGTGCCAGCCTATTTGGTTAAGGCTTTTGCACATTAGTTTGCTTCTATAAATATGTGAGTTATCTATATAAGTTCACATTTTCTCTAAGAAACTTCTAGATATCTTTAATAATTATTCTTAAAAGATATGAGGATGTATTACCTTTTTTGATAAAATGGATTATCTTTAGTGAATAAGTTATTAGAAATTATTAATGTCAAACAAATCGGCTTGACCCGTTTAAGTCTAATTCATCACAAGCTAAATAGTCCGAAACCAATAAGCTGTCTTCCACTCTGGTCCCCATCCTTGCTCAAATCACGATGTTAGTGTTATTAATTTAATATATATTATCATATATATATTTATTTATTTTTAAATAATATTTAACGCTGAAAATTATATGTTTGTACTAACATATTAAACATTATATATACTTACATATTTTTTGAGACATATATACTGAGAGCTATCTATAATTAAGTCCATTATAAGATCCTCATAAATTTTGTGTTTGAGGAACTTATTTGATGTATTTTGTTTTTTCGTCTGAGATGTTAGTGAAAATAATTTTGTGTAGAAATCTGACCCTAAATAATAATAATAGTGATATGGTATTATTATTAAAAAAAAGATTCATGAGTATAATGGACTGGATAATGGTTTTCTGGGTTACATAAGATAGGTGAATTTTTGGACAAGATAATTGGTGTGTCATTTCCCATTAGTCTAAAAACTATTGTGAGAAAGTGTCACTCATAGTCTCTAGAGGAGCCTATCAACTATTTGATCTCTAAGTTATAATTGATCAATATTCGTTTTCATTCAATATCTTTATTATGTTCTTATTATTTATCAAAATCAAAAAATAGTAAATTTATTATTAGAGAATTTTTCGCATTTGAGTTTTCCTAATTTTAGACTATTTGACCTTTATTTATGCTAAATTCTCTTTCACTCAAAATTTCCTAGCAAGTTGCCATCCGTATTTGCCTTTAAATTTAGAAGGAAAGCATTATTAGACACTTAGGTAGCCAAACATTTAGTGTGACTTGAAAAGATTGTCATTAATTAGTTGGCCAGGAAGATCTTTTATTTGTTAAGAGTTGGTTGGGATTAGACAAAACTCAAACTCTTTAATTAACATGTTTAAGCATCAACTAATTAATTGCCAGCAATATAATATATTTGCAGACTTATCCAAATTAAATAATTGCTAGCAATATAATAATTAAAATAAATAAATAAGAGAAAAACTATATATGGTCACACATTCAATCATAATTATCCTATCCAAAAATGAACAACTATGATTGTGCAATGAAACTCTATAATTTTGACATTAACTGTAGAATGTCCATTTTCCAATTATATATATAATCTGAATTTGACGCAATATAGGAATAATTGTCTAGATTCGTCCATTAAATTTGTGGTTTAATTTTTTCGTTAATTCAGACAAGAAAGCCAAGTTCATTATCAAGTTTTTCTGGAGACAAAAGTTACAATTACAACTGGAATATTTCTAACAAATTAAGGTCAAGAAGTTTACCACGCTTTTTTAATTTAATAATACGTAATCATTTTATCATGCTGTTTTTGTGATCTTATGACAGTTTCTCAAACTGTGTAGAAATTATAGAGTAAATTATTAATTTAATCCTTACAAAATTACAATTGTTTCAATTTATTTCTTAAAAATTACTTTTGTTTTAATATAGTCATTCTTGTTGTAAAATAGTAAAATCTATTATAATTAAATCTTATAATTTCATCTTGAAAAATGTTATTTAATCAACACTAGTGCCAAAAATAAAATAGATAAATAATTTTTTTAAAAATTAAATTGAGACATGTGATCTTTTAAAATTAAATTAGAATAATTATTATTTTTAGAAGACCAAATCAATAATTTAATGAAAATTTGATGAGAAATGGAGATAGTTGATTCATGCTTTGCGTTATACAATAAATTAACTAACTGTATTTGAACATTTAATTTATTACTAATTTTCAAAAAGTAAACACCATAAGGTTGTTTAATATTACCTATTATATTATTTCAGGGACATCATTAATTCGTTATTATAGTAAAAAGTGTCAAAGAAATTGCAATATATCCAGATCCCATTGAAATAAAATTTTGCATAAACAACATCGAATTATAAATACTCGTGCGAAAATCTTCTCAATTAAAAACACGAATGCTTTTGATATAATTGTCTTGATAAGTAATAAGAATATATAATAATGAAGTAATAAGAGCATATTTTAATCCATCGTAACTCAGATATCAAAATTATAAGTAGGTTTTTTTGAGAGAATATATAAGTGACTTTCTCTATACTTTTAATCTGATAGAACACAAATGACAACTCAAATGTCTTACCAAAAGCAAGTGTTCCTTATATAACCTAAGAAATTACCACTTAGTCCATCATAACTATGAGTTGACCCTTTTATAATAACATTTTATCATTGTATTACTTAGAGTCAGGCATCTACACATAAAATTTATTTTCACTAACAATCCTGATCAATTATAAAATATATCAAATAGTCTTTTAATACAAGTTTTATGAAGATCTCATAACTAATTTAATTAAAGATAGCATTTCATATATGTTCTAAAATAATGTGTATACTTACAATGTTTAATATGGTAGTTGACTTAAATAAGTTAAATCTAAATATTTTTCATAAAATAAATAAATAAATATAATATATATTAAATTAATAACACTAACAATCACCTCTGTTATCGTGATATGCAACTTTTAAAAAAAAAAAATCAGGATACATGCAAGTAGCATGTTCACATGGCTGTCCATGTGAAACAGTTATCTTTGTCTTCTGTTTTATTATTTATTTAGTGAACTATATATCTTAGTTCTATGGAATGCTACTTCAGGACAAACTACTCATGAACAAAATCAATACGTTGTATGTGTTATATTATTTCTTGTGCAAAACTTTGTTCAATGTAAAAGTTTTTAAGACAATTTTGAGAATATATAACTTGTATTCTTTATAAACACAAAATAAACAATGTTGATTCTACTCTATCATATCTTGTAGTGATGATTAAGTCATTCACGCCATTATCATATTATACTTAGACAGATCTTCAAATAGAATTTACGATTTTTAGTATTGTTTTATTATTGACCTTACAATAGTAATGCTTACAAATAATCACATGAGTAACGGTCTTAGTATTAATTCAAAATATATCAATACTTTGTTTAGTATTAAAATATCAAATAATTAGAGCTGTCTCATAGACGTTGGAGTTATCTTAGAAATTTTTTATTATAAATTAATGAAAATAAATAATAAACTAAACTTTAATTAAAGGCCCGAAATAAAATTACTGACACATTATAAATTTGCTTAGCTGTTTAAATCATGTGAGAGAAAGTGAAAAGATTTGTTAATTTGGAGTATTGTTCAGTGTCTCTATATTAGCAGTAAGGACTTGCTTTAAAATAATTGGAAAAAAATAAATATATGCATAAATATTAATTAATTACACCGTGGCATGTCTGCCATGCCTTATTATATTCGAGACCGGAGCCCCTGCTTTTCTATACTGGAAAAGCAGGTGTTTTCTCTTTAGCAACGGTTTTAACCGTTGCTAAAGTAAACAAAAACTGTTGTTAAAATATAAATATCGCTAATTTTAACAATGATTTTTATGTTTCGCGATATTTTAATTTTAACAACGATTTTATAATTTTAGCAACGATTAAAATCGTTGCTAAAAAAAAGCCCCTACTTCCCTATACTAGAAAAACAGGGGCGCCAGTCTCTATTCGGGCTCAAAATGATATAACATAAAACACAAGCTAATCCACTTTTTTTTTTTGGTTCAAAAGAATACTGATTCCTAAAATTTGGGAAACACAAGCTAATGCCTGATCAATTAATGAAATGGACTTATGTGTAGTTAATTAATTAAATATATATTTTTATGAAGTTGTCCAATAAAAATAGATTATATGTACAAAAATTTAAAAAGAAATTAAATAATGATGAATTATAAAAAAAATATATAGTTATTTTTAAACTTGTACACTTGTCATATTTTTATTAAAAAATTATCAATCTGTTATATTTCAATTAAAGAACTGATAGTAAAATTGTAAAGAACTATAAAAGTTTTTATTTTCTAAATTAATAAGGTGATTATATTAATTCACTAAAATATTTTGAAACTTATGTTTTAAAATAAGCATGTTGACAACATTAGTTTGTTCAAATAGTTTAATATTTGTTTCCTTTAAATAAAATTTTAAGTTTAAATATTATAAATAAAAAAATTAATACTAAAATTTTTTTACTATTTTATGATCTAACTCAACTTAAATTATATTAATTAGAGTGTAGCAGGTTCAATAGATCTTCAAATTAAATATTGGCCCAAAAAAAAAAAAGGAAAGAAAAAGACAAGTTGGAGATGGCACCAAAACGTGATCTTTCAACTACGCAGCTCTCTATGGCATTGGACTTAGTGGAGACTGCCATAATGGCAAAGACCAAAGATTAATCCTACTTAAACCCTAATTAAGTCACAAGTTGCACATAGTGTATACGGTGCTTCCGGATCCTCAATTAAAGTTAGGGGGTGTAATTGATTAATTATAGTTTATTCTAAAATATGTGCTAAAATAAAGAGTTAAATCTGATAAAATAATTAGTGCTTTTTAGGATATGTTTTGAAATAAACTGTAATAATCAACTGCTATTTAACTTTTGAAGTTAGAGGGTCGAGACTCATATATGGTCATTTGACGTATATCCTCTTGTATTTGTGACAGGTTCATGATTATTATGCTTCTGATTGCAATTGTTTATTTTAAATTAAATAATTTAAATCAAAAAATACCTCAAGATTTGACTTTTTTTTCTTTAATCTGAACTATTCAATTGATTAAAAACATGAAATTCATGTTACAAATCAAGGAATAAAAAATTGGATCAAACAAACAGTAAAACTGGTCTAACTTAAAAATCTATTTTGGCTCAAACTAGTACAGAATTAGTTGAACTGATTTTGGATTAAAAAAATTGGGTTAATAGTTCTACCGGTTCCATCCTAAAAAAATAAAAAAATTCTTGAATCTATAACTATTGAAAGCCATCGTCAATCGTTCGTCTTTTATGCAAAGCCACCACCGGTCATCCTCTTCCACTCAAGAGTGTTTGTGTTTTTTGTTTTTATAGAAGAAGAAGAAGAAAGAAAGAAAAAGGTCTTGGAGTTCTTGAAAATTCATACGGTAAGAGAGAGAGAGAGAAGAAGAAGAAGAAGACACTCATGGCAAGCGTCAATCCATTTAATGTGATATGCACTTTCCTTTTTTTTCCTTCGCATTGCATATTTCTAGTAGTATTGTGTGATTGAGATTATAAGTGATGATAAAAATAATTTATATACAAAAAATATTTCACTAAATTTTTTTTAAAATATAAATATAAATATTTAATTAAAATATAAGTAATTTATAAAAAATTATGTAATTTTTAAGTAGAGATGCTAATATAAATTTATATTTATAGTTTTAATCATATATATTATTTTTTAATATTTTAAAATAGATTAATTTAATCATTATTTGATCATAGTTAAACCATTAAGTTTTAAATTAATTTTTTTATTAATTTAATAATCGGTTCAAAGACATTAATACAAAAATAAAAAGTCATTGATGTTATGGTCATTGGTAAGGATTAAAAAAAATTTAGAAATAAAAAATAGAGAAAATTGATGAGTAAATGATGAGAAGTGATTGATTGACTATTATGTCAGTCAAAATCAATATTAGACTGTTAAAAAAACAGTATTTATTATATCTTATTTTTTAATTCAGTAATATTCTTATTTTTATTTTAATAATAAGTATTTTTATTTATTTTTAAAATTTTAAAGTTCAACTCAATCATCATTTAAGTTAAATTATGTAAAAAAATATAAATAACAAGAATATTAAATATCTAGTACAATGAATATTGAAAATAAATTCACTTGTCTTGACAAGAACAAAAAAATAAGTGTAACTAATTGTAGACAAATTAAGGGAGTTTAATCTGTACCAAAAAAGATTAAGGGGGCATAATTAATAAATTCGTCTAATAAAGTTGGTGAACAAGAAGTTGTTATACCAATGCTTGTTAAAATAATAATGACAGATCTTAAGCCATTTTTAATTAATGATTATTCTAGTAATGAAGTGAGTTTACTGAAAAAGAAGACAAAAAATTGGGGCACTGTACGTGCAACTGTAGTGGTTATTAACTTATGATGAGGGTTTGGTGGGTATGAGTTGGGTACATAAAATAATAGATTGGTATGATATATAAATATAATAGTATAATCATTTTGGAGATAATTAATTTGAACTTTTTTGTTTGGTAGAGATTGATTTGAACTTTTTTTTTTCTTGTTTTGAATTTCAATGCTTCACTTGAAAATGAATTTGTTTGGGTGATTTTAAAAGCACAGTTCTCTATATTTTTTTATGTATTTTTAAAATTTAATTCTGAAGATACTTTTCAAACAAATAAGAAAATAAACTACATTATTTTTTGTTTTTGGAGTTTGACTAAATTTAATTTAATACCTCTTTCCTTTTGTTTCAAAATGTCATTCAATTCTTTTGACATTTAATATATGTCACAAAAATCTTCTAGTAATTATTTTTTATTAATAAAACTCAATTTTTAAATGATTGTGACTTGATTTTTATATAAAAATAAATACAATTAAATTGTAATTGTTTTAATATAAAAATAAAGCATAATAATAAATTTTTTAAACAATACATTTTTATAAAAAATTAAATAGTGTAATATATATATATATATAAGTTGGACGAGTATTTTAAGATGAAAAATTGAATGTAATTTACTGAAACATGTAAAAGTTAATGTAATTTGCTCAAGAAACTTGAATGACACCTCTCTTAGATAAAAGTTTCAGGGAGTTTTGATAGATGCGGGTTTGATCCCCTTCACGTCTCTTTTTCATACCTTGTGCCTCTTTATAATAATTATATTAATAAGAAGAAGTTAATGTAATCTACTTCAAATCAAATCCACGTAGTGTCTTATTTTTGGTTTTCACACATATTTTTTATTGAAGGTAAATTTACTTGAAACATTATTGGACACTAGATATAAATATCTCTCTTAACAAAAATTTAATAAATCTTAATTTACTACATTGTTTAAAATTAACTATTTTCCGTAGACCCAAGACTTAAATCCATGATGATTTGAAGAGTTTCGAGATGCTAAAATCTTCCCAATTCGAATCTCCTGGAGGAATTTGGTAAAACGCTACAATTGCTAAAAAATATTGTTCTGCTAAAAAATATTGTTCATGTATACTTTTTTTCATAATATTTGTTCATACACTATATTTCTTGTCACATCAATGGTTAATTCTTTTTTTAAAAAACAAATTCACTGTAAGTCGGCCTTTGACAGGCCAAATTACAGCAAATGCTTTTTTAATATTAATGAGGCCGAGGTTCACTCTACATATGTATACATATATAATATTGTAGTAGAGTTCTACCAGATTTTTTTATTTAATTATATAATTATATGAATATAATAATATAATTAAATATAGAATTATATAATTATCACAACAACAAAATTAGACAATAGTAGCATTTTTTACTAACAAATATAGTAATTGCTAGTAAAAATATAATATACTAACACTTCTTTTTCACTATTAGGATAATTACTAGTTTTACTTACAATTTTTTCAAATGTGTTAAGAAATATTGTAGATATTTCGGCAACTCCCAAGTGCTAATAAATTATTTATTTATTTCTAAATTTGAGAACATATACTACTAATTTTATTTATACTATTTAATAACAAAATGGAACTTAGTAGCAAATGTTTTTACACTATAGTAGCAAAAGTTAATAAATTATATAATTTTATTCATATAATTTTAGCAATTAATTTTAAATAATTAATAAATTATATAATTTTATTTTTAATTAATTAATTATTTTGTTAGAATTAGTTAATTCATATTATTTTTTTAATTTTATATTTTTTATTAGAATTTATAATATAATTACAAATAATCATTAAATTCAATATCTTTTCATTCAATACTTATCAAAAAACATTGCATTTATATGAGCTTTAATATTTATTAGATATTTATGAAAATAAGATTAGTGAAATGTAAAACAATGAGTCAGTAATTTTTATATTGATAAATATTATAAATTAAAATGAAAATAAAATTTTCAATATTGGATATGCACACTGGCCAATATATACTAGTATTATCACTTTGCAAATTTGCACCAATATATAAAAAGACATTGTCATCAAGGCTATCAATACAACCAATTTTGTTTTGTATCTTTCTAAAATTTATAATATTATTATCAATCAATATAATATTTATTCATGTCATCCAATCTAATTCAATTCAATTCAACTAAATTTCAATTGAATTAATCCAATTCGATCCAACCAAAATTGATAAAATAATCGAATTGGGTTGGATGAATATTTTTCCAAAACTGATTTTATATTTTTTATTATGATGTTGGATAAGTGTGATTTTTATTTTTGAAAATATTAATTTATTGTTGAGATTTGGAAAATGAAAAAAAAAATCATACCATTCATTTAAAAAAATTTAACACTCCTAAAAAAAACCATCAAATTCAATCAAAACTGATTATGGCCAGATTCAATCCAAACTGATGATCATCCCCAGTTGTATGCCGTGAGACAATTTGGGTAAATGAATATTTCTTAGTTATTTACCTTGTATTTTCCTTATGTGTTTATTTATCCCGTATATTTCTTAATTATTTGAGTCTATTTCTTCTAAAGTAATTATGATATAAAATTTATAAGCACTAAATGTTAACCAACTACTTAAGTTGCCATGACTAGTTTATATTTGATAGCTAATCCAAAACAAGTGATGAACCTTAGTCGTGACAAAGAGTAACTTCCATATTTATAGTCTCACCTCATCTCTCAGGCTATTTAGGTGAACGTTGTTAACCAAGCTCATGTCTCGGTATTTCTTAAAAGGTAGCACCTTGAGATTTGAGAAGCCAACATTTCCACTAACAATGGTTGATTTTTTTATAATAGTGTTACAGTAGAGTAAATATGACTTTTCATCATTATTTACTAGTAAATTGTGCCTGTTTATAGTGTGGTATGTTCATATAAGGAGTTAAAAAGTTGAAGTTTACAATAAAATTCGTTGGAATAGATT
This sequence comes from Biancaea sappan, assembly GCA_037074585.1. Taxonomy (NCBI): domain Eukaryota; kingdom Viridiplantae; phylum Streptophyta; class Magnoliopsida; order Fabales; family Fabaceae; genus Biancaea; species Biancaea sappan. Next base: position 31,995,937 of record CM073493.1, read on the forward strand.
TACAATATTTATCAATATATAAATTTTTGACTCATTTTTTTCCCACTCTGCTAATCTTATTTTCATATATATCTAATAAATATTAAAAATTATATAATTTCAATCTCTTTTGATAATTATTGAATGAAAAGATATTGAATTGAATGATTATTTGTAATTATATTCTAAATTCTAATAAAAATATAAAATGAAAAAAATAATATGTATTAACTAATTCTAACAATATAATTAATTAATTAAAAATAAAATTATATAATTTATTAATTATGTATAATTAATTGCTTGGATTTCATACATTTACTAATTATGATTATAAATAAGATATAGTAGCAATTAAAATTTCTACTACAAATAATAAAAAATGCTGCTAAAAATTATAAGAACAATTATATTAATTGTTACTATTAAGTAAAGGGTTGCTGCTATAGCCCTATCAGGATATCTTTCTAATAACAAATATTCAAATGCTGATATTTAGTTTTTTTTTTACTAACCTTAGCAAAAATGCTACCTTAGAATAAAAAAATTGCTAGTAAATCTTAATTTTCGCTACTATAGTGTAAAAAAATTTGCTACCAAATTTCATTTTGTTATTAAATAATATTATAAATAAAACTAGTAGTATATGTTCTCAAATTTAGAAAAAAAAATACATAATTTACTAGCACTTGTGAGTTGCCAATATATCTATAATATTTTTTAACTCATTAGAAAAATTGTAAGTAAAGCTAGTAGTCATTCTATTCGAAAGAAAAATTGTCTCCATTATTATATTTTTTGTAAAGATTATTATATTTGTTAGTATAAAATGTTACTATTATCTAATTTTGTTGTAGTGATAACTATATAGTTATAATTATATAATTTTGTATTCAATTATATATTAAATTTTATATAACTATAATTTTATTCAATTATATTTATTTATATAATGTTATAATTATAACTATATAATTTTATATTTAATTATATTATTATATTTATACAATTATGTAATAAAAAAAAATGTAGTGGAGATGGCTGAGCTTCACTCATATTATAGTTTATAGATAAATATTATAGTTTAATTATATTTAATTATAATGTTGATGTGACAGAAAATATAGTTTATAGATAAATATTATTAAAAAAAAGTAGTTTATGAACATTTTTTTAAAGCCACTTTGCCAAATTCCTCTTTGTTCCAACAACTTGAATCTTTAAATAGTGTGAGATTTGTTGTTGGGTGAAGCGAATTCTGAAAAGTTTCTAGATCACTGATCTTAGTCAAATTCTTCAACTAATTTCTAACCAGTGGATCTGTTTGTTAACTCTTACTCGTGGACCAAAATGATGCTTGATTACAAGGGGAATCTTGTCTTTTGTACGAAGCTTATTAATTGCTGCATCAATTAATTAATTAATTTAGAATATATAATACATGTGGACTTGAATAGTCAAATTCAGAAGATCTAGCATGTTGTTAGTTTGGCATTTTCTATCTGTTAATTTCTGCATCAATTAATTAATCTAGAATATAAAATTATATTTTTTAAAATTATATACTTACCTGATTGAAAAATTATATAATTTTTATATTTTAATTAGAGAACTTGATAATAAATATATAAAAAAATTAATTCTAATTTTTTTTCTACCATATTTGTTTGGTGCCTAAAATTACTCATATAATAAGACTCTTTCTTAAATATTAAAATATAATAAAATTCCCTTTATCTAATATTTGGTGTTTAATGTTTAAGATATTGGTTATATTTTTAAATAAAAAAATATTTGCTTATATTTCAAAATTAAAAATTAAAATTTTTTTAATTAGACTTTCAATTTAGTTTAAACGGTTAAAAAAGGCATTTCTCTTCTAATTTTAATTTTATAAGGTTTTTATTCGTGTCACAGATTTTGGACAAATATGCCTTTCTCTCTCTTTTTTTTTTTTAAATAACGTTATTATTTTATTCACATTTATTATAGCTGGCCCATTAAGAAGTTGATAGGAATTTAACGTATGTTATTGTCTTAATGATTAATCTCTTTCGATCACTTTCATTTCCTGATCCTTCCTATTCTGCATTTGTTTCTGATCATCTTTTCTCACATAAATGTCAATTTTACATTAAAATGCTAATTAGTATGTCACTTTCTCTCTCACGTCTCCTTCCTCGTTAGTGTCAAATTAATTAACGACCGCAAATAGTAAGTGTTGTTTGATTTGTGAAAATATTTATTATTTTTATTTTTAGTATTTATTTCATGAAATATTATAAGTATTTTTGGGTATTTTTATATTTAAACTTATTTTAAGAAATATTTTTTTAAAAAATATTTTTATTAAACTCAATTAAAAATATTTTCAAGTTTATTTATATTTTCAATAAAAATAGAAACAAAAAATATCAAAACCAAATAGATGTAGGAGAGTAAAGTGCATATTTTCATTGCTAGAAGTAAAAAAAAAAAATCAGATGTATCAATTAGTTTACTGTTTCTTAAAACTCATTTATAGAGAGTAAATTACACATTCTCTTGTAAGCTTTTAAAATCATATGTCTCTCTAATTTATTTTTAAAATGTATAATCTCTTATAATTATAAAATATATTATATTTTAGTCTAATTTTATATTTTTATCTAAAAAAAATTTTACAATATGTTTCTTTATTTTCCATAACTTAATGTCACATATCTTTTAATTAAAATACCTACCATTAATTCTGAAACTATTTATTTTTATATATTGTAATACTTTTTTCTGTTGTTAATCCTATAATGAAATGTCGCAAGTATTCTATTTACAATAAAAAATTTAACATATATTTAAATTAATGGATGGTATTTAAAAAAATAATAATTTCATGTTATGAAAAAACAGTGTTATTCACTCAATATATTTTATGACACTGGTCTAGGTAAAATAATTTTAGTTGTTTCTTTAATTAATTGATTTCTATTTTTAGTTTAGAAAATTTAAATATTGATATAAAGCTCATTGGCATTACAATTCTAAGCATACATCTATTTCAGCTAGGGTGTTCAAAACCAAACCAACTCGATAAAAGCAAACCAAATTGACCAAAATTAAAAAAAAAAGGTCCAAATTAATTTTTGAAATGTAAATTTTAATTAATTCCATTTTGTTATAGGTTTGATTTGGTTCAGTTAAAACCAAACCCAACCAAAGCAACTTTATACATAAAAATTATTATTATATTTATATATTTTTATGTCAATAAAATTATTTTACACACACACACATATATATATATATATTATAATTAATTTAGTATTATTTTTAATTAATTTGATCTCTTACTTTTTTATATTTAAATATATTTTATTGAAATTAAAAATTATAAATTATTGTAAACAAGACTACTCAATTAAAACCGAATAAATTCATAATTTTACAAAATTGATTAGCTTAATCTATTTTGATTAAAGCTCAAAATAGAATTGAAGCGATCTATGAATAAGAAAAGCAAGTTTTTGTAGTTTGGACTATAGTAATCCATTGGAAATTACTGTTTTACAAATCCTTAATCCAATTTAAAGAATTATGGGAAGTATTGGGAATGTATCCACTGCTCATCGCAAAATCATTCAGCAATGGTTTTTTGGTTGCTGCAAGTTTCAGCAACGGTAAAAACCGTTGCTGAAAGTACTGCAAAAAAAATATTTTCACATCACTTTCAGCAACGGTTTGACCGTTACCGAAACTTATAACAACGGTTAAAATAGCTCTTGAATAGATGAACAACGAGCAGCAGATCCGGTAGCGAAGAATTATCCCTTCTGTACTTGTCGTTAAAAGTTAAAACCACTTTATTTTCATGCTCATAAACATCACTTTCTTTCATTCATCAACAATCCATTCTTGTTAGTTTTATCCTTTCTCCTACCCGACCCTCTCTCTCTAGTATTTTTCCACCGAAGATAAAATAAATGGATATTAGGGTAAATTACTGAGTTGGCCCTTACAAAGTTATAATTATCTTAATTTTATATTTGAAAAAATAAATATTTTAATTTAATCTATAAAAATTTTATTTATTTCAATTTGATATTTTATTTGTCAAAATAACCTTTGATAATTAAAATTTAAGATTTAACAATAATAAATTTTATGATTTAATATTGAAACAACTAAATTGAAGTAAATGTAAATTTTTAATGAATAAATTAAGACTTTTATTTTATTTAAATCAAGACAATTATAATTTTTAGAAACTAAATTGGTAATTTACTCTAAAAATATTGACTATATTAATAATTTAATCTCTAAAAAACATATCGATTGATTGTTTAATCTTGAAAGTTTAAATTTGTTTGAGCTTTTTTGGCCAACATAAAAAAAGTTTAAATTTAAACAGCCTAAAGGGCATTTGTTTGTAGTTAAAAGAATCTAAATTTTATTTATTCAGATTTTAAATCATTAAGTATGTTTGTTCTTTTTTTATTTTTATTAAGTTCTTAATAAATTTGAATAGATCTTAATAAATCAGATCTTGAGACAAGTCTAAAAATTATTTAGATATAATCTTAAATCTCGTATTATTTTATTTGGATATTAAAAACAACTCTTGAAAATATTTGAACTTGCACCATATTAAATGTAAAAAATTGCTTCAACTATCTAAACTAAATCTTATTAATATTATTTAAAGGCAAATTTTTATGTGTAGAGTATAACAAATGTAAAAATTGTATATTATTTATATAAAATGATTTTAAATTATAAAAAATAAAAACATTAACAACAAATTTTATAAATACCATATCATATTAAAGATAATAATTATCAAGAAATTAGTTAGTAACTACTTTATATGAAACGTATTTGAGTATAATTTTTTTTCTTAAGTTATATGTGTTGACATATTGAAAAAAAATTTAATTATTTAAGATTTAAATTTAAAAATAATAACATATATTTAAATTCAAACATCTTAATCTTACAAAAAAATGACATCTTAATTTTTAATTGTTATAAACTCGAATGGTTGTTGAATTAGTTTTTCTAACATAAATATCTATACAATTAGTCTCATAGAATTACAGAAGAATTAATATATCCTGAGTTTGTAATTATAGGTAGTTATGGTTTCACTATTTAAACTTGAGTTTGCGGCTCTCACGTCGCTTATTATTCCATCCTCGAAAATCGGGGCCCAGGCCCACATTTGTCATTTCACTCAAACCTCGCGGAATACAGACGTCATTGTATGAAAAGATTGAGGGTGTTTTGGTAATTTCGAAAGACGCTCCTTTTCTCTCGCTGTAACAAACAATGAATTTTCTTTCCGTTCTAGAATGGCTTGTAGAGTTGGCAATGTCCTTCTCGCCTTAGCTGCCCGATCCGTACACTCAACCTGTTTCTCACTCTCCAATTCCGTCCTTCTCCATGGCAGTTAAGCTACTCCAATCTCCTCCTCACCTACTTTCTCTCTCTAAAAACGGCAAAATCATATTTCATCGCCTCTTTCTCTCTCCTTACTCCTTCATTTAATGCTAGAAACTCATACATTCATTCACTCCTTCATTAATTCATAAATTCCAGCGAGGTTCTTCACTTCTCCTTTGGGTAACACTGTTTCAGTGCGAGAACTAGAGAGAGGAAGAGAGGAAGGATCCGAAGATGCCGCTTGTGAGGTTGCAGGTGCGAAATGAGTACGGTTTCGGGCAGCCTGAGCTATACAAGGAGACCAACAGAGAAGATCCTAAGGCTGTGCTGGACGGTGTGGCTGTGGCTGGGCTAGTGGGGATCTTGAGGCAACTGGGTGATCTTGCTGAGTATGTTTTCTTCTTTACGAATTTCTCTTTTTGCTCAAATGGTGCATTTTGTCTTAATTTTGTACCAATTTGGTTATATAGTAAGTGGGTTCGTGAGTTTCTCTAGTTTCGAGGATTTTATGGAGTTGGACGTTATGGGCTACTAAGAAAGGTAGTTTAGCGACTAATGTGGCTGAGTTTCTGTGTAGAAAGGAAGTCAATGGTTGAGATTCAAGTTTGTTTTGAGTTGGGCCAAATTTCCATCTGATAAGAGGACAAATAATCTTTTGACTTTTTTGAGCTTTCCCACTATAGGGTTTCAAGCTTGGTTGACAATTATAAAGTCTATCTGCAATGCTTAATTTCCTTTGGATAGTCGCTCTGTTTCTTGCATCGAAAAATTCGAGGTTTCACTGGAGGCAATTAACAGTAGAAAGGGATTTACCTAAAGATGCATCGTTTTTACTTTAATTGCGTGACCTGACTCTTGCTTCTTTTATCTATTTCAAATCAAAGCGAGTCATAATCTTACCTAATCTAATTTGACTACTATTTCCTTGATGCAGTCTGGTTTCTACTCATTACAACTTATCCTTCCTCTTCTTCCTTTCACTTAGAATAGTGACAAACTTTACATAAAGACCTGGGAATTGCCCATTCACATTCTCTGAATTAATTTTTTTCTAATGAAAATTTGTCAAATAGGGAAGCATACTACTGTTTCCAAGCATAATTCTCTACATTCAGTGCATAAGCTGCAAATTATGTCAAAAATGTAGTTTTGTTCTGTCTTTATATATTTACATGTTAATTTCTTTTAGATGACATTGTCTTATTCGGTTTTTGAATGATCTTTTGGCATAGTACAATAATATTTTTCTGGATGGCTCTTGATGGAAGTTTTTGGTTTCCAGTTGTAAGGTCCTTAAAATATTGATCTTGATTATTTGAGTTGACGGCATCCAGTAAGGAAGAGGTACATACACAGACTTGATAGTTAATGAGTCGGTGGCCTCCAAAAGACTTGACCACAAGTAATTGTGAAGCATGCAATTTACCTTTCACTATAAGTGAAGCTTCATTTCCAGTTGCAAAGTCCTTTGATAAGTAAATTTGGATGTTTGAGTTGATGGTAAAATAGGGAAAAGGTGCAATTGCATAGCATGATAATTATGTGAGATGGGCAGCCTGCAATTCTGTTCAGAGACTTGACTGCAATATGATTAAATGCATTTCTATGGCATGTTGAGAGTTGGCTGCAAATTTGGCATTTAACTCAAGGCTGTTATTCGTTGTCTGTGCGTATCTTATGTATTATAAAAGCTTAAAATCTGGAGCTGTCATTATAATTTCCTAGTAGCAGAAAATACTATTGTTCTATAAGTTTCCATGGACAATATGGATACCCTCCTTCAATGAAATGTAAGCCACCTGTTTTGGAACCTGTCTTCCCTTGAATTGGATATAGCTATTTGCTTCACTTGAAGCTGGAATCTCTATTCTGTTTAACCTCTATGTTTCTTTATCCCGTAAGGCTTTAACAGTTTAGCTCTTTTGCCAGATGTAGCAGAAATTGTCACCACTAAATTGGTCAAAGGACTGTCCAAAACAGTCATTAAAAGGAGAATAGACTGAAAAGTTTGATTGCACTTTGATGTAGGTGTCAGCAAAATTGTGCTATCGTTTGAAGAGGAGTAGCCCTTTATTGTCTGTTTTGAGATATTAAGAATTTAGGATAATCTTGTAGATTAAGGAAGTCACCCTTTCAAGAAGTCTTGTGAATTTTGGAAAGCCTTTCAGGTTAAAGAAATAATTACTTGTAGTGCACCCAAAAGGGTATACGTGTCCTTATAAGGTCATAGTATTAGTATAAATATTAAATAGAATCTGAGAATCCAGTGTTATTAAACTCACCATACTTGTGTATTTGGTGTCCCTTTCTTTTCTCCCTTACTGTTGCTCTTTCTATTTTCTCAACTTGGTATTAAAGCTTAGGATCACCCACTGAATCCTAATTCTGCTTTCCACAAATAAATTTAAAATAGAAAAAATGATGATACCCAAAAGCAATTCAGTGAGTTGAGTTCCATTTTGGTGATTGTGTAGATTGGAATTATGTGCGAGTGTAAAACTCTTAGTGTTGCTTACTGGTGTTTCTATCAAGGATGTTGTACTCAAAGCCCTTGGTCTGACTTGGGGAATATTATGGAGTGTACACTGAGAGTTGTGTATTAAAGCCTAGGCACTGAAAGAAAGTTGTGGGTTGTTTGGTGAACAATCCGAGTAGTGGAGACAAGCTAAGAAATTTGAGGAGACTGCTAATGCAAAGTCGGCTGAAGGCTTTTGGGAGCTATGTAATTTTGTTAGATGATGTGACAATAGAAGGTGACCGTTGAGAGGCTGCTCATGGGAAGCTGGTTGAAAAAAATTGTGATCAGTTTGATTGTCAAGGATATTGACATTTGACAGAGGGAGCACTAGTTGTTGAAGTTCTTAAATTGTTAGTTTGATTCTTGAGTAGGTTATTTTTATTTTTATTTCAATTTTAGTTGGTTGCATCTGTAACAAACTGCAAGTTTTGTAAGCTCTAGCTTGTAGGAGAGTGTTGAGAGATATTATGAATTTTGGAAAGTTCCATTGCTTAAGACAATTTACCTACTAAGAGGTAATCAGTATTTAGGAAAGCCTTTTAGGTTAAGGAAATAGTGACTTGTAGTGCACCCAAAGTAAAGATTATTAGTGTTTCTGCATGGTCATAGTATAAACTGAGTCTAAGGGGTCAGTGTTATGCACACCATAATTTTGTTATTTCAATAATTTATTCTGTTTGGTGACCCTTTCTTTTCTCCCTCACTTTCGCTCTTCCTATTTTCTCAAGACTTGTCATTACCAAAATTTGTCTCCCTGTATTCTTTTAATTTGCTTTTCTTACAGTTATTCTTCTGCACTGACTCACGCTATGGTAGCTTGTGCAAGTGCAATACTGCTAGAGTTGCTTGATATGAATCTATATTGTCCAGTCTTGGCTATTTAAAAAAAAAAAAAAAGAACACAATTTTTTTTTATCTGTTTCTTTATTTTTTCCCACTCAAGTTCGAGCGCAGGCCAATATAACCATATTCTATTTGGATATTAGTAATAAATGATAAAATTTTAAATGTGATTGAAAATATGAAGTAGAATAAATTGCTTTATTGTGTTGCTACTCATCCTTTGTTTTTCTCTGCATGCCTTGTGATTTTCTCTATCCTAATCCTCCCTCTCATTCTTCTATCAATTTCCTCTAATTTTTATTTTTATTTTCCTTAATGGTTAGTGTTTCCCATTTCTCTATTGAAGATTGTGTCAGATTCTTTCTATCAAAAAAAAAAAAAAAAGATTGTGTCAGATTCAATATTCTGTGACTTTATTTGATATTAAAATCATCAAGGATTTTGCTTAGGAGAGCTTGACCTCTTGGAAGGTTAAAGCTCTATTGTTAAATCATCTCGAGATTTGTGCGTATGGTAATAAAAAAATTACTTTACACATATCTCAAGGAAATTCAATGGTGGAAGAGCTCATTCTCCTAGGAGGTCAAGCTCTTGATAGCATTGCTTAATTATTAATGGTCAGTTTAATCTCAAAAAGTCCTAGTGTTCCTTCTTTGTATTGGTGTAGTTGTTTAACTGAGGAAGCTTTTTTACGTGTAGTTTTGCAGCAGAGGTTTTCCATGGTTTACAGGAGCAAGCAATGATTACAGCTAATAGGAGCCATAAGTTGACGGTTCGTGTTCAAAAAATCGAATCTACGCTTCCTCCCTTGGAGAAGGCCGTATTAGCACAGACAAGCCACGTACATTTTGCTTACACTGCTGGTATATATATATATATATATGTTTCTTTTTTCTTTTTTTTTTTCTGGCCAATAATCTCATCATATAGTATAGAAGATTTTCTCCAAATATTATATTTATGGATGTAGAATATCATATTTCCTTTCTGAATATTATTGCTTTGGAAATTGGAGTTATTATGTTTTTGCCTATTAGGTTTTACTCGTCTTAGAAGTTCTTTTATGACATGAACTTATTATATGTCAAAAATGGATCAGAGAAAACTTGAGATGGATATTCATGTTTTAATATTTGACTATGTTATAAATTTCTTGATTTTCTTTTCATCAAATAGATTCTTTAGATATATATAGATCAAAAACTGTTGTGTACATAGAACTTCTATTAACGAAGTTGAGGTAAAAAAGAATGCATTTATTATGCCTAGAATTATGCTGGCAAGGTAGCTGAGTTATATTGACATAGGGCTGGTTTAGAGTAGGTGTCAAATGAGTGGGTTGGGTCAAGAATGGATGGGTAAAAAACCATTTATGACCCATTTTAAATTTTTATGTGTTATGGGTTTACCCATGACCCTTTTTTTTAGGCTCAACCCAACCCAACCATTGACCCATCCTTTTTCTAGAAAAGGTTTGTTTAATTCATTTTAATTTTAAATTAAAATGCCCAAGAACAATTTAATCCGTTTTCAACCCTACATTAAAAATTATTACTATTTCAATTCTAGAAATATTTTAATCATTCCCTTATTTGGGTCAAACAAAGTAAGTATATTTATACAAATATATCCATATGTATATATACATATATTTTATATACACACTCGTATATCTTTTATATATATATATATACGTATATATATATATATATATATACATACACACACATACACACATATGTAAGACCTGGACCGGTGACCTGATAATAAGTTCAGGTTACTATGTCACTGGTTCAACTGTTGAGTCACCAAGTTATTAATTAAATTGGAAGAATTATTGATATTTATATATATATATATATATATGTGTGTGTGTGTGTGCGCGCGCGTGCTAATAAACTTAGGTAATATTTTGTACTAAGTTTTAACAAAAGAAGTGTCAAAATAAGTACCAAAAAAATTAAAGAATTCTAAACTTGTTTTTTGAAAAACGAATCTAAACTTGTATATGTATGTATCTATAGTTGCATGTGCGCTCATCCTTGTGTTTGTATGATTGTATGTATGTATGTGCATGGATGCATGCGTGTGTGTGTGCATGTACGCGTATATGCATGCATGTGTTTGTTTGAATATATATATATATATATATGTATGTGAGTGCACCCATATGCATGCATGGGTTCGTGTGTGTGCATGCGCACGCAAGTGTCTATGTATGTATTTGTGTGCGTTTGTGCATGTGTGGGTGTATGTATACTCAAACAAATCTATATTAACTCCGAGTTAATTGGATTTTGTATTGAATAATTATACTTGTTATTCGAAACTTCGAGTGCACAAAAGCTAAGAATCACTGCAATGGTTTGAAATAGTTCGAATGTTTCTGTGCTCCAACCTCCAATGGTGTTCTAGCCTCTAGTGTATGTGTGTGGGTAAATGGTTAAGTGGTTACCCATGAGTCAACCTACTTATAACCCATAATAAATGGGTCAAATTGTGACCCAACCCATTTATGACCCGGCTCAAATTTGGGTGGGTTGAATTAGGGTCAAAGAGTGGGTGGGTTGGGTTGGATAAATAGTTTTGGGTCAATTTAGAAACCCCTAGTTTAGAGGCATCACCTTTTTAATTCCTTGGACGATTCATGCTATTTGCAATAAAACTTGTTTTCTCTAATAGTATAGAACGTTTTCAGATGTTCTCCAATGGTGTTTACTTGTTACATGAGACTGTCAGAAATCACTCTGAGTAATTTCATTTGTCTATGGGTGTGCCAAAGCTGAAATAGTGTTTCAAGATTGAAGTATATTTGTCCGTTGATGTGCCTTGATTTGTTAAATTTCAATATAGCCTACAGAATTTTATATCTTATATTCTGTGAGAATTCAATATGCCTTGTGTTCAAAACGTTTATATTTAGATGATATGGGAGTCCTTAATGAAGGCTGTTACCTTTCAGGTTGTGAATGGCATCCTCGTATAAAGGCAAGAAGAAATCATTTCATTTACAATGACTTGCCGCAATTTATAATGGATTCATATGAAGAATGCCGTGATCCTCCACGCTTGCACCTATTAGATAAGTATGTCAAATTTTCTTGTAGTTCTCTTCTCTGTTTTCTTTTAAATCAAAATAGCAAAGGGGTGTTATGTGCTAGATCTTAATTTCTCATTTCTGAGTTTTCAATGGTAAAAAATTAGTCTGTTTCAATCAGATTTGATACTGCTATCCTTAAACCTTTCTTTCCTGCTTTTTCTTTGTTGGAAAGTGGCAAGAAGTGTTGATAATTCAGCTAAAATTATGTCCCTATGAACTAATTCCTATGTCATTCAGATTTGATGCTGGTGGCCCAGGATCCTGCTCAATGAGATATTCAGATCCAACCTTCTTCAAGAGAGTATCAGCATATTCAGATGAAGCATACTCTGAGAAATTTGAAAGAGCTAGAAAAAGTCGTAAAAGCAAGGTATATTCTAATTGAAGCATCTCAGTGTAAAGATATTCTTCAACCAAGTTTCAAACTGACATGTATATGCATTTAGTTATTATACAACTCATTGGTTCTTTTCGGAAAAAAATGTTGGACAGAAGAAAAAGTCATCACGAAGGAATGGAGTTTTGCGAGGTGAACAGATGCATAACATTAGTGGAAGGTATCTCATCTATATGTGTATTGCAGACTTAGGTATCTGTGCCATGTTATTTATTTTCGGTCAATTCTTACATTATGTATTATGACTATGCAGAATGCATTTTATTCCTCCCACTATCTATGGGCGAACTTCTTCCTCACAAACAGCATCCACAATAGACATGACAGTGAAATCGGATCCTGAAGATCACTCAAATTCTTTTGATTCAAGGGCTAATGCTGAGTACATTGAATGTGTTTTCCATCCCGGTAATTCCATCCAACCTGATGATCAGGATTATAAGGAATCTTCTTCTTCTAGGTTAAAAAATAAAACAAATTCTCTTCACTCAGTATCTCCTCTTATGGATGATAATATTTCAATTAAGTCGTCAGAAAAGCAAAATGCCTCTAGTTCATCTGGTGTTACTTGGGAAGAAAAAGAAGAGATACCAATTAGTCAAGTCTGTGATAAAGATAAAACAATGGAGATGCTTGCTCAAAAGCAAGATCCAGATATGCATGACAGTAAAGCGGCTATCTTAACAAATATTGATTACAACAATAACCTATTGGATGAAGAAAGCAACCTGAAACCAGTCGCCAGCAGTGTCCAAACAGATGAAATTGATAGTGAGCCTGATAATTACATGGATGCGCTTAACACCATTGATTTAGAATCTGAAAATGATCTTGATTGTGAAACAAAACGAGAAGTAGATCAAATCACCTCACATGTCACTGATGGAAAAATGGAAAATGGAGTTGGTGAGGCTAATTCAAAGGTACTAGACCATAAGTTATCTGCTGTTGTTTCTCAGACATTAATATCCGGTGGTTCCTTCAACAAAGAAATGGACAGGGTTTTCCCTCACTCTCCCCAAGTCAATCCATCTCTCTTATCAGATCATCTATCTAATTTGGAATCTATGACTCTATCAGCTGTTCCTGTTAAAGCAATGCCCAGAGATTTAGTTGATTCTCAGGCTTCTGAGAGTCTCATCAGTGAACAGGTGCCTACCATATGCAAAAACTCTGTTTTTGCCTGCTCATTAAGCACTGATTCCCTGGGTGGTGCTCACGCACTCGAGGATACAGTTTCAACATCCATGGAAAGTGATTTATCATTTTCTGCTTCGAAGAGTTCTGGTTTGCTAGATGATGGAGCAGAAAAAATTAGCAGCAATATCTGTGAATCTAAAGAGACTCCTACAGAGTCTACTGGTGATCATTCAGTTAGATTATGGACAAATGGTGGATTATTAGGACTTGAGCCATCAAAGCCTCCTGACTTTACCATGTCAAGATCTTTAAGCCAAATGTCTTTGACCAAAAAAACTGAAATGGCTGGTGGTTTAAATCATAATTCAATACTAAAGGGCAATGGATATAAAGGGGAACAGGATTTATTGGCAGAAGTTGCTGAACAGATTGGAAAGGAACCAAGTTCTAGATGCTTAACTTCAAGTTGTGATGATCAAGCTTCTCTTACTAAGAAGATATCTGGTAGTCATCAGCTGATTAAAGAATTCAGTCCAACTGATGGGAAGGATGAAATCAGGTTGGTTGCACCGGGTCGTGTTCTTCCAGTTGCCGTTGATGCCACAGCAACTTGTACTGAACCCAATCAGGGAAGTGGTGAAACTTCATCTCGTGTTTTTGGATTTGGCCAGATGTCACTAATAAATAGCTTTCGCCGGAAAGTTTCTTTGGATGAGAAGTCTGTACCTGATAGTTCTTTGACACCTAGCATATTAGAGCAGAGTCAACAAAATGGCATTGCCGATCAGTCACTTCATGGGACAACCCGCAAAGAGCAAGTTGATTATGGATATCCAATAGATTCACTTCCTCCTTCACCACCACTTGAACAAATGAAAATATCCTTCCATCCAATTAGTGGGCGTGAGACCTCCAAATTGAAACTCAAGTTTCCTGATGGCACAAATCGTCATGAGAGTATAAGGGATATGTTTCCTTCATTCCAGTTGGTTCCAGACACTTCTATTCCTCTCCATGATTGTAGCTTCAACTCGGATGATGATGACACTTTCTGTAGATCGTCTCCTTATGTGTCTGATGATTGTCCTAGTCCTCACTCGGACTATAATTCTGATCAGTGGGAATCTGGTGACACTCCAGAAAGCAGCAACCATGAGGCTAATGATTCTTCTCACAGAATGTCATCAACTGAATCGTCATTGAGTTCACAAGAGCTCACAGGTGTTTCCGATAGTGATATCAATGTGGCTAGTAGCACATATGCCCAGAATGGTGTGAAACCTTCTTTATCTGGGCCTTTTCTTGATTTCCCAAGTTTTGATAGTGTAAGCCCAGTACTTAAGCAAGATCATAGCCAGGATTCCAATTGGAATAATCTTGTAGAAGCACATATTCAAGCAGAGTGTAATCCACCACCACCACCCCCACCTCCTCCTCCCTTGCAGTGCCGGGACTCAAAACCCCAGTTTGATATGCTGAACGAGTCACAAAATTATACATCCAGAGATGCTGAACATACTAAAGATCATAATCTTTCAGGATCTGCCATCTATCCGCAACCTACGCCTGCACAAGTGGGGGAAAAACTATCTAACCATGAAGGCCACAAATCTCATGAAAATATTTCACAGAACACGACCACATTTCACAAGGTACTCATGATTTTGCATGGTCTTTTTCTTGAACTCTATAATTGAGTAACCATGGCGGATAATGAGATCTGCCCAAGTGTTCATTAGTTCAGTCTGTCCTGCAGCTAGGTCAGCATAAGTTGAACGGGCACAAGGAAGCAAATCAGGTGGAAATGGGAAAAGAATTGGCAGAAAAGGAAGATTTCCTACATCAAATCAAATCAAAAGTGAGTAGTCATCTTCTGTCTGCTTCTCACTGCAATGGTTCCTCTTGAATATGACTTCTAATCTTATGACTTTATCTCTGTTTGTATTTAACTATTTGATGCATAAAATGGTAAAGGAAAAGGGGAAATCTAACTTGAGGGTTCCAAACTAAGAATTCTTCATATCTTCACTGATTACCATATTACAAAACTGACAATTTGGAGCTTCATGTTCCATGTGCAACTATGACTTGGGAGATCAGAAAATACATTTAAACACGAGAGATATATTTTGAAGGAGTAGGCCTTACAATCATAAGTCTAATCATTAACTGTATCAATCCAGAAAATGAGTTCGTGCAAGCCTAGAATGTAAATAAGCTACGCTCAGTTCATCACAGTACATATTTTCATTGCATTATTTTTTTGTTGTTGTCACAGTCCTTCAACCTGAGGCCCACAGTTACTCGAAAGCCAAATGCTACTGCTACAAGTCCCACTACTAACGTGAAAGTTACTGCTATATTGGAGAAAGCAAATGCAATTCGTCAGGTATTTATCGGTCTTCTTCTTTGAGTGTTGGTAATTTTTTTGCATTTCATATGTAACTTATTGTTCATAGCCGATGATCTTATCAGGTTGTTGCGAGTGATGATGGAGAAGACGATGATAACTGGAGTGACACTTGAATTTTTGGTAGCGATATAGTTGCTCTGCATCCTCTATGCCTCTTGGCCTCCTCAAGTGGAGTTGCATGAGGCTTTGTTGCTTGTACGTATGTGTGAATAAGTCTTGTTTTATTTGCAATAATGCGTAGTGCAGCTGCGAGGAATTTTTTTTTTTCAACTGCTCAGTTGTATTGGTTCCTTTGTTAGTTAGTTTTCCTTTTAGAAAATTATGAGCTGGGTAATCAAGAGCTAGTGTATTCTCAAGCTACAATTCGAGGTACTGTTTATAACAAATGCCGTGAAAATTTGATACTCTGTGCTCAGGTTTAACATTATTGTCTCTCTCTATCTTCAAGTGCAATGTGTATCATCTTCTTTGACCAATTCATGAGTCAAGTGAAAAGTATATTTCATGTCTCTAACATTTACATTCACTTTTATTCATGTTTTAAAATTTTTTTTTTGAAGTCTCATGTTTTAATTTTTTTATTGAAATGTCATTTTTTTAATACCGTAAAAAAACTAAAGGAAATGTTGGTTGTACTTTTCATGTGACTGTCACGTGACTTACTACGTAGAGGAATTTCACATCACTTAATGTACCCTACGAATGGCGACATGTGGCATGTGTTTTATTTTGAGAAAAAATCAACAAAATAAATATGAGAGGATTTGAGCCTAAGACTTTATGGGTTAAAAAAAAAATCCTTAACTACTAAGCCATTAATGTATTTTTAATATATGTATGCAAAATTTAATATATATATATATATATATAGGGACTTTTGTTATTGTATTCAAAATTCAAAACAATATACACCAATTATTATATGTTATAAAATAATAATTATTTTTAATAAGATTTAGATATTATAAAATTTAATTATTATTAAAATTTATAATATCAAATCTTATATTAAAAAAAAATTTTAATATGCATAGCATATTGTTATAATTATTTTTAATATAAAGTTAATTTTTATTAAGTATAAATAATAATTAAATTTATATTATAAGATTTGTTATTGTTTTATAACATATAATAATTGGTGTATATTATTTTGAATTTTGAGTACAATAATAGAAGTTTACACACACACACACACACACACACACACACACACACACACACACACACACACACACACACACACACACACACACACACACACACACACACACACACACACACACACACACATATATATATATATATAAATTTTGCATACACATGTTAAAGGTATATCAGTAACTTAAAGGTTAAAAAAGCTTCCTTCATTTATGAAGTCTCATGTTCGAACATATGTACTTTGTTATATTTCCTCAAAATAAAACACTTGACACGTGTCATTATTCTATTGGGTACATCAAGTGATGTGAAATTCCTCCATGTGATAACCATGTGAGAAGTTCAGTTAGCATTTCTGTTAATTTTTTGACAGTATTAAAAAAGGACATATTTGAAAAAAATTAAAATATGTAAGACATATTTGACCAAAAAAAGTTTAGGGACATGAATGAAAGCGAGTGTAAATATTAGGAATATGAGATATACTTTTCCCTTGAGTAAATTACTATTTGGACAAATAAAGGGATGTAACTTAGACATCTGTAATCTTTTAAGGATCAAGTAGTAATTTACTCCTTATTTTTTATCTTTTGGAGTGAATCTTTGAAATAGTCATTTTGCTGTAGTGATCATTTATCTGAATATTTATTGATCAATTTAATTGATTGTAAATGACAGCAGATGTCAAGTTTCAAAATTTAGATAGATGTAATAAGAAAGCTCTATCCTTGAAGGAAGAACTCTTAGGTTAGGAAAAAAATTAATTTACTTTACAGACTATTAAAATCCCAACCTAGGATAGCCAGTCCTTTTGGCGCCAAGGGGGTTAGCCTATTGGGCCCTAGTCCTAAGGGCCAGCAGCGGGATCCTGATAGGGTAGTCCAAATAGCATAGCCTCTGGTTTGATCAGTTGGGCTGGTGCGGTTACAAAAAACCCTCAAGACCCTCAAAATTCACTTTAACTTTGGGTCATGTGCAATTAACCCTCTTCAACTTTGGAAAATTACAATTAAACCCTCAAACTTTCAATTTTTTACAATCAATCCCTTTCGTTACTAACACTATTAAATTTCATCTATGTTAGCATTTTTTGACACCTCTCAAGACCACATAGCCCACCACGTAACTTCTTATTTTACACTATGGATATATACATTTTTCTCTATTATACATTCCCTTGATGATTTTGCCTCATTTGCAATCTCTGTTCTTTGTCGCTTTAAAAAAGGAATAGAGATCTCAGAGGGCACATATACGTTCTGTTCTGTTATACATTCCCCTAATGATTGTGCTTCATTTGCAATCTCATAATGTATATATCCCTTGCGCCCAATTTGCTGTATTGTGCACTAAATTTTCCCATCTCCCCTTTGCAATCTAAAACTCAATGGCCCATTCGTACATTTGATTGGAAGATTGTGGGAAGTCAGTCGGTTACAATAAACACACGGAGGAGGTACATAGTGACGCTACAGAGAACATAGACTAGAGTGCGAGATTGATAGAGGGAATGCTAACTCTACTAGGGTGGATTCCTTACTTCATATAGGCTCTTTGTAATACCCGCTATTTTATTTTTCACTTAAATAGTGAATTTGATTTCGCAAGTGTTGAATTTGCAAGTTTTGTGTGCAATCTCTGTGTGTGATATTATTATATGATGTGGTGATGCTATTATATGCGATTCGGGCCTGTAGTCCAGCAATGTGTGGCGCTGGGCAGTATAGGGACTAAAGTAAAAATTACAAGGACTAAAATGAAAGATTTGAGATTTTGTTGGAGTATAGTAAAATGCTTACAAAAGGGTAGAAATAGAAAGATAAACTTCTAGAGAACCTAGATATGAAATAAAAAGGCAAAAATGACGTGTAAAACTTTAGATATTATAAAAAGGATTGTTGTGAATAAAAAGAATAAATTCTTATGATTATGAAAATAATTAAATGCAAGTGAAAGGTGATTAAATAAGAGGAAAGTTAACAATCTTTTGGTGGTGGTGGGCGTGAGACTAAGAGAGAGAAAGGAAGAGTTATATATCTTACAAAATGGAAGATAAGGAAAAATATATTCTAAGTTGGACTAATTCAATTAATAGGATAATTAATTAAAAAAAAAGAGAAAAAGGACGAAGGTGGCGTGAGATTGGCTTTGAAGTGGGAATAGAACATTTAGAATAATGAGAAGATAAGTTGTTTAAGCTAAAAGATAATTCAATAGTAAATAAAAATAATTAATAATTATCTAGACTAATATAATCTAATATGATAATAGAGTTAAGGATAAGTAATCCTAATAAACAACTCTGAAAAAATATATTTAAACAAAAAAAAAAGACCAACCTTCACCTAACAACTAAATCTAATATTTAATTAAGAGCTTTCAAATTCAAATCAATTATCCCAAAGTAAATTAAATAAACAAGCACCTAAATCTAATTAAACCTAAGCTACTGAAACACAAAAGAAACAAGGCTACACACCAACACACCTTGCCGTCACCTCTTCAATCACCCACATCATGTTTTACAGTCCACACGCAGAGAGAGAATCTGCACATCACATACCCAAACAAGAACTCAAAGGGTTTCATCTATAGTAAGAATTAAAACAAGGTAAGAACATTTATTTTCGGAAATTGTGGAGCAATTTTTCTGAAAATTAAAATGACCATATCTCTCTCTAGAAAACTCCAAATTCTTCAAATTACTATGCACGGAAAGCTCTTTCCGTCTATTTTCCAGAAAATCTGAAATCATTTGAAAACTCCACACTGCTTGGGAGATATGGCTGAAAAAGTACACAGAGGTCAGAAAACTGAAATAAAATAATTTTCTGTTTTAACTCCAGAGTTTTTCTTTCAAACATACGATAGGAAAATCCGGCATATTACTGAAGAACCTTGGAATTTCATGCTATGGTTTAGCAAGGAACCCAGGTGAGTGAACCAACGCTTCTTTAATATTATCTTAAGTGTTAAAATAATGGGGTATAAAAGGGAGAATTTGGTTAAGAAATTCAAAATATTGAAATTGAGTTTTTATGTACAATTTAATTGTTGATGAAATTAATAACGGGAAACGTTAAGGGAAAAGAAATGGTTCATGAGATAAATGTGATTTGTAATACTTTAAAGTTATCCTGTAAAAATTGATATGATGATTACATTGATGATTATATTGATGAATATATTGTCAATATATTGGTGAATTATTTTAGGTGATTTATATGAAATATTTTGAACCTTGATTGTGTTTGGGCGGGATAGTATCCTCTCTCATGTCAAGTAGGAAATTCAGGTGATAGGATGACTTGACCTTTGAGAGCAGAGACAACGATTCCCTCGGTAGGACCTCAAGTTCGAATTTAATCCATATGGCATCTTGACCGTTGAGGTTGAGGTTGTGCGTTATGGCGGGTTTTTGTTGAGATTGATGAAATTGGTTGAGCGAGCCTACGGGCACTCCCGGATATTTTGCCATTGACGAGTACTAGTTTTGTTGGTCTGAATTATTTGATTGAGTTGCAAACTCTTTGATGTATATCTTTTCTATGATTTGTGATTTATCTTATTCTTTTATTTTATTGCTTTTTCATGGCGAATTTTATTAGGGTGGGGATTGGCTTGCTGACTGAGATATTTATCTCACACTAGTTGATTTATTTTTTCTCAGATCAGGTAGTGGAGCAAGAGTATCGACAAAAGAGTTAGAGTCGCCTTAGGACTATCCCATTGTTGGGTAGATCCCGAGATATTGGTATTTATTTTATTAAGTATTAGGGAGCTCTGTAGTCAACTAGGACATCTAGGAAGTCTGAGGTGAATTGATTATTTTATTTGAACAATGTGTTTTATTTAGATTGGTTAATTATAAGAATCATTTTTATTTATTTGTTATAAATATTCATAATCAAACAAAAAGGGGTAGAAATTGATATGTTAGTTAGGCTTACGATGACACGAGCCTTGTGTCAGCGTGCCGGTTACGTGTCTGAAATTTAGGTCGTGACACTCTCCTATAGAAGATCATTTGCAGAAGGTTGATTGCTATAGAAAATAGGAATATGAAAGAAAAGAAAGAAGCCATATAGATTCACTCATAACAGAAGAAATTACCCACCTAGAATACATTAATATATAAAAGAAAAAATATATATATATATACCCGAAGGGAGAAGAAGAGGGGTCGAAGACTTTCTCATTATGTTTTTTTTTCCAAATATATCAGATGCAAAAGT
This sequence comes from Biancaea sappan, assembly GCA_037074585.1. NCBI lineage: Eukaryota > Viridiplantae > Streptophyta > Magnoliopsida > Fabales > Fabaceae > Biancaea > Biancaea sappan. The sequence continues at coordinate 32,017,141 of CM073493.1, forward strand.
ATGAAATAAGATGTGACGCGGAAGGCTATGAGATCTTGTGAGGTGTCAAAAAAATGCTAACATAATGAAATTTAAAGATGTTAGTAACAGTAAGATAAAAGGCAGTGAAGGGATTTTGTAGAAAAGGTCTTAAATTCCATTAATCAAAGAATAATCTTATAGGTACAATATACAGGGGCTATGCACTATACAGCTAGTATAACAAAAACCCTACAAATGTGTAAATAAAGATACCTGACAAACTGTGCTGGCTATCAGAAATAATATAGAGGGAAATATTAGGGAGTAAATATAGCAGGGGTAAAAATACATCAGAAGGGGTAAAAGTATACACTGGACTTATGATGTTAACTCCCCTACTCAAACTTATGGGTAGTTGAACTACACCAAGTTTGCTTCTCAGAAAGATAAAACGACTACTAGTGAGTGCCTTGGTCATTAAACAATCTACTGATTGCTCAAATGAAGGAACATAGCAGACATTAATTTCCTTAGAAACTACTTTGTCTCCAATAAAATGTATATTGATCTCCATATGCTTTGTCAGAGAATGATAGATTGGATTAGATGCCAAACAGCCAACACATATATTATCAAACTAGATTATAGGTATATGAGAAGTAGAACATTGAATTTCTTTTAAAAGAGATGTGAACCAAACCAATTCAGCAGCCAAGTTAGCAACTACACGATACTCAGACTCTGTGCTAGACCTTGAGACTACCTTTTGCCTTTTAGATGACCAAGAAACTAAGGAGTTGCCAAAGAACACACAATAGCTTGCAATGGATCTCCTATCTTCATGTAAAACACTTTAATCTGCATCACAAAATCCAACCAAACTGAGTTGAGATGAAGGTTTTATATGCAAGGCAAAATCCAAGGTGCCTTTAAGATATCTTAATTCTATTTGCTTCTTGCCAATGATGTAAGTAGGAGTACTCAGAAATCTGTTGAGTTTATTCACGTAGAAGCTTATGTCAAGCTTAGTATTAGTTACATACTGTAATGCCCTTATAAGTTTTCTGTACATGGTTGGATTTTTGCAGAGCTTCACTTCCCTCAGTTGAGAACTGTTTGCTTGCTACCATAGGAATTGGACAACTTGAAAAATTGGACATACTAAAATTTTCCAATAGATCTTGTATACATTTCTTCTGAGTAAAAAACATTCTAGTTTCATCTCTTGTAATCTCAAGACCAAGAAAATAATGAATATTTCCAAGATCCTTCAAAGAAAACATATCATTCAACCTACTTGTGAATTTTCACAGCTCTATTGAATTATTACCAGTAACAAGAATGTCATCCACATATATAAGAATAATTGAGATTGTAGACTCAGCTTTGTGAATGAACAAAGAAGTGTCACCCTTAGTATTGTAGAAACCCCAACTTAACAAGGTTGCTACATATAGACTTCCTCTTGTAACATAAAATTTAAAAAGGCATTATTAATATCTAGTTGCTTCACTTGCCAATTTAACATAGTAGCAGGAGTAAGAATTAATCAATGGTTATCATTTTGGACACGAGATTGAAATTATTCCTAAAATTCACTCCTGGATCTCTTGTTGAAGCCCCTTTGCAACTAAGCGGGCCTTGTATCTATCAATTTCACCAGTTGCTTTAAATTTTGTTTTAAAAACCCACTTACAATCTACTAGTCTTTGATTGTTTTCATAAGGGACCAAAACCTATGTGTTATTTCTTCCAAGGGCCTCAAATTCACTTTCTATTACCTCTTTTCAGTGAGGATTTTGTAAAGCTTTTGAAACTATTTTTGGTTCAGCAGAATTTTCAATTTGAGACACTGAACATGCTATAGCAGTATAAAGGACCTTAGGCTTAACAATACCACTTTTACTCCTAGTCAACATTCTATGTATAGGTTCATTCACAACATCAGTACTACTACTTTAATGAGGAAAGTCTGTGGTTACCTCAAGTTGCTTCTCTGAAGTAATTGGAATAATTCTACGATCTCTAATCACATCTAATGAGAATCTACAACTATTGTCATGGGTTTCTGATTGAGTGTGGGTGCGTCTTTTGTCAGTTTTGCTGTTAAAACTACTGAAGTTATTGCTGTTTAACTCAAGTCACATGCTATCACTAACATTTTCAGTAGAATTGTCAGCAAACTCGTGTGTTGCTAATATAAGAGGAAGACTAGAAAAATTAAGAGGATAAGGCATAACTTGCTCAAGGTGTTGTTTAATATTCAAGAAACCAAGTTGAAAGGGAAATTTTTCTTCATTGAAAACCACATGGCATGACATATAAACCTTCCTTGTGGATGAGAGACATTTATATCCCTTATGTTGTCCACTGTGTCACATCCCAATTTCAGAAACATGATCGGTATGGTGGTGGGCTCTGGCCACCTTCGTAAGCCTAACTGAAAGTAATGGTTGGAACCCAAGAGGGGGGTGAATTGGGTTTTATAAATTTTTCACAAGAATTAATTGGAAGTTGAAATGATTTTCTGTAGAAGTATAATACTTAAGATAATAAATACAATACAGAAAATCAATGTGTTGTCAAGATAAATAATTATAAAGATCAAGGAATTAAAGAGTAGATATCAATATGCACAAATTAAAGAGTAAGGGATAGAGAAAGCAAACTCGGAGATTTATACTGGTTCGACTAATCCAAGCCTACATACAGTCCTCAAGAAACCACTTGAGTATTTTCACTATAATTACAAGTTTAATCTGGGTACTTGCAAACCACTACAACCATGCAAATTCGATCCGGGTATTTGCGAAACCACAATGGAGAATTTATGAATCCGGGCTCCTCCTCAACCCAAAGCAAGTTCTTCCAACACCGGTACTTGCGAACCTCAACTCGGAATAATATATGTGTTGATCAAAATCAACAATACAAAGAAACTCTCTCTAAAGAGTAGATGAATACAAATGAAGCTATAATAACTCTAATGATAGAGAATATGCAAGATTTGGCTCAAGAATATTTGGATTTCTCTCAAAGATGATAGAACATGTTAATATGTCATTGTAGTACTTAGTTCTTGCTCAAAATCGTGTATCTAAGGTCATATATATAAGATTTTAAAAAACTAGCCGTTATATAGCCGTTACAGCACTTATTATGCAGTCCAGATGTCGATTGGTCGACCAGTTGGGGTCACCTGGTCGACCACCCACTGACAGTAGAAAAATATAGCATTTTCAGGACAACTGGTCGACCACCAGCTGGCAGTAGCGAAATACAGATTTTGAGATTTCTTTAAAAAATTCATAACTCCCTCATTTAAACTCCGTTTTAAACAAATAATATATCATTGGAAAGCTTTTGGAGTCTAGTTTCAAATGAGACAAGTTTTACTCAAAAATTATTTTTTGTTTAAAAGATATAATCAAAACACTGACTATAGGTCAAAACAGAATAATTTTTGAGTACAGTAAAATCAACTTTCAGTTTTTCAAACTATATTTTAAATAGTCATATATTTCTCATTTGGACTATGTTTTGAATAAATAATATACCGTTGGAAAGATCTTTGAGTCTACTATAAAATGAGATTAAGGTACTTGAAAAACCGATTTTTTATTTATGAGATATGATATAAGGAGTGACCAAAGGTCAAAAACTAACTTTTGTAAAACTTCATATCTCACTATCTTTTTGTTTAAAATGTTTGAGCCAATGTATGCAAATCTAAATCATTGAGTTGCACAAGTATACTAGCCTATATAAAATATACCTAATGTAAACACATAGGCTATCTTGATGCATCCAAGCTTCCAAGACTTCAAATCTTCTAATTCTTCATTTCTTGGAGCTTTATCCTTGCATGTTGTTTTCCTTGAGTGAAGCATGATATTTCTTTTCCTTGTTCTTCAATCCAATGCTCACTCTTTTTGTGTTGAACCAAGCTATAAAGTATATCTTACTTGCAAACCAAATGGTTAGTTCAATTCATGATAATAACATGATTTAATATATGAAACATACATATTAAATAACATAATCATGCTTAAGTACTTGTAGCATATATATGATAATTAACCTCTATATATGTCAATGCTACAATTCAAATACATTTGTCATCATCAAAACTTATAGCATAAAGCCTTAGAGTCAACACTAACCACACATAAGCAACACATATAAAAGATATAATATTATAATAAATTTCATCATTTAATGACAACTTTATTTAAATGATCACAACATTTGAAGGAATATGTTTCCCTGTTAAACTTATTCATTCCAAGAAGCAGTTAATATGAAAGTAAAATAATTTAGAATATACAGCACAATCCATATCTTTTCACTACCAAAAACAAGATCCCTAGGTGTTTTATCTGGCTACAAAGCGACTAAACCCATTGATTCCCATGAAAAACTTAAAACTTGAGACTGAAAGGGGTTGAATCGTGTACTACTTGCAAGGATAAGACCCTAAGAAGTGTCCTAAAACCAACCACTATTCCTCATCACATATACCTAAACAATGTTAAGCTACCACTACAACACCACTAAGATTCAATCTATTCATCACTAATGCAATACTCTAAGAAAATGTATACTCCATACATGGGCTAGCACAATCAGAGTCATCACACAAATTTACAACAAAAGTCTACTTACATGCATAATCCTTCACTTCACCATAAGGGTGTTCACACTATTCCATACAAGGAGTTCCATTCCATTATCAATATTCAAAATCAAGAGGGCCATACAGGTTTCCTATTATGTTCGCATCCTTCATAGTAGAGAGGGCCACACAAGCTTCTCACTATGTTCTTTCTCTATTGTAGTTGAGAGGGTCACACAGGCTTCTCACTAGGTCCTTATTATTTACTATATGCGCATAGGTTATAATTTGGAAGGGTCCCATGTACTCCTTATTTCCTTCTTATTTCTATAGTAGAGAGGGCCGCACAGGCTTTTCTCGGTATTGTTAGTCATAATGCTAGAGAGCCTCACTGCTCTTCGTACTACCACTAATCCATCCTTATCGGGAAAGCCACAAAGGCTTCTCACAAAATATTATTAGTCATAGTGTGACAGAGCTATACGACTCTTCGTATTACCACTAATCTATCCTCATCAGGTGAGTGTCAAAGGTTTCTCACATAAATACAATAACCATCCATGACAATCATAAATAATAAGCAATGTTGATAGAGGGAGAAATTACAACTCATGAATCCTAATTAGATTACTTATAGGCTATACGGTAATAAGGCGTTCATCACATCATGCATGTAACACCCGAGGCGTTACTATGTAATTAAGATAGCATAATTATGGGGATGAAATTTTTTTTTTCACGAATTAAGGAGTTTCAACTAGGGAAACAAAGAGTCCTAAGGTTTACTAAGGACTAAGACATCTCATGGGTTAAGTAAATTTGAAACCGAAGACATCGGTAATGGGTATAAGAAGTACGTCTAAGGACTAAAGTGAAAAGAAAAGAAATTATGGAAATAAGCTTGAGAAAAGACTGAACAAGAACCTATGAGGAAGAGTGAATCTTACAAGGATAAGTACTGAGCCATTATCTTAAAGAGGTTGGATGAGGCTAAAGTATATTCTGGACATCGGGAGGGACCTAAGTGAACATATATGGGAATTATTTGTTTCAAGTAAAAATGAAACGTGATGGTGTGTATGTTTTTATGAAGTATAGTTGGGTGTCCCAATGATGATCAAACTTTATTAATATCTCACATTTCTATTGATCAAATGTTGTTTTGATAAAGGGATCAAATTGAAATAAAATAAGTAGGCCCTACACTATACTTTAATATACCCATCACCCTTTTTCCTTTCACTTTTTCTCTCATCCTCCCGTGGCCTCTCTTCTTCTAGCAATCAGCCCCCTTCTTTTCTCTTCTTCATCAATCATTCACGGCAAACTTAGAGAAGGAAATAGATCAAGAAGACCTCAGAAGAACATTGAAGAATGTTGGCTAAATATAGTTGAACCCTTGAAAGAAAATTGGGTTATTGAATGATTGGAAAATGGGAAGAATTTCTTGAAAATCTCTTTCTCTTAATGTTGCTAGAAGTTGTGTTTTTTCAATTGATTAAAATGTGCTTTGATCACCCCTAAACCCTAAACCTTAATTACCCCAAGATGGATCCCCAGAGCTTTGGGTATGAAATGGTGAAGCTAAGACGAGGTTTGAGCCCCATTTCAGACTTCAACCATGGTTGCCCAGTTGTGGGCACCCAGGCGCCACGGTTTGGGCAGCCAAGACTGAGAACAAGAAGGGTGGCGCCTCGAGCGCCAGCTTAGGTGCCCAGGCGCCACTACCTGCACATGTTCTATATGTTGTAAGTATGACCCCCTTTTCTCATGTTTTTCGTGGCCTTAGATGTTAGTGAATGTTTTGAGACTTTTGGGGCATTTTGGAGCACAAATTTCACCTTAAAGACTTGATGGAAGAATTTAAGCAAAGGTAAGGGATTTTCTAATTCTGCATTAGTGCTTATATATATATATATATATATATATATATATATATATATATATATATATATATATTGTGTAGAGGCATGGACATTGTAGTCTAAATTAAATTAGAATCATATGAGACTAAATGAAATGACATGAAAGTAATGAATTTTGATATCCTTACATGAGTTAAAAATAAAAGTAACTTAATGGGATGACCATATACATGACAAGGGAAGTATAGAACAAATACTAATTTGATGACAATTTACCATAAGTGCATTAATTTCTATTGGAATGTGTAAGCCTAATGATATGCACATGTATGGTGAAACTACAAATGTTAATAGAAATGAATATGTAAGTTTATAGATCAGTAACGTGGGCTATCCTATTGTGTGTGAAATCATCATCAGTCATTTATAAACTCCTATGCACATGAATAGAGATTTTAAAGGCTAATTCTATAATGAATGACATCATGATGCATAGTGATAAATATTGTAGAATTGTCATAGAAAGTAATGTTTACAAGTATTGAAAGAATAAGAGTTCAACCATCGGTTTACAAATGAAATTAAATGAACGATGTGCGGTATATATATATATATATATGTTGCCGATGCTCTATCACATCTATCTTTGTGTTTAATTGTTTTAAGCACAAAAGTGCTGCCTAAGCTTTTATAATACTGTTGATTCATTTCCTGTAACCCCATGGCCTTAGTGAGGGGATAGGTTTAGTAGGACTCATGGCGACCCTGGTAACAAAAGCGGCTTGACGAGCCTCCGATCTATAATGCCATAGTTATTTAAAGGGCTTGGTGGGTCAAGTTTCCCTAGTGACTCAATGTTTCTTCAACAGGGCTTGGTGGGTCACCGGAATTGGTTACAGTGATGGCCTATAACGACCCAATCGACTAAGCATGTTTAAGAATTATGTAGCATGTTATGATTATAATTGTGATGTAATGGTTTGTAATTGAGTTCTTGCATTTGATATGCTTATGAATGTGATCTTGATGTTAATAAATTACAAGTCGAATTCTCGTTCATGATGAGACTATTTGAATAAGCGTTAATAACTAATGGACTACTTATGGCATTGTGTTCTTGATATAGTCCTTGAGTATTTCAGCCAATATGGGTCAAAGAGTCAAATAAGAAATCACATGTGTGTAAGTGTGTTAAGTTTTACTGTTTATTATGTCAGTATAGACCAAGATGCCTCGCGTTTTTATGAGACATATATATGTATTTATGTGCTATGGTAGGATTTTCTTGGTGAGTCAAATGATTGGACTCACCCCTTTATAGTTTTAGTTACAAAAGACCTTATAGATGACGACGTATGAGCCAAGGGTACCTTCCTATTTCTTGGGTAAGTTATGGTATTTTAGAGTCATGTTGAGTTAGGTAATCTCAGTAGAGCTCTGTAATCAAGTAGGCTATGTTACGATGTGTACTCATGCATAAGATAGTACGAACTAGCACAAAGACTATAGATTAAAATTGTAATTATGTCAAGATAAGTGTAATGATGTTGTTTAATTGAATGCTTTGTATGCTAGATCATGCAAGTAAAGGAATTTTGTTAGTTTCAGTGGCAAACACAGTTTGCCTTGAATCTAAAGATAGTTAAGTTAATGTAAAGTATAAGGGTTCTATATAAAAGTTAGGCTTATGGTGGTGGGGGCTAGGCACGGTCCGTGCTGATCATGTGCCTGATCTGTGTCGTGACAATGCAACCCATTACACATCACATATTGACAAACAAAAGTATATCATAAACTCTCATGCACACTAAATAAAGTACCAAGCCACCACTTTCACAATTATTCTGGGACTCTTTCCACAATACACCATTTCCAGCATTTGGGTTCACCCATAATATGTTTCCAAGGAAGCTACACAAGCTCCTCTTATGGTTCATAATATACACCCAATTCGTACTCAAGCAGTAAAACAAGTTTAGTACATAACAATATTCTAGCATAACCCAATCATGAGAAGTAAGCTTCAATCCAATAGAACATATAATAACTATATAGCTCACCTAGCAATGGTAAATAAAGTCTACAAGCAAGGGAGTACTCATCACGTTTCCATAACGTAACAAATTATTCCAAACACAATATCACTGTACCGATTTTTTATTTCCTTTAAAAAATAATAATTCTTCTCTAAATAGGTTTACTAGATAATTTTCTGAATAATTTCCTTTTAAATAATTATATATGTCACTATTCACAAATTTTACTATTCATGTGAAGTGAATAGTAACCTTGCAGAAAAATTGATAGGATTCTCATTAATTATATCTGAGCTTGAATATATACAAAAATAATTTACATAATCTTTGCTATTATCTTTACATCTTCGTATCATAAACTACCATAAAATATATTTCTACACTTCAATCTCATCATTAATATCATCAAAGCTTTCCCTTTTGTCATTTTTCCTAAAATGATCAATTTTCGAAAAGTGAGATATAAAATATCTCAGTAGCTAGTCACTTTATTAAAAAACATATAAATACATAAAGAGATCATTTCAGCCATAAAAGCATAACATTATACTGATAATAATTAAATTTCTCTTATTCACTATGTAGAACAAGATTTATAAATAAAATTCTGTAAAAATTGATTGTGCACATAGATATTATAAATAATAAATAATCATACTTTTATAGAAGACTAACTACCTTATGAAGAACGAGCCTTAAATATTGATCTAAATCTCTTCTTCCTCTGATATTTCCCATAGTCTTCTCTCTTCTTCTTTCTTTTCTATTTCGTCTCTTCCTATCTCTTTTCTCTTTCTTTCTCTCTTGTTTTCTCTTTTTTTTTTCCTTCTTCCCCCCCACCTTGCACTCACATATCACACTCATATACAACTCCAAAGTGACATTATCCTCCTTTTTTTTAACCTAACTTTGTCATCATTTCTTCCTCTTTTCTCTCATCCGTCCACTTGCCTTATATGTGTCATATTTTGTTTCTTTTGGTTAAAATTAATAAAAAGACCTCAAATATTTTTATTGTATTTAATTAGGTCCCTAATCAATGATAAAATTCTATTTATGTCTCTTAACATTTTTTTAATAACTATTTTATCCTTATTTACTTGCTCATTTATTTACCTCATTTTCTAAGGTAATTAAATTTAGGATATCACATTTTTCCCCCCTTAAAATGAATTTTGTCCCCAAAATTCAAACTAATGCATATATACACATATGAAAATTGCAACCACAACGTGCATGAAAATATCCTAAATAAAAACATCACATTTACTAACATAGTCAATCTATCATTCATTTTACACAACTATAGTATTATATTTGTTTGAATTTGCATATGATTTCTTAGGTGATCGAACCCTCAATCACTTTACATTTGTACCTTAGATTTGAATATGATTTCTTGGGTGATTAAACCCTCAATCACTTTACATTTGTACCGTAGATTTGCGTATGATTTCTTGGGTGATCAATCCCTCAATCACTTTACATTATGCAATAGATACTTGCACCAAGTGACCTGGGAATTTAACCATTAAACTCTTTGTGCATAGGTTTTCATAGTTATATATTGAGTAGTATGAGATTCTAACCGTTTCAAATTCATATATTAGATCCCGTAGATCTTTGCAGGTTTTCATAGTTATACGCTGAGTAGTATGTGACTCTAACCCTTTCAAACTCATGTATTAGATCCCGTAGATCTTTGCTCATCAATAAAATAGTAAGAATTTATCACAGTACAATTACCATGAAATAAATTAATTTATACATACTTTTATTTATTTGAATTTCTATAAAAATATACCAATCATCATATACTGTCATCTGAAAGATTGATTGCTTAATATCCAAATAATATTGTAAATGAGACTTATATTGTACTTTGACTAATAACATCAAACTAGCTTAGCAAGATTATTCACTTACCTTAACTTTTGCCCAATTTTACCTTGAACCATCATTGAAAATGTGTAAGATAATGGAAAATGCATCACAAAAGCATCCAAGGCAATTTTTTTTTTTGGTTCTAATTTTATTTTCTTATAGAATTTAATTTCTATTATGAAACATATCTTCACTTGCTTCATAATACATCATAATCATACATAACATACTTTCTTCTAACTCAAATTCTCTTTATAGAATTAAGAGTTATTACATAAACATAGATATGTTTATACTAATAACATATAATCATAAATATGGCATGGAATAAGAAATTCCATATCATTTTTGTAAAATTTCATCTTCAAGAATACTTTTAGAGATAGAACAAACACATGGATAATTCATATGATCATAAGAAATATAAGCTTTATTTATAATTCAATGTACACTTTACTAGGTACTTAATTTTATAGAGATAAATATCTCTAATATGTTTATTTAGATTATCACACTCAAAGTGAATTCTAATTCAACTTTAGCATACCTTTCCTTTTTATGAATTTAGGCTATAATGATTTCCTATCTGTAACATATACTGGACAGACATACATTACAAATAGACTTCATTATTTCTTTTATTCATCAAAAGATACATGGTATGCCTTTATTTATCTTTAATCAATTTTCCGTGTGACTTACTTTTACTAAGATATTATTCTAAATCTCACTTAATCATAACAAACATTCACAACAACTCAAACGTAAACATCATAAAAATAATACTTTTAACAAATCAAACAATCACATGTAAGTATTTTCTTTTTCATAAGATAGCAAGACCTTTTCCTCTGGTACCATTTTATAACATTTCGACTTTTTATTTCCTTTAAAAAATAATAATTCTTCTCTAAATCGGTTTACTAGATAATTTTTTGAATAATTTCCTTTTAAATAATTATGTATGTCACTATTCACAAATTTTACTATGCATGTGAATAGTAACATCATAGAAAAACTGACAGGATTCTCATTAATTATATCTGAGCTTGAATATATATAAAAATAATTTACATAATCTTTACTATTATCTTTACATCTTCGTATCATAAACTACTATAAAATATATTTCTACACTTCAATCTCATCATTAATATCATCAAAGCCCTCCCTTTTGCCATTTTTCCTGAAAATGATCAATTTTCTAAAAGTGAGATATAAAACATCTCAGTAGCTAGTCACTTTATTAAAAAACATGTAAATACATGAAGAGATCATTTCAGCTATAAAAGCATAACATCACACTGATAATAATTAAATTTCTCTTATTCACTATGTAGAACAAGATTTATCAATAAAATTTTACAAAAACTGATTATGCACATAGATATTATAAATCATAAATAATCATACTTTTATCGAAGACTAACTACCTTATGAAGAACGAACCTTAAATATGGATCTAAATATCTTCTTTCTCTGATATTTCTCATAGTCTTCTCTCTTCTTCTTCTTTCTTTTCTATTTCGTCTCTTCCTCTCTTTTTTCTCTTTCTCTCTCTTCTCTTTCTTTCTCTCTTGTTTTCTCTTTTTTTTTCTTCTTCCCCCCCACCATGCACTCACATATCACACTCATATACAACTCCAAAGTGACATTATCCTCATTTTTTTTTTACCTAACTTTGTCATTATTTCTTCCTCTTTTTCTCTCATCCGTCCACTTGCCTTATATGTGTCATATTTTGTTTCTTTTGGTTAAAATTAATAAAAAACCTCAAATCTTTTTATTGTATTCAATTAGGTCCCTAATCAATGATAAAATTCTATTTATGTCTTTCAAAAATTTCTTAATAACTATTTTATCCTTATTTACTTGTTCATTTATTTATTTAGCCTCATTTTCTAAGGTAATTAAATTTGGGATATCACAATCACCATGCAAAGATCATGTTTTCTGGTTTGAACAATATAGTATATGCCATTAGTTATGCAACAAGACAATAGTGAAGTTAGTCCTTCATAATTAAGTTTGGTCTATACTAGTCTCCTTTACTACATTGTACATCAAACTAATTATTTGACCACCACATAAAGGAGGGAGAACATCTCCAAGCCATCTAGGCTTATTCCTTCTTTAACACAATGGAATCATGCAATTTCACTAATACATAATTTAATTACGTGGCTTAAGTTAAATATAGTCGCATAGATCCTTCACCTTTGGTCCGAGCTATGGTCATCTACTTTGGCTAGTCCCAAAATGATGTAGAAGGTATGTAAGAGTGTTCATCCCTATGAGAAAACCTTGCAAAAGATGTCAAAATCATAAGACAAGGAAATTTTTGCCATAGTTTCTCACCTTTGGTAACTCCTTAGGTAATATCTTTTAAAGGGTAAAGAATTTTAGAATGAAATTATATCATTTGAAACTAGACCCAAAGGACTTTCTAACAATACCTAATTTGCTAAAAACAGACATTAAATGAGAGAGTTATGACTTTTTGAAATCCCCAAAAACTCATGTTGGAGCACCATCACAGAGCGCCCAAAGGTTGGCGCTGAGCATTGGACTTAGCAAAACCAATTCTCTTTCTGTGTGGATAGAAGACAAAAACTGCCTTGTTTTGCCTCCAAAACTCTTTTTTTTTTCCATGCCAAACCACCCAAGCTTCAATCCCAACAATTTAAGTCACCAAAAGCAAGTTTTCCAATAACTAATAACACTTTAAAACATAAAAAATGAGTTGGGTTCTCAAGATTCATAATTCTTTTCTTAAAATGGAAAAATTCCTCCATGACAGTAAAAATTGTTCTCTCCCCAAATTCCTCAAGTTTAATCTATGATGAAGCAACATAAATCACACATTTAGTTTCCTAAATACAATTTTCTACTTAAGGGAAGAGATTAGGTGCATTAATCAACCCCAAACATGAATTTTCCACTAATTTCATACCTAGGGTTCAAGAGCTCCGAAAGTGGAAACAAGAAGAAGATAAGGCAATAATCTTAAGGAACTCACCTTAGATTCCACTTCTACAAGGCTTAAGAAATGTAGAAGATGCTGGACTCATGTTGGGCTTCCAAGAAGGCCTGAGGTGAGATGAGTTAGAAGAGAGAAAGGGGGAGGAGCATGGCCACACATGGAGAAAAGAGAGAGAGGGCGTGAACTAGTGCTAAAGTGTGTGGGGCTTTATTTAATTGTTTTCCACATTCACATTTTGCCCCTCATCTTGAGTATTCTCACCACTTTGGTCCCGATTAAGAGAAAAGCCCTCTTTAAAATTTAATAGCCACATATTTATTACTTACACTAATTTCCCATAGCCAAGACCACAAAATTAAACACAAAGCACATGTAAGTAGTAATTTCTCATCACACACTAGAATTCACATTTTTCACTAGAGTCCCAAAACAAGGGTCCTTAAGTTTTAAATTGCCATATCTTTTCATTATGACTAACCCATCTCAATCCTTAAGCATTATTCATGAACAAAACCATCTACACACATACTCCAACATAAGAACAAGGATCACATACAAGGATTCCCACTAATTCACAATCACCCACTTGCATATTTCAATCCAACCCAAAATCCATATCGGCATATAAATGAAATAAAAGCATCAACTAAACTCAACAATAATTTAATGCATCACATAGTTGATAAAGAAAAATGTTTTTAATCCAAAACCTCGGAATTTACTTGCACTAAAAGAAGGATATTATATTACAAAGCATTTTAAAACTACAAATATTCCACTAATTCCAAACCTAGGGTTCAAGAGCTCCGAAAATGGAAACAATGAAGAGGACAAGGCAATAATCTCAAGAAACTAACCCTAGATTCTACTTTTCCAAGGCTTGAGAAACGTAGAAGACGCTAGACTCATGTTGGGCTTCCAAGAAGGCATGAGGTGAGGTGGGTTAGAAGAGAGAAAGGGGGAGGAGCACGGTCACACACAGAGAAAAGAGACAAAAGGCATGAAATAGGGCTAAAGGGTGTGGGGCTTTATTTAATTATTTTTCCACATTAACATTTTGCCTCTCATCTTGAGTATTCTTACCATTTTATTCCCGATTAAGAGAAAATCCTTCTTTAAAATTACATAGCCACACATTTATTACTTACACTAATTTCCCATAACCAAGACCAAAAAATTAAACATGAGGCACATGTAAATAATAATTTCCCATCACATACTAGAGTTCACATTTTTCACTTTAGTCCTTACTCAAAGGTCCTTAAGTTTTAAATTGCCATATCTTTTTATTATGACTAACCCATCTCAATCACAAAACCATCTACGCGCATACTCTAACATAAGAACAAGGATCACACACAAGAATTCCCACTGATTCACAATCACCCACTTGTATATTTCAATCCAACCCAAAATCCACACTGGCACATAAATGAAATAAAAGCAACAACTAAACTCAACAACAATTTAAGGCATCATATAGTTAATAAAGAAAAATGTTTTTAATCCAAAACTGCAGAATTCACTTGCACCAAAAGAAGGATATTATATTACCAAAGCATTTTAAAACTACAAATATTACAACTGTACCTAAGAAAACACACCTTTTTATGTGAAAACTAAGTTTATGAGCATTATATAGTCTGAGATTTAGGTAACAAGCACACCCAAACGATTTAAGACTAAGATAATCTGGATGCTGCTTATGTAGAACATAGAAAGGTGATTGGTTTTGTAGTACAATAGATGGTAAGTAGTTTATGAGATGCATTGCTGTCTGAAAAGCCTTCCACCAATAGTGTAGAGATATGGAAGCTTGAGCCAATAAAGTTAAGTCCATTTCCACAATTTGTTTGTGTCGTCTCTTAACTCACCCATTTTGGACAGATGTGTATAGATAAGATTGTCTAAAAACAATTCCTTTACTTTGTAGAAATTGAACTAAGCTTCTAGACTCTCTTCCCCAATCAATTTGAAGAGTTTTTATTTTCTTCTCATATTGCTTCTCAACAAGATTCTTAAATTGCATAAAGGCACCAAATGCTTCACTCTTGTTTTTAAGGGGATAAATCCAACTGTATCCAGTATGGTCATCTAAAAACTGAATATGATACTGAAAACCGGATGAAGATTGTATAGGAAATGGTCCCTATACATTAGTGTGTATCAATTCAAGAATAATTTTGGCTCTTAAAATGGATAAAGAGAAAAGAAATGCATGATTCTTGCCAAGTTGATAGGACTCACAAAATAGACTTTTCATTTCCATTGAACTTGACATTACATAGTTGCAAAATTTGACGTAGAATTCATCAGACGGATGACTAAGCTGAATGTGCCACTTTTGTTTTAAAGACATAGAACAAGACCAAATAACAAGTGCAGACTCAGAAATATAATCAGAAATAGCAAAACCAGTAGCATCATTGATAACATTACTAGTAACAACATCATTTCTATGTGAAGCAGTAAAATCAGTAAATGAATTTTTCCTCTTAAATTTATACAAGCCTCATTTCATTTGTCCCCTGAGTAACAACTCCCTCGTGTATTTGTCCTTCACATAACATCCAGGGGAGTCAAATTGAATCAAAACATTGTTGTCCCTAGTTAATTTTGATACCTAAGCAAATTTTTAGTTACTCTAGGTGCATGTAGAACATTTGTCAATTTAAGAAACTAACTTTTGCAAGGAATGGAAGCTAAACTAGTATGACAAACCTTCAATGTATCACCATTACCAACTATGAGTTGACCTTTACCATATGGATTTGCAATTTGCTCAAGATTAATAGAATCATGAGTTATATGGCTACTTACACCACTATCCATGTACCAACTTGGATCATTAACTGTGTTGATAATAGCCAAATAGGTTGGATGACTAGCGGAGGCATTTGAAGAGTTGAGACTTGAATTGGTAGTGTTAACATAGGTTGTAGATGTGCCCATGTAATTTTGATTATATCAAAAGTAACAGTAGGCAAATGTGTGATTGATTTTGCCATACACCTGACACACATGTCTATTGTTATTGGTCCTACCACCTCGACCACGACCTCTATTAGACCTGCCGCCTCTCTAATTCTATGCACCTTGATTCCTCCAAGCTAAATTAGCTATAGTAGTGTCAGTGATTGTAGTATACCCTTTATAGAAACGTTAATAGCTAAATTTTTTTTGTAACTGAAAAAGAATTAGACAAATTAGTGAATTGTTTTAATCTATTCTCATAAGTCAGTAAAGAAGCTTGTAATTCCACCCAAGACAAGTCCATTTTATCAGAAA
This sequence comes from Biancaea sappan, assembly GCA_037074585.1. Lineage (NCBI taxonomy): Eukaryota > Viridiplantae > Streptophyta > Magnoliopsida > Fabales > Fabaceae > Biancaea > Biancaea sappan. The sequence goes on from CM073493.1 coordinate 32,033,773, forward strand.
GCTGAACAAAAATCGAGTTATATTCTATGTCTAAACCAGCAAAAGTTTGGGAAATTAAATTATTCATGCATATCGGGCTTCCTGTAAGAAGCAAATTATCATATATAGCCTTCATTTTGGCAAGATAGTCTACCATCTTTAGATCCCATTTAAAAGTTCTGTGTGGTTCTCCTTTGAGGAAAGTGATTGTGGATCATGTATTTGCTTCTGACAAGTCTTTGATTGATTTCCAAAGCTCCTGTGAGGTTTTGCACCCTATGGTTTGCTAGAAAATCTCCATTGTTATGTGTTATAAATCCACCGTAGAAGTTGATCAACTACATTCCATTCTTCGTAGGCAGGATTTAGTTCTCCTTCAGAGACAAATTGTTAAGGATAGCACTTGGTTCCTAAAATGAACTCCTCTAATCAGTGTCCCTTGATGATTGGCAGAACACTAGATTCCCAGAGAAGAAAATTGTTTTTGTCCAACTTGACAGAACAAAGTTGAGAAAGAGTCGATGCTAGAGGTTTACTGGAAAAAGGTTTGAAAGATTCTGATGATTGAGTGTTGTTGGAATTGGTCAAAGTTGACAAGCTCATGATGAAGATGATGGAATGCTAAGTAAGATAAAAGGCAATGAAGGGATTTTTCAGAAAAGGTCTTTAATTCCATTAATCAAAGAATCATCTTACAACTGGTATAGCAGAAACCTTACAAATGTGGAAATAGAGACACCTGCATGCTGCGCTGGTTGGAGCCACTATGATTGCCAAGTCATCCAGAATTAGATTCGTGGCAACTTACGGTATAATAGTCATCTCAGGTTGTATCTCTTAAAGAGACTTGCTTCTAAATTACCTAATTAATTGTTCTAACACTAATCTACTCTAATTACCTACTGATTAACTACCTAATTACCACCGGAAGGGTGTGACTGCATAATCAAAGCTTAAAACAGAATTAGAATACAAACTTATAGCTAACAGAACACAAAACAAAATGAAATTACACACAAAGCATGTAATCAGCCATCTAATCCCTAAAGCCTACATCTATCATCATCTCATCCTTGGTTTACTCTGAGTTAATCATACCATTCAGTTTCTAACTAAAATTCCTAGAAGACTTTCCAAGACTAAATCATATTAGAATCATAATTACAACCTAATATAATTTGTTTAAGCCCCAACTGAATCATGCTTGATAATCACCAAAGGCAAGCCATTTCGTTTTACTTACTCCATCAACCGGTTAAAGCAAGATTATACCTTAAATAAGAATCATAAAAATGAACCTATGCCTAACTCAGTCATAACAAAACAGAGGTAAACATAAAAACCAGAGGTGAATGTAGAACAAAAATAAAATAGGATTAAAACTAGAAAACTTATCTGTTATTAAGCCAAAGATTCAAGATACACAGCTCCAGTTCATGTCTGACTAATTACAACACTTTTAGCCTTCCATGGAGGCCAAAATACACCAAAACATAGAAGAAAATTGGGTGGGGGGAGGGGTAGACCTATGAATTACAGATGAAATGGAAGAAGATGAAACTCTTCAACATGTTGCAAATAGTGTTCTAAAGCTTCTTAACCAGCAAGGAGAAAGAAAGGGACGAAATTGCTGTGTTTGACTTCATAAACTAGTCCCTTTCATCTGTATTTTTCTACTGCAGCTGCTCTTAACTTTTTTGCTGGTCTTCTATTTTCTATAGAAAGCATCTGATGTTGTTTCTTTGCTGCTATATTGTGCAGAAAAGGAAACCAGAATAGTGCAGAATGTGGGCCCCAGTCCAGTCAACACCCATGTCAGCGTCTAGGTGGCATCCAAGTTAGCAAATTACTCTCCAATAATTAAATCTAAAAATTAAGCACAAGGATTAATGGGTCTCTAATCAATTAAACTCATAAAAAAATGGAATTAAGACATTAATTTTATAATTATTTTAGACCTAATAATTACCAAAATATAATGAATTAGAGAGTTCACAATATTTAAGATGCAAAAAGGACTAAGATAAGGATTAAATTGCATAAAAAATGCCCGATATCATGCACTGGCTACCAAAAAGAATACAAAGGGAAATATCAGGGAATAAATAAAACAAGGGTAAAAATACATCAAAAGGGCTAAAAGAATAGGTCAAAATATATCTAATGCTTTCGCTCACACTAGACTTATGGTGTTAACTATAATGGAAGAGATTGATTATAAAAAATTGAAAATTTGATGGTTTAATTGTAACTTTTTAAAGTTGAAGAAAGTTAATTACACATGACCCAAAGTTGAAGGAGCTTATGTGCATTTTGCCCAATACATAATTACTTTTTCATATACCGTGGAAAAGTAATGCTAAATTATTGATGAAAAAAATCACTTTTTTTGTAGTATTATATTTTTCACCGTTATCTTCATACTTGCTCATAGACTTATTGTACTATCGTCAATTTATAATGGTGTATGCATGTAGCTTTTAATATACGCCAAAATTGATGTAAAACTGGTATATCGATTTAATGTTATAACAACACAAAGTAAAATACCTATTTGATTCTTAAAAGTGGACAGTTGTTTTAATTTTGTCTTAAAAATTTTAAACATATAGATTTAATACGTGAAAATTTATATTTGTATTAATTTGATCCTTTTTTTTGTTAAATTGTATTATACTATTGTTAAATTCCTAAATTTTTATTGTAAAAACTTACTTTGACAATGAAGGGACAAAAATGAAACTAACCATCTTTTAGGGATAAAATTGAAGTGTTTGATTATTCAAAGATTAAACTGAGATAACTAGAACAATTTACTTAAACATAAACCCATTAAAATTGGACAAACTTTTATTTTTTTCTCCCATTAATTAGCAAGTTCAAGTGGAATAAATATCTAATCTTACTGTAACACCAATTCTCAGTACTATTGTCATTTAAAATAGAAAAAAAAACTTAGATTTAATTTCTTATATTTTTGTTATCAAGTTTTTCAATTAGAACATAATAAATGTATGATTCTCTAATCAAAACATGACAAATGTATAATTTTAGAAAAATAACTTTATATTTTTTACAATTCATCATTGCATGATTGTTTTTCCAAGGAACTTATCACACATGTTTTACTTTTAATGGAAAACCGATATGAAAGATATAAAAAGCTTTATATAAGTATTTTCTTTTAAAATATGCCATGTGTCCAATTTTTTTTCATGTCATCACCTTCTATATATTTATCTTATTTGTTTTCTCCTTGACAAAACATATATTTTATACTCAGATCAACAAAATTTGATAACCAATAAGCAATACCTCTATCATTGCATTGAGCTTGGAAAAAAAAAAAGAGGAAAGAGTGCATTTATAGGATAGAATGATTTGAAAAAAATTTAATGTGTCATATTTTAAATAACAATGATACTAAGAATTGGAAGCAGATTTGCTCAAGCATCTATGAGGCGTTGGAGCCTCTGGCTCCCCCTTCAGACCGTTGGATTTGTTTAAATCTAACGGCAACAAATCCAACGATTGATGTCAATTGGAGTCTTTCTTGTTTTTTTAAAAAATTTCACAATTAATTTTACATCGTTTGATTAGAGTTAGTGGTAATTGAATCCAAGTCTCTCAAAGAGGTTAAACTCCCTTGTGCTCCCAATAGTGTTTCAAAAGAAAATTGTGAAGAAACTGAGCTCATCCAACCATTGAAGTTTATTATTATTTTATATTTTTATAAGTTAAATTCTAGCTTTGTTGTATTTTTATTGTAAATTAAAATGTTTCTAAATTAAATTCTATTTGTATTATTATTTTAAAATTTTCTAAATTAAATTGATGTTGTCTTGTATTTTTATTGTAATTTTAAAATTTTCTAAATTAACTTCTATTTGTATTGTATTTTTAATTTATTTTAATTTTTTCTAAATTAAATTCTAAATTGCTTGTACTTTTATTTTTTTATAAATTAAATTATATTTTTACTGTATTTTTATTGCAATTTTATATTTTTGTAATCACTCGAGTGACATGTGGTGAAGTCTGGTTCGTTGGGGCCTCAACCAAAAAAAAAAAAAAAGCTAAGTAAAATAGTGCGTTTAGGCTGAGTGAGATCTAGACCATTAAATCTGATTACCGTTGACTCTAATCAAACAACGTAGAATTAATAGCAAATTTTTTTAAAAAAGCAGAAAGGCTCTAGTTGATATCAACCATTGGATTTAAACAAATCCAACAACCTGAAGGGGGAGTCAAATGCTCTAGAGCCTCATAGGCACTGAAGCGAATCTACTCTCCTAAAAATTGGGAATTGTTAGAGGACTAAATTTTTATTTGTCCAAGTGACCAATTATAGCCATCAACCTAGTTTGTGGTCTTAATTGCATAATCTCAAATTTAAGACAATATTAGCAAAGGCACTTGAGGCCCTTATTGGGTACATACAATAAAGGGGAGAAAAGAGCGGGTCACCACAAAGCACCACTTGAAGTATATATAAATGGTGGCTTTAACTCCATTTCACATAGTCCTCCATATCTAAACAAAACAAATCTGTCTCCAATTATATTATCATATCATCGAACGCAAATTAAATTCGCAATGGACAAACCTACCCATACAGTCATCCTCCTTGCCTCAGCCCTTTGCTTCATGTCCTTCTTCAGTTTCGCCTATGGCGAAGACACTACTGCACCAAAGCCTCTCACTGTAGAGGGCGTAGTTTATTGTGACACATGCAACATTCAATTCCTTACCAAACTCAGCAAATACATGGAAGGTAGGCATTAAGTTCTGTCTCTAATTTTCTATTTTTTTAAAGTAATATAACTTTTTTTTTGGGTATTGTTCATAACCGTCGGATTGAATGGAACCAACCTTTTACTCTTTGATTCATAATCGTTTGGATTTTTTTAGTTTATCAGTTTGGGTAACATTAGGATTCTGTTTAGTTTTATGCTTGGACTCTAATTTTTTTTTTTTTAAATTTCTCCAACTCTTAACACATTCTAGATCATTAATGCTTTCTTTCCTAACTGTAATTGCACTCTTTTTTTTTTTTTTAAAAATTTAACTTTAGCTAAAATTTGAATATGAATCCTTAATCCTTATAAACGTCATGAAAAATGTTTGATAATATAAAAAAATATATAATTAAGGAAGTGAATCCTCAAAAGGAAGGTAGGAAGAAGAGCATGATCCCCAAACCCCAAATGGGAGTGGTGTTTGGCATGATGCCATGCAGGAGGCTCCAGCGCACAGTGGCAAACTGAGAGCCGTTAGATTTTGATGATCCAATGGTTTTTAATTTTTTAATTTTTATTTAAAAATAAAAATTTATAAATACCTATTGATTCAATAATGATTGTAAATACAATAATAAACATGAAATTATAGGTGTAAATTTTTTAAATTTTTTTAAAACAAAATATTGAAAAAATACTAAAAAATTAAAAGTCGTTAGATCAAGATCCAATAGCTCTCAGTTTACCCTTGCGCACATGAGGCAAACCATTCTCACTGTATGCAGCCCACATTCCATTTTCTTATCCCTCTCCAATTATACGTCATTAATTTTTTTTTAAAAGTTTTTAAGAGAGGATCCAAATCTTATAAGACCAAAACATCATTTTGATCCCTCACAGAAGTCTTTTTTACAAGTCAATCCCTAACAAATTTTTATTATCAATTTGGTCCCTTATAAATTGATATGTTATTAATTCAGTTCCTTTCAATATGTTCCTTCACAAATTGATATGTTATTAATTTAGTCCCTTATATATTTATATTTTCAATTTGGTTCCTCATAGATTTATATGTTATCAATTTAGTCCCTTCATCAAAAGTTGTGACCATCAAAAGTTATAGTAAAAAAAAGGACTAAATTGATAATATATCAATTTGTGAGGGATTAAATTGAGAATAAAAATAAGTAAGAGACTAAATTAATAACATATCAATCTATGAGTGACCAAATTGAGAATAATTTTTTTTAGAGACTAAATTAGTAACATATCAATTTGTAAGGGACCAAATTAAAAATAAAAATCTATAAAGGACCAAATTAATAAAAAAATTTATGAGGGACTAAAATAAGATTTTAGTCAATCTTATAACTACCTCCTAGACTGAGACATAATGTGTGACTTCGGCGAAGGTGCAACGGTGCGGTTGGAGTGTAGGGATCCTGATAACTCGAGCAACATAACGTTGACACAAGAGGCAACGACGAACAGTGACGGGAGATACAAAATCACGGTGGATGGAGATCACGCCGACGAGATTTGCGAGGTTATGCTTGTGAAGAGTAGCCAGGACGACTGTGCTGAGTGGAGCGAAGACAAACACATACAACATGCAGGAAAGCTTAGCATTACAAATAACAATGGCATTGTTGAATTCCAGGTTCGCAATGCAAACCCTCTTGGCTTCATGAGGAAGGAACCTCTTGCTGAGTGCCCTCAAGTTCTCGAAAGCCTTGGATTGAAGTCTGACGGTACTCAATTAGACGACTGATCCATCATCAACTTTAACACCTTTGCCCAACATCTAGAATTTATGATTTTTTTTTTGTTTTTGGAACTATTTTAATAGTGACGGAGGGCTATATATATACATACATACGTATGTATGTGTATAGATACACGCACACATATTTTCTATTGTGATTTTAAAATATGAGAATAACTTCAGCTTTTTATCATGTAATTTGGGGTTTTCTATTCTTTTGTGGTGAAGTTTAAATAATTATTTTTTTGGTTCAACTATTCGTCCTTTTATGTCAGTCTTTAGCATCTTGATTCTCTGTAGTTTTGGTGGAAATTGTAAAGTTGACTCCTCAAATTTGGACTGTTTATTTTAAATTGAATGGTGCAAATAAGAGGAAAAAACAACTTCATGAGATCTTAAAAAAAAAAAAACCTTTTGACGCTTTTTTTTTTTTTTTTAAAATCCTGATCCATGTTTTCTAGCAAGTCAGCAATCAGGCTAAGGCTAAGTTTGGGAAAACATTGCAATTGAAGACAAATATTACAGTGGATAAATGTAATTTCTTGAAAATAAATCTTTAAACCTTAACGGGCCACTTATGTACTTTTGTTGTCTTATATAACAAAACCAAAATGGGCTAGCTTGGCCTAAAGGTCGGTTTGTTTAGAAAGAACGAGCTGGAAAGTCAACACACAAGCCTATCTTGGACTAATGGGCCCATCCACAATTCATCTTTTTAATTACTATTTTTATAATAATTTGTTGCTCAAAATTGTTTTCAAGAAATTTTTTTTTCACATTTGACTCGAGTTTAAATTTCGTTCATAATATTTTTTTTTATCGATTTTGTCTCACATATTTTTAATTTATTTTAATTTTATTTTTTAGACTAACACTATCAACATAATAGAAGGAAGAAAAATGAGTTGACTCTTTTATGAGACATGTCACCACCAACAGGCTCCACTAATTGTACACATGGCACTCATGTCATATATCAATAAAATTATTATTTTACCCCTTAATTTTTTACTGATTTTAAAAAAATCTATAAATAATAGTGTTCAACATAAATTACTCATCTATTCATTCCTATTTTGCTGCATTTCAACTATGCTTGCATGTGTGTGTGTGTGTGTGTGTGTGTGTGTGTGTGTGTTGGATTGATGCTATTATTTTGAGAATGGCTAGAATGGGACATTTGTAAATCTAGAAGGACTAATCAAAATCATTTTCATTATTCAAAGCTTTCAGTTCCATTTTCTATGATTATAATTCTTCTATCAAAAGATAGAATACAATATAGTTCAATTCCCTTAATACAAGGTAAATTACAAGAATATTTTTATAATATACATAGTGTCAACAAAATTATGTAATATTTTTTAAATAAAAGAGGTTAGTATAATTTGTGAATATAATATACTGCTAATTCATACTATTATTGCTCTTGCTAATGCTCTTAGTCAATAATTGTTAGTCTAATGAATTATTTACCTGAAACTTTTTGAACATTTTTTTCCTATAAAACTTTTGGTTGTGTGGTGTGTTCAAAGTTGTTGAAGAGTATAAAATTCAAAACACTGGTAGTTGTAAAATAAACTTGAAAAATTTTTCCGACTACTTTTTCCATCAAAGTTATTTTAATCTTAAATCAAATTCCTGAAATAGATGTATTGTGAGGATAGGGAAAGAAAGATCACACCAAAGTATATAAGGTTCAAGCAATACTATAAAGAAGGCCCTATGTCTTTCCTCAAACACACAAGAGCATTTTATAGTTAAGTAGGGTAGTCACAAATAATACAAAGGTAACCTCAACCTAGAGGATCAATACCTTGCTTTTGCATGCACCCCACTAAGTTTTCAACAAACTTTAGCAAACTCACAACAGGTAGACTCTCACTAGTCTTTACTGTTGGCCAAAGGATTGATGATTGCTTTGATGATAACAAAAGAATTTTTTTCGAAAGCATTAAATAATTGAGAAATAAAATTTATATTTCGGAAAATCCCTATGATTTGAAATCATTTTTTTGTAAGACTAAAAACATATTTATCACATGGAAAAATCAATTTGATTTCACGCTCTTACATTAAGATAAAAGTTTCCTATTTGAATTTCATTAAATCAAATCTTTTAATAAGGAAATATTATCAGATTATTACGGTTTTACTCCTTGAATTATGCTTTACGTTTATGGCAAGAATTTGAAATTACAAGATCATATTTTGAGCTGGAATCATATAAAAATAAAGATGCAGACCATCATGAGCCAAATATGGAATGAACGAAGATTAAAGACAAAGTCTCTACTTCAAAGGAATAAATCATCTCGGTCAAAGCAATCTAGAATGGAAAGAAATAAAATGCTGCATCAAAAAGAGAAAGAATGAAAGCTCTAGATAATGACGATTGGAGACCAACATCTATCAAGGAGAAAATTGCTACTAACGGTCATCAATCAATCTAGAAAAGGAAATATCAAAATCATGCAAACTAAAACTTCAAGATACTGATCAACGACTAATTAACAATGACTAGGGTTTGAAGCTACAAATATTCTTGAAGCTCTAATGTGTCATTATATCAAGTTATGCATTTTGAGAAGTGAACCAGTGATCATAATTGTTCTCCTAGCAAATAGTTTTAAGAGCTTAATGTCAGAATCTTGCCATTGAGTGCTAAACATACTATGTGCTATATCTATAACCCATCTTTGTATTAGGGTTAAACCTTTCTTTCTTTCTACATCTTAATTATGGGTGAACTGTTCAAACCCTCTAATTGCTAGTGAACTAAGAAACCTTGTTGGTTTAGGTGAGTTGAGTAAACCCGCTATATCAACCTTGTTGGTTGTAGGTAAGTTGAGTAAATCCTATATATCAACCCTCTTCATCTTGTACCATATCAACCTCCAATCACCTCCGTTGGCCCTAGTGAGGATTTGAGGTAGAGTTTCCATTCTTTACCTTCCTTCTTAACATTTTCATAGGTACAAACCCTAGGGTATAGAAATGAGAAATTTTTTAGTGAAATCATGTGATTTTAGTTTGGAATGATTCCCTTCTGGTCCCTCATGGATTTTCTATCTTTTTTTTATGATTGAATTTTGATATATTTGTATTGGATTTCATGTAATTGGAACTAGAGCTCTAATATGTGAAATTTGGGAATTTTGAGTAAAAGATGTATTTGTGATGGAATAATTTGATGTTTTTGGAAAATTGATGTTTCTTTGGTCATAAACCTTGATTTTTATGTTAGGAATATATTCTTTGAGCTTGGGTGCAGTTAGGGACCACTAGGAAATTGAAAAATCAACAAGAAACAAATAAACTGTTGTCTCGAAATGCTATAGTGGTGGAAATCTTGTTGTAGCAGTGAGTGGCCCAAGAACTAGTGTTGTTAGCCGTCATAAAGCCACCGTTGTAGTGGTGCGATTAGGCATTGCAGCAGTGAGCAACTCGAGAGGGCTGTTTTCCTCTGTAAGCTAATGAGCAGTGGCTTGACTGCTGTAGTGCCACGCAAAGTTTTTCCTTCCATATTTTGACCATCTTTTTCATTGTATTTTCGTGTCATTCCACCTAGGCTTTTATGTGTGAGACTTCAAGACCTTTTTCTCTCTGTTTGTTAACATGTTGAATAACTACAATAAATATTTCATGAGCGATCAATCATGTACGTAGTTTTAGATTTGTAGAGGTTTTGTTATCCAATTCTTAGGCCTACCAAAACGAATCCAAATGCTATGAAATTGGTTAGAAGGTTACCTTAATGTCTTCTTTATGTGACATAAACAGAACCTCATTCCTATTTGGTTATATTAGTTCCCCACCTAGATTAGGTATTGTTTGTATGGTATTAAGCTAGGTAAAACACTTTCAAAGATTTTGAAACTTTCCAGTTTGAATAAGTAAGATATCAAGAGCTCTTCATAAAATTTTCAAGATTTAAAAGCTTCATTTGGTCATCCAAATACTCAAAAAGTAATGTTTTTCACAATTCTCAACCTATAATTCCATCATTCTTAACATGCAACAATTTAGACTTCAAGTTCATGATGCCATATTATTTCTCAACAAGTTTTAGATTATTTTTCTCATAATCAATCATCTTAATCTATATAATTTACCTTCTCGGCCCTCATCCTTTCTTTTGCAATAAATGTACCCGAGAGGGACCTTTTTTGAGAGAAATTTTTTAGCCCAAAAGTCCAATTCAATTTATAAGATTTACAATTACATGTTAAATGTCCGAGATTAATATGCAGACTCTCTTTTCAACCTAATTGAATAGAATAAGCTTAAACAAACATTATTCGATCTAATTTCTTTATTTGGCCAACAATACTTTAGTCCTAATCTCATTACTTTTTCCTTAATTTCTTTTGCTAGAAACAACTTAAATTCTTGGCATTAAAATGCCTAAATAGTAGAAAAACACAACTCATATTAGATATTTAATCATTCATATAATTACCCATATAAGTTCATCCATAACACAATAGAAACAACAAAAATTGCAGCAGACAAACCCATTGATCAGCTATTTAACTCACAATTTCTCAGCCTAGATTTTTTGAGTACTGTTCTAATTTAACCAAAAATATATTCAGCCTCTAATATTAGCAATCAAGCCTCAAGCTCTTGGTTGAAATTTTTTTAAGTCTCAAAATTGATTGCTTAGGTAGTGAAACACACATACAAGCACTACAAGGACTTCCAAACCGAGAATCAGTAAAATTTACTTACTTGCTTCTTGATCCAACTGTGTTCTGCTTCTTCAATTTATCTTTGATCCTCTACTACAATCTCAGCTAGACGCACTTAAATTTCGAAGAATAATGGACCTGACGCCATTTCAACTTTGTTCTATACTTAACATCTTCTTTTGTCGATCTTTCTTGCTTTTAATCCTCTTCTTCTCTTTTTTCTAGTCACTTTCTCAACCTAAAGCTTCCATTAATACAGATTAAAGCAATGTTTAATCATGCCTTGGTCAAAATAGTTGACATGCACGGACGAGGAAGAAAATTACACTCACTAGACTCTGTTTTCACTCTAACATGCTCTATTCTACCATCCTCAGCCGTGAACCACCATTGGAGGTTAAGCTGAGATCAAATCGCCCACATGCAACACAGACTTGGGCATAGAAGATGAGATGATTAGGTAGCTACGAGAAAAGAGAGAGAGCTAGAAGCAAAACACCACAAACGTAGATATATTCAAATATTTATTCAGACCCATCATGAGACTTCATGGCTAATAAGATCACCGCCTTACTATTTATTTTTCTTAGATTAAATCACAACAACAATCAACTTACGAACTTTCTTATCATTTGGGTCCTTCTTCGGTATTTTTATAAAATTGCAATTCACCCCTTTGAAATCTAAATTCTGTTAAACTTCTTCTTTTTATTTAACTTTGTATTAACTTGATAGTCCTTGTACATTTTTCCCCTAATTTTGCACTTAATCGTTGAAAACTTTCACATTTTTCAAAATAGTCCTTAAAAGCTCAGAAAAATTCATATAGGTCCTTCAAGAAATTCAAAGGTTTAAATAAATTCCCATAATTTTAAGTTTGTCTCAAGAGTTCACCATCATCACCTTAGAGAATCACTAAAGGTTAATTTTTTGGTATAACAACCTGGGTATTATAGTTTCACTGTCCCCAGCAGTCTGGGCATTTTGTAACGACGTCCCCATACTTCATTCTTAACTTACTAGCTACTCTAAAATGGAGAATTTACTGAATGTTAAGAATTGCCGTTCCCAGGTTCTCTCTAAGTTAATTACAACTACCTTAAAGAGTTCATTATGTTTTCTCATGGGGTGCACCACCATGGTTTACGTATTTCCAAACACAAGCACAATCACAAGCATGCAACTTTCATGAGCCAACACAAGATACAAGCATTCCAATCACTATGCTTGGATAAGTATCTATTTGCAAAGAATTATCCATTTTCAAATAACAAACTAACCTCATGTGAAATACTAATGCACAACTTATGAAATCTATTATGGACATACATCCATAAGTTTGTTGTCATGCATGACATATAGCTAACATAAGCTAGTAAGTGATATATATATATATATATATATATATATATATATATATATCACTTACTAGCTTATGTTAGCATAATATGAGGTGCGTTAGATACACTCTTCATTTAAGAAAACATGTTTGAGTAGGCTAGCTACTCACCTGGAAGCTGAACTACAATTACACACTTAAAAAATTATAATCAAGCACCAACTGATCTCTCAATTTACCTACAAAGCAAGCCATAAAGGAATTTCATCACTAGAACACATAAGGATACCATTAGCTTGTGGTGCCTCAGGCACCACAAGGCTCCCAAAAGGTTCCCTCAAGCATTAGGCTGTGGCACCTTGGGCACTAGCCTTGGTACCTTGAGGCACCACGGCCTGAACTTGAGAGTTCAGGTATAAAATGTGGCACCCAGCCTTGGTGCCTTAGGCACCATGGCATAAACTCTTGGGTTCAAGGCCACAATGTGGTGCCCTATGCACCAAACTTGGTACCTGCATTCCAGTCCAGTTCATGATAGAATGCATGAAAAAAGCTTCTTAAGAGTCCACTTGGTTCCAATCTTAACTCTCATTTAATCTAGTTATGGTTCCAATCCAAGAAAAAAGGAGTTCCAACAAACCTCATGGTTGGAGCCACTACGACCGCCAAGTTGCCCAGAATTGAATTTGTGGCAACTTGCAGTATAGTAGTCTTCCCAGGTCATTTCACTCTTGGAACCTTGCTTCTAAATTGCTTAATTAATTATTCTACATTAATCTACCTAATTATCCTAATTATCTACTGATTAACTACCAGCAGGGGAAGGGGGAAGGGGGAGGGATTGCATAAATAACATATAAAACAGAACTAATAGCAACTAAATAGAACAGAACAGAACAGAAACATTGACAGAAACAAAATTGAACAGAACACGAAGATGAAATCAGTCATGGAATCCCTAAAGTTGCAACTATCATCATTCTTATCTTCAAATTAATTCTATTATTCTCTATCATTAGGTTTTTAACTAATATTTTCAAGAAACTTCTTAGAACTAGATTACACATAAATTAAACTTAAACACATGTAATCTGATTAATCCCAATCTAATCAAGTTAGATAATCATCTAATTAAGCTATTTCTAATCTACTTGCTAAACTAAACAGTAATAACAAGAACCACTTTAGATTATGCTCATATAAATCCAACCAGATTAATATAAGCACAGAAACAGAGATAATAACCAAGAATAGAAATGTAATAGAAGAAACAACAAGAGAAACTTATTGATTAAGCTTCAAGAATTCATGTTACAAACTCTGTTCTTCCATGGACTGATTACAAGAGACTTTTACCCTACCATAGAGGCCAAAATACACAAAGGGTGGGGGAGGGAAGAAGAAAAAATGAAATTACAAAAAGTGGAAGAAGATAGGTTTCTTCAACCTCAGAAAATGGAGTCTGAATGTGTTCTTAAACTTCAACCAAGGAGGGAGGACAAATTTGCATGCTTGAGCTGTCATTTTCCATCTGTTTTTGATCAGAAAGTTCAGCACCTTGGCAGAAGCATATCACACAACAAATGTTGTAGAAATTCCCTTTTGCTGGTGCAGAAAAGTGGTTTCTATTTTTAGCTTTTGTTGCTTTTTCTGATGCTGCTGTTGTTGTTTTTTATGCTGTTTTCTACTGCAAAATGCTTTCTGGTTTCTGCAGAAATAGTAGGCCCTAGTCTAGTCAATGCCCAGTCAGCTCTAGAATGCTCCAAGTCAGTGCCACATCAGCAAATTCATCTATGTCATCATTTAAGTCAGCAAATTATTCTCCAATGAATTTAATTCTGAAAATTAAGGACAAGAATTAATTGGGATAAAATTATAAAATTGAAGCATATTAATTCTATAATTAATTTACACCCAATAAATCCAAAACATAGTAAAATTAGAGAGTTCATAATATTTAAGATGAAAAAAGAACTAAGATAGGGACTAAATTGTATATAAAAAATGGTATATATCACCTCTTCTTAAGATGTTTCTGGTGAGGTGAGTGGCTTTTGGGGGGAAGATGCTCGACAGAGGTAGGAGCTCAAATTGTATTTTGGTAAGTGAGGGGTAGGAGAATGTGTAGAGAAGTTGAGAGGAGACTAAGTATGTGGGTTGTTGTGCAATGGTAAAGTGAGGAGGGAAATGTTGAGTTCAAATGCTTAAGGAGCCTATTGAACATATTTTCCCCTCAACCCAAGTGTTGGAAAACTATGGGTCTAGGGGTAAAAGTGTCAATCTTATTAAAACATTATTTTTGCATATCACTACCATACCACCATGAAATCACAATATCAAATATGGTCCCATCACTCATCAAAACACCAACACTGGATTAACATCACAAATCAGAGAAAAACTAGAAGGTTCTATGTTCATTAACTTTTGCCCCTCCACAAGGGCTTATATGTAAAACTTAACAATTACACAAACATATCATGGAAATCCTTAATTAACATGCATTCGAGCCTCACTTATACTGTCATTCAATATATCAAATTACAATCAAGTTCCACAAATAGATTTACATACACATAAAAGGAAATATGTCAATTGTAGCCATATAATACACACAGCTGTTACACTGACGGCCCTGCTAAAAAGGCAAGTTGCTACCACTGCCTTGCTTGAGAGGCAAGTGACTGTGAATCTACCTCTGTTTGCCCTAGCTCTAGTTCAGGCTCCCCTTACACTACCAGTACTGCCTCCTTCCTCTCTTTCTCAGTCTAAGGATTAGACAGTAGCATTGCAAGAGTTTCGAAAGCTACATCAACCCACCTTTTAAAAGCTTGAGGACTAAAAACATACATATGAGTTCTTTGAGGAAGTAGAGAAGATAAGTCTAGTCTTGGGTTGCACGAACACTTGGCTTATCGGCATGGTGGCCTTTCAACTAAAGGGTAAGGCAAATTTTTAGTGTACTTGTTGGAGAGAGCTGGACGCCCTATAGACGCATCGCTACCATCTTGGGAAGAGTTCAAGAAGGCCTTCATAAAATGCTTATTCCCAAAAATTATTCAGCTAGCTAAGGGGCAAGAGTTTGAGGTGCTATGCCAAGCTAGCAAGAGCGTAGTGGAGTGCAAAACCAATTTTCAAATCTAGCTTAGTATGCCCCTCATATGGCATTGGATGAGCAACAGAGGATCCAACGGGTTGTCTTGGGGCTTCTTCTCTCACTATATCAATCCCCTAAGATGTATCCTTCTTATTCTGCCATCGCCAATGTTGCTAGTCTGGTTGAGATGGGAGAGACTAGTGAGATTTGTTGACCCTAAGGCTTTATGCCATAAGTTTTGATGATGACAAATATATTTGAAATGTAGCATTGATATATATAAAAGTTAATTATCATATATATGCTACAAGTATTTAAGTATGACTGTGTTATTTAATGTACAATGTCTTATACATTAATCATGCTATTTATCATGAATTGAACTAACCATTTGGTTTGCAAGTAAGATATATTTTATAGGTTGGTTCAAAACAAGAAGAGTGAGCATTGGATTGAAGAACAAGGAAAAGCAACATCATGCTTCACTCAAGAAAAGCAACATACAAGGATAAAACTCCAAGAAATGAAGAACTAGAAGATTTGAAGTCTTGGGAGCTTGGATGCATCAAGTTAGCCTATGTGTTTACATTAGGTATATTCTAAATAGGCTAGTATACTTGTGCAACTCAATGATTTAGATTTTCATACATTGGCTCAAGCATTTTGAACAAAAAGATAGTGAGATATGAAGTTTTACAAAAGTTAGTTTTTGACCTTTGGTCACTCTTTATATCATATCTCATAAATGAAAAATCGATTTTTCAAGTATCTTAATCTCATTTGATAGTAGACTCAAAGAGATTTCCAATGGTATTTATTTAAAATGGAGTCCAAATGAGAAAGATATGACCATTTAAACTAAACTCTAAAAAACTAAAAGTTGACTTGGCTGTACTTAAGAATTATTTTAACCTGACCTTCAGTCAGTATTTTGATCATATCTTTTAAACGAAAAATAATTTTTGAGTGAAACTTGTCTTATTTGAAACTAGACTCCAAAATCTTTCCAATGATATATTATTTGTTTAAAACGGAGTTCAAATGAGAGAGTTATAAATTTTTAAAGCGAGCTTAAAAGTTTCAAGTTAACAAGATTTTTGACAGAGAGTAATCAATCGACTGATAGACCAAGATTAGTCGACCAATAGCCCAAAAATACTGTCTAACGGTCATATTTTTATGTCTAATGGATATATTGAGGTATCAGTCGACTGATGGCCTTACGACAGTCGACTGATTACATCTGGACTGCATTTTAAGTGTAGTAACAGTTATAAACGGCTATATTTCAATGGAGCCTATATATATGACCTTAGATACACATTTTTATGTTAAAACTCAGTACTACAATTATATATTAACATGTTCTATCATCTTTGAGAGAAATCCAAACATTCTTGAGCTAAATCTTGCATATTCTCTATTATTAGAGTTATTAGAGCTTTATTTGTATTCATCTACTCTTTAGAGAGAGTTTCTTTATATTGTTGATTTTGATCAATCCATATATTATTCTGAGTTGTGATTCGCAAGTACCGGTGTTGGAAGAACTTGCTTTGAGTTGAGGAAGAGCCCAGATTCATAAATTCTCCGTTGTGGTTTTGCAAATACTAGAATTGAATTTGCGTGGTTGTAGTTGTTTGCAAGTACCCGGATTAAACTTGCAATTATAGTGGAAATACTCAAGTGGTCTCTTGAGGACTGGATGTAGGGTTGGGATCAGTCGAACCAGTATAAATCTCCGAGTTTGCTTTCCCTATTCCTACTCCATTTATATTTGAAGTTAGTTAATTAATGCTTTACGTTTATATTTGATTTCTACCTCAAACATTAATTAATTTGTGTAGATTTATATTTACTCTTTAATTCCCTAAACTATAAAATTATTCATCTTGATAACACTTTGATTTTCTGAATTAAATTATTATCTTTAGCATTGTCCAATTTCAAAAAATCATTTTAACTTCCAATTAAGTTTGTAGAAATTTTTATAAAACCCAATTCACCCCCCTCTTGGGATCCAACCATTTCTTTCAAGATTACTTTTGTGAAGAAGTAGAAGTGAGGGTTTGAGGGGAGGTCATCAACTTGTGAAGGATTAGTTGGAGGCTCTATACCTCCAAGCAGGGGTCAATATGCTCCTACAACTTCTACAGCTTCTATTCAATCAACAGCCCTAGGCCTAAATCAAAAGCATGGGAAGGCCAAGCTTTAGCATATCATGGCTCCTTACAGGCCATACATGATAAGCCAGTGTGTTTGAGGTGTGAAAGGTATCATGGTGGAAATTTTAGTTCTATTGAGCTCACTTGTTTTCATTGCGATCAAGTTGGCCACATCAAGGGGATTGCTCCTCTGTAATAAAAGGGTTGAGACAAGGGTCTTATCATCCCTCGGGAGTCCAAACCAAGGTGACTTCTTGTTGAGTTCTCAATTTAGTGCTATTTTGATGCTAAATACCCTCTCTTTTGATCTCTTTCTTGTTGTCTTGTAATTCTTAACTAATTTTTTGAGTAGTTTAGTTTAGTTTTAGTTTTCTTTGATCTTTTAATAAATGGAGTAATTTCATGATTCATTTATGCGATTTAATGGGTTTATTTGTTATTTTTGGTGTAGGTTGAGTTGGTAAAAAGTTCGTATTAAAAGATGAAATACTAGAGTTAAAATTCTAAAAATGCTGATGTGATTGCTGTCTCCCACAGCTATAGCGGTAGAATCTACAGCTATAGCAGTGGAGTGCTGAAAAAAGGATTTTGGAGCCTTCTTCTCTGCCAGCCACCGCTATAGCGGTGGATCTTCACCGCTATAGCGGTAGAACCTGAAAAAACTCATTTTTAAGCTTTTTTCTCTGCCTCCCACTGCGGTGGTTCGCGATCCTGCACTGATTTAAATGCGTCAGAACATATTTTCTAGGGTATTCTGAGTTGGAGACAGAGGAGAGGCGCCGATTTCTGCTAGAGGAGAAGGAGGAATCCATTCCCGAAGCCGATCAAGCCCGAATTCCGTCAACCCAACCTCAGATTCATGGAGTTTGCTCATTCCTTTACTGCTTTCTGTAGTGTTAGAGCCATGCGTGGCTAATTTTCTGTTCTAGGATTACTATGAACTCAATTTCATATTAGGATTTGTATTTCTCTTGAAACTTGTGATTCTTTTCAATTTAATACATACCTATCATTCATATTTTACTATACTTGTTATGAAATTGGCCACTTTATGACTTGTTTGTTGCTTTCGTCGAACTCGGGAGAGGGAGATGTTGGTAGAACATTGAATGATTAGGGCGGGTGTTAGAACTTAGGGGCTTTACTTGTTAATTAATAGGAATATTAATTAATCTCGTTTAATCAAATTATGTTAACATTAATTCGACTTAAACTCACATAAGGGATTATGTTAGAGTTGACTAGCTTAATTTAGGTTCGGGAGAATCACTTTAAGCCATTAGAAAACCTAAGATTATTGTGTATAATTGAACTGAATCACAAGTGTTAGGGAGAATTAACAATTCCTAAAACGAAAGAGGGGGATTAGTAACTCTAGGCCTTTTATTTGAATTATTTCCATTCGATTTTATTGCAATTTGCTTTTACCTTCAACTAGAGCTTCTGAAATCAAAAATTGGTTTGCTTAAATAATGCGTTTGAATTTCTGGAGTACTTAGCACATTAGTTCCTGTGGAGACGATAACTCTTTACTCATTTTTACACTATATTACTTGTGCGACTGGTGCACTTGCCAGAACGCCCCAACACTTCTACATCCAGAGCACCCACTTGCTCTTTAGGAAAATGTGGTGCAGGGTAAGGAGTAGGTTGTGGATCTAATGGAAGAGGTCAATCATCTTTAGGCAAAATTCATGCTCAGGTGTATGCCCTTACTAGACAGGATGCTCATGCCTTTAATGCAGTGATCATAGGTACTCTTTTAGTTCATTCTTATGATGCTCGTGTGCTTTTTTGATCTGGGAACTACACCCTTATACGTGTCCCCAATATTTGTAAAGTATTTTTCTAAGGTCTCGACTCGGTAGAAGAGCTTTTTCTTGTGGCGACACCTATGGGAGAAACCCTACCACCGACTATGACTTTTTGGCATGTCATGTGTCAGTCGGTAAGAAGGATGCTTTTACAAACCTTATGGACTTGAACATGATAGATTTTGATGTCATCCTTGGGATGGATTGGTTGGCATCATGTAATGCTAATCTTGACCACCACAGTAAGGAGGTCACGTTCTGCTTGCTTGGAGAGCCAATTTTTTTTTTTTACCAAGGAGATAAGGGAGGTGCCTGGTAACCTAATTTCTATGCTAGGAGTAAGAAGAGTTTTGAGGAAAAGGAAAAAGGGCTATCTAGCCTTCGTAAAGGATGTCAAGAAGACTTGGATGATGTGCTGGTGGTGAGAGGATTTTCCAATGTTTTTCTTTTTTGAAGAATTACCAAGCTTACAACCAGAATGAGAGATTGAATTTAGTATTGATACAGTCCCTGAAACTCAACCCATCTCCATTCCTCCTTATCGCATAGCTTTGGTAGAGCTCGAGGAGTTAAAGGAGTAGTTGCAAGATCTTTTAGTTAAGGGTTCTATTCAATCCAGCTCTTGGTCATGAGGTGTGCCGATATTATTTGTAAGGAAAAATGGGAGAAACTTCGAGGTTGTGCATAGAGTATCAAACTCAAAAAGGTGACAATACATAACAAATATCCCTTACCTCAGTTGATTACTTGTTTGATCAGTTGCAAGGAGCTCATTTTTCTCTATGATTGATCATTGATCAAGGTACCACTAGTTGAAGATTAAAGTAGAGGATGTTCTAAAGACCGCCTTTCAAACTCAATACGGACATGCACTATGAGTTACAAGTGATGTCCTTCGAAATAACCAATGCGCCAACAATATTCATGGACTTGATGGACCGAGTGTTCGCATCTTCTTGGATAAGTTTGTCATTGTTTTCATAGATGACATATTGTTGTACTCTAAGAGCCCAGAAGAGCGTGAGCATCACTTGAGGATTGTTCTATAAACCTTGAGGGAGCAAATGTTGTTTGTGAAGTTTTCGAAGTATGAGTTTTGGCTAGACAAGGTAGCCTTCTTGGGTCACATAGTCTTGAATGAGGGGATCCAAGTTGATTCCAGTAAGGTGGAGGCATTTTAGAAATGTCCATGACTGAGTTTGGTGATAGAACACTGTAGCTTTTTGGGGTTGATGGGTTATTATTTTTGTTGTGTAAGATTTTTTGAGAATTGTTGCCACACTCACCAAATTGACTCAAAAGAATTTTAAGTTCCAATGGAATGATACTTGTGAAGAGAGTTTCCTTTTTTTTTTTTTGGAGATTTGGTATCCTTCCATTTATTTATTAATTTATTTTTTTGATAATTAGAATTTGATTATTTTTGTGAATTTTGAGAATTTCTTTTGAATTTTAGGTTTTTTATATTTACTTTTACTATTTGAATTTTAGATTTTTATTTTCGTTCTTGCATTTTCTGTAATTTTTATTATTTATTTATTATTATTTTTCAAAAATCTTAATTGGGATCCTGGCATTTTAAATTTGTATTAAAATTTTCTTATTTATTATTTTAGAATTTTTGAGACAGGACCCGACAAAATATGGTGCTTACAGGTATTATTATAAAAATTGAAAAACAATTATTTTTTTTTTGACTATATCTTATATTACTTGTTATATCCCATCATCATGAATTTACAAGTAACTCTTTCATAGTCAAATACTGCATGCGAGGAATGGGTAAAGGTGGTACAAATTTTGATAATGTAAAAATTACATAGTTTAATGAATCAAAAATAAGCTGCCGATTTATTTCTCTCTAAAAAGTTAGAATTGTCTCAATTATATTTATTTTTAAAAGATCAAATATTTTAATTTAATCTTAAAAATATTATATTTTTCTCAATAAAATTCTTTACATTACTAAACTACAAATTAAATTTACTGTTGCTAACATTATAAATTTTTCATTGTCAAAAATTATTTTAATAAATAAAGATATATACTTAATTGAGATAAATACAACCTTTAAAAATTAAATTAAGACATTTCTAATCTTTAAGAGACGAAATCATAATTTACTCAAGATTAAGTAAACTTTCGTTTTTCCTACTTAGCAAATCTTAGTGATTAATTATGACCACCGATTCAAATTTCCTCCAAATCTCATATTTTTGAGACAGTATTAAAAGGAAATATTGGATCTTGTTTAGTTTGAAGAGAGATAAGAAAAGCAGTGTATGTCCAGTATACATCCACATAGGAATGATTCATGGAACCCACCCTCCTCTTTTTATCTTCTCTTCTCTTGTTGTACTATAATAATTTCATTAGAGTAAATTACAAATTTAGTCCTTAAAATATTATAATTGTCCTAATTTAACCATTGTAAGATTAAGCATTTTAATTTCTAATATCTAAACTATCATATTTGTCTCAATTCAATCCTTGAATTGTGATAAATACATCCTTTTAAGGACTCAATTGATAAGTACTTATCTATTAAGGATCAAATTAAAAAATATAATATTTCAAGAACCAAATGAAGAATTTACTCATTATTTTTAAGAAACAGAAAGGACCCAAATGTATTTTATCAAAGGGACTCAAGAGAGAATAGATTCTCTCCTGCGCATTAGCGTCACAGTTATTGGATGCGATGCATTCAATAGCTGTGATTTTTTTTTTAAGATTTTTAAATTAAATTGACTACTAAATTTAGTTATAGTTGAGTCAGATTTAATAGTTAATAATTTTTTACAAAATATAATAAAAAATAAAAAATATATCACAACTGTTAAATATACCATCTATGGTTGTGACACTGTGCAAGAAACTCTGCGCATTAATGTGCAATGGCGAATCCGGAGTCGAGGACTGGAAGAAGTAAGGCACGTATGAAGTGGAGAAAAGAGTGGGTCATGAGGAAAAGCAGCAGAGAAGTGAGGTAGAAATTAACGATAACCTCGCAGTATGAGGCATGCAGAAATAGAAAATAGACCCAATTTCAAGTATAAAAAGAAGCACTAACTTCATATCATACAACAAAACAAAACCAATCAATTGAGTAATATGGCCAAGTTTATCATTTTCGTGGTCCTAGCCTCAGCCCTTTTCTTCTCGTGCTTTGTGAGTTCCGCCTATGGCCAAGACGATGATAGTGCTGCAGGTGGAAGTGGAACTGCAGGTGGATCAGAACAGCTGATTATTCATGGCTCAGTTTATTGTGACACATGCAACATTCAATTTGTGACCAAGGTCAGCCAGCCCATGCCAGGTACGCAAACTTTCATATATCATTACGACTCTTTGATTGGAGTAAAGTTTGCCCTAAATTTTAATTCTGCCGTCAAATTTCTTTATATCAATTTCGTCTCACAAATTTTTAATTAGTATCTTTCTCATCTTTGCTCTTCTTTTTTTGGAATGAAATTGACACCAATTTAAAACACATTGAATGAAACTGTTACAAAAAAAAAATCTTCAACGAAATTGAAATTTGGAAAAATCTTGAGGGATGAAAATAATATTTTTATCTCATTTTCAGAAAATTATATTTAGTTTCTAAAAAATTATATTTATTTTAATTTGGTCTTTTTCATTCTTAAATTTCTAAATGTCAGTGTTCAGAGAACCAGACTGAACCAATTGATTTAATTAAAAAACTTACGAACTAGTTCGGTTCAGATCAGTGAATCAGTGAATGTTTAAATTAGTGAAAAATCAATAAAATTGGTCTCGAATCGATAAAACGGCCAATTCAACTGATTCAGCCGGTTCAATTTTTTTGAATTTTTATTAAATATTATTATGTATTTTAAAAAAATCTCATAAAATTTTAGCTATTAAAAAAAGATCTAAGATTTTTATAAATACATACATTAATTACATATTTTAATATATTTTAAGTACCGTTAGTTCAATTATGGTTCGAACACAGTTCGACTATTTATCCTTGAACTAGTGAGATATGGTGCTGAAAGTGTGAAACCATGGTGAAGGTGCAATGGTGCGGTTGGAGTGCAAGGATGTGGACAACCCAAGCAACATAACGTTGAACCAAGAGGCGACGACGGACGAGAAGGGGGAGTACAAGTTTACGGTGGACGACGACCACGCGGAGGAGAGTTGCGAGGTTTCGCTGGTGAAGAGTAGCATGGACGACTGCGCAGAGATCGACACTTCAATGATAAAGCCGCCGGCCGCAAAGATTAGCATCACCAATAACAATGGCATTATTGAATCCCAAGTTCGCAATGCAAGCCCTCTTGGTTTCATGAGGAAGGAACCTCTTGCTGAGTGCCCTGGGGTTCTCAAAGATCTTTCATTGAATCCTGATGGCACTCCATTAGACGACTGATCATCACCAAGGAATTCTCTTTCTCCAATTCAGGGTTCTTTCAAGCTTTTCTTAATTTATATATTTTATCTCGTGATCCAAGTGTGGCAATAACATAGGCTTTTGTTGCGTAAGTTGGGTTGCCATTATTTGGGTAGATATCCCTCTTCGATAACGGTGAAGTTTGGATATGATTATGTATTTCTTCAATTATCATATATTTAGTTTTTATATTTTTTACTTTGGTTGATAATTTATTTAATTATTTTAAGTATATTATTAATTTAGTCTTAAAAATTACAGTTATTTAAATTTTATATTTAAAAATTATATTTCTTTCAATATAATCCCTCTTTTTTGTCGTTGTGACTTTTATTTATAAAAATTTTGAGATTTAATAATAAAAATAATTAAATTCAGACAAATTTAATATTTCAATGACTAAATTAAGATATTTTTAATTTTTAAAAACCAAAGAAACTAATTTTTTAGGGGCTCAATCAATGAGTTTTAAAAATTCGAATTTGCTACTGTGCCCTCCTGCCCCCAATTGTTTTAATCGTTGGATGCACACAACAGGTAGCTTACAGTGGCGATTATAATCTCCAATGGGGCTTCACGTAAAACCACTGATTCTTGGCCAGCTGGGTCACTTGGATCGTTGTACAAGGGGCCTGATCAACCTTTTTATTTTTATAATTTTAGTATTAAAGTTGTTTGAAATTAAACAAAGGTGTTGCAATCGTGATCCGAACGTGGTCTTCTGCCTCCATGTGTGGTATGTGCTGATATCTCTCCACATGACAAGATAGCAAAACTAAAATAGAAAAATATCTAACTTAAATAAAAAAATTTGATGTAAAAGAGAATTATATTTATAAAATTATTTGATGTAAAAAAAATTAAATCAAAAGAAATTGAAGAATATAAATAAAAAATTATATATAATAATCTAATTTGACAAATAATAATAAAATATTTTTTAAAAATTATTTGTAATTTTAATTTTATAATTTATTGATTTAATTACCATAAAAAATTATATTATAAATATATAAAACATAATTTAAAATATTTTTAATATATTTTAATTCAACTAATTTAATAGTCAACTATAGTCTAATCATTAAACTATGAACTACTCATTTTTTTAATTTAATAATCGGTTTGATTTTTAAAATATTGATTGTTATAAATATTTATGATTTTAATGTTTTAATGTTATGATATGTGTTTTAAAGTTTAACTTTATGTTTGAATTATTATGATTATTTATAATTTTATAAATATTTTTATTTTAATTATTTATAATTAATAATTATGATTTTAAAATTTTAAAATGTGAAATTTACGTATATATTATTTATTTAATTATTTTAAAATTAATTTATAAACAAATATATATATATATATATATATATATATATAATTTTTATTTTTTTAAGTTATTTAGCCCACCCTCTCCAGTTTCTTGCTCACCCGTTCCTGTTAGTGTGACGGATTCGCTTCCTTCACCCACATCTCACTGCCTTCATTCATTCCATCGAGCCTCCTATTGAGCCATGCGACCGAACCCGTGCATGACTACTCGAATTGCCTCGCGCCAGCCTAAAAGCTGAATCGCGGTGGTATTCTGGCTGTATACACCCGGTCCCTTGCCCTGATTTGGGGTCTTTGGACAAGGTGAGAAGAGCAAGTGATTGAGCAAGTTTGCGACAAAGTGTAGAGAGGGTGCGAGTGAGGGTGGTCAATTGAAGTTGAACGGCCTTCGTTGGAGGTTATTCACAAAGAAAGATCGCCGTCGGTTTGCTCTCTTCCTCTTTTATTCCCCCCCCCCCCCCCCCCCAAAAGAAAAATCGTTCCCTCATGTTGGCCTTCATTCACTGTCATTTTAATTTACTTTGCTCGAAAGGCTTGTGGTCCGGGGTCAATGTTGTGCTATTCCTCTCGGTTAGGGCTTGAATCGGGTTGAACTGAGCTTGATCGTGATTCAATTCTTATCTGATGAAGCTATATTATGTTGTCAGTCCAAGATTTGTGTTCTTGATTCGATTTTATCATGGACTTTTGTTTGATAACATGATCTTTGGAACTACATTTTAAATTCTGCATAAGATTTAACTGCACATGGGTTCTTGTTCGATTAATTTGGTTCCTGGAACTCTAATTGAGGTTCAAATCTTGGTTGCTACTTTGTTAGTTTGCTGTCCAGAATTTTGGTTCTAAGACTTACAATATGTTTAGGCCCAGTCTAAATGAGGTTCTCGCTTGACTAATATGCTTTCTGTAATTCTTATTAAGACTAGAATCTGGTTTTAGACTCAGGTTAATATCTTTGGAGATGTTGGAATCTTTCTTTGATTGCGACGTTGACAAGTTCTTTTTTTTTTTTTTTTTGTTTAGTAATGATTTGTGTTCTTGCATTCTCCTTGGCCAAGATATTCATTAGTGATGTTGTGGCCTGCATCAATCTTCGGTCTTGTATGTTTCGTTGCTAAGATGATGTGGATTTGTTGGAATTTTGTATAGGGTCTTGCCTAGTGTTTATTTGATTTTGGCCTCGGTTGGCAGTTTGGTCTTCGTTTTTTATTTTTTTTCCTGATAGATTTAATTGCACCCAAGACTAATTTCAATATGAATCTTGTGTGAGAACATGATTTCTGGTCTTCTATTTTAATTCCTGTTTGAGAACCTAATTACACCCAATGCTTTTGTGAGGACATGATTTCCAGAATTCCACTTTAATTTTGTTACAAATTTAAGTATACATATATCTTGCAAGATGATGTGATCTCTAGAATTCCATTTTCAATTTCTATGTACAGATTTAATTGCACATAGTTTTATTTTAAATTCTGTTAAGGTTCAATTGCCCCTTGTTGGACGATGTGATATCTTGATTTAAAAGTTTTATTTGGTTTCCTTTTTCATATTAACTTGGCTGGATAATGTGCTATGGTTTCTCTTTTTTCAAAACATGAAGGCTTAAATCCCAATTTATCTTCACACCGTTTGATTTTTGCATTGTGTTGTTTGAATGAATCTGATTTAGGAGTGGTACCACCTTAATCTTGCTTGACCATGAGATTTCTTATTTCTGTTAGATTGATGAGAGGTCTAAATGTTGTTAAAGCTTAGTTTAGGGCTGTCATGTTGTCGTGTTCATCCTGTGTTGTATGTTTTTCTTTTTTCTTTTTTTTTTTTGAAGAAAGAGGAAAAACTTTCTATGAACCTCATCTTGAAATTTGCTTAATTGTCTTTAATCCTGAATACGCTTTTTGCTCTGAATACATATTGAATCATTTTCAGGTTTTTATTTTTTTATTATTTATTTTTATCATCGTGTGCTGCTTTAGGTTTAGGTTATCTTGCTAATTTTATGTTTCTTTAGCTCTAGACTTTATGGTATTGACATGAGACATGTTGGTTTTTGCCTCTGTGTTGGTGCGAGAGAGCTTGGTAGAAGCAAAACTAGCAGAATAGAATTTTGGGCTGCAGCAGACGGTAAAGGAACCAAAGCAGATTTGTTTTTCTCCTCTCTATGTTGTCACATGAATTTTTATGTACTAATTACGGTTAGGATTAATTGCTTGTTCTTGCTTTTGGTGAATCATGAGATTCAAAGTAGACTGACACATGCACACACAAATCTCGTTTGTGAACTCTTGGACATTCTATTTTTATGTGATGGACTGGTTAATGCAATTCCGCATTGATTTTCAAAGTCATTGCAGGTTTTGTGTATTCTAGGTAATCACAGGGAATTTAAAATTCCTTGTAGATTAGTTTGATAGTATGGCTTCCCATTAGCAGCTGACCATATTTGAAGATAACAATTAGATCCCTTGTATATTAGTAACGTTCTAGAAATAAAAAGAAACAAATATAGATGACACAATATATAGGAAAAGGAAATAGTAATAAAAGGCAAAATTAAAAGGATGGAAAATAGTTTCTGATTCCCTAAGCTACTTTAAAGTGGTCAGGTTTTTATAAAAGTATTTTTTTTTATTCATATTCTAAGTATCGTGTTTGAAAGGCTATTTAGAAATGTTTTTGAAATTTCATGTTTCGTTTTGAAGACATACCACATTTTGGGGAATTTTTTTTTTTTTTTTTAAAAAAGGAAGAAAAACGCCATTTGCATTTAGAGTGTATGGGGAGATTTTAGAACACCCGCAGCCTCATTCTTTTGGGAAATATCCTTATGGGATATTGGTGTTTTGGAAAATATTATAGAAACAATAGGCACGTTTTTGCAAGAGTTAAAGTTGAGGAAACATAGTTGAATAAATATGACCACTTTTTTTTTTTTTTTGCTAGAACTTACTCTTTATGACCCATTACATTTTAGGTCCCTCTTTTTAAAACAGGAAAACTTGATTTCTTTTCACTAGTGTCAATTAGAAAAACCAAGTAAAAATGAAAAAAAAAACTATTTTTAATGGAGTTAGAAATTCCATTTCTTTGTTTGAATTTTCGTTTAGAAAATCCTTTTAAAACATAAACAAAATATACCTTAGACATCAAAGTTCTTTCAATATTTAATAAGAGCTAAGTTCTTTCAAATACCATTTAAAAATATTCTTCCAAAAATAAAAACAACAGTTTCAAAAAAAAAAAGGGCTCATTTGGCCATTTTTCCTGATAACGAACCGTGAAGAATTTGATCCCCTCTGATGAAATACGTAGGAGACTCTAGCTCAAGTTGCGCTAATTTAAAACACCGGTAGGTTCATGATCCCTTAAAAAGGTCGCACATGCTACACACTGTAGTTTTTTAGGCTACCGTTCTTTGAATGGATGTTTCAAGGTGCCTAACACGTTCCTTGAAATTATAGGACTCCCAAACCCTTCAGTTAAGACTTATCCTTTTCTTAGGTTTCCTAGTTTACCCTTGAAATAAATTAGTTGGTGATCCTTCTATATATATATATATATATTTGCCAACATCACTCATGGAGTAGCGACAATGGCGTTTTTAAAAAATGTCACCCAATGCATTTAGTGGCAATTTGCTGCTAAATGCAGTTTTTTGTTATAGTGATTGCTCCGGTGGATTGATCTTTGGCATTTGAAATTTGAATCATTCGATATCTTTGGTTTTTTAAGGCAGTAGTTGAGTTGGAAACTGGCAAGGTTATCGGACGTGTTAAATTAGATAAGGGTGGTGAGTATTATGGGAGGTATACTGAGACCAGCAGAAATCTTAACCCATTTGTTTTATTTCTGCAGGAGCATGGCATCAAGGTTCAGTATATTATGTCTAGCACCCCTCAACAAAATGGGGTTGTAAAGAGGCAGAATTGTACTATGATGGATATGGTAAGGAGGATGATTAGTCACTCCTTCCCAAAGTTTCTGTGGGGCTGTAAGGTGAAGTGAGCCCATATAATTCTCAGTTTAAGAAACTTGATTCCAGAATTGTTAGTGGATTCTTTATTGGGTGTTGCTCTAGTTCAAGAGGATGTAGATTTTATTGCCCTACTCATACCACCAGAGTCATTGACGATCATGCATTCTATTTTTTCTTTTTTATTTTTTAGATTACTTGGATAGAGGGAGTCATGTGCCTAGGGTTATTATTCTACACGATGAGAGCACCATCTTGCCTACGCCCATTTTATAATCTCCATCTATTATTACCCACTTTTATAGAGATGATACCGATGTTGAGAATCCTGTAGATGTTGGTGTGGAGCCACCTATGGGAGATGCTGAGGAGCCAGTTGTTCTGTTAAGATGGTCTTAACTCTTAAAGAATCCGTAAGCCTGCTATTGCAGACAATTACATAGTTTATTTACAGGAGTTTGAGTCTAATGTTATTGATAGTATAGACCCCATCTCTTTTGAACAAGCCATGTTAGGTCCTCATTCTTCTGAATGGCCGAAGGCTATGAATGATTAGATTGCCTTTATGTATCATAACCATGTATAGGAGCTTGTTGACTTACAAGATGGGTATAAGCTTGTAGGCTGGAAGTGGGCTTTTATGATTAAACAAGGTGCTAATGGTGAAGTTAAAAAATGTAAAGTCAAACTCGTAGTTAAAGAGTTGGTCATTGATAGAGCTCAATGACGTCGTGCGATCTATGTAGCTGACCCCACCTAGTGGAATAACACTTTGTTGTTGTTTGTTTGTAAACTCGTAGTTAAAGGCTACTATAAAGAAAAAAGGTATTGGTCTTGAACTTTACCATATGGATGTCAGGACTTCCTTTCTAAATGGAAACTGGTGTGAAAAGGTATATATAAATGAGCCAAATGCCTTGGTTGAATCTCAAAGAGAGCACTTAGTGTGAAAATTAAATAGATCCATTTATGAGTTCAAACAGGTATCTATGTAGTGTAATCTAAAGTTTGATGGTGTTTTTACCTCTCTTGGATTCGTTGAAAATGCATTAGATCAATGCGTTTATCAAATTTGATGGGAGCACTTTTATCATTTTTGTGCTCTATGTTGATGACATCTCACTAGCCAAAAATTCTTGAGTTATTTGAATGAGACCAGACACGTTTTCATGCCACTTTGATATGGAAGATCTTGGTGAATCTTCTTTTGTTCCCAAAATTCAAATTCACCTTGATAGATCTCATGGCGTTGTTGGTTTATCTCAGACAACCTATATTAATAGAGTACTTAAAAAAGTTTAATATGAATTCTTGTACTCCCTGTGCTGCACCTATTAAAAAATGTGAAAGATTGTCTAAATCAGTGTTCTCAGAATGATGTTAAGAGGACTTAGATGGACAAAGTTTCATATGTTTCTGTTGTTGGAAATTTTATGTATGCTCAAGTATGCATACGTTTGGACATTGCATTTGCTATCAATGTGCTTGGCAGAAACTTGAGTAATCTTATTGAGGATCATTAGAGGACTACAAAGAAAGTCACGAGGTACCTACAAGGTACTAAGAATTATATACTGACTTCTGAAAAAAGTCTAATCCTTTTGAGATTGTGGGATATATGGACTCAAACCATGCATCTTGTGTGGATGATTGTAAATATACTTTTGGATATATCTTTATGATTTTTGGAGGAGCCGTTTTGGGGAAGAGTGTCAAACAAACAGTCACAGCTACCTCAAATTTGTAGTTGTGGCTTGAATTTGAGATGTATATTTCTTAGAAAACGTTGTTGCAGCCATTTGATAAATCGGCGTTGCTTGAACAACAGAATTTGTTAGTGTCAATCTCCCTGTTGTGACAAGAGCTTAGCTTTCCAACCATCCGACTTAATTTTTTGAGTTCTATGCTTCATTGTTGACCCGCTAGATATACGCCAAAAAGAAAATTGGAATATCTCCTATGTTGATATAGCAATAGTAGGAATCTCAAGAAGAGATATAGCTTCATTACTGTATATTCTTTGACAGCGTTGGCACGCCGACTTACACGGCAACTAAATTGATGACAGTAGAATCATTGGCACCAAAACCTTTGTCTGTATATGACCTTCAGGTTAATTCAGAGTGAAATTGGGATTTCCAAAATCTAAGGGCCCGTCCGAACGTTTTTTTTTAAATTAAAAAAAAGATCGTTAAAATGTTTTAAACACTAATTTTAAAAATAAAAAATTCGTTTGAATAGTTTATTTCGAAAACAATTTTAAAACTTTAGAAAACAAGAAGAATACATTTGAAAGATTTGTTTTTGTAAATAAGATTAAAAAATAATTGATATAAAAGTTTTCTATATAATGTTGTGATAAATTTAATACAATAAAATAATTAGTTATATTTTTAAAAAGAGAATAAAAACTAATGCAACTTGAATAAATTAATTATTATAGCATCAGTTACATTTCGATTGATTAGTTTAATTTATTATCCAATTACATTAACTATTTAAGTTAAACTGAATTCACCCAAAGTAGTTAAAAATATCTATAAAAATAAAAAAGATAGATAACAATTTTACAAACATTAGATAAAAACACAAGGTTAGAAGGTAGAAGAATGAATTACATTTGGCAACACCAAAACCCCTGCTAAATTGTTAAAATGATTTTGGGGTTCCTATTTTAGCCGCGGCTTTGACCACCGGTAAACATTTTTTTTATTTTTTTTTGTGCAGATTATATTGACACAATTGCTACTAATGAATATTTTCATTTACTGAAATGCAACCGTTTTTTCTTAATGTTTTTCATAACACTACTTTCAAAAACCCATAAAATGTGTTGTGACTTTTCTATTTTTAATACAAGTTTTCAACATTTTTTAAAAATAAAATTTTCCAAACTACAAAGCAAACACGTTTTTCTAAAAAATAAAAAACAAAAAGGGCCTAAATATCCGAGAAAAAACAAACAAGAAACCATAATTACAAAACTGCAAGAAAGTGGCGTGAGCAGATATGGACGTTCGTTAATCATCTAATAACGTGGTGTTATGGTGTTGGTTATTGTGTCATTGATATGTTTGGGTTTGGGAACAATAATTGAGAGGTCTCGGTGGATAACCGGCTACTATTGACGTGTTTCTATGATTCTTATATATATTATATATAATATTTTTTTGGTTAAATTGTAATTTTAGTTTTAATAATTTTACCAAAATTATAAATAGATCTCTATACTTTATTTATATGTAAAATAGTCTATATAGTTTTTCTATCCATATAAGTTAGTTCCTGCTGTCAGTTTGGTTAACTACATTGTTAAAATGATCTTACATGACAATTGATGTATATATTTGTGAATATGTCAATATGCCTAATCATTAATTTTTCACTAATTAGTTTTCATGTCAACAAAGTTCTCATTTTGCCTTTAATTTTGAATTTCCTGACCTAGCAGTATGTAAATTAAGGGCATAATTAGAATTTTGTTGACAAAGCGGCTGAAAGTTATGAAAAAAATTAATGATTAGGCATACTGACATATACAAATGTACACATCAGCTGTCATATAAAATTATTTTAACAATAAAGTTAACCATACTGATACTAAAGACTAATTTACATGAATGGAGAATTATATGGATTATTTTACATGAAAATAAAATATAGGGATCAATTTATAATTTTGATAAAATTATAGGGACCAAAATTACAATTTAATCTTTTTTTTTTGAGCTCATATTTGATTAATATTTCTTGTGCTCTCCGTCAACGTCTTAGTTTAAATTGTATTTGGCTTCTTAGAAGTTAGAAGGATGAGACCGCAAGAAAGTCGCTCTGAAACCCACAGAAGGAAAGAAGATAAACAAGCATCAACAAAAATAAGCCATGTCCTGCTGCAGCGATGAAGACTGTAAATGCAGGCCTTTGGGGTTTCTACTCGGCCTGCCCTTTGCCTTCTTGTCTCTCCTCATCTCCCTTGTAGGTGTGGTTGTTTGGATCGTTGGGTAAGTCCCTCTCTTCTTCACCACTCTCTCTCTCTCTCAAATTCTCTAAAATTCTACCAATATCCTTTGTCAGTATTGATTGCGACATGTCCTGCTTTAAAAGTTCAAGATCAATCTAATTAATTCTTCAACTTTTATTACCTGAAATAAGAATTCTCGGAATTTTCTTTTAATATATATTTTTTTTGGTGCAGGTTGATTTTGACATGCATATGCCCATGTTGTCTTTGTGTGACCATCATAGTTGAGTTTGCTCTGGCGCTGATCAGGGCTCCAATTGTGGTGATGGAGTGGTTCATCTCCAAGATTCCATGTTAGTCATGGACTTCAAAGTGGTAGTGCTAGTTTTTGTAGTTTTTCATGGATTGATTCCTTTTGTGAGGTCATTGATGTATCTGTTTAATTTATGGTCAATTGAATTTGATTTGGAGGGTATAAGCAGAATTGCTGATCTGCTACATGCTGGTCGTTCCAAATTTTGATTGTGTTTTACTTCTTCCTCTGTTTGTTACATTCTATAATCTATTCTTCTATTTGTTTGTCAATGGCTTTGTTGCACAAATGAGGAAATCTGAATTCCAAGATTCATTTAGTTTCTTTTCCCAAAGGCAAGCTTTGTACTGCATTTTTTTTTTATTTTTTGTTTTAAATTGCACTATTAATTTTTATCCGTTAGATCTGAGTCAAAGATTAGCACATCCTATGGTCTACAATACTTTATTTTCTTATATTACAATAAATATAAAAATTTAATTTATAAGAATATAAAATTACAGTAAATGTACAAATTAATTTAAAAAAATATAAAATTACAATGAAATTATAACAAAAATAAAATTTAATTTATAAAAAAATATGAAATTACAATAAAATTACTGTAAATATAATATTTACTTTAGAAAAATATAAAATTACAACAAAATTATTGTAAATATAATATATAATTTAGAAAAAATAAAATTACAATAAAATTAATTTCCATTTTTCTAAATTATATAATATATTTACAGTAATAAAATATTAAATTACAATAAGATTACTTTATATTTTTCTAAATTATCAGTTGTCCGGATAATATTGTATCCAGTCATTCTAATTATACAATTTAAAGACGCCTCTGCTAAATATGAATTTTGGACGGCTGAATCCTCACTGCTTCTGACACTCATTCATGTTTTTCATTTGCAAAGGGTATTTTTGGCCTAACCTAAAAATATGAATTGAAAAATATGGCCACCCACGAATATACTAGCGGTTGGAATTATTGCCTTTTTGTCTTTTTGATGTTATAAATTTCATTCTTGCTGGCTTACTCTACTAAATAAAAAGACAGCAATATATTGAATAGAAATTTATATTTTTCTAAATTAAATATTATAAATTTAAATTAATTTTATATTTTATTCATTTACAGTAATTTTAGATTTTTCTAAATTAAATATTATATTTACAGTAGTTTTATTGTACTTTTATATTTTTCTAAATTAAATTCTATATTTACAATAACTTTATTGTAATTTTATATTTTTTAAATTAAATTTTATTTTTGCTATAATTTTTTGTAAATTCATATATTTTTTAAATTAATTTGTACATTTACTATAATTTTATATTTTTATAAATTAAAATTTTATATTTATTGTAATATAAAAAAATAAAGTATTGGTGACTGTTGTATGTGCTGACCTTTAACTAAGATCTGACAGATGAAAATTAATGGTGCAATTAAAAAAGAACGCAGGACAAACCTCAGTTGTTGGATGCAAAACATCCAACAACAAAGGAAGGACCTGGAGTCTCTGTGCTTTTGAGGCGCAAGAACGGATCCTAGTTGGAGGCAATGCACCATCCAACATATTTGACGAATGACAGGGAGTACAGGAGGCTCCTGTTCTAAGGCAAACAACGACATATTTGGATGAAGGAGTAAATGGATTTGTATCAGATGCAGCGCTGTAGCCTCTGGCTCCATTCACAACCGTCAGATTGGATTTAATCCAATGGCCAAGATTCGTCCCACCTTTTTGTTTTCTATTTTTAAAAAATTGCAAGTTTAATTCCTAAGTCATCCAATTTGAGTTATTAGAAATCAGATTGGACGATCCACACCTCTCTCGCCCTAAACGCATTGTTTAACCATTTTTTTTGGGTTAAGGCACTAGCCAACCATATTTCGCCATGTGGCACTCGAGTTGGCCTAACCCGACCGGATATGATATTGTGCTGATCGTGGAGGCTTTGTTTTCTGACCTATGAACAAGGGAGGCATCCTTCTTCTTTTGTTCAGCCCCTCTTCTGACCCTGTTCTTCTTTTGCTGCCGTTGTCCTTCTTCTACAAGGCTAAGAGAGAGAGAGAGAGAGAGAGGCCCTTGCACTGTGTCTTTCGTCGTCTCCTATTCATTCGTTCGTTTTGCTGTTGTTCTAGCATTCATTGCTGGTCATTCTTTGATCGTCGGTCACCTTCGTTGGACGCCCTTCACCTTCACTGGTCATTTGTTGGTCATTGCTTCCTCCGGTTCCGTCAAAGGATTTGTGGGTTTATTTTGAAAAGGTTTGATCATACTGAGCATATTGATATTGAATTAATCATATTGAGCATATTGAAAACTTTTTATCATAATGGTAATTTTTAAAACTTCTAATCATACTAAAAATTGGGTAAGCATACTGTATGCTTATTAAAAACGTTTAATCATACTGAAATTTTTTAAAGGATTTGTGTTTTGTTAATTGAAAACTAATATTGAAAATTTGTTCATAGCTTATTTTCTTAACTTTTCTTTTTCTTTTAATTGTGTTTCAGTTTTTGTTTAAAGAGGCAGCATTTTCTTAGCTTTTATATGATTTTATGTATTGATTAAGGAATTGCTATGTTTTTCTTATACACATATTGGGGTTTCATTAGTTACAAAAAGTATTAGACCACTTAAATGGAAACCTCACAATTTAAAAAACTTTAATCTAAACTCTCACAAAGCTTCGCTCCTTTTTCCCCATCAGACTTTGAATAGACAGACAAGGTCAGCAGAAATTCAATACAAGTACTAAAGGGGAAAGGTAGAAAAAGAAATCAGCCATTGTTGACCATAGATAAAAAAAGAAAGAAAGAAAGAAAGTGGTATATTTTCTTCCTCTTTCTTTCTTTTGAATTTGTCCTTTTTTTTCTCATTTATATGAAATGTACAACTACTACTTCATCATTATTAGACTATCAGGTATACTGATGAGCTCATTTGTAGATTTTTATATTGTTGGTACTTGAATTTTTTTTTTCTCCTGATTTCATGTTTTCGTATGCACTAAATTAAATTCAAGTTGGATTTTGTTTTTATTGTATTTTTTAATTTTTCTAAATTAAATTCTAGTTGGATTGTTTTTTTATTTTAAATTCTAGTTGGATCGTGTTTTTATTGTAATTTTAAATTTTTCTAACTTAAATTCTAGTTGGATTGTGTTTTTATTGTAATTTTAATTTTTTTCTAAATTAAATTCTATTTGGATTGTGTTTTTATTGTAATTTTTTTTCTAAATTTTGTCTTTTTTTAATTTCTTTTATCTTTTAGTGATGAAGAGGTGATTGGTAATTGTTAACTGCCAAATGTAATTTTTAGAAGCCACTGAAAATTGTTTGTGTTGTCTTTTATTTATTTCTATAATGTAGTTGAGGACTTTAACGAAGGCCATCACGAAGCCCAAGGTTGGGATAGAATTTGATAGTTTAGATGAGGTATGGAAATTTTGGAGGGCATATGATGGATGAACTGGATTTAGAGTGAGGAAAGAATGACATACTAAGAGCAAGAAGGATAAAAGCATAATAGGTCAGAAATTTATATGTTCAAAGGAGGGGTTTCGAAAGTTGGACAAGAGACATATAAACCCTAAGAATCCTTGCCAAGAGACTAGAATCAATTGCATAGTAAAAATAAGAATGAAATACAACAATGGTAAATTTCAAGGTTTAGAAAATCAGACCGGTTATTGAATCGATGGGGATACCAATTCAAAGGTCAATGATCGAACTACAGTCGAACAAGTGATACTTAAAATATTAAAAAATAACATACATAATTAAATATTATAAATATAAATTTATAAATTTAATCAAGATAATAAGAATTAATTTTTATTTTTAATATTATATATATTTATATTAAAAAAATTTCAAAACTCATATTTTTAAAATAAAATTAAAATTCATTTATATATGCAACATAGCTTTGGAAAATGGAAAATGAGGTCTCTTCCCCTTCCTGATACACACAAGGCTGTAGGCACTAGCATTAGAAATAGGATTGCAGCAACAAAAATGAGAAAAACTATAATACCCATGGTTTTCGGGTATTAATTAAATTTAATTTTTAAGGAGTAATTCGGGCACGAGGGAAAATTTTTCGTTGCTTAGTAAGGGAATGCGAGGTTGAGACATGGCAAGGGATATAACATAATGAGTGACTGGGAATTGCAAGGTGTATATGTGGAGTCTAATGAGGGACTAAAATGTAATAAGGAAATTGTGTGGTGTTTAGAGCATGAGAAATGCCCAAGTTGGAAAAAATTATGGATTTACCATTTCTAAGGTTGACCAGGAGTTGAACAAGGGCAAAACGATAATTTCACCCTGAGATATATATATATATATATACATCTAGGTAGTCCTCACCCTTTTCCTTCATTTTCCCTCCCTTCTCTCTTTTAGTCTCCCAACCCTCACTCTCTCTTCTCTCAATCCTCCTCCACCACCCAAGCTCCGGCAAGCATTTCTTCAGCGACGAGGTGGGTCATCGGCGACTAACCAACACCAGGAAAGCAAAGAATTGAGGTAGGCAGCCCACTTTCTCAAAATTTTCCCTATTTTTGGAATTTAGGCTTTTGGGGTGGGATTTGATGATTGGGGATTTTATTCCTGGTTTTAATTGGGAATTTTGGTGTTAAAACACTCCCTAAACATTCCTAATTAAAACCCATTGAAAGTACCAAGAGAAGAGAGTGAGATTTGAGTAATTTGGAGCCAAAAACTGAGGCTCCTCATGGGTACTGTCAAACTTGTTGGGCGATCGACCGATTGTCATGTGTTGATCGGTCAACCGATAGCCTCTGGTGCTCACTATCCAATTTTGGCAGTGATGTATCAATCGATTGATATGGTATTACTAGTTGACCAATAGTTTCTAGGTTGGAATAGTGGATCTGGCAATGAAGCATTGGTCAACTGGTAAGGTGGCATCAATAAAACGGTTGGGTAAAGATGTATCGGTTGACTATTGGGGTTTCACCAGTCGATCAATTACTCTTAGCACAATTTTGGCTATGTGTAGTCAGTCGACTACCAGCGTGAGGGTAACCGACTGGTAGGGGGAACGGATCCCGTGCTTGTTTTTTAGCCATGGTTTTAATCGTAGCTAAAGGTTTTAACAACGATTTGAACCATTGCTAAAACTTTCAGCAATAGTTCAAAGCATTGTTGAAAGTGTTTTAAAAAAACATTTGTTTAGCCACGGTTAACTGGGACAAGCATCGTGTGTAATATCTTAGTATTACAATATAGTTAAAAGTATATAAATTCATCAGAGTGAATGTTTCACAAATTTAGGAGTTTTGATTAGAGGGACGAGGGCTCTTAAAGTTTAGTTAGGACTAAGAATTGCCTTTGGTCAGGTAAGATAGCATTGGGAAAAGGAAACATATGTTCTGAGTGTAGGAATTACATTCAAGGACTAAGTGAAAAGAAAAGAAAATATGGAGTACTCTTGAGAAAAGACCAAATAGAAGCTCGAGAAGGAGCATGGATTAAATGAGGATGAAATAATGAGGTCGGTACCTTAAGGATGATGGATTGGATGCTAGAGTGGACTTTGAGGCAACGAAAGTGACTATAGTGAACAAATGCAAGATTTTGGTATTCTAATAAAAAAAGGATGTGATGGTATGTATTTTATGAAAGTGTATTTGGATGCCTTATTTATGATCAAGCTTTTCCAATTCCCTTATAAGGTCCTAATTTTACGAAAGGGACCAAATTGAAAAAAAAATTAGTAGGGCCCACACATACACTCACTTAAACACTCATCCTTCCCTCTTTTTATTCATTTCTTCTCTTTCCTCCTGTAGCTTTCTCCATCTCCTTCACAGCCACTTTCATGCCATATCCTTCATCATCCATTCATGCCATTTCGCTTGGGGAAGGAAGCCATGGAAACTAGAAGGATTGGTAAGTAGATGTTCTTATTTTTCTTCCTCCTCTTACAAGAACAAATCCGAGGTTATCAATTTGGGAAATCCTTGTATAATGTTTCTTTGGATGAATTTAAATATAGATGTTAGTTTAAAACATTTCTACATGTTAGATAATAATTATGGAATATGAAATTTGGAGAAAACTAAGAGAAATTCATAGAATTCGATTATTTGAAAAAGTTTGTGTTCTTGATGAAATTTGATAACTGGGAGTTGGATTGTTGGTTAAAATTAAGAGTTTTGGTGTCAAAATACTCCTTGAACATCAAAGATGAAAACTCATGGAAGAAATCAAGTTAAGTGATGAAGATTTAACCTAAAAATCATGACAAAAGATTGCGGTACTGTAGCAAATATTGTTCATCTGAGAAAATTTTCCAGATTCGGTACTGCAGCATATGGAAAATCTAGAAAATTTTGAGTTACTGTAGCAACGGGTACTATAGCAACAATGTTAGTGTTAGCAGGCACTATAGCAACAGTCAACATTACTATTTAAACGATCAACAATCAATGGTCAATGTTACTGTAGCATCATTGACCGTTGACTATTACTATAGCATCAATTTTAAATGATCATAACTCTTTTATTTAGACTCCGTTTTTAGCAAATAAGATATCATTGGAAATCTCTTTGAGTCTAGTTTCTAATTTTATTTAAAAATTCTTATCGTTTGAGATTCATGTCTAGAGTAGTGATCAAAGGTCAGAATTTGTGACCTTGACATATTTTTGCATGATTATCTGATAAGGATGGATTTTTTGATATATCTTACACATTTTTTCAAGGAAAAATTGGGCAAACATCAAGGTGAGTGGACAACCTTGTAAAATTAATTTACTAAATTAGTCAAAGCACAATATAAATTCTATTTGCATTATTTGTGAAATTGAGAAGATTACCAATATACGTTCAAGTTGAGAAAAATCACAATATCATTGAGAATTATTTTATTACCTTATATGAATTAATTTATCTAGTTGACTAAATAACTAGATGTGGTAGTTCTTTAAATAATTGGAATATGTTTGTGAGAATATAATTATATGTCATTATTATGATTGTGTTTGATGCATTAAAGATTGAGGGTTGATCACCCAAGAAATTTGATGCAAGATAAGGTGAGTAGATGACCTTGCTAAACTAAATTATTATAATCAATCAATGTACAATATAAGTCCCATTTGCAATATTGTTGGAACGTCGGATATACTTTTTTTTTTTTAGTTAAAGATGATTGTTAGATTACCCTAACTCTTGAAAGAGATTTAAGAGGACATTGATGTATGTTTAAGATGAGGAATGATGTGATAGCGATTATATCTTATATTACTTTGTTATTGAGTAAATATCTTTATTTGTTGTTGCATGGAAGGTTGAGGGTTAAATTCTCATGAAATCTGATGCAAAGTTGTAATCAAATTTTAAGCATGGAAGATTGAGGGCTTAATCTCCCAAGAAATCTGATGTTGGGATATAACCAAATTTTAAGCATGGAAGATTGAAGGCTTAATCTCCCAAGAAATCTGATGTTAGGATATAATCAAATATAACGCATGGATGGTTAAGGGCTTGATCACCCAAGAAACCTAATGTAAGTTATAGCTTATATAAAGATGAATGGTGTATTAAATTAAATTATGGTTTAGCTATATTAGCAATGTGGTATTTGTGCTTGTGATGTGTTCATGCACATTTGTTTACTTACTGAGTTCTGATGAACTCACACTCTCTTTAAATGTTTTTTTTAGATACAGTGGTTGAGGAGGAGGATTAATAGCACTTTAGAGTTATGCTCCACTTTTGTCTAGTGGGCTCTTGGATCTAATTTTTGGTAAAGGATTGAGAAATGCTATGTATTCCGTATAGGTTACCTATGCTTGCAAGGTTGTATTGTACTAAGTAATGTATAGAGGTTGAACATTTCTGTATATGTATACAAAATATCTTTTTGGAAAATTTATAATTTATATAGTTGTGTATAATAGGAATGTTTAGGAGATTAAGGATACCACAGAGATATACCCTAGACTTTTTATGTTTATCCCACATGTTTGATTTTTGGGATGTGACACCGTGCTTGTCCTAGCAGCGGATTCAAAGGCATTGGTAGAGGCCCAAATAGCATATTTGGATAGTCGAGGCATAAGGCAGGAGCTGAGAGAGTGTAAAATCTAGATGAGGGATATAGTTCTCCTTTGTATGAATATGTACATATATGTATGTATATTTATATTTTAGGATTTATTTTCCTAAATTGTTTTATATATATTTATTTATTAAATGTGATATGCTTGATATGCATGGTGGCGGTTGTTTAGGATCTAGTTGGCACTATTAGGGATGGTAAGAGCACTACCACTTCATTCGGATGCCAACTATAAATTTCGGTAAATGTATACATCTTGTAATCCTATTTACTTGTATGTATACATCTATATCTTTAGATTATAATATGTTTGGAGTACATATTATAAATGGAGAGGAGTCCTAGGATGCAAATCGAAATGGTATGAATGCTACCATTTTCCACATAATTCAAGGCAAAGTGATAATACATATTATAATATGTATTCAGGCAAGGAATGTAGTAGGAACTAGCACAAAGGGGGTTGTGTTTGCTTGTATTGTTTTGTGTGTGATACATGTTATGGTTGAGGGCATAACCCAAGAGACCAGATACATATTATGGCTGAGGGTATGACCCAAGAGGCCAGATACATGTTACAATTGAGGGTATAACCTAAGAGACTAGACACATGGCTTGATTTTTCATGGGAATGTAGACCCATGGGAGATGAGGTCTCATGGTGCACTCCTTGGGTCAGGATGGTGGTTGCTGAGTTAGGACATGTGCTGGAGCTTAGAATAAGAGTTATACCATAGGGGCAGTGGACATGGCGTCCACAGGATGGTTCATGGAGACGTAGATCCATGGGAGGATATCTCAGTGACAAGTTTGTAGGAACACATACCCATGTCAACAAAGTCTTGAGAACTGAAATATGGGGATGCACACCTATATAGTGAAAATCTTGATGGGCATATTTAGTCCATGGGAATGTAGATCTGTGTGACAGGACTCTTGAGTGATAATTCATAGGATGTAGACACACGTTGATGAAGCTCTTGATATACAACCTCATGGGAACGTAGACCCATGAGGAGGGATGTGTATATTTAATGTGTGGTAGTATGTGTGTGTATGATATGCATGATTGGGGGAGTATACAATGGGATGTGATGCATAGAGGCATCCAACGTACTCTCTACGAGAGCTGGGGGCATGATATCATATACATGCCTTCAGGTGTCTTGGTGTCGGACGAGATGAGTTTCCCAAGTGTATATATATATATATATATATATATATATTACATGTTTGTGTAGAGTAAGTTTAGGTGAGTCCGTGGTTTAGACTCACCCTGTCACAGTTGCAGGTAGAAAAAGAATAATCAGACTTAAGACTCATGAATCAAGGATGCCTCCCCATTGTTCAGGGTAAGGTAATTTATATTTATTTTAAACTATTACTTAAGTATACTCTGTAATCAGATAGGCCACCTTGGAGATTGTATATGTGGTTAGGGATAA
The DNA here is from genome assembly GCA_037074585.1 of Biancaea sappan. Lineage (NCBI taxonomy): Eukaryota > Viridiplantae > Streptophyta > Magnoliopsida > Fabales > Fabaceae > Biancaea > Biancaea sappan. Next base: position 32,076,932 of record CM073493.1, read on the forward strand.
TCGAAAAAGAACTAGGCTTGTGGCGATGTGAATACCACACTTGTTCGCAATTTTGGGAGTGGCAAAACTCTTAGCCCTGGTTCCGAGTTATGATAAAAACCATTCAAATATTCAAGTTAGTCTTCAATCTTCATCCTTTACAGATCTCTCTCTTCTGGTTGCACATCTCCGATAACTCTCCACTGGGCCAGTAACTTTCTGGCTATCTTTGGCAACTTCCTTGCTTCTTCTTCTTCAGAGCTTTCTCTTTCCACGACCACATCTCTGGCAACTCTCCACCTGGGCCAGCAACTTTCTGGCCATCTCTGGCAACTTCCTTCTTGTTCTTGTTCTTGTTCTTCTTCTTCGGAGCTTTCTCTCTCCACGATTACATCTCAAACAACTCTCCACTGGGCTAGTAACTTTTTAGCCATCTCCGACAACTATCTCCTCTTCATTCTTCTTCTTTTTCTAAACCTGTCAATTGTGGCAACTAGCAGGTTATTATTTTTCTAGTTTTTGACCTATTCAACTCTTCTTTGGTTTTTAGGCATGTTCTAGACTGGATGACTAGCCGGTTCGTTGGTTTTTCAGTCTAACTTGCTGGTTCGGTCTGATTTTCTTAACATTGGTAAATTTAAAATTATAAATTTATAGAGGAGCACAATCATGAACTCCATACTATAGAAACTAGTCATATGCTTCTATCTCAATGAAAAATATCAAAAGTGCAAACATATGATATTGAATTGGTTGAGGATTCTGGACTTTGACAAAAAGCCTATTTTGACTTGATGACTATGCGTGTAAGGGAAAGATCTAATCTTGGATACACTCGCATCGATGTGAAAAATTATTTGAGGTTAAGAAGGCATAGAAATATGGAGTACGGGGAGTCTTGTGCTTTATTAGACTATTTTCAGAAGCAATTATTAGATATCCATATTTTCATGCTTATCAGATGGATTCAAAGGAGCATATAACAAATGTTTTTTGGGCTGATACAAAAAATGCTAATTTACTATGGTTTTTTAGGGGATGTAGTGTCATTTGACACAATGTTTGATACTAATAAAGGAAATAGGCCGCTCACGGTGTTCTATGGATTTAATCATCACAGAGGGATGATTATATTTGGAACGGCCTTATTATATGATGAAACTGCTAACTCTTTCAAATGGCTTTTCGAGATATTTTTGGAGGCTAATCGGTAAAAAAAAAAGCCTTCACACTATTCACTAAATAGGATGTGGCAATGACAAAAGCATTGAATGAGGTGATGCCTAACAATATGCATGGACTATGCACTTGGCATTTCATGCAAAACGCCATAAAGCACTTGTCCCATATGTCTAGGGGTGACTCCTACAAATTGAATGATATTTCACGATTCACGTATGATATTGTGGATGAAAATCAATTTGAGATGACATGGACTAAATTGTTGTCAGACCATAGTGATCAAAATAATCAGTGGCTAGGATCACTTTATAGTATCAAGCAAAAATGGACGACATGTTTTATAGGCAAGCTTTCACCCTTGGAATGCAAAGCACACAACTTAGTGAGAGTTTCAATATAGACTTGAAGGTATTAATGAGGCTAAATGTGGATATTGTACAATTCTTCAAATACTTTGAGAGGATTGTAGAGGACAAGTGGTACAATGAACTGAAGTTTGATTATGATTTTAGAGAAAAAATCCCACAATTAAGAAATGAGAGGTCACACATGATAGGAAAATCCTTAGGGTTGCCTGATCTTCACGGCGTAGGCGATAAATGAATTCAAGACTTATCAAAAGAAAAATAAGAACAACACACTCCGGAATTGAAGAAGGAATTGGAGTGGTTCAATGACCTAACAAGTGCAAATAGTCAACCAACGTTATATAGAACGTGACCTACTATTTAGAACGCTTGTTCAACCACGAACACGAATTGAACCAATCCACACAACAACGCACTTGGGTTGAAGCACAAATTGGGAGCTTTTGTGAATTTGAATCACCAATCTTATAAAGAAGATTGACAAAGCAAGGTTTCACAAGAGCAAAGAAAGAAAGATAAATTCTCACACAATGAGAGAAAACACTTGAATGCAAGTTTTCATAAACTCAAATCTGATTATTACAATAAGCTTGGGGGGGGGGTATTTATAGATAGGATGGAGAGACAAAGGTGCCCACCTATCTTGACTTGAAGATACATACATTTAATGCACATGAAAATAAATGCCCACCTATCTTGACTTTGGATACAATGCTTTTAATGCATTTTGAAAATAAATATCCACCTATCTTGACTTTGAAACATTGTGCATTTAATTCACATGATTTATAATTGACTAAAGACCATCTAGAAGTTAAAATTCGTACAAAAATAAAAGAAAATTACAAAACATGAATTTCAACTCAAATGGATATAATTGAGCCCAAATTCTATTGGTCCATGTTTATCTCTTGGACCAATCTCTTTAATTTGTAGCGTTCTGGCCCAAAATCCCTTTACCAACTCCATTTTCAGCCCAAATGATGTTGAGCACATTTTGATCATTATTTAACATACATTCAAATGGAATTTGCTTCATCCATTCTTGAACGAGCCCATTTAATGTCTCTTTTATTGTTTTAGCCCGAGCTCGTGTAATTGGCCCACTTGTAATATACAATGGATCTACTTCTTGATCATCCAATGTAATTGTTGGGTTCACATCATCCTCCCCTTCTTGAAAAGGAGTCGTCCTCGACTCTTCAATATCTGCATCAAAATAAGGAGAGAGATCAGAAACATTGAAGGTAGCATGCACACCATATTCACCTGGTAATTCAAGTTTGTAAGCATTATCATTAATCTTCTCAATGACTCGAAATGGCCCATCCCCTCTAGGCATAAGTTTTGATTTTCGTTTTTCTGGAAACCTCTCTTTTCTTAGATGTAGCCAAACCAAATCTCCAAGCTTAAAAATTACTTGCTTTCTTCGTCTATTAGCACATTTTTCATATTGTTGAGTCATCCTTTCAATGTTGTGCCGTGCCTTCTCACGAATTTGCTTGACAAATTCAGCACGCTTTTTACCATCCATATTGGCTCTTTCCTGCAAAGGTAAAGGAATCAAGTCAATAGGTGTAAGAGGATTAAATCCATAAACAATTTCAAATGGCGAAAATTTAGTAGTGGAATGAATGGCCCTATTGTAAGCAAATTCGACATGTGGAAGACATTCCTCCCAACTCCAAATTTTTCTTGATGATTGTTCTCAACAATGAGGAAAGTGTCCTGTTCACAACCTCGGTTTGTCCATCAGTTTGTGGATGGCATGTAGTAGAAAATAACAATTTGGTTCCAAGCTTGCTCCACAATGTCTTCCAAAAATAGCTTAAAAATTTAGTATCCCGATCAGACACAATCGTTCTTGGCATCCCATGTAGTCTCACAACTTCCCTAAAGAATAAATTAGCAATGTTAGAAGCGTCATCAACTTTGTGACAAGGAATGAAATGTGCCATTTTAGAAAATCTATCAACAATAACAAAGATTGAATCTCTCCCCATCTTAGATCTAGGTAATCCCACAATAAAATCCATTGAAATATCTTCCCAAGGTACATTAGGAATTGGGAGGGGAGTATACAATCCATGGGGATTTAATTTAGATTTTGCCTTATGACATACAATGCATCTTCCCACAAATTTCTCAACATCTCTACGCATTCTAGGCCAATAAAAGTGTACATTCAAAACACTAAAGGTCTTGGCAATGCCAAAATGACCCATAAGGCCACCAGAATGCGCCTCTTTCAACAAAAGCACACGCAAAGAACAGTTAGGAATGCAAAGTTTGTCAATATAAAATAGGAATCCTTCATGCAAGAAAAATTTATTCCAACTAGTGTTTGGCTTGCAATGATGAAATGCTACTCCAAAATCAACATCATTAGCATACAATTCTTTAATGAATTCAAAACCCAGAATTTTAGCATCTAACATGGAAAGAAGAACATACCTCCGTGATAAAGCATCAACAACAATATTTTCTTTACCTTTCTTGTACTTAATCACATATGGAAATGATTCAATGAACTCAATCCATTTGGCATGCCTTCGATTCAACTTTCTTTGGCTCCTAATATGCTTTAAAGCCTCATGATCAGAATGAATTACAAATTCTTTAGGCCACAAATAATGTTGCCAAGTTTCCAGCACTCTAACTAATGCATATAATTCTTTATCATATGTAGGATAGTTAAGAGTTGGTCCACTTAGCTTTTCACTGAAATATGCAATGGGCTTACCTTCTTGCATGAGTACACCGCCTATGCCAATTCCACTAGCATCACATTCAATCTCAAAAGTCTTACCAAAATCAGGAAGGGCTAGTAAAGGTGCATTCGTGAGCTTCTCCTTAAGGGTTTTGAAGGCTTTCTCTTGAACATCTTCCCATTTGAAGGGGACATTCTTCTTCCTCCTCTGTGATATCTTCTTCAATCTCCCAATCTCCATTGTTATTGACGATCATGGTGCGTTTGTTTGGGCACTCACTAGCGATGTGACCTCTTCCTTGGCACTTAAAACACCTTATGTCACGGCTCCTTGAAGAATTAGGCTCAACTTGAGTTTTCTTTGGAACAGCTAGCTTTTCAATTTTCTTTGAATCAACTTCCTTGGAATTTGAAGTAGAAGGGTTGTCTTTCTTCGAATTGTGCTTCCAAGAGTTAAAAGAATTTGAATTGTAGCTTTTTCTTGCAGTATTCTTCCTCTTGAGTTGTTGCTCAACTTTGATGGCTTGATGTACCATCTCTTGAAGCTCTACATAATGATACATCTCCACGATATCAGCTATGTCACGATTGAGTCCATGTAAGAAGCGAGCCATTGTTGCTTCTCTATCCTCCACAATGTTGGCTCTTATCATGGCAACCTCCATCTCCTTATGATACTCATCTACACCCTTTGTTCCTTGTATGAGACGTTGCAACTTGTTATGAAGCTCTCTATGGTAATATGATGGGATGAACCTCTTTCTCATAATTGTCTTCATTTCTTCCCAAGTAGAAATGGGATACTCTCCATAACGAGCTCTTTCTTTTTGCATCTGGTCCCACCAAACAAGAGCATAATCAGTAAATTCAATAGCAGCAAGTTTCACCTTTTTACCTTCGGAGTAGTTATGGCATGAGAAAATTTGCTCAACACACATTTCCCATTCTAAGTACTCCTCGGGATCACTTTTGCCTTGAAAGGAAGGGACTTTTACTTTGATTCCACCAAGGTCTTCTTCTCTAACTCTAGGCCTCCTAGGTTCTTCTCGATTAAATCTCCTCCTTCTTGGTTGATATCCACCAGATTCATCATCCTCAACTGGACTCTCCGCAACTATATAAGGCTGCTCATTTCGTCTTCGGTTGTTTGGAGAGGCTGGTAGTGTAGCGGTTTGGTTCTCCATGTTATCTAAACGCTCAAGAACTCCTTCTAGCTTTCTGTCAAACATCCTTTCAAGATGACTCATCAATGCTTGCATTTGGATAGGAGCTAGTTGTGCTTGAGAAATTTCTTCATCTTGGTTCCCTGCCATGTTAGTGTAAAAAAAAAAATAATAATAATAATAACAGAATATAGGATCTCACAAAATGCTTAGTGTTTCACTCTTCTTCTCAACTCAGTATTTGCACTCCACTCTTAATAATCTCACTAACTCTTAAATCCCTCAATATCTTCCAAAGCTCTTATTCAATCTAAGTCCTTGTTGTGTGATTCAATAATTGCCAATTTCTCAACTTCAACCAAGCACATGAAAGTAGATTGTCAAAGTATGGGAATAGTTGAACTAGGTCACAGTTAAAGAAAGCTTTATGGATTCAATAGAAAGAAATTTTGTTACAAGTGCAAGATAAGATTTTTTTGTTAAATGAAAAGGGAATCAACTACTTTGAGGGCAAGAAGATGCACTATTTGAACAATTTTTTTTTTGAATTTTTTTTTCAATATGATGTGCAGAATAGATAGGAGCAACAAAACAATATATGACCTTCTCAAGGACAATGAAATCTTGCACAGTGAAAGGAAAAAATTGATATCTAGGCAAATTGGAAATTGAAGAAAGGGGAAGGAACAACAAAGGAACAATAATATATTTTTCTCAAAAAAAGGTGAAAATAAAGAAGGCCTACCTTGTCAACCAAAATGCTCTGATACCAAATGATAGGAAAATCCTTAGGGTTGCCTGATCTTCACGGCGTAGGCGATAAATGAATTCAAGACTTATCAAAAGAAAAATAAGAACAACACACTCCGGAATTGAAGAAGGAATTGGAGTGGTTCAATGACCTAACAAGTGCAAATAGTCAACCAACGTTATATAGAACGTGACCTACTATTTAGAACGCTTGTTCAACCACGAACACGAATTGAACCAATCCACACAACAACGCACTTGGGTTGAAGCACAAATTGGGGGCTTTTGTGAATTTGAATCACCAATCTTATAAAGAAGATTGACAAAGCAAGGTTTCACAAGAGCAAAGAAAGAAAGATAAATTCTCACACAATGAGAGAAAACACTTGAATGCAAGTTTTCATAAACTCAAATCTGATTATTACAATAAGCTTGGGGGGGTATTTATAGATAGGATGGAGAGACAAAGGTGCCCACCTATCTTGACTTGAAGATACATACATTTAATGCACATGAAAATAAATGCCCACCTATCTTGACTTTGAATACAATGCTTTTAATGCATTTTGAAAATAAATATCCACCTATCTTGACTTTGAAACATTGTGCATTTAATGCACATGATTCATAATTGACTAAAGACCATCTAGAAGTTAAAATTCGTACAAAAATAAAAGAAAATTACAAAACATGAATTTCAACTCAAATGGATATAATTGAGCCCAAATTCTATTGGTCCATGTTTATCTCTTGGACCAATCTCTTTAATTTGTAGTGTTCTGGCCCAAAATCCCTTTACCAACTCCATTTTCAGCCCAAATGATGTTGAGCACATTTTGATCATTATTTAACATACATTCAAATGGAATTTGCTTCATCCATTCTTGAACGAGCCCATTTAATGTCTCTTTTATTGTTTTAGCCCGAGCTCGTGTAATTGGCCCACTTGTAATATACAATGGATCTACTTCTTGATCATCCAATGTAATTGTTGGGTTCACATCAACACATTTTGAAACAACTTTATGAGATTTTTTCATTTACTGTGTTTGAATTATTCCAAAAAGAATATGATAACAAAGTAGATGCATATATCAGGGAAAGAAATGAGAGTCGACAAATGCCAACATACATTGTTTCACTGTTATATAAGGCGGGAGACTACAACGTTTATTTTGACTCTTCAGATAAGACAGTTACATGCAGTTGTTAGATGTTTGATAGCGTCGGTGTCTTATGTTGTAATGTCTTGAAGTTATATGATGTAAACTATGTCAAACTACTCTCGGAGCAATACATTTTACATCAATAAACCAAAAAAGTAAAAACTGGTGGGATACTCGATGTTAGGGGGAAAGAGATACAAGTATATTGTAGACTAGAGAGCACAAAACAATTTTAATATCTCAGTTGAGAAGGAATAAGATTATTTTCTAAAGCCTCCAACAGTGAAGAAGAATACACAATTATGTTAGATGTATTGTCCGAAGGTAGTAAAAGATTAAGTGATCATCGTTCGCTATAAAAAGATCAAGAGCCTCATGTGGATAGACGTGTTGATGCCTCTATTGTGCCTACAACTCATTGCACACCACAGCCAACCGGATTCAAGCAAAGAGTCAAAAAGAGTTCTAAGAAACACAATGAAAGTTGTTTGGAGGGTCAAGGAAAGGGGAAAAAAAAAGGTCTACAATTATTAAGGACTCACGAGTGGCGCCATCTACAGTAAGTAAAATTTCATTCCAAATGTTTTTAAGTAAAATGTGTGTCTATATGTCTAACAAGATTCTTCTTTTTTATTTTCAATGTTGCAGATGAATGAAGCATAATTTGGAATATCATGCTTGGCACCTCTAGCACCCTAAACACATGTTGTCGATTAGAGTTTCATCGAATTGTTAATCATTATAAAAATTGGTTTTTTTAAACTACATACTATGCCTCTATTGAATTTTGTTGTTTTTTTTTTGTGTAGGCGTCCATTAACCATTTATGTGTTTTTTTTTTGACATAAACTTTTCGTCTTTGGTTTTCTAGAGACAATTTGCACAAAGCAACATGATGTGCTTCTCAGTATTGTAATTTTAATTTTTTCTAAATTAAATTCTAGTGGAATTTTATTTTTGTTGTAATTTTATATTTTCCTAAATTAAATTCTATTTGGATTCTATTTTTATTGTAATTCTAAAATTTTTTGAATTACATTTTAGTTGGATTGTATTTTATTGTAATTTTAATTTTTTATAAATTAATTCTAGTTGGATTGTATTTTTATTGTAATTTTAAAATTTTTTGAATTATATTTTAGTTGGATTGTATTTTTATTCTAATTTTAATCTTTTCTAAATCCAATTTTAGTTGGATTATATTTTTATTGTAATTTTAATTTTTCATAAATTAAATTCTTGTTGGATTGTATTTTTATTGTAATTTTAAAATTTTCTGAATTATATTTTAGTTGAATGTTTTATTCTAATTTTAATTTTTTATAAATCGAATTTTAGTTGGATTGTATTTTTATTGTAATTTTAATTTTTCATAAATTAAATTATTTTTGATTGTATTTTTATTGTAATTTTAAAATTTTCTGAATTATATTTTAGTTGGATTGTCTTTTTTTGAAGTTGTAATTTTTTTATAATATTAAATTCTTGTTGGATTGTATTTTTTTTTGTAATTTTAAAATTTTCTAAATTAAATTCTAATTGGATTGTATTTTTAATTTATTATACATCAAGTTCTAGTTTTATTGTATTTTTATTTTTTTATAAATTAAATTCTAGTGGGATTATATTTTTCTTGTAATTTTAATTTTTATAAATCAAATTCTAGTTGTATTGTATTTTTTATAATTATAAATTTATTCAAATTAAATTCTGAATTTACCGTATTTTTATATTTTTTATAAATTAAATTCTAATTTACTGTATTTTACTACAATTTTATAATATTTTTATTTTTTATAAATTAAATTCTAATTTACTGTATTTTACTACAATTTTATATTTTTTTAGTCAACCCGACCGCCATGTGGTGAAAAATGATTGGTTGGTGCCTCAACCCAAAAAAACAAGTAAAATGGTGCGTTTTGGGCTAAAGAGATACAGATCGTCTGATATGATTATTAATGACTCATATCGAAGGGCTTAAGAATTAAGCTTGCAATTTTTAAAAAAAAATACCATAAAATTGAAACAAATCTCGATCTTTAGATTGAATCCAATCCGATGACGAGAATGGAGCCAGATGCTTTAGTGCTCAAATCCCTTCACTCAACAAGCACTCTCTTGGTCAGAAATTAGCACACATACTCACATCTCTCTTGGTTCAACACACTCCACCTCCCTCGTTGCTTAATCCTATATCTTCCCTTCCCCTTCGCCATGTTGCCCCACACATATCTCCCTTTATTCATCTCATTGTCGCACAACGGCACACCTACACATAAAGACTCGAGAAACAGAGTGAGTAGAGCGTAAATCAAGAGGAAGGAACCGAAGCCCTTGTTTTTGCTACATCATTTCCACTCTTAGACCTCACATCCTCACACAGCACCACCATACACCCTTCAACCCCCTGCTTGTTTGACCATGTCATTTGTTTGAGAGCCTCGAAGTCGAAGTAAGAGCAGGGGCGGAGCTACATGTAGTTGAGGAGGTGTAGTTATAAATTTGCGCGTAAAAATTTTTTTTTTCATTTTGCCTCCTCATTTTTTTGAACCCCCTTAATATTTTTTGAACCACCTTTCAGTGACTCAATCCCTCTCTGTTGATCATAGTCATGAGATCCCCACTCCCCAGAGTCACAAAAAATTTTTTTTTGATGATAATTAATTTCTCATTCCATTGTTAGGGATTTCTTTGTAAAAGTTTGAAATTTAGGATTTTTGTATATAGGTCTAATTCTATCAAATTGGTTGATTGATTATGTAATTAGAATCATGAGTAACATATTTATGAAGTCAACTTTATGAAATTTTTTTCTTGACATTAATTTCTCATTTCATTATTAGGAACCTCTTTGTAAAAGCTTGGAATTTAAGATTTTATATATAAGTCTAATTCTACCAAATTAGTTGATTGATTATACAATTAAGATCATGAGTAACATATTTGTGAAGTCAATTTCATGAAATTTTTTTTGATGATGGTTAATTTCTCAAGCCATTATTAGGGATCTATTTTATAAAAGCTTAAAATTTGAAATTTTTGTACATAGGTCTAATTATCAAATTGGTTGATTGATTATATAATTAGAATTTAAAAGAAGAAAAAACTTTTTGTAATGAAAATATTTTTTTAAAAAAATTATTATCAAATGAGTAATAAATTAAAATTAATTTAAAAGAATTATTATTAAAAAAAAGCGAATGAAAATTTTGTTCCATGGTGCTAGGCACGCCACTGAGTAAGAGAGATGTCCTAGCAGAAATAACCGAGCTCTTAAGACAAACAGAGAGAGCAGAAGAGAGGTGTGGCGAGAGACTAGCGCTGGTAGCGTGAAAGAGAAAGAGATTAGGAGAAGGAGAGCGATGGCGTGAAAAATGGAGAGATGAACCTAGAGATAGAGCGTGAAAAGCCGAAATAATAAAGACATAGAGGCCTCGATGGAGACAGTAGCAGCAAAGGAGAACAGAAGAGAGAGAGAGAGAGAGAGGAGAAGAAGAAGAAAAGAATAAGAAGTGGAGGTGGAGAAGAATAGAAGGAGGAAGAAGCAAGACAAGGAAGAAAGAGGAGCTCATAAAGTGGAAAATGGAGGTTCGTATTTTGGTGAAGATTACATTTTTTGGCACTATTGAAATTATGTTATTGGGCCCCACATTTTGGTAAAATGACACTTCGACCCAACACTTCTGTCTTGTTGTAACTTGGTCCCTGTGTTATAACTTTTCTAACTCCTCTGTAATGTCCTTTTTTTAAGTTTGGTCCTTATGGGTTTGGCATAGTTTGAATTATTTCTTTAACCCCATTTTTTTTCATTTATATCCTTGTTTATTTACATTTTGACTCAGTTCATTTTAATCCTCTTTTTTTTTGTAAGACTTTTGTTATTTAGTTATTTATTTTGAGTGGTTTCTTTCTTTTTTTTTTCTTTTAATTTTTTTGTCTCTTAATGTAATAATTAAATATTGTATTCTCTCATGTCAAGTTAAGATTAGTGTTGTGCAAAAAAATTGTAACTTGTGAGCTAGACCACGACCATCTGTAAATAGGTGGTCTTGAGTTGAGCAGTTTAGGTCCCATTTAAAAAGGATCTAAACGATCTAATCCGTTTAGGCTCATAGGCAAACTTGGGTTGAGTAAAGAGGCCCGTTTAGGCCTTAGCCTATGATAGTCCGATCTAGTTCGGTCCAGATTAAACTAAACCTTCACGATAGTAGTGAAGGTTTAGTTTGTGTCATTTAACTTTGCCCAAGGATCCTCCACTTATTGTGGAGTACGAAGAGTAACGGACTCTTTGGTGTGGCCTGCAATCCCATTCCTATATCACAACACAACCATTCGGTAGTGCTTGTGAGAAATAGATTTTGAACGCGTTAGTATTTGCAAGGACACATTTAATTTTGTACATGTTGTGTTGGATTGTGTATAATATACTATACATTTTTGGTTTAAATGACATATTACTTTATTTTTGAAATTAGGAAATTGATTTCTTTTATTTTTATAATTAGTCAAAAATCAAAAGAAAAATTCTTTTAATCTCATTTCTAAAATCATTTCAAAAACCAGAAACATTTCTTTTAATTCCATTTTCAAAATTACAAAAACAAAAAAAAAACATTTCTTTGAATTCCATTTACAAATGATTTCAAAAATTCAAAAATGTTTCCTTCTAATTTTAATTTCAAATTATTTTCAAAAATTCAAATACTATTTCATGCAATTTAAATTTCAAATTATTTCAAAATTCTCAAAAATATTCTCCTTTGAATTTTGTTTCAAAGTTATTCCAAAAAAAAAACCTTCTACGTAATTTCATTTCCGAACATTGTTCAAAAATTCCAAAAATATGTGCTTTTAGTCTCATTTCTAAAATCATTTCAAAAAATCAAAAAATATTTATTTTAATTACATTTTAAAAAAATTAAAAAATAATTTCCTTAATTCTATGTTTCATTTTCAAATTATTTCAAAAATTCCAAAAATATTCTCTTTGCAATTTTATTTTTAAGATAATCCAAAAATTTCTACACTTTTTTAATTTCAATTTTGTTTTCAAAAAAATTTAAAAATATTTTAAAAATATTTTTCCTTGTAATTTCATTTTCAAAAATTGTAAAAGAATCCACAATATATATTTTTAATATTCCTTCCCAAATCATGTCAAAAGATTCTAAAAATATTCTTCTTCTAGGACTCACTTAAAGTAAAATTAATTTTAAAAAATCCAAAAAAAAGTCAAAAAGAGAGAAATTTGGAGAGAAAAAGGAGCGAGGACATAATCAAATTTCAAAAGTAAAATTAATCCCACCAACTCAAGGCAATTTCTTTAGACAATTTGTTTATGCTGCTCTTTTTTTTTCTTGCAAAAAATAAAAGTTCGAAAAATAGTCCACTCACATTGTTTTGCATTCAAACTATGTGGACTTCGATCTCACTCACATTGATACGTAGGCCCTAAGCACAAACTCAAGGTTGTGTTTGTCTATGTATTTTGTTTCTTGTATTTTATTTTTTATATTTGGTTGTTTAAGGGGCATTTCTTGTCATATATATTAATTGCACAATTCTCAAATGGGATGTTGTGGAATGCCTAACACTTCTCTGTCATGCCCCAAATTTCGAGAATATGACTGGCACAGAGGTAGACTCCGTCTACCGCTGTAAGCCTAACCTTAAACCATAATACATGAAATAAATATAATACATATGAGATCATTTTTACAACCAACACAAGATTTCTTAAGTGTTCTATCTAGCTACAAAGCGACTCAAACACCCAACTATAAGACGTACTAGCATTCCAAGATAGAGGAACACAGACTTGGAGATTCCACTACTCCTTATGTTGAGACTTGCCTCCTAACACAAAACTTGCAAGGGATACATAAAGAAAGGGATGAGTATGAAAATACTCAATAAGGAAAAAGAAAAAAAAATTTAAATGTGACCTGTGAACCGCTCACAGGGATAAGACACAAAGAGGGACCTCATCCACCAACATAAGACCAATGACTTACCTTACATAACCTGCAAGGGATAAGAAGTCCTACCATACACACACAAGCGTCACTTAAAACATGCCTCATAAGTGAATTATCAAACTCATCTCAATCTGTTTCCGAAATAGAGTACTATTAGGCACATACGTACATATATAATTAAAGCTAGGGTCCCCACAAGAAGAGTGTTCATAGATAAACACACAATTGTGATTCTAATACTATCTATCGTTCCAGGACATTTAATTTAATAATAATGTTGATATTTAATTTAATAATATTGTCTACCGTTTCAGGACAAGTAATTGTATAATGATGTCGACATTTAATTTAATAATGTTGTCTACCGTTCTAGGATAATTAATTTAATAATGATTTCAACATTTAATTTAATAAGGTTATCTACTATTTCAAGACAATTAATTTAATAATGATGTTGACATTCAATTTAATAATGTTGTCCACTGTTCCAGGACAATTAATTTAATAATGATGTCAACATCTAATTTAATAATGTTGTCTACCGTTCTAGGATAATTAATTTAATAATGATGTCGACATTCAATTTAATAATGTAGTCCACCATTCCAAGATAATTTACCGTTCCAGGACAATTAATTTAATAATGATGTTGACATTTAATTTAATAATACTGTCCACTGTTCCTGGACAATTAATTTAATAAAGTTGTCCATCGTTCTAGGACATTTAATTTTCAAGCATAAAAATTGATGAGTAAAACCATGATGATGCTTTTTGCATTAAACATATTCACATCTCAATGTAATACATAAGGGTAGGCAAAACACATCATATGATAGACTATGTATAAACACATATTTATCCATAACAAGATATTCACATATATAATTAAGCCAAGATTTCATACATTTTAGCCCCCTTCGAATGGAATCATCACTTAGCAAAGCAAGGACAAATATGAATAGCTCTCTAGCATTTGTATATCTATATATAACCACAAATAAGGGAGGATAGAAGCTCCTACACTTGCACATACCCTACAACATAGTCCTGACAACTCCTTTGGCTCATATATATATATATATATATAATTGGCCTAAACACTAGGATGGGCAATAATTTCCACATACACAAAATGATTACAAGAGACAAGAATCAAGTAGCTTGCCATTCTTGTTCATACAAGAGTGATTATTTCACTTTCATAATTTGCCGAGGTTGTAAAATTTGTAAAGTATCAAATGCTTTAGAATTGTATTTTAAATTGAAGAGAAAGGTCTTTCCATTTAAAATATCACTTGACAAGCTTACTATATAGCTAAAAGGCATGAAAATATCCCCTTATGTATTATCTACCTTTTTCTATTCAGTTTAGAGGTAAATCTCCTTTAAAACAATTAAATTTCTTGACATGATCTGATTAAGTGTGTGTTTGGGAGCAAGCCTGCATTGCCACCACCCACTTTCCAGCTAGTCAACCATGTTTGAAAGATTTATGGGATGTTTGGCAGCAATTGCAAACCGAGGTAGCATCAATGTGGTTGGCAATAATGGGTCCCTAACGTGGTTGGCACCAAAGCTCCATATTGTTGCTTATTTGATGCGTTTAACATGGTTGGCCACATAATTTTCTTGAAGACCCACTGCCCATCCCATTTTCTAATGCTTCTCTCTCATGAATCTTTGTTTCCCCTCGGTTACTCTGTTTCGTGCTCCTAAAACAGAGGAAACTTTTCAAAGCAATGAAACTTTTCAAAACTTTTCATGTGATTCATTTTCTTTCATGATTCTGGTCTAAAATGATAAAATGAATCTTCAAATAAGTTAAAAGGAAAATTATGGGTTGATTTGAAAGCCAAACCCAAGAGAAAAGTAGAGAAAACTAAAAAAACGTTGCAGTATGGACTAAAGTACAATTATTGAAAAGTTTACTGGGTTTGATTTAATTTAGAAACAACATATATTCTTAATCTAGGGACCTAGATGAAGTGAATATGAACTCAAATCAAGTAAAGAACAAAAGGAAAAATGTTGATAGGGACTAAAATGCATAAAATAAAAGTTTATAGGGGTTGATTTAAATGACAAACAAAATATATTCTTAAACTAAGTGAAAGATAAAATAAAAATTTTGTCTAGGACCTAAATGAATAAATTAAAAAGTTTATAGGGGTTGATTTAAATTTAAAACAAAATATATTCTGGAACTAGGGACCTAAATGAAGTTAAATATAATCTTAAATTAACCGAAAGACAAAAGAAAATTTTTGATCTGGGATCTAACTGAATAAACTAAAAATTTTACAGGGGTCAATTTAAATTCAAAATAAAATATATTCTGGATCTAACGATCTAGATGAAGTTAAATATGATCTTAAATTAAGCGAAATAAATCTCTTAATTTATTATTATGCGATTAAGTTTTTTTTTTGGTTTGATTTTCCTAATTTTTTAAATAGTATTGAAAATCATAGTTTATCTTAGTTAATTTAATTTGCCAAATTAATGAGAAGCTTGTTTTCATTAAATTATTATAAACTTGTTTGCATTAATTTTAATTGAGATCAAATTAATTTAATAGAGAATAAAAATTTTTAAAATTTAATTAGATCTTTAAATTATTGTGAATAATTAGTGATTAATTAAATTTTTAATTGGTAATTACAAAATAAAAAATTAATTTATTAATTAAAAATGATTCATTAGTGCTTAATTTGTAATATTAGATGAATTAACAAAAAAAATTAAGTTTCTGGTAATTACACATCTCAAACCACGTTTGCATACCAACATCCAACATCATGTTCTTACACCAAACCACGTTTGCATACTAACATCCAACATCATGTTCCTACACTAAACCACGTTTATCTGTTCTAAACCACATTTATCCAAATGTCTCCCAAACATAAATCACGTTCATCCAAACCTAGTTTTTTCCAATTACGTTCAATCAAACTTAGTTTGTCTCGCTCATGTTTAATCCATCGGGCTCCCAAACACACCCAAAGACCAATTCCGGACCTTGAAAATTGCAAAATTACTGGGTAACCATCACAACTCCAAAATTCATGAAATTTGATAGACAATATCCCTATTGTGCTCAGAATCTTAGATAAAAATTTCAAAAGAAAATACTTCGATTTGCCCCCTCAAAACCACTAAAACATAGTTGCTGCCCAGACTATATCTGTAGCTTATGCAGTCATGGTTTTGCAAGTGTTTGACCCACCAAAACAATTCCAAATCCATTTGAACTTGGTAAACATATAATTTAGTGTTACGAGATCCTCTCATAAAAATTTTAAAGCAAAATATGACTATTTGGACAGTCTAGCACAACTTTAATTGAGACTGATTAGAATATTCTAATTTATGCAGTATTTTGGGTTTTTATAATGTTTGACATAACAAAGACATCCCAAACACTATGAAACCATCCAGTTCATAACCACACATGCCAAGGAGTACCTTATAAAAATTTCAAGCCAAAAAGACTACGTTTAGATATATTTCTACCTTAGAAAGTATGTCAACAGAAAGGAGTTCTGATTTTGGACAATACAACTACTTAGGTGAAAATGGGAGGCCTAATGAAATTGGATTTCCATAAATTTTTGTAAGCATGTTCCTTGGTATCAATACAAGTAGCAAACCAGATTTCAAATTAAATGGGGCTTATATAGTGCCACAAACGACCAAAATTTCAACAGTAACCATGATGTCAATAATATTGAGTAAATTAAATTCTAAAATTTATAACCTTGCACATTCTCTAAAATTTGGCTACCAAAATCAAAATAGTAAAACTTTTGGTTTCAACATTGTTCTCCCACCATATATCAGCTTCATACTTCCACTATCAAAGATACACATACCAAATGTTCTTACTTAATTATACAAATAAATTTCCTCAATCGTACTCTCACACATTCCTAAAGTTTTAATGGTTCACAATATAATTTTCATGCTCCCTCATATACATTCACAATCTGAACTTGTTCAACACACATAAAGGTAATTAAAACTCTTCCTATCTAATTCTCAGCTCTAGAACAGTACAATAAATACCCCATATTAGAAAAATTTCTGTAGCAAGAGGTTATGTGATCAAAGCCCTTACCTATCGGGTATTTTAGGTTGAAACAACAAGGAAGAAGAGTCACATCTCTAAGTTGCTGCTGCTACCCACCTTCGCCGGCGTGCACTCTCCCTTTGATAGTCCAACCATAGCCAAGAGCCCCCCACGTCGACAGACAAGGAAGAGGAATGGTGGAGTCTAGAAACTTCCTTCATCTCACCGTTTCCTCACTTTCTTACAACTCTGTTTCAGCCCAAGTAATAGGGAAAGGTCAAAGGGAGGAAGATAAGGGAAGGAAGGGTCCCTTCTAGCGTTGTGGTGGCTGGCGATGGCCACCACAGCAGTGTCTTCCTCACCGTCTGCCTTCATCCCTCTTCTCTTGGCTTCTCCTTTTTCTTTTTATTTCTCTTTCTCGGTCAAGGGTTTCCTTTTGGCGTAAGATGAATATGGCTTCTTCAAAGAAGCCCCAAAAGGATGATGGAGAGTGGGGACATGTGTATGGCTCTTATCTAGCCCCATGTCCACCCCTTTGCTTTAATCACAAGGAGCCATCCATTCATAAATACTCATTCACTAATGTCCTCAGCATTTTCAATAAAATTTCTCAAATCAGTTAAGGTCCAAAATTATTTTTATTTCTCCCTTACTATACTTTTCCAAATAAATTGAAGAGTTCTACTTTGTCCAACAGTTTCAAACAAGTTCAAAAAATTTTCATCATTATTTTCAACTAAGTCCTTCATTGAGGATTTTCTCTCTAATTTTCTCACAATGAAAATAGAGATGTTTCAAGATTTTTTTTTGGTTTCACAAAATTTCAAATTTACCCCAAAAATTTCACATATAAGCATATAATAATATTAATACATTCCCCACTCTTACTAGTTCCAAAACCTAGTCTAGGTGTTAACTAGTTTTTCAAAAGGGGTTTTTTAAAATTTTTCCTCTTTAGAAATACATTTTAGTGGCAACTCCATGTAACTTTGGTTTTCATTTTTGAAAACTAGATTTTTTATTTTTTAAAGCGTCGAGCACGTCACATCTCGAATGTGACAATGGGTTCATTTCACCTCTTCTCATTTGGTTGTATTCTTCCTCTCCACTCAACAATTTTAGCATCTTGTTTATCCATCCTATCTCAAATATCACTAAAAATAACTTGCATCGTCTCAAATTATTGTTGCATAGCTTTTAAAGTTAGATTGAGGTCTAGTTGTGGTTCTTGTTGATCATTACTACTTGCCTCTAGTTGAAGTGGGTACACTTTTACTTGTCTTACTCATGCTTGCAAGAAAAAAGAAAACAACATCAATTAAGCATAAATTACCCTTGAAGAGGGAGCTATAACTCTATTGAGTGGATACCCATTATGTTAAGTTCCAAGTGCTTATATAATTACATTGTGATTCCTCTTTTATATTTAATTAGCTTTATATTTTCATGCTATGATTGTGGAATGTTGGTAGTGGAGAAGATCCACCTGCTTATTCAGTGTTTCACTCGCTCCTTTTGTTTTAACATTTTCATATGATTTCATAGAGGAAGGTTCTCCATAGCACATGTGATAGATTATGGTCATTAAAAGATCCCTTATTGTTTTAGGGGATTCTCTTAAGAATATGGTTCTTAGGTAGTATGTCAAATCTAGAAGTTGCTCTGTAATCTAGTAGAAGGATCTTAGGTTATGCATGATGTATGTGCTTGTTGTATTGTAAAGAGATGAGCCCTCTAAATTAAATTCTTGTTGATGTATGAATATGATATATATGCATAGATTTGGTTACTAATTAACAAAATGACTCATCTATTTGTTACGCCTAAACCTGGGAATGATACCGGCACGATAGATAAGTCCTGCCCCATCACCGTAAGCCTCTCTTACCCCAAGCATTCAATGCGAGAAGCAATAAGTGTTGCGGCCAAAGACTTTAGGTCAACTGAAGCATCATTGGTGATGCATACTTGATGGCCAAGATAAGAAAGAAAGTTAGTATTGTGCTTCATTCGATGAGAAAAGATTTGAATATGGATTTCAATGCCATTTCCATCCCCTCAACTCAGTGCACATCACAGGCAACGAGATTCAAGCAGAAAGAAGGTGCAAGAAATAAGAGATGCTTTAAAAGTTGTGTTGACGTTTAGTGAAAGAAAAATAAAAGAGTACCAACAATAAAATCAACTAGAGTCTGTAAATTGTGTTTTTTGTTTTTGGTAACTCCAAACCTTTTTATTTATCTGATTTCACCTTTGTTAAGCATATTTCATATAGGTACATGAAGCACAATCTGGAGTATCATGCTCGGCACTTCCCGTACCCCAAGCACATGTTTCTAAAATGAGTTTTATAGAGATGCTAATGGTTAGGATTTCAAATTGTGTTTATTGAAATGCTAATGGTTACTATAATCCTAATACTTGTATTAATCTGTGCTATTTCTTAATGTAGACTCCCATTGATCATTCAATGTCATCACTTGAAGCATTGTAATTTAGTCCAGATTTTTCTATATGCCGATTGTTGAGGTTAGTTCTGGAAAGACCTTCAGTGTTTGAAAATTATTCAATGATGAATTATGTTTAAGAAGATACTAATTAAATAAAATGTATGGAGGTTATTTTGGTTATTTTGCAAAATTGATTAAAATTGAATTATGTTGGCAAATTCTGGTTATTTTGGAGATTTTAAAGGAAACTTCCTTTTGGTGAACAACCTTCTAGAACACTTTTTGTAAGAAATATCAATATTAATAGCAATGTTTAATGTTTGTCTTTACCTAGTTTTTTCTTGCTTGTGTATTATGAAGATGATCCAATAATCTTTAAGTAATTGTTTTCACTTTCAGAAATGGCTTTTGAAATTTCCACTGGGGTTTTCCATTGAAATTTTTCCTAAATGGAACCAAATTAGGAGGACATCAGTTCTGCTGCTGCTTGAATTTTATGTTCTGTTGTTGCTTAGGGTCTCGTTTTATGGAATTTTATGAACTAGTGCATTTTACCATGTTAGCCTGTTTGACATGAGTGAAGCTATTGCATTAGTTGTTGATCATTAAATAAGACATTGTATTTAAAAACTAGTACTAGAGTCCCATTTACACAGTAGTTAGATCTGCTTCATTCCTTACTTCGGCTCTAAGGTTCCTTGCTAATTATGCTTAACATGAAGGTTTTGTTATTTTCTATTTGATCCGATGGTAGGAGTTGACAGGGAAGAAGAGTTGCTATAGGAGTATAAAGTGGGATTTAAGAAGCAACCATCTTTGTGTTTGCCAACATTGGTGATATTGATTTTGGTGTTGTTGACAGTGTTTGGGAGATCATTTGCAACTATATGCACCTGTGTCTTGTGGTATATGGTTATTGCATTTAAGGTTGGCACTTAAGAAGGTTGAGTGAGAAAAAGATGGCTACTCATTCTGGGGATTCTTGACCATCTAAAAAGCTGGTAAGCTGAAGATGATGATGTGATGTAATTCATTCCTTTGTATTTCCCCTCTTAAGGTTAAGATTTTGCTTCTGGGAATATAGTATGTAATACCTCAGGCATTACGGTGTAGTTAAAAGTACATAAATCCATGAATATGAAATTTTTTCGTGAATTAAAGAGTTATGACTAGAGAATTAAAGGATCCTAAATTTTAATGAGTAATAAGACATGTCTTGGACTAAGTTAGTTTGCATTGAAAAAGAAAACCTAAGTAGTGAGTATAGGGAGAATGTTTAAGGACTAAAGTGAACAGAAAGGAAAATACGAAGTACTCTTGAGATAGGACTAAATAGGAACTTGTGAAGGAGAATGGATCTTATGAGGATGAAATTATGAATCCGATACCTTAAAGATGATAGATTTGAGGCTAGAGTGAACTCTGAGACGCCGAGAGGGGTTAAAGTGAGCAGATGCAATGTCACAACCCAAAAACCAAGCATGTGATTGAGGTGGATGGTACCTAGCCCGCACTGTCACAAGCCTAATTTTTCTTATAATCCTTATACTTTCATTAACTTAACTATCCTTTAACTTTAAAGTGGATAAAATAGTAGCTAAATTTAGCCAAGATTTCTTTTCGTTCATAGTCTATCATTCAATTAAACAATATCTTTACACATAGCTCATTCATAATCATTTTACATTTCAAAACTTAGCGCTATTTCTGACTATCTCTTACAAGAGTACACACAGTAGCATAGCCTACCCAATTACAGAGTATTACTAGAATACCTAAATTGACATGACTCTAATGTACCTTACCTTACCTCCATCAATAGGGAGGTGTTCTTGACACGAACATCACCCAGCTAAAAGAACTCCATTACCTGCAATTGTGAGGGGGTGAGTTTAACCACTTGACTCACTGAAGTTACTCTACCATAGTGCGAAGATATATAAACGTATAGCTAAGCATGCGATGGATAAGGTATAGACAATAATTACAGGGATACTAATGTATAAATAAATGTGGAAGGTTCGTCAATTACATATGCCCTGATAGACATAGGGCAATCTTAGTATATGTTAACGTGGTATTAGATAAAGTTTAATATGCCTTCATATATATAAAACTTTTTTTATTTCTTCACTGACTCATAATTACCAAAATATTAAGAGACTACGCTGAGAACATAATGTGGCCTACGGGCAACTAGCTGCCAAAGTTTGTTCATATTATTTCACCATAATAAGAGTCGAGCTTACAATTTATTAGCATGGAGATTATATTCGTAAACATATCAAATACCATGATTTAATTGCAAGTCACTACATTTTAATCTTAATCGTGACATATTCATATATCAATCAAACATGCTCAGTTGATTGGGTCGCTATGGGCCATCACCATAATTGGCTTCAGAAACCCACCATGCCCTCTTGAAAACTCATGGGTCACTAGGGAAATCATCCCACCAAGCCTTTTCGTTATCGGTGTCATTATGAACCAGTGGCTTACTAAGCCCTTTCGCTACTAGGGTTGCTGCAGACCCTTATCAACCTAGCCCCTTATCTCACCATGGCCATGGGGTTGGGGGAAATGAATCGACAGCATCATAAAAGCTTAGGTAGCACTTTCGTGCGCAACATTAATCAGACATAAGAATACATGATATGCATCATCAACATATAAATAAATATATATTTATATAAATGTCTATATTTACTTAGCTTTCCATAACCATGAGAATTTCATAACATGACAAGTTAACAATTATTCATACCCATGCATCATGGTCATGTGCTTATAAAAACTTTTACACCCTTATATCATATGCATAAATTTCAAGATGACTCGTGATGAATTCTCATGCATTAGAATTGCTCACATAGATAATTCATGTACTTGCATGTTTATTTTTCATATAATGATTCATAACTTGTTCCCACATGTACATAAGGTCGAACATACAAATTTCTATAGAAATATAATGCATTGACGGCAATTCCCAATTAATTTATATTTGAACTATATTTAACTTGCATGTATGACCATTCTATTGGTTCACTTTTTATGTTGATCTACATAGAGGAATCATAATTCATCATTATCATCCTTATTGGATTCTAGCCTCATAATCCCAATTTAATTTAGACAACAACATAATTACTTGTACATATATACATATAAGCACTAAGGTAGGATGAGAGCTCCCTTACCTTTATTCAAGTTTTCCTACCAAGATTCTTCTCTTTGACAATGGTTGGCAAGCTTTAAGATATCCTAAGATGTCCTAGATCATCTCCCAACATCTAGGGATAAGAAAATATGAGAAAAGTAAAAAAAAACTTCTCACTTTACCACATAACAAGAGGGTGGCGTCGAGGGTGCCAGCTGTCCTACTCTTCGGTGGCTTGGCGCCCTAGTTGCCAAGTCACAAACTTGCAAGCATGATAGCAACTTCATACGATTTAGTTTGGAAATCAGTAAATTACTCACCATTTTTCATAATTTCTTCAATGGGGTTCCTATCATAATGTTCTTGGATCATTATAACACTAAAACCCCAAATAAATTTTATGGTTCTAGGCTTGAATCATAAAATTTCCAAGAAAACACTAATTTTCATCAATCATCTTTCATATTCTTTAATTCCATTTTTTAATCTAGTTAAACCCTTAAATCATGTTGTTAGCTTTATTCTCAAACATCAAGGACCAATTAAAATTATTACCCAAACTAGCATTATCCATTTCCGCCTTGAGGTCATCATTCTCATAGAAACATTTCCTAGGGTTAGATCTCTTTGAAGGAGAGGAAGAAGATGGAAGGAGAAGAAGAGAGGATTTTCACTTTCCAATCTTCTCTTGTAGCTAGCCTCTTCTTTCCTCAAGCATGACCGACTAAGGACTTATAGAGGGCTCATTGGTGTTGGAGACAGGGAGAGAGTCGAGAGAGTGACAGTGATAATGAGGAAAAGAAAGGAAAGTTCTTAGGTGTAATTAAGTGGTGTATGTGGGGCCCACTTAAGTTTCTTTCAATTTAGTCCCTCAAGGTCATTAAGTCTCTAATTAAAGCTTGCAAGAAATTTGAGAAGACTCTTCTCTCTCAATTAGGGCGTCCACACACTTTCTTAAAATACACATCATTACATTTGACATTTCACTACAATACCAAGAATTTCGTATTCATTCACTTTAGTCCCTCTCCGTGCCTTAACACCCACTCTAGCCTTAAACCCAACAACTTTACAATACCAGCCTCATAATTATCCTTATGAGACTCAATATTTCTCATAGGTTCCTATCCCGTCTTTTATTAAGAGTACACCGTATTTTCTTTTCTTTTCACTTTAGTCCTTAGACATGCTTCTTACTCTTATTACTTGTGTTTCTTTTCTGTTACAAACTTACTTAACCCATGACATGAATCAGTTCTCATTAGATCTTAGAGCTCTTTGTTTCCGTAATTGGAACTCTTTAATTCACAGTAACACCTAGGGTGTTACATGCAGGATTTTGGTATTTCAATAAAAATAGGATGTGGAGATGTGTGTTTTTATGGAAATGTAATTGGGGCCCTTACTATGATTTCCCAATTCTTTTATAAGTTCTTAATTGAAGTGATTACCAAAGGCATCAAAATGAAAGAAAAGTGAATGAGCCCTACATACACTAACTTAAATATACACACACTATACATTTTCATCCATTCTCTCCATCTCACGCATCCTTCTCCTCTGTCCAACTTTAAATCTCTTCTTTAATACCATCCATGCAAGCTTGAGGAAGGAAGAAAGTCATGGAAGCTTAGAAGAAAATTAATCAGTAAGTGTTCTTATTCTTCTTCTTTTTTTTTCCTTTTCATCCAAAAAGAAAACCTTAGGTTTTGGGAGATTTCTTAATGAATCCCTAGGGTTGGTATTGAATGGTTTTAACCTAGATAATGTAGCAATGTTGTTCTGAATTAATGATAAAGGACTCTATTGTTTAATATGGTGGAATCATTAGGAGAACTTTTAGGTTGTTGAAAGAAAAACATTGGAGAAAATCTTGGCTTTTGTTTTATCTCACATCTTCAAGAGGCGACTGGTCGATAGTCGAGTGTTGAACAATAAACTAGTTGCTTTAGTACCTGTTGTTCAAATATGACCGACAAGCACCGATGGATACTCTTAGCTAACCGAGTGTTCTTGGGTTGGATAGGCAAGAGGTGGAGATGCATTGGTCAACTGGTTGAGTACCACTAATCAACTTGTTGCTCTCGATGGAAATGTATTGGGTGTTATGCACCAATTGACTAGCTTCTCACTATCATCTTTGGCTATATTAAGCTAGTCGATCGCCAGGAGGAGGTCAGTCGATCGATTTCTCCCCAGCCAACATATGGAATTTTAATTGTATCTTTTTACCTTATGTGTGTCATTCCAAATGTTTGGGATGCCTCTATAAAGGATCTAAATGAGGATCATACTTTCAAACATCGAGCTTGAAGAGGATCAGTAAGCTTGGAGTTAAGGTGAGGTATCTAGCCTTACCTTCTTTGTTTCTATTTCCTAGGATTGTCTCTTCCTAGTGTTTAGTTATGTGTAAATATATGATGGTATGATAATATGTTGGGCGTACCTTGAACTATACTTTGTTTGCATGATAGTTAAATAAGCATAGTCGTATGTGAATGCTGATGGTTGTGATCATTGTGTTGTATGCCTAGTAGTAACCATGAAGTGAATCTTGGTGAGATTTGTAGTTAATGCGAATTGAACCTGCATGTATGTGTATATATATATATATATATATATGTAAACACACATATAATGACATAAAGGATTTCACAAGAATATGAAATAAGTATTTCTATGATTGATCTTATGAATGTGTGATGAACACATAAAAAAGGAACTTAGCTTGAGTATATGAAGTGACATGCATCTTTTTTTTTTGTATATTTTGTGCCTTATGTATAGGGCCTTTAGGAAAATAGTATCAAGTACCCACGTTTCTGCCTCATGATCATCCTCATTATTAAAGGAAAAATGCATACACTAGATACATATGTAATGCACAAGAAAAGGAAAAGAGCGTACTAGATCTTTGGGGGTTATGTTTATGATTATTGGTGGGAAACCATGACTTAAGTTTTGAAAAAATCCCAAATCTTAATACACGTAGAGAATAAAATTGCAAAGGGGCTTCAGTCAAAATTTGTGGCAATCATGACAGGAATGTTGGGATGGATATATGTCATGAGGACATGTGTTCATAGACACATTGTCAAGGTAGGCACGAGATGCAAAGAAAGAGGTCTAGTATAACAGGAAATTGTTGTACTCGAACTTTTATGCATGAATGATTGCTTGTGAATGAGATTGTTTGGTATTGAGTCATGGTGGTGCACCTCAATTGTATGTGATTGATTGGCGTAATCTAGTAGGCTTACGGCACGTGGTCCGTGATGACCTATGGAGATTGGTTGAGCTTTGCTTCTGCCCATGAGACCCAATGGTATATGGTCCATGAGATCTATGGGTCTCAATGATGTTTTAGCTTTATAAACCTAGTAGGCTCGGTGGCACGTGGTCCATGATGACCTATGAGAATTAGTTGAGCTCCGCTTCTGCCCATGAGGCTTAATGGCACGTGGTCTATGAGGTCTATAGAATCCGATGGCATGCTTGGATGCTTAGTTGTATGGGAATGTGATGTATTTGAACCAATGTGTATTCCTTATGAGATAATGTTATGTATAGTAATGTGTGTCATGTGCATGCTAGTTGTCAATGATATATATATATAATTATATATACATATTTAGGTGCATGCTTGTACGACCTTGGACGGGTTAAGGTAAGGTCTTTTAGATGCTTATAGCATCATGTACTAAACTAATAGGTAATATTGGTAGTATAGGAGTCTGGAATTAGATAACTGTGAATATTCACATGTTCATGCATCCATTATACATATTCTTCCTTTAGCATGTGTAGTCGAGTGTATCTGTTATGGTAGGGCTAGTTTTCGTGAGTCAAGTGGACTAGACTCACTCCCTCATAGTTTTAGGTACAAAAGACTCCATAGACCGACGACGTACGTGCAAAGGACATCTCCCTATTGATCTGGGCAAGGTCTACTTTAGAGTTATGTCAATTTAGGTAATCTTGGTAAAGCTTTGTAATTGGGTAGACCATGCTATGATCTGTATTTATGTAAAGAATATGGTAGGAAATAGCACAAAAGTTTATAGCTTACAAATGAGATCGTGTAAAGCTAAGTGTAAATATACTCATTTAATTAAATGTCTATGAATGCCAGTTTCGTACACAAAGGAATTTTCACTATTTCCAGTTGCAACTTAATTTGTTTTCAAATAAAAAGGAAGTGAAGTTAATGAAAAGTATAAAAATTCTAAGTAAAATTTAGGCTTGCATACTGTTAGGATAGAGTTAGGTTCATATGGTAATCCTTGTTAAGCACTTTTTTTTTGGAAATTAATTTATCTTAAACCTATATTACCTTCAAATAAGAACTGCACTTTTCTGATGCTACCTCTCTTTCTTTTTCTTTTTATATTTTTGGATTTTTTTCTCAACATAAATATTAACATCCAAGTCCAATGGAAGGGAAGAGATAAAGAAAGAAAAGGATAGGAGAAGTTGATGATGTTGATGATGGAGAAAAGGATGGGAAGCCAACGACGCTACAGGTGATTTTCGTGTTCTTTCTGTCGAAGAAAAGGATGGGGAAGCTGGGTCAGATCATGTCTAAATTTTGAGTCAAGGGGATGGGCTAAGGGGAACACATGTGTCATCCTCTGATCGGCAAGCATGTGCGAACAGGAAAAAAAGAGTTAGTGAAACCATGCATTTCACTAACTCTGATTGTGGTGGTTAGATCGCTATGATCCAACAGCTTGCATCTTTTGCTTATCCCTCAATCATGGTCGTTCAATCTTCGAATGGCCACGATCTGGACAAGCAGCATGCTTGTCCTCTTGGGACAAGTAATTGATCCTGACGCATTTAAGTGTGGGTGTGTTAGGTGCTTAAATTACCATTTGGCTTTCAACCTTAGTTTTAAATGTCCACGAGTCCAAGGGCAAAATTGGAAGCTTAACCCAAAACAATCGTTTTACTACTCCAACGCCTACCACACTTCTCGAACTAGCACTACACCATATTTTCTCAAAATAAGATGTTTTTAAACTACTTTTCAGTTTAATCCCTCTCAAGTAAAGTTATCAAGATCAAAATCTTGATCGTAGGATTGCATAAGATCTAAATCTTGAGTTATGGTTATTTTTAGCAAAATAAAACATCCTAAACTCGAACCGGTACCCAAGAAGAAGAAAGATATGGTGCTTGTCACTGTGCCACCATGCTAATTCAACAATATATGTCAAAATGTTTTATATATAGAACCAATATGTTTATTTATATTATTATTTATTGTAAAACAATTTTAAATAATACAATATTTGAAAAGGATTAGCAATAAATGGTACAATATCATATATAATCAAAAACAACTATCAATTGTTTAAAAATAATATTTTTATAATTTTATCATTGAAATTTTTTAATTTAATTATTAAATAACATTACATTATAAACTAAATGCTAAAAAATGATATAAAGGAGGAAGCATATAAACAAATTAGTTGATTTTTTACATAAGTGTCATTTTGGTTGCCTTTAGATGTAATTTATGGGTGCACTCTCGTTATTTTTGTAATATATGCAATATATGACATGTTTTTTATGGATGAACTCCTGTTATTTTTACAATATATGCAAAATATGATATGTTTTTATGGATAGTTTTGCAATGTTAACATTTATATATATTTTTATGTTTATTTATAAAATTTTACAGGATCTTACGATTCTTGATTTAATCTTTTCTATGGCCTTTCCAATCTTATGCAATATCTCTATCTTGATAACCTTGCTCTCAAGTAGCATTGTCAAAATGAGCCCAGCCTGGGCCCTTTTTGGACGGGTCTAGAATCTACTGTCCATTCCCATCTGTGCTAGCCCATGGGCCAAACTTTTTTTTTTAAAAAAAAATTCTTTTGTACATAAATAATATAATATTAAAATTATTTTAGTAAAAAAATTCAATAATTTTATATTGAAATATAATTTATACATGTAAAAAATTACTTCTTTAATATTTTTAATAACTTTAATTTTTCATATTTTCATTTTAAATTAACAATATTATATTTTAATTTAGAAATTCTATATTTTTTTAAAAAAAATTATAAAATTTTTTCATATCCAAATTTATTATAATAATTGAATATAGTGTTATAAAATATAAAAATGTGATAAAGTGGAGTTATTTATATACTAAATAATATAATATAATTATATGAAAAAAATAATTTTTCCTAAAAAAAAGTGGGCCAGCCCCCGTCCCCCGCGATGGGCCTAAATTTGGATAGTCATGCCTGCTCAAATGTGAGCAGGGCCAAAGTCCCGTTTTGACAGTGCTACTCTCAAGTACTTACTTGTAAAATTCTCATTCCTTGTTAATTTTTGCCACATCAAAGCAACCACACCAACACTCATAACATACCATATGATCAAAAGTCATTTATTTATATATTTTCATTCATTATACACTCCCTTAAGTATACATACGCCATAGCACAAGTGCACACAACATAAATCTCTAAGGGTATTACAGGTCTTGCTAGGCTTACTCAAGGTTAAGTGATTGAGTTCTAGACAACGTTGCATCACTTCGGGATCTACTTTAGGACTCCAAAACAGTTTATTTTCCTTTCTTTTTCATTTTCTCCTCCTCAGACGTGCAAAGATTAAAAAAAAGAGTAAAATTACAGAACTACTATATTTATGAATAGAAAAATATACTAAAATTAAAAACAAACAATGTTAAATTGAAAACTTATCAGGGTTGGGGGAATGTGAGCCAAACAGCTTGGCACTAAGAGGAGCAAAAAGATAATTAGGGGAGGGAAACCTCTTTTTTTGTTAGAGAGGGAAAGGTTGTTAAATTCCTCTCTAAAACATTAAGTATTTTTTTAAATTTTTTGCAACAAAATTAGCGACGTCCATCCATTGCTAAATTTTAGCAATAGACAAGGACATCACTAGTTTATTGCTAAATTTTCAATTGTATAATAAGGGACAAATTTCTTTATTGCTAAATTAACATGTTAACGTCAAAATTGATATCCATTGAGTATTTTCATTGCTAAATGGCAGGTAACTATTGTTAGAAAAATTAAGAAAAATTATCAGTAAATAAATTTAGCCTGAGTTGTGTTATAAGAACACTTGCCCTTAAGAAAAGATTTCACGATGACAAAACTTTCTCCTAGGATAAAATAGGCTCTTCTGGGATGAAAACCAGGTAATAGAACAATAGAGAGAGAACAAAGTCATGTAACCCAATATACAAATTGTTAGGTTAGAAAACCTAGAATCAAGACGTGGAGGATTAAATATCATAAGGAGAATTTAATTAATTGTATAACTAAATTCAAAAGATAATTATAAACTAACATGATAAGGTCATGGGGTGTGGTCAGTTACAAATAATATTAATAAATTAATTTAAACAAATATTTAATTTGAAATAGTCAAAGATTCTAGAAATAAATCAGATTAATATGTAATTGACATAATCCCATCATGTTTAGATAAGTATGAAAATAATTAAATATTTTTCTAACATTATTTTTACAATAATTTAAAGTATTCTTATTCTTTTGAAATACTCTATTTTTCACAACAATCTCCCACATATTTCAAAAATAAATTGTGAGTGAATACAAATTCTGGGTTACATACATGGGTATAGATACTTCGAGTTTGGTATCTTTTAGACTATGAACTAGATCTAAATAGATAAGATATAAGTCACAGAGTTAGTGATGAAACATATAACTTCTAAAAATCAGCAAACTCTTATTGTAAGTTAGAGGTCTTATCAATCACATCACACCCCTATAGTCCTTGCTATTGAAGCCGTTGTGCACCTTTATAGTTATATTTATGCTTAGTATTTATGAGTCCTCTAGAGATTTTGCCCTCATAAGTGTGGCCCCACTCCACACTCATATAGCTGATTTCATCAAGTGTATCTACAATGAATACACCACCTTTAAGGGTTATGAAAATCATTAAGAGCTTTCTCTCAGCATCTTCATCTAATACATTCTAGCACTTTCACACTTACACCATAGGAAATGACTGAAATAGTAGTGCTAGTAGAATTAATAGATGACTTATTATTATTTTTATGAACCTTCTTTATGAGGTCTCCAATCAAAAAGGTCGGGTTACCATCATTGTTAATTTCAATTGGCTTAAGTTCATTTCCCCTCAATGTATGAAGGACTAATTTCCTTCCTACATGTATGTTTAGTCAAAGAATTAGTCAAATTCACTTTTGACTTAACTTAACCGATCGGTATACTTCAAATTTCATCTTTTAGCATATGCTTTGATTACTTTGTGTCTCAAACACAAGTGTCTACTCTAACCTTTGAAAGTTTTATTTTTACAATGGTTATTGCCGCTTGGTAATCACAATGTATAGATACAAACATTGTTGGTTTCATACCTAATGAAAAATTTGCTAAGAAATTTTTTAACCACTTAGTCTCATTACCAGCCAATTCCAAAATACTGAACTTTGATTTTAGAGTAAGTCTATAAATTTGTTTGGCTGCTCTCTGAGATACCTTACCACTACCATGGGTGAAAACATAACCACTAGCAAATTTTGTCTCATCTGAATTAGAGATCCCGATCTAGTTAGTATCATTATATTCTTCTAATACAATAAGAAATCTACTTTATAAGATACCATAGTTGATAGTAAATCTCAATTTCTTTATTAATTTTACCAAAGCATTCCAGTGGGCATTATTAATATTTTGCGTATATCCACTCAACTAACATATTGCATATGATATGTCAAGTTAGGTGAAGTTTATTAGATGCAACAAACTCAACTCTATTTTCTTTAATTGAGTGTTAGAATCATAAGAAGTGTTTACTAGTTTGTCATCAAGAGGATCAAACTTTTTAAATTGCTTTTGAACATAATGTTCATGTGATTTCAAAATACTATTACCTTTCCTTTTGATTTCAACCCCAAAATCACATTTACTTTACTTGTGTCTTTTATGTCAAATTTAAATGTAAGTAACTATTTGTCTTATGTATAACATTCATGCTAATATAAAAAGAATAAACATGTCATACATATATAGACAAATATCTTACATTTATTATATATTAATTTTGTATACACACATTAATCCACATTAAAAGAAATAGTCACTAATCCAGGTAATAAATTTTTACACAACATTACAATAAACACAATCAATGTTTTAGAATTTTTTTTCTTTTTTGGAGTCACACAATATAACCTTAGCAAGACAGCCCCACACTTATAAATATTTTAAATTAGGTATGTAACCTTTCCACAATTCATAAGATTTCTTACTAGGTTTCTTATGAAGAATTTCATTTTTTGAATTTTATTTAAATTTGTAAAAGTATGCTACCACAACTTGGATGTTCTTTAATTTAGTACATAATTAGCTCATATAAAGTCCCAAAATTATTGTAAGTAGGCATCCAAACACATAATATATATGCACATATATATTCATCCACCATATAATAATATTATTAAAGAATATAATTACACAAAATCATTTAGGAACTACTCAATCTCAAATTTTGTGATCAATAGCTCAGCATTATTGTACCTCTTTGTACAATAAAAATGTTATAAAAAAATAGCATTTGAAAATGCTTACTCCAATTTTTATATATGGCATATTATCATCTCAATGAGATGGTATCATCAATTTACAAATTGAACCAAAGTTTTTATATGCCAATATCCACAAATTGTTTGTTACAAATCTACAATAAATTTTGGTTCTAAAATGATAAGTGTAATTCACAATATTATTTAGCAGTAATAACATTGTGAGCAATTTAGGTGAAAATATTTTGAATTTATAAAATTCTATACCCCCCACATTGATTACTATTGTGTTATTTTCAAGAATTCCACAAATTTTTCTCTCTTAAAATTATAAAATTCTTCTGACACTCTTTAAGATGTCACTTGTAAAATCATAACATATATTTGAAATTTCCAATTTTTATTTTGTATCTGTATATATTTTCTCAAATATTTCTCAAATATTTTGTGTATATATTGTCAGCCCTAATGTATTATGCTATAAGTTTTGATGATGACAAATATGTGGGAATTATAGTATGATTTAATCTTCTTGGCCTAAATGTATGATTTAATCTTTCTTAGCCCAAACAGTATGATTTAATCTTCTTGGCCCAAATAAATGATTTAATCTTCTTGGCCCAAATGTATGATTTAATCTTCTTGATCCAAATGCATGATTCAATCTTTCTTGGCCCAAATATATTTAATGCCTTATATAGTATAAATTGATTTTTAATAAAATTTATTGGTTGTTTTAATATAATTTGAAAAAAAATATTTTTTACTGTAGCACTTTTGAAAAAGAAATTTGATTGTTGAAAAAGTATAATAAAATTTATTGATTGTTTTAATATAATTTGAAAAAGAATGCTTTTTACTGTAGCACTTTTGAAAAAGAAATTTGATTATTGAAAAAGTATAATAAAGTTTATTGGGTGTTGTAATATAATTTGAAAAAGAATATCTTTTACTGTAGCACTTTTGAAAAAGAAATTTGATTGTTGAAAAAGTATGATAAAGTTTATTGGTTGTTGAAAAAGTATGATAAAATTTATTGGGTGTTGTAATATAATTTGAAAAAGAATATCTTTTACTATAACACTTTTAAAAAAGAAATTTGATTATTGAAAAAGTATGATAAAGTTTATTGGTTGTTGAAAAAGTATGATAAAGTTTATTGGGTGTTGTAATATAATTTGAAAAAGAATATCTTTTACTGTAGCACTTTTGAAAAAGAAATTTGATTGTTGAAAAAGTATGATAAAGTTTATTAGGTGTTGTAATAAACTTTGAAAAAAAGAATACTTTTTACTGTAGCAAATTTGAAAAAGAATATTGATTGTTGAAAAAGGTTGATAAAGTTTTTTTAGTTGTGGTAGAAAGGTTGAAAAATGATGATGAAGCTTACTGTAGCAATTCTGACTAAAGCAGTCACTGTAGTAGCAAGGTTTCACTATATAAAGGGGACTTCACAACACCATTTGTAATCAAGCTTCAATTGTTCATTTCTCATATTATCTTGAGTTCTATTCTCTCTAAATTGCTAGAGAAATATTCTGAGTTTAATTTTTGCGTTATCTACACTTTGAGAGTGTCCACCATTATTTTTCTTAAGCCTTCAAATTTAGTTGCTCAAGGATTGGTTCCTTGAGTTAATGTTTGAGAGAAAATACATTGTAAGGGGGAGAGACACCCTTGAGAAAGAAAAGATCTCTATGTTGTAGTGGCTTACAAGTGCCCAATTGCATAAACTTGTGGTTTATAGTGAAACACTCAAGAAGTTATCTTGAGGACTGGATGTAGGCTTGGTTTAAGCCGAACCAGTATAAATCTCGCTGTTTGATTTTTTCTTCCCTTGCTCTTTAATTATTTATATGTTCTTTACTTTCTTGCACTCTATATTCATTCATCTCTTTAATTGTTTTTGATTAATTGTACTATATATTTATTCATCTTGATCATACTTATTTTACTTTCATAAAAAGCTTGGCATTGTTTTTAAAACTTCTTAAACTTCCATCAAGTCTTAGCAATTTTTTTTAAAAAAACCCAATTCACCCCCCTCTTGGGTGCTAGCCATTTCTATCAATTGATATCAGAGCTTAGGCTCTTGATTAAAGACTTAATCGTCTAAGAGTTGAAATATGGCTGGCTTTGGTGATTGTGTTTTAATGGAAACCATTACACTTATTGGAAGTCTAAGATGAGAATGTTTTTCGATGCGGTGGACCTTGATCTTTGGGATGTTGTGGAAAAAGGTCCCTATACTCCTACTAAGGAGGTTGAAGGGAAAGTTATTCCAAAACCCAAAAGTGAATGGGATGATACCGAAAAGAAGCTTGTCCATCTTAATGCCAAAGCAAAGATGATCATAGTTAGTGCTTTAAACCAAGATGAATATTTTAGAGTTTCTAGTTGTGCAAGTGCTAAAGAAATGGGATACTTTAGAAATTGCACATGAAGGAACTCTTGGAGTCAAAGAGTCAAAAATAAGTACTCTCACCAATGAATATGAAAATTTCAAAATGAAAAGTGATGAGAGTATTAGTGAAATGCAATTGAGATTCACTCATATTACTAACCATTTGAAAGCTCTTGGTGTTTCTTATTCAGAAAAATCACAGACCACCAAGATTCTAAAATGTCTTACCCCGAAGTGGGAGGCAAAGAG
This sequence comes from Biancaea sappan, assembly GCA_037074585.1. NCBI lineage: Eukaryota > Viridiplantae > Streptophyta > Magnoliopsida > Fabales > Fabaceae > Biancaea > Biancaea sappan. The sequence goes on from CM073493.1 coordinate 32,112,155, forward strand.
GACTGCGATTATGGAGGTAAGAGGAGAGTCAATGAATTCCCTCACAGCGTTGTTTGGGAACATCCAAAACTATGAGTCCAAAATAATAGAGATGAGGCAAGAGGAAGAAACCAAGAAAAAGAAGACTCTCTCCCTTAAATCATCTTCTTCCAAGAGGGTGGAAATCGATAGTGATGAGGATGAAGAGGAACTTGAAATCAATGATGAAGACATTGGTCTCTTGGTCAAAAAATTTATTAAATTCCTAAAAAGGAAGAATACAAGAAGATGGAGAAGAGACCAAGATAGCAAAAAGGAAGGTCCCACTTGTTATGAATGCAAAAAGGTTGGACACATCAAATGGGATTGTCCACAATTCATCAAGAAGCAAGAAGGAAAGAAAAACTATGACAAAGTGAAAAAGAAAGCATATATTTCTTCTGTATGGGGAGAAAGTGAATCCGATGAAGAAGAAAATGAAGAAGCCAACCTTTGCCTTATGGCAAGAAAAGATGAAGAGGTAAACATTCTTGAACCTTTACACTCTTTTGATGAATTACAAGATGCTTTTGAAGAACTACTGATGCGTATTTTCCGACAAGTGTATCGGGTCGCACAAGTAGTAAAGTGAGAGAGAAAGAGTTATCGTCCTCAGGGATTGACTTTAACAATTACCAACTTCACTAGCTTAAATTATATTTGGACAATTGAAATGGTAGAGTGGTTGAGTTTAAAGTTAAAGACCGCAAATTAAATTAAGACACTAAGTTGGCTAGCACAACGAAATCTATACAAGAACAAAGCGAGCATAGGGGATTGATTTTACTTAGCTCCTAATCCGATTAATTCATAGACAAACTAATCTTTGAGTCATTAGAAAATACTTCAATACATTTGCAAATTCCTCTTTTTGTTGATTAAGTTCACAAAGATATTTGAACCCAATGTCTTGGTGAAACAAATCTACCTTACTCAATTAATTAGCTAATGTCTTAGTCAAATTAATTGATTCGGCGTTTAAGAGTAAGAACTCATAAAAACCACGCAATTAAGGTTATCTATGTCTAGACTAACCCGAATTACGGTAGAAATTACAAAGGCAAGTCCATATCAAGCTATGTCTAGCATTAATATAAACCCTAGATTCATTGAAGATGGTAGCTAAGTATCCAAGAGTGATAAAAAACGGTAAAGTCTACTCCATAAATCGAAATTGTAAATATATTAAAGTATTCAATAACAAAGCTTCATAGGAGTCAATTACATCAATCCCCTAACCCTAGAAACTTAGTTACACATGGTGGAAGAAGAGAAAAACATCACAAATACATAAATAAACATGATACAAGAGGAAAAAGAGAAAGAAATAAGCATCAAACTCAATGGAGAGTAGGTTTCCCTTCTTCCCCGATTTTGCCCTAGCAGAGCTCCTTCTCCTCCAGCCAAAAGATACCCAAAATGCTTCAGAAATCCTATTTATAGGCGCATGCCAGGACCCCGGCGCCCAGGCGCCCTGCGTGGCGCCTGGGCGCCATGCAGAAAATGAAGGGAGAAGACACTGTGTGGCGCCTGGGCGCCACCTTCATTAATTTGGGCAGAGAGTTGGGTTGCTGGCGCCTCGAGGTGCCCTGTGTGGCGCCTGGGTGCCAACCATTCATATTTCAGGCCGAGAGTAAAGCATCTGGCGCCTGGGCGCCAGCCTCCAAACTTGCCTATATCAGCAATTTGCTTCAGAATCTCATCAGCACACCAGCTAGCAGCAGACCAGAAAAGAAAGCCTACAAGGAAAATACAACAAAAAGCATAAAAAGGTAAGGAAAGAGATTAAAACAAGAAAAAGCAAGGAAAGCCAAAAACAAAGAACAAAGCAAGCAAAAGATAACAAAAACGGGATCAAGGAGAGGAAAAAGTCTTAAGAAAGCAACCTAACTTATCCAAAATAAAGGACTCATCAACTACCCTAAACCAAAACTATTGCTTGTCCTTAAGCAAATACTAACTGGAAACTAAAAACTAAACAGAGCTTAAAGATTTTTCAGGATGAAAATGAAGTACTGAACAACATAAAACATTAAACCCATACAAGCCAATTACATGCAGTCATCTTAATAAAACTAACTCGCAAATGATAATTTTTGAATCTAAAGATAGAAAAAGAGAATTTTCAAAAATTTTAAAGACGAAATGCAAACACCCTTACTCTCTAAAATTACTCTTTCAAAAACTTAAAACAAAATTTTCTTTTTGCTTGACAATTTTTGGCTCTCAAGGAAAACTTCTCAATAGACAGAACATTAAAATAAACGATTGAAGTGAAGACAGTGCGCCTCATCCACACATCTCCCCCTCAATCAACGTAAAAAGAAAGGAAAGTGAGGCTCAGGAAACAACGAGTTGCCCGTGCGCCTAATCCACACAACAACACTTTGTCCGTCGCCTTTATTTGCAAGGAAAATGTGATTCATTGGTTGGAACAAGTATTGTGCGTCTAATCCACACTATACTTCCTCAACTTAAACCACACCTCCATTTATTTTATTTTAATGGATGCATATGAGCATTTCTTTGTTGTTTTTTTTTATTAAGAGAAGGAAATCCCTTATTGAGTAAGAAATTGTCAAACGTAAAAACTAAAACTTTTTCAAGGTTTTGAAGAATACATTTTAGAAAAATAAGAGGGTTAACAATTCTTAGTTAAAAAAAATTGAAAATTTTCAATTTAATCTAAATATTCTGAAAAATCCAATTTAAGCTATATTTTAATTAAGATGACAATGCATAAAATTAATTGAAATAGGAATAATATAAAATCTGTAAAGTACTATCCAATTTATCAAGAAAAATCCAAAGCCAAAAAGTCACTCAACTCCCCCAAACCAAAACGATACATTGTCCTCAATGTCAAATCAAAACAGAAATAAGGCTTGAAGACTCAAAAAGGGACAATCTAAAACAGGGGAAGCGGGGAAAATGAATGCTATGAACCAAAAAGAAACCATCCACAAAAATTCCAAAATAACGAGAAATAAACAACAGCAAAATAAACGGAATGTAGAAAGGAAAAGCAAGAGACAACATCCACCAAATCAAAAAAAAAAGGATCCAATAGTATTAAACATTAACAGAAAAATCCACAAATTACATGATTAAAATATGAAATATCCGACAGTGTCCACAAAACATAAGTAAAAACAGAAATAGCAAAAATACAGCTGCAACATGATGTGAGTCAAAAGCATAAGTCAATCATCGTCTTCATCCTCGTTGTCGGCCTCTTCTTCCATGTTGTGACTACCTTTACCTTTGACTTCCCGATTGGCGGAAGGATCGAAATTGACATTTGCAAATGGGTCATAGGTAGGATCCTCCAGCATCCAATCGTCAGTGGGGACACCGAAATGCCGACCAAGGGAAAACATCGCATGAGCAAGTGCCCGATGCTGCTGGTTATGAGTGGTGATGAAGGTATCGAAGGTGTGCCTAATTTCCCCAATCCCAGTCTCAACACTACTCAGGCGTTCCGACATATTAGGCGGAGGAGGTGCAGCGCGAGGTCTCACTGGTACCTGAGGAGGAGGAGGAAGGACCGGTAGAGGAGCCGTGATAGCCATAAAATTACAAAACATCGAGTCTATCACCTGTTTGGTGATAGCGCTCTCCGGGGCTCTTCGCGGTACATCCTCTAACGGTACCTCATCCTTCTCACACAAGCCTGTGATGAGGCACGGATATCCGAGGCGTTTTCCCTGTTTTTGAGATAATTTTGAAAGGTTATGGGAAATCAGGGAACCCACATTAAATACCTTCCCTGTCACGATCAAGTAGATAACCACTGCTCGTTCGATGGTTACCTCTGACCGGTTTGAGGTAGGCAGCAAGTTGGACTGGACAAATGTACACCAAGCCTTGGGGATTTGTTTCATTTCTGATTTTTTAAAATTAGCAGCTTTCCCCTCGGCGTCCAGTTCCCAACTTGCCCCCTCCCGACAGAGAGTGGCAATAATGTGAGGGGCCTTCACATATCTGTGTCTCATCCAATTATCGAAAACACATTGCCCCGGTGCATAATGTAAGCCAAAATAATTGTTGAGACTGTTAATTAAGTAATGAATGTCTTTTCCTCTAACAAAGGAAATACAGGGATCCCTAACACCTTGATCACTCCTCAACCGGTAAGCATTAGCATAAAATTCTTTTACAATTACAGGGCAAAAAGGGGCAGCCGGCTCACATAATTTTTCCCAACCCCACTCTCTAATCTGGTGTAGAATTTCAGGGTGCTAGCCTTCTCGTAAGTGAAAACCAGATTCAGCAATAAATTCTCTAGATTCTAAATCCTCAAAATGCTTGCTATGTTCTAAGGACCTAAATCTAGACGGGTTAAAATTCCTACGAGAAGACGACTTTTCTTGACTTTTTCTTTACCGCTTTCCAGACATATCAGCAGTTATAATCCTAGAAAAGCCAAAAAGAAATTCTAAAATTTAAATTAAAACCCTAAAATTCACATCAGATATTTCAATTCCCTTTTTATTCAAAAAGAAACTTTTTTTTTGTTTGAAATAAAATTCAAAAGGGGAACTAACATTCTTGAAAATGTGAAGCATGTAAATTTGAAATTTTCTGAAAAGATGAAAGTTCCCTTTTTTTTGTTTTGAAGAAAAATAAATAAAAGACCATGAAAGGGAAGAGAAATTACCAGAAATGAAAAGGCAGATCGTGAAGCACCAAAACGCAGATAATCACGGTAAAGGGGAGGTCATGATGGGAAAGGCAAAAATATTGAAAGGTGAAGGAAGGTGTATGGAAAGTGGGGGAAAAGAAATGGTAGGAGTATGAAGGGTGAAACTTACCCAAAAATGGAGGAAAATGAGGGCTGCAAGGCAGAGATCCACTGACTTCAGAGAAAAAGGGGATCTACTAGGGTTTAAGGGGGAAAAATGAGCTGAAAAAATGAAGGTAGGCTTTTATAGGGACGTGGCGCCTGGGCGCCACGTTGAAACTGTAACGTGTTGAAGACGGGGTGCCTCAGGCGCCTTATGTGGCGCCTGGGCGCCAAGTTTAGTGAAATGTTGGTGAAGATGGGGTGCCTCAGGCACCTTGTGTAGTGCCTGGGGCGTTGGCCAACCCGAGAGTTGGCCCTCTGGCACCAGCGTGTCAGCAAACCAAAATGGCAAAATTTTTTAGCAGCGAATTCCCCCCAAGCAAACTAAGCAATGTTCGAGCACAGAAATTGAGAATAGTGAATCACACGGTTGCAGCAAGCAACACAAAATGCAGCAATCAAACATAGACTCAATTCATGCAGCATGGGCAATTTCAGCATATCATTCCTACAAGATTGTTTCATCCAAATTGCACAAATTAAGCAGCACACACACATACAAATGGACAGCAACATTAACGCAACCACAACAACAACAGGAGCACAATACTGGAAAACAGTAAAAGACTGAAATTAAAAAAAAAAAAAAGAAAAGTGAGAGACTTGGGTTACCTCTCAAGAAGCACTAAATTTATAGTCCTTCGCTAGACTTTACCCGGTTTCTTCATGATAGAGTTGAAAGGAGCATGGATGAGCACTTGGGTCGGCTCTCTTCTCCCAAATAATGTTTTAACCATTGTCCGTTGACTTTGAAGCTTGTCTCCGTTTCCATGTTGGACAATAGCACTGCTTTATGAGGAAAGACCTCCTTGATTACAAACGGGCCAGACCATCTTGACTTTAGTTTTCCAGGAAAAAGCCTCAATCTGGAATTGTACAGCAGCACCAATTGCCCAGGCTCGAAATTCCTAGGAATGATTCGCTTGTCATGCCACTGCTTAGTCTTTTCTTTGTAGATCCGTGCACTTTCATAGGCTTGAAGCCTAAATTCATCCAGTTCATGAAGTTGCAAGATCCGCTTCTCTCCGGCCGCCTTCAAATCAAAGTTGAGAAATTTAGTAACCTAGAAGGCCTTGTGCTCCAATTCTACAGGTAGATGGCAAGCCTTCCCATACACCAACTGATATGGAGACATCCCAATTGGTGTCTTCAGAGCAGTTCGGTAGGCCCATAGTGCATCATCTAGCTTAGAAGCCTAATCTTTCCTTGAGGAATTGACTGTTTTCTCCAATATCCGCTTTAATTCTTGATTCGATACTTCCACTTGGCCGCTTGTTTGCGGATGATAAGGAGTTGCGACTCGATGCTTTACGCCATACTTTCCCAATAAAGAATCAAGTTTCTTATTGCAGAAATGCGTGCCTTCATCACTAATCAAGGCCCTTGGTACTCCAAATCTTGAGAATATGTTCTTTTTGAGAAAGTTCATCACTACATGAGCATCATTGGTTCTAGTTGCAGAAGCTTCAACCCACTTTGATACGTAATCAACTGCTACGAGTATGTAGACATTGGAATAGGACGATGGGAAAGGGCCCATAAAGTCAATCCCCCAAACGTCAAATAACTCCACCTTAAGAATTGAGTTCATAGGTATCTCATGCCTCTTGGAGATGTTTCCCGTCCTCTGACATCTTTCACATTGCTTTACATACTCATAAGCATCTTTGAACATGGTTGGCCAATATAACCCTGATTGCAATATCTTGGCGGCTGTCCGGTCACCACTAAAATGACCCTCATACCCAGAAGCATGGCAATGCCATAGGATGTCTTTAACCTCCTCTTGAGGCACACATCTTTTCAGTAGCCCATCCTTACATCTTTTCAGCAGGTAAGGTTCATCCCAGACATAGAATTTGGCTTCATAAAGAAATTTTCTTAATTGCTACCCATTTAACTCCGTTGGGAGAATTTTTGCTGCTTTGAAATTGGCCATATCAGCATACCATGGTAGTTCTTGGATGGCAAGGAGTCGTTCATCCGGAAATTCTTCCTTGATGAGCATATGGTCATTATTGTGTCCTTCATCGGTTTCAATTCGTGACAAGTGGTCAGCCACCACATTTTCCACCCCTTTCTTATCTCTTATCTCCAAATCAAACTCTTGGAGCAAAAGGATCCAGCGAATCAGTCGTGGTTTGGAGTCTTGTTTAGCGAATAAGTACCTAATTGATGCATGATCAGTATAAACAACCACCTTAGTTCCTACCAAATAAGAACGAAATTTATCAAATGCATAAACAAAAGCCAAAAGTTCTTTTTCAGTGGTGGCATAATTCAGTTGGGTGGTATCGAGAACATGGCTAGCATAAAAATGACATGCAGCAACTTATTCTTTCTCTGTCCTAACACAGTACCAACAGCTATTTCACTAGCATCACACATCAATTCAAAAGGGAGATTCTAATCAGGTGGAGTAACTATAGGAGCACTAATCAATTTTTCTTTCAAGGTGTTAAAAGCTAACAAATATGCTTCATCAAAAACAAAAGGCACATCCTTAACCAGGAGGTTGCACAGAGGTTTGGCAATTTTTGAAAAGTCTTTAATAAACCTCCTATAAAATCCAGTATGTCCCAAGAAGCTTCGTACTCCTTTGACATTAATGGGAGGGGGAAGTTTTTCTATAATTTCAATTTTAGCTCTGTCTACTTTTATTCCTTTAGAAGAGATTTTGTGTCCCAACACTATTCCCTCTCTCACCATAAAATGACATTTCTCCCAGTTTAGGACCAAATTAGTTTCCTGACATCTTTTCAAAACCAGAGATAAATTGTGCAAACAGTTATCAAAAGAAGAACCTACAACTGAAAAATCATCCATAAAGATTTCAATAAATTTCTCATTCATATCAGAAAATATGGAAAGCATACACCTTTGGAAAGTGGCTGGAGCATTGCAAAGTCTGAAAGGCATCCTCCGGTATGCGAAGACTCCGTATGGGCAAATAAAGGTGGTCTTCTCTTGGTCCTCAGGAGCAATTGCTATTTGGTTATATCCAGAATAACCATCCAAAAAGCAATAGTAATCATGGCCCGCTAGTCGCTCCAACATTTGATCAATGAATGGAAGGGGGAAGTGATCCTTCCGAGTGGCATCATTGAGTCTTCTATAGTCTATGCACACCCTCCATCCAGTTACAGTTCTTGTAGGTATTAACTCATTGTCTTCGTTTGACACAACTGTTGTTCCACTCTTCTTAGTCACTACATGAACTAGGCTAACCCAAGAGCTATCTGAAATAGGATAAATCACACCGGCATCCAGAAGCTTCAACACTTCTTTCCTCACTACTTCTTTCATTGTGGGATTCAGTCACCTCTGTAGTTGCACAACCTCCTTATAATTTTCCTCCATGAGGATTTTATGCATACATATGGAGGGGCTTGTTCCCTTCAAATCAGAAATGGACCACCCCATGGCACTTTTGAATTCTCTAAGGACCCTTAACAGTTTCTCCTCCTCCAAACTATTCAACTCTGCATTCATAATGATGGGGGAGGAGTTGTCCTCATCAAGAAATACATACTTTAGGTTGGGAGGCAAGGGTTTGAGCTCCAACTTGGAAGCTTCTACTTTGGATTCCTTCTTGTGAAGTTCTTCAACTTTGTGGGAAGGAGATGACACCAAGCATGTCGGAATGGATTCAAGCAATCCTATGTGTTCAGCGACTTGAGGGTCTTCATCATCCTTAGTTGCACTTGCACCTTGCACTAATACCTTCTCAAGAGGGGATTCATAGGAATTTCCCACAAATGTGCTATAGATTACAGAATCAAGCACATCAATTTTAAAACACTCCTCTTTTCCCATGGGATGCTTCATTGTGTTAAAAACGTTGAAGATCACTTCTTCATCACCAACCTTCAAGGTCAACGTTCCATCGGCTACATTGATCAATGCTCTTCCAGTAGCTAGGAATGGCCTTCCCAAAATGAGGGGTATTTCTTCATCTTCTGCCATGTCCAAAACTACGAAGTCCACCAGAAATATGAATTTATCAACCTTGACCAAGACATCTTCTACTATCCCATAAGGATGCTTAATTGAGCGATCGGCCAATTGGAGAGTCATCATTGTGGGCTTGACTTGCCCTATCCCAAGTTTTTCAAAAATAGAGTGGGGCATAAGGCTAACGCTTGCCCCCAAATCACATAAAGCTTTACCAAAAGTGACCTCTCCAATAGTGCAAGGAATAGAGAAGCTACCCGGGTCTTTAAGCTTAGGAGGTAATTTCTTTTGGATTATGGCGCTACATTCCTCCGTTAACATGATTGTTTCACCATCCGGAATCCTTCTCTTTTGGATAGAAGTTCCTTCATGAACTTCACATAATATGGCATTTGTTCCAGAGCCTCAGCAAATGGTATGTTGATATGAAGTTTCTTAAAAACCTCCAAGAATTTATTAAACTGTTGCTCATCCTTTTGCATGAGGAGGCGTTGGGGAAAAGGCTCTTTGAGTGGTGGTATGGGAGATTTGGCCACACTTATCTTTTCTTTTTTCTGTTCCTCCCTCACAACCTTTGGAGAAGTGTCATGACTTCTCGACCCTTCACCTTCAACTAGGTTCTCATTCTCTTTTTCAATCATCCTCTCTCTTCTGGGAATCGGGTCTATTATCCGCCCACTTCTTGTAGTGATAGCCTTGATATGCTCCCTTGGGTTGACTACTGTATCACTTGGGAGAGAACCTTGAGGTCTATCAGCTAGTTGTCTCGCAATTTGGCCTACTTGAGTCTCCAAATTGCGAATGTAAGCTTCTTGGTTTCGAAAGCCACTTGTCTCCTCCATGAATGTAGAAGTGTGTTGCATGAAGGATGTAGTTTGTAGAGTCAATTTTTCTAAAGCACTTTCCAAAGAAGAGACTTTCTCACTTGATTGAGGTTGAGAGGAAGAGCTCTGATATGACTGTTGTGGCTTATGAAACGTGTTCTGATTTTGATTCTGATTCCCCCATGAAAAGTTTGGATGATTCCTCCATCCTGGATTGTAAGTTTGCGAATAAGGATTGTTTTGCCCCTTGTGTTGATTTCCCATATAGTTTACTTGCTCTGAAGAAGGGCTAAACATATTGCCAGGGCACTCTTCATTCGCATGGCTACCAGAACAAAAATCACAGATTATGGTTGGATGGTTGATGGAATTCACCTTTGCTCCGTCAAGTTTCTTGTTTAATTCGTCCATCTGTTGAGAGATCAACTTGTTTTGGTCCAAAAGAGCATCCAAGGTGCTCACTTCCAACATTCCCGCAGTTTTCTTCATCGATGTCCTTTCCCCATGGTATTGATAATCATTACAAGCCATGGTAGCATACAAATCCACTGCTTGCTCAGGAGTCTTGCGATTTAGAGCTCCACCAGCCGCTGCATCAACTACTATTCTTGTTGGAGGGAGAAGTCCATCATAGAAACTCTGAGCTTGAATCTAAAGCTCAAATGAGTGGTGGGGGCATTTTCTCAGAATTGCATTATACCTCTCCCAGGCTTCGCTTAAGGATTCGTTCTCTTGTTGCCTGAAAGTGGTGATCTCTTCTCGGATCTTTGAAGATCTAGATGGGGCAAAATACCTTGTTAGAAATTTTTGGACCAAATCCACCCATGTTGTAACACTTCCCTTTGGTAAGGACTCCAACCAAATAAGTGATTTATCCTTCAAGGAAAAAGGAAAGAATCAGAGTCTGATCGCTTCTTCAGGTACCCCATTTAACTTAATAGTATCATAGATTTGCAGAAAGCGTGAGATATGTGAATTGGGGTCTTCAAAGGGATGCCCACCAAACTGGTTGCTCTGAATTAATTGAAGAAGGGCTGGGTTTAATTGAAAATTATTAGCTTCCACCGGTGGTTGTGCAATGCTAGCACCACACCCCTCCACAGTTGGAATGTTATAATCCATGAGGGTTCCTACGGGAGGGGGAACTGGAGCATTCTGTTGAGGATTAGGATTATGTTCAGCCATCAATGCGGTTTGAGCTTGCTGAGCTCATTTCGTTTCTCTGGTTTGCCGTCGGCATGCGCGAGCTGACCTTTCAATTTTTGGGTCAAATTCTAACGAACTTGGGTCGGTGGTACCTTGCATAAACCAAAGATTTGTGTAAGATAAAGAATATAAACACAAACAACAGTATAAACAAGTATAAATGTATGATTTGAAGTATGGCTATGAAAAGAAAAAGTAAGGTCCAAACTACAACCTTACTAGCTACTCTTAATATTGTTAACACCGTCAATCCCCGGCAACGGCGCCAAATACTTGATGCGTATTTTCTGACAAGTGTATCGGGTCTCACAAGTAGTAAAGTGAGAGAGAAAGAGTTATCGTCCTCAGGGATTGACTTTAACAATTACCAACTTCACTAGCTTAAATTATATTTGGACAATTGAAATGGTAGAGTGGTTGAGTTTAAAGTTAAAGACCGCAAATTAAATTAAGACACTAAGTTGGCTAGCACAACGAAATCTATACGAGAACAAAGCGGGCATAGGGGATTGATTTTACGTAGCTCCTAATCCGATTAATTCATAGACAAACTAATCTTTGAGTCATTAGAAAATACTTCAATACATTTGCAAATTCCTCTTTTTGTTGATTAAGTTCACAAAGATATTTGAACCCAATGTCTTGGTGAAACAAATCTACCTCACTCAATTAATTAGCTAATGTCTTAGTCAAATTAATTGATTCAGCGTTTAAGAGTAAGAACTCATAAAAACCACGCAATTAAAGTTATCTATGTCTAGACTAACCCGAATTACGGTAGAAATTACAAAGGCAAGTCCATATCAAGCTATGTCTAGCATTAATATAAACCCTAGATTCATTGAAGATGGTAGCTAAGTATCCAAGAGTGATAAAAAACGGTAAAGTCTACTCCATAAATCGAAATTGCAAATATATTAAAGTATTCAATAACAAAGCTTCATAGGAGTCAATTACATCAATCCCCTAACCTGAGAAACTTAGTTACACATGGTGGAAGAAGAGAAAAACATCACAAATACATAAATAAACATGATACAAGAGGAAAGAGAGAAAGAAATAAGCATCAAACTCAATGGAGAGTAGGTTTCCCTTCTTTCCCGATTTTGCCCTAGCAGAGCTCCTTCTCCTCCAGCCAAAAGATACCCAAAATGCTTCAGAAATCCTATTTATAGGCGCATGCCAGGACGCCGGCGCCCAGGCGCCCCGCGTGGCGCCTGGGCGCCATGCAGAAAATGAAGGGAGAAGACACTGTATGGTGCCTAGGCGCCCTAGGTGGTGCCTGGGCGCCACCTTCATTAATTTGGGCAGAGAGTTGGGTTGCTGGCGCCTCGAGGCGCCCTGTGTGGCGCCTGGGCGCCAGCCATTCATATTTCAGGTCAAGAGTAAAGCATCTGGCACCTGAGGCGCCATGCATGGCGCCTGGGCGCAGCCTCCAAACTTGCCTATATCAGCAATTTGCTTCAGAATCTCATCAGCACACCAGCTAGCAGCAGACCAGAAAAGAAAGCCTACAAGGAAAACACAACAAAAAGCATAAAAAGGTAAGGAAAGAGATTAAAACAAGAAAAAGCAAGGAAAGCCAAAAACAAAGAACAAAGCAAGCAAAAGATAACAAAAACGGGATCAAGGAGAGGAAAAAGTCCTAAGAAAGCAACCTAACTTAACCAAAATAAAGGACTCATCAACTACACAATGAATCTTTAAAGCTTGCTAAAAAGTTAAGTTTTTCAAAGAAAAAAATTTCCTTACTTGAGGATGAAATTTCAAAATTGAAAGATGATCTTATTGCACTTAAAAAAGAAAGGCTTGTTTTTGAAGATCAAAACAAAATTTTGCAAGAAGAAAATGCAAGCTTAAAAGAATTGTTTGTCTCTCCAAAAGAAAATTGTCCTTGTTGTGAATGCATTGAATTAGAAAGGGAAAATAAGGATTTAAAAAATACCCTTGCAAAATTTACACTAGGAAGAGACAATTTGAACATATTGCTTGGAAAACAAAAATGTGTATTTGACAAAGCCGGCTTCCAAAGCTAGTCAAAAATACTACAAGAATTTCTTTGTTCATGCAACTATGTCAAGTAGTCCCTTCACTACTTGTTTTCATTGTGGTTTAAAAGGACATAATTTCTATTCTTGTTGGTATAGAAAGAATATTTCCTATGGAAATAAAATGAAATGGGTTCCCAAAGGAACATCTAACAAAGAAGGACCCAAAGAAATTTGGGTACCAAAAACAAAAGATTAATTTACAGATTCGCCTCAAAGCAAGGAGCGGAAATGACATTTTAATGGCTACATCATTCATACTCCACTTTCTTGCATAAAAAAGAGGCAATGGACAAGTAAACATATAAGCTGGAATGTATTGTAAGAAATTTGATAGATATGTTTACTGTATTTAATGTTTAAATCTACTCTCTAGTATGCCTTACATCTATCTTTGATATTCATGCATGCTATGTTTAAAAATAATTTTTAGGTGTGCAGCCTATTGACTCAAGTTTTGTTTTAAGCTCAAATCTTTCTATAAATACAACTCAAACTTCTTTATTCACCGCATCACAAAAACTTGCTTCCATTACATACATATTTCTCTTTCTTTTCACAACAATAAGATTACTACTGCATGTAGTGTTTATCCTTATTGTAATCGTATTTAAACGAAATCAAATTTCTTGCAAAATTACATTTTATTGAAGCATGGCATATGTTGAACATAATATATTATTTTCCCCGTTACTCGAGATTTATTTGAACATTACTAATTCGAACATCAAAGTTCTCCACCAAAAGTGTTTTACAGAAGGTAATCCTCATATTTATCCTCTAAGGCACTCTCCTTCCTTTGCACTCTGAAATCAGTAAGATTTTTGATTCTGAAGTTGGTTGGTCGACCAACGCTCCTATCAGTGGTCAACTAACGAAGCCTATATTGGACCAACGCCCAACGCCAGCTCATTCATAATGGTCGACCAATGCTTGACAGTGATCTTATAAGAGATTGTTTTCAAGAGGATCTTGCAAATAATCAATCAATTCAGTTCATTAAAATTGCAAGAAGATAGAAGATCAAAAGAAGAGCAATGAGCAAAACAAGGATATCAAAATCTTGAGGAGGAACTTCAAGAAGTAATAAGAGTTTTTCAAAATTGATAAGTATCTCTAGTCTTTACCACTTTACTATTTAATTGAGTGATACTCCCTGATCATAATTGGCTATGTTGGCAATTTTTTTTACTGACATACTTTCATTGCAATGATATATTGTTCTCTGATATCTTACATATTTGATCATATCATTGTATATAAAGATATTGTCTTTATACCATTCATCATAGTTTGAGCATTATACATGTCATATCTTTTCAAAGCTATGGTTTATGGACCATTGGTTATGGATTATAGTTTATATCCAATTATATCTTATTAATCCATATCACCTTAATTTCACTACTACATACTCAGGTTATGATATGTTTTATCTTGAGTAAGTATGTAACTTGCTTTTGCTTTGAAATGATGATATATATATATATATATATATATATCCATGTCAGAAAATTCTTTCTATCTTTAAAATGGATATATATTTTTCAAAATATATATATCCTTCTACTGTGCTGAATTTGTGTGGCTGATTTCCTTTATCTTTATTATTATAATTTTTTTTTGAGTACCATCCAATGAAAAAAACCACTTGCTTTAAAAAAAACTAAAGGATTACATTGCAAAAAAAAAGGAAAGGGTTTACTCATGCATGAGGAATCTACAGGCGAGGTGGTCTCGGATTAGGTGGGTTGTATTGTATCATCACCCCTGGGCCATTCCCTGGAGCAAGAGACTGAGCAATGTCACGGAGGGTAGTGTAAATCTCATTCATACAATCAACACTTCTTTGTTGTTGATTGCAGAAGCATTGGGTAGACCAATAGAAGAACCTATCTATTCTTGAAGTCATTGCCGCATTGTTGCGTTTAGCTAACTTCTCCAGGTCCTCTATCATCTTCTTGAGTTTCTTCACCTCCTGCTCCAGACAAGCAATTTTGTCTTCTGACGTATGGCCTGTACTAATCTCCTCAGCTTCTTCGATCTTCATCTTCTTCTTTTGATTCTCTTGAGATCCCTCCAAAGGTCTTTTGCCCTTATCCTTGCCTAGACTCAAGTTTAAGTTGAACTCTTCCTCCTTGGCCTCTACTGTGAGATCAATGAACTTTGTTGTGGCCATGGTTTGGAAAATTTAGAAATTTTTGTAGGAGTATGAAGAGAGAGAAATGTCAGGAAGTTGTAGGCTCAGAGATGAATACTCTTTGTGGTGTGGTAATTGAGAACTCTTGGGCAGTCTTTATAAAGAGAAAATTATGACTTAGAGCCAAAGAAGATATTTCTTCGCCGCACCCCTACACGCTTAACCTATGGATTTCTGCAAGCTGAAAGCCAGAAGTCTAGGGTAGGCATGCACACCAACAACGCGTCGTATTAATGGCAAAACCATGAAAGTCAATTTTCGGTGGATTTGCGGCTGATTTAATTTGTTTTGATTAAAAATTTTAAGGATTAATAAAATGGTGATAAACAAAACCGTATTTCTCTACTTTGTTGTGTTGGTCTTGAGAGCTTTCAATATAATATACATGATTGATTGCATCATGCTATGATTACATGTATCTAAGAACATATGTTGTGTATGCTATTCATGCATCATGAGCGAAGGCTATGGCTAAGAATAATTTGTCATGATTCCACATGCACTCATAGAAAATGAGAAGTCAAAAAAAAATTTTTAAATGACTTGAATAAAATGAAATGTGTAGAGGATGATATATCTTTATAGTTACACATACTTACATATAATGCTTTTGTGGGCAAATGAAAGGCAATGATTTCCTTGCATTATGATAATACTTGATGCATGCGACCGTAAGTAGTTAATTTTGCCTTTAATCTTTGATTTACATTACTAACTTAAGCATCAGAATGGTTGTCAAAATTTTTACAGGTACTCATCCTCAAGATACATATATGAATACATCTTAAAAATTACATTTGTTTAATATGCATTGGTTGAGGGGCATCCTAATCTATACTTAAATCCTCTATATCTTTAAGCTCACTTTGTCTGAGATGCAATGTTTTCCTTAACTATATATTTTTGGCATATCAATGATAAGTTTTGATGAAATTTTAACCTATGACGTCATATGTTATTCTTGCTTAAAGAAGGAATGTGTTTTAGCCTTTATATATTGCATTCCTTATACCTTTTTGTTGATGTCAAATAGGGGGAGGAGGATATGGAAAGAAAAATATGTGTATATTATATAATGATTATTACATTGTAACATATTTTTCTTTGGTGATTTGTCATCATCAAAAAGGGAGAGATTGTCAGCCCTAATGTATTACGCTATAAGTTTTGATGATGACAAATATGTGGGAATTATAGTATGATTTAATCTTCTTGGCCCAAATGTATGATTTAATCTTTCTTAGCCCAAACAGTATGATTTAATCTTCTTGGCCCAAATAAATTATTTAATCTTCTTGGCCCAAATGTATGATTTAATCTTCTTGATCCAAATGCATGATTCAATCTTTATTGGCCCAAATATATTTAATGCTTTATATAGTATAAATTGATTTTTAATAAAATTTATTGGTTGTTTTAATATAATTTGAAAAAAATGTTTTTTACTGTAGCACTTTTGAAAAAGAAATTTGATTGTTGAAAAAGTATAATAAAATTTATTGATTGTTTTAATATAATTTGAAAAAGAATGTTTTTTACTATAGCACTTTTGAAAAAGAAATTTGATTGTTGAAAAAGTATAATAAAGTTTATTGGGTGTTGTAATATAATTTGAAAAAGAATATCTTTTACTGTAGCACTTTTGAAAAAGAAATTTGATTGTTGAAAAAGTATGATAAAGTTTATTGGTTGTTGAAAAAGTATGATAAAGTTTATTGGGTGTTGTAATATAATTTGAAAAAGAATATCTTTTACTATAGCACTTTTAAAAAAGAAATTTGATTATTGAAAAAGTATGATAAAGTTTATTGGTTGTTGAAAAAGTATGATAAAGTTTATTGGGTGTTGTAATATAATTTGAAAAAGAATATCTTTTACTGTAGCACTTTTGAAAAAGAAATTTGATTGTTGAAAAAGTATGATAAAGTTTATTAGGTGTTGTAATAAACTTTGAAAAAAAGAATACTTTTTACTGTAGCAAATTTGAAAAAGAATATTGATTGTTGAAAAAGGTTGATAAAGTTTTTTTGGTTGTGGTAGAAAGGTTGAAAAATGATGATGAAGCTTACTGTAGCAATTCTGACTAAAGCAGTCACTGTAGCAGCAAGGTTTCACTATATAAAGGGGACTTCACAACACCATTTGTAATCAAGCTTCAATTGTTCATTTCTCATATTATCTTGAGTTCTATTCTCTCCAAATTGCTAGAGAAATATTCTGAGCTTAATTTTTGTGTTATTTACACTTCGAGAGTGTCCACCATTATTTTTCTTAAGCCTTCAAATTTAGTTGTTCAAGGATTGGTTCCTTGAGTTAGTGTTTGAGAGAAAACACATTGTAAGGGGGAGAGACACCCTTGAGGAAGAAAAGATCTCTATGTTGTAGTGGCTTACAAGTGCCCAATTGCATAAACTTATGGTTTATAGTGAAACACTCAAGAAGTTATCTTGAGGACTGGATGTAGACTTGGTTTAAGCTGAACCAGTATAAATCTCGTTGTTTGATTTTTTCTTCCCTTGCTCTTTAATTATTTATATGTTCTTTACTTTCTTGCACTCTATATTCATTCATCTCTTTAATTGTTTTTGATTAATTGTACTCTATATTTATTCATCTTGATCATACTTATTTTACTTTCATAAAAAGCTTGGCATTGTTTTTAAAACTTCTTAAACTTCCATCAAGTCTTAGCAATTTTTTTTAAAAAACCCAATTCACCCCCCTCTTGGGTGCTAGCCATTTCTATCATATATATATATATATATATATATATGTATTCATCTTCCCAAAGCATAAAGTCCAAACATCCCTTCCTGATTACCACCTTAGTTTGGAAGATACAGGCATTACAAACATCCAATAAACCAAATAATTCACAAACCAAGTGAAGAATATCAGAATAATTGGGAACATGTAGGAACAATGGGGTGTGGATTAACAATGCCATAACGTTAGAGCAACTTAGCAAAAGGTATTAAGCCTTTTCCTAGCACTGTTTCTTCCAAGAAGAGTAAAAACCTCATTGTGACATTTAGTAAGTGGAAAATTGAAAATTACTTCTTCAAGTCTTTGGGAACTTTATTTGTAAAAAATTAAAACATGAAAAAAATTGGAAAATATCAATGAGGCTATATCATTTAAGACATAATGCATAATTCTTTCATGCATTGTATACTCATAATACCTTATGAATAGTTTTCCAAGCACTTAAGAAAATAAAATATTTCCAAGTAACTTCATAAGGAGTATAAAATACATATAATTCTACCAGCAGTCCAAATATACTATTTGTTATATTGCTCAAGCTAAGACAAATGATAGAAAAAACTAACTATACACAGAGTAAAAACAAAACCAAAACCAACAATCCCTCCTTTGAACTTAAATCATCAGTTCACTTTCTGGTATAGTGCATACTTCAAGTTTCTCACAAAAATTCTGAAAGTCCTCTAGCTTTAGAGGCTTTGTCATCAAATCTACAACTTGTTATTGAGTTCCATAGTATACTAGATTAACCACTCCATCTTTAGTCAGATCGCTCAGAAAAACAAAACGAAAATTTATATGTTTAGAATGCCCATATAGAACTGGATCCTTGGAAAGCTTAATGGTAGAATTATTATCACACATTACCATAGTACTTCCTTTTGATAGATGCTCAAGTTCCTTCAAGATTCTCCTTATCCACACAGCCTGACAAGCACACATTGTTGTTGTTACAAATTTAGCTTCAATGGTTGATAATGTGACAATTGGTTGCTTCTTTGAAGGCCATGCTATTGCTCCTCTACTTAGCATAAACATATAACCAGATGTGCTCTTTCTATCTTCCACATCTCCTGTGTAATCACTGTCAGTAAATGCCAAAAGTTTTTCATCCCCCTCATTCTTGTATAAAATTCCGCAGTTTATAATTCCTTTGAGATATCTTAAAGCTCTTTTGGTTGCTTGAAGATGCAACTCAGTTAGTTTTGCCATGAACCTACTAATCAAACTTACAATAAACATGAGATTGGGCCTAGTAGCTGTAAGATACATCAAGCTTTCTACAATCTACTTGAAATACGTCTAATTTACCTTGATTCCATTTTCATCTTTATGCATCTTATAGCTTGGAACAATAGGATTACAGACTTAATTGCTCTCTCCTAGACCAAAATGCTACAAAATTTCTGTTGCATATTTCTTTTGGCATATAAAAATGCCATTTATTCTCTATACAACCTCTATCCCAAGAAAAAACCTCATTCTTCAGTCAATCATGTCAAATTCCTTTTTTATAGAGCACTTAAATTCATGCATCATGATTTCATCATATCAAGTAAATAGAAGATCATCAATATAGATACTTACAATAAGAATTTTATCTTTGCTTCGTTTGACAAACAAGGTTTCTTCAATGTGGCTTTTATGGAAGTATTCTTTAATGAAGTAGGACTCAATTCGACCCAACCAAGCCTTAGGGGCTTGTTTCAGTCCATAGAGTGCCTAATGGAGCTTGTACACTTTCTGTTTACTCCTCTTCTTTTCATATCCCTTTGGTTGCTCCACAACCATTTCCTCATTTAGTTTCCCATGTAAAAAGGCATATTTAACATCTAACTGATAGATCTTCCAACCTTTATTTGTAGCAAGTGCCAAAATCATTCTCACATTATCCATTCTAGCTATTGGTGCATACACCTCTGTGTAGTCCACCCCTTACTGATGTGAGTACCCCTTTACAACTAACCTTGCATTATATTTTATCAACCTCTCCATGTTCATTCAGTTTAGTCTTGTAAACCCATTTTACACCTATCTTTTTTACCCCATTTGGTAAATCTACTAGAAACTAGGTTTGATTAAACTTAATTTCCTCATCTATGGCCACTTTCCACTTCAAACTCTTTACTGCTTCTTCAAATTTTACTGGGTCTGAAGATACCATGAGTGCCATATTTATCTCTCCTTTTTTTGATAAATTGTCTCCTGAGACATAGTCTCCCGTCCATGAAGGAAGTGCCTGACTCTGCCCTCCCTCATTAATAGTATCAAGAGAAATAAATTCAGTCTCAGTTTCCTCCTCTTCCTCTGTGTTTTCTTCGTGTTCATCCACCTCCTGAACATTGTTGTCACTGCTTTCCCATTCTAAGTCCATTGACAGCTCTTTCTGATAACTTTCATTCCACTTCTAGTGATCTTATTCTTAAAAAATAACATCTTGGCTCACAAGAATTTTTTTATGGTAGGTTCATATAACCAATAGCCCTTGGATTCCTTACTTACATCGAGGAGAATATACCTCACACTTGTATCTTCAAGCTTCATTCTCTTAGCATTTGGAATATAAACTGCCCAATACACCAAAAAATTTGAAAGTTCTCTACTAAGGGCTTTCCTCCACTTAACGCCTCCTTTGGAGTTATTTCCTTAAGTGCTGATGTGGGAGAATGATACATTACACATATTGCCCATTTCATTGCTTTAGGCCAGAAAGTCTTAGGCATCTTTTTCTCTAACAGCATAGACCTCACCAAATTCATCATGATTTTGTTCTTGCATTCAACTACTCCATTTCGCTGTGGAGTATAAGTTATAGTTAATTGCCTCTTTATCCCATTTTGCTTGTAGAATTCATTGAACTCTAAGGAATTGAATTCTCCTCCCCTATCTGTAGTAGGCACTTTATAGAAAATGTAGTCTCCTTTTCTAAAAGCATTTTGAAAAATTTAAAGAAATAAAATTCTTTTATTTTTTTTTTTGACAAAAAATATATCCATGCCTTTTTAGATAAATCATCTATGAAACAACATATGTACTTCTTCTTACTATTTGATGTTGGGGTGATGGGGCCATAAATGTCTACGTGAATCAATTGCAATCTTTGAGTTGCTCTCCAACCTCTCCATGTTCATTCAGTTTAGTCTTGTAAACCCATTTTACAGCTATCTTTTTTGCCCCATTTGGTAAATCTACTAGAAACTAGGTTTGATTAGACTTAATTTCCTCATCCATGGCCACTTTCCACTTCAAACTCTTTACTGCTTCTTCAAAGTTTACCAGGTCTGAAGATACAATGAGTTCCATATTTATCTCTTTTTTTCTGATAAATCTTCTCCTGAGACATAGTCTCCCATCCATGAAGGAAGGTGCCTGACTCTGCCCTCCCTCATTAATAGTATCAAGAGAAACAAATTTAGTCTCAGTTTCCTCCTCTTCCTCTGTGTTTTCTTCGTGTTCATCCACCTCCTGAACATTGCTGTCACTGCTTTCCCATTCTAAGTCCATTGACAGCTCTTTCTTATAACTTTCATTCCACTTCTAGTGATCTTATTCTTCAAAAATAACATCTTGGCTCATAAGAATTTTTTTGTGATAGGTTCATATAACCAATAGCCCTTGGATTCCTTACTTATACTGAGGAGAATATACCTCACACTAATATCTTCAAGCTTCATTCTCTTAGCATTTGGAATATGAACATGCCCAATACACCCAAAAATTTGAAAGTGCTTTACTAAGGGCTTTCCTTTACTCCACGCCTCCTTTGGAGTTATTTCCTTGAGTGCTGATGTGGGAGAGTGATACAGTACATATATTGCCTATTTCACAACTTTAGGGCAGAAAGTCTTAGGTATCTTTTTCTCTGACAGCATAGACCTCACCAAATTCATCATGATTTTGTTTTTGCATTCAACTACTCCATTTCGCTGTGGAGTATAAGTTATAGTTAATTGCCTCTTTATCCCATTTTGCTTGTAGAATTCATTGAACTCTAAGGAATTGAATTATCCTCCTCTATCTGTAGTAGGCACTTTATAGACAATGTAGTCTTCTTTTCTAAAAGCATCTTGAAAAATTTAAAGAAATAAAATGCTTCTAATTTTTCTGACAAAAAATATGTCCATGCCTTTCTAGACAAATCATCTATGAAACAACGTATGTACTTCTTCTTACTATTTGATGTTGGGGTGATAGGGACACAAATGTCTGCGTGAATCAATTGCAATCTTTGAGTTGCTCTCCACTGACTCTTCTTAAGAATTGGATCACGATGTTGCTTACCTCTTTCATGCAATCAATACAAGTAATAACTGTATTTGACATTTTAGGTAAACTTGTAACCATTTCTTTTAACTACAGTGTTGTTAGCCCTTTATGACTAATATGAGCGTACTTGCGATACCAGAGATGACTAGCATCATGTGCTATGGCATTAAAACATGATTCCTTTTGTGTTTAAGGTTGGGTAACCAACTCAAACATCCTATTTGCCATCATGGTAGTATAAATGATCAAGCCTCTGTTGGGGTGATAAATTCTACAGGTTCCTCATTGAATTAGAATACCAAGTCCTTTCTCCTACAATTGTCCTATACCCAAGAGGTCGTTCTTGAGTTCTGGTATGTAATATACCTCAGTGATCATATGTATAATTCCATTTATTTTCAGTTTTGTGTTACCCTTTCCAAGAACATTCATCTTGGTGTTGTTTTGCAGTTTTACCATATGACTAAAGGAATCATCAAATTCAAAGAAAATTGATTTAACACTATACATATGATTCAAACAACCCTAGTTAAAGAACCATACCTCTTCCTTTCTTGTACTGCTCATCTCCACGTATGACATCAGTAAAAAACTTCCTCTGTTTTGTCAAATTCATCATAGTTAGCTTCTTTGTCCTAAGAAGGGCATTCATTTTGAAAGTGACCGAGTTTATGACACTTATAACACTTCACTATGTCTTAGTTAAAACTCTGTCTTCATTTTCCTCTACCTCATCTCCTATATGCATTTCTGCCTCTTCCTCGTGTGGTTTGTTTCACCTCCGTACTGACCCTAAAAGCGTGTTCTTCCCTATCTCATTTTCGAAACTTCTGTTCATGCACCGTAAGAGAACTTTGTAATTCATCAATCGAAAGAGAATCAATGTCTTTTGATTCTTCAATGAAACAAACAATGTAATTAAACTGTTCTGTTAAAGAATGTAGGATCTTCTCCACCACTTTGACATTTGACATTTTTTCTCCGTAATTTCTCATATTGTTAGCCATCAACATGACTCTTGAAAAGTAATTAGTAATGGATTCACCAACCTTCATCTCCAGGATCTCAAATTCTTAACTTAGTGGTTGAAGTTACGCACGTTGCACCCTTGTGTTCCCTTGACATTTCCTTTTCATTGAATCCCATATCTGTTTGGAAGTGTACTTCTGAAGAATTGTCTTCAAGATTGTTTTATCAATAGATCAGAAAAGAAAATTCTTCACTTTTAAATCCTTTAGTTTGAGTTCATCCAGTTTTTTTTTCTGTGCCACCGTTAATCTTTCTTCGTCATCAAGTTCTGAAAAAACTAGTTTCAACAAGGTTCCAATATTCCTTTGACCACAAGAAGTTTTCCATTAGCATGCTCTAGTGATCATAATCTCCATCAAACCTAGGAATACTTGGTTGAACAAAACCCACGTTACCTTCTGCTGCCATGTCTCAGATGTTCTTCAAATGTTCCACTCTCTCTCACGTTAGAAAAGGAAAAAATGAATACCAATTGTAAAGGTTTGAACCAAGAAACTTTAAAGAGAATCAAAAGAATTCAAGAACTTTAATGGATAATTGCTCAAGCTTATATAGCCAAGACAAATAGTAGAAAAAAACTAACATATACACAAGTGCAAAGCTCAACACCTATAATAGCAACGCTCAACATACAGGAAACAGAGTAAAAACAAAACTAAAACCAACACTTAGCTCAATTGTCTCCGTCCTCTCCCAAAATGAAATCTCACTCTCTATCCTCACCGATGGTCTCCCATACTTATCCCAAATCGCACTCCCTCTACTCCAAAATCAGCCCTTGGTCCCTTCTTCTAAAATTGTTCTGCTATTTCTCTCTGTTCTACTTTTTTGAAAATCCTTTCTACCTCTGATCATACTTTCTGTTTTCCAACTGAAGAAGTCGTCTCCTTCCTCTATCATGGTACCCACCATCTCTGTTTCTATTTTTCCCACTGTTTTCCCTTTATTCTCTCTAGTGAGGCCATGGCCACTTTGCCTTGGAATATCATGCAGGACCTCTTTCGTTGTTTCGACTGAACCATCGATCAGTGAGAGAGAGAGAGAGAGATGTGGGGATGAGGTCGAGTGCTGTTTACTGTGAGTCTCTAATTCCAAAGGACGAGATCTTCCAAAATGCAAGACGTTACGATGAAAGAGTTGAAAGTAATGGTTGGAACCCAAGAGTGGGGGGTGAATTGGGTTTTATAAATTTTTCACAAAACTTTATTGGAAGTTAAAATGATTTTCTGTAAAAGTACAATGTTTAGGATAATAAATACAACACAAAAAATCAATGTGCTATCAAGATGAATAATTATGAGGAGCAAGGAAATAAAGAATAGATAACAATAAGCACAAATAAAGGAGTAATGGATAGAGAGAGCAAACTCAGAGATTTATACTGGTTCGGCTAATCTAAGCCTACATCCAGTCCTCAAGAGACCACTTGAGTATTTCCACTATAATTGCAAGTTTAATCCGGGTACTTGCAAACCACTACAACTATGCAAATTCGATCCGGGTATTTGCGAAACCACAATGGAGAATTTATGAATCCGGGCTCCTCCTCAACCCAAAGCAAGTTCTTCCAACACCGGTACTTACGAACCTCAACTCGGAATAATATATGTGTTGATCAAAATCAACAATACAAAGAAACTCTTTCTAAAGAGTGGATGAATACAAATGAAGCTGTAATAACTCTAATGATAGAGAATATGCAAGATTTGGCTCAAGAATATTTGGATTTCTCTCAAAGATGATAGAACATGTTAATATGTCATTGTAGTACTTGGTTCTAGCTCAAAAACGTGTATCTAAGGTCATATATATATAAGATTTTAAAAAACTAGCCGTTATATAGCCGTTACAGCACTTATAATGCAGTCCAGATGTCCATTGGTCGACCAGTGGGGGTCACCTGGTCGACCACCCACTGACAGTAGCAAAATATAGCATTTTCAGGACAACTGGTCGACTAGTCGGAAGCTGCCTGGTCGACCACCGGCTGGCAGTAGCAAAATACAGATTTTGAGCTTTCTTTAAAAATTCATAACTCCCTCATTTGAACTCTGTTTTAAACAAATAATATATCATTGGAAAGCTCTTAGAGTCTAGTTTCAAATGAGCAAGTTTTACTAAAAATTATTTTTCGTTTAAAAGATATAATCAAAACACTGACTATAGGTCAGAACAGAATAATTTTTGAGTACAGTAAAATAAACTTTCAGTTTTTCAAACTATATTTTAAATAGTCATATATTTCTCATTTGGACTCTATTTTGAATAAATAATATACCGTTGGAAAGAACTTTGAGTCTACTATCAAATGAGATTAAGATACTTGAAAAACTGATTTTTCATTTATGAGATATGATATAAGGAGTAACCAAAGGTCAAAAACTAACTTTTGTAAAACTTCATATCTCACTATCTTTTTGTTTAAAATGCTTGAGCCAATGTATGCAAATATAAATCATTGAGTTGCACAAGTATACTAGCCTATATAAAATATACCTAATGTAAACACATAGGCTATCTTGATGCATCCAAACTTCCAACACTTCAAATCTTCTAATTCTTCATTTCTTGGAGCTTTGTCCTTGTATGTTTCTTTCTTTGAGTGAAGCATGATATTGCTTTTCCTTGTTCTTCAATACAATGCTTACTCTTCCTTGTTTTGAACCAACCTATAAAATATGTCTTACTTGCAAATCCAATGGTTAGTTCAATTCATGATAATATCATGATTCAA
Source organism: Biancaea sappan (assembly GCA_037074585.1). NCBI lineage: Eukaryota > Viridiplantae > Streptophyta > Magnoliopsida > Fabales > Fabaceae > Biancaea > Biancaea sappan. Next base: position 32,138,046 of record CM073493.1, read on the forward strand.
TATATGCAACATATATATTAAGTAACATAATCATGCTTAAGTACTTGTAGCATATATATGATAATTAATCTTTATATATATCAATACTACAATTCAAATACATTTGTCATCATCAAAACTTATGGCATAAAGCCTTAAGGTCAACAAGAGTTAGAGACTATGGTGGCGTGAGGCATAATTCTTTCCTCAAGATTGTTAGAAAAATTGAGGAAAATTATCAGTAAATAAATTTAGCCCAAGTCGTGTTATAAGAACACTTGCCCTTAAGGAAAGATTTCACGGTGACAAAACTTTGTCCCAGGATAACATAGACTTTCCTAGGTAACAGAATAGCAAAGAGAGAACAAAATTATGTAACCCAATATAAAAAATGTTAGGTTAGAAAACCTATAATAAAGACGTGGAGGATTAAATATCACAATGAGAATTTGGTTAATTGTATAATTAAATTTAAAAGAATAATTATAAACTAACATGATAAGCTCATAGGATGTGGTCAGTTACAGATAATATTAATAAATTAATTTAAACAAATATTTAATTTGAAATAGTCAAAGGTTGTAGAAACAAATCATATCAATATGTAACTAATGTAATCCCATCATGTTTAGATAAATATGAAAATAATTAAATTATTTTTTCAACATTATTTTCACAATAATTTAAATTATTCTTATTCTTTTTAAAATACTCTATTTTTCACAATAACTATTGTGGCATATATGGACCTCTAGTAGACTAACTCTGTTAATGCTAGAAAGAACATTGGAGAAAAAGTGGTTATTCCCATAAATGATCACTTCATCCAGTTCCAGACTTCCATCCAAACTTAGGAGAAGACAGTTTCCTATTGCATTGTGTTTTTCTATGACAATTAAAAACAATTTCCTATTGCATTATGTTTTTCTATGACATTTAAAAAGAATCAGGGCCAATCACTTTCGTTCGTTGGATTATATTTACCAAGTCCTGTCTTTTCTCATGGACAATTGTACATTGTTGTTTCAAGAGTGAGAAGTAGGAGTGGTTGAAGATCCTTATATTGGACAAGGAAGATATACCTGCTAAAAGCAATACAAATGTAGCTTACAAGGAAGTTTTCAATAACTTATATTAGAGAAAGCATAAATTTTATGTATATCAATGCACAACAATAAAATTATATGTTTGACTTCTTAATCTTTAATTATCTCAAATGGAAATTGTTGAAAAGTATACTTATGATCATATTGTTACATTTTGCTATTACAACCTCGTGGCATGGATCATACACTAGTTTTTATAGCGACTTTATTTTTAATATTAAATTGATATTAATTATTTTTTTGTGTCATAAATGTCACATTTCAAGTGTAGTAGTTATTTAAAAAAAAGAAAAAAATTATATAAATTTCCTTATATTTTTACTATTAAGTTCAAACGTAACATGTGTAAACATTTTTTTGAAAAATTAATCATTTAATGATAAAAAGTATAATTTTTTTAAAAGACTATGTATTTGTCGTGTTATGATTAAATTATCACACACTTGTTATATTATAATTAAAGAACTTGATAGCAAAAATATAAAAAATTACAGTTAATTTTTTTAAAAAAAATTTACTATTGTGCGTTGGAGTAAACAACATAATTAAGCACTTGTTGTATAAGCACTTATACGATAAATGTTATATATAAGTTATTTTTACAGTTGAAGAGTTTATAAGGGAAAATTTTACATAAACTCTTTATAAGCTGTTTCTATAAATTATCTTGAAAAGTTTATAAAAATAAGATGAAAACAACTTAATTATAGACATACCATAAGTTATTTTTATGAACTCTTTTAAACACGTGTATAAGTGCTTATGCCATAAATTAAATCTAGATAAATTTAAAATAAACTCTTCCAACTGTATCCTAAATGTTTTTATTACAAGAATAGGTTGTATTGCTTATGTAAGTGTAGACAGTAGGCTTAAAAGGCTTGAAGTTGATTATCTCATTGAAAAAAACAAAAAAAAAAGAAAAAAAAGTCTATAAAAAGCTTAATTTCTTGATAAGAGGTTAAATTTTTTTTACCATTAGATCAATATCAAATTATTTTAAAATTTATATATATAATAATTAAAAATTATTTTACACAACTTTTAAAATAATTTGTTAAGAAAAATTTCAATCTTTTGAAATGTTGAGATATACTAACCCAAAGAAAAAAAAAAATCAAATGCTTGAAAAACAGCTGCGCTGTATGATGAGATCCAAGAAGAAAGTGCGTGCGAGTCTCTTTCAGTTTATCTCTCTTGTTTGTTTAATTAATCTCTCATCCTGTCTCTCTCTGCAAGGCGCCTTTTGGGGTGCAATAAATTAGGTGCATTAAAAAATGGCAGCCTTTTCACACGAATAAGGAATTGCAGCTTTGTGTCCAACGCCAAGCAGCACAGAGGCAGCAGTCTCTCCCGAATCTGGATCTCTTTCATTCCTGCGCTGCAGGTTTTACATACGCAAGCTACTCGAGAGTTACTTACAAGCAGCTTCAAATCGGGTCTCTCAAGCAAAACCCATCGAAGACCAAGAAGTCTTCCAGATGAGGCCTAAGATTTATCTTTTCGGCGATTCCATCACTGAGGAGTCCTTTGACATCGGAGGTTGGGGTGCTTCTCTCGCCAACCATTTCGTTCGCACGGTATGACGAAAGTCAAATGAGAGAGTATTTGATTGTTTTGTGGTTTTTCTCGGTTTCTCTGTATTGGGTTAGAGCAATTTTCGTGCACTTCTTTATGATCAGGTTGATGTGGTGGTAAGAGGGTACAGTGGGTACAATACGAGGTGGGCTCTGAAGGTTTTGGACAAGGTTTTCCCTGAGGGTGATGGTGGAAAGGGAATCGATAGAGCACCAATTGCTGTGACTATTTTCTTTGGGGCTAACGACGCTAGTCTTCCTGATAGATGCTCTGCATTTCAACACGTGCCTGTTGATGAATATAAGCACAACCTTCACTCTATTGTCTCCTTCTTCAAGGTAACCCATCATCTCTCGCACTCTAATGTTAACAAAGAAATGCTGAGGAAAAGTTCAGACCCAGGAAAGGGTCACTGTTTTCGAGTGACACCATAGGCTTTGGCCCTTTTGGTGTTGATAGCTTGCTTATCAGCTGATACTATTTCTAGATTACAATGAAAAGTCGCAAATAAGAGGAATAAGTTCCTTTCTTTTTCGTGTATTTGTGGTAATCTCTCTAATTCTATAATATAAATTTATTGTTATATCTGAAAAGATCCAAATACCAAAAAACTAGATCTGGTAAGAAATATTTTGGTAGTATAACAATGAGTGTGGGTATGGTAGTACCTATTGAATTCTTGTTGGTTTATTGAATAGTTGTGTTGGACTATATATGCCTTAAGCATTGAAAAAAAAAAAAAAAGGTGAACATATTGTGTGCAATGTACTTTAAGTAATAGTTTCGACAATCTGTGATATCTACGCCCACTGTATTTTTTCTTCGAAACTGATGCTGTGAATTTGTCAAGAGATCCAGATGCGAAAAGGATCAATCATTTGTGCTTTGGTGGGGTTAGGTGTGTATGATTGCTGTTTCTTTGTTTGGGTGGTCAAAAATAGATGTGTGAGCTAAGGGGTTTGGAAAAGTGGGCCCCATAGAAAGTTGGGGGAATGATTCCAAACAAAGGCATGCAATGACTGTGGCCTATCGGTGAGCCTAGGTTGTCCCTATTTGTGCTTCCACACTTGACCGTGACACATTGTGAAAAGGGTCTGATTCCTTTCTTTGAATTGTAGTGGAATTCGCACAAACTGTTCAGTGTAAAGATCCACTTTTTAGATGGATACTCCATAGGTTGAACTGTAGATGGCCAAGTTAGATGTTGTTTTCGCTACCTAATTAAAATCTCGTGTCTTTTTCCTTTTCTTGGACCACTCGTGCGTGTGCTATTAGCTGATAAGTCTGTAAACCAAGAAAGGATTTTAGGATAGGTGGAATGATTAAGATAATTGTTATGTATATTTGAGGAGGATTGTTAACTCTTATGAGGCCCAGAGACCTAGTGAATGCTGACTCTTCTATTGGGTACTTTAATTTGGTGGGATGATATAATTATGTTTTGTGGACTATATTCACCAACAAAAGTAAGACATGATGAAACGCCTTACTTATGTATTAAGGACGTATCCTAAATGCTGAAATTGTAATATAACCAATAATTGGCCATTTTCATTTAATAATATATAAAGCATTTGGATTGAAACAGTGTTAGGTAAGGTATGATGAGTTTTGTCCATGCATTAAGCTAAAGAGGATTGTGCATGAAACAAAATATATTATGGACTTTCACTTAACGTGTTAAGTTTTCGAGATGAAATTGGAAAATTCTAATTATATATCTGGATCTTGATTGTGACATGTTAATTTCTGCGCTGAGAGGCACAAGGTACATTGCCTTTTATCTCTAGGGAGCAAGCTTGGTATTTCTGTACTCTGATTGACTCAAAGGCACATTCATCTTCTTGTTTTAGGATGAAACCAAATTTAACAACGTTTGTTCTCCATTTCAAGCTTTCTATTTAGACGTGAAGAATGAATTTAGAGTTTTTTTTTTTGGGCATTTCAGAGGCAATGGCCTACAACTCATGTGCTCCTGATAACTCCTCCTCCAATCGATGAAGGTGCACGTTTAAGGTATGGTTCTTTGGTTCTCTGGTCCCTTTGTGTCTATCTTTGCTTTTACCAAAAAAATTTCAATTTTGACATTTATATGTAAAAATAAAAGTCCATTATACTGGAAGATTTTCTATATTCCTGTGTTGCAGATATCCTTATGTGGAGAATACGCAAGGTCTTCCAGAGAGGACAAATGAAGCTGCTGGTGAATATGCCAATGCATGTATTGCTGTTGCTGCAGAATGTGGAATACCCGTCGTTGACCTCTGGACCAAAATGCAGCAATGTCCTACCTGGCGAAAAGAATATCTAAGGTATTTAATTTCTCCCCCAATTGTGTTTATCTTCCTTAATAACCTTTTTTTTTTTTATGACGTGGTCATTCTTTGATTGTAAAACATGAGGTGCCAATTTAGATTGTAGTGCTAAATGCTAATAAACAGGTGAGGTTGTCTCTGTTTGATGCCTTTGTTTTGGACTTTAATCGTCAAATTTGAAAATAAATTTACTATACATAGTTGGAGAAAGATTGATACAAATTGGGAGACGGGGAGGTTCACTCAGGTGGGTCCTGTATGGACCCGACCCTTTCCTTCTTTGTCTAACTTCAACTGAATCTCACAATATACTGTGAAATAATGGCTTAAATTACATAGTGTAAAAATATGAGATGTAACATATTGTTTTGATGCCATGTGGCTTAGTTTAAAGTTATGTAAAATGAGTAGTTGAAAAGCTCTCAAAGTAGTTTCATTTTGTACCATATAAAATATGTGTTAGAAAAGCTCTCAAAGTAGCTTCATTCGGAACCATACAAATGTGTGGCTGAAAATTGAAGAAGAATCGAAGTTAGATTTGGACACCTCAAACGAAGAAGTAAAATTAGTTTTGACTTCTAAGAGGAGGAAGCAAAATTGGTTTTGAATTCTTTCAAAAAAACAAAAAGGAGGAGGAAGCAAAATTGGTTTTATCTTCCTTCACAAACTCTATAAATATGATTTCCCCCTTAAACACAAAAAAAGTGTGATAGAAAGAAGGGGAAGACCACAAGAGAGTGGGTGTGGGCAAGGAGTAATCTTTGTGAACTTTGGGTTATTAAAACCAGTGACAAAAGTCATTGTACTTATTTTATCATAGTCGAAATTTCTTGCTGCTCTGGTCGTGGATGTGGGCATATTGTCGAACCACATTAAATTCCTGTGTCTTACTCTTCCCTATTTATTTTCTTGCACATTTGATTTTTTCATATCGAGGCCCATCTTCAACATATACTTTAGAGGATTCAAGTCCCAATGTCTTGTACATCAATTGATTGTGGATCTGTGAATTTGGATCCTATGTACTGCAAAATCTAGTCTCCAAATTTTGGATTGAACGGTCCAAGTCAAAGGAAAAATATTTAAAAAGTATGTAGAATACACTTTCCCTTGATCTGGATTGTCCAATCTAAAATGGATGGTCCGGATTTCAGAATTGGACTCTGCAATTCTCGCCAAAATTGCAAATGATCCAAGCTGCTCTGGATCATGGAAACTTAAAAAAATTGTTTGGCACTTGTATCGCATTGATAGGAACCCACGTTTTAGATCAACCAGAAAACAAGTCTTATTTATAAAGAAAACATAGCTGCAATACAAAAGATTATACCAAGGGAAAATATTAGATTGATCCCAGAGGCCCTAAGGTCTCCTACCAAAGCACAAGTGCTCCTCAACCAGAGTAAAATGCTCTTCCCACTACCCACAACAAAAAGATTCTTCACACTCCGTTCCCCCTGCTTATATATATCCAACCTATTCCCATTAAATTCCTATTTTACCCCTAACAAAAATGGGCCTATCTGGTACCTATCAATACTCCCCCCCCCTCGAGATCAACCTTGTCCCCAAGGCCAGAATAGGAAAAAGGAAAATAATAGTTAGCCTATTCCCTATCTTCTTAGTAACGAAAATAACCAAAGAGCTTCGTCCTTCATCCTTTTCATCAACTCTAAGTATGACAAGTGCCAAATTCCTTTGTCTTCTTCTTGCGACTATGGACAACGCACGCCTTCGAACCTTCTCGCAGAAGAAAATGATGAAGAAGATGCAGTAGACGGAGCCAATTTGGTCACAAAGCCTTGCGCGTGCGATGCGTACTCAAAAGGATGAATACGGATCAGGTTTTGATCCATCTTCCACCCCGAATGTGTGTGGGCTTGGCCCATACTTACTTCAGCAAATGGGAAATAAGCCTTAGATAACTGGGTCGGGTTACCCAGTCTTAAACTTGCTTCTTTATCCCTCTTATTAACCGCATCACCGTCATCTTCTCCAGAAAACACCGTTCGCCAAACGCTGGTCGCTGTGTTACACTCTTAACGCATCCCCAGTCAGTTCTTCATCTACTTCAATGGCTAGCACTTCACCTTCATCTTTCACTCTCATCGTCCCCCAAAATTATCAATCGCAACTGCTTATCAGAGAAGTAATGCATAGGATGATATTTTTCCCCACATCGAAAACATTGACCCTTCGATTTTCTGTCCATGATGTCGGAGTACGTAAGGTGCCGTATTTCTTTGCTCTTATCTTCCAATGGTGGACGACACTTGAGCTCTAGCCTCTTTGCAATGGTGAAGGATGAAGACGCTGAAGCAGACGCACTTTTATTCATAGACCCATGCGAACCCAACATGAGATCCATTACACGAGTCAGATCGGATTTTGCTCTGATCTCACCCCCTTCCTATAACCCATCGAAGACGCACCTCCGTTCATGTGAGTCTTTGCGGCTATCCCTATCGCCGACAGATGCCTTACTTTTCCGTTTTTCTCTTGATGCTCTCTTTGTTCACCTTCAATCCATCTCGACTGGTGCTCCAAGGATGCTATCGTCGCCGACGGGCCTTTGATACTTCCCACCTGAGATGAAGAAGAACCCACGACTATATTCGCACGCGTCTTGGCAACAGAGCCTGTCAAAAATGCTCCCCCTTCTCCATCAGCCACGTTTTCATTCACAGGCTCCTTCCCGAGAAGACATCTTAGCACAGCCAGGATGGATTGTTTTAGATCCTCCATTTCTCCATTCACACTCTCAGTGCAAGCCTCTAACGAATCTAGTCTGTCGGACATCTTTGGTGGTATAGCTGGCTCTCCTCTTGGTATTCGGCAGGTCAGACCACTAATAGAAACCCAAGTTTCAGATCAACCAGAAAACATGTTTTATTTATAAAGACATAGAGCTACAATACAAAAGAGTATATCAAGTTGATAAAGGAAAATATCAGATTGATCCTAGAGGCCCTACTCCCACTACCCACAATAGAAAGATTCTTCACACCCCTCTCCCCCTGCTTATATATAACCAACCTATTCCCATTTTATCCCCTAATAAAAATAGGGCTATCTGGTACCTATCACACATATAACATGATCCCTGAGATTACACAGTCACTTAAATTTTCATGATGTCTTGTCCATGTGTCTAAACTTAGTTGTGGACAAGGTTGTCAAGTTCAGGATTTTACGCAAGATCGGAAAAGACATAGGCATAATCGAATCGAGATCATAAGATTCTATCAAATATATAAGAAAATATACAAAAATATAATAAAATATAATAATGACATAAACTTTGTATATAATACAAAACTATCAAAACCTAATTATATTTCGATAAAAACAAGCTCAAATATCAATATGTCGGTTATATATAGATAATTAAAGTATCAAACATTGATCAAAAGTCATTAAAATAAAGAAAATATAAATCAATCCTCATTCTCATTACTATCCTTATCTTCATCATCATCAAAATTTCATAATTCTACATCTTCATTAATTTCTAAATCATCTACTGTCCCATGAGATGTCGACTCCTCTATTTATTCAATGTCAATTACTTCATTTTCTCCTCCTCCCTCTTCATATTCACCTATTGCTTCATCTTATTCTTTGATCCATTCATCATCAGAAGAAACATCTTCTATACTAAAATTCGGATCATTTCTGGCTTTCCTTTCTTGCAATTTTTGGTTATACATAATAAACACCAAGTCATTCATCTTCTTCTGAAGCAAACAGTTTTTTTTCTTTGTATGAACCTAAATAAATCATAATAGCAAAGTATATTAAATTACAAACACAAACGATAAATAAAAAAATTAAAATTTAAAACTTTTAGCATTTCAAAAAACACTGGTAGGATCCCACGATCCTACGATCCCATGTCAAAAATGATCCCAAGTGAGATTGAGATTGTTTTTTAGCACAAGACTGTAGGATCTTACAATCCTACCACCTGACTCCCAATTTTGACAACATTGGTTGTGGATTGAATTATCCCGAGTATTAAATATTAAACCTTGAGGTTTGACTGCTGATTTCTATTTCTAAGTTTAGATCTTATATTTAGCTGATTTTATAGTTAAGAACTAAGATGCATAAAATGACCGCAAAGTAAGCTCAGAATGTTGTTCTTTGATGGATAAGGCTCGATTTCAGTTGAAGGTACATGAAAACTGAAAAATTAGCTGATGAAGCCATAAGAGTGATCTGAAACTGTTGAGTGATATTAACATATGGTTTTATTAACATGAAATGCAGTGATGGTTTGCATCTCACACAAAGTGGCAATAAAGTTGTTTTTGAAGAAGTGATCGGGAAGCTGAAAGATGAAGGATTGACTTTAGAATCATTGCCCGTTGATCTCCCATTGATAGCTGATATTGATCCAAAAGACCCCATGAAGGCTTTCCAGTAGTATTAGCCTACAAGGATGATTAATGAACATATTACAGCCAGTTTTTTCTTTTTTTTGGTGGTTTGTTGTTATTTTGACTTTTATTGATAAATTGTGTATTATACAGAATATTAACTCTTAATCAATCGTGGCTTTGATGTAGCTATTCTGCCTCTGGAAAACAATATATATCCTCGTTCTCTTTTAAATTTTTTAACTCTCAATATATTGAATTTGCAATTTACAGAGATGATACAAATACAATGATGTGTAAAAAGTTTGTTTTAATAATAAGTAGTGTATGATGCGGGATGTTTCATATCTTTGTGAAAAATGCGAATATGATATACATGAATATATCAATATGACCTTTATAACAATTTAAGTGATTGGGGAGTACCGAATTGCAGTATTTGTCAGAACATTTTATGTTTGAAGATTAGTTCAGTCCAATCGCGCACTTAATTGAAAGCTTTTTTTTACTTGCATGGAACCATTGAACATTGTAGAACAGCTCTTCTATATTTGGCAGTTGAAAATACAAAGTAAAGTTAAAATTTTAACTGTTTGATTATCAAATAGACGGTTAGAATTTTATAAATTAAAAATAATAAATTCTCCATATTTCAATTTTTTTGGATCGAGCGGTTAAGATTTTAACTTTCTATGATCGAATGCTTGGATTTCAACTCTATTTTATATTTTCGTAACCAAATATAGAAGAGTCATTTTCAGTTTATGCAAATATGTAACTTCCATTCATAGTTGAGCTTGAACTCTTAAGGGACGCTAGACTACATATACAGAGCTAAGAAAAGAGATTATATATAGTCATCTATAAAGCATGGCTTGGTGTATTAAGGGTACATTAACGTTAGGTATAAATTATCCTATATATTACATATAGGATTTCATGTAGAATCTTTTAATTTTCAATTTCTAATACTTGTTAATTTAGTAGGACTACATTATGTGGTTGTGTCATAGTCTGTTATGCTTCTAAAAGAAAATGAAGAGTTCAAAATTGAAAATTAATTTTATGAAGTCTCTACTAGAATTGTAATTTTGAAAAAAATTTAGAAAATCTTATTTAAAAGTTAAAGCTCAAACTGTGAATGTAAGACACATTTAGAATCAATTGTGCACGAAAAAGTATTAAACATCTCACAATACTTGTTTTTAAAAAATGGTTCCTCTAAACTATTTACGCATATATCATTTTGATGTAGCTTTTAGATTATTATTATTCTTCTTCACACACAAGACAAAAAAGAGAGTTTAGAAAATGAAAAGAAATATTTACGAAGGAGACATGACGTAGGATGGCCTACGTGCCAAATGATTGGAATTTAAGTAATTCAGGTTTAAAAACCAAGTTTGGTCGGCGAATGAATTTTAATCCTTCGGTGAAAAGAGCAAATTAAAGAGAAAATAATTAATTTGATTCTGTAAACAAAATAATTTAAGAATTGGTGGTTGTGTTTCAATTTACAAATACAAGCAATTCTTCTCTCTCTCTCTCTCTCTCTCTCTCTCTCTCTCTCTCTCTCTCTCTCTCTCTCTCTCTTACTTTCTCCCTTTTTTTTTGAATTTTTGGAGTTTTACTTTTTATTATTATTATTTTTTAAAGTTATTTGCTAAAAAGAGAATAAATCAAATCCTTTATTAAAAAATCAAACTGATAGAACCAAAGTTCTAATTGCATTACAATTATGCAACGTTACCAAATTTCATGTCTGCAAAGGCTTATGGCCTCAAACAAACCAAGAGAACATATTCAAAGAGTAAATTATGCGAGCCAACCAATAATATAAGGGGGTATTTTGCATTCACATAAAAAAGTAGACAAATTGCATTCATTAAATAGGGGTATAATGTCTATACAAAAGAGTCTTCCATGTTCTTAGGCATTGTGGTGATAACAATCGCAACACATCACATGGAATATCTAGGAACTGGGTCCCAAAAGAATAAAAAAGAGGATATAACAGAGCAATCACATAACACTATCCATATAAACCTAGCCACAACCCCCTATCAAATCCTACATTACTATAGAGCACGCCTAGAGTTATAATGCGATAAAATGATTACATCGAGATAACCCCATTTTTGAGAACAAAAGAAAAGTGGCAAAAGACTAGGTTGACTCCACGACTCAAGGCAGAATGTAATTTGAAAAAGGAAGAAACTAAGTGAGTATAACAACTCAGTGAGAGAGCAAAATTACTCTACAAAAAAATAAAATCATAAGCAAGTGTAGACATAAACAATGCTAAACAAGATAGAATGGAAATAATGCAAACAAAGTACATTAGACATTTCCAATCCCTTTCACAATAGCAACAAGAATATCGATGGGACCTGCATATACCTATTGCCCTTCCTTAAGCACCCAACCATGAGACTTGAACCCATGCGAACCTCTATTAGTTCAACTAAAACATATCCATACAAGCATGATAAGTATATATCTTGCATATAAAAATCACTAAGAATCAACAAAACTTAACATACATAATAAGACATAACTTAATACTCTATCATAGAGTAAGGTATGTGTTACAACACTACCATTAAGCACATATTTCCAGAGGCCACATGGCAATCATGCCACGACAGCCACTCACTTGGAGCATATCCTAGAGAAGCCATCAGATTTTTAGTTGAATCCATGTCAGCCATTTCTATCAGCCACTGTCTGTATTGTTAATGGGTTTCCTACATTTTAGAGTCTGTTATTTACTTCTCTATAAATATCCATGCAGTTAGGAGATCAGAGTGTGCAGAATTATTGCTATCAGTTATAATTGGAGATTTGTCCACTCCATACAGACATTGTCAATAAAGATCACCTTTTTCAGAATATATTCCTATCTCTCTCTATTCCTCTTACTAACTCTTCCCTTCCATCAATTGAGCAGTGGTGAACCTGGATGCGCCACCTCTTCCTAATCCCACACTTAGCAGTTATTAGCTATTGCATCCAAACTTAATATTGTCAACTCTGAGATAGCTGCCATTAAAGCCCAAGTTAACGCTCCTCTATTTGCAGATACCAATGCTAATGCGATAAATAAGGGGAAGGCAGTGGAAACATATCACAGCCCTCAGAGACGGCAAACATGGTCTGAACTTGAAGAGAATGAATCAAATAATCAAGGTTAGGGAAGGGGCTATGCATGACGATCCCATTCGAAGGTTGAATTCCAAAATTCAAAGGAGGCGGCCCCGATGATTGGATTTTAAAGGCAAAGAAGTACTTCTAGTACTACTAAAAGCTGAAGGAGCTCAAGGTGGATATAGCTACCATGTATTTTGAGGGAAAAGCGCTGGATTATTTTGCTTAGGTCAATCGAGAATGCACATTACATACTGGGAGGACTTGGTACATGTATTGCAAGAGATCTACAGACCTGCCAACTTCTAAAACCCCAATGAATATCTGTGTACCATTCATCAAACTGGTTTTGTCCATGAGTATCACCAGGAGTTCACGCGACGATCGGCAAGAGTGAGCAACTAGCCTAACCATTGCTTGCTTGGCATTTTCCTTAATGAATTGAAGGAAGAACTCAAGATAGATGTAAGGATCCATAAGCCACGATTCGTGTATAAAGCTATGAGCCTTGTGTTAGAGTACAAAAAGAAACTCGGTCTAATGCGCCCAAAGTTACTCACTATGGCCCAAAGTAACAGAACAAAACCTAGAGCCCACTATCATAAACCAAAGAGCCTCAGCTTCGTGACAACCCTGCTATTCTTAGTTATGGGCACTACCCACCAAAAACCCTTAGCCGGTCGATCATCATCCTTCATTCCTCCACGCATCTGGGACGTTGAGCGACAATTCCTTAATACCAAGGGACTTTGCTTTAGATGCAATAAGAAATTTTCTCCTGGACATCACTACAAATAAATTTATCCACTTTGGAGATCACTAATAATGATGATGTTGAAGATACAAGAATAGAAAGAGACGAGACTAAGGAAGGAGACTTAGCAAATTTGGCTTAGATTTCACTCCACGCCATACTAGGTAGAGCAACTGGCACAACCATGAAACTATAAGGGAAGATAGAGTCAAAACTAGTACTCATCCTGATTGATAGTGGCTCGACCCACAATTTTGTTTCCACCACCAGCATAGAGGAATTATCATTGCCAGCACAATAGGTACCTTCATTTGGTGTTCATATAGGCAATGGTGATATTATTTGATGCAACCTCATTTGCAGGGATATTCAAATAAAGCTACCCAACCTAGTTATAAAACAAGACTTCTATGCCTTCTCAATTGGAGGAGCTGATGTGGTTTTAGGAATCAAATGGCCAGCATCACTCAACATAGTGCAAGCCAATTGGAATGAAATGTTCATGGTCTTCCACATAGATGACAAGAGGTATAAATTGCAAGGCATTTGCAGTAAACTACCCACGAAAGTAACACTGAAGTCCCTTTAAAAAGTACAAACAACGGAGATAGAGATTGTGTGTTCACACCGAGCCTCATCTCCATCTTGTAGGAGTTTGAAGAGGTGGTTTCACAAGAACTCACAACATTGCCACTGTTCAAAAGCCATGTGCATACCATTCCTTTGCTACCTAATTCTACCCTACCCAATCTAAGACCTTACCGACATCCCCATTGTCAGAAATTAAAGATTGAATGATAGGTAAAGGCATTACTCACAATAGGTTTCGTTCAACCCAGCTCCAGCCTTTTTGCAAGTCCTGTCCTTTTGGTGAAAAAGAAAGATGACATTTGGTGAATGTGCATTGACTATCGTAGCCTAAACAGGATTACCATACTAGATAAGTACATCATTCCAAATATTGATGAGCTAATTGGTGAACTTAATGGAGCAGTAGTGTTTTCCAAAATTGATCTACATTCAAGCTATCATTAAATTAGAATCCACCCTCCTGACATTCCAAAGACAACCTTCCAAACTCACTCCAGCCACTACAAATTCCGAGTCATTCCATTTGAATTAATGAACGCACCTTCAATATTTCAGACTACCATGAATGACTTATTTCGTCCACATCTTCATAAATTCATATTGGTGTTCTTTGACGATATTATGATATACAGCCCTAATCTATAGCAACATGAAGAACATTTAAGGTATTCCGTACAATTATTAAACTCAAATTCTTTCTTTGCTAACCCAAAGAAGTGCTTATTTGGAAAAAGGCAAAGCGGGTTCTTAGGACATGTCATTACTCAACAAGGTGTTGCTGTTAATCTTGAAAAAGTATCTGTAGTTCTAGATTGGCCCACAAGATATTACAGGAGGTTCGTGAAGGAATATAGAAGGCTCGCCTGTCCTCTTACGGACCTAACAAAAAAAGACAATTTCAATGGGACCACCCTAGCTGACACTGCTTTCAACAAGCTTAAGGAGAAGTTAACTTAGAAACTTATTCTCAAACTCCCAAATTTCTCTCTCCCATTTACTTTTGAATATGATGCTTCTTTAAAGGGGCTAGGTGCCATTCTCTTACAGCAAGAACACCCGGTGGCATACTTTAGCAAAGTTTTTCTTTCTTCAACTGATACAAATCCACTCATGAAAGAGAACTACTAGCCCTTGTGCTTGCACTCCAAAAGTGGAAACACTACCTCATGGGCCAGCATTTTGTCATCAAAATGGATCATTGCAACTTGAAATTTCTTCTAGAGCAGTGCATGGCTACAATAGAGCAGTAGCGGTTAATGATGAAGTTACTGCTATTCGACTTCTCCATCATCTATAAAGTAAGGAAAGAGAACAATGGGGTCAATGCTTTTTCTAGGCGACCTCAACAAGCTAATTTTTTAGCCTTAGCCATGGATTTTAGTCATCTCAAGAAGACTCTTCTTGTTGATCCATACAAGAAACAAATATTGGAAAAGGTTCAAAGATAGTCTGTTGTGGATTTTAACTCTCAAGTGGCCAAACAAAACCTTTTCTATAAATCATGGTTGGTTATCCTAGATGCTGCAGCCATGAAAGACACAATTTTGAAAGAATCTCACCTAACACAAATAGAGGGCCATGAAGGGTATCTCAAAACTTTGAAGTGGCTACTTGAAAGCTTTTATTGGCCAAAAATGAAGAGAGACGTCAAGACTTTTGTGCAAAATTGCCTTACATGTCAGTAAATTAAATATGAGATGTAGCCCTGGCAGGACTTCTACAACCATTACCGGTACCACAATAAGTATGGGAAGACATTTCTCTTGACTTCATTACAAATCTTCCCAAATCAAGTGGCTATGACACTATCCTAGTAGTGGTAGATTTGTTTAGTAAGTACACTTACTTCCTCCCTCTTGCTCATCCATTCATCACCAAATTTGTTGCAAATTCATTTTGTAGGGAAATACTACAATTGCATGGCCTCCTTGTAACATCCTAGTCCTTGGAGGGTGTTGTTAGTTTAGATGTGTGGAAAGTTAACATGATACTTCTTATGGAAACTTTATTATTTTATATTATTGTTGTTTTTTGGATTTATGGTGGGAAAGATTCTACGTTGTGTTGCTTTTATCTAGAATTATGTTTGAAATATTTTATGTTGTTGTTACATTTTATTATGGGATTTAATTGATTTACGGTTGAAGAAATTTTATGTGTGTGTTGCTATGTTTCCATGGTGGGACTTATTTGAATTAAATTGAAAACTTGAAAACTGGATTATGTAAATGATTCTATTTTTATTTGAAATCATATATTATGTATAAGTGTATTTTAGGTTCAATTAAAATTAAAGAAATGAGAAGTATTGATTTTTGAATCAGGGTCAAAGGACATTTGGTGTTCTCTTTTCTTTATCTAATATATTAGCCCCTTTTCTTTTTCTTGATCAAGACACGACACACACACATCCTCTTCCACCTCCTCCATTTCTTTCTTTCTTGGATTCCCATTTCCTTCAAGTCAAAGCTCTAGCCAGTATGTTTTCCTTTCTTTGTTGCATGTAGGACGTCCCTTCAGTGGTCTCTTTATTCCTCGATGGAGATTCAAGTAAGTGGCAAATGGTTTCTTCTTCTTCTCTCTTCTCTAAAATGTATGAAATTCTAGCCTTGGGAGGATAGGAGTAGTTCTAATATCCTTTACTTGTTAATTATTGAGTTTTAGAAGATGTTTTAATGCAAGAAAGTGTTGGAAAACCATGGAGCAAAGAAAGCAATAAAAGTTTACTTTTATTTGGATTTGTTTATGATTTTGTCTAAGAGTGTTTTGGGTGGTAAATATGGAGTCAAAGAACTCAAATATTTGATAAAAGTGGACCAGGTATTGTTGGAAGGTCACGAACAGCATAAGGAAATGAAAAACAAAGCAACAAATGTGAAAATTCTGTATAATTCATGTTGTTGCCCTATTTTTATGGTTAGGGGTTAATTCAGCAAAATTATGC
Organism: Biancaea sappan; assembly: GCA_037074585.1. Lineage (NCBI taxonomy): Eukaryota > Viridiplantae > Streptophyta > Magnoliopsida > Fabales > Fabaceae > Biancaea > Biancaea sappan. The sequence goes on from CM073493.1 coordinate 32,154,842, forward strand.
AGAATGGTCCCTAGCTTCTTGCTGGCTGTTACAGTAGCAAATTCTTCTAAAATATTCTAGTTTTAGCTTGCTAAAAATTTAGTTTTAAATTTACTCTTTTATCTCCATCTTAATTGCATTTTAGGGAATTTTTGGGAATCATCTCCTAGCACATTCTATTTTAATAACTTGCAAAACAAGGGTAGTTAGTGCTACACTTAGGTGAGTGTGATGACATTATCTCATTTATTCTTCTTTAAAATATTATCATCAAGCATCATGGAGGTAAGTCTAGATGGTATATTTGTTTAATTTATTTTAAGTGCCTATATTCTTATATGTTTTAATGATTTCAATTTGTTAAGTGTTCATGTTCTTGAAATATTTAGATGATGAACGACACTATGGAACAATTATGTGTTGGTGATGATGTTAATTGGAAATAAATATGATTGATGTTTTTATTATTTATGTTATGTTGAAAATATGAGTGTATGTTATAATTGGATTTGTAGTATGATAATGAATATTGCTTGTGTTTGGTTTCATAGTTGTGTACCCCATAGGAGGAATTAAAGGAGTCATAAGGGTGGAGATTACTCTTTTCTTAGAGTGATATGGATTGATGCGGCCAGGGGAATGTGAACAACGATCCACTGGTACCATGGACAATCTGGTTGTTATGGGAACTTATGTTATGCATTGTATGGATTAAATGAGAAATTCTTCTTGATTATGACTCTGACATAGTATTTTTATATTATTGATGACTCTATGATGCTAGATGATGTAACCTTGATTTTCTTTGGTATTGTTATCTACTCACTGAGTATTTCATTACTCATCCTATTGTTTTACAACATTTCAGAGTTGGTAGCTAAGACAGGTGATGGAGAGTAATGGCTTCCCTTCATACCAACCTTCTTATATCTTGGGTAGTCCTTTTGTGTCTTGTGAAATTTTAAATGTTTTTGTTAGACTCTAGATGTCACTCTGTGATCACATAAGCCTCCTCAGATGCTGTGGATGTGCTATGTGGAATACTATTATTTTGATGTTGGTTTCTTTTATGGATGTGCTATATCAAAGCTCGATGTCTTGATGTTGTTTCTTTTTGGAATAATATGAATTTCTCTTATTTTGTTATAATGAATATTAGGATACCATGTATGAAGTATAGAGTATTTATGTATTATTTTTTAATGTTGTGGACATGAATTGGTCATTAAATATTGAATATAAATTTTATGTAATTAGAATGCATTGTGATGAAAATACTTATGGATTATTGCTTTCATTAGGTTCATGAAGGGGAGGGAACTTCACTATCGTGGTAGTCACATGTTTGTTTCAAGATGTGACACTCCCGTGATCCATCGTGTCAGATCGTGATGTGGTTTTTCTTAGAGCTTTTTGGCAGAAGTTGTTTTGCCTTAATCAAACCCAACTCCGGATGAGCACGACATACCACCCTTAATCTGACGGTCAATCCGAAATGGTCAATCATTGTGTCGAGACTTAGGTTGTTTAGCCCATAAATTACCAAAAATCTAGTCTAAATTTATGGCATAGGTAGAATACTCATACAACACCAGGTTCCATTCATTAACACAAATGACACCTTTCCAAATAGTCTATGGGCGTGATCCACCTATCCTACACCTATTTGTTTTGGGAGAAACAAAGATTGCAAAATTAGAAGAATAGCCCTATTGAGAGCTGACATGCTCAAGCTACTACGTGCCAACTTGCTTCGAGCACAATCTCACATGAAAGCACAAGCTGATCAGAAATGACGTGAACTGACTTTTGAGATCGGAGACTCTATATTCTTGAGAATCCAACCTTATCGACAAAAATCATTGGCTAAACGTTCCACCAAAAGCTCTCACCTCGATTCTTTAGGCCATTCACCATCATTCTAAGGTGGGACCTATTGCATATGAATTAAAACTCCTGCATTCTTCGAAGGTCCATCCCATTTTCCACGTGTCACTCTTAAGGCTAGCAAGTGGGCTGAACTAGCCATAAATCCTTCCCCTACCCATTAATGCTGATTGGGAATTCTCAATTGAACAAGAAAAAATTGTAACTAATCATTGGAGGCACCAAAGGGGAACCTCGATACTGAAAGTGCTTACACAGTGGTGACATTACCCAGTTGAAGAAGCTACCTGGGAAGAATATGATTCATAAGCAGAACAATTTTCTTCATTCCACCTTGAGAATAAGGTGAGTTTTCAGGGGGAAGGTATTGTTACAGCACCACCCTTATGCACATATTTTCGGAGACCATGTGGCAATCATGCCACGACAGCCACTCACTTGGAGCAGATCCTAGAAAAGCCATTAGATGTTTAGTTGGATCCGTATTAGCCATTATCTGTCAGCCACTATCTTTATTGTTAGTGGGTTTACTACTTTTTAGAGTCACTTATTTAATTCTTTATAAATATCCATGTAGTCAGGTGATTAGAGTGCATGGAATTATTGCTATCAATTGTAATTGGAGATTTGACCACTCCATACGAACATTGTCAATAAAGATCACCTTTTCCAGAATATATTCCTATCTCTCTCTACTATTACTATTCCTTTTACTAACTCTTCCATTCCATCAATTGCCATTTTTATTTCATTAACTTGCTGACTTGAATCTGCTACTGCTAACATAATTTTGAAAAGGTACAAACTCTTGTTGCGTTTTGGTGTTCCTAGTATTCACCATGGTGGGCAAACTTGGCTCTAATACCAAAATGTTAGCAGTAGCGAATTCAAGTCAGCAAGTTAATCAAATAAAGATAGCAATTGGTGCAAGGGAAGAATTAGTAAGAGGAATAGTAATAGTAGAGATGTCACAGCCCGGACCTAGGGCTTTGACCACTGTAGACGACTTGTCACCCATACTTTCGTAAGCCTAATATAACACCAACTAACCCAAACAAGATACATATAAATCCTAAGTTGCCTAATCGATTACAAAGAATACTAAGAATAACTTTGCAAATAAAAGGCAAATACCTTACCTCGAACAAAGGGGCAGGCATCCTCGCTACTCGAACCATCAAAACGAACCATCTCTAGAACCTAAAACCGTGAGGGGACGACATGACTCACCAAAACATCTCTACCTAGTGCAAATAAATAATCATTCATACTAAAGTAGTAGCATAAAAAAATCTAGTCAAAAATTGTGCACAGGCACCCCGCATAATATCCCCAACAGTTCTTCCCAACCAACACACACACACACACACACACACACACACACACACACACACACACATATATATATATATATATATAACCACCAAGCATCAGCAAATCAAGACCAATATTACCTTTTTCGAACTAAGCTATTGATACCTCAGTTCCGTACTTACCATACATGACACAAATCTCGAGTAGCACATGCCCTTGTCTCCAGCACGATCATTGTCAATTCACGTGCTTTTGTAATGACCAAGGTTTTTGAAGGTAACCTACAGAAAATTTTTAACATGGGAATTAAAATATTTAGGGATTTAAATTATATATTTTTTGAGCCACTGAGGACCAAATTGAAATTGGAAATAAAATGAAATAATGATAATAAAATAAGTTTGGATTTTTGGGGAAGATTAGGATTTAAAAAAAAAGAAAATTAAATTAATTAAAATTAATTCAACAGGGACCTTAGTGAAATATTATTATTATTATTATTATTATTATTATTATTATTATTATTATTATTATTATTATTATTATTATTATTATAAGTTTATGTGGCTTAAAATAACTTCATCTAAGGATTAAGTATGTAGCATAAGGAGAGGGGGACACATGGATTATTTTTCACCATTGGATGTGGCTTATAGGAGAAGCCACAATATAATACTTCTAGCCCTCCATTTTGATGCACACGGAGAAAGGAAAGATAGGCAGAGAGATTCCGAGAGAGAGAGAGAGAGAGAGAGAGAAAGATTCTGGTTTCTTCCATCTTACCAGCTGTGTGACTTTTCTTCCTCCATTTTAGTCAGTGAGAGCCCGAGAGAGAGTGAAACTGAAACACTGTGTAGTATGTATTAAACCATAAATTTGTAAGGTTCTAGCTAAGATTGCAACTCAAAAACAGAGAAAGAAAAACAATAACAAAAAGGAAAACTTAGAGAGCAAAAAAATCAGATCTTGTCGACAACAAGAGGTATGAAAATTTTGATTTTTACTTTATTTTTCTGATAGAAATCGTTCAATCATGTTGTATATGGGATTTTCTAGTTTAGATGGGATTTTAGGGCTAGTTAGAAGCAAATCAAACTGAACAGAAAAATTTAGGCTGAATGGATAGCTTAATGAATGATGTAATTGAGGGGTTTGTTTTGGCTGAGAGGAAAAACATAATAAGGCCAATGTGGAAGGAAAACCGAAAATTTCTAGCTAATTAATTGGAAATTTTCTGCCTATGAATCGTGTTCTCTTAGTTGTTTCTGATTAGGTGAATGTGTTTCTGTTAAATAAATTATTCATCAGAGATTATGGAAAACAATAGGAAAATTTAGGAATGATGGATGTAATGAGAGAAAAAGCATGACAGTAAACTGCGGGAACTAAACTAAAAATACTAAAAAGTTTACTAAGGTTGATTTAATTTCATAAGAAAATATATTCTTAATCTATAGACCTAGGTAAAGTGAACTATGAGCTCTAATCAAGCAAAGGAAATATAAGTAAAAGTTTGAAGAAAGAAAACTGAGAAAGAGAAGTGGAATTGAATCAAATTTGCTGTCTTTCACTATTGTTGGTGTTTGAACTGTTTGTGGCATGAAATGAGTTCAAATGGTCATAATTCTTGGTATCCAATCAGGTATGTTGTCTAATATGCCTAAATGATTTCAAAGTTTTGTGGGCTGGTTTGATATCCTAAATGTCCTTAGAACAACAGCTGAAATTTGTAAAGGGCAGAACAAGACTGATCTGTCATGCTTATGGTTTTCTGTGCTTTTGGATAACTAAATCAATTCCTAAAATCTTTAAAATTTTATGACAACCTCTTGAGATGTAAAAGACATGAACTGGAAAGTTTTGTGATTTTTAGAAGAGTTTAACTTGGTGAACTAACTTAAGAATAGAACTTTATTCAATGTAGAAACAAATCTAGACAGTTTTGACTTTTAATTCTTTTCAAGAGCTAAATAGCCTTATTTTGACTTGAAATTTTTGTGGGATCTAAATAAGACCTCCTGCTAACTGTCCACCAAATTTCATAGCAATTGGCTAAGATTTGATAGATTTACTAAATAGAAAAACAGAACCTATGCAGAAATCAGACAGTTCTGATCTATGGTCATTAAAAGAATATTTAGAGGAGAAAAACGATATGATTTTGATCTGAAATTTTTATCCTAGTATTTCAACACATAAGGATGGTTGTGTGTCAAATTTCACAATTTTTGGAGTTGTAGATCAATACTAGAATTTTTCTAAAGAATGGACTCAAATTTTTGCTTCAAAAACAGAACAAGGATAAATGTTTGGTAGTTTATGTTCTGATTTGATGATGTTCTTGTTTGACTTGTTTTCTAGGCTTTTGGTGAGATTTTTGGTATTATTTCTTTGTGATTATAGAGTATATTGGCTTAGATTCAAGGTGAGGGGATCTCTACTTTACCTTGGTTGTATTTTCTGTATATACTTAACCTTATTTATATGGATACGAAGATTTGAAACACCTTTCGTGTGTTTATGAATATAAAGGTTATGGATGTGCATGAGAAATGATTGTAATAATTGATATATGTATTTATACGTGAGTTGTTTGAGATGATGACAATCATTCTTGTGGTAATGTGTTGAATTGATGATAGCATGTGCTGAGGAATATAACACTTGATATTATTGTGATACTGTGAGTGATACTATATTATTTTGGATTACGTTGCATGTATGTGTTGTGGTGCTCAAATTGTGCTATTATACTGTGATTGAATTGTGTTCATGATTCTTGGTTATGATTGTGTTTGACCGGAAAGGAAAGACATGGTGGTGCACCTCATGGGATGAGATACATGGAGCGATAAGGGTGGCCTTTTATTATCGGAGAGACAAAGATGGATGCGGTGAGGGCTGTGGGCAACGATCCAGAGGTACCCTGGAGACTCGATTGATATGGAAATTTGTGATATTGTGTGCCTTATGATTGTTTGGAATGTATTGTTGATGTGATGCATGTGACATGGCAGAAATATGTTGTTAGTGTTGTGCTATGAATCGTACTTAATGTTTTGATTATACTGAGATGGGTCTTGACATGAAATTGACTGCATGTATATATATATATGTATATATTTAGATGAATGGATATATTGTGTGTGGTTGTGGTAGAATAGTGATTTCCTCATTGGATTAATATGACTCACACCCTAACATTTTCAGGTATGAAAGAAGAGAACTATCGAGTTGCGTATAGTGACCGACTCCCTATTTGTTTGGGGTAAAGTGTATTTGTTAATCTTTACTTTTATTTTGTAATAATCTAATTGAGGCTTTGTAATCAGGTAGGTTGTTCTAGGATGGAAAAGATATGGATGAAATAAGATTAAATATGTATGAATATGTCGATATATATTATGTTGTGGAACTGTGTTGATGAATCATGGATCTTGTATAATTAGTTGTCAATGAAATGTAAAATTGATAGTTAATTGTGAACATATTTATATATTGATTTTGCAAATTAACGGAAATAGAGAATAGAGTTATGTTAAATAGGCTTACATAGGTGAGGTAAAGCTCACCATTTGTGCCTATCATATGCTTGGATCTTAGGATGTGACAGTTTTCCATTGCTTAGACGTAGTTTCCATTGAAGATCGGAGGGAATCCTAAAATAGAAAAAATGCTTACTATTTTTCGTCGTTGCAAAGCTCCCCTTTATCAGTAGTGGTGAAGCAAACATGGGAAGGAAGGAAAGCAATGGAATTCTACCTGATTCCATTGAAAAAAAATTGAACCAAATGTGCTATAAGAATCCCCTCCAAGAGACTAGAATCAATTGCATGGTGAAAATGGTATTGAAATGAAGAAACAATAAATTTAAAGTTCATGAATTTGTAGAAGAATACAATCATGAACTTTATATTATAGAAACTAGTCATACGCTTTTGTCTCAACGAAAAATATCAAAAGTTCAAGCATATGAGATCAAATTGGCAGAGGATTCTAAACTTCGACAAAAAGCCTCTTTTGACTTGATGAGTATGCATGTAGGGGTAAAATCTAATCTTGGATACACGCATATAGAAGTGAAGAATTATTTGAGGTAAAAAAAGGCAAAAAAAATCATGGTGTATAGGGAGGATGGTGCATTGTTGGGCTATTTTCAAAAGCGATGGTTAGAAAATTCATCATATTTTCATACTTATCAGATGGTTTTAGAGGAGCAGATAAAAAATATTTGTTTAGTTGACCTAAGAATATTAATTGATTATGGGTTTTTTAGGGACATGGTGTCATTGGACACAATGTTCAACGCTAATAAAGGAAATAGGGTGTTTGCTGTGTTTTGTGGTTTAATCATTATAGATGAATGGTTATATTTGGAGCGACTCTATTATATGATGAAATTTCTGACTCTTTTAAATGACTTTTTGAAACATTTTTAGAGGCTCATTGGCAAAAAAAAAACCTCTTACAATATTCATTGACCAGCATGCAACGATAGCAAAGGCATTGAGTGAGGTAATGCCTGATACCATGCATGGACTTTGCATTTGGCATTTGATGCAAAATGCCACTAAACACTGGTCTCATTTGCCTAGGGCTTGATTCCCATATTTTAAATGATCTTTCATAGTGCACGTACAATATTATGGATGAACATCAATTTGAGGCTGCATGGACTAAATTATTGGTAGACCATAGTGTTGAAAATAATCAGTGGCTAACATCACTTTATAGTACCAAGAAAAAATGGGCAGCATGTTTTATAAGGAAAGCTCTCATCTTGGAATGCAAAGCACATAACCTAGTTAGAGTTTCAATTTAAACCTAAAGATTTTAATGAAACCAGACTTCGATATAGTACAAATTTTCAAACACTTTAAGAAGATTGTAGAGGACAAACGATACAATAAATTGAAGTTTGATTACAATTCTAGGGAAAAAATCTCACAGTTAAGAATGTCGAAGTCTCATATGTTGAAACAGCTTTGTGAAAATTATACATGTATTATGTTTGAATTATTCCAAAAAGAATATGATAACATCGTAGAGGCATATATCAAGAAAAAAACGAGAGTCAACCAATAAGGATATATGTTGTTACCTTGTTAGACAATTACATGCAGTTGTCGAATTTTTTATAGTGTTGGTGTTTTATGTTGTCATGCCTTGAAGATATATGATGTGAACGATATCAAACTACTCTAAGAGTAGTACATTTTACATTGGTGGACCAAAAAAGAAAGAATTAGTGTGATACTCGATATATATTAGCCGAAAAAAGATACAGGCAGACCCTAGATTAGAGAGAACACAAGATTCAAACATCTCAGTCAAGAAGCAATAAGATTAGTAGTCAAAGCCTCTAACAATGAAGAAGGATACTCATTGATGTTAGATATAATATTTGATAGTAGTAAGAGATTGAGTGATCTTCGTTCACTCGAAGAACAAAAGCCTCATGTGGATAGACATATCGACGTCGCCACTGTGGCCAGTATTCAGTGCACACCACAACCATCCGGATTCAAGCAAAGAGCCAACAAGAGTTCTAAGAAACGCAATAAGAGATATCTAGAGGGTCAGGGAAAGAGGAAAAAAGATTTACAGTTGGTAAAGATTCACAAGTACCGTTGTCTAGAGTAAGTAACATATTCTTTTATATGCGTTTAAATAAAATGTATCTATATGTCTAACATGATTCACCTTTGTTATTTGTAGATGAATGAAAAATAATTTGGAGTATCATACTCGGCACCTCCAGTAGCCCAAACACATGTTGTCGATTTGAGCTTCATCGAACTACTAATGCTTAGAATTCTTTTACATAATAGAAATTAGTATTTCCAAACTAATTATTGTTTATCTGTTGATTTTTCTTCTATCTTAATGTAGGCGCCTATTTGCCATTGCACGCCATCACTCAAGGCATTAGAATTTAGTAGACATTTTTCAAATCCAAATCAAGATGATTAAATGGTACACCTCATAAAAGTCACATCCTGTATGATATGAACTATTTTTTTATTTCTTGCTGGGTTCAATGAGACTGTTTATGCTTACACCTAGGACTTCATATAGTTTATTTCATTAACTTCAATGCATGCATTTAAATTTATAGGATGTGCTTCTAGTCTTGACTGAGCTTCAAGGTGTGATGGACATGCAATCAACACTTGAATATGTAGGCATGTCAAGGTGGGTTGTAGTTGTTAGTATTGATATGTAGACATTTATAGGATTATCTATTGTAATGTTCAATATTTTGATGTGTGTTGCTGAATCTTGTTAAATTTAATACAGTCCTACTTTTGAATATTTTACTGTGTTGTTGCTTAATCTTGTTAAATGTAATACAGTCCTACTTGTTAGATATGATATGTTCTAGTTAAATATAAAACAATCCTATCTAAAGAGGAACACAAAACAGAAACAAGGAATGTTCATCTATGAACCTTTCTTTTGTAGTATGTATTACGATAGCAATTTTATTTAGTAACTACGTGGGATTTGAATGCTATAATGAGGGTAAAAATGCTATCATGTCGCCTGTTTTACCCTCGATCTAGGTCTACAGATAACACAATAGCCCAACCCGGTTAGGATCTAAGTTTTTTTACCCAAACTAGGGATGGAAATAGGGATATGTTTTTAGAGATCCCTGCATTCAGGTCTCGTGAGTAGATTTTTTTTTTGCAAGGATGGAGGCAAAGAAAAGAACATTTCGAAGGCAATTCAGGGATGAGGACATGAATTACACTCTTCGTCCCGTGAAATTCCTATCTCGAAAAGGCATTTTAGCAATGTTTTTAAAAATAAAACTAGTAGAAGCATTAGTTCAAGGTTTAATAATTGAATCGCGATCAAATCGTTAGTATTTAAAAATATTTAAAAAAATATATATAATAAAAGATATTAAAATATTTTATATAAGTACAAAATTTGTGACAAGTTATTCCCTGCTTTTTTTTTCTTATTAAGCTTATTCACCAATTTTTTATGACTTTTGTCAGAAAAGACCTATAAAGTGTGAATCTCTATGTCCTAATAAAATAAAGACTCATTCCTGATCACCTGTTTAGATATTTGAATAAATAATACTTTTCAATCTCTATAATATTTTAACATTGTGCACTCATTCTTTTTCTCCCCAGTGCCTTTTCTTTTTTCATTTTTCCTCGTTTCTAATGGACTTGTTAGCATAGGCTTCATTTGTAACCTTATAGGCCATGACTCATGATATATACCATATAGTGATTTTAAAATAATCAAATACACGAACATGTATTAGATGGCTACCTCTCTTTTTTTATTATGATGTGTCTTTCTCTCTCTGTGACACTACTTCATCTCTCTTTTTTTCTTTTTCATTCTCTCTATGTTCGGAGTTTTCTAATTCTCTCTCAACGCATTGATTCTTCATCAATCAAAAGACTAAGTTTTGGCAGGATTTTTTCAATGAAGCCTTTGTATTCAACAAGAAGACGATCGAGAAATTTTCCTTTCAGTCCATATCACTCCCTCTCATTCTCTCTCTTCTCAGCTTTTTTCTCCATCTTCTTCTTCGTTGCTGAACTTGAGAAGTGCTAGTGGGAAAAAAAAAAAAGAAATCAGTGGACCCGGTTAATTGGCCGATGCCATTGATTTTCTTAGTTTGGACCCGATTCAGCCAGTATCACTTTTTTCGATTAGAATGCCCACCCAGATCCGACCTAGAACTAATTCTTAGTTCAATCTAGTTTTTTAAACTATGCATTTTAGTATTTCACTAAATTTACTAAAATATTCTTATATATATATATATATGAAATATTTTAATAATTTTATAATTAAATTAATTTAATTAAAAAAACAAAAACCCTAAAATCTAAATCTCTATTTCATCTCCAGGTTCTTCCATTGTGCTTCAGCCTTTAGCTTCGCTGACACTGCTTCATACAAACTACTTTGTTTTGCAGATATGTCATTAACATGTGATGTGCCATCACATACCTCAAATAAATTATCATTATTTATTAGAATTATTTAATTTCAACAAAGCATTAAGAAAATTATAATAAATTTCAAAAAAATAGTCATCCTTGTCTGAACCGTTACAGTCAACATGATTTCAATTGAGAGAAAACTACTCCATCATCTTTGCTACAGAGGAGAAGTTTTAGGAGAGAAAGACAGTATAAAAAGGAAAAATGTATTCAGAAAAAAAAAAGATATCAATGAATGAATAAAAATACCTATCTTATTTTTTGAATCTTTTTTCTTTCTCATATCTTCCTTCTCCTTCCTCTGAACTCTTCTTTCTCTCTATCTTACTCTATTTTCTGATCTGCTTCTTCCTAAGATCATCTTCTCTGAAATTTTCATCTTTATGTGTCTCTTCTTTCTATTTCTCCCAACTCAGAATTATTTTTCATCTTCTTCTTTTGAATTTGGTATTTGGTGTTGATTATATATTTAAATTGGGCCCACAACCAAGTTGGGCCATCACAAGTGGTATCAGAGCTCTTTCCGAGACCAATCTCAAATCGAGGATGGAAGTTTCAATACAAAAGCTCAATGATGGAATTAATACGAAGATGGATCATATTAATATGAAGCTAGATCAGGTGCTTGCCCTTCTGCAGCAAATGATCAACAAACAATCAGAGGATGATGTACAGGGCCCATTTGTAGTGGAAAATGAATCAGTCAGGCTTTATCATTTCTAACCCAAACCTAAGATCGTGACTGAAATTATTTTGGAGGAAGCCAGTGCAGAAAGGGAAGTGACTCTTAATGCTATAAATTATCATGTCCCTCCTAGCACTTTAAAATTCACAGCCACATTTAATTTTGAGGAAATTCAAGAAGACACATGGATAACACAATTGGACAGTAAGGAAGGGGAATCTATTGAGGAATAGATACCCGAGGCTACAGAGGAACTAACTCAACAACACAGTGATTTGTTTCAAGACCCTACAGAGCTACCTCCCAAAAGGACACCTGATCAATAATGCAAAATCATGATATTTTATCAAATAGGATGGGAACCAACAGATGATGATGAGAACATTTTAGTCTTTGAGACAAGGACTTCTTAAGGGGGAGGGAGTGTGATGTGCCATCACATACCTCAAATAAATTATCATCATTTATTAGAATTAATTAATTTCAGCAAAGCAATAAGAGAATTATAATAAATTCTAGAAAAATAGTCATCCTTATCTGAACCGTTACAGTCAACATAATTTCAATTGAGAGAAAACTACTCCATCATCTTTGTTACAAAAGAGAAGTTTTAGGAGGAAAAGACAGAATAAAAAGGAATGATGTATTAAAAAAAAGATATCAATGAATAAATAAAAATACTTATCCTATTTTTTTTTTGAGTTCTTTCTCTTTCTCCTATCTTCTTCCTTCTTCCTCTGAACTCTTCGTTTTGTCTATCTTACTTTTGATCTACTTCTTCTTCTTAAGATCATCTTCTTTGAAGTTTCTTCTTTCTATGCCTCTTCTTTCTATTTCTCCCAACTTAGAATTATTTTTCATCTTCTTCTTTCAAATTTAATGTTTGGTGTTGATTATATATTTAAATTGGGTCCACAACCAAGTGGGGGCCATCACATAACACTTACTATTGGGCTGACTCATCACAAGCTTTATAGATATGTCAAATAAAAACTACCCTCGTTCTAATTCTTGCTATTGGTTTTATTATTAAATTACGTTCTTCGATCTGATTGCCCTATTCCCTCTTCATCATTTCTTCCCCGATTTTTCTTCGATTTCTGGTTGCCCGTCGTCCCTTTGCCGTGAGCCCCTGAATCAGAAGATGCAGAATAGAACCTTGCGCTTGCCTACTCGCCATACGCCGTGAGTCTGTGACAGAACAACTTCGGTTTTTTCTGGTTTAGTTTGCTTCAATTTTTTTCTATTCTGTGTTGATCTTTAAGGCTTCTTTGAGTTTATTCCTCAAGCAACTTTAGGTGTTTATTTTTTAACTTCTGGTTTAGTTATTGGTATGAAGTATGAACATACAAATGGACTTGTTTGCTCCTTTGAACTGATTTATACTTGATTCAATTTTTTATTTGTCGGTTTTCTCCCCTTAGGATGATTCCTGATACTCACACTTTGCTTGCCTATTGCCTATAACAAACACGTATTTTTATTTTAAAAAAATCTAAAAGGAATCGTGTTGTTACGGACATCAACGTCTTTGTTAATGAGATAATGTGCTGAAATTGTTAGATGATACTGAAAGCTACTTGCAACCATATATACTGAAAAACTTGACTACCTTATTCATATTATAATGCAGCAAGTGCTGGTAGATTTGTGCCGTTTCATGTGAACATTTTTCTTAATTGTTATGATAAATTATACTATTATTTTTAAACAGTCAGTAAATTGCATAATTGTTTTTCTTAGTTGTTGCCACTGGAAGGGGAGAAAAGTGGGTTTTTGGTGATAGATGGGCATACCTTAGGCATGAGGAGAAAAATGAGGAGCCCAAGAGTGAACCAATTGTCTATTCTAGAAGGGATAAGGATGTGGGGGCAGAAAAGGGGAGTATAACTGACACCTAATGATTGGGAAGGGTATGAGAAGTTGCTTTAAGGAGTGTACTGAAGTGTGGAGGAGGCATGTAGAATATTCTGGATTGAATGGGAGAGAGTCTAGCTTCATGAAAGCTAGGCCATATCTTTGCTGTTTTCCTTTTTGCTATATCGTGTTTCCTTTAGATACTGATACTGTATTGTTTCTTTCTTTTGTACACTACAAGTCTACTGGTACTCATGCTCTGGCAACCTTGTTAGATTATCTGTTTCTGGTTGAATAACATTCAGTAGAGGGTTTTATTAGTAATGCAATTTTTTCCCCCATTTTCCATTTAACATTTTTTCCATCTCTATGAAGCTTTTCTTTTATCAGTTGTATTCTTATTTGTGATTACTGAAAATTGTTTTATAAATTATGGATACATGATTTCTCATTTTATTATATAAAATTGAGTCTTTTTCTTTTAATATGTTTGTTATTTTGTGGCTAGGATTATATATCCAGTGTAAATCTAAAAGAGGGAAGAAGGACAGACAAGAAAATGTTTTTTCATATAGTGTTGGAGCGTAATATGCAGTTGCATCCACGTTACTTTGGCCGTAACCTTCGTGATAATCTTGTTGCCAAACTCATGAAAGATGTGGAAGGAACATGCAGGTTATTTACTTTTTGATCCTTTCTGTGTTTTCTCCCAGAAACTGTGGTAGAAAAATTGAAAAGAAAAAGTCAAGATGAAATTTTAGGTTTTCTGATTTCATGGGATATAAGTGAAAACATGGAAATGAAAAAGAGTAAAAGGCAGCATTGAATTTAGAATTTCCATTTTTTGGGTGACTTTATCATGTGCACTTGCAATGTTACAGTATTTGCTTCTCTCACTCTCTCTCTCTCTGCTGGTACTTGAATAAAGAAGTGAAATTGTAGTGCAGTCAGGAGGATAAGAATGAGACTGCCAAAAAAATAACAATTAAAAAATTACCATAAGAGTAGTTATAAAACTCCAAAACTCATAACAATGGCTTGAATTTCTCTGATGCTGTATGTAAAAGCATCCAACAAAGAAGCCCAAGAAACCCCCATCAGTACTTCAAATTGAGCATTAAAGAATTAAACCTGTTTAATTTTGTGCAATATAGCTGTTGCTTAATGTAGTAAGACGAGATATGATTCATAATGATTGTATAAGGAGTAGAGTCGGAGTGGTACTTATTGAGGAGAAAATGGTAAAAAATCGTTTAAGGTATTATAGTCATGTTCAAAGAAGACAGTTGGAGGCACCAGTAAAGATGGTTGAGGAGATGTTATGAAGTCTTGTTAAAAAAAAAAAAAGCCGAGGAAGACCAAGAAGGACACTTGGAGAAGTCATTGAATGAAATCTTTTGATAAATGAGATACCTAAAGAGTAGGTAATGATGTTGTGTGATTGAGCTCAATGATGTCGTGTGATTCATGTAGCCGATCTTACCTAGTGGGATAAGGCTTTGTTGTTATTGTAGTTGTTGCTTAATGTAATTATATATTGAACTGTTTCTAGCAAAATCTAAAATTTCCACATAGTATGAAGTTACTTCATTTCTTGTTTTGAAATTAGAAATAGAAGACGCAATTGAGTTTCTTAGGAGCTACCCATTTTATGGAGATGGAACACTAGCAGGGACATGTTCATCTGAGTAACATCTAATATGATTCAGATAATGTCAACTTTGCTTCAATCTCTAATGATATCGATCTCATCTTAATGACCATAATCTTCCCAAATACAAAATTATATGAAAGCAAATTATTTTTTCCTTTGAAATTAAATATGAGAAAAGTGTCTATTTCTGTAAATTTCTAATTTAGAGTTGTCATAACATTTGCACAGTGGTCGACATGGATTTGTGGTGGCAGTTACAGGAATAGAAAATATTGGGAAAGGGTTAATTCGTGATGGGACAGGATTTGTGACATTTCCATTAAAGTACCAGTGTGTTGTCTTCAGACCATTTAAAGGGGAGATCTTAGAAGCTGTTGTTACCATGGTGAACAAGGTTGATACTAATCCTTAGTATTTATAGTAATTTAACACAATATAGTGTGCAAACAATGGTTTTAACTCGAGTTTTCGGAACCTGAACAGATGGGATTTTTTGCTGAAGCCGGACCTGTCCAAATTTTTGTTTCAAACCATGTAAGGCTTTCCTTCATAACCTTCCATCAAGAAATAGTCTTTGTCATCTGCATGTTACACTGCTACTCCTTCTGAATGCTAAAATTATATATAATCATCTATTATTCGTGCCATTGGAGTGCCATGAGTTATTGGTCACGTCAATCTTTGTCTTGTGAATGAGGTTTTGGTTGAAATGAATGGAGGTAGAGTTTGTTGCTGGAAATGCTTGAATTCAAAGCAAGCTTTTTTTTTTTTTTTTAATTTTGTGTCTGTTATAATTCTGGGAAATCTTTCTTTTCAGTTGATTCCGGATGATATGGAGTTCCAATCTGGAGACATGCCAAATTATACTACTTCAGATGGATCAGTACGTGTCATTCATAGTCTCTTTGGAAAAAAGAAAGGAACTACATTTCTTTTCTCTTACTTGTTATTGTGGTATGCTTTGGTATTATTACCTTGGTCTCATGCAGGTTAAGATTCAGAAAGACAGTGAAGTGCGACTAAAGATTATTGGGACTCGAGTGGATGCTACTGAAATTGTATGTCCTTCTTGTTACATATTATATTGTCTCTGTGATAGATGTTGGGTTAAACAGATCACAATATGCAAAATTCTCCGCTTGCAAAGATGAATTCATAGGATATAAGAACAACTAAATGGTTTCAAAATTTGTGATGTTGCCATCAGCTTTGAATCTCTTTACAAAGGTCGAATTTGAAAAAAATGGTTTTTGTCGTGTTTATGTTAATTTAGCCTTTTGCTCATGTCTAAATCACTGGCTTAAATCTTGGGTGCTGTACTATTAATTTAGTAGTAAGTACAGAAAACACATTAATCTTGGCCTAAAATGATGATCATACAATATTCTATTTCTTTATAGTTCTCTAAATACTGCGTGCTCAGAAAATGATTATATTTTGCCACTTTGTTATGCTCTCTGATTTGCTTCCTCTGCTGTAATCATCTTCTAAGCTATACATGTCCAGACGCCTGAAAACAATTTGTATTTGTGCCACTTTTTGGTCTTCTAAAGGACAAGTTCAATACTTCTGCCTTTGGATGTGGGATATCTGTCGGGTTTTATTCTCATTGAGGTTATTTTGGAACTAATCTAATGTCGTGCACGACCCTTTTTTTTATTGGCAGTTCTGCATTGGCACCATCAAAGATGATTTCTTGGGTGTGATCAACGACCCAGCCACAATCTAGATGCACTTGCCCCGCCATCTGTCCGTATTCTGGCTTTTGGTGTGGATTGTTACACCTGAAATCGAATATTTATTGTATTATAGCAAGGTATTCGGCCGTTACTGGATCAACTGGCTGTTATATCTAATTCTTCATTTTTTCTCACATGCCCTGCGGTATGCAATTTTCGTTAAGTACCTCTTCTGGTTTAGTAACTTGTAATTGCGAGAGTAATAAAACAAGCATGTGATTGACTAATGTTTGGTCACAATGTTTAAGATTGTAATTTAGGTAGATTTAGGTTTTTTTCTGTAATTTATGCCTTTGTTCATCATAGTGTAGCACTCTTCTTGAGTTTGAGGGAGGATGTAAGAGGTGGTTGAACTCTATGAAGGATGTTAGATGATGATAACAGAATGAGTATCTGTCCTTCATAGTGTTAAGAGTAAATAGAATATGGTTAGCACATGTGATCAGTACATATATATACCTATGTATTGCACAGTAATGACATACAGTTTATACGCCTATTCTTTCCTCCTCTCCGTCATTACTTACAAATATACCTATGTATTGCTTAATGAACAAGATTAAAAAAAATCAAACTGGTCACTAAATTAGTTGAGTAATCAGTTCAATGATTAATGATCGAATCATAATCGAATTGCGGTTGAATTAATGGTATTTCAAATATATTAGAGTATTAAAATATATAATTAATGTAATTATTACAGATATTAAAATATATAATATATAATATATAATATTAAAATATTCAAAGCATGTTTTATGTATATATATATATATAATAGTTTAAGATAGTTTAAATTTTTAGAAATTTTTTAGAAATATGTAATATATTCAGTAAAAATTTAAAAATTAAAAAAAAATGAATCGGTTAAATCAGTTAAAATGATTTATTTTATCGATTCAATTAATTTTTTACTGGTTTAAATTTTCACCAATTTACTAGTTTAAACTAGATTAGAGAACTGATTGATTCACTAATTTTTCAAATAGATCGGTTGGTTCGGTTTGATTATTTGAACAATAATGATATACAACTCTTTCAGTATATTCTTTCTTTTTTATCCTTCGTTACTTAAAGCCACTTTTAAATAAGAAGAGTTCATGATTGTCGTACAATAAGAAAGCAATTAAGTAACTACCAATTGTAACTCCATTTCCCATAAAATTTTAAGTAACTTTGAAAACAAAAAATTTGTTTCATCGTCCATAATTGATAGTTAGGCCGACCCAATTTATAATTAATGTCAACAATCTCGTAAACTTCTTTTAAGATTCCATCTAGAATGAAAAGAATAATTATCCTTTAATTATTTTTATATGATAATAAAAAATTTATTGTAAAATTTAAAAATCTTATTGAAATGGTTGATATTAATATAAAATTTATTTATGTCAAAATTTAAAAAAATTATTGATTTCTACTGATTTAGGTTAATGGATTTTATATTAATTTTTATTATTGATTTATGATTTAAAGGTAATTATTTGCTAGTTGCATATATACTAAATCACTCATTTCACTAGATATGTTATTTATAAATATGAGAGGAGAAAATAAGAGCATAATATTTACTGTTAAATCACAAATTGATTGTTTAGATTGATACAAAATTCATTAATACAAAAATTAAGGGAAATTGATTGTTTAGATTGATACAAACTCATTAATACAAAAATTAAGGGTATAATAATATTTTTCTTGCATTAATATTTGTAGATATATGTATATGTATAATATATATCTTTTGCTTCTTGATCAGTGTTCAAAGAATCTGATTGAACTGGTCAGTTCAACCGAAAAATTGGTGAATAAATCGATTCGGTTTGAAGTAATGAACTGGTGAGTATTTAAATCAATAAAAAAATCGGTCGAACATGTAAAACTGGCCGGTTCAACTTTTTTTTTTAAATTTTTACTGAATATTATTATATATTTTTAAAAAAATCTTTAAAAATTTAAGTTACTAGGATAAGATCTAGCATTTGTATAAATATATATCTGTAATATATTTAAAATATTTTTAATATATATATTTTAATATTATAATATATTAACTTATATATTAATTATATATTTTAATATTTTAGTACATTTTAAGTACTACCTATTTGACTATGATTTAACTATTAACTCTTAAACTAATATCTCAATCGATTTAATTATCAGTCTAATTTTCTAAGCATTTGTTGGTTTACGTTTTGCCCCTATCCATAAGAGCTCCTTTAATCCTTAGTAATCTGTTTGTTACACAGCTGGGCTTAAAGGATAACTACCAAATCACTTACATCCTCTCATGTTAGGATTTAATTATATTCAATTACAAAAGCAGATAAAATGAACTATCAATATTACAATACACGCAAAAGGATATGCAAGTGATTCTAATCCTACAAATTGATGGGACGTGGATGATAATTTAGCTGATCCTCTGACGGGAAAGTGGATATGAGTCATAAAGACACCAACCACATGGTTTTATTGGTTTGAGCTCTCTTTCTCTGCCAATTTGGAGCACCCAACTAATAACAATTACCAATCCTTAAATGGATTAACTGCAGGTTCAGCTCAGAATCAGATACACTGAACCCCACTAAAAATTTTTAGGTTAAATTATAATTTAGTCTCTATAATTTTACCAAAATTATAATTAGTCCCTATACTTTATTTTTATGTAAAATAGGCTCTGTAGTTTCTGTATCTACATAAGTTAGTCTTTGTTATCAGTATGTTTAACTTTACTGTTAAAATAGTTTTACATAGTAACTGATGTGTACATTTGTGAACATATCAGTATGCCCATTCATTAAATTTTACACAACTCAACTGTCATGTCAACAAAATTCAATATAGATACTAGGTTAGGAAAATTGGAAATTAAAGGCGAAATAAAAATTTTGTTGATATGGCAACTGAGTTATGTAAAATTTAATGAATGGACATACTAATATATTCACAAATGTATATATTAGTTGCTATGTAGGACTATTTTAATAGCAAAGCTAATTATATTGACGGAATGGACTAACTTACATAGATGTGAAAACTATAGAGACTATTTTGCATAAAAATAAAGTATAGAGACCAATTTATAATTTTAGTGAAACTATAAGGACTAAAATTATAATTTAACCAAATTTTTAGAATAAAGATGCATTATGTTGTTAGTAACTCAGTATAAATACCATATGCCTAGTTCTAACGTTTCAACCAAACCATCCCAGTTCAAAGTTGAAGTACAATGTGTAGTTCAATTAGGTTGATGAGGCTTCTTATGTTCATTTTGCTGGTCTTGTTTTTAAGCGCAGGAAGCAGTGAGACACGGCCTCTGAATCCAACAATAGTGAGAGTGTTTCTGCTTGAACGTTCGAATCCCCCACCCTTACAACCAATCGCTGAAGAAGGTGGACAACAAAACACGCAGAGATTGAGCCCAGAAGGACCTGATGCTCATCATCACTATATAAAATCTTAGTCTCACAAAGCAGATCCGCTGTATGTTTGTCCTCTCATAATCACTGAATTTGTAATTTAATGGCCACCAAATGACACGTGAGGTTGACTTTTTTTTTTTGTTTTTCAAAAGCTTTTCTTTCATTTGGTGGCTATTGGATCGCAGATCTAATGACTGTGAAAGGATAAACAAGATGTTTGTCTTTGAAAGACAAGCATAAATCTGCTCTCACATAGATTGTAATGTTAGTAGAGTTTTAATATCATAGTAACAAATTGTAATAAATTTAAATTTTAAATACAGAGGCATAATTACTAACTTTCAAATTTTAAGGACTTTTTATTTTTTTTTTAGGGTTTCTCACTGGTATCATTCACTAAAGACAACTCTGCTCGAGGGGTATTGTTGGACACTACAAGCAGACACTTATTCTGGTGGAGATTCGAACAGTAATTCACCGCTTTGGGAGAGATTAGCTCAGTCCACTAGAATTAACCCCTGATAGTTCTAAAGACTAAATTAAAAATTAAGTAAAACTCTAGTAGGCATCATCACTGTATCAAATCTTAGCCTGTCTTTATTACGCTGCTGATTTACTTAGTTTTTAATTGTGTCTTTATAATTTAAAAGTTAGTGATTATGTCTCTGTATTTTTTATTTAAAATTTAAATTTATTACCTTTCTTTACCGTGATATTAAAATTCTGCTAACTTTATCATCTATGTTCCTCTCCAAGCATTCTAACTGTTCTTTATTCATGCTAACTTAATTATGACCTAACTCAATTTATTTAGGAGGCACCATATGCCACACGTAAGTAGATTTCCCTCTATCATCTACTTTTACTCTTGTTGTTAACGATAAATTATGCGTATTTTAAGTAACAAAATGTCACATGCTTATTTGATTATGTCAACAAAATATAATGAGACAATCACAGAAATTTAATAGTAGGGACAAGATAAAAATGTTTTAAATTATTAGACCTAATTATAGACATTTAAAAATTGAGCCAAACTCTGAAGTTCGAATATTAATTTAACCTTATTCAAAATAAAATTTGCTATGATCACATATTCACATCCGTATGTACTTTCTTATAAATTATTTCATTTGTAATTTAAACATGATTGTTAGTATACTGTATAACAGCCTCCCCCATTTCCTTTTTCCTTTCTTTTTCTGTTTTGTTGATCAAGTAATTAACGAAGACAGTAGCAAGAGAGTTAAACCCAAGGCACAATGTTCTTGGGACAAATGAAATTATTGCATTTATGGTAGGTTTGCAATTTTGATCTGCCCTACATAAATAATAATTGTTTTTAAAACTACATAAGTCATTAAACAAAAAAAAAGTGAATAATTCATTGTTTAATGATTGAACTATACTCGAATTGGTTGAAGTACACACACTAATCTCTCACACACACACATGTACGTGCACGGGTGTGCACACACACACAATCCTTTATTCTTAAATTAAGAGAAAAAGTAGTTTTTAGTTTTTAAAAATACTTAAGTCAATTATTTAGTCCTAAAAGATTTAAAATGTTAACTCATTAGTCTTTCTCTCTATAAACTACGTTATTTGTTAACAAAATAGTTGACGTCGCCCATTAAATGTTGATGAAATACATTATTTTGTTTATGTGAAGGTTCCAAGATTACAACTTAAGGAAAGGTATTCTTTAGTACTTAAAAGATACATATGGCATCTATTTTGTCCCTAAAAGATCTCAAACATTAACTCATTAGTCCTTCTATTGATAAACTTTGTAATTTGTTAACGCAATATCTTGTGTGGTATGTTAAGTATTGATATAATATATTATTTAACTTATATGGATGATTACTAGATTATAACTTTATAAGAGTTAAATTAAAATAAGAAGATATTTCCATAAAAATCTAAACATTAATACAGTCTAAATGCCTAAAAAACTATTTTATTAGTTTCGTGCATCCACAAAATGCAATGCTACATCATCAACACAGTCAAACAGAAACATTGAAGACAAAGTGAGTGACAAGATCTCACGCAACCAATTTACATGTCACACTTGAGCAAGTGAGGATTTAAAGTGTATAAGAGATGAGGCAGTTATAGCTACTTGCTGTAAAAGGATGAGATAAATTTTATTTTTGGTGTTCTTACCTTAAATTTAAACAAATAAATAAACTCAGTAAATTATAAACAAAATAAATAGAACAACAATGAGTTTCTCCATTTTCTTGGGATTTTTACTGGATTTCTTAGAAATTACAAACAAAATAAACAAACAATATTTTTGCACTAATAAGTTGATGTTTGAGACCTTTTAGGGACTAAATAGTACATTATAATAATTCAGGGACTAAATAGTTGCCCTATATGCCTTTTAGTGACTACAAAAATACTTTTCCTCTAGTTATAATCTAGTAAGCATTTAGATAAGCAAAATAATGAATTGCATTAGCTCTTAACAAGCCACGTTAGCCATTTTGTTAACAAATAATGAAGTTTATAAATGAAAGGACTAATGAGTTAATGTTTGAGATCTTTTAGGGACTAAATAGTACATTATAATCTTTGAGACTAAATATATTGTTATATATATCTTTTAAGTAAGGACTAAAAAGTACTTTTTCTCTAATAATTATATATTGAAAATGAAAATAAAAACTCCAAATGTTGAACAATGTGTCAATAATTTATGTTATAATTATTAGACGTAGTGTAGATTTGCATATTTCTTAATGACACCCCTTCCATAGACAATTAAGATTGAGTTGTGAAATTGATTGTGTATTTATGCATATGGAAAGAGTAATAACAATTAAGAGGGAGTAACCTTTGAATCTAATAATGTTGAGACTTGAGATGATGATAGTAAATGATAGAAATATCACTTTAGACAATGATTCATGCTGAGTTAGAGCTTTCCCGACACTACCAAAAAAAAAAAAATACAAATAGCAAGGGATAATTCCCTCGTTAACCCTGAGCTATTCTCTTGCTAAGCATAATAGAGACCAATTATCTAGTAAATGTCCCATACTATCACTACAAGAAAGATAAAAATCTGAGACAGAATTAGAGAAGAAAAAAATTTGTCTCAGATATCGTCACTGCAAATGGCCATATACTAAAAACTATTCTGCAGCAAAATTCAACACAAAAAATTCCATCTTGCATATTGGATTCCTTTGCAGAATAGAAAATAGGTTTTTGTAATGCAACAGATTTGAGACGGAAAGCCCATCTCAGAACCTTTGCAAATTGCTTGGATGGTAATTCCCTTTCAAATTGCATTTGAAAATTGAGACAAAATTTCTATCTCAGATTTGAGAAGGAAAGCCCGTTGAAAATCCCATGTAGGATGACAACATAGCCGTTTTGGAGTTGACATGGTCATTCTATCTCAGCTTCTGTTTCAAAATTTAGCATGAAAATTGCATCTCAGATTTGAGACGAATATTCCCTTTCAAATTCCTTCTTAGATTTCCTTCTTAGAATGCCAAGTTCAGCTTGAACAAGGAATCCCCATCAAGATAGATAGTTGTAAGCACCGTATTTTTGTATAGGCCTCAATTCAAAATTTTTGACAAAAGTGATAAATAAAATAAATAAATAAATAAATAAAATGAAATCAGAGATTCAAAAATCAAATTGCAAAGGAGAAAAGTGAAAATCTGAAATTCAAAAATTAGAAGGAATAAAAATTAGAAAATAAAAATGCAAATAATAATAAAGTAAGTAAAATTTTAAAAATGCAAAATAAATAAAAATCCAAAAATTAAATAAATATTAGAAAAGTGGAAAAAAATTAGGAGAAAGAAATTAAAAAAAAATAAAATTAAAAAAAAAAGAAATTAAAAATAGAAAAGACAAATATATATATATAAAGAAAGATAAACCCTGTTAGGAGTCCAACTTGATTTAGGACAAGATAACCTCGCAACCAAACACGTTGCAAGTGCATGCTTCTACACCTCGGCCAAACACCCATTTTAAGCGCCGAAATCAGGACAGCCTACTCCCAGCACCTCTTCAGCTCAAACTATTTGACTCGACCTAAGAATCCGTTTGACATGTTTTGACCCTCTTCAGATCTTGTACACGAGTCCCTTCACAAAACCTTGCAGCAGAACGAAAATCTTCAGAATGTTCGAACCCTAAGGGGATCTTTGATGTACATTTCAAGAAAGGGATTCCATTTCTTTAGACCCAAAACGCTTGTTTGGTATCCACTTATAAGGCTGGAAATGGAATCCCATTCCCATCTACAATGCCAAAATGGATTCCATCAAATATGCTAGGGAATCCTTTTCCTTTCCTTACTAATTGGGTTGAAAAGTTAGTTTTGCCCTTTCATAATTTTGCAATTTTTAGATTAGCCCCTCTGTAGCTCATTTGCTCATCGTCTGCCACTACATAGCCACCACGTCGTCATCGTCGTCCCCCACTGGTCCTTGTCGGTGAAGTAGGAGGTGGGTCAGAGAGAGAGAGAGAGAGAGAGAGAGAGAGATGAACGGATGACAATGGGGGGAGAGAGAGAGAGAGAAAAGGTTTTTGCAAAGAAGGAGGAGAATGCCAGTGGAGGAGATGGATAATGCAGTGGCAGAGAGAGAGAGAGAGAGAGAAAGGGTTCTGCGAAGGCTGAAGGTGTCACGACTCAAAACCGGGCACGTGACCAGCACGGACGATGTCTAACTAGCATCACTGCAATCCTAACTTTTACATAGAACCCGTATGCTTTAATTTGACTTAGCTATCTTTAGATTCATAGCAAATTGAGTTTGTAGGAGAAATTAAAGAAATTCCTTACATTCATAAGCTAACATACAAACATTTAATTACATATCATCATTACATTTAGCTCAACATACATTCAATTACAACCCATGATTTTTGTGCTAGTTCCTACTATATTTTACACGAGTACACATCGTAGCATGACCTACCCGATTACAGAGCTCTACTAAGATTACTAAATTCAATAAGACTCTAAGATACTATACCTTACCCTAAAAATGGGAAGGTACTTTAGCCTTGAATGTTGTTGCCTAAGTAGCCTCCTACACCTGAAACTGTGAGAGGGTGAGGCCAACTATTAGACACTACAAAAAAAAAACTTTTGGTGGCAACTTAAAGTCTAAAAGTTTCCACCAAAAGTCTTTGGTGATGACTTTTAGTGACGACTAAAGTTGTTGACATAAGTTCGTGGCTGATTGTCTTTTGATTGTGACTCTCAAAAGCCGCCACCAAAAGTCACCCTTTAATGGCTACTATAGTCACCACCAAAAGTCATCTTTATTGCAAAAAAAAAATTTGTGAGAAAAAATGACTTTTGGTGGCTACTTTAGTTGCCACTGAAGGTCATATTTAGTGGCAACTTTCAAAGTCACCACCGAAAAGACTTTTGTCGCCACCAAAAATAGTTTTTTGTGGCGACTAAGTTCCCCGGGGTGACTCATTTTTTTTGTACAATATTCAAGTTTATTTGAAGTTAAACCAAACATATACATACTTGAGATTCGAACCTGAATCTCTTGCTTGCAGCCATGTGTGTCTCGCCATCCTACTACTACTTCATTTGTGTTATGTAAGTGCAAAATCTTATATATATATATATATATATATATAATTTGTTAAAATTATTTTAAGTCAAAAATATTATAAAATAGAAATAAAACAATATTTAACTTAATAAAAAGCAAATATATTATTACCATGCGAGTCACCACAAAAAGTCCAACTTCAACTAATTTCATAAAAAAAATTGATTTCGGTTAAAAAAATCAGACTTTAGTCACCACCAAAAATATAATTTTTTAAAAAAAATTAAAAGATTTGAATTCCTTTTAAATAAAATTAAAAAAATTAAAAAATTTGAATTTTTTAAATAAAATGAAAAAAGTAACTTTTTAAATTTTTTAAAAAAATTAGAATTTTGGTGGCAACAAATTCTTATTTTTTTTAATTTTATTTAAAAAATCTAACTTTTTTTAATTTTATTATAAAAAATTTGACTTTTTTTTATTTTTTTTCTAAAAAAATTGACTTTTGGTGGCGACTATGAAAGTTGCCACAAAAAGTTTGATTTTATTTTATTTTATTTTAAAAAAATTTGACTTTTTTTTAAATCGACTTTTTGTGACAACTCCCAAAAGTCTGTCTTTTGATGGCAACTCTCATAGTTGCCACCAAAATTCTAATTTTTTAATTTTATTTTAAAAAATTTCAATATTTTTTTATTTTTTTTAAAATTAACTTTAGTGATGATTATAGGAGTTGCCACCAAAAGTTTAATTTTTTAATTTTTTTTAAATTTTGACTTTCTTTAATTTTTTTTGAAAAAAATTTGACTTTTGGTGGCGATTTGAGAGTCGCCACCAAAAGTCTAATTTTTTATTTTTTATTTTTAAAAATCTGACTTTTGGTAGCGACTTTAAAAGTCGCCATTAAAAAGTCACCACTGAAAATCAATTTTCTTGTAGTGTGACTCACCGTAACAGCCTTACCACAACTCTCACATATAATAGAATAATTATGCACACCCACATATGCAGTGGAATATAAGAAAATGAGATAATATGTAAGATACAAAAGTGAATGGGGAAATAGCTAAGGCTCTTTTGGATATAAATATATGTATATATTTCTGAATCATGGGACAAATTAACAGAAGAAAATGTAGGGCTTACTTCACATACAAGTATACAATCCTTGTACATACATGTTCACAAGCATGTCATAAGATTTCTTTATCATTCTTTTGGTCCTCACTTATTAGAACACTAAGGAATTTATGATAAAATCATAACATTTTAAGCAGTCAACAAGTTATCAATAATATATGTTCATGTTATACCATCATAGGTGAGAATTCCCCTTGCAATTACTACATTGCATTCACACTTGTGAATAGATCAAATACAAGAATTAAAGTGAGCATCATTATATTATAATCATAATCATGACAAATCACATAATTGTCACACATGCTTAGTCGATCAGGCCGCTATGGGTCGTCACCGTAAACGTTTCTAATAACCCCCAAAGCCTGCTCGAGAAACTCACAGGTCACTAGGTAGTCATCCCACCAGGCCCTTTTGCTACCAAGGTCACTATGAACCAGTGGCTAACCAAGCCCTTTCGTTATTGGGGTCACTGTGGGCCCTTATCAACCTAGCTCCTTACCTCACCATGGCCATGGGTTTCCAGGAAATGAATCAACCGCAAGTCTTAGGTAGCATTCTTGTGCGTAAATCATCAGATAAACATATAATGTAACATCATCATATTAGTTGAATAATATAATTATGCTTACAAAGTTACTTTAGGCACATTTTCATGAGTTTATCTATGTAAGCATATGTTTGTTTGTTTGCACATAACATCAAACATATTCGTTCCAAAAATGATTTGCTCAACTCAATCAGTAATCATAATCTTCTATTTTGTTTTTGTACCCATCAATTCTTAGTAATTATATGTTGCCTTGCCTAAGAGAGAGCATGAAGAATTTTGATGTGCCACATATTATTACCCTTAGCACATCATTACACCAATTAAATTCTAGGAGTAAAATTCTTAAAGGAAAATAAACATATAAGATAAGGCTCCCTCACCTTTGCTCAAGCTTCTCCATCTCATTCATCTCTCTAAGTGTGGCTTGTAAGCTTTAAGATGTCCAAACATCTAAAGATCAATAAAACATGAGAAAAAGGAAAAAACATGAGAAAAAGTGTCAAAAACCCATAATTTACCATATATCAGGAGAGTGACTCCCCTTAAACTCATGGGTGGCTTGGCTACTGGGGTGCAAGGGCTGGCACCCTGGGCGCCAAGTCACAGATTTTTGAAGATAGTTGAATTTTATGCGATTCAGTCCAAAAATCAACAATCCCATACCATTTTTCATGATTCCTTCAATGAGATTTCCATCTTAATGTTCTAGGATCACTGTAGCACTAAAACCCCAAGAAAATTTCATGATTCTAAGCTTAGATCACCAATTTCCCAACTTAGAACCCTAATTTTCCTCTAACTCTTTTAAAACTTGAAATCCATCCTCAATCTTGCCACATTCATAGATCTATGGTTCCAAATTCATTATTAATACTCATAGAAGGTTTTAAGAAGTTCATCAAGTCTCAAATCCCACCAACAAACTTTATTTCCACTTCATATTCCATAAACTCGAAAATGTCATAAAAAAATAAAGAAGGAGAGAAACTCACCTTACTCTCCTTGCTTTTTTAGTGTGGTGGCTCACCAGAGGTCATCCCTTGCCAGTGATACATGGCTGGAAGCTCGGGATGATGGTTGGAGAAACACAGCTGAAGAGAGGGAGAGAGAGCTTCGTGAGAGAGATAGAGAGAGGAAAGGCAATAAGAATGGAAAGAAAATGGATGTGTGTGCTAATATTAAGGTGTAAGTGGGGCCCACTACTTGCTACTTCATTTTGGTCCCTTTTGAGAACAATATTTAATTAAAACTTACAAAGAGTGTTGGACCAATTTTTATTATAAAAGGGCACCCCGATTACACTTTTATTAGAAGATACATCATCACACCCCATTTTCACTAAGTTGCCAAAAATCTTGCACTCATTCACTCTAGTCCCTGTCTTGCCCTGAATTCTTTAATACCAATATCCTATGTTTTCTTTCTGTTGCAAGTTTACATAATTACTAATTTCCCAATTAACATGATTTATGTGCATTTTCTCTTGACATCTGAACCTTGATTGTGCTCGAATTTTACTGATTTATTACTTTTGGCCTCAAGCTAATCTAGTTCTAATTCCCTTAAACTCTTTGTGATATTATTGATATGCCTTCATTTTTATGTTAGTAAATTGGTGTTTTATCTTATATTTCATGATACAAAAAATGATCACCAATTGGAGGAGAGAAAACTACTACATTTGATTCCTAGCTTTCGGCCCTGCATTTCAGAAGAGGACTTCTTACCTAGTAGCCCAGTGCTCAATGCTGGAGTAGCAAATTCATCTGCATCCTAACTTGCCATCTACTGCTGCATTGAGAGTGCCTCCACTGCTCTCTTGAGCACTACGCTAAAGCTTTTCCTTGGTCTATTTTTTTGTGCTCTATCGTTGTAGTGGTGAAGACGTACTATTGCAGCAGCAGAACAAAATTTCTACTTAGGAATGTTTTAAATAGCTACAAAGGTTAATTTCTAGAGTAATTCTGATACAGAAGAAGGGAGAGCATGCCGCTTTTGCTGAGAATTGTAAAGGGAACTTGGTTTTCAAGGCTTTGGGGCTCAAATCCATCATCCAACATCAGATTCATGGCTATTTCTATGCTTATTTCTACTTTCTGTCGTTTATATTACATGAGTAGCTAGATTTTCCTTCTAGGGTTATTATGAACTCAACTCCATATTAGATTTTGATTTCCCTCATGTATTTGCAACTTTTATTCAATAAATATAAGTATTCTTATTCATTTTACTGTTGCTTAATGTGGATATGATCAATCTATATTTCTGCTTGTTACTGTCATCGATTCGGGAGAGGGAGGTAAGAGTAGAACACTGAATAGGGAGGACAAGTATGTGAACCTTAAATGTTTTTGCTTGTTAGCTAATAGGAATATTAGTTAATCTCATTTAATCAAAGCTAGGTTGGTTAGTACAGACTTAACTCACTTAAGGAATTGAGTAGGTGTTAAGTATCCTAATTGAGATTCAGGAAAATTCTTTTATGTTATTAGAATAACCTAGTATTAACTTATACGGTTGATGGAATTATAAGTGTGTGAGAGGGGTTTTACAATTTCTAGGATGGAGGAGAAGGATTAGTAACTCAGGCTTTTAAATAGATTAATTTCTTCAATCTGAGTCATGTAAGAAAACTTTATAAAAATTTACTATCATTTGATTTTTACTTTGTCAGTTCTTGATTAGAGCTGTCTTTAACCCAAAGTTTTCATTTAACTAATTCGGTTAAATTTCTTGGGTAGTTAGCCACTTATTCCTCGTGGGAAAGATGCTTTTACTCTTTAATTCACTATATTACTTGTGTGACTGATACACTTGCCATTTTGCTAACAAGTTTTTGAGATACTTGCCCCTCATAGGTTCTTCTAGCTCTAAGTGGTTTCCTCTCCTTTAATTGGTGATCATTCTTTGTACCCTAAAATATAAGATAAAACACCAATTTACTAACATAAAAAAGAAGGTACATCAATAATATCACAAAGAGCTTAAGGGAATTAGAATTAGATTAGCTTGAGGCCAAAAGTAATAAATCAGTAAAATTCACAATCATGGTTCAGATGTCAAGAGAAAGTGCACATAAATCATGTTAATTGGGAAATTAACACTCCCCTAAACCTGAACCTTTGCTTGCCCTCAAGCAAGAGCTTCCTATGAGAAAAATTCTAATTCAGATATGTGCAACTAGGAATATGTGCAACTAGGATGAGTAAAGATTTGAAAATATGTGAATTAAAACAAGTCAAGTATCATCAAACTATTAATCGTAAGATTAAACTCAAGGGTTTACAATCTTAAAGATTCCAATGATAAGTATTAACCGAACCACAAGGAGACTTAAATAATATAATTTCAAAAATAGCAAAGCTTCATCTCTATGAACAATTTATAGTATTAAATTCAAAAATTCCAAAACTAAATCACATCTTTGTTCTCAAGGGCTTCGCTGTTTTGCTCTCAAGGGCATTACTTCCTTAATTTTCTTATTTCCTTTTGGAAATTTTGCATATTAGTCATTTTGTTTTAATTACAAGAGCATACCCCTTATTGAAACCTTTAGTTATCCTCTTATTGAACCCTTTTTTCACTAACTCCTTGTTGAACTTTTATATTTTTTTTAAAAAATGAATAAGAACTATAAACCATTCACAAAGAGACATGAACACCTTTTCTATTATTTTGAAGTGGTTAGGCTAACACTCATAAATATATATATATATATATATATAACTTAAAGATTTGCAAACTCAAGAGATAAATCTTGTATATTTCTTTTTTATGACACGATTTGACTTGCTAGAGAATTTCAAAATTTTTAGATTTCAAAAATTTTCAAAAAAAAAAATTTCCTCCTATTACACATATGCATATGGACAGCACAAAACCAACCAAAATTTTCTTATTGAAGGAAACCCACATAACTGCTAAACCTTTCCCTTAAACCTGAATCTAATGTTGTCCTTAGTGAGCTAAGGAGGGTTTAAAACATGAGAATGCAAGCATCAATTTTCTTATAAAACACATAAACAGCAGAAAAAAAGGGTGTGCATTGTAAAAATATTCAACATTGATAGCACAATATTGTCATCACAATAAAATAGTCCAAAAAGTGCAATTCCCATGACATGTCTTAGTCCATATTAATCCTTAGGATTCTTTGAGTTTCCCTAGTTGAAACTCCTTAATTCACGAAAAATTTTTCATCCCCTTAATTATGTCCTTTTTAATTGCACAGTAACACTTGGAGAGTTACATTACTTCCCCTTACAGAAATTCAATCCCCAAATTTCAACACTTCTTAAGAACTTGCTTGAAATGAATTTTTTGTTTGTTTGTACATGAGTGGCTAACTTGTGGGCTAATCCCACCTTTTGTGTCTGCTACAAGAGCGATATTCAATTTCACATCTTTCATGTATCTCCTTTGATGCTTGGGTCCACTTACACTTTTAACTTTAGATCCCAATGTCTATCAATAAGCTCTTTCTTAAGTCTTCTGTAATTGACCCTCATGGGCCACTAAGTGAAAATGGCTCAAGTTATCACTAGCCTCGAACTACTTCATCACAAGATTTGCACATTGATTGGCTTCCCTTTCTTGGTCATATAACTTGTGTCACTATGCTAGTAGTGCTCCTTTGGAAAACTTCTAGTCTTCAGAAAAGTGGGACATAAAAGTCCATTGCTAATTCTGCTTTTCATTGAGTCATCATTGACTTTCCATAAAGGACACACATCATTTCTTTTAATGCTTCTTATCTAGCTAGATCATTTATCACGCTCTCTTTCCCTTAAAAAAAAGAAGTGAATTTTCTCCTAAACTTCCCCTTTACGCTTAACGTCATTCTTTAGAACAAGACTTTCTCACATTGATCATATCAATTTGTTCCATTTTAGGAGGATTAATACTAATTACAAATTTTAACATAAATGGTTCTTCCAATATACTATGGCATTGAGTACTTAGACTCGGCCTCACTCTTCTTGTAATTAATAACTTGCACCTGTAAGCCAGTAAAGTTCATTTCTATCCTTTACATTATCCAGTAAGGGCATTTGGTTTGTTCTACCGAACTTTCTTGGTACTGGCTACATTAGCTATATTCTTTGCTTATCATAACTGAAACTACTAACATAGTCTGAAACTGCTCTAGTACTAACAATACTTGGTACATCTATTGACATCCTTGAGAAGTTATTTGTTCCTTGGAAGAATCGGGTGTGAGATTCACTGACATATATTTCTTCTCTTTTCCTTTATATTCTCGGTCTCTGCATGAAAGTTACATTATACTCCACGGTTATTTCAGTTTAGAGGATCTGAATAGGATAAGAATTCTTAAGAAACTTGAATTAGCACTCTGCCTAAAGGTAGGGTCAATGGTTTAACTAATTTTCTCATCCTGCGTTGAACACAGGTTCGAAACTCAATTTCTTGGCTTGAACGTCTAATCTTTACGTTGTGAGAATTCTTAAAACAAAGCATCTCAACTTAATCATGCCATGGCAATCTTCTCTCTTTTAGCATCTCGCCTAAATATAAATATTCTTATTATTGTCATAGTGGCTGCCATGGGACCTTTCTAGCCTTATAGATCCTCATAGGTGAGGACTCATAGCTTAAGAAAGGAAAAATCATATTTACTAAGTGTTCATCCAAGAAGCATCAACCCTTTATCGTGGTTGAGCGCTAAATTAATTGTTTGTTTCTTCCCATGATCACTTCAATCACTTCCTCTTATGCCTAGAAGGCAACTGATGAATCTTGCTTGAAGTCTATGAGCCCAAACATAGGAGAAAACACCAATAGCTCACTTGCAAGCATCCAACAGACTATGGCACCTGGGAGCCATATATCCTATACTTAAGGGGGGCCTCTTCAGGTTAGGGTGCCGGGGGTGCTAGATCTTAAACTCTTGGTTACTTGGGTGCCTAGGGCACTAGACTTGGCATGTTGGGCGTTCATGGCTATGCAATCAACCATAACCTTGAAAAATTCTTCCATAATCCATGACTTTTGCCTCTTACTTCATTTTAATATCTGTCCTTTTCAGAAGACCATAATCAAACATTGATCTAGGACTTTTACATGAATCATTCTGGGTCTGCATATATATACATATGTATATTTGTCCTTAAAATACTAGAATTCTATCTTTTCACCTCTATATCCATCCATCTTAATTCCTTCATTTCTTATTTATTAGGACAACTTGCAACTTCACTTTTCCTCTATTTAGAAATCATGACAACGCTTCAAAGCTTTAGATTGTACTCATAATATAGTCCTTATATCATTATAGTTCACTGTTTTGTCAGTAACGATATTTTCCTCTTGGAACCTCATGAAACTAAGTTTGACACATTATCCTTGGCCATTAAAACAAGAAGTGCTAGCTTGACTTCTTACTTGTCTATTTGAGAAGACCTTCTTCTGCTTATACTTTCCTAAGCATATTTCTCTGACTCTTTTCTCTTTCCCTTAAATACATCTTAAGAAATGCTTAAAACTTGCTATTCTTGGAAACCTAAACAAATGGAGTTCTTCGGACCCTTCAGCCTCTATAAATTTTTTTCCTTATTTTAAGAACTTGTATAAGTCGAGCTTTTAGACGTAACTCTTTCCTATGGAATTCACCCACAAGTCCTCTACCCCTTCTCTTGCAATGAACTATTAGCTCTGTTTAATTTCTTTCTCAAAACCTTGAGACACAAGGCGTCACAAATTGACGTTGAAAAACATAGACCTTGAGTTACTAACAGACTCGACACATTCCTTAGAAAGGGATAAGACACAAAAGAAAAGGAGAATACATCCTATAGGGTCTTTGGTGGAGTCGTTTCTCTATAGTTGTGTCAAAATTCACAATGATAGAGGAAGACCCACTAAGGTTACTTTGCTCTGTAATCAATAGGAGACCTAAAAGATTGCTCTGATACCAACTTTGTCAAGACCCAAAACCGAGCAAGTGACCAGAGTAGACGTTGCCTAACCAGCACCGCCGTAAGCCTAACTTTTACATAGAACCCTTATACTTTAATTTAATTTAGCTATCTTTAGATTCATAGCAAACTGAGTTTGCAAGAGAAATTAAAGAAATTCCTTACATTCGTAAGCTAACATTCAAGCATTTAATTACATATCATTATTACATTTAGCTTAACGTACATTCAACCACAACCTATGATTTTTGTGCTAGTTCCTATTGTCTTTTACACGAGTACACATCGTAGCATGGCCTACCAGATTATAGAGCTCTACTAAGATCACTAAATTCAATAAGACTCTAAGATACTATACCTCACCTGAACAATAAGAAGGTACTTTTGCCTCAAACTTCATCGCCTAAGTAGCCTCTGCACTTAAAACTATGAGGGGGTGAGCCCAACCACTTGACTCACCATAACAGCCTTACCACATCTCTCACATATAATAGAATAATTATGTACACCCACACATGCAGTGGAATATAAGAAAAAGAGATAATATGTAAGATACGAAAGTGAATAGGAAAATAACTAAGGCTCTTTTGGATATAAATATATGTATATATTTCTGAATCATGGGACAAATTAACATAAGAAACTATAGGGCTAACTTCACATACAAATATACAATCCTTGTACATACATGTTCACAAGCATGTCATAAGATTTCTTTATCATTCTTTTAGTCCTCACTTATTGGAACACTAAGGAATTTATGATAAAAGCATAATATTTTAATCGGTCAACTAGTTATCAATGTTATCTATTCATGTTATCCCATCAAAGGTGAGAACTCCTTTTGCAATTACTACACTACATTCACACTTATGAACAGATCAAATACAAGAATTTAAGTAAGCATCATTACATTATAATCATAATCATGACAAATCACATAATTGTCACATATACTTAGTCGATTAGGTTGTGTTAAGTGATTTGGCAAGTGCACCAGTCGCATAAGTAATAAAGATTGAGTCAGATATCATTCCCATGATGACTAAGTGATTAACTACCTAAGAAATTTGACAGAATTAGTTAGATGAATTTGTTTGGATTGAAGATAGCTCTAACTAGAATTAACAAAGTAAAAAACATATGTTAGTAAATTTTTATAAGGCTTTTCTCTAATGACAACAAACGGATACTCAAATTAATGAAACTAATCAAAATAAAAGTCTAGAGTTACTAATCCCTCTCCTCCGTCCTAGAAATTATAAAACCCCTTTCATGCACTTATAGCTCTATCAACCAAATAAATTAATCCTAGGTTATTCTAATAACTTAAAAGAATTCTCCTGGATCTCAATTAAGATACTTAACACTGACTCAATTCCTTAAGTGAGTTAAGTCAATACTAACCAACCTAGCTTTGATTAAACAAGATTAACTAATATTCCTATTAGCTAACAAGTAAAAACACTTATCAATAAGGTCTTGCTAAGTAATTAATTTTGTGATTGGGGGAGTTCTAAGCACTACGATTTCTTTGTTCACATGTTGTTACGACCTACTTACATGTTTTTGTTAACTACATGATTTACATTGACCTAATATGCAAACTAGGGACAATAATGACTACATATTGGAGTTCCTTCCACTTAATTAGGGGAAGCAATATTGGCCTAAGATATCAAGGCCTAAATTTATGCCTGACCCTAAAGGTCTTCAAAAACTAAGACCAAAGTCTACAAGTTGAGAAATGAGATGGATTAGAGAGACCTAGGCGAGCCTTCAAGGTGTGGAGCATGTTGAGAAATGAGCACTACATCAACATTTGTACAAAAAAAATTTAATGTAAATATATAAATTAATTTGGGAAATAATGCTAGACTAAAAATATATAAAAAATTACAAATAATTTAAATTTAATAAAGAAAATAAACTAATAATAAAGTGTCAACACTATATTTGAAAAAAAAAATACAAGTGGTGGCTTCTAATGCCATACCAAGGATGTTTCTTATCTCTCTATAGTTAACCATGCTAGAGGGAAAGATCCTGTGCTTGGTCCTTATACTGGTCCTTTAGTTGTTCATCGTCCTGGTTGCCTTCCTTATCTGATTCTTGGTGCTGAGCACAGACTAATTGAATCTAACTCGAAGAAGGTGACTAGAATTGTGAAAATCCAAAGGTAGTTTCTGAACTTTCCTATTGGCCAACCCAAGCTCTATGAATGGGATTTGTACGGATGGTGGTGTCATCAGGCTTTGGTTGAACCAGTCATAAATGGACCCTTGAGGCATATCTTGTGTGAACTTCTCACAAACCGTAGAGGAGTCCTTGATGGTGTACATATAGTGTACATTCGATGCATTGTAGAGGAGTCTTCTCTGGTGTACATAGGTAGCATGGGGAAGCCTTCACCAGTGTGGACTAGTGGGACTGAGGAAGTCAAAGGGGATGCGTTAATGTTTACCTCGTTAGCCCACTGTCGCATGTTTCTTAGTGTGCATGTGTAACTTATGGGTCAATGACACTTTTGTCTAGCACCTCCTATAGGCACCTCTATGGAATATGTTTGAGGTGCTATGTGCTTTTAAGCTATAACTATTGATCCTAACCCAATGCCTGTAGGATATTCATGTTGAACTGTTGTATGTTTTCTAGCAGGCTTGGCTAAAATGTCTTGAGGTAGATGGTCTAGTGTGTATCTATCTAAAGCATAATAATCAATGTTAATCGAAAACATTGTCATAACGAAATATAAAGTGTTTTGATAATAATCAGTAAAAACTTATGCTTGTCTCCAATGCAGCTGCTTCAGGTGACATCTATCAATGCGTGATCTGCCAATACCATCTCATGTATTACGAGTTTCTATGCAATGGTGCCTCGAGTGATTGTGACAAGATTATCCTTTGCCTCCATGCATTCCATCGAATGATGTCTTCGTATTGGTTGGTTTCCCAATTGATGTCCCATTTCTTCATTAGTTGTTACTTGTGCTGCCAATTATTATTGGTTGGAAGTGTTGAATTGGTTGGTCTTGCCCAAATTGTTAGGTTGGCGACACTTAATAATGTGGAAATAGATTTGAGGCACAACTGCTTGCCAAATGTCGAAACCATCATAGCAGTATTCCAGGATTAGATGCTCATACACTCTAGGCATAAATGACTCCCACACAACATGCCAAGGAAAGTTATAGTTAGAATGCAAAAATTTGAAAAAAAAAATGGAGCTTGTTGTTGTATGTAAAAAACTTGTTCATTCTCCTTCAAATGGTCTAATGTCTCATGATATTGTATGAATAGATATTGTGGGTGTTCTTTCAACAACAACAACAACATAGCCTTATCCCACTAAGTGGGGTCGGCTACATGGATCTCACGATGCCATTTAGCTCTATCAATGACCAACTCTTTAGATATCTCATTTACTAGAAGGTCTCATTCAATAATTTCTCTAAGTATCCTTTTTGGTCTTCCTCGACCTTTTTTCACATGGCTCCAAACTATCTGTTCAACTCTCCTAACTGGCGCTTCCAACGGTCTTCTTTGCACATGCCCAAACCACCTTAAACAGTTTTCAACCATTTTTTCCTCAATAGGTGCCACTCCAACTCTACCTCGTATATGATCATTACGGATCCTATCTCTTCTTGTATGACCACACATCCAACGTAACATCCTCATCTCTGCCACTCCAATTTTATGTTCTTGTTGTCCTTTCATTGCCCAACATTCACTCCCATATAAAATTGCTGGTCTTATAGCAGTACGATAAAACTTTCCTTTGAGCTTATCAGGTACTTTCCGATCACAAACAACCCCTGATGCCATTCTCCACTTCAACCATCAAGCTTGTATCCTATGTTCCACATCTCTAATAATTTCACCGTCATCTTGTATAACTGATCCCAGATACCTAAAAAGGGGTTGATTACTTTAAAATTGTTCACAACTACATTCAAATTTAGTAACTATATCTAAGTTTAGTAATCATCTTTAATTACTTTGATTAATTAATAGTAACAAAAAAAATTCTAAATTCATCTTTTTTCTACATTGAGTAACTAATTATGCAAGTACCAACAAAATTATACAAAATTTATTATTTTTCTATATTAACTAATTATGAAAGAACCGATCAAATCATATTAAATTCATCATTTTTCTATATTAATAAACTACTTATACAGGAACTAACAAAATTATAATAACACGAAAATAACTGAATTATAACAACCACAAAATTACCTTTTTCTGATCTTCTTAGCAAATAAAAGTTGACAAATAATTAAAATATATTATTAGAGGAAAAAGAAATTAGAGTTAAAGATATTAAGAGAAATGAAGAAATTTGAGTAGAAATAAGGATATTAAAGAAGAAGAAAGAAAGAAGAGTATTTATAGAGAAGAGAAAGCAGGTCTCGTGCATGCCTAACGGTTAGTCCAATAGCTATTCGGGACAGTGCACCTAAGTCATCTTCTGAAAGGGAAACATATGGTGTATGTATGTCGGTCTCCCAGAGGGTGACTCAAGTAGTATAGATTAGTAAGTAAAAAAAGAGACACCAGTTATATTAAAAAAAATTGGTACATGGAGGTTAAAAAGTCAAATTCATAAAGTAGAGGACAAGACCTAAGGAGGTTTTCCATTCACATCTGATTTGGTCAAGGAAGGATCCAACACGAAGACCTGTTGTTTTAACTCTTTTACATCTAGTTATTGCTTTCCTTTTTTCCCTATCCTTTTTTAATGTAATTCATTACTATTATGTAGTCACTAAATTAAACGTCACAACTAATTTAATGGTGTTTTAAGTAAAACATGGGCACAAATGCCACTACATATACATTGTGGCATTTACTGTGGAGTTTATAATCGTCACAAAGTTAAAATCATATTGGGAAACAATAAATTTAGTGGCCTTTTTGAGATTATATAGTGGCGTTTATAGCTCCCGAATGCCACTTTATATGTCAATTTAGTGGCATTTTATATTTCAAATGCCACTATATTGTCAGTGTTTCCAAATTCATTTTATTTCTTCACTTTTTCCCCAAATAATACAAAACAACATTACAACTTATATAGCCAATCAAGCATAATTTGACATACAAACTTTAAAGAAACTATATACATATATATTCAACAAAACATCAATGTATTACATAAATTCATTCAGTCAATAGAGTACTAACAAGATATAAAATTGAGAGTTGATTGTAAACATAAAAAGATTATAAATAAAATCCTAAGGCAAATTGTCGTCTTCTCCATCATTGTCTTTAGCATCTTTATTCGCTTGATTACAAGATAATGGAGAATTGGTTACTGGTGTAGAACTATCTCCACTTCCTTGATAAAAAAACTGCATTTATGATAAAAATCTATAAATAAATTATTAGTCATATATGAAACAAATAAGTAGCACAATTTGGTTGCATACTTACCCTTCACGCAAGATGCTAAGGAGGAAGCTGACTGTGGAAGCTCTGAAAGAGCTACATCATCTCATTATGTTTCCTATTCATGTCCTTCATCTGTGACTTGAGACTCAACATCTCCTCGACCTAAGATCAAAGATTTGCAACCTCAGTTTGTAATTCTCGAACAGATTGACTAGAAGATTTGCCTATAAATCATGGATTCAAATGCCACTATATAGTGGAGTTTGGGATTCAAATGCCACTATATAGTGGCATTAATGGCATTTGGTAAACAAACACCACTATATTGTAAAACTTAAACCTAACTAAATTTACTCTTTGATAAATTTTTTTTCTTATTTCTTGGGCAACAGTTGGCTATATATCTAGATATATCATATGTATCCGAGATTTTGGACAAAAAGTGTTGCAATCAATTCAATTTATATTATTTTGTAATTGAGGCACACTTAAGTGCTCAAATGATGAAAAGCTAAAGGATCAAAGTACATACCACTATATTTAAACACTTAAGTTCTTAAATGACATCTAGTCATGATTTTGAAGTTCTAATATATATAGGAGAAAGAATTAAGACAATACACGAAGCATGGCCAGTTCCAAGTAAGAAGCTTGTGGTGACTAACGAGTAAAGATACTCACTAATGAGAGAATGGTGACCCTAAACCGAGGGAGTGGATGGCAGAAGAAACAAAAAACAGACACACCCATCAATAGCGAAGCAAAGAAGTAAAAGAAATTGAGCAAAGAAGTAAAGCTTATGGTGTTTTTTTTTTGCCTTTATAGCATAAAATGCAACTATATAGTGGCGTTTGATTAAAAAAAAGCCATTATATAGTGCCGTTTGATTAAAAAAACATCACTATATAATGTCGTTTTACTTTTTAATAAATGCCACTATTATTGCATTTAGTGGCATTTGTTTCAAAATGCCACTAAACCAATGGCACTGTTTTTTTTTTTTTGTAGTTTTAAGGGGTTAGAAATGATTTAATACCAAATCAACAAGAGTAGCATCACCCATCTCTATTATGTTTATAAATCATTAAATTTAAACCCTTAAGCCAACATTAATCCTTTTTAAATGGAATTCAACCATAAATTTTTCAAGAGGTTTGAGAATATATTTATGCATATTCAAGTTGGAAGTAGAAGTCATCCCTCACCTTGTTTCTGAGCCCAAATTACATCTTTATGATCCTTAGAAAATACCAAGAGAAGTTCACCCAAAACCTATGGACCAAACCATACAAGAAAGCATGAATTTTTAACATTTTAGAACTTACTTTGGTTGTGGCGCCTTAGGATAGGGCGCTCAGGCACTTGGGGAGCCAAGGCAAGTTCTACACTGCCTAGTGGGCACCTAGGGCACCAAGCATCGAACCTTGGGCACCCACAGCTAGGCTTGTACTCCCACCTTTGAAAAAGATACCCCCAAAACCTCTCCTTTTAGTCCCCAACCTTCATCCATGGTTAAAACATCCCAAAGGGAACTAAAATGATGTTTGTTGGCCACTAAAAACTCTCCTAAATCACAGGGAAAAGAGTTAAAAGAGGAGATCACGATACATCCCAAAGACTATAGTTAAAATTTTCATTTCACCACGTTTCCTTTAACCCATCCTATTTGTTCTTCCACTGACTATCAAACTACGATTCAAACAAGTTAAACTCACCCAAAGAAGTTTAGAAATTCATATTACAAGAAAGCAACACACTCCCCCTTCCCCGAACCTAAGTTAACATTTCCAAATACCCAAAAATTAAAAGAGGTTAAGAAAATGTTGCTCTTACCACTTTGAAGAGAATGTTCTGGTGAGTCCACGATCGCTAATGAAAGGATTCCTCGCCAGAGTGGGGCCAAATGGTGGTTTTGGTGAATGTAGGAGAGAATAAGTGCCTAAGTGCTTGGTATGTGTGGTGTGGGAATAGAAGGGGAAAAAAGGATTGAAGTTAAAATATATTTACCCTACTTGGACCATTCTACCTTCCCCAATGTGAAGAGTTCATAGTGCAATGGAAAACTCAAAATTTTTGTTAAAACTCTCTTCTTATTCACTAATTGCACACCAAAATTATACACACCACAATTTTACACATATAACCATGAATACTCCCACGGTTCACCAAAACACTGACATCGGAACCTTCACTCCAAATTTATAAAGAGACACAAGGTTTAAACATTTCCTTCATTTAGGTCCATTCACAAGAGTGTTTTTTATAAAATTCACATACCACACTTATCAAATATTAAATTACCATTAATTAATTATTTCCATTACCTTTACCACCATTCACACGTATTCACATATGCACGCTAGAGTAATACACACCTATAAGGTTTAGAAATTTCCAAGCTTTATGATTCTAATTAATTTCAAATTAGTTCCAAAATTCACATATAGGCATATAATAGGATGAATACCTTGACCGAGCAAATATAAAAATTCACAGGTATTACAGGCTCCTTTTTTTTCTCTTTTTTTGTACTATTATATATATTTGTTTTGTATTTTATATTTTTTTATAATTATCATCATCATCATCATCATCATCATCATCATCATCATCATAATTATTATTATTATTATTATTATTATTATTTTACACATATTGTCACTTATTTTTTTAATTTTAATTTTTCTTATTGAAAATCCTAAGTTTCTTAAGAGCCAAAAATTGACCTGGACAAAATATGATGTCTATATAATATATTAGTTAAAAATAATATTTAAAAACTATGTGATTTTAAAGCATGGGCCATAAACCATGAAGGAGAAAAATGAGAGAAGATAATAGAAGCATTAGCTATCACATAACAGATTATGTATTTTTTTATTTTAATTTTAAATAATATGTAATTATATATATATTTTTTGGGCCATCAATTAGAAGATGAAGAAGCTTGTCAAACAGCTAGGAGATCATCCCATCCACTATGCTAGACGAAAACGATCCTCTCCAGCCAATAGTCACGATTGGGATCCTCTCCAATACTCCAAAAATATTGGAGAGTCTCATATTTTGCTATGGGCCATTTGATTAAAGCTATAGAAGGCTCAGATCGCACAAGAAGTTAATAGGAACTAAACTAAATAAATTCAAAAGTTTACAGGGGTTGATTTAAATTCAAAACAAAAAATATTCTGGAACAAGAACCTAAATGAAGTTAAATATGATTTTAAATCAAGTAAAAAGAAAAATCTTAGATAGGGACCTAAGTGAATAAATCATTTATTAGGTGGATACGATCTTGTTCAAGTAAGATTGTTTTAAAGTTTAATAAAGCATAATGTTAAATTTAAAAGTTTAGAGATTAAAACTGTAATCATATTACAAGTCAAGGAAGTCAATTTTATATAATTTATGTAATATAAATTTGTTAATAATACTT
This sequence comes from Biancaea sappan, assembly GCA_037074585.1. NCBI lineage: Eukaryota > Viridiplantae > Streptophyta > Magnoliopsida > Fabales > Fabaceae > Biancaea > Biancaea sappan. The sequence goes on from CM073493.1 coordinate 32,198,403, forward strand.
AATAATATTATAATTTTTTTGAAAGAAAAATCAAGCTGCAACTCCGGTGATGGATAGAATAATTACCATTTAAAGAATGTATTGAGAAAATAATATTTATAACATATGAATTCTGAGTTTTTTTTTTTGTAATATACAATTGCGGTGGCCAATTCTCAAGTAAGGAGTTCTTAGCATTTTGTCATTTTGATCTGAGATGATATGTAAACCTATTAATAGGTTCTCAAAATTGGGCGGATGATTGAATTGGTGAAAGTACCGATTCAAGGGTTACTGGTTTGACCATAGTCAAATTGTGATTAAACTAATGGTATTTTAAAAATATTAAAAACAAATATACATAATTAAAGATTATAAACATAAATCTAGAAATTCAATTAAAAGTGAAATTTGATATCAAATTACACAAAAAAAATATCTACAATCAAAACCCTACAACAAAAATTTACCAACTAACAATGAAATATTATTAATCAATATAAAATTCACTTATATCAAATCTATAAAATGTCAATATATTAACATCTCCACTAAAATTGGATGGACTGTAATGTTGATGTCTTCATCACCTATTACATAAAAGAAAAATTCTCCACGTGGACTGGTTGTAAGCATATTATAACATAATTATAACCACAAAACAATCAATACTCATGATCTCACTCAAATGCTGAATTTAGTCAGAAACACAAATTATTTCTTATGATCATGATTTGATTGTTGGATCTTGATAGACAAATTGATAATGATAACAATAACTCATAGAATAATAAAGAAGATCTTACCTGGATCCATAGAAATCATTCTCAAGAGAAGTTGGACTCTTCAAGGATAGTAAAGATTATTTTTCACAAATTAGATTTTGTGTAATTGATATTAGGTCACATACCACATTTATTAATAACTCCCCATCATCGTTATTAATTTGGGTCAAATATCTACATATATTATAATATTAATTCACAAATATCCCAAATTAACTTCAATATATCAAATAGGTCCAGCCTAAAATATACTTTATAAAGATCATTAATTTGGATCAAATTATAGATAGTAACATATATATCCCAATATATGTACACATATATAATAACTAATATGTAAGTCTACCCAAATAATTGTTAGCACTTAATATATTTATAAAAATAAATACATATACACACACACACACATATATAATGCTAACAATTCTCCCACTTGGACTATATATGATTTTGAATATTGTATATGTACATATTATACATATATAAACCTTAGTATATACAACCTATTATCTAATCAGATATATTATAACAATTTGGTCCATTAACTATATTAGTATAGAACCAAAGAGGCTTTCGTAACCAGTAATATTGAAACTGAACCAAACAGTGACACAATGCTAATACAATTAACAACATATATCTAGTTTAGATGTGTAGCATGGAAATTACATGCAAATATTTATTCATATCTATTTCCAAATGGTTTCTACACTTTCTCAACCTTATGCTAAACCACAAGAGAAAACAATAGCTTATGTTTAGATTACTCAACATGCATACACACAAATATTTATGAATAACATCAATTCATATATCAAAATGTTCACAAATGGTTATCCAACAAACTATTTTGCAAGACATAACAAACTGAATATGGAATCAATCGTTTAAAGGTTTCACCACACTCATACGAATTACAAGCTCATGAACCACTTTAGGTGGTAAACCTTTAGTCAGTGGATCCGTAATCATATCATCTGTACTAATATGATCTACAAATATAATAAGACTCTGAACTCTCTCTTTCTCTTGTATAGCTTTAGTCTTTTTCAATCTCTAGACAACATTTGCATATGTTTCATGTTGTTGCATTCCTTTTTGCCTTCTCTTTGAGTGTGTGGAGTTGTTTTGCTTGAGGGCAAGCAAAGCCTCAGGTTTGGGGGTGTGTTAATTTCCTAATTTTACTAAATTAGGACATTTTTTGCTCATTAATTCATAATCCCTGATTGTATCTTTGTTGCCTTTTTAGTAAAAATAACTTATTCATTTCTTTAATTGTTCCTTCATTTAGATTTCTAGATTTTTACCATTTTGATTTTATTTTCTAGTTTTGTAATGATTTTCGGATTTTTTATAGGGTTAACTTTTAGCAATTAAATGGCTAAGTTGGAGTAAAAAAAGGGAGGTCCTGTTGCAAAAAGAAAATGTTACTGCAGAGTTTTCCACTGAAATCGGAGTTGTCTCTATTGTTAGAGAGGGTGAACAGTGCCAGTTCAAAAATCTAGCCTTAAATAATTTCTTTTGAAAAAGAATGAGGCACTATTCTTAACCTAAGGAGCAGAGGAGCTTGTCTTTGAAGCATCTTTAGAGCCGATTTCTTCTACCCCCACCTCGGATTCATGGATCCATCTCTATCTTTTATTGATTTACCCACTATCAAAACGAAACAAATGATAGAAAGTGACTTGTTCATTTGCGAGGTTATAACCTTGCTTATATGGCTTATGCTTTTTGTCACAATATATAGCTAATTTTCTATTCTAGGGTTGCTATAAATTGTAGTTCTAAATAGGATTTGTTGTTTCTTTCCTCTTTTTTGAACATTGGCTTTGTATTACAATTGTTTTCATTCAATGATTAAAGCTTTCATTTATTTTAATAAAAAAAAAGCGATCAAAATCGCATAACACACAAACGTCATAAAGATACACACAAGGTAAAAGTACCAGTGTTCTCCAAATGCGGTATCCGAGTCCCTCGATTACAGGTACGTGTCAAGCCCGTTCCCTACCTCTCATAGTTCTGTATCTCCTCCTTAGTCCACTACAAACCACTTGGCTAAGCCTTCTTCCTCTAAAGATGTAGAGGAAGTCCTAGAAGTAGAGAGGGAGCAAGGAGACTCCTGTCTTATTCTTGATGCCGATTGAGGATGCTTCCCCTTCGATGTGACTTGCTCAGCTGCATCGGCTGTACACAAACCTCGTGTGATGATGCTCTCCATAATGGAATTCCCCATATCGAGCACTATAGGGCAGTTGCCCAATTCTAGATAAGTTCTGGTAATTTATAGTCTGATCTCCTTTACTATCTAAAATGACCCTCCTGTCATCAACCATAAGCCACACCGACGTTGAAGGTCCCATCATAATTTTTCCCGCTTCCCTCTCTTGTCTCGCTCATCCGTCCCTGCCCTTTGCCATTCCTGTCGAACTAGCCATTACTTTGAATGAGGCTTATGTCTACATTTATAGCCCCATGAGTTGGCACCCCAATAGACAGAGGCCCTTAACAACCTCCTTTTCCCCTCCTTATAATCTGGGAATAGATGAGAACAATTGTGCCAACCAAGTGAACTCGATGCCATTCTCGCATACCCCCATAATCTTTTGCTTCAAAGTCTTAAACTCTCAACTCTCGCAAACCATACACTTTAGGAATGAACCACTCTGAGAATTGATAACATACTTTTTCCATTTATTTTAGTCCCTATTTTAGTCCTTTTTGCCTCTTTAATTTTGTCAATTCTCTAATTTTATTATGTTTTGGAATTTATTGGGTATAAACTATTTATGGATTGAATGTGTCTCAATTTTTATATTTTTAGAACTTGAATTGTAAAATGCTCAATTTAATTCCTACAAATTTTAATTTTGGAGAGAAAAGTGTTGACATGGACAAAGATGATGATTTGGATGCTAATGTGGCACTTTTTGGGTGATGTAGATGCTTACTAGGATATGCTGGATGTGGGGCCCACTTGAACTCTTATTCAATGCCATGTAGTCAGAATTTTTGGGCAGAAATATTAATTTTCGTAGGTCAAGAAAAGCATGGCTGAAATATTAATTTTGCCATGATATTCTGCTGCTGTTCTGCTGTTGTTTGTCACTTTCTGCTGCAGAAATATTAATTCTGCTGCTGCTGCCATACCATTCTGCTGCTGCCATACTTTTCTGCTGCTGTAAAAATATTAATTTTGCTGCTGTTTTGCTGTCAAAGTGCTGCCATATCATGGAAGAGGCATCCAAGGAGGCATCTAGGGCAGAATATCCCTTTAGGCATGTGTTAGATCAGTTTTATATTTGCAAAAATCGAAATTTATTAAGGAGGCTAAGTTATTTTTCTGATGGGAAGTCCTAGCACCATTTTTCTACCTTCCTTGGGTAGCAGTGGCTGGGAGCAACATAGAGGCAACTCTCTAGCTTGGTTAGAGGGAAAGGAAGCCTTCCCACTTGGGAATGGCTCTCCTTCTCCCATTTTCCTTCCTTTTCTTGCATTTTCCTTTATAGTTTCTTAGATTTCTGTTGTATTTTCTGTTTTCTGTCATGTTTTTCCTTCTCTTCCATGTAATTTTCTATGTTTAAGGATTGATGTAGTTTGGTTCTATGATGTTTTATTGCTGAACAATTTCGATTTTAATGCATTTTCATTTAATGGAATGGATTTTACTGATTATTCTTCCTCTTGAATGTTTGATGAACCTTCAATGAGTTTGAGATTTTTATGTCTATGCTAGAGTTAGCTAGATATTGAGCTTGACCTTGTAATTTCCACCATAAATTAGATTATCTAGATATAGATAGTTTTATTTATGTGGCTTGAATAATTTTCTTGAGCTTCATGACTTAATTGAATGGTTGATCTAAGATTTTAGTCAATTATTTTGGATAAGTTAGATTGTAATTTCAAAGCTTTTGGATTCAATCATATTTTAGAAAATTGGCCAACATTGAATGGATTGTAATTTAATTGAATTGTTCTTCAATGATTCAAAGATTAATTTGTCTATGAATTAATCGGATTAGACCAACGAAATCAATCTCATTTTCTTGTGTAGTCGGTCATTTGATGAAATGGAAATTGTACTTTAATTCATTTGGACCAATGAGTATTTTCTTGGCCAAAGTTCTATTTTATTTATTGTTCTATGAAGCTTGTTATTTATACATGCATGCGTTTGCTATGTATTTGTAACAAGTAGGACAAGAGATAACATGTCATATGCGATTGCGGGGCATTGATGTGATTAGAACTTCATCGAATTATATTTGAGTTATAGATTAGTGAAGATCTTCCTAACTATAATTTTAATATAATTCAGTCTTAGGAGACTTTCTGAGAATTTTAGATTGAAGATTACATAATAGAATTAGCCAAGAATATTCAAAGGAAATGATGATGATGTACAATTCCATGAAATTTGTGACCAATCCACATCTTTTCTCTGTTTTGTTTTCTATCTAGTTATTTAAATTTCAGTTATTTATATTGTGTTGTTTCGATCATCACCCCCCCTTTTTTTATGTAATTTCTGAAATTTCCCTCATAAGTCTTAATAGCATTTCACTTAGCCTAATTGAATTTTATTTGATACTTCAATCTCTGTGGGACGATACTCTACTCATCACTTTATTACTTGTTGCGACCCAGTATACTTGCTGGAATATTCTATGTGCTATAAAATTATACGCACCAAGAATGCTCTCTTAAACCTTTCCTACTTCACCTATAGGGAAACCTGGGGTTCTACCACCGTTTCACGCGTCTCATACACTATGAACTCTCCCCTGAGGTCCCCTACCATCCTGTCATTCTCGCACCACATTACTCTTTAGATTCTTCCTTATTTCCTCTAGAAATCTTAAAAGACCTTCCAAATTCATTGTACTAGAGAATGTGGGTGGATGGAGTTTCATGAACTCTCTAATCCACACAAAAATTTTCCCTTCAATGTATTTCTAATGCATTGATTGTATAGTCTTCATGCTCTATAAGTGCGGTTCCTACTCTCGTCAGACTGTATTCCCAAGGTCCCTCTAAAGAACTCTACCCTTGCCTTCCCTTCTATTTCCCGATAACCCTTCCTTCCCTTTTTGCCACTTCCACGACCCATGCCTCTCTACCTTGGGATAACTAGATGGAATCTGCCCTATTCAAGCACAATCGTCCTAATCCTATTCCATAATTTTGCCATGTTTGACCTTGAATAGTATATGCCTTGCACCGCTTAGGAGGCATCTCGAACTTGTACACAACAATCATAGATCCTTGATTCATTTACGTTAATCATAGATCCTTGAGTCACTCATGTACTCAAACACGCCCTTTGAAAGGAATAAGACACGAAAGAAATGAAGACTCATCCGATAGGGCCTTTGGTAGAGTCGTTTCTCTATAGTTGTACTCGGGTTCACAACTATAGAAGAGGACCCACTAAGGTTACTTTTCTCTATATCGATAGGAGACTTAATTTCCAAAGCTCTGATACAATTTTGTCACAACTTGAAAATGGGGGCTATGATAAATATAGACGATGTGACATCCACACCGCCGCAAGCCAAGATCTTTCAATTTAATCAAGTTAACATAACTTACATCCTAGGTGGCCTATCCGATTACAGAGCATACTAGATAAATTTATTTAAAAACGAATAAACTTACTTTACCCCAAGCAATGGGAAAATATCCTCGATTCACAAGCCCTCGAACGAGTTGTCCTACCGTTCTTGCAATTATGAGGGGGTGAGTCCAATCTACTAACTCACCCAAACTAGCCCTACTCCACACAAACATACAAATAATTGCATATATACATAGATGCAATTAAACATTTTGGGAAACTAGACTCATACGACATCAAGCCACCTCGAAAACTTGCATATGGCATCGCACTCTTGACTCACGCAGAGCACACTCTTAATGCCATTGCGCCTAACTTCCCAATATTCACCCCTTCGATCATACATATATCATACATGAACACCCATATATATATATATATATATATATCATAAAAATCAATCTACACACATTTATCAAACATATTCATCACTCCACAGGGTCTAAATTCCCATGGTTCATTGCTCAAAAGCTTCATCAACGTGGGTTTACCCTACAGATTCATTACTCAAAAGCCTTATCACATGGGTTTACATTCCCACGGACTAATTGTTCATATCTCATGTGCTTCATCAATGTGGATCTACATTCTTACGGATTTATTGTCGAGATACTATCCTATGGATCTATATCTCTATGGACAACTCGTGGATCCCATGTCCACTGACCTTATGGTACGACTCCCATTCTAAATCCTAGCCCATGTCTTAATCCAACAACCACCAGTATCCGACCCTATAAGTGTACCACTAGACCTCGTTCCCTGACCCCAAGTACATCCCTTTTGGTCTTGGCCCATGCCCTATCCCAGCATTGCCAATATTTAACCTCAGGAGTACACACTGAGTTATCCAAGCACAAACATAGTCACATACATGAACAACAATAATAGTCATAAACCTAGCATAGTAAATCTCATATTTACTAAGAATGTCGCTGACAATTTGCCATTTGAGAAATTTAGTAGCCAACTTTGGCATTTCTCAAGTCGGACCTTACCTTGCCGTGATGTTACTCCTCGAGAAGATCGTGTAGCCACCTTGGCTTCCTCAACCCCGGCATCCCATACTACCCACTCACAAGCCAAACCCACATTTAAGATTTTAATCTTAACAGTTATCTACACGATCTGTGCATAATTGTACGACATCACCCACACATAGATAATTATTTTCCCTTTTTATAAAAATACATAGTCCCCTTTTTAATCATACCAAGCATACATACATTCAACATATAAAGGACATTGAGGGCATTTTTGGAATTTCTAAGTATGGGTCCATGTGACAAATGATGTGGTGGACTACCGAGTCAACGTTTCCATTCATATATTTAACGGTGTTAGTAAAAAGGACATATTTGAAAAAAATGTAGGACATATTTGATGCAAAAAAACCATTAGGTGCATAAGTGAAACTTGATGTAAATGTTATAGATATGAACTATGCTTTTGCCAAAAAAGAAAGAACTCTCTTCTCTCTCGATCCTTCACAATTCTTAGTCTGCTCTCTCTTTCCATCGAACAAGACACAGAGATAGAGAAACTGAGACGAGAGAGATTGAAAGGTTGAGATGAGAGAAAAGCACAATACTAAAGGACATAACTTTGCTTCTTTAAAGCCTTTAGAGTAAATCACATTCTTAGAAATATAGGAGTTGTTGGCATTCACTCTCTGTCGTTCTTGGTCTCTCATTCCTTTCTCTTCCTTAGTCTCTTTCTCTCTATTTCTCACACTCTCTCTTGCATGCTCTATGCTCTCCCCCCCCCCCAATTTCTCTCTCAGTCTCAATTTCTAAGTCTTTCTTGGTGCTCTGTTTTTTGTTACACAAAAAAGGTGTGTGTGCATGTGGTGCTAGAAAAAGAAAATTTTCCATAATTTAATCTAATGGATCCTCAGTACTAAAGACCATCCAAAATTATTGTGAAATGGCAGGAGGTGAACATGAACTTTAGTTACAACTAAAGTATGACTCGACAGATAAACACCCCCTATATGATTCCGCAAATGACCTCCTTCATACTGCACTCTAAAAGGGCATAGCAAAAATTATGGACGAAAAAAACTTGTCGGTACCCAAAGAAAGAACACATTTCGAGCTAGTTGACAAACACTCAATTGGTAGATCAATTTATTGTTGAACTTGCGCATCTAATTCAAATGTATAATCTATTAGAAGATCTTATTCTTCGTGATGTGTCCAGTTCTTGCCCATATTAAACTTCTTGTAAATGTTTAGCATGGATTATCAAAGAATCTTTATATATCCAACTTGGGCCCTCCCCTACCCCTTTCCATTCTTCCTTCCATGTTTTCTTACTACTTGATACTAGGAGAATCAAGACAAGTTGCTTGGTCTAATGTTGCACGCCTCTTAAAGTTATTAGTGTTGGTTCTTTTCATAGTAGTTGTTTTTCCCCTAAAGATCAGCGTTAAGTGTATATGGTCCCTACCGCTTTATTTGGTTATTGTTGGCCAAGTCTAGTCGCTTCCCCCTATTTTATGGAAGTTGAAGTTATTACTTCCTCGAGTCCATCTCTATTGAGATCTCTCACCCTCGTGATATCTCTAAGAGGAAATTCATCGGCCTATTATGCTCTTCTTACTCTACGCTTTTTAGGGCTATGGGTGGAGAGGCTAGAGGTGTGTTGAAGCCCTTTCCCTCTCTCGGCTGGCCTATTCTTGTCCAGTAACCATTCTGAGTGGAAGTAGGGATGGAGTGGCTTGTGCCAGACCGGAAAAATCATACTTGCCTAGCTCAATCCCTCCGTCTCAATTTCTCTATTGTCTCCGTGTCTTGTTCATCGGAGAGAGAGAGAGGATGGTGAAGGACTAAGAAAGAATATAGTTCTTTCTTTTTCTTTTAATTATATTTTTATAATTTCATATTATAGATCCACATGACAAATAATGTGGAGAATGATATATGTCAAGTATGCTGCCCATTTAGTATTTTTTTTATTAGCATCTTAATGGTATTAGAGGAAAAGGACATATTTAAAAAAATATATGTGCAATATATTTGAAACATAAATACAACTTGGTGCAAATGTTAGGGCTTTTTTATAAATTTTTTAATAACTTCAATCCTAGTGGTCTACACTTTCTATTTTGCCTTCCCGTCGCCTGACAGCGTCGTCGATCGTCTACATAGTCGAATATCATAACGATCTTCTTCCCAAAAAGGGGAATTAGAATCTGCTACCAAGTCGAATCATTACACCTAACTGTGGCACTCAGACAGCAGAGTGAAGAGAGAAAGAGACAGAAGGGTGTGGCGTGGTTTGGTCAAGAAGATAACAAAAATTATGGCGCCCACGTACCCTTTTGCCTTGAAACGAGAGAAATCAGGATTTGGTTCGTTTTCTCTCTCCCTCTAGAACGCTCTTTGTGTGTAAGGAACTCCTTTGTATATATATGGCTACTCCCCCGTTGATTCACGCGCAGTGCTACTGCTCACCTCGAATTGTTAGCCTCAAGAATGTCTCGCAACAAGGACCTATAAGGTCGTCTTCACATGCGTCATCGTCGTCTTCGCCGTGTTGTTCCTCATCCTCCAATTCCGATTTGAGTTTCCCTTCTGGTAAATTTTTTACGCCTTATTAGTAAATTCTCAAGCCTTAATGATTTTTCTAAAACGTATTCGCCAATTGGGTATATTTGTTGGGCCATTGAAATATGAATCTCTGAATGTGGTTTTGGTTTTGGTTTATTAGTGATGGGACATCAAATATTTAATAATAAGTGTCGTAAGGAAGGTCAATTATACAACGAACAATGATCGAAGGATCATTATTGTTGTACAAAGTGGCTTGAAACCCAATTGGACGATCTGTTTTCATTTTTTAACATTTGCTGGAGGTGGTAGCTTATAAGTAGTTTGGTTATTGACTGTTATTGCCCTAAGTAATTGCTGCTTTGTATGCAAAACTATAGTTATGCTATAAATCTACATCAAGAGTTTCTGTTACGCTCCGGGAAAACTAGTTGATGTGGGTTTGCAGTTTATAGATATATTGATATATTGATCTCCCTAAACTAGTTGATCTCCCTACCAACATGTGGGGCAAACTTCATGCTTCAGTGTAGAAATTTGAAAATTGTAGAACTTATCTTAGTCAAGAGTCAGAATCTTGCTGAAGATTAGGATTAATTGGTAGAGTCATGATTTCCTTATTCATTCTTCTCTCAGACATTCAGCTTTAATTGATGTTGTTTTTGAACTGACCTCACTAAATCAAGTCAAGTTATCTAAGAATAAAGAAACCACTTGTAAAGGATAAGTTGATGGGTATAGAACATAAAAGTGATTCTGACCGAGATAAACAAGAGTATATAAAGAACTTTTCAAACATACGTATGAAACCTTTAACCTCCATGGGTATCACAAATTGTCACTTGGCATTTTCGGTATAGTAACATTTAAGTGGTATCAGAACTTGAATCCTACATTTTCTGATACTTAAGTGACATATGCTCTTGCTGGAGATAAGAAATAGGATTTCATTTGTGGCTTGCTTGATCAGAGAAACTTTTAACCCTTCCTTAAGTTGTTATCTGATCCACCACATGATGGCCCTCTAGACATGATGAATGAGAAGGTTGGTATTTGATCTAAATTCAGGTGTCACACTTGATTTACTGATTTAGTATAGAAGAAGAACAGAGCTCATATCTTTTGTGATCAATTGTTGATTTCTTAGACTCGGAATCCATAAAAGAGTGGTGCAAGAATTTGCTGATATATCACTTATCTTACAGGTCTAAATATCATATTAGCCGTGCAGTCCATTTCCCCAAGTCATTATCCTTAATAAAAACGTGCAGATTTAATTGCCTAACAGTGTCAAATTATTTATGTTCCTATAGCGGTCAGTTTAACGTTAAACATCATGTAGCACTCTGATTTATACATCTTCAATATCATGTTCTGTTTTTATTCAATATCAATTTGTCTCTCTCTTCTCTATATAATATTTTTCTTTTTCTAATTTTCCATGGAAAAGAACTTATTATTAATATTGGTGGCAAGTAGCATCTATGAGTAACTCTGTGTTTTATTAATAAGATTAGACTTAAATGTAATTCCTTATATCTTTGCTATCAGCTTTTTCACTAAAAATAGAACATGTGTAAAATTTTTCTTCAAGTAACCAATCATGCGGTGTTGAGTTCTAAAAAATATGCAGTTATTTATAAAAGTTATATATTTGTCATGTTCTAATTGAAGAACATGATAGCACATATATAAGAACGGCAACTAAGTTTTCTCCTTATTAATATTGGCAGAAAAGAATTTTTGCAGGCACAGATAGTGGACGGAGACACCAGGGCTTTCGATTTCAAGCTATGAGCACTACTACTCAAGGGAAGTCTATAGATAGAAGCTTTGGGGATTTGAAGAATGACCCTGATCATCTCCTTGTTCTTGTACATGGTATCTTAGCTAGGTATATTTTATTTAGACTAAAAGAAATAGAAAGTTTCTTGAGTTATTTTATGTTCAAATTTGGGGGTAATGATATCTATGTGTGGAAAGTAATAGGAATGTGCTTAATACTTTTATGATTGAGTGGTAAAATGTAGTTTGGCTGAAAATGGATCATGGTTTTATTTTACCAATAATTCATTTTATGATCCATATTATAATATTGTGAATCTCAATCCTTGTGGCTAGGTTGATTAACCTAAAATTTGTTTTGTTTCTTAGAAAAAGTGAGTTCAAATGTAATTTTTCCAATTCCTGTACAGCTTGAATGTCAATTTTTGATACACAAATAGAAGCCTATATCCTTATAATCGATCAGCAGTCAGTATGACTGGAAGAATGGCTGTTAAAATAAAACTAGTTACCATCAAGGAGTATTTCCACAGCATTTAGTGGTTTTGTTGACATTTCTCTTGGTATCCTTGAAACATTTTAAGCATAGAAGCAATTTCTGTGGTTAAATGTTTTTCCATCAATAGTGTTCAGAATGAGTTTATCTAAAGAGTTGGTCATTGATAGAGCTCAATGACGTCGTGCGATCCATGTAGCCGACCCCACTTAGTGGGATAAGGCTATGTTGTTGTTGTTGTTGTTGTAGTGTTCAGAATGAGTTTCTACCAAAATGTTTGTTGGAAATCTGAAACAATAAATGTGGATGATTGCTTTAGATCTGATTTGTTTCGTTTCACATCTTAGTCAACCCTTGTATTTACTTTATCATTTATGCGTAAATATTTTAGGCAGAGATTCTATGAGGAATTTTCACACTCTAATCTCTCCTTATATATATACATACATATATATATATATATACATATATATATATATATATATACATACATACATATGACACATTAGAGTGAATAATATTTTGCGTTCTAATTTCAAACGAGGTGTATTGTTATTTTTCCTAAATGGATTTAGGGATGCATATTTGGGTATGTTAATGATTTTTTCCCTATTTGGTTGCATGTAATGATAGGAGTGAATTTGTTGCATCTTTGCATATTTCTTATCTGGCAGTCTCATAGTCTAATATTGAACACTGGAAGAAAGGCCCCTGGTAATTGGATGACTTGTTTTTTATTAGTTAGTATTATATGCAACTTCTCTAGCAATTATAATTCTGATTAGTTAATGCATAATCTCACATATGGAAAATCGATATTGGAAGAAGTTCTGTATTCAGTCTACATTCTTTCTTCGTTTTTTTTTTTTTTGGCTATTTAACTTAGTATTATACTATATTGACTTATATTTCAACTGTCGCAGCCCAAGTGACTGGACTTATGCTGAAATGGAGTTGAAAAGGCGTCTTGGAAAAAACTTTTTAATTTATGGTAAGTACAAAATTTTGTCTTGAAGTTGTTTATTTCTCTGTATTATATTTTTAAAGTTTATTTATTTTAAATTAGTACTTATACATTGGCAAATAAGTTGAGTTTTTTCTGAAGTTAGTGGAGTATGGACAATTGTGTGTGTGTATATCACTTTCACATGCACATGAAATGTCAAAGACTAACAAGAGAACAGTTGAGTAAATCTGTCAATGATTGCTTGACTTATTATTAAGTCCAGCTGAGATTCTTAGGCTATCTCAGATTAGATCTACTGCTAGTTTTGAGTTGGCTTGCGGGATCATACTCTTGCTCTTTTGCTAAACTTCTTCTTTTTCTTGTGCATGAGAAAGTCTATTTATTTATTTATTTATTTTTTTATCAATTAGATAACACTAAGCCTAAGTTGTAAATGATGATAGTAGTTGTATTGTTGTATATAAAATTTAATTTTGAATTGCTGGAGTGCCTCATCTGTGAATGTTAATATATATATATATATATATATATGTATCGTAATGGTTGAGCAAAGTCCTTAAAAGTATTTTGTTGTGTGCAGCAAGTTCATCAAACACTTATACTAAGACATTTACTGGGATTGATGGAGCTGGCAAGAGGTTGGCTGATGAAGTGAGTCCTAAGATATATGTAAAAATATGCATTTCAAATTTTCAGAAGTTTGTCCTCTAATAACGGTTATGAAAAATTGGAGTCTCTCATGAATTAATTCATGTTATTTACAGGTCATGCAAGTTGTACAAAAGACAAAGAGCCTGAAAAGAATATCCTTTCTAGCCCATTCTCTAGGTGGCCTGTTTGCTAGATATGCAATTGCTGTCCTTTACTCACCCGATGCCTATAACATTGACCAACCCGGTGATCCAGCAAACAGTGAGACAGAAAATTCACAGAGAAAAAGCTTTTCAAAAGGAGGATTGATTGCCGGATTGGAGCCAATCAATTTTATTACCTTAGCAACTCCACATCTTGGTGTCAGGGGAAACAAGCAGGTTTATCTTAGACATTAATAATTATAGTGCTGTTTTTGTTGATATGTGATTGATTTCTATCTGAACCCTGCATTGTATTGCTGTCTTTTTAATAATTATTTTAATCTTTTTTGAAACTTATTTTCATCTTGGTTCTTTTGCATTGTGATTATGTTGTACTAATATTTATTTATGATCAGTCATTGCTTATGGTTTGGTTGTTTGGCTCTTTACTTCACTCAGGGGAGCACCTTCTTTCTTCCCAGTGCCTTGGGTGGTGTAAGAACTAGTGCTTTCAGACTGTTCCTTCCAAATACTCATAGGGCTATATTCATAGGATGTAGTAGAAATCAAATGAAAGCATATTACCTCGAAAGAACTTTCTAGAGTGGTTTTGGATGGGAGGTTGCTAGCATCTTGAAGGCCTAGCATTGTTTTCTACTTTTCCACATTTAGACTCTCCTCTGTGCAAAAGCAATTCTGCCATACTGGGGGATTTGCGTCTATTTTGCTGTTTTAACAACATCAAGACTATCTTTCTTACATTGTCGTAGGCTTTCTGTTTTGTATCTGATAGACCACAAGCACTTGGAGGGAACCCACCCAAAAGACTAGCTGTTAAGGGGTAGAACTCTTCAAGCTTATAAGGCCCCTCTTTCAAGGAAACCACCCCAATGTGGGACTTTATCAGTCTCTATCAGAAACCAAAAGAAAAATAGATTTAAAAGAAAAAAAAATCTACTTGTACCACAGAAGGTGCAAAGATAAAATTATATCGATTCCCCCTTTTTGCTGCAGAAGTATTTTTTGTTCATTTTAAAATCTATGTAAAATGTTGAATGATAATTTTATATTTTAACTTATTAGATTTCAGCACTATCAGGGGCATTTTGACCAAGGGAAGCCCCAATATTTACTTCTTAACGAGCACATCCTGGATGCACCATAATCTTTGTTTCTGATTCTCTTTCTTATGTCTACTTTCCTCTCTTTCTCTCTAACATTGCTTTTCTTAAACATTCTCCTCTATCTTTTTTCTTTTTTCCTTTTCTTTTTAAATTGCTTTATTTTCTCTGTCTTCTGGTTTAGTTTAATTTGGACATTAATTTTGATGATAGCCAAAAGCTCTATTTTTATCTGCAATGATCTGACACACTGTATTTTCATTTAAAACTTTTCCCTTTACTTTTGGTTTCAGCTTTATTGAACCAACTTTATATTCCACAGGAGTGTTCTCTTTCCCAAATTGTGGACCTGAATGATTTCCTTGCTTAGTTCTTTTGTTGATTCATGTACAGGTGTCTTTATATTTTGATATTATGCAGATGCAGCTATAGAAGAGTTTGAAAATTGAGAGACGAGTGAAAGGGAGAAAAATAACTCTAGGTCAATATAACTACTGGAATTAAAGGAAATTAGAAGATCCTTTTAACCATAGGCTGATTCTCTTAGTGATGGCCATGAAATAATTTTAATCAATTAAAACTTGCCCACTCCAACCCTTCATATCATTTGCATCCTTACTGCATTGTTCCACTTTCTATCGCATGTTCTTCATGTTTATTAAATTTTATGAAAAATGTGTTGTCAAGAGGTTTGACTCTCCACCACGCTTATCTTTCAGCTTCCATTTCTGTTGGGAGTCCCAATCCTTGAAAAGCTTGCCGCACCTATAGCTCCCATTTTTGTTGGACGGACTGGTAGTCAGCTGTTCCTTACTGACGGTAATCCAAATAGACCACCTCTTCTTTTGAGAATGGCTTCTGATTGTGATGATCGAAAATTCATGTGAGTAACAAATATTTTTGTCCTTACCCTACTATAGGTTCTTCTGATTTAGTTGACTGATATATAACTTAAAGCTAATGAAATTTTCTGTTTTGTAGATCTGCACTTGGATCATTTAGATGCCGCATTGTTTATGCTAATGTATCATATGATCGTATCCTCTCAGTATCTTCTGCTTCATTGAACCTGCCAAGTATATCATTCATAAATTATTAGCTTTCTCCTTCACAATTTCGGTAGTTTCTTTAACTTAAATAGATATGGTTGGGTGGCGCACATCCTCTATAAGGAGGGAATCCGAACTTGTTAAGGTGAATATTTCTGCATTTGTATTTTCTTATTTTTCTTTGAATATTGACCTCAAAAGTAAAGATAGATATAAAAATTCAGATTATGATAAAATAACTACCCAGAAGGAGTCTCAGAGATGTTTTTGTATACACCATAACAATCCATGTGAGGTTTTTTTTTTTTTTTTGAGTAGTCTTAGAGCATGTATCTTCAGAGCCAACCATTTGGCATTGATTTGTCCTATATCTATGATCCATCACTGACACTAACAAACTGAATTGCACAATTGCTTATTGGACAAATTGGTAAAGGATTAAGACATTACCTGGATTGGGTTTCAATGTAACGTTTGAAGTTTATGCCACTAAGGACTTAGGAACGAAAAAAGGGGAATAAAAGATTTACAAGATTGCGAAGACTAGAGAAAGGAAATCTAGAGATTTGGATCAAGTAAGATGTGTTAAGGATGAAGAAGGAAAAGTTCTGGTTACAGATAGAGATATTAAAAACAGATGGCAGGGTTACTTTCACAAGTTCTTTAATGACGGAACAGGGTCGACTTGTGATATAGAAGATTTAACAACCTTGGAGAGAGAACAAAATTTGGCATATTATCGCAGGATTAAGGTTGATGAGGTCAAGGAAGCTCTTAGAAAAATGGATAATGGTAAAGCTATTGGTCCGGATGGTATTCCTATTGAAGTTTGGAAGTGTTTAGGGGAGGAGGGTATTATCTGGCTAACTAAGCTCTTTAATGAGATTTTAAGGTCTAAAAAAATGCCTGAGGAATGGAGAAGAAGCACTTTAGTGCCTATTTACAAAAACAAAGGAGACATCTAGAACTGCGCAAACTACCGAGGGATTAAGCTTATGAGTCACACTCTAAAATTATGAGAAAGAGTGATTGAATGTAGGTTAAGAATGGAGACGAGTATTTCTGAAAATCAATTTGGATTCATGCCACGACGGTCTACTATAGAAGCTATTTATCTTATAAAAGGGCTGATGGAAAGGTATCGGAGTAAACAAAAAGACTTGCATATAGCATTTATTGATTTGGAAAAAGTTTATGATCGAGTACCAAGAGAGGTGCTGTAGAAAGTCTTGGAACAGAAAGATGTACGGATTGCATATATTAGAGCTATAAAAGATATGCATGAGGGGGCTACAACTAGTGTGAGAATGTCTGGAGGGGAGACTAGAGACTTCCCTATTAAGATTGGCCTACATAAGGGCTCAACAGATTGGCCTACATCAGGGATCATCTTTGAGCCCTTATTTGTTTGACTTGGTTTTAGATGTTATGATGAAACACATCCAAGAAGAAATCCCTAAATGCATGCTTTTTGCAGATGATGTTGTTCTTATAGCAGAGTCAAGAGAAGAGATTAATTTTAAACTTGAGTTATGGGGAGCTACTTTGAAATCGAAGGGTTTTTGTCTGAGTAGGAGTAAGACCGAATATATGCATTGTAAATTTAACAAGCGACAAGCTAGGAATGAGTTGGAGGTTAAAATTGGTGATCAGGTCGTATCACAAGTGTCAAAGTTTATGTATCTGGGATCAATTATACAAGATGAATTATTGGAGATGTGGAACATATGATACAAGCTGGGTGGTTGAAGTGGAGAATGGCATCAGGGGTTATTTGTGATCGGAAAATACCTGATAGGCTCAAAGGAAAGTTTTATCGTACTGCTATAAGACCAGCAATTTTATATGGGAGTGAATATTGGGCGATGAAAGGACACAAGAACATAAAATTGGAGTGGCAGAGATGAGGATGTTACGTTGGATGTGTGGTCATACAAGAAGAGATATGATCCGTAATGATCATATATGAGGTAGAGTTGGAGTGGCACTTATTGAAGAAAAAATAATTGAAAATCGTTTAAGGTGGTTTAGGCATGTTCAAAGAAGACCGTTGGAAACGCCAGTTAGGAGAGTTGAGCAGATGGTTTGGAGCCCTGTGAAAAAAGGTCGGGGAAGATTAAAATGGACACTTAGAGAAATTATTGAACGGAATCTTCTAGTAAATGAGATACCTAAAGAGTTGGTCATCAATATAGTTCAATGACGTCGTGCGATCCATGTAGCCGACCCCACCTAATGGGATAAGGCTTTGTTGTTGTTGTTTGTTGTAGTCTTTCTGGAAAAACAAGGCCCCCTTTAATGTAAAGGCTGACGGTTCTTAATAGAATTAACAAAACTGATTTGCTCTACATTAAATAATGCCCTATCATGTGATGTTTGTGTTATGTGCCTAAGAAATTCAGAGATTGATATCCATCTCTTTTTACACTATGAATTGGCTTAGAATTTGTGGAATAGAGTTTTTGGCTCTTTTTGGGAAATTTAAGGTTGCCTAAATGACCTTGGGGCCTATTTAGCCGTCAAATAAAGTGGCTTTGTAAGGGGGAAGGAGAATAAAGTTCTATGGCATAGTGTAGTTCGCAGTTTTTTTGGTGCATTTGTTTGAATGGAATGCAAGAGCTTTTACCCAGCAATTTCTTCCACTAACATCCCTTGGGAAAGAATTATTTTTGTCTTTTTTATGGATGTTTGCAAATGTTCATTTCAAGGGGGTGTCTCTTATGAATCTTCAAAGGGATTGGAAGGCCCTCATAACTTAGATCTTGGGATGCTCTTTTAGATTTTACTTCTCTTTAAGGAGGATTTCTTGTCCTCTGTTTTTTCTTTGTATCTTTTTTCTATTTTTTTGTACTTTTCTCCTCTTACATTAATAAATTCATTCTCTTTCTATCAGAAAGAAGGGTGGGAAAAGGGAAACTGATATCTTGTTCAATCACTAAGTTTCCTGAAAAGTCTATAGCCAAAAGTTTATAAAAGAAACTTTTTAACACATTAAAAAATGCGTGAAGCAGTGGTATATATATGTGCGTAGGCGGATCTATGCAATACAAGTTTTTTTTAAAGAAGTAAAACTAGTCCTTTTGAAAAATAGGCCGTTGACAGTTAGCAAAATGAAATGTAGTGGATGGTGTTGACTGGTATTCTAGTTGTTTGGGGTAAGAATATGCAATACAACGGAAAATGAAAAATTATTGAATGTAAGCGATGGAGATCTAAATGTGGGTAACTCACCCTTAAAACCAGCTTGTAGAAATTCCTTATGAATTACACTTGGCTCCCCGAAATGGGACTCCATAGCACAACTCCTAAAGGGCCAACGTCCTTGAACCGTGTAGGTTGGTCTTGGCTTTGATATTAATTGATGGAGACCTCAGTAAGTGTGGGAAATCTACCATTAAAACTAGCTTGTAAGGGAGAAGAACCACGCCATTAAGTACCACAATTACCCATGGCTCTCCAATGTGGGACTCCACTAGTAGGCAAAAGAAAAATGTTAGCAGTGTAAGACTTAAATGTCTTGTTGTAGGTTGCTAACTTTATTAATTGATTGGCAGCCTCCTCGACGATCTTTGGTTGGATACAAGCATGTAGTAGATGTGGAATACTGCCCCCCGGTTCCTTCTGATGGCCCTCAATTTCCTCCGGAGGCAGTAAAAGCAAAGGAGGCAGCGCAAAACTCACCCAGTACACAGAATACTGTGGAGTATCATGAGATTATGGAAGGTAACTATTATTACTAAGCGTTACGTAATTTATATAAATTGCCTGTTGAGATATACTTCTAAAGCCACTTCGTATCATTTTGACAGACGAAATGATGCGTGGGTTACAGAAGCTGGGATGGAAAAAAGTTGATGTCAGCTTTCACTCAGCATTCTGGCCTTTCTTTGCTCATAATAACATTCATGTAATGCATAGACTTGATTTTTCCTGACAGGGATGTTGATTTAAATGAAGTTTTCTAACTTGTCTACTCTTATTTCAGGTGAAAAATGAATGGCTTCACAATGCAGGTGTAGGAGTGATTGCTCATGTTGCTGATAGCTTAATGCAGCAAGAAACATCGTTAGTTTTGGCTGCTAGCTTGTAACTAGTGTATGTAAATCGATTACGCCTACGTCATGACTAATCGCATTATAAAGTATGGAAATAATTTGGCAGCTATCTTGTAGCCAGTGTAAGTAAGCCTAAGACACAACTAATTGCACTATAAATTAAGGAAATAATCATTCTTTTATAATGGTCGTTAATAATTTTTTACACATTCTGTATGATATTGAATATTGATTCAGTACATACGCCTGTTCAAGCATATGGTAGGATTTACTTAATAGGATATTGTTATGCAACCACGCTCAACATCGACTTAGTATCTGTCTTTGTTATGTGAATAATTGACTGGAATAACGGATTAGCTAAACATTTAGACTAATCGCTATGTTTGAAATGATTCTACCAAAGCCACTGAATACCGATTTTATTCTACTTGGTTTAGTCCGCAACCAAAAATATAGATAACTTATTTAGTTTTCAATTGAAAAATTGAAAGACTGATTCAAGTCGTTGTCCTTTTTGGTGATTGAGTTGGATTCTGGTTGGTGTGATTTTGAATAGATGGGTAAACAACTTCACCTAAATTGATGACGGGAAGCTAAGGCTTATGTGGTGTGATCATGCTCCACAGTTAATCACAAAATTTAAATCTCGATTTGAAATTTGTCGATGAGCCTCTTTTTCCTTTTGACTTAAACATGATGATGAAAGAGTCACAAATAATTTATGATATGTTTTTGCTTGTAACTTTGCCTTGATCCACTTGAACTTGGATTTTGGAGAGCTCGAGGCACCACGAAGTCTCCTCCAATTCGAGCTTTGGAGGCTTCAAAGAGCTTGAATAGTTTCCTCACTTTCGGGAGATTAATTTGTCTGGCTCTATTTGGTTAGTCTAGGAGTGATATCTTGAATGTGACAATCTTTGGTTGGCCATATGAGATTACCATTAATTGGGTTATGGCTCTTGCATGAGTTTCGCCAATTGGGTCGACGTGCTAATAATATTTTAATGGGTTCTGGGAAGGCACTTGAAAGGTAATTTGGTGGATTGGGAAAAGAAAATTTTAGTTAGGCCTTTCTTGACAAGGACTATTCGTGAATGATTATGGCTTGCAGGTGCAAGGTGACAGTAAAAGGAATATCAGAGTTTGTTTATGGGGACAAAAAAAAGAGTGGCAAGATTTATTATTTCTAGTTATGTTAATGTTGGAATGTACTTAGTAGAATGATTACGAGGGCATTTTGTAGGGCTCTTGTTTAGTTAGGGAATTCGGATGTGGAGGGAGGAAATTGAAGTGTCCTTCACAAATGATACAACCTCATAATAATCATTCTTAAGCGATCCTTCAATAAGGTTTTCGTTTGTTTATCAACTATATCAAGAGCATGAGAAAGGAATGCCATCCTCTAACGCTTTTAATATGGTTAATACATGAGTATTAAATCAGACTCTTTGCAGCCTGAATACTTCATGGATGAGGTACAATCCAACCATAAGTCATTAAGATCATTATAAGGGATAGACCTTCTGTGATATCCACCATATGCCCTTCCAATATGTGGGTTGTGTTCAATTCGGACATAGAGTTGGTCCGTGCAAGTGTGGTAACGTGTGTGTGTGTGTGAAGAGTGGGGAGGGATGGGCATCCACATATTGACTTCAATCATTCCTAAGAGGTCTTGTTTCTATTTGGATTGTTGATATTTAAAAAATAAATTTTATTTAAAAAAAATAAAAAAAAAAGTGCTTAAATTTTTAACCTTTGGTCTTCAAAATTAGTAGTTTAGATGAGAATATGACCCTTCTATTTCTAAAGGAAATAAGAGAGGATCATGTTCCAAATAATATATGGACAATTATGGCATATATAACTAGGGGTGGCAATTAATCCTTGTTTTGCATTTGGGGACTTGTGTTAGGGGAATTTTTCTTACGAGGACTGAGATAAGAGAAAAATTCCCCTAATGACAATTTAGTAATTTCATTAAATATTAAAATTCCCTTAGAACATATATATATATATATATATATATGGGGATAATTTAGTAATTTTTGGGTTAAAATAATTTAGATTAATTTAATTAAAGAACTCTAATTCCCAAATTACTCTTCCATCATCATCTCAAATCAAATACTCCACAATCCAACTATGATCTTGACTCTCGTCTCGTGGTGGCCTTTCATCCCACAGTTCCCTTTGGATAAGACTATCCATGAGAAAATTAGAAAGACTCCTTTTTTATGCCTTTCCTCATACTATGGCCATAGACTTTATCTAGTCTTATCCTTAGCATTCGAAGCATCTTTCTCTATAATTGAGAGTAACTGATTCCTAACAATACACTCACATGTCTTCTTATATGCAAAACCATACCCAATCTCTAAACTTAGCTCGAGTCATGGTGGACCCATAATCCACTAGAATCAAAGTACAATGCCAATGCACGCAAGGTATCAATGGTCATTTGAGGTCAAAGGAGGTTATAAACATCCAACCAATATTAACTTTTGACATGTTAGTGAAAAACTTTATCAATCAATCTTGTTTGGGTATTGTTCAGTCAACTTATACTTGCTATGGGTAACCACATGCAAACCTTAGTGTAACTTACACCAATGTAATAGGGATATATGTCATCTTCATCATATGAGTGTCACGCCCCCAAATCGGGTTAAGTGACCAGCATGGTATAGGATCTGCCCGGTAACCGTAAGCCTTTAAAAAACACAACAAGACATTCCATGCAATTAATTTAATAACCAACTAAAATGTAATACGCATAGATACTTCTACATTAATTAACATCCATTTCATAAGAGTTGCAATATCACAAAGAAGACTCATGTTTTCCAAGCTTTCCTTCTCTATCCACGAATAAAGTGAAAAGGATTAAAACATACCTCGTCAATGAGCATTAAATCAAAAAGAATATTCATCACAAAAAAAAAAGCTCTCCCAAGACCTAAGAGTCCTAAAAACTACAGAGTGAATCACCATTCCCAAAAGAATCAAAATAATCACTAATAGTCAGAAAGATGTAGTGATATAAGACTCCGCTATTCTTCTCGGGAGACTCACTGGCTACAACAGAATCTGTAAAAGGCATACACAAAGGGAGTGAGTAATTTACTCAGTGAGATAGTCACACAAGAAGAAAACTTACCCTAAGCCTTTTACAAGGGAGAGGGCAGCCATTGACATGTCCCATCCCACAACTGATTCAAATCATTTCCAAATAAGTGACAACACAAGGAAAGATACGTAAGGTAAAGTCCCAATCCACACAAAGTCACATAAAGAATAAATATGTAATTATTCCAATCCAACTATAAGCAAACAAGAAGGCCGCAGAGGCCAAATCACATTCACATGACATGGGTTTTTTCCATGAGTATCACCGTCACAAGAGACCTGTTGCCGAAAACATTTATTTATTTAAGTCGTCTATCCTACCTAGACGGCATCCTCGAGGATTTATGGATTTTTCATAGGCCCTCAATTCCAAAACCTCCTCCCTGCCTTTCCATTCCTAGGCAAGAGAGGTCAGGTATTCCTTCACGTTATTTTCACCATGTACTATATAGGTTTACATACATAAAATAATATTCACAATTGATCACTTCTATTACCTTAATATTTCAATATCTTATATTAAAATAATTTAGCCAAATAAGACATGTGACTTATCCCTAGCCGATAGGCATATTTCACAACTGATGAACAATCCATAATTTAGTACCAATTCTAGCTCAATTAAATAACAAGAATTACCAATCAAAGAGTGATAGGGTACTTCGAGGATTATCCCAATAATTAAAATGAGAATTGGTTTTTATAATCCCTTACCTGTGAGTAAGAGTACAAAGAAAAACAAAGGACAAGGGGCTTGATTCAATGTACAAGTAACCAATAAGGGAACCTAGGGACAAAACATCAAGAAAACACAATGGAAGACTCCAGCTCATGGCGCCTAGGTGTCAGCAGGGGTGCTTGGGTGCCATGACCATCTCCCAAAAGCCCCTTGAGTTCCAGTCATGGGTGCTTGAGGCACCACCTACTGAACTCTCGAGTTCACCTCAACTGGTTGGCCCCCCAAGGCACCAACCTTTCTCCTTGAGCCCTTCTCTGTCTAGGCGCCCATATCTGCAACTTCAGCAATACACTGAAAATATGGCTCTTTTCCTACCCAAAGGTACCCATTTGTATCTCAATGCTTCCATGCTTACTCAGGGTCAAGTTTGGGTGATTAAATAGCTTAGAAACTCATATCAAACCCTATTTAAAACCAAGAGTAAAGCTGTATACAAGAAACCCCAAATCTTTTGATTTAGCTAAATCTTACAACTTGAAATTTATTTGCTCTTGCTTCATAAGTGTTGTTCACCCACCCAAATAACTTTCTTAGATTCATTTATTGACCAAGAGTAGCATGGAAGACAAATAGAAAAGCACAACAACCACCACACAACATAAACCATAACTCTTCTTCCTAGGGTTTGGAGATGTGTGAAAACCTGGAAGAGAAGAGAAGAGGGAAGAAGTATACACATACTTGGAGATTCACAAGCTTGGTCCAGCAAAAGAAATCTCCCCCTTTTCTTCCCCATGCTTCGGCTAGACAGAGAGAGTAAAAGAGACATAGAGAGAGTTTCGAAAAAAAAAGGGGGAATGGAGAAGAAGGATGAAGCCACAATGCTATTTCACTTAGACTCCTCTTTTTCTAAATCCCCTCCATGTCCCTTATTATTCTTCTCTAGACTATTCCTTACAATTAGTCACAAGCTTGCAACACAACTCATGGGGTTTACCATTTAATTTCTCCACTGAAAAAGTTTTTAATTAATTCACTCAAGTCCCAAATTTTAATTTGAATTCCCAGTCTAAAATTCCCATCACCAATTCCATCCATCACAATAATATTAATTATACCAAACAAAGCAAAATGATGGACACCACATAGCAAGTGAGATGAAATCAAATAAAACCAAGTATCATAAGAAATATAAAATAAAAGAAAAATCATGGGTATTATAATGAGGGGGCGTAGCTATGTGCTAACCTTAATTGGATCAAAGCTATTTCAGTCCCAAATTGATCCCTTGGTTAAGAACAATTCTAGACTTAAGGATCATGAGGAAGGTGAGATCCCTTGAGATGATCACATCACCTCTTCATCTTCCCTCACTCTTAAGTCTAATGATTTATTAAGTGATAATTTACAAGATGAAGAAGGATATTGTGAAGAAATAAGATGTGAAGATGAAGGTGAAGACGAAGATCAAGAAGAAGATAAGAAAGAAAGTGGAGAAGAAGATAAGGACAAAGATGAAGATAAAGACCAAAAATAAGACGAAGATAAAAAAGAAGAAGAAAATGAGGATGAGAATGAAGATGAAAGTGAATTGATTATTGATTTTTATAGTTTGTAATTTATAGTTTAAGTAAAGGCAGTTCTTTTTAATTGTTTATTTTTCAACAAAAGAGTGATTTTTTCTAAAGTATTTTTGTTTTTCCTAATTTATAGTTTAAGTGAGAAGTAATTTTAAAATGATTTTTATGTGGACAATGGAGATTTCGCACTGATCGACTCTTTATCTAAAATTAAATAGTTTGAAAGCACGTATAAAAAAATATTAGTATGAGTCAAGAAAATAAAAACAAAAATAAATTTAGAAAAGTTTACATATGTCCTTATAAGGACATAAGGACATATGTAATTTTTTTAACTAAATTTTAAAATAATATTAATCTTTTTTACTACATATATAATTTTTAAAAAAATATGGCTGGAAGGAGAGGGCCTTAGGCTACACATGTGACATGCGGAAGGGTCCCTCGAGCCAAACGCAACTCGAGTTAAGGCACCCCAAGCCATATCTGTGGCTCAAGCTCCTTCCTTCCTCAACTAATTTTTTTTTTAAAAGTTTCAGTTTTGTTTGGAAAATTTTGAAAAATTAAGAAAAAACATATATGCTCTAGGGAACATCTCTCAAGGCACATATGTAAAAAAATATTTTCCACTACCACGTAAGTTTTTTTTTAAAAAAAGCAAATTAAAAAAAATATGTGTATATCCCTCTAGCGCATGTGTGATGTGTTTAATAAAAAAAAAGTATTCAAGACGTCAGACGTTTATTTTTCAATAGAAATCAATAGTAATATTTCAATTGTTAGATCAAATGGGTCTTCGACTGAATCTCAGTCACTAATTTAGTTAAAAAAAAAATTGCCCTCTTGCTTCATTGGACGGTATGCTAGTGGTGGTGGACAAATGTCTTCTTCCTATACTATTTTAGTTGCTAAGCATGAGAGAACACATATGATAATTATTCAGTCAATTTCAGTCAAAATCTGCGTTCATTTTAGTAATTAAAAGTCATTACTAGATGCATTGATTAGATCAAGCTACAGGATTGTTTTCTCTTTATTTTATAGAAGATAGCTACTAATCCAAGTCAATAACATCAGACAGAACTGAAACAGTCAATATATAGAAGAATTAGTCTTATTGCAATCAGTTTCTTCCAGCAACGTCAGGAAGATAGACCATTAAAAAGGGAAATGTACCAAGAGACGTAAGATGATATTAGCTCAATCAAATTGTAACTTGTAAGTCACTAAAGAGCTAAAAAGATAATATGTGCTTTCAAGTTTCAACCAGCTGTGTGATTTGCTAATTCAAATTTATGACAATGCCTTACTGATTAGGCCGTTATATATTATACTAATTAGGTCTCCTTTAACTGCCGTCCTTTATTCAGATACATTTCACAGGAGTAATTTTGTGTTTGTACGAGCAAGAGATCTTACCAGTTATTTTTTAACCAAGGAAAAATTCAATAATGCTGCATATACATTCACACAATTCTATAACATTATATATATATAATTAACATGTTGATCAACTTTTAAACTGACTAATCGTATGACACAAGCATTATCCCTGAAAGAAATTCTTCGTTGACTTCGTTGGATACCGAAAGAGGACTTGAAATTGAACTTTTATGTCGACATGGTAGTTAAGTTTCTTATCAAAGACTTCGGTTATTCGGTATTATTTGATAATGGAATTAGACTAATTCTGCAGTTGTATTATTTATAATATTAGAATGGTCTTAAGTTATTCTTTCCTTTTCTATATGAAACCCTCAAGGGAAATTTTTTTATTTTGACCAGGTCTTGTGAAAAAAAAAAAAACATGTTTGCTATATCAACTTTCGGCCACCTATATTTTCTCGGCTTTTTTTTTTGAAGAGACAAGCACTCTGCTTATGTTTTCTTTTTTGTTTTTATTTATACTTGCTTTCAGGGACCTATTTGAAAGAAAAATTTAGATAGGTCACAATGCTTTGTTTTTTCTTTGTGCTTGCTTTCAAGGACCTATTTGAAGAAAAATAATTTTAGGGACCTATTTGAAAGCAGCCACAAAGAAAAAAGAAGAAGAAAGAATTGGAATATTTGAGGTTTTTTCTTTCAGATAGGTCCCTAAAAGTAGGTAAAAAGAAAAAAACATTGGGATTTATCTAAAATTTTTTTCAAAAAAGTCTCTGAAAGCAGGAACTAAAAAAAATTATTGATAACCATTGAATCTATAATTTAATAGTCGAGAAGAAATAAACAAACTACTTATCTTAAAAAACAAAAAAACCGCACGCACTTTCGACCCACTGGCCCAGCTCTAAATCATGATTCTCCTTTTTGTTTTTAGATGCATCCAAAAGAGTAGTTCTCGAGTTAATTCACACAGGTCATTACCCCTTATATGTTTTCAAAAACACACAAACACACAAAAGGAGAATCTCCGTCTAATGACTTAATTAAATTGGCTGCTGGGGAAAATAGTTGCAGCGGAATTTTGGAGCAAAGGTGATTTGATTGAAAAGAAACTCAGCTTTCAATAATTATCACAATAAACATAAATCTTAATTAATAATTATATTAGTACCATTAACTAGGACACTACGATATTATTAATGCTTATAATTTAATAAATTTAGAAACGTATCTAACCTATTCCATATATATTGACTCAAATTTAATGGACACCCAAACAAAACCTACTCCGGCCAGGTGGCCACTTTTTCAAAATTCCTCAACAGACCAAATATCTATAAAGTTGCAAGAAACAACTCAGGCTCAAACAATCTGAACTTGGCAAATATATCACAAGAGTATGATATTGTCTAAAATTAAAAGATCTTATGAGTTAAATATCTCTCAAGTATAATCTACTCAAGTTTTTGACCTGCACCTAGTAACTTAACTTGCCTTTTGTTCATTGGTTCTCTGTTATGCATGGGAGCACATCTTAGTTATGATAGGTTAATTAGGTGTTCTTGTAATTAAGTACACTGATTCAGGTGACGAGATTGTTCTCAACCTTTTTTTTATTTTTTATTTTTTAAGTTTTGGCTGAGGCGTAGTTACAAAGATCATACTTTTGCTTTGTTCAGAATTAATAAGAACAACTTAGATTCTCAGCTTTGCAAGACTGGTTTAGATCAGAAACAGTACCCTCCACTATACGATTCAAACGAAGAATGGGAATATATATATATATATATATATATATATATATATATATATATATATCAGCGTACAAAAGGGATTAAAGGGGTATTTGTTTATACTTAATGAAGCTGTAAATTTGATTCATTTAAATTTCAGATTATTAAGTATATATATTTTTTTACTAAAACCTTAATAGATTTAAATTTTGGGACAAATCTGAAAACTATTCAGATCTAAATTTTAGTTGAATATTAAAAAGAGTTTTACAGAAGATTTAAACATGTGCCATGTTGAATTTAGAAAATTGTTTCAATCAAGTAAACCAAATATTATTACTATTATATAGGAGTGAAATTTTATATATACTATAACAAATGTAACCATATTATTATTATTATAAAACGATTTTAAATTATTAAAAAAATTAAAAATAAATATTATAATACCATATAATATTAAATATAATAATTAACAACAAACATTTAGTTACTAACTTACTTGAAAATCGTTTGAATATAACTTTTTTATATGTTGAAAAGACAAACAGTCGTAATCTGTTTGGTTTATGAAAATATTTTCTATTTTTATTTTCAGTTTTCATTTCTGGAAATGCATTACCTAAAACATTGAAAACATCTTTTTGGTGTTTTTAGATTTGGACCTATTTTAAAAAATATTTTCAAGAAAATATTTTTAATAAACTAAACTAAATACATTTTCAAGTCCGTTTTCTATTTTCAATGAAAACGGAAACAAGAAATACTCAAACTAAATATGGATACTATTTACCTTCATAAACAATATCTTAGTAATCATATGCGTATTCGAACATTTTAATCTTTTAAAAAGAAAAAACAATGACCGCTAAGTCCATAGTACAATACCTAGAGAGCAAAAAACTTTATTAAACTGAAAGTGCCTTTAAACTTACTTTTTAGCCCCTCAAAGTGTATTTTGGTTGCAGTTTAGTTTTTAAAAGACAGTCATTGACCACTTTAGTCTCTAAATTTTAAAATTATTATCAAAATGGTTTATTTGTCAATCTTGTCGTAATAGTCAACATTATCTATTAATATATATTGTCAATCGTTGACATGACAGTGACTTGATAACATTTTAACATGCTGATATGATTCATTGTTTTAGTTTCTAAATTTTGAAATTATTATACAAAAATAATCTTTATTAACAACCATTTTATGTAACGTTTTAAAATTTAGGGACTAAAGTCATGAATTCTTATCTTTGGGGACTAAACCACCCATGCAGACCTAGGCACCAAAAAGGTAAGTTCAGGAATCCCATATGGGACCAAAGGCCGCAATTCCAGCACTCTTGCATGCATTCACAACGTCTCTGCTTCCTTCTGGATTGCTTGTGACAATGACCACTTCAGCGCCCCAATTCTTTGCTGCATCGACACTCAATTGTGAGACGTTTGGCCTTCCAAGCACAGCAGTATCATGCACTATCACCTTCTCTTTCGGGTACCCTCTTACCATTCCCTTAATCTCCTTCCCGAAATTCTGCTCGATCCCCTTGGCCACCCAGAGCACGCACACCTCCGCTTTACATGGCTGCAAAAGAAACGACAGGAACACGCAAATCCCTGAACCAGTGGCCACCAGCAAGACCCTATCGTACATGTTCACCAGATACGGCAAGCCCGCGAAGTGGACTTGGCGAACCCACAGATGGGTCGGTGGGTTCGACACCAAAGACTTGGTGAAGTCACCGACTGCACCAGCAAGCATCATGTGCTCGTTCTTTCCGTCTGAGATTATTCCAAAGGCATGCCACTCGGAAAGTGGTGAAGGGCTGATCCTTCCAAGTATTCCAGCTTTGATTCCTCCTTCAAACTTGATGATGGAAGCGTGGCCCGAAGCAGTTGATATGTTGACACGAACACGCCTCACTGTCAACCATGGGGTGATAATGAGGACTGTGATAGCTATAGTGAACCAAAATTCTTGGCTTTTGATTAGATTGGAGCGGAGTTGGTTTGTGTATGATTTGGCTTTTGGGTCGTAAGAGACTGTGAGCATTACGAACGCCCAGAGGAGAGCCAGAGCGGTCCATCCAGCAAAACGGTGCGTTCTTTCGAAGACGTTGTGATGAAGATGGCGAACGAGTGGGAATGCAGCTAAAGAAGAGAGGAAGAGGAGGCCAAGAATGGCAGAGGCAACAGCTATGATCTCTGGCGATGTATTGTGTCTGTGTTTAAGAGTGAGGACTAATGCGTATACAAGCCAAGCAATTGAAGAAACGCCACAACCACTGTGTATGCCTCCTATGCTTTGGAGAAGCGAAGTAGTAGCAGTTTTCAAAAACAAAGGCACCCACGATTTCCCAAGAAGTTTCACTGCAACCCAAAACACAACACGCAGAAAGGCCTCGCTTCGACAGAGAGTCAAAGCGAGAATATTCCCAATGGAGAACAGAGCAGCTCTGTTTCTGGCATAAGGAAAATGCCCTGTTGCTGCAAGAACCAGCCCTGTAGTGTTGAGGCTCAAGCAAACCATGAAGAGCCTTTTGTATACAGTGAACAGTCCTTGGTCTAGCAGGATGATTGATAGTCTGGATCCGCTATTCTTTCGTGCAGGCTTTGATGGTGGTGCTTGTTGAATGGGGGTCATACATATAGTCTTTTGGTCCTCCACGTCGTATGTTTCTTCTGGGACATCTTCAAGAGCTTCATCGTGTTCCTCGTCTTCAAATTCAAGGTCACAGAAGTGGCTGCTGCTCTTGCTGATAGACCTTTGTATTGAGGAAGGGAAAACTTTAGAAGAGCCAAAGAGCCAAAACCGTTTGCTGCTTGGAGGCTCTTGAGGAGGATGCATAGTGGTTATGGCAAAGGGATCTACGCGAGGCTTCACCTCAAACGCCACGCCTCTGCAGCTTGAGAATCTCACTGTGGTTTCCATGGAAATTCAAATGAAAGCTATGAGCTTGGGAAACGAAATTTGCAAACACGGGTATTTGGTTTCTCAGTTGAATGTTCTATTTATAGAAGCTTTTGCCTCTCTGAATGTTTGTATTGGAATCTATGGCGCTTTGATTTCGTCAATGTAGATAGACAATAATGTATCAAGATGCTATTTTCCTGAACTCTTCGGTTTAAATTGTTGGATTAGGGAATTTGGAGAGAAATTCTAAGTTTAAGATAAAAAAAGAAATTCTAATATTACTCATGTTTCCCGCTGGTGGAATCATTAAATTAATGTATACGCTTTTATGTCTCCCCTTACGTTTGTACAGGAATCTATTGCGCTTTTTTTTTTCGTCAGTCTACACAAACAATAGTGTATCAAGATACTTCTTTTGTATTTTCATTAATATTTGGTTTAAATGGTTGGTTAGGGAATTTTTTTTTTGGGTAAAATACACAAAACCCAAAAACTTTGGGATTATTGCACTTTAGGGTAAAATTATTGCACTTTACCTTTCTTAACGTTCAAACTTAACAAAACATGACCTTCAACTTTTGAAGTTGTGCAAAAACACTCCTCTCCATCAACATTACCATTAGTTGACTGTTAACCAATGTCCATGTCTTTACAGTGATTTTTGGTTTTAGTCAAAATCCGACAAAAAATACTTAAAGAAACTCAAGAACAATATGTAATTTTAGAGTTATGCAATAATCTTATTGTAATAAACTATAAAATACGTCGAACGTTTAGTGAATGTAACTTGAAATATATATAACTACATAAAATAAAGAAAAGAATGCTGAAACTGTTTTGAAAGTACAATGCAGAAAGTCTAAATGAAAATGGTATGAATTGGGAAATTAGAGTGCAAAGATAAATAACTGGAATTCAAACAAACTTGTAAATTGAAGAACAATAACGCAACAAAAGAAGATAGAAGCAAAGATGAAAGCAAAAATTAAAAAGAGAATTTTAAATTACAATTGACTAAAATGTTAGAGGTAAAGCATACTTGATGTTAATAATCTTCTAAATGAGATGTTTGGATGTTTGAATTAAGAAATGCCAATCTTGATTACATTGAAAGGCTTGGTATTTATAGGCTTATATACTTATAACTGTCTATTTATCTACTTGACACAAGCAGTATTTTCTTTTATTGATAAATTGTCTCGAACTCATTTGTTGAATTGTGTGTGCGTCCGACAACTTTACTTCAACAATCCCATCACCAACTTATTGGATTGGACAGTGTTGTCACAAATTGCTTCAAACTGACTCCTCTGTCCATTCAACATATTCTGCTCTATCGATTATTTTCAAACCCCTATCAACAATTATATATTTGAAAATAATCGTCCAACACCATGTTAGCAAAATATTGTTCAGTCTCATAAAATATGTTAATGTGTGCAATGAGATGGCCGGGACATTTTGGTCATTTTGACACAACTTATTAAATATAAAATAATAAAAAAACATCATAATTTTCTTAAAAAACACTTAAATGCAAAGCAGTATTCAGAGAACTGGACCGAACTAGCTATTCAACTAAAAAATTGATGAACCATTGAGTATTTAAACTGATGAAAAATTGATCGAATGGGTAAAATCAGTTAATTCAATTAGTTCAATCGGTTCATTTTCTTTTTCTTTTTTTTGAATTTTTGATTCTACTCCTCTTCCTATCACCATCATCACTGTTGTCAATCCCTAGAAGTTCGGCCTAAGTCTCTACAAGCTTGACCTTTGGGAGCTCCCAAGTACTCTCTTCTTCTTCTTCTTCTTCACAGAACAACTACTTCAGGGTATTGGATAGACACTGGAATCTTCTTCTTCTTCTTCACAAAGCAGCTACTTCAGGGTATTGGAAAGACATTGGAATCGACAAGCCTTACTAGCATCACACTCATCTACTCTTTATCTCAAATTAAATAGTTTGAGGGCACATATAAAAAAAATTAGTATGAGTCAACAAATTTAAAGACAAAAATAATGGTAACTCAAATTTAGAAAAATTTACATGTCCTCAGCTTTTATACTACATATATAATTTAAAAAAAAAAATATGTGGCTCGAGGGGGAAGCCTTGGGCTACATTTGTGGCATGTGGGAGGGTCCCTCGAGCCACATATATATGTGGCTCAAGGTAAGGCACCCAAGCCACGTATGTGGCTCAAGCCCCTTCCTCCCCTAATTTAAAAAAATTTTTTCAGATTTTTAGGAAGTTTTAAAAAATTAAGAAAAAACATATATGCTCTAGGGACTTGAGGCACATATGTGGAATGTGGCACAATATGTCACTTAAAAAAAAATTTCCACTACTACATAAGGTTTTTACAAAAAAAAAAACAAATTAAAAAAATGTGTATATCCCTCGAATGCATGTGTGATATGTTTAATTAAAAAACTTTTTAAGATGTCAGACATTTATTTTCAGTAGAAATCAATAGTAATATTTCAGTCTTTAGATCAAATGGATTTTTGACTAAATCTTAGTCACTACTTTAGTAAAAAAATTTACTCCCTTGCTTCATTGGACAATATGCTAGTGGAGGTGGATAAATGTCTTTTTCCTATAGTATTTTAGTCGCCAAGCATGAGAGAACACAGACGATAATTATTCACTCAATTTCAATTGAAATTTGCGTTCATTCTTGTAATTACAAGTTATTACTAGATGCATTGATTAGATCAAGCTACAGGATTGTTGTCTCTTTATTTTATATAAGATAGCTGCTAATCCAAGTCAATAGTATCAGACAGAAACAGTCAATATATAGAAGAATTAGTCTTACTGCAATCAGTTTCTTCCAGCAACGTCAGGGAGATAGACCACTAAAAAGGGAAATGTACCAAGAGACGTAAGATGATATTAGCTCAATCAAATTGTAACTTGTAAGTCACTAAAGAGATAAAAAGATTTGACAATATGTGCTTTCAAGTTTCAATCAGCTGTGTGTGACTTGCTAATTCAAATTTCTGACAATGCCTTACTGACTAGGCCGTTATATATTATACTAATTAAATAATTCTACATATACATTAATTCACACAATTCTACAACATTTTATATTTAATTAACTTGTTGAACAACTTTCAAACCAACTAATCCTGGAAAATTAATCTTGTGACACAAAACATTATCCCAGAAAGAAATTCTTCGTTGACTTTATTGGCTACCGAATTAGAGGACTTGAGATTGAACTTTAATGTCCACATCGGAGGTAAGTTTCTTATCAACAATGAAGACTTAGGTTATTCGGTATTCTTTGTGATAGGGGACGAATTCTGCAGGTGGAGTTTACACACAAAGAGTAAAAGTATACAATTATCACATCAAACCAAGAATGGTAGAACGAAATAACAGAGAAGAGTAAGAGATTAATGAAGAAAAAAGAAGAAGAACTGAGAGGAAAAGAATTCAAGAATTACAGAGTCTAAGGAGGAGGAACACGATATTATCAATACATGACACCTCTAACTCTACACTCTAGACTTAAGTACACATGGGTCCTAATTGTCACATAAGTAGAAGCTACCATGAAAATACAGAAATAACCCAACTAACAGCTTGTAAAAGACTAATGTGCCCTTTCCTATAAGATTTATATCCTAACACTTTGATAAAGGAATTGGATTGACTCTGCAGTTGTATTATTTATCATATTAGAATGGTCAAGTTATTCTTTCCTTTTCTATATGAAACCCTTAAGTGAAATTTTTTATTTTGACCAGGTCTTGTGAAAGAAATGCATGTTTACTAGTTCGCTGTTTGGACACAGATTCTTTACTTGTTAGACACGTGCTTGGCGCACAAGAACTGTTTAATCGATGTGGGCTTCACTGGCTCGTGTAAAGCCCACACCGATCAACAGCTTTTGTGCACCAAACACGGTACTTGTCGAGCAGACAACCCGTGTCTTGTTTCCCATAGTCCAGCTGTAAATCATGATTCTCCTTATGCGTTTTTAGATGCATCCAAAAGAGTAGTTCTCGAGTTATAGATTACAATTCACGGGACATTACCAGTTATATGTTTTCAAAAACACACAAACACACAAAAGGAGAATCTCCGTCTCATGACTAATTAAAATGGCTGCTGGGGAAAATAGTTGCAGCGGAATTTTGGACCAAAAGTGATTTGATTGAAAAGAAACTCAGCTTTCAATAATTATCACAATATACATAAATCTTAATTGATAATAATATTAGTAAAATTAACTAGGACTCTACTACATCATTGATGCTTATAATTTAATAAATTTAGAAACGTATCTAACCTATTCCATATATATTGACTCAAATTTAATGGACAACCAGACAAAACCTACTCCAGCCGGGTGGCCACCTTTTCAAAATTCCTCAACAGACCAAATATCTTGCTAGAAACAACTCAGGCTCAAACAATTTGAACTTGGCAAATATATCACAAGAGTATATTATCTAAAATTAAAAGATCTTATGAGTTAAATATCTCTCAAGTAATTAAGGGGGCATTTGTTTGCTCTTAA
Organism: Biancaea sappan; assembly: GCA_037074585.1. NCBI lineage: Eukaryota > Viridiplantae > Streptophyta > Magnoliopsida > Fabales > Fabaceae > Biancaea > Biancaea sappan. Next base: position 32,234,566 of record CM073493.1, read on the forward strand.
TGAGAGTGTAAATTTGATTCATTTAGATTTCAGTCATTAAGTGTATTTTTTTAAATTAAGACCTTAATAGATTAATAAATCTTAATAAATTTAACCTTAGAACAAGTTTGAAAACTATTCAAATCTAATTTTCAGTCTTGTGTTGCTTTAGTGGAATATTAAAAAGAGCTCTTGACAAGATTCGAACATATACTATATTGAATGTAGAAAATTGCTTCAATCAAATAAATCAAATCTTATTATTATTATATAGGAGTGAAATTTTATACATAATAGCACAAAATGTAGTCATATTATTATTTGTATAAAATGATTTTAAATTATTAAAAAATTAAAAATTAAAAATATACATTATAATACTATATAATATTAAATATAATAATTAGCACCAAATTTTTAGTTATTAATTTATTTTAAAATTATTTGAATATAACTTTTTTTATAAGTTATGTGTTCAAATGTTGAAAATACAAACAGTCGTAATCATTTAATATTTAGCTTTAGAAATAATATCTTAGTAACCATATGTTTATTTAGATTCAGACATTTTAATTTAAAAAAAAAACAAATAACCCCTAAGTCGATAGATACTCACAGACACTACAAAAAACCTAGAATCATAGACAGCATTTATAGATGAAATTCGTCCATCTTAGATTCTGTCCCTGATCCGTTGCAAATTTCGTCCTTACATTTAAATTGAAAAACAGGGAATCAGAGACATATTGTTTCCGTCTTTGATTGAATTTTCATCTTTAATATTAGAGACAAATTTTTCCATGTCAAAGAACTGTCCCCAATTTTTTTTCCCTTTTTTAAGATTTAAAAATTTAGAGACAGAATATTTCCGTCCTTAAATTCCATCTCTAAGTATTTTAACTCCAATGACGTCGTATTGATGTTAGAGACGAAATTTTCTGTGACAAAATTTCATCTCTAAAAATTAAACCTAAAAGCCCCAATTTGCGTCCCCATGTCAAAGTGCATCGTCCTCATCATCTTTGTCAATCTCCCAGCACACTAAGGTCCTCCATTGTTAGCCATTGCTCACTGTCTACATCTCCACTATTGCCCAGTACCCCCTCTCTGTCTCTCTGTCTCTCTATCTCTCTATCTTCTCTCCTTCCTTAACCTCAAAATGGCCTCTGATAGTAAAGGTTGGATCCCAAGAGGGGGGTGAATTAGGTTTTATAAAAATTTTCACAAAATTTTGTTGAAAGTTAAAATGATTTTTTGAAGTATGCTAAGCTAAAATAGTAAATTTAATTTAGAAAAAAAAAGTACTATCAAAATGAATAAATAACTTGAAATGTAAAGAGTATAGAGATAGAGAAAGTAAACTTAGGGATTTATATTGATTCAACTAATCACAGGCCTACATTTAGTCCTCATGAAAACCATTTGAGTATTTTACTATCACTGCAAGTTCTATCCCAATACTTGTGAACCACAATGGAGAATTTATGAATCTGGACTTCTCTTTATCCAATTGCAAGTTCAATTCCAATACCTCTGACCACAATAGAAAATTCTGGAATTCGGTCTTCTAGAGACCCAATACAACTCAGAAAAGATATGTGATAGAAATCGCAAGACACAAACTCTCTCAAAGAGTAGATAGATATAAAACTCTTAATAACTCAAATGATTGAAAATATGCAAGTTTTGGCTTAATGATGTTTGGATTTCTCTCAAGTTAATATCACATTTTAGCACTTGGTTTTAGCTCAAAATCGTGTATCTAGGGTCATATTAGGGTTTTCAAAATATAGCAATTAAAGAGCTATTACCCTTTTAAAAAAGGCCGTTAGATTAAAAAAACAAAACTATTATATAGAATTTGCTAGGCAAGTGGTTGACCGGTCAGAGTCAAGTGCTCAACCTCTAACTCTCTGTAAAACATCCAGTTGACTAATTAGAACTTTTAAGTCCACTTTAAAAATTCATAACTCTATCATTTGAACTCTGTTTTAATCAAATAATATATCATTGGAAAGCTCTTAGAGTTTGGTTTCAAATGAGACAAGTATCACTCAAAAATTATTTTTTGTTTAAGAGATGCAATCAAAATAGTGACCAAAGGTTAGAATAAATTAATTTTTGAGTGCAGCCAATCAACTTTCAAATTTTTCAGATTTTACTTTAAATGATCATATCTTTCTCATTTGGACTCCGTTTTGAATAAATAATATATTGTTAGAAAGCTCTTTAAGTCTATTTTCAAATGAGATAAGGTTCTTGAACAATTTTCCATTTAGTAAATATGATAAAAATAGTGACCAAAGGTCAGAAACCAAATTTTGTAAAAGTTCATATCTCACTATCTTTTAAATTTAAAACATATGTTGTTTGTTCAAAATGTTTTGATCCAATAGATGCAAATCTAAATCATTGAATTTCAAAAATTTACTAGCCTATTGAAAATATACCTAATTTGAGCTCATAGGCTATCTTGATGCATTTAAGCTTCCAAAATTTCAAATCTTGTAATTCCTCATTTTTTGGAGCATTATTTTTGCATGTTGTTTATTTGAGTGAAACATGATGCTGTTTTTCCTTTTCTTCAATCCAATGCTCTCTCTTCTTGTTTTGAACCAATCTTCATAAAAGAATGTCTTACTTGCAAACCAAATGGTTAGTTCAATTTATAATAAAGAGCATGATTTAAGTATAAATTATTTCATTCCAAATAATATGATCATACTTAAATACTTGTAGCATCTATGATAATTAATGCTTATATATTTGTTATTATCAGTGCCAAAATTCTCACACATTTGTCATTATCAAAACTTATAACATAATGCCTTAGGGCTAACAACCTTATTAGTTATCTCTATAATGTTCCACAGAGAATGAGGTGTTCGCAAAGTTAGTGTTCTCATTCGTTGGGATTCCCTCTGTAAGGTAAGTGAATTAGGTCATTGTGGTTTTAGCTGGATATGCTTAAACATAAAATTGAACTGTGATGCTGCTGTTACTGAATGGATTGTGAAGCAAATGTAAAATTCTAGGTTGTCCATTTGGTATGAGGAACTTATGAAAGAATAAGGTTTAGCTAAACTATATCTACTAAAGTAATGATTTATTGGTTGAAATTAGAGGGAGTAATTAAAGGGAGTAAATCTAATTTCCTCATTATTGTTGTGCAATGTTTTAATCATTCCTAAGAGTGGATTATGAGTTAAATTGAGAATGTGAAATTATTTACAGGAACGTTGGATTAATTCTTGCTATAGAATTTGTGATCTATTTACATGTAACACCCCAAGTTCCCGGGTGCTACTGTAGGTGAGGCAGCAGTGTGAATGTGGAAATATAAAGGAAATTTGTTCGCTTAGGTAGGAGGAAGATGGCATGATGGAGCTTGGTGCCTTGGGAAACCTGACGAGTGGAAAAGACAAGAAAGGACTAAGGCATGGGGAGAATGACGGAGATATTGGTAATTTAAAACTTTTGACACAAAGAATGGAAAATGGATAGTGGGGTTGAAAGGTGTTTTGACAATAAGGGGAAGTACCTGAGCTTGGGAAATTAAAATTTTACCCTTGATAAGAATTGAACTGAGAAGACGGGCTAAGGGCATTTTTTTAATTTTTCATCCACATGTTATATACATACATACATATATATATATATATATGTACACCCCACTTAGCCTCACCCTCCACTCCTCACACTCCCTCCTCTTCCTACATGACGTCTCTCTTCTCTCTCTTGTCCCCAACTTTCAACTCTATGGAACTTTGCTCCCTTAAGTCTCCGGCCACCTTCTACTAGTATGGGAATGATTCTCTGATAGCCAATCATAACTGGAGACTAGGAAAGTTAAGGTAAACTTCTAGCCCCTTTTTCATTCTACACATTTTCAGATTTATGGTGTGGTGGGCCTAAAATGGGTTCTTTTGAGAGTGATTTGGTTTGGGTATTTATTCCCAAAATTCCTCCAAGAATAGTGATGGATTATGACTAAAAGATTTGGGAAATATCAAAGAGAAAGTTAGGAAATTCATGGTTGGAATTTCATTTAGGTTTTTGGAGAGAAAATGTGATTTAGGGTTGAATCTTTGAAAACAATTTGAATTTAAGGTTTAGAGAGGTTTTCTAACATCTAAAATTGAAATTTGATGGAAATAATCATGCAAAATGATCAAGAATTGAGTTGGGACTGAGAGAAAACTGAAATGGGAAGCTTTTTCGTGAATCTGGGCTTGCAGATCTATCTCCCACCATTGCAATATATCAGCGGTGGCTAGGTGCAATTTTGGGCATTGTAGCGATACTGTCTGCAATCTTCGCTACCTTCTGGTCTATTTTTCAAATAGTCATAAATTTCTCATCCGAATTCCGTTTTTAGCAATTTTTATACCATGGGAAAGCTCTTTGAGTCTAGTTTTGAATAGATAATTCATTTGAAAATGCTTTACTGTTTAGAAGATATGATCAAAAGAGTGACCAAAGGTCAGAGTTAGTGGCAAGTATTTTCCTATCTTGAGATTTTGACATGTTTTTATATGATTTTTTCATAGGGATGGATTCTTTAAGTGCCTTCCATATCGTTTGGGACTAACTAAGGTAGTTAAGAGAAGGATTAAGGTGATGGATTTCTCTACCTTGCTTCCTTATTTGTTTTCTCTATGAATGTTGTCTTTGTGGCTATAATGCGTTATGTGTGGATATGTGTGGTGCCCTATGTGTGTTGTTTAAAGAAAAATGTTTCCATGTAGAGATGGAAAACCTTGTTTGCATTAGGGATAAGGTCACATGCCTTAGAGAAATTGATAAAGGTATGTATGATTAAATGATCACATGTGTGCCTTGAGATATGTATGTATACAAATGTATTTGTGGGTTATGATTTATAAATCATGTATGCTGTGTTGTTAAGTATGATAAGAATGATTGATTTGTGGCTTCACTCAATGTTGGTCATGCATGGTGAGATATGTGGGTGTATTAGTCTGTTAATCATGTGTGGAGGCATAAAATTCACTTCCTTAAATGTTGTAGGCATCCTAAGTGGTGTGTGTATAGACATGTACCTTTATCCAACCATTTTGAACTATAATTGGAAGAGGGAATCCTCATACATATGTATTTTATATATACACATATAAAATAACTTCATGAACCAAATTCTGTAGCCAAATACATACATATATATACATAGGGATAGGTGTAGGATCACAACGCTTTTGCTAGGAAGATAAGAGGCACATGCACACACACCTTAGGGGTTGTAAGGGCAACGAGTTCAAAGAATTAGTGATGAATGTATACATATACACATATGGTCCTTATGTGTACCATCCTAAGAAGAGGGTTTGGTGAGCATGGCTTGTTCTAACATTTGGGAATTTCGTGGAATACTATGAGTTGACATATCATGTCACACCTAAACTATGTGCTTGGCTTAGTGGGGCTTTACTAAGCTATATTAGTACTCTGTGAGATAAATTAGGTATTGTGGTGTATCTGGATTGTTAATGTTGTTAGTTTTGATGGGATATGGTGATGAATATGATGCTTGTGCATTATGTTGATATTTGTGGCACCGTATGAGTACATGATTGTGTTATGTATGGTTATGTAAGTGTGGATGTAATGTGTTTGTGATTTTCTTTGGATGGGACTCAATGGTGTACTCCTGAGATCAGAGACCGATAGTTGCCGAAATGAGGCATGTGGGCTGAGGTCAAGAGGGCTACACCTGGGAGTCAGAGGATGAGGCCTAGTGGTACACTCTTGGGGTCAGACTAATAGTTACTAAGATAAGGCGTGTGGGCCATGACACAGAATGGGAATTGTACCAAGAAGCCAATGGATATAAGATCCAATAACATGTGGATCAAAAAGGGAGTTGTACCTAGGGTTAGACTGGTAATTTTCAGGATAGGGCATATGGGCCAAGACCTAGAATGACAGTTATGTCTGATGATCAGTGAGTGTGAGGCATGGGCCAAGATCCAAGAGAGTGCCCCTGAGGTCAATAGCGTTTGTTACTAGAGAGAGGAATGAGCTAGAACCTTAGGGGATAGATCCAAGATCAGTTACTAGTAGATGCCGAGCTAGTATGCGATGCATGTGTAGATAAGGCTATGAGTACCTGATCTTTGTGTAGCTTAATGTGTTGATTGAAGTGTAACCTTTTATTATGTTGTGTTTGACATGGTTGCACTATATGCTCTGTGATGCTCTCTTTTGAGCACAGTATGCAGTGATATGAGTAATGTGTGATGTTCAAGTATATATATATATAGATAGATAAATGTATGTCTTGGTTTGGTAATTATTATAGATGCTGGAATTTGTTATGCAGGTTGGAATGGTTGTTGAGGTTGTATATGGGGTACCTGTGTACATTGTACTGATTATATATTTGTCTCTGAAATTTCTTATTTGATCTTGAAATAATATTATTTTATGTATATGTAAGGTAGAGATTTGGGTGTATGAGTGGATTGGACTCACCCCCTCACAATTTTAGGTACCAAAGACAGTTATGTTCCGTAGTTCAAATAACAAGGATGCCTCTTCATTGTTTGGGTTAAGGTAATTAATGTTTAAGTTCAAATTATTTTTTTATTATGCTCTATAATCAGGTATGCCACCTAGGATTTATATGTTTTGTCTGGGTTAGTCGATGGAACATAAGGCTTGCAGTGGTGTGAGTGGCACACCGTTTGCACCAGTCACGGCCTTGGGCTTAGGCTATGACATTACACTTAGTTACTATAGATAACTATGAAACTTAGCGACTTGAAATTAGTTCAAGTAAACTTAAATTTCCTTGTTGATTGATTCTATATTAGTGATGGTCAAATGAAGACCAAAAATTTTTATGAGAAGTGTTTTGCCTTGTCAAGTATGATACAAATAGTACCTAGTTTGACTCAAGAACAAATCTGGCCTGTTGGTCAATAAATTCCAAAATCTCCCCAAAACTACTCCAACTCCTACTTTTCAACCCAAGAATCTCCCCATTTTAGTTGGGCATGAATCCATTCATCAAAGTAGTGTTCCTATCCCTAAAAAACTCTTTTATATCCCACAACTCCAAGGTTTTAGCTTTCATGAGGAAACTTTTCTCATTCTCTCTAAAACAATGTGCAACTGTGATTTGTTAAACATGGAGACTTTACCACATGTGTAAACTTACATGTGTGTATTCATCTCCACCTCTATCACCTACTATGATGCTCTTATCATGTATGCTTTATCTCCTCCACTCCAGCCAACACATCGCCCGCCCCATGAAATAGAAATACTATGCACCTATACTCACATAACCCTGCTTTCTCCCTTAAGAACATTGTTGCTCCTAGGTCACTACTCATATATGAAAAAGTGTATAGCATATGACTAGGTGGTTGATCACCCCCTTAGAGAACGCCTTAGTCCTCTTTGGTCTCTGAGCTCCTAAGTCTTCATGCCTTATTGATATCTAGCATTTTTATATACATATTAACTACTATCTTGGTCTCCTTACATTTTCATCTCTAGAATTTCTCCAATTTTATTACACTTTGTGTTTCATTAGGTCTAAGTTAATTTTAGATAGAAAATGAACTATTTTCATCTTTTAGGCCTTAAATTATTAAAGATTCAATTTAATCCTTCTTGTGTAATTTTCAGGATTAATTTTGGAGATTTCTTGATGATGTGGCGCTGACATGAGATTCCTGATGAGCAGGATACTGATGTGGCACATTTTGGGATGACTTGGCAGCCTATTCTACTTGTCTGGTGACATAGATATGTGGGACCCAGGGCTGTAGCACTTCAGATAAACTTTCTGCATCCCATTCCTTTGACCTTGATGAAAGAAGTAGCCACCATACCATTTTCTGAAAAGGGCAACCACTATTCTGCAGCAGCATGCCTTCCATATCAGAAATCAGAATAAAAAAAGGCATAAGTCATTTTCATCCATCAGCTTTTAGGGGCATTAGTTTAGTTAGTTTTTCATACTTTAGTTTCAGTCCTAGTTTTTCTGTAACTTAGAGAAAATTCATAGAGCACTTCTCCCTTTTCTTTCTCCTTTCTGTTTTTCTGGTTTTTGCTCTCATGGAGGGCTGAAATTCCTTGTAATCAGCCTTGGTCCAAATTGGAGTTGTAATCTGAGTTCCTATGCTCTATAAGATAAGTTTTATTCACTTTATTCTAGCATTCATCTATTTATTTAATCCTCTATTCTGTTATGTTTATGAATATTTTTTATTAGAGTTTCATGAACTTGACAACTAGTTTTTATTGCTTCATATGAGGATTTATCTATCATGACTGATTGGAATGGTAGAAGGAGATGAAAATGGCATGTAACGAAGATCTTCTTACATGATTTGATTATCTTTACTGCGGTTACAACAATATGTAGTCAGAGAAGGTTTTCTTTGAGTATGTTTTAGTGTAATCTAGATTAGAAGATTTTCTAGGCTTTTTAGTTAAAAATCAAATGATAAACGAATGAAACTTAGCATCTGAATAGAACTAGGAAGGTTACATCTCCAGGAAAGATCAAGGCTGGTTGCATTCTTCTGTTGTTGTTCAAATCTGCTATTTACTGCCTTGTTTGTTGTTGCTGTTATTGTTCTTAATTGTAATTTTTTTAATTATGTCACAACCAAGCCCCCCGTGTGTTAATTGGCTTTTAATTAGTGTTTATGTGTTTAGAACAATTAGTTAGTGGTTAGAAGTGAGGCTCCAAGAGTGAAAATGACCTGGGGACCTTTGTGCTGTAAAATTGTCATGATTTCAATTCTGGGCGATTTCACATCGTAGTGGCGTGAACCATAATTTTGGTATCTGTTAAGTGCTAGATTTAGTACCATTTGGTGCTAAATCTTTGATCCATTTTATCGCCTACTTATGTTTGCTTGTATGTCTTTTCCGTTGTTTTTGTTTGATTTAGTCTAGTTTAGGATTTGTTAGAGTTTAATCTGCTTCATGTGATTCATTGACTAAGAATGTTACTAATCACCATTTTGTTCTCTCTGATGTAGGGCGAGCTGGACGAAGCTGAAGCGAACGATCGAACTGATATGAGTTGCTGTGAGGAAGCTGTCTGCCTACCACCGCTATAGCGGTGGATTCTCACCGCTATAGCGCCTGCCCCTGGAGCTGAAGAATCAGAAGACCCACTCTCTGTCTACCACCGCTATAGCGGTGGATCTGTACCGCTATAGCGGTGAGCCCTGCACCAAATTTGCTAGAGAATCTAATACTGTCTTCCACCACTATAGCGGTGGAAAGTTACCGCTATAGCGGTACGTCGCGATACTGTGCTGATTTAAAAGGTGTCGGATGAACTTTTTAGGGGAATTCTGAGTTGGAGACAGAAGGGAGGCGCTGAATTTTGCTAGAGGAGAAGGAGGAATCCGTCCCTGGAGCCAATCAAGCCTGAATTCCGTCAACCCAACCCTGGATTCATGAAGCTTTATCATTCTTCTACTGTTTTCTGTAGTCTTAGAGCCATGAGTGGCTAAATTTTCTGTTCTAGGGTTCCTATGAACCCAATTTCAGACTAAGATTTGTGTTCTCTTGAGACTTGTGATTATTGTCAATTTGTGCATACTTATCATTTAATACTTCTTGAACGTATTATGAAATTGGCCATTTTATGATATGTATGTTGCCTTCATTGAACTTGGGAGAGGGAGATGTGGGTAGAACACTGAATGCTTAGGGCAAGTGATAGAACCTAGGGGTTTTACTTGTTAATTAATAGGGATATTAATTAACCTCGTTTAATCAATTTAGGTTAACTTTAATTAGACTCAAACTCACATAAAGGATTGTGTAGAGTTGGGTAGCTTAATCTAGGTTCGGGAGAATTACCTTAAGCCATTAGAAAACCTGAGATTATTTTGCATAATTGATTTACATTACAGGTGTAGGGAGAATTAGCAATTCCTAGGACGAAAGAGGGGGATTAGTGACTCTAGGCCTTTTATTTGATTTACTTCCTTTGATTCAATTGCTATTTGCTTTACTTTCAATTAGAGCTACCTTCATTCCCAAAATTGATTTGCCTAAATATTACGTTTAACTTCTAGAGTAATTAGCACGTTGGTCCCTGTGGAGACGATACTCTTATTTCATCACTGTATTACTTGTGCGACTAGTACACTTGCCAGAACGCCCAACAGTATCGTTGCCAAGGAGCCAATTTACTTCTAAGTTATTTGATTAGTTGTTTATGTGTGTCTTTGTTTGATTTTCAGTCATTTCAGTAGTGTTGAAGTGGTTTACAAGTTTGAGTTGTTTTATCAGAAATTAGTAAAAAACTAGTTATTTTCTTGCCGGCGAAAAACCTAACTGTCTCTGATTGACCTAAAACTTGGTAGACCACTAGTTTTCAACGTTTCGAGCAAGTCAAAACCCTTACTTTGCTTTGCCTAGTATAGGGTGACCATTTTTCCAAATTCCATCATTTAGACCCTTTTTTATTTTTTAATTTTTTTGATTTTTTTAATTAATTGTGATAGGTTGAAATGTGAGTGCACTACCTTAAACACTTGAGAGAATAGAGCATACACACCTTCCCTTGTGAGTGGATTATCACTTGGATTCATTCTTGTCAATGAAATTGCCATAATACTTGAACTTTTTAGAAATTTAAGATTAGTTTTCTTCGAGCGTTAAACCTTTTCAAGCTTGAACTATTTCATAATTGCATACTTTCTTCACTTCTTGTTGTGTTCCTTTAGTGACCTTGCTGCTTTTAATCGATTTTGCCCAGGAGTGCAAAAGACCAAGTATGGGGGATTTGATATCTAGCATTTTTATATACATATTAACCATTATCTTGGTCTCCTTACATTTTCATCTTTAGAATTTCTCCAATTTTATTACACTTTGTGTTTCATTGGGTCTAAGTTAATTTTAGATGGAAAATGAACTTTTTTCATCTTTTAGGACTTAAATTATTAAAGACTCAATTTAATCCTTCTTGTGTAATTTTCAGGATTAATTTTGGAGATTTCTTGATGATGTGGCGCTGACATGGCATTCCTAAGGAGCTGGACGCTGATGTGGCACATTTTGAGATAACTTGGCAGCATATTCTACTTGTCTAATGGCATGGATGTGTGGGACCTAGGGCTGCAGCACTTCAGACCAACTTTCTGCATCCCATTCCTCTGACCTTGATGAAAGAAGCAGCCAGCATACCACTTTCTGAAGAGGGCAACCACTCTTCTATGCCTTTCATATCAGAAATCAGAAGAAAAAAAGGCATAAGTCAATTTCATCCATTAGCTTTTGGGGGCATTAGTTTAGTTAGTTTTTCAGACTTTAGTTTCAGTCCTAGTTTTCTATAACTTAGAGCAAATTTGTAGAGCACTTCTCCCTTTCCTTTCTCCCTTCTATTTTTCTGGTTTTTGCTTTCATTGAGGGCTAAAATCCCTTGTAATTAGCCTTGGTCCAGATTGGAGTTGTAATCTGAGTTCCTATGCTTTATAAGATAAGTTTTATTCATTTTATTCCAACATTCATCTATTTCTCTAAGCCTCTGTTCTATTATGTTTATTAATGTTTTTTATTAGAGTTTCATGAACTTGACAACTAGTTTTTATTGCTTCATATGAGAATTTATCTATCATGACTGATTGAAATGGTAGAAAAAGATGAAAATGGCATGTAACAAAGACTTCTTACATGATTTGATTATCTTTACTGCGGTTACAACAATATGTAGTCAGAGAAGGTTTTCTTTGAGTATGTTTTAGTGTAATCCAGATTAGAAGATTTTCTAGACTTTTTAGTTAAAAATCAAATGATAAACGAATGAAACTTAGCATCTGAATAGAACTAGGAAGGTTACATCTCCAGGAAAGATCAAGGCTGGTTGCATTCTTCTGTTGTTGTTCAAATTTGTTATTTGTTGCCTTGTTTGTTGTTGTTGTTATTGTTCTTAATTGTAATTTTTTTTATTCTATCACAACCAAAACCCCTCCCCCTTTCCGTGTGTTAATTAGCTTTTAATTAGTATTTATGTGTTTAGAACAATTAGTTAGTGGTAAGAAGTGAGGCTCCAAGAGTGAAAACTACCTAGGGACCATTGTGTTGCAAAATTGCCATGATTTCAATTTTGGGCGATTCGGCATCGTAGTGGCGTGAACCACTCATCAACCCTTGAGATAGCCATGCCACTAGTCACAGTAGGGTCCAATTCACTCATGTTGTCATGTCTTAAGCTAATGCTTTACATGACTAATCCTCCATATAACTAGTTAGTGGTGAGAAGAACCCAAAATCCTGAGTCTCACCACCACAGCTTCATGCCAAGATATACTCAAGGTATGACTCATCTTGTAATACCCGCCAAAAATTGGGGTCACATGCTTAGGGAGATTGCAGTATTTTTACAATGTTAAATTATTTAATTTAACAAAGTTATTTATGATCCATATTTAATTTATTCATTTGAATGATTATTTGGGGAAATTGAGATAAATCACAGGATCGAGTATTTTATTGCAGGTGATATTTTCTGAGAATTGAGAAAAACAAGAGAAAGAGAAAATTAAGTGGAATTAATATAGTTAACGAGGGATAATTATATCTGGATCATATGGGTCTGTGGCATCTAGGTATGGGTACCCACAGTCTACCTTATGACCCACTTTCTATTTAAACTCTTATTTCTCTCTTTTCTTCTTCATTTCCACGACCTAGATATATAGGAAGCAAAAAGGAGAGACTCTTCTGATTAAATCCTTATTTCTAGTTACTTTCCGACTCCTCAAGGATTTCTGAAGCTTGAGGTGAGTTTTCATCATCTTCTTCTCCTTTATTCTTTGTTTTCATGGTTACCCTAAGGGAAGAGAATAGGTTTTGGCTGGATTTGTTAATGATCTAGGGTTAAAAGTATTTGGCAAGGTTATATATGGAGTTAGGAACCTTAAACATTGGCTAGTATGAGTTTTTGGTGGGCAGGAACTGAGGGAAAAGGGTTTGGGAAGTAGAATAAAGCATATCACATTATGCAGAAAACTGGATCTGATATCCATCACTGCAGCAACAGAATCCATCGTTGCAGTAATGGATGCAATAGGGTTGGTAGCTACAGCAACCGAATTGATCGTTGTAGCTGCAGATGGGCTGAGGACGAAGCTCTCTGTTGGGGGCATTGCTGCAACAATAGACGAGATAAAGAGCAATGCTATCTGTTGGTCCCATCGTTGCAGCAACAAGATGTTTCTCAAATTTTTTGATATTTATTCTAAATGACTTTGGGTTGATTTCTTGGTCTCTTGGGAGCTTCATTGGCTTGGTTTCTTAGGAATTCTTTCATGATAAACATTGTCAGTATCAAGATGAGTGTGTAACCTTGTTAACTGAGTTTATTTTTAATTAAATTTCTCAAGTACAATATAAATCTCACTCACACTGTGATTGAATATAAATTTATTAAATTCCCTAGTCAATGATATTAATTAGAATACAGAATTTTCCTGTGAATTATTACTAAGTGATTTAATTAATGTATTCTAATTCGAGATATATATATATATATATATATATATATGGGATGTGTTTGGGAACACCATAGTTGGTTGTTGGTTATTGTATGTGAAATATTATGATTATGTGAATACATTCACGTGGAAAAAGATATAAGAATATGGGGACCCATAAAGCCAAGTAGTAGTCCTGAACTTAGTCAAGTTTCTTATGAGGAACCTCGAGGATTTAAAGTCTAAGGGAACATAGACCCTTAGTACACTGCCATTGGGTGATAACTCGATGAGGTATATGAGCCATCAAGTGATAACTCGATGAGGTATATAAGCCGTTGGGTGATAACTCAACGAGGTATATGTGAGAACCTAGACTCACGAGTAGGAAGGCATGTCTTTGTTGCATAATCATACTCTGTGTGTGTGAAATATTTATGTTTGTACATGCTTGAAGTTATGTTAGAGTATTTGATGAGAAATTGTGAGAGTGTAGACTCGCATGGGAATAGCACGTCATGTTAGCACAAAGAAGTACACTTGTGTGTATATTAAATTGTACCCATACATGCTAGGGGTATTTATTTAATTATGGTTGTGATTCTGGAATTTATACTTGTGCCTTAGATGACTGTGTTTTGATGAACTCACACCCTCTATGGTTATCCTTTTCAAATACAGTAGTCAAGGAGGAAGGGAAACTGCTGGTAGTTTAGTGGCTTTGGAGATATACTCCATTTTTGTTGGAGGGTTCATGGAACCGATTTTTGGCTAAATGCCTAGAAAAATACTCTATAATCTTATAGGCCACTTAAGTCCTGCTGTAGTTAGGAAGTTTATTATGTATTGCCTATCATTTACTTTATAAACTATGTAATTTAAATTTTATTTGAAAATTTACATTTTGTATAGTTGTGGATATTATGACTGTTTAGAGAATTTATGGGCTACTACTGAGGTACACCCTATAGTTTATTTATATTCACGTGTCTTATTTTTGGGGCGTGACAAATTGGTATCAAAGTTAAGTTTTTTTTTTTTAAGTTTCTTATAAATTATACAGCAAAGTATTCTTTGTAGGGCCCTTCCCCATTGTCATGAGCTGCGCAGTATGACCATAGGCTTAGGTTCCATAAAAGACATTGTAGGATGTCAAGTATCTCTTTTGTGACTTACTCCTCGATGGAGTAGTCAAAGGTATTTTTGATAACTTGAAAAGTGTATGTTTCTATGTGTAGGTTTTTGGCTCTTGATGTAGAAGAAATCCTCCCAGCATAAGGAGCTCGTGAGCTCAAATGTAGCTTTGCTACACTACCACCGAAGTGGTGATGAATTATCTAGAGATGGATGTTAATATGTGTATGGATATGATGTGGATCATGAAAACATGGTTTTCTATGTAACGTCATGTAATTATTCATATTACATGATGTGTAATAGTTTATTTCAGATTGGCATTTGGTATATAGTGATGTGTAAAGTTATTGTGTTATGGAATATGTATATGTTCCGTGTATGCATTTATATTTGGCTTGTTTGCTAATACATAGTGTTTATGTGTATATATATATATATGTATGTATATATATTTGCAAGTTAGGAGAAGTTGAGAAATTGTTATAGCACTGATATAACCTATATACTTTACACGAATACATGTATTGTAGTACATCTTGTCTTTGAGTAAGAAATGTTTTCTGCAAGGTGTGTTTTCAATCTATTGTGGCTCCGGCCATTGTTGGTCATATGGAGTGACGAGTAAGGATGCTTGGGAATCGATACTTATGTGGATCAGTGTATAATTCATTTTCTTAAGTGTTAATGATATCCTAGCTAGCTGTGTGTAGGCATGTATTTCAACTAAGTCACCTTGAGTTTGAGATTGAGAAAAAGGGGTTGAGCAATAAAGGATAAGTTAGGAAGAAATAGGGCATAAGAGGGGAGAATACTCATGTGAGATGAGCTGAGGATTGAGAAGTAAGTTTTGTCATGGGGGATAGATGCCGAGGTAATTGAGTAAATCAGAGTTGGAACGCATACTTGAGTATACATCCTAGAGAAAACTAGCAATGTGAGACTTGGTTAAGGGAAACAATCTAGATTGCATAGTTCAACTAGAGGAGACACCATATTGAGGTGAAACTCGGCATAGGAGATGTCAGGGCAAGTTGTTAGCTTTCTGGGGGCAACTTGACTATATTGCACCCATTTAGTTAGGGTTCATTTGTAGACGGGGTAAGCTGTGCTGTGAATGTGCTTAGAGAGATAGGGTTAGTCTTAGAGAGGAGAAAGGACTCACAACACAAGTTTTCGGTAGTCATTGAGTGTGAATATAGTAGGTGTGGGATGTAAGGATGCCTGACATTGTTACACCGAGGAGGTTAGACGGAGTAAAGGGTAGTTTGTGAGAATTTCTATCATATTGAAAATGTAGAAATTTCATAACCCTAGAGTGGTTTGAGCATGTTGTTGATGAGCTTTTGGCATCCATGCCATTAGAGTAGAGTGAAGTGGTGGTGGATACGTGAGGCCAGAAGTTTAGGAGAGGCCTAGCCCACTTTCTAATGAAAAGAAGGCATTTGATTCAATAGTGTGTACATATTAAAGGATGTGTAGCACGACTTGGGTAATTACTTATGATGTGTGAGGTTAAGGATATAGAGTGGTGTAGAGGTCTTGAGAGTGTTTCATGATGAGAGTAAAGAAATGGCAATGTGTATATGGCTTGGGATGAGTTTAGGTCAAACCTAAGCTCCTTTGTGTTATAGTGAGTACATAGGCATTATGAGCCAGTTTGAGAGGTAGTGCATTCAAATTCTTGTGAAAACATGATTACTTACATAGGAACATACACGGATTATGTGCATATATGTAGTTACGTAAGGATCCCAAGTGAGAGCTCATTTGGGCAAAGTAACCTTCTGAGGCATATAGTCCTGAAGTATGTGATTAAGAGACGGCGGCATGCAGTAGGGAATCTTAGAATTAGTCTTTTCCACAATATACTTTTAAATACATCTTCTCTTATGGAAAGAGTCTATGAAGTTCATAGGGATTAATACCTACTAAAAGGCCTGTGGGGCTTGGCCACTCGGTAATGCCATGTAGGGTATGCCCAGCCATTACATAAAAGTAGGCTTACTAATTAGACAACAAGAAGTGAGCTCTAGCGAATGTGATTCTAGTTACGTGGTCTAGGATTAAGGTTTTGGTTAGTAAGGTTATTGTATTTGTGGTCAAGGGCATAATCTTAAAGACTTTTGTTGGTTACGAACGTGACCCAATAAACCTAGAATCAAGGCAGGTTTAATGCATCTTTAGAGTCTAGTAAAACTCAAAATGGGTAGTTGCACTGGAAAATCCAATTGAGAGATTCTTTTGGTGAGTTAGGTTCCCAAGATATACCTCCCAGTGATTTTAGCTGATTGACGCTGTGGAGAGTTAGGTGATAACGTCTAGGATGGGATGGAAATCCATAACCGGCCTTTAGTAGGACTTAAGTTAGTTAGGGTGATTTTAGTTAGTGACGTGGAAGTTGTGTGGTGTACTCCTGAGGTCAGAGACTAGTAAATATGAGAACGCAGACTCACGAGTAAGAAGTCATGTCTTTGTTGCATAATCATACTCTTTGTGTGAAAAATATTTAGGCTTGTACATGCTTGAAGTTATATTAAAGTATTTGATGAGAAATTGTGAGAGTGTAGACTCGAGTAGGAGTTGCGCATCACAATAGCACAGAGAGGTACACTTGTATGTATATTAAATTGTACCCCTGTTAAGCTCTAGCATTTAGTATCATTTTGGTGCTTAATACCCTCTCTTTTGATCATTTTGGTGTTTCTTTGATTTCCTAGAGTTTAGGTTGTTTCGAGTGATTTTATGACTCAGAGCTATTAATAATTAACATTTTATTATTCTCTGATGTAGGTTGAGTAGGAAGGGGCTAATGCAAGAAGATGTACCTGTGTAGCTAAATGTCTAAAGATGTTGAAGCCATTTTCTACCTTCTACTGCTATAACAGTGGCTTATCACTGCTATAGCGGTGAACCCTGGACCAGTAGCAAAAAGGCATCATTTTTAAGGCATCCTGAGTTCGAGACAAAGAAGAGGCGTCGATTTCAGCCAGAGGAAGAGGAGAAATCCATCTCCAAAGCTTCAGAAGCACGATTGTTGCCAACTCAACCTCAGTTTCATGAAGTTTACTATATTTTTGTTGTTTTCTATATTTTTAGGGCTATGAGTAGCTAATTTTTCCATTCTAGGGTTACTATGAACCTAATCTCTGATTAGGAGTTGTTTTCTCTCTAACTTTGTGGTTTCTATTTAATAAATACATTCCTATCATTCATTTCTATTGTGCTTACTTTAAAATTGTTCACTTTACGGCTTCTTGCTTTCACTGAACTTCGGCGAGTGAGGTTTCTGTAGAACATTGAGTGATTAGGGTGAGTGGTTGAACCTTAGGGGTTTTTGCTTGTTAATTAATAGAAATATTAGTTAACCTCGCTTAATCAAATTAGGTTAATGCTTATTTGGCTTAAACTCACAAAAGGGATTATGTTAGAGTTGAGTAGATTAATTTAGATTCAAGAGAATCATTTTAGGCCATTAGAAAACTTAAGATTAAAGTATATAATTCATTAGAGTCACGAGTGTTGTAGAGAGTTAGAAATTCTTAGGACTAGAGAGAGGGATTAGTAGTCTTAGGTCTTTTATCAAATTAATTTCATCTGAATTTATGTGTATTCATTGTTAATTACAAAAATAAGATAAAAAACATCTTGTCTTTTAAATGTTACCTTTTAATTTTCAAATAGAGCTACCTTTGATCCAAATTAGTTTGTGCATGCTAGAGGTATTTATTTAATTATAGTTGTAATTCTAGTATTTATCTTGTGCTTTATTTTATTTGCACAGTCATCTACTCATTGAGTTTTGATGAACTCACAATCTCTGTGGTTATCTTTTTCAGATATAGTAGTCAAGGAGGGAGGAAAACCACTGGGAGTTTAACGGCTTTGGAGATATAGTTCATTTTTATTGGAGGGTTCATGGAGTCAATTTTGGGCTAAATTCTTAGAAAAATATTCTATAATTTTATAGGCCACTTAGATCCTGTTATAGTAATTTGCTTTGTAAATTATTTTAAATTTTCTTTGAAAATTTATATTTTACATAATTGTGGATATTAAGACTGTTCAGGAAATTTATGGGCTACCACTGAGGTACACCCTAGAGTTCATGCATATTCACGTGTCTAATTTTCGGGTGTGACACGTCTTGTCTTAATTTGATTATTAAGGAAACCTTGATAACAGAATGATGTTACTCCTCTTCTCCCCATCTCTCGATCTGTGCCATGCATTCGTCTCTATTTCTCGATGGCTTCCTTAATTGTACACCCTTTAATTTTTTTTAATAAGGTTACAATGTTATTTACTGGGGTCTTATACATGTTAAAGACCACGTATTTAACCATTAGCCTGAATCATCATCAATTATACATAAGTGGACGGATCCACTTTTGCCGCTCCATGAACCACACAAATCTCCTGGCCCACAATATAATGTCAAGCCAAAATTCTCCATGTCATATGAGAGATATCACTATCGATATATGATAAGATATACCTTTGAATCGCTGATGCGTTTTGCCGTCACCTAACCAAGGAGTATGACATGAAAAGGACTTCGACTTCGACAACTCCTACTCTTAGCTTTATAGTCAATAGGAGACCTAAAATCCTATGATACCAACTTTGTCATGACTTAAAATCTAGGTATGCGACCGGCACGATATAGGATTAATTTCCTATATTGTGAGCCTAATTCTCCTAACCCCTAGTTCCCATGCAACATGTAACATCCATAATCATATAATTAATTAATTAAACATATGGAAATAAAAAGTAAAAGTCACATGTCATAAACTCCCTACATGCAACCCCTCCCTCCTAGGTATCCTAGTTAACTACAGAGCTTACAACGACATTCCGACTAATAAGCTTTGACTTTCTAGCAAGAAGGGACTGAGAGCCTTAAACTCAACTAGTCCCTCGGGCGATGGTATCAGGGCTAACGCAACCTGCAAGGAAAAGTAACAGCAGGGTGAGATAAACATCTCAGTGAGTAGACAATCCCATTTTCCTTACCTCCAATCAATTCATTGTGCCCATAATAACAATTGATTTAAGTAAGTCTTACCTCAGGACACATACCAGCCGAGTATGTAAGAATAACTTGGTAGTAGCCTTTTGCGAACATACCGGGTACTCTAGATTACTCAAACAATCTTGATCTCCAATATAGCAACTCATTAACATCTACACATAAATACTGACATCGCATCTCCAAATCTAAAGTAATTTGACAACTCCTAATCCAAAGGTCACTCAATACCTCCTAACACGTAGGCTAATAATGATTTGGCCTGTAGGCTACTAACCACTCGAAGCAAAACATGCTTATGGAACTCCTTTATGACCGTACAGGTTAATACATATATTTATATATAGAAATCCATATAGATAACATCTCTATATCCTGAAAATCATAATAGTCTATGGCCAAAAGGGCCATAGCAATCTGCCAGCCAAAGGCCTTTATGTATATTTACATACACACACATACACACACACACACACACATATATATATATATATCTCCTAGCTTGTAGGCCAGTATTGTCTCCTAACTCGTAGGCCAATATTATCCCTGACTCATAGGCCAATATTATCTCCCAGCTGATATCATCTCTATGCTCAAAGGCAAATCAACCCCTTTACACGAAGGCAAATTAACCTTCATGCTCAATAGCATATAAATCTTCATACTTAATGGCATATATATCTCCATGCTCAATGACATATCAATCTCCATGCTCAATGGTATATTAATCTCCTTTTTCAATGGCATATAAGTCTCCATGCTCGAAAGCCATATATCTCCCAGGGGTATCACATCACCCCGCAAAACCGTTCATTAGAAGAACAAGCACACACATATAGTTGACCATCATCGATCCCAAGCACAAGGATCTCTAACTACTTCCTAGAAGGAGGAAGTCACCTCACACTCCTAACGTCACACAGCCAAGTGAGTTCACATTTCCATTCGAGATTTATATGATGTAAACTGAAAAATACATCCCCCCAAAAGAAGTACTCCAAGCCCGTAGGCCAATTGACTAGTCTATTTAAGCTTCCAAGCATTTAATTAGTCTATTTGCACATTATGCATGCACACAATATTAGCATAGCATAAAGATATGTTTATAGGCTAGGTTAAACAAGTCTCTAAATCTCCACACTTTCATTCATCGCAATTCATAGTATATGTATTCTTTAATGCACTTAAGAGATGTGAAAGAAACTCCTAAAAGTGAGCTAGCTACTCACTTTCCATGCTTATAATTAAATTCACCCAATATATCTCATATAAGAAGGATTTCATACGTATGCACCTACATACATTTATATTTCCATATCCAAAATAATCCATGCATATCATCAATGTCACAAATAAATATTCTTTGAAATACATATCAAAGAAACATGGTAGAGAAATCCTTCACCTCTACTCCAAGCTAGCCATTCCATCCTAAAAGATATGAAATACACATAAAAGAATGCATCCCTATAAGATAACTATGTATTAATATGTCAAGGTCACAAAATAGGGAAATCCTTACCACTTATTCTAACTCATGATCACTCCTTTGGTCATAACTCTTAAATGGTAAATAATTTTTAAATGAAATTTATACCATTAGAAACTAGACTCAGATCTTTCCTACTATATAAGATTTGTTAAAAACGAAGTTCAGATGAAAGAGTTATGACCATTTGAAAACTGAGTTTGAACAAGACTAATTCTGCAGCCCCTTTTCTATCAAGGTGGTGCCTAGGCTCCAAACCCTTTGTCCCTAAGTCCCTTGGCTGCAAGACCTTGGTTCCTGAGTGCCACGCTACTGGGTAGTTATGGATGGAGCTTGAAGATGGCTCCATCCTTGGCCAAACATCCCTCATTTGGTCCAATCTTCCATGATTTCCTCTTGGATGTTTTTAAGTATATTAAAGACACTATAATCAGCCCCAAAACTTAGAAATTTGAAGCCACGACCAAGAGGGAAAGATTCAAGAAATTTATTTCCAAATTCTTTCTTCAACAACTTAAGTTTTCTTCTAATGATTCAAAGGGTTTCCTCTATCAACAAATTAGAACAACAATTCCATTAATGGTTGAAAACGATAGTGAGCTTCAAGTTTTACGTGATGATGGGCAATATGAAGAGCTTGATAGGGACGTAAATGATCAACTATTTATTAGTGACAATGAAGAAGAGGACGAGGAGGAAGATGACACAGAAGAGGACGAAGGTAGAGAAGAGTCTAAAGGAGAAAGTGAAGAGGATGAAAATATAGAAGAAGAAGACTCATCTAACAAATCATTTCTCAGATTATGTTATTGATTAATTATTCGGTTTAATATGTGTTTTTTTAAGTGTTTGATAAGTATGTTGTAAATAGTGGGGTTTTAGATTCGTCTAATTAACAGTTTGATATAGATGTTGAGTGGTTGTACAAGCTGAGGTGAAGGGTGCGAAATAGGCTGTCTCACGATACACCTACCTCGTCCCTCACTACCATCTACATTGGCACCACCTGCTTCATGCCCTCTACTATTTTCCAAGCTAAGTACCTCCTATGAGCATACAGAGTCTGTGTATGTCGCTTTCACATTTCCTCCGTTGGTTGGGGACCCACATACCCTGCTAGCATCCAGTCTACCTTGCATCTCGGTGGGACTGATCCCATTGACGGGTGATGTTGGATACACCTAGATAAGGATACGTGAGTTATATTTCAATGTTTTTGATTGGTTAGTCTTTAAATGCATGTGAATTATATTTTGTAATTACTAATGTTTAAATATTCAAACTGCATAGTTTTTTTCTGGTTGTTAATGATGTAGGAGAAATTTCCTCGTTCATACAGGGGAAATACGAGGCACTGTCATACAACCATAAGACTACTCCTGATGGGTTATGGGACTTATGGTTTGAAGAATGGATGGTAAGCTATGCTTCTGACCCACTTTTTTTGTTTTTAACTATTTGAAAATATTAAATTCAGTTTTCTTGTTCCAGAAATGAAACAAGTGGTTGCCTGAATATGTAACCCATATCAGAAAGAATTGGGACTCAAAGTGAGGCCAGGTCTTATGCCACATGGTGTACCAATTCTGCAATAAATATCGATAGACGAATGTGAGGCCTAACTGGATTAGTGAGGAAATCATGCAACAACTAGTCCAGGCTTGGGAGAAGGATGATTACAAGAAAAAGTGTTATTAGGCATGAAAAAAATAGAGCCTCCACTATTGGAGGGACATTACACATCGGAGGCAACAATCCTACCTCTGAGCACAAGCGCCACATAGAAAAATCAAATAAGACTTTATCTTCTTTTAATTTCATTTTTTTAAGACATGGTCATTTTGGAAATTTATAATCTTCTTTTACATAAAGGAGAGTCAAATCGGGAGAAAGGATCAACTTTTGGACTTATTTATGCACATCCACAAGAAGAGAAACACAGGAGACTTTGTTGGCGAGCAGTCACGGGAAGTCTTCATGAGTATACTAAAGTCTATTATTTTTCTTGTAATATTTTTTTTTCAATTTTGTAAGCGATTATTTTGACTTATGAGGTTGAATATATGTTTGACAGGAGGAGTACATGAATTAGACGTCATCACAAGCATCTGCAACTGGTGCAGCTATTGAGGTTTAAGATGATGAGCTAACAGCACTACGTTTTGGCTACAAGCAGTGGGAGGGAAGAACAAGAAGGGCCGTATTTTTAGCACAAGATTTGGGGTTCTTAAGATCAGTTCCTCCAGTCACCTCTATGTTGATCCATCAGGTCTCCATTCTAACTTCGAGCAAGAACTATAGCACCGCATGGAGCATGTTCTCAAGCAGTTGAAAACTCAATAGGATCAGCTTAGCAATACTGAGGAAGCACTTACCTCGACGACCCAGCGGATGCATGAGCTAGTTGAGCAAATGCATGAGTAGTCTGCGCTGATAAAGAGTCAAGTATCCATGCTGAATGACATGCAACATATGATGGATCGCTATATTCACTCCATAGGCAGACACTTGGGTAATATGACTGGTACTCATGATGATAAGACCCAGCCCCCATATCACCCATTAGAATAGGTTTTATGTTTGTTTAATACTTAGACTATATATGTTTCCATTTATTTTTCTTTATTAAATCAGACATGTAATTAAATAGTTCCATTATTTTATATAAAACTTCTTTCTTTCATATGTACTTCTTAATAATTACAGGATTATATTGCTGGACTGCTAGATTTTCTTTATTCACAGGTTCCAAATCAATGTTGAAACAAAATTTAATTATATATAAGACAAACTTTCTGGGAAATTAAAGGTGGAATCAGGGACAAATTTATCTATCCCTAATTAAAGACCAAAATATCCATCTTAAATATTATCCAAAATCAAAGACAGATTTCTTTGTCCCAAAACTTGTCTCTGATTTGAAATGAAATATTCTATCTCCAAGTCTGTTTCAAATCAGAGACAAATTTTGGGATGAAGTAATCCTTAACAAAAATGAAATCAGAAACGAAATTTCTGTCTCAAATTAAGGACAAACATTTATCCATTTCAAATATCCAAAGTTTATTTGAGACAGATTTCTTTTTCTGAGACAAAAATTTTAGATGTCTCATAAATTAGGAACGTCTAGATTAGAGATGAACATGAATTCGTCTCAAAGACAGAATTCTCTTAAACCAAAGACTGAAATTTTTGTCTCTAATGCCAATGTTTTTTGTAGTGAGAGCAAAAAACTTATTAAATTGAAAGTGTCTTCCCATATCAAGACATAGGAACCATTTAGATTAAACTCACTTTTTAGCCCCTAGAAGTGTCTTTTGGTGGCAATTTAGTCCCCAGAAAATAGTCACTGACAACTTTAGTCTTTGAATTTTGAAATTATTATACAAAATGGTTCATCCATCAACCTTGTCGTAATAGTCAACATTATCTGCTAATGTATATTGTTATCCGCTGGCATGACAATGACGTGATGGCATCTTAACAAGTTGACATGACTGATCATTTTGGTCCCTAAATTGTGAAATTATTATACAAAATAATCTGTCCATTCATTGCCGTGACTGTCACAACCTGTTGTCCAGGATCGTGACCGACACAGTAGCAATACTCCTGTTACTACAAGCCTATTTGTTGTTATTACCCTGTCTGTTTAGTTCAGTTATGTGGAAGCGAATAGATTATGAGTTCATTTTATGCTATACATTCCATCACCGAAAAGTTGAGTTTAGTCAGGACATACATGTCTTCCTTCGTTTACATACATGCGATTTCTATGAAAGCGAGTAAACAAACACACTCAATTAGTTTCGGAGGAGTGCATATCTGGTTTCCTCGCCATCCTATGCACATTTATACCAAACATAAACATACATGACACAAGGTTTAGGTTTTTAAATTCTCTATTGTGGGAAGACATCTCCAGGTCAGGAGTCAAAACCCCAAAACTTATTACAATTCTAATTTATCTACTTTCATTAAAACGTTTTATGGAGATAATAATTTATTAATATAATCTCTATATTAATAGTGGTACCTTGAGTAATGAAACTAACAAGTTTAATAGAAAGAACTCTTTTAGAAAAAAGTATGTTTAGTGAAAATAAGTTTATATCAGTAGTGAAACTATAATAAGTTAATAAATATAAATCTTATATCTTTCTGAAATTGATTTAGAAAACTTCATGGAAATTTAACAACTTTTAGTAATATGTTCTTTTATATTGATAATAATACCCTAAACTTTCATTATTTAAGATGATAACAAGTTTAATAAAAATAGATTTATAATAATAATGAAATCGATGATAAGTTTACATCAATGGTGTGACTTATTATAATAAGTTGAGTAATCCTCAATCTTATATCCTTAAACTTTATTTTGAGAAGTCTTGACACAACTTTAACCAGTTTCAGTAAGATGATTTCCCATCTTAAATATAGAATGTTATAATCCCCCCAATCCTAATATTCACATTATTAATGATTCTAACAAATAATTGTTAATAACATCATACATCTAAATCAAGAAGGTTAATGAGTCTTATTTTCTTTTATTCCAATAAGCATATAAGTAAGAAAGAGAAGATTCACGCCAATCATAGTCATAACATACCAACATGAGCATATTTTCATCAAGCATGTGCATCAAGGAAATTTTCACTCTCATTGTCACATAGAAATTAAAGTTAGTTTATCAAATGTTCACCTAAACAGGATGTTAATAATAATAACACCAAGCGAACGTTTACCATTTTTTTATTTATAAATTACTCAATTAAATTCTTATCCAAAATCTCTAAAAAAATCCCAAATTAACACCCTAGGAGTCCTAACGACTACAGAGCGCCTACCAATTTCATAATAAAAAGGAGACAACAAACCTGTCTGGCAATCGAAGGTTCGCTAGTGAACACCTCGCTACTCCTTGAGTGGGGGTTCTTCTTTCGTAACTAGATTTGTAGAAAAAGAAGCATAGAGAATTGGAGTCATGGACTTAGTGAATGATACGGCTAATTTGTAATACAATTCAAGTACATCAATGTCAAATAAAATGCCTATAGGTCCAAGCCTCAATACCGAACAAGTAGGAAGATACATACTAGATATAAATAACATCTAATCATAATCACCTAGCATATGTCCATAGCAAGATGCCCTATGGGTCTTCACCCCACCATGGCAATGCTAATATGTAACCAACTAGTAGTGCAAGTTAGTGGCTAGATGCCTTATGGGTCCTCACCTTCACCATGACATTATGAACACCCCACCAGTGAAGACACCCTATGGGTCCTTGCCTTGACCTCGCCATAAGAGTCATTACCCCTAATCACCAATTAAGACGCCCATGGGAGCCATAGCTCAACTCAGGTCCTCGCCTTACCTCACTACGAAAGAAGGGCACCACTAGCACCTACCAAAGCATCCAAGGAGATTCATAAAATCCATGCCAACACAAAGATATACAATTGAAATAGTAATTATAACAAAATATCTCAATTCCTCGTCCATATTTTTTTATGGACATCCGTAGACCAACGTCAAAACCTATCTAGGTTAAGTTTCAATTCAAGTACCTTAATAACATCCCTAACATGGATTTGTTTAACGGTACTCTAATCACGTCACAATTCCTCTTTTGTCATGGTAATTCACAGTCTATGAGTTGATCACTTGTCGTGTACTATCTTAGTTTAAGTCTAACAATTTACTTATTGATTTAACATCAACATCCCTACATCATACACAAGGGCAATCCATTATATTGTTCTACTATTTTCGAGAGTCTACCCTTTGGCATCAAATTCGACACGATGCTAAAACCATATTAGGAAGTAGTCAGACTACTCACTTGGAATCCAATGATTCCATAACCCAAATGTTCAAATCGATGGTGTGATCATGGATCCGAAATAACTTGTTACGAAATTTCTTTCTAGGAAAGTGAGTTGTTACTAGCGTCTTCCTTGAGAGTGTGGCTAGGATTTGAGATGGGAGAACTAGGGTTCCCTTTTGCTTAAAAGGAAGTGTGGGTGCCAATTTTTTTTTTTTTGGTGCTTGGCCATGTAGGTTTTGCTTGAATTAGGTTTAGTTCTATTAGGTCTTATTTTCTCCTTTCCCTTTGGTTACCTTGATTATATTATTAACAATATATGTTCATGCATATCCTTGTGGCTTTTGTTTTTGTATTACTTCATTAGAAAAAGTATATGTCATGTCCCCAACATTTATCTTAATTTTCATTCATGCCCCTAACATTTTTTTTTGTCAAATATATTGAATATGTTTCCATTTTTTTTTTCAAATATGTTATTTTTAACACTGTCAAAGACACTAACGAAAATATTGACTAGACTGTCATGTGGCAAATATTATCTGTCATGTCACTTACTATGTGGAGAAATTCCACGTCACCTGACATATCCAATTAAATTGTGACACATGGCATATGTTTTACTTTGAGGAAAAATCAACAAAGCGCCTTCCACCACTAAGCTTCATGCGCTTTGTTGATTTTTCCTCAAAGTAAAACATATGTCACGTGTCGTAATTCAATTGGATATAGGTAATGTAGAATTCCTCCACGTGGCAGTGCAATCAATATTTTTGTTAGTTTCTTTAACGGTGTTAAAAAAAAGGCATGTCTGAAAAAAATTAAAATAGATGAGACATATTTGACCAAAAAAAAACATTAAGGGCATGAATAAAAGTTGAGGTGGACATGACCTATATTTTTGCCTATGTTATTTATTAATACTTGATCATTTTCATACTATCAACCTAACACCTATATTATTTAATTATAGTTTCTTAACCAACTTTATTTTATTATATAGTCCCATTTATTTTATTTTAGTGCCCCACGCCTATTCTCAAGGAGTAGGTTGTGGTTTGAATTTATTTTATTAATCTAATTATCTTTAGGAAATCTTAAATCAGTTTGAAACTTAAATCCCATTGATTTTAAGTTTGAATTTGTCCTTGTACTTTATTTATCTTAACTTAATATTATTTGTAATCCTACCATTTCATTAGAGCATTCACACGCCTAGAATTGCTTAGCTTTTATTTTATTTGAATTGGTTGGAGTTCTTAATCTAATCATATCTCCTAGATTTGATTTTTCTTATTCTATCAAATTTCCATTGGAATCACTTTAATTTGAAACCAAATCTCTCTATATCTTTTAACTTGATTTTTATTAAAATTTAGATTTATATCTTATATTTAAACTAACTCACCTTATCTTTATCTTATTTATATTTTCCAAAATCTAACCATATCTTAATTAATCATTATTTAGGCTTTATCCTAATCTAAACTAAAAATGGTTTGAACCTTATTTTATTAGGCTTTCCTCTTCCTTTTCTTTTTAGTCTCCTTCCCGCCAAAGGCCATCTCCCACCCATTTAATTGAAAATTAAATTAAGTTTCCATCTATCTTAATCTAGTAATTATTATTATTATTATTATTATTATTATTATTATTATTATCATCATCATCATCATCATCATCTTTTCCTATTGACATCTAGATGCCTATTTTATTATTTTCCTTTTTTTTTTTCAATTTTTCCTATTATCTTTAATTCTAAATACACGCCTATCAAAAGGGAGGGTGTACTATCATCCTATATATATATATATACACACACACACACACATATTTCATTATTGTATTATTTTTCTCATTATTTAATTTTCCTTAAATTTCATTTGTTCAAGGGAAATTTCTTTCTTTATTTTCCCTAAAACTAATTTCCTTAAATTTTATACCTTTAATTAACTTTTAAAGCCCCACATAATTTTTATTAAATTAATCTCTATCTATTGGTCTCATTTAGTGTAATTTCGTCCAAACCCAAACCAAGTTTTATTTTTCATTTTAGTCTCTTATTTTTATTTTTCATTTTGGTTCCTTTAGTGCGAATCACATTTCATTCGTAGAGTAAACATCACATCATATCATACAATTTATGCAACTAAGTGTGTAACTCATTCTTTTCACATGCATACCTAGATGAAAATTCACAAGCAAATAGAAAAAATTAACAGACATAACAAATTTTAACTACAAGTATCACAATAATAGAAGTGGATAAAAGAATCATTTTGTGTGACGTTTTAAAATTTAGGAACTAAAGTGATGAATAACCATTTTTCAAGGTTAAGCCATCATCGATGCAGACTTAGACACCAAAAAAAGACACCAATCATTACAACGCGTAGGAATTCTAGGTGTTTTTTCCTCTACATACTATGGTGGATCTTTTTCCCCAAAAAAGTAAGTTTAGGAATCCCATATGGGACCAAAGGCCGCAATTCTAGCACTCTTGCATTCATTCACAACGTCTCTGCTTCCTTCTGGATTGCTCGTGACTATGACCACTTCAACACCCCAATTCTTTGCTGCATCGACACTCAATTGCGACACGTTTGGCCTTCCAAGCACAGCAGTATCATGCACCATCACCTTCTCTTTCGGGTACCCACTTATCATTCCCTTAATCTCCTTCCCGAAATTCTGATCGATCCCCTTGGCCACCCAGAGCACGTACACCTCCGCTTTACATGGCTGCAAAAGAAACGACAGGAACACACAAATCCCTGAACCAGTGGCCACCAGCAAGACCCTATCGTACATGTTCACCAGATACGGCAAGCCCGCGAAGTGGACTCGGCGAACCCACAGATGGGTCGGTGGGTTCGACACCAGAGACTTGGTGAAGTCACCAACTGCACCAGCAAGCATCATGTGCTCTTTCTTTCCGTCTGAGATTATTCCAAAGGCATGCCACTCGGAAAGTGGTGAAGGGCTGATCCTTCCGAGTATTCCAGCTTTGATTCCTCCTTCAAACTTGATGATGGAAGCGTGGCCCGAAGCAGTTGATATGTTGACACGAACACGCCTCACGGTCAACCATGGGGTGATAATGAGGACTGTGATGGCCATAGTGAACCAAAATTCTTGGCTTTTGATTAGATTGGAGCGGAGTTGGTTTGTGTATGATTTGGCTTTTGGGTCGTAAGAGACTGTGAGTATGACGAATGCCCAGAGGAGAGCCAGAGCGGTCCATCCAGCAAGACGGTGCGTTCTTTCGAAGACGTTGTGATGAAGATGGCGAATGAGTGGGAATGCAGCTAGAGAAGAGAGGCAGAGGAGGCCAAGAATGGAAGAGGCAACAGCTATGATCTCTGGCGATGAACTGTGTCTATGTTTAAGAGTAAGGACTATTGCATATACAAGCCAAGCAATTGAAGAAACGCCACAACCACTGTGTATGCCTCCTACGCTTTGGAGAAGCGAAGTAGTAGCAGTTTTCAAAAACAAAGGCACCCACGATTTCCCAAGAAGTTTCACTGCAACCCAAAACACAACACGCAGAAAGGCCTCGCTTCGACAGAGAGTCAAAGCGAGAATATTCCCAATGGAGAACAGAGCAGCTCTGTTTCTGGCATAAGGAAAATGCCCTGTTGCTGCAAGAACCAGCCCTGTAGTGTTGAGGCTCAAGCAAACCATGAAGAGCCTTTTGTATACAGTGAACAGTCCTTGGTCTAGCAGGATGATTGATAGTCTGGATCCGCTATTCTTTCGTGCAGGCTTTGATGGTGGTGCTTGTTGAAGGGGGGTCATACATATAGTCTTTTGGTCCTCCACGTCTTCAAGAGCTTCATCGTGTTCCTCGTCTTCAAATTCAAGGTCACAGAAGTGGCTGCTCCTCTTGCTGATAGACCTTTGTATTGAAGAAGGGAAAACTTTAGAATAGCCATGGAGCCAAAACCGTTTGCTGCTTGGAGGCTCTTGAGGAGGACGAATAGTGGTTATGGCAAACGGATCTGAGCGAGGCTTCACCTCAAAGGCCACGCCTCTGCAGCTTGAGAATCTCACTGGGGTTCCCATGGAAATTCAAAGCAAAGCTATGAGCTTGGGAAACGAAATTTGCATACAGAGGTATTTGGTTTCTCAGTTTTGTGTGCATTTCATTCAAAAGAATGTTCTATTTATAGGCGCTTTTGCCTCTCTCATTCTCAATGTTTGTATTGGAATTCATGGCGCTTTCATTTCGTCAACGTAGATAGATAAACGAAGGACTTGGATAAGCTCATGTGCTTATAAAGCTAGAACATCAGCTCAAGTTTAGTTGCAGTTAAAATTATGATTACATGTATTTTTTTATTATCGTTTTAATTATAATTAACAGCGCATTGGAGCTGACCCACTCGCATATATAAAGATGCTATTTTTTCCTTAACTCTTCTATTTAAATATTAGTCATAATTAAAACTGTGAACCGGGATTAACAATGCACAGAACTCCTGCGGATTGTAACAAATTCACGTCCGAGAGAACTTATTCTAAGTTCAAGATATAAAAGAAATTCTAATATGACTCATCAGTCTTCATTCCCGCTGGCGAAATCATTAAATTAATTTATACGCTTTTATGTCTCTCTTTACGTTTGTACAGGAATCTATTGCTCTTTCTTTCTTTTTTTTCTTTTTTTCTCGTCAATCTACACAAACAATAGTGTATCAAGATACTTCTTTTGTATTTTCCTTAACCTTTGGGTTTAAATTGTTGGTTAGGGAAATTTTTTTTGGGTAAAATACACAAAATCCATAAACTTTGGGATTATTGCACTTTATCTTTTTTAACTTTCAAACTTAACAAACATCACCTTCAACTTTTGAAATAATGCCAAAAAACCCCTCTCCATTAACATTATCATTATTTGACTGTTAACCAATGAGCATGTTAGCAAAATATTGTTCAGTTTCATAAAATATGTTCATGCGTGCAATGAGATGACAGGGACATTTTGGTTATTTTGAATCAAAAATTATTAAAATATAAAATAATAAAAAATTCATAAATTCATAAATTCATTTTTTTCAAAAAAAATAAAGTACTTAAGTGCAAAGCAATGTTCAGATAACTATATCGAACTGATAGTTTATTCAAATAATTAGTGAATCGGTAAGTATTTAAATTGATAAAAAATTAATCAAATCAATAAAATTAATCAATTCAATTGGTTCACTCAATTCAATTATTTAAATTTTTAGTTATTATGATTATTTATTTTTAAAAAATTTCTAAAAATTTATGTTATTAAAAAAAGATCTGAGATTAATATAATTATATATTTGTAACATGCTTAGAATAAATATTATATATTTTAATATTTTAATATTATTTAAGATTAGTATAAATATATATTTTAATATATTTTAATAAATTAATTATATATTTTAAATATTATTTATAAATGCGATTGAATTAGGTCTTGTCACTAATTTTTAAACCGATATCTCTACTGATAACCGGTCTAATCTTGCTAAGCCGCCTCGTCTCGCCATCATCGCCGACGTGAATCTCTAAAAGTCAGGCCTATGCCGCCTCAGCTCCTCTTCCTGTCGCTATCATCGCTGTTTCTTCTTCTTCTTCTTCTTCTTCTTCTTCACAGAGCAACTACTTCAGGGTATTGGAAAGACACTGGAATCGACAAGCCTTGCTAGCGTCAGAATGACGGCACCTGATCAATCTTTCTGAGCTTATCGGCACCAAAGTTGGGGTCAATAAAGCTTTTGTTTTCTACGGTGGAAAACCTCCAAAATGGGTTAAAAGTTAAAACCAATTCCTTATGGAACTAGCAGCCGGTGGGGATCAGGGGTGTGAAATTGGCTACTTTGCCATTCAATTCCCAAGCTGTTTTTTTTTTTTTTAGGGGGGGGGGGGGGGGGAATTTAGTGCTTGTTTAAAAAGCAATGTTTTATGGTTATTTTATATTTTAATAATTTGAGTCAAAATGACCAAAATCTTCTTAATATAGTTATGTTCGATAAAATTAATAGCTTATAAACTAATTTTATGTTTATAACTTATAGCATATAGTCTATAGTTAATAGTAAGTTACGTTATTAAATTAGAAGTGTTAAGCAAAAATAATTGTTGAAGTAGTTAAAAAGTATAAAATAACATAAAAGGAAATATATTTTTTAATTTTAAAATGACATAAATAAATATATCATTTTTATTTTTAATTAAATTAATTTAAATTATTTTATATATAAAATTCATTAAAAATATATATATTTATATATAATGGTATAATAAATATGAAAGGTACAATGGATATTTTTATAAAATAACAAGGGTAAAAAAAGAAGAAAAGTATATAAGATATAAGCTATTTAAAGTAATTTATCAGAATAAGCTATAATCTATTAAAATAAACTCGAATACTTTTTTTTATTTCAATATAATCTTTTTTTTTCAATATAGTCTTTTTAATTTATAATTTGTGTTGATCCTTATCCATCTTTTCAATATAATATCTTAATTTTTTTTTATTTCGATATAGTCACTTTAATTTGTAATTTGTGTCATATCTATCCTTATCCATCTTTTCAATATAGTCCCTAAATTTTTTTTCTTTCAATATAGTCCCTTAAAAAAATAAAAAAGAAAAATTATTTCATTACGGTATCCAGCACTGATGCGAAAAAGAGACAATACTTGTATTCTTCTCATTCTTCCTCTCTAAAACCTTTTGTCTCTCTTACTCTGTGCTTTCTATCACCGTATTCTTCTCCTTCTATTCGATGCAGGCTATCACGGTGGAATAATTCCCATCACAACACATAAAAATCACTCGTGCCCTAATCTGTAGAACGTTATGAAACCATCCTCCCTTCCCTTTGACAGGTGTGGATTCTCTGCTTGGAATTTTTGTGCTTGGAGTTTTAGCAACGGTTTTAACTATTGCTAAAACTTTCAGCAACTAAAATAACTGTTGCTGAAAGTTTTAGCAACAATTAAAACCGTTGCTAAAACTCCAAGCATCCCTCTGCTTGATTTTTTCCAAGCAGAGGATCCACACCCCCCTTCGATAGTCTTTGTGTGAGTTGAGTTATCTTCCCTCCCCTTCTACAGCTTCATGGGCAAACCTTATAGCGGCTTGGAGGGTGGACTTGACGGCAACTTTGATA
Source organism: Biancaea sappan (assembly GCA_037074585.1). Lineage (NCBI taxonomy): Eukaryota > Viridiplantae > Streptophyta > Magnoliopsida > Fabales > Fabaceae > Biancaea > Biancaea sappan. The sequence continues at coordinate 32,268,680 of CM073493.1, forward strand.
TTTCAAAAGCATCAAAGTTACAAGCTATGATTATCATATAAGTGCGCCAATATATATATATATATATATATATATAAGAATAATAACAATATATATTTTGAAACATATAATGCTATTATTTTATGTAAATTATATCATTATATTATCTAAAATGATTTTAAATCATAAAAGTTGAATAATATTGGTAACAAATTTTATAATATCATATAAAGTTAAAAATAAATATATAACCATTAGATATTAAAAAATAAATTACTTTAATTTATTTTTACAATTTTATCAATAAAGTTATAGAGGATTATATTTATTTATTATATATGATATTCATGAGGTAAAATTATTTTAAGATATATTTTTTAAAATATTTTGATTATAAAATTTATATATAAATTAATTATTTTATTTATTCTGATATTCCTTATTGAGTATTATATATATATATATATATATATATATAATTTTGATTTAACAATTGATTCAATGATTAAATTAATAATTCAATTGTACAAAAATCAGCTCAAGTTAATAGTCAGATCCATTTCTAAAACTCAGTCTAAAATACTCGTATTCTGTTTTCAGTACCCATTTTTTACATTTGACAAGTTGTTCAGATTTATAGCACGCTGACGTTAGCATCTCCATTGAAACAGAAGTACAGAACCAAAGGTCCCCATATTTACGCATTAATTTTGTGCAACGATTTCAGGCCACTTTCTGTTGTGCACGCGTCTTCATTTTTCAGATTCCAACTGCGTTCACCCAAAAAAATAAAAAAGTACAGTACCTCAAATGATAAAGTATTATCTTAACTTAATCATAAATTTTAAGTTCAAATTTTTGAAATTATAATTATGTTAAAACTTAGTAAAAAGAGTTTTGTTACCTAATATAGTCCTACTCATCTCAAATATAGATTATTTTATATTCATAATTTGATAGTAGATTGTTAAAAAAAAAGATAAGAAAAAAGATCATATAAATTAAAGTAAATTATATTTATCATCCTAAAGTTTAGTTAAACTGTATTTATTTAAATTACATTTAAACTAACTATTTACATGATATATAATTCTTCTTAAAACAAAATCATTTTACTATCGTATTAAGATCTATAAATTACACTTTTTGTGTTTTTTTATCAAATCATAATTTTTATATTTAAGTTCAATTAACATTGATTCAATTGTTTTTACTGTCATATAGAATACAAATTATAATATCAAATCATGCAAAAAGTTAAGTTATTTGGAAAAAAAATAATTATGAATTTTTATAATATATAATAAAATTTTAGTAAGTGTAATTTAAAAATAGAAAAATTAAATAGAGATTAATCAAACCATAAAAAGAAGATAATGTAATTTACTATTTAATTCTATCTATATATTTTTCATTTAATAATAAATAATTCAATCTATATATATTTTTATTATATATGGGTTTTTATGATTCTTTCGTTCTCAAATAATTACGTAACGTTAATCCTATGGATCAATTGGGAGCCCACTTTTTATAATTAAAAATTTAAATGCGGGCCCACTACTAGAAAATGAGATATTCATATAATATAAATTAAAATTATTGCTACAAACAATAAAAATTATTGCTATAACTTACCGGTAGTTCTCTTGATTGTCACTATTAAGCTAAGAGCTACTACTATCTCCCTATCAAGAAATCTTTTTACTAACATATATTCGATTTATAGTTGCTGTTTTTTTTATTAACATTAGCATAAATACTACCTTTGAGTAAAAACATTGCTACTAAATTTTATTTTTGTTGTTAAATACTAGTATAAATAAAACTATTAGTATATATTTTCAAATTTTTTAAAAAAATACATAATTTAAATTTACAAAAACAAAATAAAAAATATAATTAAAATAACTAGTTCAATAGCAAAACTAATAAACCAATTTTGGTAAAAAAAAAGTTTTATCTTATATCTCACACCAAATTTATATATAAGTTCCTCTCTTTTATAGTACAATCACTAGTTTAATATTTTTCGAGTTAGGCTCCTCTCTTTTATACTATGACAACTATCACTTTTCACTTACAAAACTAACCAATATGAAACTTGTTAAAATAGAATATAAATACTTTTTTTTTTACTTTAGTAGTACTTGCCAGTTGTTATGATATTTATAACATTTTTTAGCGCTTTGAAAATTTTTTTAAATAAAAGTTAGTAGTTATTCTAAAATTTTTTAGTGTATTAATTATTATATTTGTTAGTAAAAAATTACTGCTTATGCTTAATTTTGTTGTAGTGGTGGTTTATTAAAATTAAGAGTATTATATACATATTTTTTTATGAATGTTGATTAAATTACACTTTTAATAAATATTGAATAAATTACACTTGATATATATATATTTTAAATAATTGAGTCTATTTTAATTTATTTTTATTATTAAATGTACTCTTTTATGTAATATGCATTTCTTAATTCCAAAATAAAATTTCCTAACAATTCTGATAGCGAATTAAGAACAATATTACTATGTTCAAGTTTAGAGTTTAACAACAGTTTTATTTCCTATATTGTCGTATTAAGATCAATATCATTACAATAAGTTAACTTCCTTTAAGTTAATCAAATAAAAGGTTTCTGCAATTTATAACCAAATATCAAAAGGAACAAATGTAATTTTTTTTATAATGAAAAGTGATCATATATAATCAGGCTAAAACTTAAGGAGGTTGGTGTAATAATAAAACCAAATTCAACATAATATTGTTAATTATTTTTATTTTTGTATAAAATTAAAAACATGATCTGTTTTAATTAATTTTAACTCCATATAAAATTTTAACACAAACTTTTAAAGTTTTTAAAAATAACTTTAATATCACTGAACTAAATAAGTTATTAGAAAACATATGATTTTACAAAGTTTGAGGTGAACGAATAAACATTATGGATATTTGATATGTTTGGTTGCATCTTTTAATTTTAATTTGAAAATAAGTTTTATAAAATTATTTTGATATAAGTTTTAGAAAATTTCATTTCGATAATCTATTTTATAATTTGAAAAGATAATATAAAAAATACACTTGGAATATTTGACACAAAATTTTTACAAATAATTTTTTGATAACTTTGATATAATAAAATAATTAATATAAAAATATTAAAAAAAAAATAAAGGTGATAAACTTTGCATTTTGGCGGTTTTAAACCCACGCTACATATGTTAAAGTAATTTTGTATTATAGCAGTGATTTCTTATGCAATAAATTGTATTTATACAAATATCTTTAGTAAACTACATAATTACAATAAATTATTGTATTTTTCCCTATTTTCAGAAAATTTTTTTGAAACAAATAAAACATGTTTTTATTTTTCATTTAAAATTAATAATTTTAAAATTATTTCTAAAATATATTGTCACGACCCATTTTTTGGGCACATGACCGGTACAATGATGAATATCCCATCACTGTAAGCCTTTCGATAAATTCTACCCATGAGTTTAGTCATTATCTCTATATTATCAAAATAACCATTCCTGAAGAAAATATATCAAATTTTCTTCATTTGAAATTCATAGAGATTATTTGCATATAATAATAGATCCTCAACATAAAATACATTATTATGTTGACATACAAACCAAATACCAAACCCCTGACTTAGATGTCCTAGACGATTACAGAGCAACATTATCTATAACAAAATAGGGGTCTACCCGACAACGGGAAGGTCCAAAGTGATCTACTCCTCTAGCACATATTCTTCGATGGCAACCTGATCTGAACAAAAAGGTTGTACAAACAGTGTGAGCTTTTCAACTCAATGAGCGAATCGGCCTCGCGTTAATAAAATTTAAATACATTACCAGTCATGCAAGCATATCCAAAGGCTCATACTCAACCAATAGACAGAAGATAAAAATTCATCCAATTCAACAAACGTTACTAGTACTCGTCAATGGCAATATATCACAGAGAGCGCACACAAGCCGGCTCACCAATTATGTATATTTCCGCCATGACGCACAACATCATCCTTTTACATACAAGAAGATAAACATTCATCCAATTCAACAAACGTTACTAGTACTCGTCAATGGCAATATATCCCGGAGAGCGCACACAGGCCGGCTCACTAATTATGTATATTTCCGCCATGACGCACAACCTCATCCTCTTAGCTAGGGCGCCTCACGGATTTATCACCAATCCGGGCTATATCCCTACTGAGGGAATCGTTGTCTCCACACTCATTGGTCAAGACACCCTGTCAACCGGGTTTTCCGCTTTGCCGTGAGAGGGGGTACTGTCCCGCTCAATCACAATCAATAGCATTTCATATCATAATTAGAAGCTCAATATAATATTCATCCATATAACAGGTATAGTATATAACTATATTATAGCTTTATAAACCACAATTCAAGAGATTCAATCTTCACATCATCATGAGATACTTGCTTTTTCTTATCCATACTTCTGGATTAATTATCTCATTATATTTGTCATTCTGAATCCAATTTCCCCCTATGAATCTTGGAAGTGTCCTACGACATACTTTTTATCACCAGTAATGCTAAAACTCTATTAAAACGGGATCGTTTCACTCACCTGGATTCCGTACTAATATCGCTTCTCTAAGTCGTTACAGACAAGAGTACACAGATGAATTTCAGTATTCCGCTACGGATATTTTCATGAAAGATTAGAGAAAACAAGTTAGGATTGTTTTCATACAGATACTGTTCATACATGCAGTACTATTCATATATACAGTCACTATTCATATATACGGTTACTATTCATATATACGGTCATTATTCATACATATGGATACTATTTATACATACGGATAATATTCGTACATACGGTCACTATTCATACGTATGAATACTATTTTTACGTACAGATACTATTCATATGTACAGTTACTATTCATACATACGGGTACTATTCATACCAGAAATAGAGAATACAATCTGTAAAAGAGTACACCAGGTAAGTTCCCAGGAAAGAGTGGAGGGTCACACTGGACACGTTTTCTGGGCACATGACCGGCACAATGATGAATATCCCATCACTGTAAGCCTTTCGATAAATTCTACCCATGAGTTTAGTCATTATCAAAATAACCATTCCTGAAAAAAATATATCAAATTTTCTTATTTGAAATTCATAGAGATGATTTGCACATAATAATAGATTCTCAATATAAAATACATTATTATGCTGACATACAAACCAAATGCCAAACCCCTGACCTAGATGTCCTATACGATTACAGAGCAACATAATCTATAACAAAAGAGGGGTCTACCCGACAATGGGAAGGTCCAAAGTGATCTACTCCTCTAACAGATATTCTTCGCTGGCAACCTGATCTGAACAAAAAGGTTGTACAAACAGTGTGAGCTTTTAAACTCAATGAGCGAATCGGCCTCGCGTTAATAAAATTTAAATACATTACCAGTCATGCAAGCATATCCGAAGGCTCATACTCAACCAATAGACAGAAGATAAAAATTCATCCAATTCAACAAATGTTACTAGTACTCGTCAATGGCAATATATCCCAGAGAGCGTACACAGGCCGGCTCACCAATTATGTATATTTCCGCCATGATGCACAACATCATCCTCTTACATACAAGAAGATAAAAATTCATCCAATTCAATAAACGTTACTAGTACTCGTCAATGGCAATATATCCCGGAGAGCGTACACAGGCCGGCTCACCAATTATGTATATTTCCGCCATGACGCACAACCTCATCCTCTTAGCTAGGGCGCCTCACGGATTTATCACCAATCCGGGCTATATCCCTACTGAGGGAATCGTTGTCTCCACACTCATTGGTCAAGACACCCTGTCAACCGGGTTTTTTGCCTTGCCGTGAGAGGGGGTACTGTCCCGCTCAATCACAATCAATAGCATTTCATATCATAATCAGAAGCTCAATATAATATTCATCCATATAACAGGTATAATATATAACTATATTATAGCTTTATAAACCACAATTCAAGAGATTCAATATTCACATCATCATGAGATACTTGTTTTTTCTTATCCATACTTCTGGATTAATTATCTCATTATATTCGCCATTCTGAATCCAATTTCCCCCTATGAATCTTGGGAGTGTCCTACGACATACTTTTTATCACCAGTAATGCTAAAACTCTATTAAAACGGGGTCGTTTCACTCACCTGGATTCCGTACGAGCATCGCTTCTCTAAGTCATTACAGACAAGAGTGCTCAGGTGAATTTCGGTGTTCTGCTACGGAGATTTTCATGAAAGATTAGAGAAAATAAGTTATGATTGTTTTCGTACAGATATTGTTCATACGTACGATTACTGTTCATATATACAGTTACTATTTATACGTACTATCACTATTTATATATATGATCACTATTTATATGTACGGTCACTATTCATATGTACAGTTACTATTCATACCAGAAATAGAGAATACAATCTGTAAAAGAGTACACCAGGTAAGTTCCCAGGAAAGAATGGAGGGTCACACTGGACACACTTAAAAACCATGTCTTTCCTTAGCCAGAACTTTCCTAGACATGTATTCTTCACAGTTTACATTCTATTTCGGTAATCAGAGAATCAAAATAACATATAAACAGCTAAGGACAGTTTTTCTGATGTGGAAGATTAGCCAAGGCCGCAACCACAGAGCATACTTAAGAAAATAACTTCTAAAATTTGAAAGACATAGAAAGGGCATAGTATCCTTACCTAAGCTGAAAAGGAAAGGCCCAAAATCTCAGAGGCCTAGCATTGAAGTAAGAGAAACTTAAGGAAAGAAGAAGAGAAGTTGAAGGTGTGAGTTTAGAAGTGAAATGAAAGCGCCTATTTATAGGAAAAGTCAAGGGTACTATTTGATACTATGCGCTAATAAAATATTCAATTTACTATTTATGAAAATGACATTTCTAATAATGCAGTTACTGTGCAAATAGCGGCAACGGCTGAAAATTTTTCTGTTATTACTATTGAAAACTTAAAGGGAAAACTATCCTTTCACCTTAAACCTTTAAGTTTCTTTTCAAATCAGTCCTTTCAATTTAGTCCCTGAGGGTATTTTTACACATAAAACGTCATTTTCTCCTACAAACTTCTTTCTAGTTTTCTCTTATGACCAAACCACATCTAGTACTTGACATTTCGATTGCATAAATGAACAGTATCGTATATGTAAATAGTATTATACAGGTGAATAGTATCGTATACTGAAATAGTAACAATAGTTTGTAAACAAATATTTATATTTTATTTTTCTTGGGTATTACGTTATCACCCCCTTAAGAGAATTCGGTCCCCCGAATTCAAAACTCACCTCAAGACTAAAATAAGTGTGGTTACTTCGTCTATATCTCATCCTTTGAATCTCTTTCTTCCCAAACCTCTTCACATCCCTAGTAAGATTTACAAGAACACTATAGCATCGACTGTGAACTCTAGACCGCATTATCAATAATTTTCATAGGAATTTTTCCTTTTCTAAACAGTAAACATTCTCTTCCTCATCAGTTTAATCTTCTCTACAACCTTTTGTACCATAAAGTGTCTCATCCTCATAACCTTTACCAAACTCAAACCACCTAATCAGAGACGAACTCTGTCTCTATGTAAAACCTCAAATAGATGTCTCTTCAAAAGTAGCACGTGGTCTTTCCAGTTCACATTTAATATCAGAACACATGATACTACACACATAGCTTATAACTTTTATGATTACAAGTACCTTCATGACCCTTCTCACATACTTCACCCTTCTCAGAATGATTCTATCCTAGTAGATGAAAACTTGTCATACGAGGAGATACCGGTGGCGATCCTCGATAGTCAAGTAAAGAAACTCCGATCTAAGGAGATTCCATCCGTCAAGGTTTTGTGGAGGAATCAAACTCACGAAGAAGCCACATGGGAAGCCGAGGCCGACATGCGTTCTAGATATCCGCATCTTTTTACGACTTGAGGTAATTTAAATTCGGAGGACCGAATTTCTTAAAGGGGGTGATCATGTAATACCCATGAAAAATAAAATATAAATGCGTGTTTTCAAACTACTGTTACTATTTCAGTATACAGTACTATTCACCCGTATAATACTATTTACGTATATGGTACTGTTCATTTATACAATCAAAATGTCAAATTCTAGATGTGGTTTGGTCATAAGAGAAAACTAGAAAGAAGTTTGTAGAAGAAAATGACGTTTTATGTGTAAAAATACCCTCAGGGACTAAATTGAAAGGACTGAATTGAAAAGAAACTTAAAGGTTTAAGGTGAAAGGATAGTTTTCCCTTTAAAGTTTCTAATAGTAAATAAACGAAAATTTTCCATCGTAAGGTGTACAGTAACTGCATTATTAGAAATGTCATTTTCATGAATAGTAAATTGAATATTTTATTAGCGCATAGTATCAAATAGTACCCTTGACTTTTACTATAAATAGGCCCTTCCATTTCACTTCTAAACTCACACCTTCAACTTCTCTTCTTCCCTCCTTAAGTTTATCTTGCTCCGACGCTAGGCTTCTGAGATTTTGGGCCTTTCCGTTTTTGCTTAGGTAAGGATACTATGCCCTTTCTATGTCTTTCAAATTTTAGAAGTTATTTTCTTAAGTATGCTCTGTGGTTGCGGCTTTGGCCGATCTTCCACATCAGAAAAACTGTCGTTAGATGTTATTTTGATTCTCTGATTACCGAAATAGAATATAATCTGTGGAGAATACATGTCTAGGAAAGTTCTGGCTAAGGAAAGACCTGGTTTTTAAGTGTGTCCAGTGTGACCCTCCACTCTTTCCTGGGAACTTACCTGGTGTACTGTTTTACAGATTGTATTCTGTATTTTCGGTATAAATAGTATCTGTACGTATGAATAGTGACTGTATGAATAATACCGTATGTATGAATAGTGACCATATGAATAGTACCGTACGTATGAACAGTATCTGTACGAAAACGATCTTAACGTATTTTCTATAATCTTTCATGAAAATCTCTGTAGCGGAACACTGAAATTCACCTGCGTACTCTTGTCCGTAACGATTTAGAGAAGTGATACTCGTATGGAATCCAGGTGAGTGAAACGACCCTGTTTTAATAGAGTTTTAGCATTACTGGTGATAAAAAGTATGTCGTAGGACACTCCCAAGATTCATAGGGGGAAATTGGATTCAGAATGACGAATATAATGAGATAATTAATCCAGAAGTATGGATAAGACAAAGCAAGTATCTCATGATGATATGAAATTTGAATCATATAGTTATATACTATACCTGTTATATGGATGAGTATTATATTGTGCTTCTGATTATGATATGAACTGTTGTACTATTGATTGTGATTGAGCGGTACAGTACCCCCTTTCACGGCAAGGCGAAAAACCCGGGTTAAAGGGTGTCTTGACCAATGAGTGTGGAGACAATGATTCCCTCAGTAGGGATATAGCCCGGATTGGTGATAAATCCGTGAGGCGCCCTAGCTAAGAGGATGAGGTTGTGCGTCATGGCGGAAAAATACAAAATTGGTGAGCCGGCCTGTGTGCGCTCTCCGGGATATATTGCCATTGACGAGTACTAGTATCGTTTGTTGAATTGGATGAATTTTTTTTGTATGTAATTTCTAACTATGTCTATTGGTTGAGCTTGAGCCTTCGGATATGCTTGCATGACTGGTGATGTATTTGAATTTTATTAACGCGAGGCCGATTTGCTCACTGAGTTTAAAAGCTCACACTGTTTGTACAAACTTTTTGTTCAGATCAGGTTGCCGCCGAAGTACATCCGCTAGAGGAGTAGATCACGTTGGACCTTCCCGCTGTCGGGTAGGCCCTTCTTTTGTTATACAGTATGTTGCTCTGTAACCGTCTAGGACATCTAGGTCAGGGGTTTGGTATTTGGCTTGTATTTCAGTATGATAATGTATTTTGTACTGAGGATCTATTATTAATTAAGAAAATATGATGTATTTTCTTTGTATTTATTAAGGAATGGTATTTTGAGAATATAGAGATAGTGACTAACAATTTTACTTGCAACTTTGTCACGACCCGTTTTCTGGGCACATGACCGGCACAATGATGAATATCCCATCACTGTAAGCCTTTCGATAAATTCTACCCATGAGTTTAGTCATTATCAAAATAACCATTCCTGAAGAAAATATATCAAATTTTCTTATTTGAAATTCATAGAGATTATTTGCATATAATAATAGATTCTCAATATAAAAATACATTATTATGCTGACATACAAACCAAATGCCAAACCCCTGACCTAGATGTCCTAGATGATTACAGAGCAACATAATCTATAACAAAAGAGGGGTCTACCCGACAACGGGAAGGTCCAAAGTGATCTACTCCTCTAGCAGATATTCTTCGCTGGTAACCTGATCTGAACAAAAAGGTTGTACAAACAATGTGAGCTTTTAAACTCAATGAGCGAATCGGCCTCGTGTTAATAAAATTCAAATACATTACCAGTCATGCAAGCATACCAGAAGGCTCATACTCAACCAATAGACATAGTTAGAAATTACATACAAAAAGATAAAAAATTCATCCAATTCAACAAACGTTACTAGTACTCGTCAATGGCAATATATCCCGGAGAGCGCATACAGGCCAGCTCACCAATTCTGTATACTTCCGCCATGACGCACAACCAATTCAACAAACGTTACTAGTACTCATCAATGGCAATATATCCCGGAGAGCGCACACAGGCCAGCTCACCAATTCTGTATATTTCCGCCATGACGCACAACCTCATCCTCTTAGCTAGGGCGCCTCACGGATTTATCACCAATCCGGGCTATATCCCTACTGAGGGAATCGTTGTCTCCACACTCATTGGTCAAGACACCCTGTCAACCGGGTTTTTCGCCTTGCCGTGAGAAGGGGTACTGTCCCGCTCAATCACAATCAATAGCATTTCATATCATAATCAGAAGCTCAATATAATATTCATCCATACAACAGGTATAGTAGATAATTATATTATAGATCTATAAACCACAAATCAAGATAACAATTAATCTATTTTTGAAAAGATTCAAACTTCACATCATCATGAAATACTTGTTTCGTCTTATCCATACTTCTGGATTAATTATCTCATTAGATTCGTCATTCTGAATCCAATTTCCCCCTATGAATCTTGGGAGTGTCCTACAACATACTTTTTATCACCATTAATGCTAAAACTCTATTAAAACGGGGTCGTTCCATTCACTTGGATTCCGTACGAGTATCACTTCTCTAAGTCGTTACAGACAAGAGTGCTCAGGTGAATTTCGGTGTTCTGCTACGGAGATTTTCATAAAAGATTAGAGAAAATACGTTAGGATTGTTTTTCGTACAGATACTGTTCATACATACGGTTACTGTTCATATATACGGTTACTATTCATACGGTTACTATTTATATGTTCAGTCACTATTCATATGTACGGTCACTATTTATACATATAGTACTATTCATTCCAAAAATAGAGAATATAATCTGTAAAAGAGTATACCAGGTAAGTTCCCAGGAAAGAGTGGAGGGTCACACTGGACACACTTAAAAACCAGGTCTTTCCTTAGCCAAAACTTTCCTAGACATGTATTCTTCACAGTTTACATTGTATTTCGGTAATCAGAGAATCAAAATAACATATAAACAGCTAAGGACAGTTTTTCTGATGTGGAAGATCAGCCAAAGCCGCAACCACAGAGCATACTTAAGAAAATAACTTCTAGAATTTGCAAGACATAGAAAGGGCATAGTATCCTTACCTAAGCTGAAAAGGAAAGGCCCAAAATCTCAGAGGCCTAGCATTAGAGCAAGAGAAACTTAAGGAGAGAAGAAGAGAAGTTGAAGGTGTGAGTTTAGAAGTGAAATGGAAGAACCTATTTATAGGAAAAGTCAAGGATACTATTTGACACTATGCGCTAATAAAATATTCAATTTACTATTTATGAAAATGACATTTCTAATAAAATAATCCACGTTAATCATTTACGGTTACTGTGCAACTACGGAAAAGTCGCAGGCGGCTTACTATTGAAAACTTAAGGGGAAAACTATCATTTCACCTTAAACCTTTAAGTTTCTTTTCAATTCAGTCCTTTCAATTTAGTCCCTGAGGGTATTTTTACACATAAAATGTCATTTTTTCCTACGAACTTCTTTCTAGTTGTCTCTTATGACCAAATCACATCTAGTACTTGACATTTTGATTGTATAAATGAACAGTACCATATACGTAAATAGTATTATATAGGTGAACAGTACCGTATACTGAAATAGTAACAGTAGTTTGTAAACAAATATTTATATTTTATTTTTTCATGGGTATTACATTATCACCCCCTTAAGAGAATTCGGTCCCCCGAATTCAAAACTCATCTCAAGACTGAAATAAGTGTGATTACTTCGTCTATATCTCATCCTTTGCATCTCTTTCTTCCCAAACCTCTTCACATCCCTGGTAAGATTTACAAGAACACTATAGCATCAACTGTGAACTCTAGACCGCATTATCAATAATTTTCATAGGAATTTTTTTCCTTTTCTAAACAGCAAGTAATCTCTTCTTCATCAGTTTGATCTTCTCCACAACCTTTTGTACCATAAAGTGTCTCATCCTCGTAACCTTTACCAAACTTAAACCATCTGATTAGAGACGAACTCTGTCTCTATGTAAAACCTCAAATAGGTGTCTTCTCAAAAGTGACACGTGGTCTTTTCAGTTTATACTGAATATCAAGACACAAGTTATCACACACATAACTTATAACTTTTACGAATACAAGTACTCCACCTGAAGGCATCATTTTGGCCATAGGTAATACTCTTGCCCAAAGGCGATCCTTCTACCTTAAGGCGACACTCTCAGCTGAAGGTGTCATATAAAATGAAATCATTACATAAATCTCTAAGAAGAACAATTCTAGAAAATGTGTTAAGTAAATAACATACTCCTCACGCATAATTATAAAATAAATATATATAGAAATTCCTCTCACCTCAATGACTCATATAGAGTTGTATCCCTTCAATGATTAGGGCAAACCCATAGTTCTCTATGTATATGTTCATAAAATACTTATTTAGCACTCCTCCATAGCTCAGAAATGCAATGAAATATCATTTTAGTAACTCTTCTCAGTCAAAAGGATATTACCATACTCTACTTTAGAATTTCCATAATCAAGTACGAAATATAAGTCCAACATCTTCTCATTCCTCAAGTTCTTTAAGAAATCACTTCAACATAGGAGATCTAAATACTGACTTAAATTTTATTTCTAGTACATAGATAATTTTACTACGTGAAACTTAGACCAAATATAACTTTAGGTACAAACAAAAGAAAAAATAAATTAAGGATGAGAAGGCTTTTGAAATGTAAAAGGTGCTCCAGGTCTAGAAGAGGAAGGTGCTTCAGACCTTAAGGAGGAAGCTAATCGTTGGAGCCTAGAAAGAGTTTCTGGAGGAAGTGCCTGAGAAATTTGTCGAAAAGCAGAAGTTACTCCGGTCATACAGTCAATACACCTTGCTTGTTGGTCACAAAAATTTTGAGTTGCAAACATTGAATGTCTATCAACTCGATTAGCCAGTTCCCCGAAACGACGATTACAGAGCAACATAATCTATAACAAAAGAGGGGTCTACCCGACAACGGGAAGGTCCAAAGTGATCTACTCCTCTAGCAGATATTCTTCGCTGGCAACCTGATCTGAACAAAAAGGTTGTACAAACAGTGTGAGCTTTTAAACTCAATGAGCGAATCGGCCTCGCGTTAATAAAATTTAAATACATTACCAGTCATGCAAGCATATCCAAAGGCTCATACTCAACCAATAGACAGAAGATAAAAATTCATCCAATTCAACAAACGTTACTAGTACTCGTCAATGGCAATATATCCCAGAGAGCGCACACAGGCCGGCTCACCAATTATGTATATTTCCGCCATGACGCACAACATCATCCTTTTACATACAAGAAGATAAACATTCATCCAATTCAACAAACGTTACTAGTACTCGTCAATGGCAATATATCCCGGAGAGCGCACACAGGCCGACTCACTAATTATGTATATTTCCGCCATGACGCACAACCTCATCCTCTTAGCTAGGGCGCCTCACGGATTTATCACCAATCCGGGCTATATCCCTACTGAGGGAATCGTTGTCTCCACACTCATTGGTCAAGACACCCTGTCAACCGGGTTTTCCGCCTTGCCGTGAGAGGGGGTACTGTCCCGCTCAATCACAATCAATAGCATTTCATATCATAATTAGAAGCTCAATATAATATTCATCCATATAACAGGTATAGTATATAACTATATTATAGCTTTATAAACCACAATTCAAGAGATTCAATCTTCACATCATCATGAGATACTTGCTTTTTCTTATCTATACTTCTGGATTAATTATCTCATTATATTTGCCATTCTGAATCCAATTTCCCCCTATGAATCTTGGGAGTGTCCTACGACATACTTTTTATCACCAGTAATGCTAAAACTCTATTAAAACGGGGTCGTTTCACTCACCTGGATTCCGTACGAATATCGCTTCTCTAAGTCGTTACAGACAAGAGTACACAGATGAATTTCAGTATTCCGCTACGGAGGTTTTCATGAAAGGTTAGAGAAAACAAGTTAGGATTGTTTTCATACAGATACTGTTCATACATGCGGTACTATTCATATATACGGTCACTATTCATATATACAGTCATTATTCATACATACGGATACTATTTATACATACGGATAATATTCATACATATGGTCACTATTCATACGTATGAATACTATTTTTACGTACGAATACTATTCATATGTATAGTTACTATTCATACGTATGGGTACTATTCATACTAGAAATAGAGAATACAATCTGTAAAAGAGTACACCAGGTAAGTTCCTAGGAAAGAGTGGAAGGTCACACTGGACACACTTAAAAACCAGGTCTTTCCTTAGTCAGAACTTTTCTAGACATGTATTATTCACAGTTTACATTCTATTTCGGTAATCAGAAAATCAAAATAACATATAAACAGCTAAGGACAGTTTTTCTGATGTGGAAGATCGGCCAAAACCGCAACCACAGAGCATACTTAAGAATTTAACTTCTAAAATTTGAAAGACATAGAAAGGGCATAGTATCCTTACCTAAGCTGAAAAGGAAAGGCTCAAAATCTCATAAGCCTAACATTGGAGTAAGAGAAACTTAAGGAGAGAAGAAGAGAAGTTGAAGGTGCGAGTTTAGAAGTGAAATAGAAGGGCCTATTTATAACAAAGTCAAGGGTACTATTTAACACTATGTACTAATAAAATATTTAATTTACTATTCATGAAAATGACATTTCTAATAAAATAATCCACGTTAATCATTTACAGTTACTGTACAACTACGGAAAAGTCGCAGGCGGCTTACTATTGAAAATTTAAGGGGAAAACTATCATTTTACCTTAAACCTTTAAGTTTCTTTTCAATTCAGTCCTTTCACTTTAGTCCCTGAGGGTATTTTTACACATAAAACGTCATTTTCTCCCACGAACTTCTTTCTAGTTTTCTCTTATGACCAAACCGCATCTAGTACTTGATATTTCAATTGTATAAGTGAACAGTATCATATACGTAAATAGTATTATACAGGTGAACAGTACCGTATACTGAAATAGTAACAGTAGTTTGTAAACAAATATTTATATTTTATTTTTTTCATGGGTATTATATTTATCTTCTTAAAATATTATACTAAATAAACTTTATTATTTTTAAGCATAAAAGTTATTTTTTCTTTTTTATTTTTTTTACAAATAGAAACCAAACATGCCTGTCATGCCTTCCGACCTTGGGTGAAGGGATCTTTTTCCCTGCAAGCCCTGTACTTTGTAATTATTTAGCAACGGTTTTACATTTTTAGCAACAAGTTATTTTTAACAACGGTTGAAATTATTGTCAAAAGTATTGTATAATCAACAATAATTTTAACCGTTGCTAAAAATTGCAGAGTACAAAACTTGCAGAGCATGGGATCACTACTCCGAACTTGGTCATTAAAAATTATAAAATTGTATATATATATTAACCAGCATGGATCCTCTGTCTTTAGCCTACGAAAGTCAGAGAGCAGTTTGATCAAAGCCGTTAAATAACATATATTGACTCTCAAACACCATATGTAATAAAAATAACATCCACACATGAACTATATATAAGATAGAATTATTTCAAATACAATAAGAAATTATTTTCAAATTGTATATAAAATTAAATAAATATATATAAGTATGCAATATAATTAAAATTTTAATATTGTATATGAAATATATATTCAACATTAATTTTTAAGTGTATAATATGAATTTAAAATAATACAGTTGACTTTATGAGCTGTGCTATGCTATTTTAAGAGAAATTGATAAGTTATTTTAGTAAAAGTGTATATTTATTATTTATGTAAATGGGAAAAGTGTGTGTGATGTGCTCTGTTGAAATGAAGCCACGAAAGGAAAGGAAAGCACTCATAACGTGGGAGTTTTTTGCACGTTGGAGCAGCAAATGCCAAATATTGAATGGTTTAGATTAAATTGCCCTCTGACTATCACGGGTTAAACGCAGCGGATCCTTTTTTTTTTTTTTTCTAACAACCATGTGATATCCAGGAACTATATATGCAGTAATTAATTCAATTTCGAATTAGATAAGATCACAATAAATAATAAATTTTTTTTATTAAATTTTAATGTAATTATATTTTTAAAATTGAAAATTATCCCCACTTGGGCCTGGTCAACTCTTTCGGCTTATCACGTCTGGTCAACTCTTTCTGCTTATCATTATATCTCATCCCACACTCGAGTGATGGGGCTGACAGCTAGCGACGACTTCAGAGAACACGCCGTTTAATGCAAAGTGGCCGCAGGAAAATCCTTCTGGTTTTCCTTTTCTTGCATCAGCAACATTTGTCTCAGCCTTTTCTAGATTCTAATTTAATTGAATAAATATCTATTTAGTCAATTCTGCCGAATTAATAATGAAAGTAATATTCTTGTGATCGATCACAGAGACAGTATGTATCAGAATCTTGTAATCTACGTGATCTTGCTACCTTCTAGATATATGTATTTTATCTATGGCTAATTCCCAAATTTGACAATAAGAACCCTTGATAGGGTCAACTGCATGTATTTATAAGTCATGAAAAGAATGGTAGCAGACATATATACAATTGACATTTACATCTAAAGCGAGAATTGAAGACCTGCTTTTAAATTTAAAGTTTCTATCATTATAAATCTTATGACGGACACTACCTTATCAACTATTATTTAATTATTTCTACAAAAACTATAATAATGAATTTTCATTTAATAACTTTAAATTAAAGTTAAGCCACTTATAAATATCCCACTAAGCTAAATTCTAAGATCACATATATAATACTTCAATTCACAATCACTCTATGTAAATAGAAAACATTATGCTTAATCTTAAACTATAAGTTCCCTCTGACAGGTAATTAACAGCATCATGAATACCTGAAATATGTCACAATTTAATTTATGTAATGCATCAAGCAACTAGTTCCCTACACCTGAAGAAGACGCTACATTAAATTGCTTAAAACTGCTATCACAAAATGCATCGTAGTCGTTATGGGGAATTGTGAAGTTTACAACATCAGCTCATGTTTATGTGAACTCAAACTGTCATATCCTCCGCCACTAAAATTTTTAATACATTCATTAGATTGATGATATCTCTAGTCTTTTTAATACTCAAACTGTCGTATCCTCCACCAGAATTCTTTCATATTTATCTTCCCCCAGGACATGTACACATACTCTATTTTTGACTTTTTGGCCCATGCATTCCTATTTTACTTTTAAATTCTTTAAGCATCATTTTTTTAATTATAAAAAATAGTCCACTTTCATTATAGGCTTTATTTTTTGGCAAACATGTCACTTTTGTCAAGGGTGACGCAACGCTTCGTGCTCGAGCTGGAGTGTCGCCCCTGACATGAACAACACGTATTACGATACAGAGTAGCCACTGAATTTTGAGTGCCCTCTCCTTCCTTTTTCTTCTTCCCTCAATCGGTACCTCCATATTCATTGTCTCTTTTCTTATTTTTTCTCTCTTTCTCCTTCCATTTTCATCCCCTCTCACTTTCACAGCTCTCTCCTCCTTTGGTACCCTCAAGCTTCTTCCTCATCCATTTTCAGTATTGTGGTCTCTCAAGCATCTCCATTGCTTTGATATTTTTGTGGTCCCTCCTACTCCTTTCTCCATTTCTTTTTTGAGTATTCTTTAAGCTTGTGGTCTCTCATTATTCTCTTCTCCTTGTTTTATTTTATTGCAAGTTTATTGTTCATCTCAATATTGATATTTTCTTGAAAAAATAATATTATTTTTATTTTACTTAATCTGTTTGTATTTTTTATTTTTGCTGTATTAGGAAAAAATACATTGCAATTTCTTATCTCCCAAGTCATCTATATCCTTAGTTATTGAGATATGTAATTTCTTTCATCTTTGTTCTACTGGTTATTAATTTTAATTTTTTTTAAGAATATGTAGGTCGATTTTTTTATTATTGCAATATTTAGAAAAATTTTTAGATGAGTTTGATTTAATTATTAAGAATTTTAATTTATTTTAGTTTTTGTTATTAATTTAAAATAATTATTCTTGTAATAATTAATTTAGGTGATTTATAGTTTCTTTTAGTTTAGGGTTTTGGGATGTTATTTTTGGAATAATTATGTTAAGTGTTGTAAATATTTATTTTCGGAATAATTGTGTTATTGTTTTACTATTGATATACTCTGATAAAATTTTAGATTTTTTACTTTAGGAAATTTGTAATTTTAGTTTTCTTTATTTTTACTCTTTCCATGGTTGCTTAAATTTTAGTAATGTTTTTTACATATAAAAATTTTATGTGTTATTAATTTTAAATATTTGTTTTTAGAACAATTAGTTGTATAAAATATTTAGGTGTTATTAATTTGAAAAAATTATTTCTTGCATAATTCGGAAACTTTTTAATTATTAATTTTAAATAATTATTTTAGTAGAAGTCAATTTAGGTGATTTTTATTTTTTGTTATTTTTTTTACTTTATGGTTTTTGGATTTGAAATATTTTTCTCTTTTGTACCTGTTACGTATAGTAAATTATTTTCATATAAATTAAGTGTTGTAAATAATTGTTGTTGGAATAATTACGTTATTCTTACTTTAGGAAATTTGTAATGTTAATTTTCTTTATCTTTACTTTTAACATGCTTGCTTAAAAACTTATTTTTAGAACTTGTGATTTTTTTTTATTATTTTTCTTCTTGGAATAATAAAAAAAATTATATGATAGGTAGTTTGAAATGTAAATTTTTGTTTACTCTCAATTTTAGTTTAGTACAATTAATTTTTGTTAATTTTGATATTTTATGTTAATATTTATATATTATTGTTATGAATTTTAAATTGTAGTAATTAAAATGGTACAAAACAAAAGAAACTTTGTGCCAAACCTCGACCCTGAGCATCTATCAGTTTTGTACTTACAAGACAAACACATTTCAGAGACTGTATGGGTGGGAGAGTTAATTGTGTATGAAATTAATTTGTTCTTTTAGTTTCTAATCCTACAATAATACTCAGTTGAATAACATTGTCGTGGCTGGCTAACCGCATATTTAGCAAAGTGCGACGGTGTTATATCCATGCTCGGAGCTTTTACCCACCGCTGTCTTTTGTTCCCTACCTCTTGCATGCTGGATTTCATCGAGCCTCATGCATAGGGAATTTCGAAGTAGATTATACATTGATATATGGAAACCTGAGACTCACATGTTTCATCTGCCAGTTGGTGAGTGCATGATCACCTTGCAGGATATGGCCATCCAGATTGGCCAACTAGTTGACAGTTTGCCTGTGATTGAGAGAACCAATCATGATTAGATCCAGCAGTGTTAGGAGCTACTCGAGGTCACTCCTCCTGACGAAGCCATAAAATGAGGACGTTTATCCCTAACTTAGCTAGGTACTCAATTTGGTGAGAACCCCCAAATGCCATAGAGTAGCAGTTGCAGCAGCATGCTCGTGCTTTTATTTTAAAATTAATAAGGGGCATGCTAATTAATGATACATTAAACATGTAAGTACACCTGAATGTATTTTCCCTTGCAATGGGAGTTGCTATATGTTGGTCGATATAGTTAGGGCTTGGTAGTACTAGCATACCTTTAATGTGAATTATGTGGCGCCACCGATGCCGACAAGAAGGAGATTGCAGGATATATGCACCTGTTACATGTTTTGGCATGAGATCGTTTTCCACCGATTCAACCCCTCATCCAAGGCCGACACGTGCAATGGTTGGATCTGGAGGAAGAACAAATGATTTATCTTGGTCCTCCACCTCTGAGCTTTAGATATATACTCAGTATAACGTATTATATGTAATATAGTTTATTGTATTTTTTATATTATAGTTCAACTTAATGTGTTAACCTTTTTAATTTGTAGGTGGAGCGATTTTAAAGGTTTGAGGGAGCACCCAAAACATCTTCTCATACAAAATCGGGAGACACTGAAGGAGAATGATGTAAGTTCTTCACCTGTAACATCATTTGTTTTCCTCAAAATTTTGTCTTCTAACTGTAATGTTCCTCGACAGGTTGTGTGGGAGCCATACAAAGCTAATGCATGTGTAAAGCCAATACCATCATACTGTTTTGATGGTTCTAACATTTGGTAGGCGGTTGCGCCTCTGATATGTTTTCAAATCATTGAGTGGCATAAGCCTAATAGATGTCTTCGCTAGTTCGGGCGAGATCAACCTATCCTATTACCCCCATAAACAACGACTGGGAGTACACACAGACACTGAAGGGGAAATCTGACATTGTTTAGGAGTTTGAACAACATGAATACATTGCTTGGTGGCAAGCATGGAGAGAAAGGATAGTCACGGCACCTCTTCCAGGAACTACTGCATTGGAGGCGAATGTAAGTTTATAATCATTATTGTCATCATATTTCCTTATAATTATGTTTATGTCTGACATTTATTATTTTGTTACAGCTAGATGCACATGAGGCTGTCTACTTGGAGACCTTCCAACCAAGCCTACTAGATAACATTCAATAGTTCAGCATGGATATCATGTAGACCTTGGGCTAGGATCAATGTTTGTAGCACCGTGCCACTACTGGGCGCACAACACCTACAAGAACTCCCTGGAGGTGCCTATATTTGATGCTAGATGAGAGCGTCGTCGACCAGTGGACTACACACTCACTCAAAGAACTGTGCGTTGACTAGCTGATGAGGTTATTACACTGCCTCTGGCTCGTTCGGTCCCACCATTCTAGTCCTCTACTTACACCGTGCCACCTATGTACAATGGTGAGAGCTTATCCGAGATACATGAGATGTATGCACCACCCATGCCATCTATGTTCCACAGCAAGGGGGTCATCGAGGATGCATGGGATGTATGCACCACCTATGCCACCTACATACATCGGTGAAGGGTCCTTTACAGGTTATGGGATGCTCACATCCAAGATTCCTCAAGGTTCCATTTATGAGTGGTTCAGCTAGAGCTTGATGATGCTAACACACTCTTAGGTCCCATTCACAAACCTCGAGTTTGGACAACAGTTGGGTTAAGGGATTTCGTTTGGATTTTCCCAGTTCCTATCCTCCTTCGGCCCAAATTCAATTAGGATTCACTCGGCCTCAACAGTTAGATGATGATGGCAACAAAGATGATGACCAACTCGAGGTCCAGGACTAGGTAGAGGATCCTCCCCCATAGCAAGGTCGGCTACAGAGAGAGAGAAGGCATCCTCAGTGTGGCATTGGGAGCCACTACGTTTTTTTTTTTCCATGAAACAAGTATGTATACAAAATGTTATTATGTAATTTTGTTTGAATTATTAACATCTTTTATTATATTCAGTTTTTAATTTATTCAATTTTAATTATATTCAATTTTTATAGAAGACAAGGTACTGAGATAAACATTAAAGTCTAACTGAGATTATAGTAAAATTTAAGATACAATTGGGGGTTTATGTCGAAAATGAAAACTGAAGTGACTCTACTATCTGCTACGATGCTAGATCTTTCATTTTACATTGTTTCCTTTATTACTTTCTTTTTCTTTTTGGTTAAGTTTTCTTTGTTACTTTCTTTGTTACACGTATTTGCAATTTTTTTTCTATGACATTATTTATTTGTTTGCTTGTTTGAGCTATGTCCATGAAAGCACTAAAAGACCAAATTTCAGATGCAAGTAAAAGATTAAATTTAAGACTAAATTAAAGTCTAAATGATATTACATTATAATTTACTTATAAATGAAAATATTACATTAAAATTTTCTCAATAATTAAAAGGTTACATCTAAATGAAAAGATTACTTAATCTTGAAGATGATGCCAATTCGGACAAGTATTTCGGTAGTGTCTTAATTCTCGACACAAACCATACCTTGGGGGCTTACCACTTGCATCTCTCCAACCCATCTCATTCCTCAACCATTTAGACTAGCGCCTTCCTGTATCTCGGATCTCCTTTGGGCCAGGAACATATTGGAGCGTTAGTGTTTGAGGCCAATATTCCTCCTTTTAAATTGGGTGAAAGAGACTCCGATATGCAGCCACTATCATCTCCAGGCTATATATCTGGTCAATGAAATTTATATAGTCAACATTAACATGTAAACAGGTAGCAATGACATTTGAGTAAGGAAATTGAAGTGTTTAAAACTCTCCACAATCATAATATTGTTCCCCTAACATCACCCTACAACGACAACCAAATTGTCTTCACCATTTGTTGTATGCACCTCGAACCATAGCTACACAAGGTTGAGAATTGTTACTATACAAACACCTGCCTTCAATTCGTGCTCCTTCAACTCATCTCCCCTATAGGTATAAAATATAGGCTGGGTATTTAGCTGGGCACTTGCCTCTACTGACCTATCGTTGAAGTACTTTGCTAATTTGTAGTAGGTGGCTTGACCCAATGCCGTAATGGGTAGACTCATCACCCCCTTTAGGATGCCATTCATGCACTCTGTTAGGTTGGTTGTCATGTGGCTCCAATGTCTTCCTTCATCATACGCCCAACACTACACAATTCTGTCACTTGTATGCTCCAGTACATAGTCATAAGTGTCCTTACTAAGCGTACAGAGCTTTATCATCTTTCACTCAACTACATGTCATTAATACGAGTAGCCTGTACAAGTAATGATAGCCTAGGTAAACAAATTTTACTTAAATGTAGATATATAATGTAATCACAGTGTAAAAAAAAAATCTATATCCATAAGTAGTTGCTTTAGCTGCTTGTTCTTGAATAGAGCATTTAAAGTACTTCACAAGTGACACGTGCAATAGATGTGGTATCCTTGTGGTGGCTGCTAACAGTTGTTCGCTTCTTCCATGGCTAAAATGATGGACAAATGTTTATCTGCAATTAAACAGACAGACCTCTCCTTTGCAACAAAAAGACGTATCCTCTATAGAAAAAAAAAGACCATGTTGTAAGAGTTTCCTTTTAGACAATTGCAAAGGTAAGTGGTACGACATGGTGATTCCCATCTTGCCCATATACAATCTATAGCGTCCCTTTGTATTTTCCATAAAGGAAAGTCTCGTTTTCTTGAATCATTGGCTTCAGGTGTTGGAACGCATCTATACATGGTTCGTATGCTTAGAACACCCAATGAAATATTCTCAAGCCACTTTGTCGGTCAATGTCCCATTCATAATCAACCTCAGTGCCCGGGAGATATTGTTGAACTGCAGCAAACCAACAACCCAATTGTGAATACGAGGCCTCCCAATCACTATAGGTTTTGGCTATGGCTTTTTGCTTCACCATCCATGCCTTCTTATAAGATACGACGTATGTGAATTGATCCTTAACGCACTGGATCACTTGAGAGATAGGTATGTTCAAGAATTGGTTCTTTGGGTCATTATTTCTATGGCAATCAGGTCGGAGTCTAGCTGCCTGTGGTCCTAAGAAATTGATGTTGAAACACGTGTAGTCTTCGTTGTACCTCATAATCATCAACAAGTTGTAATTCGTGTCCAGATAAGTCCTCACTCTCCAATTACAGCCTTCCTCGAACTTCATGTACTTCACCTCCACGTATTTCGCAGAAGATTTCTCCACCTTGTAGCTACTGTGCCTCTTGATAGAGTATGTTTTCAATGCAGCCATTAATGAATTCTTGTTTGGAAATAATAAACTAACTACAAGGTTTGAATCACCATTGCATGTATGGGTTTTCATGACATCTGAAATTTTTGGCTCATCTATTGGGGCTGTATTTTCTTGCATCGAATAAGAGGGTGGAGCATAGTAATTGATAGGCTCAGCTTATTGAACACCACCATCTTCACCTATTAAGTCTTGTTTGCTTGCTCTAAACTCTGGTTAATCAACATCGTCATCCTCAATGTCCTCGATCTCATCAACATCCATGTCATCCATAATATCACATGATGGGTCATATCGAAAAATGTCTATGTCATCATCCTCTGTGAACTGAATTTACGAATTTACAAGCGAGTATGGGATTGACACATGATACTGTTAGACCTCATTGCTTATGAAAATAATATATATACATTATGTTTTGATGATTAACGAACAAATTAAAAAGAACATATTACTATGCTCAATGTTTATCTTTCATGAATATAAGATTACATGGATCAAGCTAAGGTATCAAGACAAAGAGCAAAGAAAGAGTAAATCACTATTTAGTGTCATGAGTCTTAGATTTCATGTAAAAGTCTTTGATGGCAAGTAATAAGGTTTATGAGCTTATTGAAAATGTTTTTAAAACCTTATCTAAGTCCAGTAGCTACCAGTCAATTGTTGTATGGGCACTAGTCGACTGATTGCTTTCTAGTTCAATTTTTGAACCAAGACTCAAAACTTGCTAGTCTACCACTAGTATTCCAGCAGTTAATTGGTTGCTCTCTATCTTGAATTAAATTTTAATTCCAAGAACTACTAGTTGGCCAATATATGGGTGCCAGTTGACCGATAGGGTTTGTAACATTTTTATAAAGCGTAATAAAGAGTTACCAGTTGACTGTATGGACTTGACCAGTTGGTCGGTGTCTCATTAAGAGCCACCAGTTCACTTTCGTTGTCCTATTAGTCAACCAACAGACAGTTGACATCAGCAATAATAGATAGTTTTTCAAAAAGTCAGCTGATATCTTTTGTAAAACACCTCCAACGGATCTATTTCAACTTGGGCTATAAATATGAGTTATATCCAGTTTGAAACTAAGAAGAAGAGGCTAATATTTCCTACTATTACTCTGCCAAATTATCTTGCCAATGATTTACTTCTAAGTGAGCTTCAATTGTATATTCTACTCCTTTGAGAGAGTTTTATACATTGGTGAGTTTGATCAACACATATCTTCTGTAATTAGGTAGTGAGAAGCCCAAAGTCATAAATTTTCAGTTATGGTTCGCAAGTACTGGTGTTGAGAGAACTTGCATTGGGTAGTGGAGGAGCCCAAATTCATAAATCCTCTATTGTGGTTTCATAAATTCCAGGATCAAATTTGCGTGGTTTTACAAGCACCAACCATTTATAAGCTTGCTAATGAAATACTCAAATGGAGAGCTTGAGCACTGAAAGTAGGCTTAGTTTAGCCGAACTAGTATAAATTGCTTGTGTCAATCTTCTCTTTTCCTATTCTTGTATTTATTGCAATTTACTATCTTTAATTCATCATAATCTTAGAATTATTCATCTTGATAGCACATTGATTTTTTAGTTTGAATTTACTGTCTTGAGAATTATATATTTCCAGAAAATCATTTTAACTTCCAAGAAAGTTTTGTGAAAAATTTATAAAATCCAGTTCACCCTCCTCTTGGGATCCAACCATTCCTTTTAGATACTGTGTAAAGGGCCCAGCATCCTCATTGGTCAGCTCATTTAAATCAGGAATGTTGTAATTGAATTTGTCTTCTTTTTCAATTTTTGTGTAAATTTCCATAATTGTCAACATACTCTCCAATTATAGGTGACAATTAATCATCACCTCTACATCGTCATCATCGTTTAGCTGGAACTCACTGAACATAAGCGGCGTCATTTATTTGGGATATCTATATACTAATCGTGATATCTTCTCATGTTGTCCTAGTCTCAACTTCTGGCCAATTAATTGTCTCAAAACATCTAAAGAAATGTTGCACTTGATTTTTATCAATACCCTATTATCAGCTTTGAAGGATACACAATTAGAAACACCTCTCAACATAGTCTCGTTCGAGTAAACACGGACTAGGAATGTCCCACTTCGACTCATCCTGTGTTTTTTTGAAAAGTAATTAGCACACCACATCATAAATCTAAATATTAACAATGATAACTTTTTAAATCAATGTAAATTAATACATAACTAAGAAAATAAAACTTTGCAAATTATAAATTGCTTGTCCACAACTAGATTCAAATGTAATAAATATATCTAAAATTATTCCTATTTCATGTAATTGATTAATTTGAAACAACAAAAAAATTTCACTTTCATCATGTTTCTATTAATGAACATAAAAATAAGAAATAATAAGATAAATTATAATATAATTAAAAAATAATTATCATCAAGAAAATTATAATAATTAACATAACAAATTATATTAATGATTATGACAGTTAATTAATAATTAACTACGTTATAATAACAAAGAAATAATAAATTAAGACAAATGACTAGATCATAAATAATAAAACTATTATTAAATTACTTAATAAATATATTTAAAATTAGTCCTCTTTGATGTAAATGATTAATTCGTAATAACAAAAAAAAATTTCACATTCATCATATTTCTATATTAATTAACATAAAATAAGAAATAATAAGATAAATTATAATAAAATTAACATAAAAAATTAATATTAAGAAAATTGTAATAATTAACATAAAAATTATATTAACTATTATGTAAAAGATAATTAATAATCAACTAAATTATAATAACTAAAAAAATAAATTGAGAAAATAACTAAATCATAACAAAATTATAATAACATATAAATAAATTACTGGTTATGTGAGAAATAATAAAATTGTAATAACATGTAAATAATAAAATTATAATAACATTAAAATAATAAAATTACAACAGATAAGAAAATTACCTTATTTGTATGTGTCACTCCCTAAATTCAAGCTCGTGGCATGACCCTTATGCCACAGTAAGCCTACTTAACATCATTATATCTAAACCCTTTTTCCCCATTTCGTTATTTTTCATCATTAAACATGTATAAAAATAATTAGAAGTTCACTGGTAAGAGTCACACAACAAAGAAAGTTTAGGTTCCAAAACAATAAACCAGCGTTGAGCGCTAGGTTCCCAACGTCGAGCACCGGTTTAGAAGAAAAAATGTCATGTTATTTTTGCTAGCATTGAGCTTTCGAGAGTGGCGCTTAGCACTGTCGTATAAACAGTTGACCTTGTTGACACTGATCTCATTGGCGCTGAGCGTCCGCACATGGCACTCAGTGCTGGCGTTGAATGTTGGATGCCCTACCTCAATGCTATGCGTGGTTAACATGCGGTCCTCCCAACTGGCTGGCCCTGAGCGTCCACGAGTGGTGTCCAACGTTGACCACCTATGGGCCAATGCTTCTGCCTCTGTAAGGTTGGCATTGAGAGTTTGATACTGGCGCTTAGCGCTGGCCTTACAGATAACACTTCTTCTTTTTCTTTGGAAAATTTTGAGTTTCTTTATAAAATTTGACACTATGCAATTACCACACACAATAGGGAGGTATTGAGAGACATACCTGGATTCCATGCTCACCACAATTTATAATTAAATTGCATACTTAAGAAGAAAGGAAAGCTTACCCGGATTCCTTGCAATCTCCCAAATTTACAATTTTAACATTTAAATTAAAATGACCAAAAATCTCATTTATTCATAAAGTCTCAATAACATAATCAATCCATAGTTACCATTGCAATTTTTACCACAATCCATATCATAACTCCTCAAAATAATTCTTCAAATTTAAATTAAATTAAGTACAATGAATAAAGTAGTTTGTACGCCTGAAACCCCCTAGATATTCTAGTTGACCACAGAGTGTCCGAAGCTTAATAAAATAAATACCGACGACTTGGAACCGCCCCAACAATGGGATAGTCCAACTATGAACCTAGCTTTCTTGCAGAAATTCCTCTTCTGCTACTTGATCTAAAAAAAAGAAGAAAAACCAACGAGTGTGAGATAAATATCTTAGTGATCGAGCAAATCTCTGCGTTAATAAAATTCGCTATGCTAAAGCAACAAAATAAAAGCATAGGAAAAAATCTCAAATAATAAGAAAGATACCTACCAGAGAGTCTGTAATTCAATCAAATAATTTAGACCAACGGAACTAGTACTTGTTAATAGCAAAATACTCAGGAGCACCTGTAGGCCTATTCAACCAATCTCATCAAACCCATATGAGTGTCTCACCTATTAAAACTGAGCTCATCTTCCTAGCGAGAGAATTGTTGTATCTACTCTCAGGGGTCAAGCCACCCTGTCACCCTGATTTCCTGCGTGAGATAGGGTACTATCTTGCCCAAACATAGACAAGATCTCAACCAAACCAAAATAACAATAATAATAATAATTGTCAATCATATTTCCATAAGATAATTTCAATTATCTCAATCTCAATATTCTCATATATCACATGTTCATCCTTTTTCCCTAACGTATTTCATTAGCAATTTCATCGATATCCAAATTATACAAAACTCTCAATTTTTCCTAACTCAAATCCCTTAATCAGATTCCCTCTTTTTCACCATGACTATTACCTATCTTTATATCCTATTACTTTAACGTTTAAGATAATATTAAAGAATAGTTGGTTCACTCACCTAAATTCTAATTGATCCTACCGATGAAATTCTCCTTGATGTGAAAAAAAAGAACTTGTGTACTATAGGTGTTGGACTTTTTCAGAAAAGAGAAGGAGAGAATTTTACTTAGAATTAATGTTCTTGTTATTAATTGTACCTTGTTAAACAAAACGGAAATTCTACCAATTTACCTTTGTCTCTTCAACGTCCCTAGATGATGACTTTCCTTGAATGGTAGGCCGAGAGAGGTGAGAGTTGAGCATGGTGCATATGAAGATGGGGTTGCTATTACGTGGTGTACCAAGATGGTATAAGGGTATGTATGAAATTGAATTGAAGGTTTGGGTTAATGAAGGCTTGACGGCAACTTGATTTTGGTGTATATGAAATTGGTGGGTGTCTGCGATTAGTGAAATGGTGAGGTGTACGTACCGGGCCGTGGGAGGTGGAGGCTTTTATGATGGTAAAGCTTTTTGAATGTGGTGAGGGGCGGGGAATGTGTGTGCACGTATGTATTGGCCAAAAGGGAGTGGAAAAAAGAGAGAAGACGGCTAAGGTAGAGAGATAGGAAATTAGGGTTTCTGATTATCTTTTAGCTCAAGATAGGTTAGTCTAATTAATTTGAACAGATTTAAGATTTAAATTGATTTATTAGGTACTTGTTTTGATTTAATTAGGAAAATAGGGTAGTTTGAATGTTAGGATTATTTAAAAGATAACTTTAATATATAAGTATAACTTTATTTAATTGGTTTTCGAAATTTGGTTAACACTCCAGTACATATTATGTAGATAGCATCTGCGGTTTAAACTAGTATGGATCTTAGATTTATTCATCTATAGCAATTACTATTATTTTTAAATATCCCCTAGCATGTTGAATCTTTTTAGTTTATTCAAAAGTACAAGGTATTTTAATCTTACTCAAATCTAAGCAATTAGATTTCCGTAGGGAACTTCCAGATTTAAATTTTAGATTTGTTTTGTTTGGATAATCATTTATTTTCCTTTATTTAATCTTTTGGATTATCCTTCAACTAGTGCTTTTTCTAATTGTACTATTTAAATATATATTGCTTTATTTTCTATTTAGTTGCACGGCGTACTCTTGTGATTTTATTTTTGTTGTACTTTATTTTATTCCATTAATTCACTTAATAAATTAATCATACCATTTATTAAAAGAAATCTTAAGATTTAGAGGTTATTTTCCATTTCCTATTTCACATCAGAGCTTCCTATAATTTTCTCCATCTATTCCTATCCTTTGTATACATTTCGCTACACTCCACAAAATTCCAAAATCTTTCATTTAGTCCTTGTGATTTTAACTTTAGTCTCTGTATGGCCTAGCATCACACATTATTAGTCTATGGTCATATCACAATATAATATCTCAAACACATGTTGCACACAATTTGCAAATTAATATTTGTGAAATAAATCTTAAAAATTGAAATAAAAAATTAAATGGCGGGTATTACAATTATTGAAAAAAATAAAATGGGAGAAATAAAGTCATTAAAGTAGAGTAGTAGTGAGATGAAAGAAATGAGTTGTGAAAATTTTGCTAGTGATATGTAGTATTTATAGAGGAAGGAGAAGAAGAGAAAATAGAAGAAGCCCGATTGAGAGAAAGAAGAAAAAGGAAGAAGCATGGTCAAATAGTCAAGAAAGAAAGCCACATGTCAAGCCTGGGAAGTACATCGCCCTTGGCATGGTCGACACGCTTGTCGCCCATGTCAAGGGCAACACCCAGAGGATGTGTATGACCCTTGACAAAAGTGACATGCATGTCAACCAAACTAAACCACAATAAACGTGGCATAGTTTTGAGGAAAAAAAAACACAAAGGGATTCGTAGATAACTTAAAGATTAAAGGGGCTTAGGGTAATCAAAACGTCCCCTATTTCCATTATTTAAAATTCATTTTCAATTCTAATTTTTCATATTTTTAAATATAGGTTTGTTTCTCATTGTCATTACTCACTCTGTCCAACTTTCTCCCTATCTTCGTATCATTATAGTTTAACAATCACTTCTTATAATTACAATTCAAATATGTTGCTCCCTTATCACCCTTCTCTCTTAACAATTTTACATTATTTTGATAATACCTTTTCTTTTTTGAAACAATATTACATTGTCATATTAGAAGTACATTGCTCAATTTTTGCTATATAATCAATTACACAGCACAAATTTTTGACAATAATCTAATGTAAAACCAAAATATTTTAGCCTAAGTTGACAAAAAATTTGAGGCCATCGATCATTCTCATAATCTTAGTTAAAATCTCTCATAATATGTCAACTTTGTAATTATGTAGTTTTCTTCTTTTACTCACTACAGCTACTCCAATAATCCCTTGGAAGTGGATCCAGTGCTTGTTCCTTAGGACAAGTACCGTGCTTGGCCTTTAGCAATAGTTAAAATCGTTGCCGAAACTTCTCTAGCAACGGCTTTAAAACCGTTGCTAAAAGTTTAAAAAATAAAAAAATAACTTTCAGCAATGATTTTAAATGTTGCTAAAGGACAAGCATGGTGCTTGTCCAAGCACCTGATTTGAACTCTAATCCCTCCCACATCCTCCCCTGGCACTTGTTTTTAAAATAAAAAATTTGGTGTCTACATTTGGCTTGGTAGTTGTAGGGCAGGTAGTAAATATGGTTGCAGTAACATCATATTAGAAACAATTTCTTATTTTGAAGTCAACATACAAAAATTTAAACTGAATATAATTCCATATCATCAATACAAAGAAAACAGAGGTGGGAGGAATGATTGAAGAATGTACCTCTGTGAAGCTGGGCGATTCAACCAAAAATCATTCCCCTTTTGTGAAGACGGCTGATTCAAATGGCACTACATATGTTATCTTGCTGAAACTTCTTCCTTTGCTCTACTATGTCTCTTAAATTTCTCTCCGCCTGTTGCATAGCTCTCAAAAGCCTCTCTAAATCATCGTTTTCCCTGTACCCTCACTATTCTCAAATCTCTCTCGCCTCCTCTAAAAAAAAAAATTCTCTTTATTTCAAACGCACATTCTCCAAAACATCTCTATGCATCTCCCTCTTGCTCTCAAATTCCTCTTGGATCTAGTGTTGGGTGTGGTGGTGATAGTGCTTCTTCTTGGGGCGTTGGTCTTGGTTGTTGCCGAAGACATCGTCAGCTTCGTGGTTATCGCTACAGTACTTGGTGGCGCTGTCGAAGTCATCGTCTCGTATTCTGGAGATATTGCTCTTAGACGTGTTAGAGGCCATGTCAAGTGAGGTATGGCTAGGTTGCTGATGTGGTGTGGTCCAGTTCACTAATTGGCTAGGGTTTGGGGTTCACAGAGTGGCAGGGACCATGAATGGGTTCCTGAGTTTGATGGGTGTGTGAATGTGAGGAAAGTGGGGATGAAAGGGTTGAGAGCAAGAGCGGGAGATTGAAAATTTAAAACTTGTTATGCTAGTATTCCTTATATTTTATAATAACAATTTATAAACACAAAGGTTTAAGGGATCAAATGGTAGATGAGTGTTTCTAAGATAGATGGAGATGGTTCAAATCTTGGGCTATGCTGTATTAAAACATTATTCTTTTAAAAAGTGTTTACAACATTTGCTGTCACTAAAAGTAAATCGTCCTTAGTATCTCAAGAATCCTTACAAAATTAATTTTCACTTTTTCTTTATTTAACTTTGTAGTATTTTAAGAGTCTTTACACAATTTACATAATTTCTCACTCAATCCTAAAAACGTTTCAGTTTTCACAATAGTCCTAGTCCACTTAAGAAAAAAAATTAAAAATTAACTCCAAAAAAATTTCACTTGTCGGAAAATATATTCTTATTGTAGGCTTCTATAATATATCTCTTTTCCATGTACAAAATTTTTAAGAAACTCATTTTTAACATAAAGGGGAAGGGTTCTAGTCTTGGAAATACTATTTTATTAATTTTTTTTAAAATGTCCATTAACTTTCAGTGGTGACTAAATTAATCGCCACTAAAGGTTCACTTTGAAAGTAAATAGACAATTTTGTTTAAAAATTTAAAAATTAAAATTTATTTAACTTCTTAATATTTTAAAAAATTAGTTTTCACTTTCTCAAGCTATAATTTCATTGGATTTATTCTCTTTATTTAACTTTGTAGTATCTCAAGAGTCCTTACGTATAATTTACATAATTTCTCACTAAATCCTAAAAAAATTTCATTTTTCAAAATAGTCCTTAGTCCACTTAGGAAAAAAAATTAAAATTTTAACTTTCAAAAATAAAATTTCACTTGTCCAAAAATATATCTTTATTGTAGGCTTTTATAATATATCTATTTTTCATTTACAAAATTTTCTAGAAGCTCATTTTAAAGTAAAGGGAGAGGGTGCGAGTCTTAGATATATTTTTTTATTAATTTTTTTAAAAATGTCCACTAACTTTCAGTGGCGACTTTACTCGCTATTAAAAGTAAATAGACAATTTTGTTTGAAAACTTGAAAAGAAAAATTTATTTAACTTCTTAATATTTTATAAAATTGATTTTCACCTTCTCAAGGCTATAACTTTATTAGATTATTTCCTTTATTTAAAATTGTAGTATCTCAAGAGTCATTACACAATTTACCTAATTTCTTAGTAAATCTTTAAAAATTTTCACTTTTCAAAATAGTCCTTAGTCCACTTAGGAAAAAAATTAAAATTTAAGAAATATAGTCTCTTTGGAAATGTAGGCCATGTTTGGTTCGTGCTTTTAAAATAATTTTTCATTTTATAAAAAATAATAAAACATTGTATTTGACACAATATTTTGAAGGAATATGCTCTAAAAATAATTTTAATTTTTTTAAAAAAGGAAAAACAAAAGGAATAGTATATGTGCTAGCTAAAAAATTCACAAAAATTTGGGTAATGAAATGGTAGATATGAGCATGCTAAGACCAAAGAATCGGGGTTTGGCACTTTAATATTGCATTTTGCCAATAAAATATCAGCATTTTATTATTTTTAAAAAAATATCAATCGTTATCAAAAGTCTCTGAAAGTTGACATTCAGTGACAAATTTTTTTTTGAAGCCACCGAAAAGTCCTTTTTTTTAGTAGTGCTTCTGGGATATTGGTATTCTTTATGCTCCTCATCATTTGAGTATATTAAAGTTTGTTCCTCAAACACAAAATCAGATAAATTGAGCTCATTGCCATTCTTTTCACTTCAAAATCTTTGATGCACATCATATACATGAAGATGTATCCATTTTTTGGTGAGGATATGGAAAGAAAAATAAATATAGATCAAATTCTCTTTGATTATAGTTCACTATATGGTGGCAGTTAGTTGGAAACCACCACAATAAAGTGGCAGTTAAAACGTAATTGTCACTATATAGTGGCGGTTTAGGTTAAACCACCAGTAAACTCTTTATATCATCAACACAAAACCTTGAAGTCTTGCTTCGTCATTGATCATGTTTCTCTATTGTAGCTTCCACTATTCACCCCCTTTATCGATAGGCGCCATTCTCTCGCCAGCGAGCTACTTGTGATTCCTTAATCCTCATTGATATGTCAATTGAATATATATCTAATTAGATTAGTAAGCAAGAGGTATAATTAAGCTTCGTAGTTTCTCTACTGCCATACTTCTTTCTCTTATATTAAAACTATTAAAATACTAGTTGTTACAAAAGGCCATGTCGGAAGGCTTTTGTGTTTTGGCATTGGTATTCTTTATGCTCTTCATCATTTCAGTATGTTAAAGTTTGTGCCCTAAATACAAAATTAGATAAATTGAACTCATTGTCATTCTTTTCACTTCAAAATCTTTGATGCACATCATATACATGAAGATGTGTCCATTTTTGGTGAAGATATGAAAAGAAAAATTAAATATGGATTAAATTCTCTTTGATTATAGTAGACTCAAAATCGCCACTAATCTTTAATAACCCTAATATGTCAGTTCTCAATCCCATATGCAATCTTTTTCGTTTTCATTTACTGTTGGGTACTCTCTGTGATTTCTACTCATCCATGCCTTGGTCATCATCCTCCACTTCGTTGCTCACTATTGTCCACGCTAGTGCTTACTGTGTGCTAGTAAAAAGCCACCCACACCACACTTTACCAATTTGAGGCTATCCACAACATACACACACACATGCCTGAGCTCTGTGTTAACTCCTTCTTCTTTCTTCCTTGTTCTGTCATCTAATGGTCATGGTGCTTCTTCAATCTCCAGCAACTCCTCCACCTTCGACCATTGTTGCCATGCTAGAAAACCCTCCCATTAAGGGTAAGCCAAGATCCCTCATTTTTATTTATTTTTCCTTGCTTTCTCATTTGTTTTTGTAAACCCCTAAATGTTGATTAGGAAATAGTGGGTCATGGATGAATCTAGCACTGTCAATATGGGCCTATGCCTGCCTTCATTTGGGTGGGCTTAGACTTGGCCTGTTTAAATGAGCCAAACGGGTTGGGTAGTGGGTGACCTGCAGTCTGACCTGTTCTTTTTTTTTTTTTAGTTCATTGCTTTAAAATCTTGGGAGCATCTGTATCATAACTCAGTAGGCTTTGCCTAACACTAAACCCACTCAGCCTAAATTGCCCCATTTTTTGAAATCCTTAACCCTAACACCACGCCACTCAGCCTTTGCCTTAGGTAGCACGTCGTCGTCTGAACTTGGGAGTAAAGCAAGTCCGTGCTAGATCACAGCTTAGCTAGCCATAATAGTCAGCCAGTATTTGAACATCTACCTTTCTATTCTATTGTGCTGTTATGAGGTTCTTGATCTTGCATCTGTCTTTCCTTTTCATGTCTGGGTCTAAGGTTTCCAGTTTTCTCCCAGTCCTGCATCTGTTGTGGTATTTCGGTTTCCCAGTCTCGCGTGTTTATTGTGTTATTCCACCCGGAGCCCACGTCTCTAGTTTGCATGACAAGTTGAGTAGTTAACGACAAGTCAATAAGTTTTAGTTTTTACTAAATTCGTTCTCCAATTTTGGAGTGGGTTTTATACTTTTATTTGGTGTTTGCACGCCTTTTTTTTAGTTTTGTTACTGATAGTGAGGCTTTTTTGCCTAATGTTTGATTGAGTTTGGCCCCCCATTCAACATATATCTGCAAATGCACACATTTAGCATATATCTAACATGACACATTAATTTTTTTTTTTTAAAAAAAAACCCTGGCCCATGAGCCTGGGGGGCTAGGGACAGCCTAAATCCAGGCCTTTAGCCCGAGCTCGGCCTATATTGATAGTGCTAGCTAAATCAAAAACTAACATCAGGTGAGGTTGAAATTTGGGTTTTTGGGTTAAACTTTGATTAAATCGTTTGATTGATGATTTGGGTCTTAATTTTCCTAGCATTATTTCTCTTTGTTAATGAAGCTTTGGGATTTAGTTTACTGGATAATTGAGAGAGAAGCAGATTTGGGTTGGTTGGGTCAAAGAAATCGTCAAGTTGGGGGAGAAATTCAATCTTTCGTGCTGTCTGGTTCAATTGGTCTGGTATCTGTCTTTGGGCATCTTGTCTGAATATTATCACTAAGTTTACTTTGATCCTATTTAGAGGTCCCCTACACTTTTTGTTCTTGCATGTATGTATTTTGAGTTACATCATAGGGTTCTCGATAACAAGTGCAAAATGGCTTGTTGCCGGATTTGAATGCAAATTTCAATAACTTGTATGTTTGATGGTGTCATTCATTCTTTAACCAGATTTAGTTTAGAAGGTATTTGTTCCCTTGGTTTATTAGAACTACCAAGTGATAGAAAGATTTGGTATTTATTTCCTAATATTTGCTTATGTCTACTAGGAACACGTGAGAGACGAGATTCCATTTTCTTCCACTTTCTCACACAAGAGAAGGGATTCATACCAATATTTACATTAGAATAAACACCTTAGCATCACTTGAGATATCTGATATCATAAACACTTCTATCTTTGTATTTAGTCACTTTCTGGGGTAGTGGGGTGTAGGAGTGGAGTCTTATGCAAGGGGGAGACAGCAAATAATTAAAAATTCCTTCCACGTATAGTACCTATAGACATAATATCATGTTCTAATTAAAAATGTTATCTTGTTTTTTTCTTTTATATATTTTTCTCAATTCAAACATATTTTCTGATAAAAATGTTAGGTTTAAATCTGAATTAAAAAATGTCTAAATTAAAAGTTTTCTTTTCTTTTTCTCTCCATAATTCTTCTCCATTCTTCTTCATCCTATATAAACCTAAATAAGCAAGGATTGATAAACGCTCCAATTGATTTTGTCTTTGAATTCAAAACTCATTCAGTTTGTTCATTATTGAAAAAACAAAAAAGTACAAGAAAGAGAAAGTGGAACCAACTTCTGATTATCAAGGACATGAGATAGCTGGGTGAGAAAGTTTCAACATATAGTTATCCAATTCTCAATGCGCCAATTAAAAAGTAGTGGTGCAGGCTATTGAGTATTATATTGAGTAGATTTATTCGACAGTTAATTAGCTGAAAATAGAAAATTAGTACTGCTTACCAATGGTTGTATTTCTGCAGAATGCAGATTACCCACTGTGGCCCTTTCCTTTCCCAACCAAAAAAAAAAAGTAGTAAATTAGTCTAGACATAAATATAAAAAGAGTATTATTAAATAGGAAGCGATGTTTAAATCACGGTTTTAATTATTAAAAGGATATAAATTACGTTAACATTTTTTGAAGTTTGGTTAAATAATACTAATATTATTCTAGTTTTAAATAGGAAGAATGATGTATAATATATTAATAATTTGATTAAAATATACGAGTTAGTTTTCTAAGTTAAGTCTTTAAACACATGGACAATGATTCTTTAGTAATTTTAATTTTTTGCCAATTTTATCTTATTTTTTTAAGATATATGTCAGCTTCATCTTAACTTTGAAATGAATAAATTCATTACTTTTGTCGATATCTATACACTACCTTAAATTTAATATAAAAGTCAATACACACTAGAATCCTCATGCTTCTCTTAATTAGTATTGTAGATTAGTTTGCTAAAAGTCATTGTCAATTCCAAAAAGCCATCACCAAACTAGAGAAAACTCCAAATCAAACAAATATAAACATTTTAAAACTCGTGACCATTTCAAAACCTCTTTTGACATAGCATTTCTTTTAAGTTAACCATCCTTTAAGACTAAATTATATTTTAGTTTTTCCTTTAAGATTAAATAATTTGGCTTTATTAATTCCACCATTAATGCATGATATATATATATATACACATACACACACAAACACATACACACACAAATTTCAACTCATTTGTTATTACATATGATATCTCATTATTATATATATTTAATTCATGTAATATTTATATTTAATTCTATTGGCTGATTATTTTAAAATAAAATAAATAAACTTCTTGGCTGACAAGTAATCATCCTCAGTAGCACAACAAAATAGTGTCGATTTCTTAAGTGTTAATATAAGTGTATGATTGTCAAAGTGAAGTTGTCAGAAGCAAGCCATTCGACAAGCAAGTTTATACATGGTCGACGAACAAGTCGTCTATAATTGTTAAAAGACGGGAGTATGTCAATTAGCTTGGTTGTCGAAGTTGAAGCCGTCGAAGACAGTTACTCCACCATCACATGACTAAGGCAGTTATGTCAAACTATGTAAACTGTTACTTAACATGGGTTTAGGTGGTTATGCCGATGCAATGTAAATGTAAACTGTCACATACGTGGCATAGGCAAACTTTATTCATTTGCTTATAAATATTATGGTAATTGTTGTAAAAAGGGTTGGTAACTTTTGATTAAAAATTCTAACATCTCACACGAGCAGATTAAAAGATCAACATCAAAGTATGTTTTTCACCTTATATTCAAGTCGAATTTAATTCAAAGTCTTTTATTATTTCAGTCTTTTATCACTTTTATTTATCTTTTAGCAATTTAAATGATTTTATTTAATCGTTTTCATTTGCATTCTGCACTTTAACTTTCTGCTCTTTACTTTTTACAATTTACATTCTACTCTTTCTGTCGTTTACCTTCTATAGTTACCTTTTTTATGCATTTTATGTTCTGCAACTTACTTTCCTGCAATTTTACCATTTTTATTTAACTTCTGTAAAAAGCTTATTTTCATGTCTCACACTCTTTCATGTAATACTTGTCGAACCACTTGCATTCAACACATTTGTCTTTTAAATGAGATTACTACATAACTTCGAAAACATAATTGCTCTCGATAGAATCAAGTATTTGTTGTCAAATTTAACGTTCAACCAACAATCTCCATTCACGAATTGACACATAAGAAATTTGTTGTTGGATTTTGGTTAGACCAAAAAACACCGTAAACAAATTGGCACGCCCAGTGGGACAAGTTTGGAGTAACTCGTTGAATGTATACATTTGAGAAGTGGTAAATTTATACCTTGTTCTTCTCATACATACAATTTCGAAATCATGAGTAATGCAAATGGTGCTAATCAAGTGACAGGTTCACTAACTGCATTTATTACTACCGTAACTATGACAAATGTGCCAGTAGTTACAACAACTACTAATCCTATAAACATTGTGCCAAATGTGTCTCTTTCGAGAAACCCTGTATTGGAACTAGTGTCTGGATCGACACCAGTGTCATCAAATCTAGTAGGCAATCAAACGACAAGGTTTGCACCTCAATATGGATTACCTTAAGGGCATGTCCCTCCTGTGATGACCTAAATCGGGATTGGAAGGCAGTTAGCCAATCCCATGTGTCAAATGACTCAGGGCCAAACAATAAGTTCTGCATTGGCAAATATGGCAGGAACCAGTACTTCCACTGTGTTCTAATAGGAAAGACTAAATTTGGGACCTATTTTTCCAAATATGTCAAGAGATATACCAAATACTGTCGCCACATCTACTGTAAGTTCCTTAGCTAATATTCGACAACAAATGGACACAAGTAATCACGAAATGGTCACTATGCTGACACAACAAATAGGTGTCATATTAAAGCCCTTGATGGAAAATATAAGTAATGCATGTAATACGTTAGCATTACAAATGGGTAGACTAACTTAGGCCTCAGGGATAGTCATGTCTAAAAATGTCCAACCAAAACAGGTGATTATGGCCCAAGATCAAGGCCAAAATCAACAAAATAATGTAGTACAAGGGCAAGACTAACCTCAATGTCAATTGAGACATGGTCAAGTTCAAATGTTGAGTTGAAATGAGCCATAGGTAAATAAATCCATAAGAGAGTTTTGACAAAACCTCATGGGAAACCAAGTCAAACACAACGTGAACCAAGTTGTCGAACAAGTCCTTAACAGATTTGGTTTCAATGTAGGCTATACTAATCAGCCTTATTTCGCCTTAATATTCACTGATTGGGTTCAATAGGTAGAATTACCTAGAGGAATGATTAAGGTTAATAAATTGTCCAAGTTTGCTGGGGAAAGTGGTGAATCAACCGTCGAACACAGTGCACTATACACCATTGAAATGGAGACCTACGGACAAATGAAGGACTTAAAATGAGATTCTTTCCAAGTTCTCTCACGAAAAATGCCTTGGTTCTTAACATTGAGACCAAATTCTATTCATTCGTGGGTGCAAATGGAGAGAAGCTTCTATGACTAATTCTTCAGAGGGGATCTAAAAGTTGGTCTAACATATCTGTTTAATATTAAAAGATTATACAACGAATTTATTGAGGATTATCTGGCAAGATTTAGGTAAATGAGGAGTAAGTGTTTTACTCCAATTCTCGAAGCTGAGATTGTCAAAATGGCTATTGGGGGCCTAGATTATAATATCAGGAAAAAGCTTATCAATCAGCATTTAGTTGATCTTGCCTAACTAGGGGGCAAAGTTTGACAGATAGAACAATTGAAAGCTGAAAAGATGAAAAAGCAAAAGAAATTCCTTAAGAGAGAAAAAGTAAATTACGTCAGAATGGAAGAATTTGACAAAGAGGATGAGAATGCTAATTACAATATAAATGTTGTTGAATTAAAGAATGGACCTTCTTATGTTTTTCAGGCTATAAAGCCTATGAGGGCCAAAAAAAAGATGAGTTGTCAATAGAAAAATATACACAATCAACATAATAAAAGTCGAACAAATTTTTGACATTTTGTTAAAAGAAAAACAAATAAAATTGTCGAATAATTATAGGCTGTTAAAGCCTAATGAAATTAAAGACTGAAAATATTGTAAATTTCATAATGTATTCGGTCATATGACTAACGAATGTGTATATTTCAGGGACTTGATTCAAAAAGCCTTGATAGAAGGAAGATTAAAGTTCGCTAACAAAAAAGTATACATGAAGGTCAACATTGATCCCTCCCAAACAAACATTGCAAATATTGACAGCCAAGTTCCTTTGAACATTGGCATGGTTGATGTGAAAAGAAAAGGAAAGAAATGTGTTGAAGTAGATTTGACTAAAATAGACACTGACCTAATGGCAGATACCTTCAACATGTATCAAAAGCCTTGGGAAACTTATGAAGAGTTCATTGCAAGAAAGAAAGATTCAATAGTAATCCAGATGTGCCCAAGATGTGTCCACTTGTATGATCTGAAATCCATAGAAGCACGTCAGAAAGTAATGGTTGATACCTAGGTATTTGAGAATCAGAAAAAAGAACGACTTTGTCAGAGGGATTCTCAACAAAAACCATCTTACACATTGAGGTCTCGGCCACATCATTCAAGTAGGTTAAACTCCAATGGCTGGTGGGTTGAAAAGCCAAGGGAGTTAGTTGGGAGCAATTTAAGTTACTAAAACCATATCTGGGACGCTAGAACACGAGTGCTGCTTGCAAATGTAAAGGTTGGCCAATGGGTAAAGAGCTCTACAACAGCAAATAAGGATAATGCCCAGAGGAGTAGATCCCAAAGGAAGCATCCTTTCTAAGATGAAGACTATTGATATGGTAAGGTAGTGTCATTTAGTTTAGAAGCATCTCATCTACCATTGTCCAAAACCCAGAAACGAAGATTGCAGAGGTATAGATAAGCCCAGAAAAGGAGGGCCTTGGCAGATGCACTTCTAATCAAAGAAGAGCTATCATAATCGAGGAACAATTGTTTGGTAGTTGAGACCAAACCAACAACTCAAAATGTTGAGGAAATTTGA
The DNA here is from genome assembly GCA_037074585.1 of Biancaea sappan. Lineage (NCBI taxonomy): Eukaryota > Viridiplantae > Streptophyta > Magnoliopsida > Fabales > Fabaceae > Biancaea > Biancaea sappan. The sequence continues at coordinate 32,310,790 of CM073493.1, forward strand.
CAAAAAAGTTCCAAACCACAAGAGAAAAGTGTATAGCCACAACCAAATCTTTTGAGTGCATGGCTTCAGAAGGAGATTGTGAAGGCTCGAAAAATGATGCAACTAGCATTGTTGACAATAGAGCCTAACACGAGTATCCTTTAAAAGCTAAGTCGAAAGGATACCAATAGAAGCTGGTGAAAGTAATGGTTGGAACCCAAGAGGGGGGTGAATTGGGTTTTATAAATTTTTCAATAAGAATTAATTGGAAGTTAAAATGATTTTCTGTAAAAGTACAATGCTTAGGATAATAAATACAATACAGAAAATCAATGTGCTGTCAAGATAAATAATTATAAAGATCAAGGAATTAAAGAATAGATATCAATATGCACAAATTAAAGAGTAAGGGATAGAAAAAGCAAACTCGGAGATTTATACTGGTTCGGCTAATCCAAGCCTACATCCAGTCCTCAAGAGACCACTTGAGTATTTCTACCATAATTGCAAGTTTAATTCGGGTACTTGCAAACCACTACAACCACGAAAATTTGATTCGGGTATTTGCGACACCACAACGGAGAATTTATGAATCCGGGCTCCTCCTCAACCCAAAGCAAGTTCTTCCAACACCGGTACTTGCGAACCTCAACTCAGAATAATATTGGTGTTGATCAAAATCAACAATACAAAGAAACTCTCTCTAAAGAGTAGATGAATACAAATGAAGCTCTAATAATTCTAATGATAGAGAATATGCAAGATTTGGCTCAAGAATATTTGGATTTCTTTCAAAGATGATAGAACATGTTAATATGTCATTGTAGTACTTGGTTCTTGCTCAAAATCGTGTATCTAAGGTCATATATATAAGGTTTTAAAAAACTAGCCGTTATATAGCCGTTACAGCACTTATTATGCAGTCCAGATGTCCATTGGTCGACCAGTGGGGGTCACCTGGTCGACCACCCACTGACAGTAGCAAAATATAGCATTTTTAGGACAACTGGTCGACTAGTCTGAAGCTGCCTGGTCGACCACCGGCTGGCAGTAGCAAAATACAGATTTTGAGCTTTCTTTAAAAATTCATAACTCCCTCATTTGAACTCCGTTTTAAACAAATAATATATCATTGGAAAGCTCTTGGAGTCTAGTTTCAAATGAGCAAATTTTTACTAAAAATTATTTTTCGTTTAAAAGATATAATCAAAATACTGACTATAGGTCAGAACAAAATAATTTTTTGAGTACAGTAAAATCAACTTTCAGTTTTTCAAACTATATTTTAAATAGTCATATATTTCTCATTTGGACTCCGTTTGGAATAAATAATATACCGTTGGAAAGAACTTTTAGTCTACTATCAAATGAGATTAAGATACTTGAAAAACTAATTTTTCATTTATGGATATGATATAAGGAGTGACCAAAGGTCAAAAACTAACTTTTGTAAAACTTCATATCTCACTATCTTTTTGTTTAAAATGCTTGAGCCAATGTATGCAAATCTAAATCATTGAGTTGCACAAGTATACTAGCCTATATAAAATATACCTAATGTAAACACATAGGCTATCTTGATGCATCCAAGCTTCCAAGACTTCAAATCTTCTAATTCTTCATTTCTTGGAGCTTTGTCCTTGTATGTTGCTTTCCTTGAGTGAGGCATGATGTTACTTTTCCTTGTTCTTCAATCCAATGCTCACTCTTCTTGTTTTGAACCAACCTATAAAATATATCTTACTTGCAAACCAAATGGTTAGTTCAATTCATGATAAATAGCATGATTAATGTATAAGACATTACACATTAAATAACATAGTCATGCTTAAATACTTGTAGCATGTATATGATAATTAACCTTTATATATAAAAATGCTACATTTCAAATACATTTGTCATCATCAAAACTTATGGCATAAAGCCTTAGGGTCAACAGCTGGTCAGTCAAGTTGGTAGAAACTGAGAAGGTTAACTGGGACAAATGTAAACAGGGGGTCATGGTAGAGATCAAAAGGAAAGATTATAAAGACGAGACTAACAAAGAAATAAAAGCAATCTTTGAAGATCCCATAACTGACATCGAACAGAAAAGAGAGACTTTAGCCAAGGTTAAACAAGGGGGCAACTCGTTGAGTTGAAACTAGAATGTCATATGTCTTACATGGATTTGTCAGTAGACGAGATCATAGATGCCCTTAATGATCCTAAAAGTCCTTTGGGTTTCAATGATGAAGAAGAATTTGACCTGGACTTTGACATGAATAAAGACTTAGATGATGCAATCATGGCCATAGGGATAACTTTATCAGAAGTAGGATCTGATGATGGTCTCGTAGACAGATACTATCTTAAACTTGGACCATTTATGGATGAAGATGTAGACGAGCATCCTATCAATATGAGCCTTAATTTCATTTTTGTGATACCACCAGAATATGAAGCTCATTATGAGATTTGTGTAGGTGAGAATGAGGAAAATTTAGAAGAATTGTCAAAGGATTGGTTGTTTTTAGGAGATGACGTAATTTCAAGTTTCGACAATCTAAAGGATGACTGGGATGACGAACTTGACAATTTAGCCAAGTTCGAAAAACCAATTGACATACAAAAGGCACATCTATGGCCTTTGTACATCAAGGCTTCATTGGAAGGGAAGCCCACTAACAGGGTTCTGGTTGATGGTGGAGCTGCCATCAATCTAATACCAAGAGCCACATTCAAGAGGATAGAGAAGAATGAGTCTGACCTAATTCAGACAGATATAGTTGTCACTGATTTTAGTGGCAAATCTTCCCTATCCGACAGAGTAGTGATGTTGAATATATGTGTTTGATCAGTGAAAGAGCAACCCTATTTTTAGTAATTCCCTCAGAGTCCAGTTATAACATATTGTTGGGTACATTTTGGATCTATGCCATCAGAGCAATCCCGTTAACTATGCATTAGAAATTGATCCTATGGAATAGTGAAGGAAGCAGATGATAGTCCATCTTACTTACAGCAAATCCACGTCGATTTCAGAATTTATGCCCTAAACATTAAATAGTAGCTGCAGAAGATGGAACGATAAACAAGGAGGCTTTGGAAGCCTACTTAATGGATCAATTTGTGTCAAACTAATGGATAAGGCTGACTAAAATTGGCCAAGCACTAGCCATGAGTGTTAAGACTCAAATAGACAGATTGTCGGCCTACCTGGCCGACAAAGTAGTCAATATAATGGAAGGTAGGTTGTCAAACTGCATTGTAGATGATGACCCTTTGGGATTTGAGAAAGGGCCCGATGAAAGAATAAATGTCAAAGCATAAGATCCTTTAGAAGAGGTAAACTTAGGTACAGTAGAGTATAAAAGACCCATTTTTGTAATTGCATTTATACCAAAGGAGTTCAAAGAAGAGCTTGTCATGTTAATTATAGAATACAGAGATTGCTCCGCCTGGGATTACAATGAAATGCCTGGTTTAAGTAGAGACCTTGTTGAACCTAGATTACCATTCAAAGAAGGATGTAGACCTGTCAAACAGGCAAATAGGAGATTTGCTCCTGAAATAATGCTGAAAATCAAAGAGGAGTTTGAATGGCTACTCAAAGGTAAGTTCATTAGAACTACCAGGTATGTCAAATGGTTCTTCAATATACTTCCAATCATTAAGAAAAATGGGAAGTTGAGAATATGCATAGATTTTAGAAATTTGAATCTGGCTACTCCAAAAGATGAATATCCAATGCCCATTGGAATATGTTAGTAGGCACTACGTCTAAGCATGAAATTTTAAGTTGTATGGATGGTCACGCAGGTTATAATTAAATTTTTATAGTCGAGGAGGATGTTTTGAGAGCCGCTTTTAGATGTCCAAGTGTCATTAGAACATATGAATGGGTTGTCATGCCTTTTGGTTTGAAGAATTCAAGGGCCACCTATGAAAGAGCGATAAATACCATCTTCCATGATGTTATAGGGAAGTTTATGGAGGTTTACATCGATGACATTATTGTCAAGTCAGAATATAAGCAGAACCACTTGACACATTTGAGGCAAGCTTTTGAAAGAATGCAGAAGCACAACCTTAAAATGAATTTAGAGAAATGTACTTTTGGAGTGTCAGCTGCCAAATTTCTAGGATTCTTAGTCCATAAAAAAGGAATTAAAGTGGACAAGAATAAGACTAGTGTTGAGTGTTCTAGCAAGTATACCAGTCGCATAAGTAATAAAGTGATAGAGTAAGAGTTATCATCTTCACAGGGACTAACGTGCTAAGTACTCCAGAAGTTTAAACATATTATTTAGGCAAACAAATTTTGGACCGAAGATAGCTTTAATTAAAGAACTAAGAATTAAAATCGGACTAAAATAAAATCGAATGGAAATAATTCAAATAAAAGGCCTAGAGTTACTAATCCCCTTCTTTTATTCTAGGAATTGCTAAACTCTCTCTGCACTTGTCATTCTAATTAATCATGCATGTTAATCTTAGGTTATCTTATGGCTTAAAGTGATTTTCTCGAACCTAAATTAAGCTACTCAACCATTACGCAATCCCTTACGTGGATTAAGCCAAATGCAACCAACCTAACTTTGATTAAACGAGATTAACTAAAATCCCTGTTAGTTAACAAGCGAAAACCCCTAAGGTTCATGCACTCGTCCTATCCACTTAATATTATACTCTCACCCCCTCTCCTGAGATCAGTAAAAGCAACAAACAAACTATAATTCGGCCAAGATCATAGCAAGTTCAATATAAATGAATGAACAGACATATATTAATCAAATGAAATCACAATTACAAAGAGAGATTCAATCTCTAATCTGAAAGTTGGTTCATAGCAACTCTAGAAGGAAGAAATTAGCCACTCATGGCTCTAAAACTATAGAAAATAGTAAAAAAATGAGCAAACTCCATGAATCCGAGGTTGGGTTGACAGAAATCGGGCTTAATCGGCTTCAGGAATGGATTCCTCCTTCTCTTCTAGTAGAAATCGGTGCCTCCCCTCTGTCTTCAACTCAGAATACCTTAAAAAATCTGTTCTGATGCATTTAAATCAGTGCAGAATTGTGAACCACCACTATAGCAATGGAAGGAAGAGAGGAGAGCTTAAAATCATGTTTTTCCAGGTTCCACCGCTATAGTGATGAAGATTTACTGCTATAGCGGTGAATGGCAGAGAAGATGGCTCCAAAATATTCTTTTTAGCATTCCACCACTATAGTTGTAGAATCCACCGCTATAGCTGTGGGAGACAGCAACCACTCCAGCATCTTCAAAATTTTAGCTCTAACATTCCATTTTCTAACACGAACATCTCACCAACTCAATCTACATCAAAAATAACAAATAACACCATTAAATCGTAGAAAAGAATCATGAAATCACTCCATTTATTAAAAGATCAAAGAAAAATAAAACTAATCTAAACTACTCAAAACATGAGTTAAGAATCATAAGCTAACAAGAAAGAGATCAAAAGAGATGGGATTTAGTACCAAAATGGTACTAAATTGAAAACTCAACACTCCCCCAAACTTGAACCTTTGCTTGTCCTCAAGTAAAAACTTTCAATGAGAAAAATTTTGAGAAAAATATCTACAACTAGGAATATATGCAAATAGGGGAAGTAAAAATCTAAAAATGTGAATTAAAGCAAGCCAAGCCTCATCGAACCATTACTCAAAAGATTTAACTAAAGAGTTTGCAATCTTAAGGATTCAATAACAAGTGTTAACCAAACCACAAGAAAACTTGAAATCAAGGCTTCACCTCTTGGAACAGTTTATAAAACCAAATTCACAAAAATTTCAAAACTAAATTACTAATTTGTTCTTAAGGGCATTGTTTTATTTTGATTGTCAAGGGCTTTGCTATTTTGTTCTCAAGGATAAAGCTTCCTTACTTTCCTTATTTCCTTTGGAAATTTTTGCAAATTTTCTCATTTTATTTTAATTACAGGAGCCTATCCCTTATTGAAACTTTCAGCTATCCCCTTATTGAATCCTTTTTTCATTAGCCCCTTATTGAACTTTTTTTTTCTAATGAATATGATCTAAAAACCATTCCCAAAGAGACAAAAACACGACTCCTATTATTTTGAAGTGAAAAGGCTAAGATTCAGAAAAATCTGAGAAACTTAAGATTAGCAAACTTAAGAGGTAACTCATAAAAAGAATTTCTTTTGACAAGATTTGACTTGCCAAAGAATTTCAAACTTTCAGATTTCAAAATTTTTCAAAAATTTCCTCCTATAACACATGCATATGGAACACATCAAAAATTTCCTCCTATAACACATGCATATGGAACACACAAAATTAACCAAAATTTTCTCAAAGAAGAAACCCATCAATATGTTAAACCTCTCCCCCAAACTTAAATTTGACAGTGTGTCCCAAATTAGCACACAGAGGAAAAGAGGTAAACAAGCAGCACAACAACAAGAACAAGAAAAACTACAGACAAAATAATCAAAGCCAAAACAAAACAATAAAAACTAAAAAGCAATAAAACTTGGGTTGTTTCCCAAGAGCGCTAAGTTTATAGTCTTCAGCCAGACTTTACCATGACGCCTATGCTCAAGGTGGATCTTCCAATTTCTTCTGCTTCTTGCATGCTTTCAGCTGAGTGATTACATTGTTTGCAATATCAGGAGGTTTGAATTTCTGGGGATCATCACTAGACTTTTCATGAACCTCTGAACTTCCTGGAACTCTCTTTGTTCTTTTCTCCACATTCTCAATATACTCCAAACAATCTTTACTCGTCCCATCATGAAAGTGCTCATGAGGTTCTTTATCAATCATCTTTACCATGTAGCACTTCTCTGGTTCATCATAAGTTTTCATTGCCTTGTTCATATTAAAGGTGACCTCTTGATCATTAACCCTCATAGTTAACTCAACTTTATGAACATCAATTAATGTTTTCCCAGTTGCAAGAAAAGGTCTTCCTAAAATGATTGGGATTTCCTTGTCTTCCTCATAGTCCATGATAATGAAGTCAGCTGGAAAAATCAACTTATCTACCTTGACAAGCACATCCTTAATGATTCCGTTCAGATAGCACATCAAATGATCAGCTAGTTGAAGAGTCACTGTGGTAGGCCGAGTATTCCCCAAACCCAGTTTCTTAAAGATAGACAGTGGCATTAGATTCACACTGGCTTCCAGATCGCACAGTGCCTTTCCAGAAAAATTGTTCCCAATGTTTCATAGGATCACAAAGCTGCCCGGATCTTTCATTTTGCTAGGCAACTTCTTTTGGAGAATGGTGCTACATTCTTGAGTTATAGCAACAGTTTCAAACTCACCCAAGTGCCTTTTTCTTGACAAAACATCCTTCATAAACTTTGCATAACTGGGCATTTGTTCCAATGCCTCTATGAATGGGATGTTGATATGAAGTTATTTCAAGATCTCCAAGAACTTCTTATATTTCCAGTCCAGATTAAACTTTTTATGCCTCAAAGGATAGGGCATTGGTGGAATAAACTTTTTAACTCTCAAGTCTTAACTGGTATTTACACCTTTTCCTTTAGCACCCAAAGCATCTATATTCTTAGTTGCCCTTTTTTGGAGCTTGACAACGTTTTCATTCTCTTCTTCAGTGGTCACCCTTTTTTTCTAATCATGTGATTTTACAGTATCAGGGTGCTCTTTACCACTCCTTAAGGTAATGGCATTACAATGCTCTCACCCCTCCCTTCTTGGGTTGTTTTCAGTGTCACTAGGGAGATTACCTTGTGGCCTATTGTTCAGAGCAAGAGCCAGCTGTCCCATTTGAGTCTCTAGATTCTTGATAGCCACATTCTGAGTCTGAAACATCGACTCACTTCTCTCTATGAATTTCATAAACATCTCCTCCATCGAAGGTTTCTTCTCCACTTGAGGTGGTGGAGCTCTATTTTGAGGAAAGTAATTCTTATGACTACCAAAACTAAGAGGATGAGAAGGCTTACTAGAAGATGATGAATCTGAAGGATTTAGACAATGATTGTTACTCCAAGAAAAATTTGGGCGATTCTTATTCCCATGATGATATGAGTTAGAATAGGAATTTTGTTGATTTTTCTGAGTATTACCCATGTAGTTCAGTTGCTCCATCACAACACCCATTATTGTCCGCACCTCTACAAAAATCACAATTAGCCTCAGGAGTGACTACTACATTCACTCTAGCCATCTCTTGTTATCTTGAACACAACATGTCGACTTTCTTGGTCAGTGCTTCATTCTGTGCCAACAGAGTATTGAGGGTATCCAACTCCATAATCCCTTTCTTCGAATTGCTCCTAGCTCTATTGGAAGCATTATGACTAGCCCCCATAGTTTCAATTATTTCTCGAGCTTGTTTGATTGAGTTAGACATCAAAGCACTGTCAGTTGCGGTGTCTAATTTATCTAGAGTTTCATATATGAGACCACTATGAAAAATAGTTAGCTGTTACCACTCTTGAAGACTATGATTTAGACATTTCATCAGTAAATTCTTTAACCATTCCCAAGCCTCATATAAACCTTCACCTTCATGCTAATAAAAGGCTGTGATCTCATTCCTCAATTTGATTAACCTTAAGGGAGGAAAAAATTTATCTAAAAACCTCTTCTGGAGTTCATCCCAAGTTGTGATGCTTCCTCTTAGTTGAGTGTTCAACCAACTCTTAGTTATATCCCTCAAGGAAAAAGGAAACAGATAGAGACGTATGGCATCATTGCTTACTCCATTAAGTTTAACCATATCACAAATATCCAAAAAAATTTTGATATGGTTGTTTGGGTCTTCTATGGAACTCCCCCCAAACAGATTCTGTTGGACCAAGTTTATCAAGACAGCTTTAATTTTGAAGTTGTTTATGCCAAGCGGAGGTTTTACTATACTGGAGGCATGTCCAGCATTGTTGGGTGAGGCATAGTCCCACACTGCTCTATTTTCATCTTATTGCAAGTTTGCAACTATATTTCCTCCATTGTTTTCTATGTCACCCAAATTTACATTATCCTCTGCCATTTCTTCTTGAGAACTTTGCCCCTCTTGAAATTTTCTTGCCTTAGCTTCTCTTCGAGTTCTCCTTGCAAGCCTCTCGATTTCAGGATCGAAGAGAAAATCAGAAGTATGAGTGGTACCTCGCATACACAATAGAAAACTCCAGTCAAAATTAAGAAAAAGGAAATCACAAAGATAATGCTAAAAGCAAAAATGACTAATTAAACAAAAACAAATAAAATAAGAAACTAAAACAAAATAAAACAACATAAAAAATGCCTAAGCTAGCACCTTTAAATTTCTTAGAATATTAGCTAAAAACCGTTAGTCCCCGGCAATGGCACCAAAAACTTGTTAAGTGCTCTGGCAAGTATACCACTCGCACAAGTAATAAAGTGATAGAGTAAGAGTTATCATCTCCACAGGGACTAAAGTGTTAAGTACTCCAGAAGTTTAAATGTATTATTTAGGCAAACACATTTTGGATTGAAGATAGCTTTAATTAAAGAACTAAGAAGTAAAATTGGATTAAAATAAAATTGAATGGAACTAATTTAAATAAAAGGCCTAGAGTTACTAATCCCCTTCTTTCATTCTAGGAATTGCTAAACTCTCTCTACACTTGTGATTTTAATTAATCATACATGTTAATCTTAGGTTATCTTATGACTTAAAGTGATTCTTCCGAATCTAAATTAAGCTACTCAACTCCTACACAATCCCTTACGTGGGTTAAGCCAAATGCAACCAACCTAACTTTGATTAAATGAGATTAACTAAAATTCCTTTTAGTCAACAAGAAAAAACCCCCTAAGGTTCACGCACTCATCCTATCCACTCAATGTTCTACTCTCACCCCCCTCTCTCGAGATCAGTAAAAGAACAAACAAACTATAATTCAGCCAAGGTTATAGCACGTTCAATATAAATGAATGAACAGACAAATATTAATCAAATGAAATCATAATTACAAAGAGAGTTTCAATCCCTAATCTGAAAGTTAGTTCATAGTAACTCTAGAGGGAAGAAATTAGCTACTAATGGCTCTAAAACTACAGAAAATAGTAAAAGAATGAGCGAACTCCATAAATCTGAGGTTCGGTTGACGAAAATCGGGCTTAATCGGCTTCGGGAATGGATTCCTCCTTCTCCTCTAACAGAAATTGGTGCCTCTCCTCTATCTCTAACTCAGAATACCCTAGAAAATTTATTTTGACTCATTTAAATTAGTGTAGAATCACAAACCACTGTTATAGCAGTGAATTCCTATCGCTATAGCAGTGGAAGGTAGAGAAGAGAGCTTAAAATCATGTTTTTCTAGGTTCCACCGCTATAACGGTAAAGATTTACCGCTATAGCAGTGAATGGCAGAGAAAATGGCTCCAAAATATTTTTTTCAGCATTCCACCGCTATAGTTGTAGAATCCACAACTATAGCGATGGGAGACAGCAACCACTCCAGTGTCTTTAGAATTTTACCTCTAACATTCCATCTTCTAGCACGAACTTCTCACCAACTCAACCTACATAAAAAATAACAAATAACACCATTAAATCGCAGAAAAGAATCATGAAATCACTCTATTTATTAAAAGATCAAAGAAAACTAAAACTAATCTAAATTATTCAAAACATGGGTTAAGAATCACAAGCCAACAAGAAAGAGATCAAAAGAGATGGGATTTAGTACCAAAATGGTACTAAATTAAGAACTTAACAATTAGAGTAGTTTTGGAAGCCATTGCACTAACAAATAAGAAGTTAAAATCTTTTTTGGGAAAAGTGAACTTCTTAAGAAGATTTATATCTAACTTTTCAGGTAAGACCAAAGTCTTTTCACCTTTGGTCAAGCTAAAAGCTGAGCAAGAGTTATTAGGAAGCCCAGTCACCAAGAGGCTTTTGATCAAATCAAGCAATATCTGACGAATCCTTTGGTTATGATGTCAATAATAGTGCATTAGCCACTAAAGTTATATATTTCAGCTTCTGAAGAAATGATAGGATGTTTATTGGCTCAACATGATGAGAATAGTGTCGAGAGAGCCGTTTACTACCTCAGTCAAGTTCTAAATGATATAGAAACAAGATATAGTGTAATTGAAAAGTTATGCTTATCATTATATTTTTCTTGTACCAAGCTGAAATATTACATGATGCCTTATAATATATTTGTCATTTCAAAAACAAATATAATAAAATTTATGTTATCTGAACTTATTCTTAATGGACGTATAGGCAAATGGACCATTGCATTATCAGAATTTTCTTTACAATATGTTCTAGCAAAACATGTCAAAGGCTAAGCATTGGCTGACTTTTTAGTTGACTATCCTAGCCTAGACATAGATAATAACATAAATTTTGTCAAATTCAAACCATGGCATCTTTACTTCGATGTATCAAGGCACAAAAAAGGAAGTGGCATTAGGATTTTAATAATTTCCCCTAAGGAAACTCCAACCAAGTTTATGTTTGAACTTAAGTATTCTTGTTCTAACAATGAGGCTGAATACGAGGCTTTAATTGTCACATTGGAAATACTTTATCAAATGAAAGCACGAAGAGTGCACATAGTTAGGGATTCCTAATTAGTCGTCAAACAACTTATTCAGGAATATAAATGCATAAATCAAAATTTGATTAAATATTATACTGTGGCCAGTATAATAATGAAAAAATTTGATGAAGTTGTTGTCTAACACATTCCTAGGGAACCAAATGAAGAATCCAATGATTTAGCACAAATAGCTTATGGGTATAAAGTTTCTCAAAATGTTCTATTAGATGTAACAGAAATCAAAGAACTCTTATACCCCTTGGAAGAAAGGGATGTATTACAAGCAATGATTGGAGAAAAGTAATCGTTGATTATTTAGAGAATCCAAGTTCTAATGTAGAACGGAAACTCAAATATAGAGCATTAAATTTTATACTATTGGGTGGACAATTGTATAGAAAGACTGTCAATGGACAGTTAGAAGAATGCTTGAGTGAGTTGGAGGCATACATTGCCTTGTTGGAAGTTCATGAAGGTATTTGTAGGGCTCACCAAGTAGGGGATAAAATGAAATGGATCCTTCGACGGCAAAGATATTACTAGCCGAAACTAGTCAAAATTGTATAATGTTTGCCAAGCCTTGTAACGAGTGTCAAAGGCATGGCCTTATACAGTCCCAACTAGTGAATTACATTTAATCATTAAACCATAGCCATTTAGAGGATGGGCTTTGGACTTAATAGGCCAAATACATCCTTCTTGGTTGAAAAGACATAAATATATTTTAGTTGGGGTTGATTATTTCACCAAGTGGGTTAAAGCAATCACGTTAAAAGATATCACCTAACAAGATATGATCAATTTTATTGAAAATCACATCATATGTAGGTTTGGGATACCTCAAACTTTGCCAACTAATCAAGGTACCGTTTTCACAAGACGAAAAGTTGTAGAATATGCTGATTCTAGAAAAATAAAGTTAATTACATCAACACCATACTATGCACAAGTAAATGGTCAGGTAAAGGCCATCAACAAAATACTTATAAGCCTGATTGAAAAGCATATTAGTCGACAGCCTAAAAATTGGCATAACACCCTTGATATACAGGAATTTGCTAAGAGAATCAATAGGCATTCCATCGTATAAATTAGTTTATGATCATAGTGCCATTTTGCTTGTCAAGATTAATCTCTAATCAATTCGTATCTAAAAACAAGATAAATTACCAGTTGAAAGTTATTGGGATTCAATGTTTGACGAAAAGGAGTGAATTGCTAAATTTTATCACTATTGAGTTAAAAGTCTTTTAACTTAGGCGATTTAGTTTGGAAGGTAATTTTACCTATTGAGAAATGTTGTTGAGAACATGGCAAGTGGTCACCAAAATGGAAAAGACCATTTATAATTACGTAAGTATTTTCTGGTAATGTTTACGCTCTCGATGAAGTTAACTTTGGATGAAAAGTAAAGTCAATCAATGGCAAATACCTAAAGCCATATAGACCGACAATGTATGAAGTAAATATTGAATAAAGAATTGTCATTTCATTGAACTTTGTACAATTTATTGTCAAATGTTATGAACAAATAAATGAATAAATAATTCAAGAATTTTATTGAAATATGTCAGATTAAAAGGACCGACAAAACAAATTAAATTATTGTGTTAGATAAGCCTTTTGGCGTAGATGTTCCCAATCAGAAGCCAATGTCTCTTTGTCCGTGTAGGCCATTAGATAGCCAATCTCCAAAGACTTTATCTTTTTGGCAATAGGTTGGGCATTGACCGAAATGCCTGTGGCACTTTCTTTCATTTTCTCTCGATTTTCCACACATGCTATCAGGGCACTTTTAAGCTTGTCTCTCAGTGCTTCAGTCGACACCAATTCTTCTTTAACCTTTCTAATTCTTTCCTCTAACTCGTTAAGGCATTCTCTATACCGGTTAGCATTATTGCTAGCGTCTAAATAGCTTGCCTTTATTTTTGCAATCATTTCATCTTGTCAATCTCTCTTAGCCTTCAATTCTCATAATTGATCGAGAACGATTTCTTTTTCCAACATCTCCTTGTTATAAGTAGAGATTACCTAATTGAAGATAGTAGCCTTGTCGAATAAATCATTGATGAATAAAGGCTTCGACAAGAGGTAGTAAGCTATGATCTAAACTATTTGAGTTCATTCAAGATAGTTTGATTTCTGCTTCTCAAGGAATAATCAGAAATAATAACCTCGAAAGGGAAGTCCAGGAAATTCTTCAACTCTTTTACTAGTTCATCAACCCTAACTTTTGTTGAAGACTCCTCTGGAAACAAAGAAGAAGCTGACAGAGTTGGTTCACCCGACAAAAGATTTATCAATTTGTCTATGTCCAGATCATCATTAGTTGGATGACTAGATGATCCTAATTGGACTGTTGAGTGAATTAGGTGGAGATAGGAGATTGAGGAGAGACATCAACCATCAACCCCTCTATGTCTATGTTGTCTCTGATCACAAGTGGCAGATTACTCTATGGAGGCAAGCCAACAGTAGGGTGGCTTTGTTAGGAACTAAAGGGTACCATCGCCTATCCATGTTCTTCAAGCGATGGAGATCGTTAAAGTAGAGAATGTATAGTTGTTGATTCCTCGACAAGAAAAGCTTCAGGAGCTTTGATAATAAGCTCTCCTTGATAGGGTTCGACTAGCAACGATGTTGTTAGAGCTTCAATCCGAATGACTTCAGCTTATGGAGTAACTCTGACAGATGTCTCTGCTTTGGGAGCCTCGCCCTGAAGAACTCTAATAAATTCTTCAGTAATTGGGCTTAAGACTTTCTGACCCAAATACTGAAACAAAATTCGTATTAGTCTCAAGACAGAATACATGCCCAATGTAAAAACAATTTTTTTGTCAAAGGATCATAGTCTTTGGGTCTGTAGGTTTGGTTCATCGGATACCACAGGTGAAGTTGAGTGCTCAGGAGTAGGCTCTTTGTCCTGCCAAAAGAAACAAAATGAGTATCTTTTATTTCGACAAATCATAATACTTGATAAATGAAATATACCTGAGACTCGATGGTTGGGTCAGATACTACTAGGCCTTTACGTGCTTTGGACTTCTTGGCAGCATGTTCGGCGTCATAAAAAATTATTTTTCTTTTTGCTGGATCCTTTTTGTTTTGTAACATCCTTGTATCCCAAGTTGTTACTTTAGTTGAACCTAACAAGTGTTCACAAGATTTAAATTAAAATTTAAATAAATATCCAGGATTCAATTGCAAATAGAAATACGACAACAATAATTTTTGGGATTTATTTGCAACTTTGTATAATTGTGTGAAGGATATAATAGTAAGAAAATGAGACAAGATATGGTAAATAATTTTAGATTTCTTTTTGAAGAGAAAGGAAAATTTTATTAAATGCAAGAAGGACCCAAGTGAATTAATATTGTAAGCAACAGTAGTTTGAGTAATTTTAATTAGAGAGTGATCACGTAGAGCAAGATGGGATACATGTACACCTAGGAACCTATTGGATTTAATACAAGCTTCTTGAAGAAGCTTCTTCCTTATGTAAGAAGTAGGAAGGGTCGAGAGAGAAAAAGGACAGAGGGCATCAATTGAGAGAAAAGAGAGAGGGAGAAACCGGATTGTGGTGGCCATTGTTGGCCACCACCTTACCCTTGGTCAACGGCGTTTCCTTCCTCTGCCTTCCTTCTTCCCTTCGACTTGGTCTGTGCAAACAAGTGACTACAGAAGAGCTTTGACAGGAAGACATGACAACGTACAACAACAATGAAAGACATCTATAGTGGCGAGATGGTCTAAACGTGAGAATGGGAATGGAGGTACCTCAGTCACTGGCGAAGTAATGCATCGAGAGGTAACAATTGAAATGCTTCATTCTCTTCTTCTCTCTGTTATCTTCTGAGCTTCAAATTTGTGGTATACCTGATGGACTATGTTTAGGAAATTGGATTATTTGTAGATTTAATTTCTGTTCGGGATTTAACAAGAAGAGTAGAGCTAGACTGAGTTAAAAACCGTGGAGAACAATGATGAACAAAATTCTTATTATGCATAGTTTCTAATGGAACCTGAACAATTTTGATGCTGCATTTAATTTGGTATTCTATGTATAAAATTATGGGTCTTGAGTTGAGTTCCTATGGGTTGATTAATAATTGCATTAGAAGAAATTTGAGTTGGGATATGTCCATGAGAAAAATCCTTCCCTGAGTAGTTGTAGCTAAAATTCCTCCTATGTATTAATCTCCTCATTATTGTTGGATAACAGAATAGGAATCTAATTGAGATGGGGAAATTTTGCAGCATAAAAAATGTGGACAAAGAAGAAGGGGAAATTGAGGATCAAGGATGAGAGGTAAGGGGGACTAAACCTAGGACCTCATTTTGCCAATTTATTGCTAATTTTACTCTTTATCTTGCATTGTTCTTGTGCTGAGAGCTGAGTAGGAGAAAAATTATCAATGTATGTCTATATGTGCTGTATGGGTTGCTACCTGAATGATGTACATATATATATATGTACATCTTTGAGTATGAAATTTTTTATTTGAGTAAGCAATGTATGAATTATGTGTGAAAAGGAGTTAAGGAGAGTTCATCTATATGAACTTGTCACTTATGGTAGTAGTACTGAAGGAAAACGGGTTATCAAATGTAGAATGGTAATGCTTAACCTAATGATAAGTGCTATTTGAATTAGTAGCCAAAACTGAGAAAAGTGTGTAAGATTAGAATTTATGGAATTGAAATCTTACTCTGTATTGTTACTGTCATGACTTCTGCTGAACTTAGATCTATTTATGGCACTAAATGAGCTCTTATTGATTTGAAATTTGATATGTGATGAGGTATGATATCCAAGTATGTGTCTATATTATTCTATATTATTCCCAAAATTTTATAGGCTGATTTGGTACTCTAAAAGTCCTTAGAACAGTAGCTGAAGTTTGTAAAAGTCAGAACATGATTGATTTGTCATGCTTCTGGTTTTATGTGCTTTTAAATGACCAAACCAACTCCTAAAATCATGAAACATGGTGAAAATATTCTTTGTATAGTGGAAATATGATCTGGAAAGTTTCAAGGTCTTTTAAATTATTTTGTTTGTTCAAATGAGCATAGGAACAACACTTGTTTAGTGCAGAGGAAAATTTGTGTAGTTTTGGAAATTTGTTTGGTTTTGGTAGGTAAAGTTCTCCTTTTGACCTGAAATTTTTATGGCATTTATTCAAGATATAAAACTAATGATTTGGAAAATTTCATTGGATTTTGATATGTTTAAGATGGTTAATTGCATGACAGAACAAAACTTATAGTAGAATTAAGAAATTCTGATGTATGGGTACTAAAGTGACCAATTGAGGGGTGAAATTGTGGAGCTTTAACCTGAAATTTTTACCATAGTTTACTAACACATACATCTGGAATTGTTTTGGTGGGATAAGAGCTACAAAACCAATGCTGCACAAGTTGTAGAGACAGTCTGGTAGCATCTGTGTTTTAGTGGTTTTGAAGGGGCAAAACAAACTTTTATCTAAGATTCTAGACATAATAGGGATGTTGTCTACCAAATTTCGTAAATTTTGGACTTGTGATGTTTGCCCAGTAAATTCACAACGTTCAAGGTCTAAAAGTTGGTCTTAAACAGAACTTGTGGAGAAATAAATTGTTTAAAAATGGCTTACCCCTAAGCTTAGTAGGGAAAAGTAAATAACATACAAGGAATTAGTCTTATGGCTTTTGACTCCTTAGAAAGCTCACCCAATGATGTTTGAAGTGAATACACAGAAGGCCTTGAAACAATAAATTTGGCTTTAATGAAAATCTTATTGTTTTGAATTCATGAATTAATTGTTGATTTTGTTGGGGATGAGTTGAGATGTAGAATGTATATATTTGTGGGAAATTCATGAGTCCTATGTAAATTGTTGTTGATGATACTTGAGAAATATCTTGTTAAGGCATGGTGGGTATCATCCCATTTATCCTCCTTTGAATTGTTATCATCATGCATCATGAAGGCAAAGTTGAAAAGGTATGCTTGTTTAATTTATCTTCAAGTGCTTATATTCTTATATACTTAGATGCCTTTATTTTGTTAAATATTCATATTCTAAAAATTTTTATATATGATAATGGATATCTGTGGAAAATTTATGTGTTGGTGATAATGCTAGTTGGAAACAAATATGATTGATTTTTTTTTTATTATTTTTGTTATGTTGAGAATATGAATGTATGTTATAATTGGAGTTATGGTATGATGATAAATATTGCTTCTGTTTGTGTTTGAAAAAGAAAGAAAAGACATAGCGATGCACCTCATGGGAAAAATCTACAAGGAGCCATAAGGGTGGAGATCCATATATAGAGTGATACGGGTGGATGCGGCAGAGGGCCACGGACAACGATCCAGAGGTACCCTGGACGACCCAGTTGGTACGGAAAATTGTTTGATTGATTGACCATTTGTTATTATTAGTTGGTCTGAGTTGTGATGTATTGTGATGATGTGATTGTGTTTATGATTTCTTGGGTTACTGCAAAATATATTGTGCCTTGTTGTTGGTACACAAGGAAACCAAAAAATATAAGGTTAGAAGTTAACCACTTACACATATATGAGTTCCATATGGCAATTTAGGTTTGGATTAATTCTTCTTTATATTATGAATTGGTTAAAAAAGATTCGTGACAACATCAAATTGTTCAGAAGGGAGGGCAAACCGATGAGTGAAAGTAACTTCGTCATTCTTTGTTTGAAAAAGATTCGTGGTAGACCCATGTCTTTCAATAAAATTAAAGTTACCTGCTCTTGTCGATTTCCCACAAAATGCATCAACCAAACCAAAAAAATACCATAAACAAATTCATATTAACATTTATAGTTTTTGTTGGACTTTTTTTTTTGGTTTAGTTGCAATTGCATTTACTAGAGAGGTACGTTGCTGTTGGGTTTTTGTCATCTATCTTCTTTGTTTGAGGTGAGTAACGCTTAAAGTTACTTCCATGATTTCCTTCTTTTACTTCATTATTGTCATTTGTAAATTGTAATGGTATTTTTCTTGTTATTAAATTCTCTTAAAATTAATATACAGTATTATTTTTCCCAAGTTTGTGGGGATAGTGTTGGAGCTTCTTATTGCCTTGACTGAAGATTTGGCTTCATATTGGTTACAATTATTATTATTATTATTCATTTTTTTGAGTTATTTGCTTAATGTGCTTTAAAGCTTGTCGTGTCTGTTATGCTTATTTGCTCAATGTATATATATTCTTTTGTTATTCAATCAAAATAGAAAATGAAGTACATAGTGTGCAATTGTGTATTTTATTTCAGAGAATAATGTGCATTTTAATTGCAATTCTTGAATCAATCCATGGTTCTTGATTCTAATTCCAGGTTCAATTGATTGACTATTATCTTTGACATGATATTTTCCTTGCTTCTTTTGTTTTCTTTTTTGTTGATTGTTGCTTAAGTCTTTGATCTTTTTTGCTGAAAAAAATAGAGCAAAATAAATAAACTTGCTATTGTTTGTTGTTGTTGTTGTGCTACTGGTTAGACATTTGCTAGAGATATATGAAAACAATGATTAAAAGAAATTGGATCCTTGACATAAGATGACTTTGCTAGACCTAAAATGTATACTTACTTAGTCATAATATTGTTTTGAATGATTACAGAATCTAATGGATAAGTCTTTGACTGCTAGACCTCAAAATACTCCTAAATATGTAAAGGGGTACTCAATGGGTTCTTAGATTTTGCATTTGTAAATAATAGTGTTGAAAGTAGAATCATATGTTCATGTCTCAAATGCAAATTCAAAAAGTGGCACGTTAGAGAAGTAGTACATGAACACTTAATTGTCAAGTCATTCCCACAAGGTTACACATTTCAGTCTCAACATAAGGAGACACTTATGGTACAACCCTTCGTAGAATCTGTTTCATGGCCATATGTTCATGATGCATTTGGTGTCCAAAATAGTGGCATCTTGGGTACATTTGGGACTAGAAGTTATGCAAGCAGTAGTGATGACCACATACAATTTGGAGGTGTTGCTTACTATGGTCAAGTAGTAGATATAATTAAGCTAAATTGTCATGCAAGATTTATGGTTACATTATTTAAATGTAATGGGCAAATACAACCAATCATAGGGGGATTGTTGTTGATGACTTCGTCTTTACATCTCAATTAGTTTATTACGTGGATGATGAACTTGACAAGAATTGGAAATTAATTGTTCATCTCAAACTAAGAGATTTGTATAATATAGGAGATGACGAACATGAGCTGATGATATAAGAGAATGAACCATATTGACTCCAAGAATTATAGTCATTGTTCCCTGATGGAGAAACAAATCTGCCATTAGCTAGAGAGATCAATGGCAACGAAGATGGAGAAAGGCATAACTAATTTTGTACACGTATTTCCTCTACTTTTTTCCCTTTATAATTTGGTATGTGGTTAATTTATTTTTTTTTCTTTCTTTGTTTTAACATTATGTTTTTGTTGATTTAAGTAATTAGAAAATGAAAAGATTATTTAAGAAGAAGAGCATATCAGACCTCACTATTAGAGATGATGCATCTGGTAGTGGTAGTTTGCTACCAACTTCGCCGGCTAGCTGTGATGCACAGCCAAGAAGCTTGGAGCCAGTCATTTCACTTGACACTCAGGCGATTCTTGAGACGTCATCATTAGTAACATAACTCCAGTCTCCATTAGCATAGCTCAATTCTCCATCAGCGCACCTTCAAACTCCATTACCACAGCCTGCTAAGACACTATCACTACAGCTAGTTGGGACTTCATCAGCATAACATCCTCACATAGGTGGTTATTGGACAGTGGAAATGATTGGTAATTTATTTCAATCTTATGTGACTAATTAATTTAAATTTTATTTATATGTAGACTAATAAATTTCAGTTTGTATAGATTAAAATCATGTTGTGAGGACTCAAAGGCTACAATTGAATGATTTATGGGTTCTTCCTCTAGGTTGCCGTGTAATATTGCATTGGATTGATATATTGCAGCCAGTTGGAGTAGGTGCAAGGTTGTTGTCATCATTCATAGGTCCCGTGGGACAAGACTATACAGCCTTGCCGATGACTTATGTGGATTGGAAGAGTGTTCCAGCTGATTATAAAGAATCTATAATAACTAATAATATACATGCAGTGTTTATCAATTATTAATTTGTAGTTTCATTAATTAAATATAGTCTAATTAAGCTAATATTCTTTTTCAGACGAGATTTATTATTAACCATACAGAAGAAAATAAATATGGCATTGTTTGGAAGAACGGGCGCTGGACTACTTTAAGGCTCAATACATCAAAAAAATGACCAAAAAAAAAAGAAATAATAGTTGCTGTTCCAATAGTTATTCAGAGGGAGCACCGAGCTAGATATGTTGAGAGGTGGTATGGCCCATGCTACCAAGTAATAACACTTTGAAATATTATTTTTTATTTTATGACAATATACTAATTACCAAGAAAAAATCATTATCTTTATGTTTTGATCCTAGATAATTTCAAGAATGTTATAGCAATATTTAACAGAAATCATCACATATTGAAACAAAACACAAGAGAAAAAGGCAAAATATCATAAATGCACAAGGTCTTATTAAAAAGATTTCCCAATTAAGTTGAATGACTAAAATGTCAATAACACAAATTAAATTGTGAAACGGACTAGGAATAACCGGTCAAGTATTGCAAATAGGCTTAGAACCAGACATATAAATGGTAAACATTAATCATCCACAATCCAAAAGAAAAAATAAATAAGGAAATTTAAAGATTCACAAGGTTTTTTTTAAAATAATCTTAACTACCATTTTCCAAAAATTCAATTAGTTCCCTCTAATCTAGTATTCGAGTTGACTCAAACTTCAAAGATGTAAAGCTTTTCCAACATGCTGATCTCTTTTGGTGGTTTCATTTCACCAAATATGATATTCAGATATCTAATAGAATCTTGGTTAGATGCATACCCTTTTTAACAAACTTCTTTACAACATGTTGTATTATTATGATCCTCATAGCTTTCATGTTGAATCAGACGGTTATTAGCGCCATTCTTTGTGACCATGGTCCCTCATATTGATATGGTATAAGAATCATCCTTTCCTAGTAGTTCCATCATCTCACTGGAACTCCAATTGAAATGTTCCTTTCATATCTAATAGTTCAATACATTCATTACCCTTCTTATGATATGATAAATTCCTTATTGACAATATGACATACTTTGACCATTCTTTTATGTCAATATGAAACATCAACAACCCACTGAAACTGTCCAAAAAGTGAAAAGCCTTCATAATAAGCTACACCCTTTATCATTCCCAAGTGTGATAGTGATACAGCATAAATGTACTCATGATAACTCTATTCGTATTCACAACAACGAAGCATGTAAAGCTGTAATTTGAGCTCACTGTCACGGTTGATAGCAATGACGGTGCAATCTTTACAAGTAGGAGAAGCTGAAAATGACACAATTAAATTTAAATGTTAATGCAAATGCCACATATACAATACCCATGTGCTTACAGCTTGTACACTCTATTTTCTTATCTACGTATGTTCATTATCTTCTAGTGTATGAAGATCATCAAGAAGAAGTTTTCTAATTTCCTACTAAGTTTCTACTTAGTGTTTTTCCTATCTGTTTTTTGGTTCTTGTTTCCCTGAGCTATATATGGTATCAGAGAAAGGTTCCAAAGATGACAGAAAGCCTAAAATTTGCCTGAGATCCACTCTTTAAAGTTTCCGATGACATTGATTCTAGCTAACTTTAAAAGTCCCGTCTCTGATCGTTTTTCAGGGAAACTGATGTCGCCATTGTGATCAGAATGTCGAAAAAACTTGTACTAGAGAATCTCACCCTCGCCTGACACCGAATGCGCTAGTGCCAGAAGTCCATGCACCACATATATGTCCAGAGGTTGAAGATGACCACGTTAGCATCCATTCAGCATCAACCACATGTCATGACTGCCACGTCAACGACCTGAATTATCATCCACCACATCATCACTATGTAAACTAATTAATGATTGCCACATGTCATAGTCTGCATATGTTGTCTGCCACGTCATTATCTACATCACCAAACACAACAGTGTCACATTGGTTCAAGCCACTACCATTATCAAATCACTCAGAATTAGATTCATGTCAACTTGTAGTATAGTTATCGTCCTAGGTCATATTCTCTCATGGAACCTTGCTTTTAATTTCCTAATTAATTTTTTTTAACACCAATTACACTAATTAACTACTAACTACACAAGGGGTGTGACAGAATTAAAAGAATTAAACATAAACTAAACTATATAACAAAAATAGACTTATAACAAAACAAAATAGAAACAAACAAAATGAAATCAGTCACAATTTCCCTGGAGTTATACTTATCATCATCCTACCTAAATCCATTTCTAGTTGAGTTACACCATTAGGTTCCCTAACTAATGTTTCCAAGAGATCTCCTAGAACTAAACTACACATGAATCAAAATTAGGAAAATCTTTACTAATGTCTAACCACATGTAATCTAATTAATTTCTAACCTAATCAAGCCCCACATCCACATACTAACTTGCCACTTTCATTATACTTATCATACACATACAGCAATTGCATACATAAATGCACAACAAGCTTTAACCTCAAATAAATCCAACAAAATAGAACATTTTTTCATAATAGTCTAACTAGCACAAGAACAGAGAGGCAACAAATTAAAATCTAAAATGAAATAGATTCAACAAGAAAACTTATTTGTTTCATTCCAAAGGATTCAAAATACAACTCCTGTTTAGTTGTGACTGATTACTACACTTCTAGCCTTCCATGAAGGCTAAAATACACCAAAAATAAAGAAGAACTAAGAGGGGAAAACCTACAAAATACAAAGAAAATGAAAGATAGAGGTTTTCAAAAATGGAAGATGAGGTCTGAAGGTATCTTAAACTCAGCCAAGGAAAGAGGGAAAAAAATGCAATTAATTTTCTCTGCATGTGCTATCCCTTTCTACTGCTGCTATTTGCTGTAAACTGCAGAAAGCTTAGATAGAATTTCAGAATTGAGGGCCCCACAAGTCCACTTAGCCCTAGTCAACTCCAATCAGTGCCGTATCATCAAATATGTCCATGTTAATGTCAGCATCTAGGTGGTGTCTACATCAGCAAATTCATTTTCTAAATAATTTTCTGCAAAATACAAAATTGAATTAATTGGGATAAAATTATAAAATTAAAAATATTAATTCTATAATTAATTTACACCTAATAAATCCAAAAATAATAAAATTGGAGAGTTTGCATAGTTAGAATATGTAAATAGGTTACAATGAGGACTACAATGAATAGAAAAATGCTCGATATCAAATCCACAACACTTAGCCTTTTGCACTTCTGGGTAAAATCATATTCAGAACACCAAAAGACACCATAGGAAAAGTGTGGAAAACATGCATGAAAGGAATAATCCAAATTTAAAAAGAATTTAGAACTTAAAGAAATTCAATCATAAATTCCTAAAATTCAAGCATCATGGCAATTTAATTTGACAAGAATGAATCCAAGTAATTAGCCTCCTCACTCTCTCAAGTG
Organism: Biancaea sappan; assembly: GCA_037074585.1. Taxonomy (NCBI): domain Eukaryota; kingdom Viridiplantae; phylum Streptophyta; class Magnoliopsida; order Fabales; family Fabaceae; genus Biancaea; species Biancaea sappan. The sequence goes on from CM073493.1 coordinate 32,334,914, forward strand.
TTTAATGGTAAATCACTCAAAATTCAACTTATCCCAATATCACTACCATAAGCTTCACTACTAGAAAAATAAGATTTGGTGACGGACAATTTCGTCACAAATCTTACAAATCCGTCACTAAATCAAGATTTAGTGACAGAATCTTCGTCACAAAATCCGAGGGTAAAATGCTCGTCACAAAGCATGTTTGTGATGGATCGCTTGATCCGTCACTAAATTAGTGACAGAAACTGTCCGTCACAAATTTAGTGATGGACTAGTCCGTCACAAGTTTAGTGATGAACTAGCCTGTCACTAAATCAGTGACAGCTTTTCTGTCACTAATTCAATGACGAAAAATCTGTCACTGATTTAATGACAGACTATTCGTCACTAAATTAGTGACAAAATAATTTGTCACTAAATCAATGACTGAATAGTCTATCACTAAATCAGTGATGGACAATCTGTCACTAAATATCAAAGTTTTGTCACAAAATCAAGCACTAATTATAACTTTTTGTGACAACCAATCTGTCACAAATTCGTTATTGACGACAATTTTGTCACTAAATTGTCATTAAATTTTATTGATTATTATTTTTCTTTTCATGTTTTTTTTTCTTCCCTCTCCATTACAGTTCACAATTCTGTCCAAAATACAAATATATATACATACAACAAAAATAATAAATGAACTCAAAAAATTACTAAGAAGTTTACTAATATCATTCAATCAAGTGTCATATGCAATAATAAAATTGTCATATACACCAAAAACTATTCCAAAGAAACTCAAGTAATGTGTCATATGCAATAATAAAATTGTCATATACGCCAAAAGCTACACCAAAAAACTCAAGTAATGTGTCATATGCAATAATTACAACCAATCAAGTGTCTTTGTTTTGAATGGTATTAGAATCCGCAGATGCATCCTTAGGTGAATTTGTTAGTGGAGGAAGCAATCCAGAATTAGCCAATAATTGTTGCATCATTGCCTGAAGGTTGTGTACTTTACTTTCCAACTTCTCCCTTGCTTTTTTCTCCTTTATAACCTCTTGACACATCTCCTCCCGTTCTTGTCTCTCTTTTAAAACCTCTTGACGCATCATTTCCAATTGTTCCAATCTATCTTGATTCATTGTAGATGCTTGAGTTGAAGGTTGTGATCCAAAAATATGAGTGACAACAGAAGATGCCTCTGATCCAAGACCATAAATTCTTCCTTTTTTTGGACCATCAACAACTTTGGTCCAAATAGACAACTCTCGTTCCTTGATATTATCATCATTTCTCGAATTTTCGTCACTATCTTGCACATTTGATGTGTCACCTTGGGACTCTTTCATTTCAATTTCAAACTTTTCCTGTAAATAAAACAAAAACATGTTATATACATATATGGTTAAGAAATTATGAGTAATTAATATCAGTTTACTACATTATTTTGAAAAATTATTAATATTATTTAGAATGAGATGAAAAACACAATAATAATTATATACATTACAAAAATATGTGAGTGATTTTGGTTGTCTTTTCTTACCCATATGAGTTTGGATTTGTTATCAATGAAATCTCCAGTCTCCTTATTCTTGTGAGTCATCAAAAATATTTGGGATGGAGTCATCTCTAACCCTGTCATCTCCTCCTATAAGAGATTATAATATGAAAAGCACATAAGTAAAAATAAAATTCACATATAAAAGCAACAAATACACACAAAGACACTCAGAAAGAATTATATAGATAATTATTACATATTTTTGTTTATGCTCTGAGCCACCGTGGCATGATGGACCAAGTCCATCCTTATTACTCAATCTATTCCTTGTATTGGTCTCAGATATCTTTTGGTAATTGGAGTCAGTCCAAATTTGTTGGAGTTCATCCCAAGTTTCGCTGCTCATCCAAATAGGCTTAATGTCCTTCTTCTTGAAAATCTTCCTTGCAGTATAAAGAACCCCTCTTAATTGTCGTTTTCCAACAACAAAATCATACAACATTCGTATCTCACACTCATATTTGTCTTCCCAAGTGTATAATTTCTGTAATACAGATTAAACTAATATAAATCAGCATCACAAAAGAAAAAATCAATAGACAAAGAAGCTTATTGTATGGAAGAAATAAAAAAATATGGTACCATTTTCTTCTAATATGTTATATCTAACAAATGATCTAACCAAAAAAAAAAAGATTAACCAAAACTACATATAATTTAAATAAAATTTTAAAGTATATATAACATGGACATAGTTACATGTAGCTTCCAAGTAAAAATAAGTACGCTTCATACATTTAGCTCACAAAACCAGTGCTCCTTTGCCTCAGGTGGTGTCTTTGACCACTTAAACCACGGTCCACCAAAAAACTTCTTGATTATCCTTGACAAGTCACGAACAGCTTGGTGTGGGTGATATCTAAGAAATAAATTTCTAGTTATCAATCTTAAATCAAGCAATTAAAAAAAGTAGATAGTACATATTGGTTAAGACATACGTTGCCTTATAGGGCTCCAAGTACATGCGTCCATCTGGGGCCATCCTAGGCTGAGACCTTTGTTGCCGTCTATGCATGTTGGTGTGTTAAGTCCTAGTCACAGTGGGTTCATCACCAAGTACTGATGCAGGAGGGTCACTAGGTGGTACCTAAATTGTGGGCTCACTAGTTGGTACCTCTTCACATGCTTCATCACTAACATGTGTCAATTGATGTGACTCGAAGAAAGTGTTTCCACTTCTCCCTTCTCTATTGCCTCCATTTCTTGATACCCTGTGTGTTCTAGCTTTTCCTTTACCTCGCGGCATACTTATGGATGATAAAGTTAGACAAATCAATTTTCAAAGTGAAATATCAGGTATAAATATACTTCAATAGAAAGATGTCATAAAAAATACATGTCTAAATTAAATCAATTACAAAAGAAATATAAGATAAATGAATACAAACTATAATCATTCTACAACTCATCATTGTCAGTATCATCACTTTCACTATCATTGTCACTTGCAGAAAGCATGTTTTCACAAATTTGATCGTCCTTATCAGTTTCATAATCAATGTTAAACTCGTCATCCACAAAATCCTCTTCTACTTGAATATCAATTTGGTTTTCATTATCATTGTAGTCTTGCATTTCAACCTCTTCACCCACCCCACCACAAAGATTGTGGATTTCATCTAAGCCTACTTCATTTTGCATTACCACATCATCTTCCTGGAAGGCTATATCTGGGGCATCTATCATACTCCTTGCTTTTATTTTCAAAACGGCTTGCCAATTAACCCTATCTTTCTTTTTACTAGCATATTCAGCAAAGTAAATTTGCTCTGCTTGTTGTACGAGTACAAATGTTTCATACTTGGAAAAATTTTTTCTACTATTAATCTCAATCAAGCCATATCGATTATGAACCTTCCATCCTTTATTTAAGTGAGGGTCAAACCAATCACACTTGAATAAAACAACTCTTGTTTTCTTGGGTGTTGGGTTGGAGTATTGTAGCTCGATCACTTCCTCCAACATACCATAGTAATCACATTCAAACTCATTATAAGTGGTGCCCTTAATGCATACTCCACTATTCATGGTAGATTTTGATGAATTGTAACCACGTATATGAAACCTATACCCATTTACATAGTATTGATGCCATGTGTGTACTTCTCTAGATGGCCCAAATGCCAAATCTTTTATTCGAAAATCATCTACATTGTTTGTTGGATCAAAAACCTAATGATAAAAAAGATTTGTTAATAAATTAAACATACATGTCACTTAATCTAAAAGGGTACATAGTTTATGAACATACATATTCTTTTAGCCACTTTGAAAATTCATTAGTTATTTTGCCCTCTATCTCTTCATCTTTTGCATGAGGTATTCTTTGCTTGAGTTGTTCTTCAAAGATTCTATGTCACATAAGTAATCAAGATCAATGCATAATTTGTAGTTATTTAAATAGACAACTAAACATTTTAGAATGGAATAAATTACCGAAGAAATGGTTGGATTTCATCGCAATTCAATAGAACATATATGATTGCTGCATTGAATTCAAGATCATTCAAATACCGTGTGCTCTCTCTCCCACTTGGACGACCTGGGTGAGTAAATATGGATAGGCATCCATTTTGGCAATCAACCTCACCACCATCATCATTCCGATCCACTTTGGTTAGCCTTGTTTGAATATGAGGTTCAAAGTAGAAAGAGCAAAATTTAGATGTCTCTTCCACAAGGTATGATTCACAAATTGATCCCTCTACACGAGCTTTATTTTTCACCTTCTTCTTCAAATGATTTAGAAACCTAAACATTGAGATATATCAATGGAATGAAAAAAAAATTGAACTTAAAATATATGATGCAAAAAGTATTTCAGACTTAACCTTTCAAATGGATACATCCATCGATATTGGACAGGTCCACCAACTTTTGCTTCATAAGGTAAGTGAACTGGTAGGTGTTCCCTTGAGTCGAAGAAACTAGGAGGAAAAACTCTCTCCAACTTACATAGAGTTACGACAATATTTTCTTCAAGTCTTTGCATTTGTTCTATAGAAATTATTGTCGAACAAATGTCTTTGAAGAATACGCTCACCTCTACTAAAACATTCCAAATGGCTTCAGGCAACAAATCTCTAAAGGCAATTGGCAATAATCTTTCCAAAAACACGTGACAATCATGGCTCTTCATTCTAGACAACTTCAAGTCATGCATATCAACACACCTAGACAAGTTCGAAGCACACCCATCTGGAAGCTTCAAATTCTTAACCCATTCACATACCAACTTCTTTTGATCCTTTGTTAAAGTGTATGCTGCTTTTGGCATTACTATCTTTCCATTACCTCGGTCAATTAATTCTAATTCTCGTCGATTACAAATCGTAACTAAGTCTTTTCTAGACTTCATGTTGTCCTTGGTCTTGCCCTTAACATCCATAACAGTATTCAAGATATTATCAAATACATTTTTTTCTATATGCATAACATCAAGATTATGTTGAATCAAGTTTGTATTCCAATAAGGCAAGTCCCAAAAAATGGAACGTTTAGTCCAATTATGGTCACGACCAAACCCATGCAACTTCTCCTTATCAGTCTTTTCTATTACTCGTGGCAAGTTACAAACCCTTTCCCACAAGTCATCACCAGACAGCCTTTGAGGACCACGAGATTTTTCATCACGCCCTTTACGAAATGACCTTTTGTCACGATGAAATTGATGTTCAGGGGGTAAAAATTGACGATGATAATCGAAGAATGATGTCTTTTGCCCCTCTTTTAAGCGAATTGCTTTACTATGCTCCATGCAAACCGGGCATGGCAACACACCATGTGTACTCCATCCAGATAACATGCCATAGGCAGGGAAGTCATTAATCGTCCAAAACAAAGCAACTCGCATTTAAAAGTTTTGTTTCGTGGACGAGTCATATGTCAAGGCACCAACTTCCCATAATTGTTTCAATTCATCAATTAAGGGCTGCAAATATACATCAATCTTTTGACTAGGGCTCCTTTGATGTAATCAAGGATAACCCCATTGCAGCCCAAGAAAAGGAGAACACTTCAATTGGGCCTCTAACTCGTTCAAGGGTTAAAGAGCTTGGACTAATTGCAGCCCAAGAAAGGGAGAACACTTCAATTGGGCCTCTAACTCGTTTAAGGGCTTGGATTGGGCTTAACCACTTTGTTGAAAGTGGAAGAAGTGTGAAAAAGATTGCATGTGAGATAGTTGCATTTGTTGAATATAGTTGTAGTCTATTACCTATGCATTTATTGTCTTTGACATTTAGCTACCTATGCATTTATTGTCTTTGACATTTAGCTACCTATGCATTTATTGTCTTTGACATTTAGCCTACACTACTTGACTTTTAGTTGATGCATTTAATGCATTAGTTGGAGTCTTTTGTCTTTTTGTTTTGGAGACCCTCTATAAAAAGGGTCCTTGCCATTTGTTGTAAATCATCTTTGAATCATATATGAGATATTGGCATTTTGCTTTCAAGAGGATTCTTGAGTTCTTTCTCTTATCTAACTTGTGTTAGTGGCGAGAGCAACTAGATTTCTTATCACTCACGTTCTTCTTTCTTGAGTGTGGCGAGATCAACCCATTTCTCTTAGTTGTGGCGCCCTTTGGCTTATCAATTGAGTGATTTGGTTTCATTTGTTTGTTTCTTTCAACCTATCTAGAAAATTGATCAAGTGTTTTCCCTCCGGAAATCACATCATATTGGTATCAGAGCCACTTCAATTCAGGTTCTATTATTTGTCTTGTGTTTTGCCCCTTCGTGGAAAGCTTAATTTTATTGCATTTTATTCTGTGTTTTGCCACCTACATGGAAGGCTTAGTTTTCCTTATTTTGTATTCTGCCACCTATATGGAAGGCTTAGTTTTCCTTGTTTTGTAATCTGCCACCTACATGGAAGGCTAATTTTCTAGTCTGTTCATCTTTATCTTTATTTCTATTCTTGTGTTGTTCTATTTTATTCCAACTTTTTTATTTAAAAAAAAATTCATCGTTACTGTTCATTGTTCATCGTTACTGTTCATTGTTAATCCGAGTGTAAACACTTAGAGAGTGAACCTACCCTTCACCAAACTCAAACCAACAAATTACATATCACTATGACAGGAGAAAATAGTTCTGAAGTTCCTTTTGGGCTTAGCCTACAACAAGCTCAAATTGTTGGCCTACAAAGAGGTCAAGAAGAAATGATGGAATAAATAGCTCAACTAACCACTCAAATGGCTAGATTTATGGAGCTACAACAACAACAACCAAGAAGAGGAACTTATGTTGAACACCATAGAGAAGAATCTGAAGCTGAAGAAGGTGATCAACCTAGGCAAAGAAGGCAGCAGAGGGAGCGTGATGCCAACATCAAAATGAAGATTCCTCCATTTAAGGGAACAAGTTCTCCTGAAGAATACTTGGAGTGGGTGCAACGAGTAGAGAAGATTTTTGAATATCAAGAATATTCAAAAGCTACCAAATACCGACTTGCAGCCCTTGAATTCACTGATTATGTAAATCTATGGTGGGAAAATTTGAAGAATCAATGAAGAAGAGATGGAGAGGAGGAAGTTCGAAATTGGAGATTGATGAAAAGGCTCATGCAGAGGCGTTTTGTACCTGATTACTACAAGCAAGAGCTTTATTTTAAGCTTCAAAGCTTGAGGCAAGGAGGCATGTGTGTTGAAGATTATGTCAAAGAATTTGAAACTTTGATGATTCGGTGCGAGCTGAATGAACCTCAAGAGCAAACCATAGCTCGATTTCTTGGTGGTTTGAACAAAGAAGTTGCTGACTTAGTAGAGTTGCAGAATTATGTCTTCTTAGAAGATGTAATTAAATTGGCAATTAAGGTGGAGAGACAGAAAAAGAGAGTTTATGGAAGAACCAATGGAGTGTCTAAATCATTGGGGAGTAAACCTTTCCAAACACTTTCCCAAACCTCAAACACTACCAAAGGGAGCAATAAGGAGATAAGGAAGAAAGAGCCGAATAAATCTGAAAGTTCTAAGGGGAAGGATAAGAGAGAAGACAACCAGCCCTCTAAAAGAAGCCGAGACATTAAGTGCTTCAAGTGCTTAGGTCATGGCCATATAGCATCCGAATGTCCTAATAGAAGAGTGATGATCTTGAAGGAGAAACAAGGGGAAATAGAGAGTGAAGATAAAGATATTGTGGAGGAATGTGAAGAGGAAGAATATTTTGACGAAGAAGAAGTTGTTGAGTATGCTGATGAAGGTGCTACCTTGGTTATTAGACGTGCCTTGAATATCCAAGCCAAGGTAGAAGAAGAACAGAGGGAGAATATTTTTCAAACAAGGTGCACTATCGAAGGCCAAGTTTGTAACGTGATAATTGATAGTGGGAGCTGCACTAACGTTGCTTCAACCACCTTGGTTGGAAAATTGAAACTACCTATCATCAATCATCCCTGTCCATATAAGCTACAATGGCTAAATAATCATGGCGAGATGAAGGTCACCAAACAAGTAAAGGTACCTTTCTTTATAGGGAAGAATTACAAAGATAAGGTATTGTGTGACATAGTCCCTATGGATGCTAGTCATCTTCTACTTGGGATGCCGTGGCAATTTGATAGAAGAGCACTACATGATGGCTTCAAAAACACCTACGCTTTTGAGAAGGATGGAAAGAAGATTGTGTTGGCACCCTTAAAGCCAATACAAGTACAGCCGAAGGAGGATGTAATCGAGGAGAAGAAGCCTAGTTGTTTTGCTTCTAAGAATGAGTTAAAGAAGGCAATAAAAAGGGAAAACTTTGTATTATTTCTAATTCTCAAGGAGCTAAATCCAGAACTTGCAGAAAAGCTTCCTAAGCTTGTGAGGGAGTTGATAGAAGAATTTGCGGATGTCTTTCCGAATGAGCTACCTAAGGGATTGCCACCCTTAAGAGGAATTGAGCATCAAATTGATTTGGTGCCCGGTGCTGCCTTACCAAATAAGCCAGCATATAGAATGAATCCAGAGGAGGCTAAGGAGCTAAAAAGGCAAGTTGATGAGTTGATTGAAAAGGGTTATGTAAGGGAATCCATGAGCCCTTGTTCTGTGCCTACATTATTAGTCCCTAAAAAGGATGGCTCTATGAGAATGTGTGTGGACAGCCGTGCTATAAATAAGATCACCATCAAATACCGCTACCCAATTCCAAGATTGGATGACATGTTGGATGAGCTGAATGGTTCCAAGGTGTTTTCAAAAATTGACTTGAAGAGTGGTTATCACCAAATCCGAATGAAAGAGGGAGACGAGTGGAAGACAGCCTTCAAGATAAAGCATGGACTTTACGAATGGATGGTAATGCCATTTGGGCTATCTAATGCCCCTAGCACATTTATGCGATTGATGAATCATGTGCTTAGATCTTTCATTGAAAAATTCGTTGTGGTATATTTCGATGATATTTTGATCTACAGTCAAAGTTATGAGGAGCATGTGCAACATTTGAAGGAAGTCTTGGAAGTGTTGCGAAAGGAGAAACTCTATGCTAATCTAAAAAAATGCTACTTTTGTCAAGACCATGTGATTTTTCTTGGCTTTGTAGTATCTCAGCAAGGAGTGGGAGTTGATGAAGAAAAGGTGAAAGCTATCAAAGAATGGCCCGTTCCAAGAACCATATCTGAAGTAAGAAGTTTTCATGGGCTTGCCTCTTTCTATAGAATATTTGTAAGGGATTTCAGCACCATCTTAGCACCCATAACTGAATGTATTAAGGGAGGAAAGGAGTTCAAATGGAGTGATGCAGCCCAACGAAGTTTTGAGCTTGTCAAAGAAAAATTGTGCAATGCACCCATATTGGCTTTGCCTAATTTTTCTAAGACTTTTGAGATTGAATGTGATGCTAGTGGAGTGGGAATTGGAGCAGTACTTCTTCAAGAAAAGCGTCCTATAGCTTATTTTAGTGAGAAGTTGAATAGAGCCAGTCTTAACTACTCTACCTATGATAAGGAGTTCTACTCTTTAATTAGAGCTCTTGAGACATGGCAGCACTACTTGTTACCAAAAGAATTTGTAATTCACACAGACCATGAATCACTCAAACACTTGAAAGGTCAGAGCAAGCTGAATAGAAGACATGCAAAGTGGGTGGAATTTCTTGAAGCTTTTCCTTATGTGTTGAAGTATAAGAAGGGAGAAACCAACATTGTTGCAGATGCCTTATCAAGGAGATATGCTTTAATTTCCATGATGAATGCTAAATTGTTGGGGTTTGAATCTCTTAAAGACCATTATATGGAAGATTCGACACTTGCTTCTATTTATCTCGCTTGTGAGAAAATGGCATATAAGGGATTTTATAGATCTGAAGGTTTTTTATTTCGCTTGGGGAGACTTGTAATTCCAAGCAGTTCTATAAGGGAATTACTTACACGAGAAGCTCACGGAGGAGGATTGGCTGGGCATTTCGGTGAAACCAAGACATTGGAGATGCTGAAAGAGCATTTTTATTGGCCTAACATGATTAGAGATGTGCATCATGTGATTGAAAGGTGTATTGTTTGCAAAAAAGCCAAGAGCAAGGAAGCAGCCCATGGACTTTATACACTTCTACCTGTTCCAGATCAACCTTGGACTGATGTTAGTATGGATTTCGTGCTAGGCTTACCAAGGACACAAAGAGGTAAAGATTCGGTCATGGTTGTTGTTGATCGTTTTTAAAAAATGTCTCATTTTATTCCATGCCATAAGACCGACGATGCTGTGCACATCGCCAATTTATTTTTCAAAGAAATTGTGAGACTTCATGGCATTCCAAAGAGTATCGTGTCAGATCGTGATGCCAAATTTCTTAGCTACTTTTGGAAGACTTTATGGAGAAAGCTGGGAACAAAGTTACTCTTTAGTACTGCCTGTCACCCACAAACTGATGGGCAAACTGAAGTGGTGAACCGAACGCTTTCTACTTTGCTAAGAACTATCGTTGGCAAAAACTTGAAAAGTTGGGATGAATGCTTGGCCTATGCTGAATTTGCTTACAATAGAAGTGTACATGGTACTACTAAACACTCTCCTTTTGAAGCAGTTTATGGATTTAATCCATTGAGCCCACTTGATTTAGTACCATTACCACTTGAAGCTCGAGAATGCATAGATGGAAAAATGAAGGCTGACATGGTAAAGAAGTTACATGAAAACATTAAACAGCAAATTGAGAAGAAGAACTCCATCTATGAGAAGACTGCCAACAAGAGAAGAAAATTTGTTCAATTCAGTCCAGGAGATTTAGTGTGGGTTCATCTTCGAAAAGAAAGATTTCCAAACCAAAGGAAGTCCAAATTAATGCCAATGGCAGATGGTCCTTTCCGTATCATAGACAAGGTAAATGATAATGCATACAAAATTGATTTACCTGAAGACTATGCTGTTTCTACTACTTTCAATGTGAGGGATCTTTCCCTGTACTTAGAAGATAAAGAGGACTTGGATTTGAGGACAAATCCATTTCAACCAGGGGAGGATGATGTAATCAAGGATAACCCCATTGCAGCCTAAGAAAAGGAGAACACTTCAATTGGGCCTCTAACTCGTTCAAGGGTTAAAGAGCTTGGACTAATTGCAGCCCAAGAAAGGGAGAACACTTCAATTGGGCCTCTAACTCGTTTAAGGACTAAAGGGCTTGGATTGGGCTTAACCACTTTGTTGAAAGTGGAAGAAGTGTGAAAAAGATTGCATGTGAGATAGTTGCATTTGTTGAATATAGTTGTAGTCTATTACCTATGCATTTATTGTCTTTGACATTTAGCTACCTATGCATTTATTGTCTTTGACATTTAGCCTACACTACTTGACTTTTAGTTGATGCATTTAATGCATTAGTTGGAGTCTTTTGTCTTTTTGTTTTGGAGACCCTCTATAAAAAGGGTCCTTGCCATTTGTTGTAAATCATCTTTGAATCATATATGAGATATTGGCATTTTGCTTTCAAGAGGATTCTTGAGTTCTTTCTCTTATCTAACTTGTGTTAGTGGCGAGAGCAACTAGATTTCTTATCACTCACGTTCTTCTTTCTTGAGTGTGGCGAGATCAACCCATTTCTCTTAGTTGTGGCGCCCTTTGGCTTATCAATTGAGTGATTTGGTTTCATTTGTTTGTTTCTTTCAACCTATCCAGAAAATTGATCAAGTGTTTTCCCTCCGGAAATCACATCATCCTTGGACCAGGAATGACAAGTGTAAGGAACATATATAGGGCTTTCATGTACATCCCAGGTGGGAGATTATATGGTGTCACAATTACAGGCCAACAAGAATATAGATGTGCAGACTGCCCATATAGAGTAAACCCATCGGATGATAGGCCTAACCTAACATTTCGAGGCTCTGAGACAAAAGAGGGATAAGATTGATCAAAATGATTCCATGCTTCTCCATCACAAGGGTGGCACATTACTCCTGCTTCTTGCCTAGTTTTATGGTGCCATGTCATGTGTTCAGCTGTTTTCGTAGACATATAAAGTCTTTGCAATCTTGGTGTCAATGGGAAATAACGCAAAATCTTATATGATATTTCTTTTTTTCTTGCATCATCTCCACTTCTAGGTTTATAACGGGCATGGCCACACACTAGGAAATCCCTCCTCTCCTTGTTCTCTTTATAGAAAAGCATACATCCATTCTCACATGCATCTATTTTCTTATATTTTAAACCAAGTTTTGCTATCATTTGTTTGGTCTTGTAGTAGTCTGTAGGCAATTTTGCATCATCTGGTAACAACTCCTTTAGAAGTTGCAATAAACGATTGTAACAACTCTCACTCAAGTTAAACTCAGACTTGATGTTTAACAATCTTGAAATTACTGATAAAGGAGTGTGAGAAGTACATCCTACATATACTGGCTCCTCAGCGGCTTTCAATAGGTCATAAAAGTGTTGGGCATCTTGATTTGGATGTTCTTCTACATCTATATCAATATTAGGATTGAAACTAGGTCCAACGGCATCTATAATCATTGTACGATAAGGATTTTCCAATTCAACCTCAATCCTTTTCTGACTATCACATTCGACTACATTTTCATGATCGTTAGCATCCTCACATTCAACATTATCATGGTATAAGGGTTCCCCGTGATAGGTCCATTGGTCGTAGTTAGGGACAAACCCATGTCTGTAAAGGTGAACCTTGACATCTTCTATATCAATAAATCTTCTATTGTCACACTTTGGGCAAGGACACCTTATTTGACCATTTGAGACTAATTGTGGTTGAGACTCTACAAAAGCTATGAATTCATCCACACCTTTAAGGAATTGAAGATTTAATCCTTTTCTACTTGGGTCACGCCGATTATACATCCACTCCCGATCAGCCCTCATTGTCTTCTACATGACAATAACAATTTAGAAATGTGTTATGACCTATAATTGGGAAGATTTAGAACCTAACTAATGGACCAAGCGAGTTTGTCTTTGAACTGAATCTCTAGCGAAGAAAAAATTTGGATAAGAACTACTTACTATATAAATTTTCTATAGAATTTTCTGAATTCAATGTGTATATATTAATGTCTTAATTAGTTATCTGTTATACTATGTTGTGCTTTATTTTTTTCTATTTCTTATAAGGAAAAATAGTTTAGTAGAAGAAAACAAAAGAAACTACAAAAGCTGAAGTACATTGCATCATGATTGAGGACAAGAGCAGTGGAGGAGAAACATATATAGAGCACTTTGAAATCATATAACAACAACAGGGATGGCCAACACTTATATTTTAATGTAACACAATAGGGGAATCAAACAAAAGTAAAGAAATATGGATTTTTGTTTTTTTTCTCAATAGGAATTTAGGGAGAAACAAGCCTCAAACTCAACAAACTCGACAAACTAAGACAACATATATATATATATATATATATATTAAAAATTAATAAATGCTGCTTAATAGATAGAAGGGGGTATTCTTAAGTTACTAAAGAGCCAAAAACAGAAGATAGTGGGGGTAATAAATTTTCTATGGATTTAATTAATTTTGGCTCTCGTGACATTTTTCTGTTAAAAAGAAATACAGAGACAAACCGAGCCAATGAAAATGGAGGAGATTTGGACAAAAATAATTTTTGTGATAATACAAGTTAATTAATTGTGATGATACAAATGAAAAGTGTAGTTTAATGGTGTAGGTGTTGAGTTGAATATAAGGGTATGGCATGAGCTATATAGATATACATTTTGAATCAAAGTTTAATCTATTTTTTTAAAAAAAAAAATTAAAGCCAGACTTTACGGCATGTATGTATATATATATATATATGTAAATTTTGTACCCTAAATCATGTTCAAACTATATATATATATAAATAGATTTTACATTGCAGCTCATTAATGGTGAATAAAATAAGTAAAAGGACAAGAGCTTTAACACTGAAGTTTGACATTCACATAGGCACTAGTGATGAAGCCGCAATTGTTGACTGTGTAAACAAGATAATGCCTTATAATAATAAATGTAGTATTATGCCCTTTTTGTTGCAAAGTACACACAATATATATATTAATGAACTGCACATGTAATATTGAACGTGTTTTTATGGTACAAATGATTCATTGATGCAGTTCGGCCATAGATTCACAGGGAGCTACACATATTATATATATATATATATACACACACACATGCCGTAAACTATGGCTTCAATTTTTTTATTTTTGTAAAAAAGAAAAACAGATTAAAAAGTAATCAGGAGTTCGTATATGAAGTAAATATAATTAAACATACCAGTGAACCACTTCAAAGACAAAAGCATAAGAACGATACAAAATGCAGAAAAAGTAGCTAAACTTCCTAAGGCTAGTAGAACAAAAATAGTCTGGAAACATGAAGACCGGCAAGCCAACAAAACAATAGCACCAAATTAATTGAAGTGATATCTTCTTGAAGAAACCGAGAGATTGATCTCTAATTAATTTTATTAATTTTTTGTTATAATTAATTTTAGTTTCACTTGCTTCCTTCTTCACTAAATCATGAGAACTGATCTCGAAACATATGCAGGAGATTTGGGGAAAAAAATGCAATGAATGTGGATCTGGAATTCTGGTCCACATATATGCTAACATTAATTAGATGATGTGACTAGACGCTTGTAAGTGTGATGTCAAGAGTAAGTTGATTATAGCTTTTCTTAGAACCAGAGTCATTTCCTCACCACTCTCCAATACAATTTTACTTCAATTATCACTTCACATCTCACCCATATGATCTGCAATTTGTTACCTCCTATTTCTGTACCACCCCAAGCTAGTCTCTAGGCCTATTGGCTTATCTTTAAACTCAGGTACGGGCCCATACTGAGAAGACTTCTAGTTTGTGTTCTCGGATCTAATTCATGTATTTATTTAATTAACTATAGCCCTATGTTCTGTTTCACTCCTTGAGGAAGAAAGTTAGTGGAATCAAACTAATCTTAAGGCTTGGGTGCCCCATGCCCAATCCCTCGAGAAAAAGCTGTCTTCTAAGGTTCTACAACGGGCAACAGAATGATATCTCTTGATCTATTCCCAAAGCTTACAGGTCTAGTTTTAGACTAGTCAAATTACCTTATCTTTAAACTCTTAGAAACAAGTTTAGAAAGACGTTTCTATTAGACTAGTCAAACTGTCTTTTAATCACAATTTCAAAAGATATATACATATGATATTTTAAAAAGAGTTCTCAAAGTCAAACAAAATAAAATATGAGCAGATACATCATTACGGACAAAACTCCAAAGTAAAAAACGACAATCATTTAAAAATTAAAATCCATTGAAAGCACAAAAAAAGAAAGAAAGAAATCCTACAATCTGTAAACCAAGCAGCCATATAAATCAAAAAAGTATGAGTAGATAAGGCGAAAGCATACAACCCACCTTCAGATAGGAAAAGCTATTATCAGAATGAAGCAGAAATAATTGAAAATTAACCAACAACTGAACCCTAAAATCCGTGTGCTTTACCTCCAAAAACTGCTTCAAGCCCTTGGAAAGATGGTACTTATATAGTATATCAAGGAAGCAAATCAATAGAACCCCAAAATAGTACCACGCACCAACACAGAAATTGGAGAAGAGATGGTTTTTTGAAAAAACCAGCAGCGCTGTCTACACGAGAGGAAAGGGACATAGGGTTTAGATGAAGAAAAATTTTGGTAGGAAATATTAAAATGGGCGCGGGCTTTTTGGTGGGAAAAGGAAGTTTTTTACAAAAAAAAAAAAAAGAAAAATTAATCTAATTGTAACATGGTTACTTGTAATGTCTTTATTCATTTATATTTTTTTAACTAATTAAATCGAAAATATCTTGGATGGGAGAATTGTAATATTTTAGAACTACAATTTATTAATAAAACTATAAGAACTACAATTTATTTTTAGAGAAAAATTATAATTTATTTTATTTAAAATTAGAAATTTAATGAAAGGTAATTAAATAAATAATTGAAAAATATTTTATCTATTTAGTTTTTTAAATATAAAAGTATTGTAAGAGAAAATTAATGAAGAATTAATTTAATTCTAGTGTTTGTTTAATTAATTTGAGGTATTTAATCTAATTCGAAGAAAATTAGGAATATAAAATTAATTTATAAAATTTAATATCTATAAGTTCTGTCCGAAGAGAATATAACAAATACAAGATTTGGTTGATTAGATGGAGGAGCTAAATTCTTTTTAATTATTTTACTTAAAAGAATTACTAAAATTATTTTAAAAAAATTGAGACATTTGATCAACAAGAATTAGACCATACTCATATTAATGTCCAAATTGTGTGTATTATAAGGAAAGACCATACTTAATTTCTAATTAAATTATGTGTAGGATTTAATCGATTAGATGGATGAGAGCTAAAGTCTTGCAAGGATATCAATCCCAAAGATTATCAAAGTGTAAAAGATGAGATAGCATGAGATCACAAAAGAGACGATAGAATATACTATAAGATACATAAAAGGATAAGAGTTAATTAGAGGATAAAAAAACTGGATAGATCAATCTGAAAAAAGAAAAATAAAAAAATAGAATCGAAAAATTAGACGGTAAAAGACAAATTGAAAAAATAAAAGGTTGATAAGTTAAAGAGAAAAAAAAAAGATTGATGGACATTTCCATCAATAAAAACAAATTTTGTCATAATTATTTTCATAATTCAAAAAAAAAATAATGATGAAATTTAGTGACGGATATGACTCCGTCACTAATTTAGTGATGAATATGTCTCTGTCACTAATTTAGTGACAGATATGTCCGTCACTAAATTAGTGATGGAAATTTTGTTACTAAATAGCAATTTTTTTCAATTTTTTTCTTAATTCAAAAAAATAGTGATGTAATTTAGTGACAGACTATTCCATCACAAATTTAGTGATAAAAATGTCTGTCACTAAATAAAAAATTTTCTCATATTTCTTTTCATAATTCAAAAAGTAGTGATGAAATTTAGTGATAGACAAAATCTGTCACAAACTACTATTACAAATTAGTGACGGAAATCGTTCCATCACTCAATTATAGCTTTTGTGACGAATTTTAGTGACGGATTGTAATTCGTCACTATTTACCAACGGATTGTAGTGACAGACACTAAAAAGTTCTTTCTACTCTTTTTTTCGTTCTTTTTATTCTTTTCTTCTCTTCTTTCTTGTGTTTTTTCCTCTTTTTCTTTCTTTTCAACATTGACATCATTACCATTTTTCTTTTTCAACCATAATATTTTGTCTATTTTCTTCTTGAATGGCCATTCTTTTTTTTTCTTGGGAGTAGAGAGAAATATTTATTTCAAATCATCCCAAAATTCACAAAATATTTCAGCACATCAATCTCTTCAAAAGAATTTAAAAACTCTTCATTTCTCAAATTGGGAAGCAAAAATTCTACTTTAGGAAGAAAAAGTGGTGGAAAAATGCAAGAAAGGAAAGGTTACAAGGCACAAATTGGCACATAATGGAAATAACACATGAGATGGTTATTTGGTTGAAAGTGGCTCACAAAGAAATATCTTAATCATTTCCAAGCATGCACATGTAAATGTAGTCTTAACAAGATTCAAGACAATTTCTCTTAAACACACAACAAGAAAGAATAGCATTTTACATTCAATGCTCAAAATCCTCATGGTTTAAAGACTATTACTAAACTCATTTAAAACCATATTCATTGTCATTTAAGTTTGAACTCTAGAAAAGCAAGATTAAAATTTTAGTGATGCTAAAACAATCCAAATCTAAACTATTCCAACAAGTGCAATAAAAACTTGTTCCAAAAACAAAAGAAACATTAAACACAAGTCTAAAAGCATATTAAAATTCTGCATCAAAACACAAGCTAAAAGCTCCAAAAAGTGCATAAAAGAGGCTAGAGACATGACAAGAAGCATATAAAAACATAATAGAAAAACTTCAAAAATGCATGAAATTTAAAACCAAAACAAAGACCATTTCATTAAATTTTGCATTATCCTCAAAGCAAATCTGCACACATATCATCAAAGCATAGAAAATTAGAGGACATGAAAATATAAGAGAGAAAAGGGAAAAGAAACAACCTTATCAATTTGGCGCGCCTTTTCTGTATCTTTCAATTGCGTGGCATTGGCTTCTTCCAGAAGTTTTTCTCAGCAGCAAGTTGAATAATGGAAAGAATTGATTTACTGTCACCAACCTGAAGAAAAATAGAAAAAGCTCCATTTGCCACGGAGGGTGAGAACAAAAGGAGAAACTAAAAGACGAGGAAGAAGGACTATTAACTAAATCACATTTTAAAACAAAAAGAGAACTACTTTCTAAAACATAATTGAAATTAAAACTACTACACAAAACAAAACAAGAATTAAATCTACCATCTAAACAAGAATTATATAGAATTAGGGTGTGCAGCCAACCTGCACAACCCAACCCAACCTGCACAAATGGGTTGGGTTAGGTTGGGTTGAAAATTTTTAACTCTATTATGGGCTGGTCGGGTGGCAGGTTGCAAATTTTCAACCCGACCCAACTCGAGAACTTGATGATAATTAAATATTTTTTTAGTTTTTTTATATTTGATAATTCAATTTTCCAGACTCCAAGGTTCCTTCAGACTTCAACTTCCAAGTTCCAAGTTGCACAATCACATAGCATTACTTTCCTAAATTCCTCCCAATCCCTCCTAAGTCCCGGCCTCCCTCCTCTGTCCTTGCCTTGCAGTCTGAGACTGAGTGAGATGAGCTTCTTCTTCCTCATTTCTTCTTCTTGTATGAGCTTCTTCTTCCTTGCTTCTTTTTCTTCAACTTCGTATAGACTCATCGATACAGTGGCTCATTAACTCATGGCTCCTCGTCCCCATATACTCTCTATCTCTATGGTCTTATATCATCTACATATCTCCTCCTTGCCATCTATCTCTCTTTCTCATCACCTTCGGTCTATTTTTCATCTCATCTCTAGTCTAGATCTCATCGATTTTTGGTCTGTGTTTCTGGTTCAAATGATTTTCTGGTTTACACAAGATTAAAGTTAGAGATGACAAGGTGATGAGATCATGAGAGACAAAGATGATGAGGATATGAAAGAGAGAGATATGTGATAGAGAAGGAATCTTCTGAAAAAGAAAATAAAACAAAGAGACAAAATGCCACCCAACCCATTAGCGTGCAGGTTGGGTTAGTTCGGGTTTGTTCCTAATTTTTTCTAAACCCGACCTGACCCGACTTAACCACTAATTGGTTTGGGTTGAAAATCACCCTAAAATCGACCCATGCCCAACCCTATCTAGAACTTAATTGCTATCCATAACAAAATGTAAACTAAAACTACCATATGACATAGACCTTAACTTAGAAACAGAACTAGAAAGAGAAACAACATCAGAAATAGAATTAAAAACAATATTAGGGACAGAATCATAATTTACAATAGAAACAGAGGGTGAACTAGAGTCATATTCAGATGCACATGCACATTCAGATTCAAAAGCCTTGAATTTAGGTGCAGGTGCATAATCATATGAAAATTCAGATATGGATGCATTCAATTCAAATTCAAGTGCAGATGCATACAACTCATGTTCAACAAAACCATCATAATTGCCAAGTTTCAAAGCTTTTTCTATCTCAATGCATGCATGGCAAGTGTGATAGTCACAATCAAAATTAAAATCTCCCACAAACTCATTCTCATTTTTTAATACTTTTATATTTACCTCTTTTTCTCCTAGTCTCTATCTCTTCTTCTTTTTCTAATTCGAGCTCAATGACCTCAGGTTGGGTGGCTCTTATTCGAGGAGGTAATGGTCTAATTTGGAGAGGAAATTCATCCTCACTAGCTTCATTACACTCACTAGAAGGTGATTCCCTATTTTGCACATCTAGATCTTCTAATTTCTCTAATTCAGGTTAGAGGACTAAACCATTTATCTCTTAGCAATTGTTTAAGGAAATGACACTATCATTGGCTGTTAGGTCAGTCATAGGTGGAGAAGGTGGACTACTATCAACCCTTGATTAATCAACTCACTAATTGTGCTAACTATTTAGCCTATCTGAGATTCTAAACTCTATAAGCTCACCTAAGTTTGCTCTTGGAACTGCAGGGTATTTGTGGTCAATTGTTGAACCAAGTCTTCCAAACTAGGTTCTGGCTCTCTAGGGATGGCTGGAGAAGGTAAGGAGCATGAAAATCTTGCTCACATGGTAAATGGGATAAGCTCTCATACCCTAGGTTTGGATGTTTATATTTAGAAATGCAAGTGGTAGGGAAAAGGTCGTATTGTTGAGGATCTTGTTGAAATTCCCTAAGGCTATGAAAGACTCCTATATAGAACTTTGTACTTTCTTGCAATGGTGGATATTGGTCTATCTTATATGTGGATAAGGAATATATGCTACTCACAGATGGAGAAGGGGGATAGGGTGATGGTTTTTGTTCTTGGCCAAAGGATAGGTACCTCACTATAGATGCTATATCTTCTAAGCTATTTTCAATTCGAAATGAATCCATGGTCAAGATTCTAATATGACTAACTATTATCAGCCTCAAAACAATGATTAAACACTGATTCTATCCTATACCACTACACAAGAATAACAACACTATTCTCACTAGACTATAAACATGGCCTATCCAATTTGGATCAAAACTTACTAATTCTTCTTGAAAAACCTTAATATGGACTAGAAAGATGAAATCTACAAAGAAAACTACTCATTACTCCAAATGTTGTTTCTATGCTCCACCTATGAAAAACACCCAGAAATCAAGTATCTCAAACAATTCTAATTTTTCTTTGGAAAAATCCTTCACAAGTTGGAGGCACAAAAGCAACAAACATAGCTAAAAAATAAGGTCTACAAAAATCAAACCAAAAATCACAATATATTAGAAAAATCAAGAAAAACATTGTAAAATGAAAAAAAAAAAGGTCTAAACAATAGAATTTGGCCAAAACAGGGTGGGGAACCATACTCAAAACTTAAAATATAGTGGATTACTAGTTTTCAAGTCAATCGGAGTCAGTTTGCGAAAAATGAATAGTTCATGAATAGTAACTGATAACCCGAAAAACAGAAAACTTGTAACCACTTTAGCCAACACCAACCAAATAACTTAGAATGAAACAAAAACACAAATGAACAACTAATTAGGTGATTTAAAAACAAGTTGGCTCCTTGGCAACAGCACCAAAATTCTGGTTCAAGCTACTATAACTGCCAAATTGCCCAAAATTAAATTCGTGACAAATTGCAGTATAGTGATCGTCCCAGGTTGTATTCTCTCATTGAGCCTTGCTTCTAATTACCTAATTAATTGTTCTAACATTGATTACACTAATTAGATACTAATTACATGGGGGTATGATAGAATTAAAGGAATTAAACATAAACTAAACTATATAATAGAAATAGACTTATAACAAAACAGAATAGATGCAAATAAAATGTAATCAGTCACAATTTCCCTAGAGTTATACTCATCATCATCCTACCTAAATCCATTTAAGTTCCATGATTAAGTTATCCAACTAATGTTTCCAAGAGATCTTCTAGAACTAGACTACACATGAATCAAAATTAGGAAAATTTTCACTAATGTCTAACCATATGCAATCTAATTAAGCTCTAACCTAATCAAGCCCCGAAACCTCATATGGACTTGCCACTTTCGTTCTACTTATCATACACATTCAACAATTGCATACATATATGTATAACAAGCTTTATCCTTAAACAAATCTAGCAAAGTAGAATTTTGTTCACGCTAGTCTAACAAGCACAAGCATAAACTCAAGAACAAAGAGGCAACAGACCAGAATAAAAAATGAAGTAGATTCAACAAGAAAACCTATTTATTTCATTCCAAAGGATTCAAAATACAGCTTATGTTCAGTTGTGATTGATTACTACACTTATAGCCTTCCATGGAGGCTAAAATACACCAAAAACATAGAAGAACTAAAGGGAGTATCTATGAAATGCAAAGAAATGGAAGAAGATAGAGGTCTTCAACAATGGAAAATAAGGTCTAAAGGTGTCTTAAACTCAGCCAAAGAAAAAGGGTAGAAAATGTAATTAATTTTCTCTACATGTGATGTCCCTTTTAGCCGCTGCTATTCTAGTTGCTTTGCTACTATTGTTTGCTGTAAAGTGTAGAAAGCCTGGATAGAATTTCAGAATTGAGGGGGCCACAAGTCCAGTTAGCTCTAGTCAACTCCAGTTAGCACCACATCATTAACTATGTCCATGTCAGCATCTACGTGGCATCCACATCAGCGAATTTACTCTATAATTAATTTTCTGTAGAATACACAATTGAATTAATTGGGATAAAATTATGAAATTGAAACATATTAATTCTATAATTAATTGACACCCAATAAATCTAAAACATAATAAAATTGGTGAGTTTACACAGTTGGAATATGTAAATAAGCTACGATAGGGACTACCATGAATAAAAAAATGCTTGATATCAAGCGTCATCATCAATCCTCCATTCATCATTTGCCACATGTCCTATCTCTACAATGTCATCGACACATCACCCTAAATTTTCAAAATTACACTTCGGCCCATTCATTTTAAGAAATTATAAATTAGCCTCTATAATTTTCCAAATTACACACTAGCCCCATAATTTTCCAAAAATTACACATTGGCCCTAAAATTTCCAAAATTTTACTCCAACCCCTAAATTTTCCTAAATTACACACAAGCACCTAAACTTTTCCAAAATTTGCTCTAATCCCTTAATTTTCTTAAAAATTCTCATCAGTCCTTAACTTTCCTCAACCAACCCTCAAATGATTTCCTTCCCTAGCCTATAGTATGCCTCCAAGACGCAAACCCGTTGAGGAAATTGATTTGGACGAGTTGAGACAACATATTCAACAACTATATGAGATCGGGAATGCCCAATAGGTACAATTAGAGAATCGAAGAGAGTTTATAAGTGATGATTCTGATAGCAGTGGTTCGAAGACAAGTTACCCGTACCAACAGTATTAGAGTGGAAATTCTAAATTTTGAAGGGAAACTTGAACCAGATGAATTTATAGACTGGCTTCAAACAGTTGAAAGAGTGTTTGAGTATAAAGAGGTACTAGATAAGGAAAAAGTGAAAATTGTTGCCATTAAGCTCAAGAAGCATGCCTCCAATTAGTGGGAAAATCTTACGAGAAATTGTGAACGCAAAGGAAAATTCAAGATTCGGACATGGGAAAAGATGTGTCGCTAATTAACATGTAAGTTCTTGCCTAAACATTATTATCAAGATAATTTCATTCAATTGCAAAACCTACATCAGGAGGCCATGACGGTAGAAGAATACACTAGAGAATTTGAAAAGCTCATGATGAAAAGTGACATCCAACAAAAAGAGAAGCAAACTATAGCCCACTATCTTAGTAGGTTAAACACTGAGATTAGCCACCCAATCTAGCTTCAACCATACTAGACTTAGATGACGTTGTTTGCTTAGCTATCTATATTGAGAAACAAACAATCAGAAGGCCCTCATTTCAATGTTTTTCTTCCACCAGAAGATTTTTCAGTAGTTACAAGCTGCTTGAGCAGCCAACCAGTTCGTCAAGCAAGCCTCCACCAATAGCTATGAAGAAGTCTAGTCCCAAACCCCCTAAATGCTTCAAATGCCAAGGATTTAGACATATTGCCTCGAATTGTCCCAATCACAGAGTTGTCATTATCATTGAAGGAGATGCTTTTAAAATTTCTGAAGAAGAAGATGAACCTATACCTGAAGTGGAAGAGCCAGTGTATGATATAGAAGTCACTCCTACAAACCCAGGTAAGGCATTGGTGATCTACCAAAGCCTGTATTCAACAACAGCCAAAGACGAGTCATGGTTACATCACAACATCTTCCATACTCACTGCACTATTGAGGGTAAAATTTGTGATTCCATGCTTAGGAATTCTTGATCCAGAGGCCTTCCTGATAATAGTAACAGATGCCTCAGACATAGGATATGGAGGTATTCTTAAGCAAATTCCCAAAAATAGTAAAAAGGAACAATTAGTTAGGTTTTATTGAGGAATTTGGACTGAAGCCCAAGAAAAATATTCAACAATTATAGAAATTTTATCTATAGTGCTATGTATCACAAAGTTTTAAAATGATTTGTTTAGTAAAACTTTTCTTTTAAAAATAGATTGCAAAGCTGCAAAAAGTGTTTTAGAAAAAAAGTTCAAAACTTAGTTTCAAAACATATTTTTGCCTGTTAGCAAGCAATACTTTCTTGTTTTGACTTCAAAATTCAATATATCAGAGGAAAATCAAATGCTTTACCAAATTTTCTCACAAGAAATTCTTGCAGGGAAAATCAAAGAATGAAGAAGAAAAAAAAATCTAAAGATCAATATGGACCCCCACTGGGTTCATCAATAACTCCAATATTGACTTCAACACTAATCAACATGCGCCCTTCCGGCAGTGGTATTAGGCCACAAGGCATTAGGCTTTCTTCTCCTTCAATATATTCTTAAAATCGTTTTACTCCGATGCCTTATCATCAAGCTTTAGCTTCCCCTTCATCACCTCAACAACATAGTCAACAGTTAGTCTCTCCTCAACCTTCAAAAATGGTCCCTTTCACTCTAGCCAAGCAATATGTTAAAAACATTTCTCAAAAGGATAAACCCCAATATATCAAAAAGGATATTAGTGTTCCAATTGTAGCCATTGAATCCAAATGGATACAGCCAAAAATTACCGTTAAGGAAATTGCTCAAAAAATATTTCCAGCTGACTAGCACTACTTGCTAGTGAGTCTAGAAAAATCGAGACTTTTTTATAAATTCATTATAGTATATACCAATTTAATAATTTTAACTCATGAATATGATCCATCCAATCCTTCAAGAATTTTATACTCAAAAATGAAAATCAATCATGTTTCAACCCCCGCTCAATGAAATAAATCCTTATACACTCAACAAGCCTTTTCAAGACAATTTTGTCCTCAAGATTTTGATTACTGGGATTATTACAAAGCTTGGTTCAGCATGCTCCTTGTTTGTCCTTATTCTCTTTCTTGGTTCATTTCGTTCAAAAAAGACCAAGTTGAGTTTCCAGTTTGGTTTTCATAATGGTTTTTCTTTTTTTGTCCAACAGTAGGTTTTTCTTTTTTGGTCCAACAATAGGTTTTCTTCCACCATATGCCCAAGAAGCCTTTCAATATTTCAAAAGTCAAACAGATTAACCAATTTATTACATTTCTTTACAACGTTCAGTACTGCTTGGATCATGACATGAGATTTTGATTTTACCACAAAATTCCCATCCGGGTTCCCTACTTTTCTATCAAGAACTTTCAATATCAAATGGTGGTCTTCATATAATCCATCGTTACTCAGTAAGCAAGCTATTCAAAATTGGATCACTCAACATCCCATACAATTGAAATATAGCCAATTTGTTCAAAAGAATTCACGGTTCTTAACATCAAATTCTCATATAATGGTAGATTTAGTAGTCGCAGCTACTGAAGAAGAATTTCAAGAAAAGATCAAAGCTTTACCAGACAAAGCTCCCACAGAAAAGGCATCGTCTTCATTAGGAAGCAATCCAAAAGTTCAATCCCATTTCAATTAGAATAAAGACGACTGTCACAATATTGATTTAGCTAAACTGAGTCAGTTTGACTAAGGTTAAGTTAATTCACTCACATGCTCAAAAATTGTTAGCACCAAAGCCAAAAACTTTATCAAAAGGCAAAGCCAGCTCAATAGGACAATGTTGGTAGCCAAGTCAAAAGTAATTTAACAGAAGGTAGACAACTTTTCAAAAAGGGTAATCGTTAGCATAGCACGACAAATTTACTTTCGGCCAAGTTTCAATAACTCTGGTTTTAAAGCATGATCAAATCCGTGGACTTCAGAATCTTTGGAATCCACAGGCTTCAACACTCTTCAATACTGGCTCAAAAATTGTCTATTTAAGTGGACTTAGTTCAATTTTATAGGCAGAACATAGGCAGAATGCACTTAGAGCAAACTTCAAAACTCCCTTCATAATCTCCCAACTCTCTCAAAACCCCCACTTGAAAATTCTCTTCATAATCTTCATCCTCTTTTGCTAATTTGTTCATCATCTCTGTACATCAAATCTGTAAGTTTATTTTTATAATGAGAATTTCAATTCATCAATCTATTCCTATTCTTTTTACTGATTTAATGCTTGTCATTACTTTTGAATATTTTGTATTTCAAAATATAAGTACAATTTATATTGTTACTGAAAATATTGAAATTGAATTTCAAGACGCTATTCAAAGTAGTTTATTTGGGTTACTAATTTTTTATAGTTTATATTTATCTAATTTTTTAGATTTTTTGTATTTTGAGGATCGAGCATGTATTTTTTCTATATCATATTGATCACAAAAATTTCCTAGTTCTCTACGGCTACTTTTAAGTTTAGATTTTACTTTGTATTGTAATTTGATATCATTACAGAGTGCTAAACCTTCCTGAGTTACAAAGTTTATTAATTCTCCAATAGTCATAGTATTGTATTGAATGGCATTATTGTATTGTTTCTTAATGGTCACCCTAATTCTTTCTATAAATATTGTTGGTAATCCTCCTATAACTCTTTATTTCCAATAATCTGCACTACTATCAAATCTTATATATAATTTTGTTAAGAACATATCATTATACCATCTAAAATCTGACATTGTTAGACATCTAAGATTGACCAGTTGATTAGCAGTTCTTTCTTGAAAACTAATTGGATTTCCTATAAAATGTTTTGTTAAGGCATATATTAATACTGCTACTTCATCATTGGTTGCTATTATCTGGGTTTGTGTGTTTTGACCTATTCTTTCTTCTTGTTTAATAGAAAATTTTATTGCAAATCTTTCTTGTTCTGTTAAATAATCATCCCACCATCCTTTTAATTGACCAGTAATTCCTGTTGTTAACAAGGCTACTATATTTGGTTCATCATTATTTTTGATCCTATAGGTTGTTGCACACATTGACATACTTTGTATTGTATCTAATATTTAGTGTTCACTGGCACCATCTATATTCCATTCTGCTATTGATTCTCCTGAGTAACTACTTTTATAATCCTTTTTCTTCATATTGATAACTAGGTCTTGGATAATAGTTTCTTGTTGTAGGTCTTGGATTTCTAAATCTTATTTTATTTAATTTTCAATCATCTTCATTATTTTGATCAATGGATATTGCATTGATTCTAGGTGTTTTATCTTTCTTTTTATCGTTTGACACTCCTAATTCTTCTAACTTCTTTGTAATATCTTCTAATAGGGTTTGAGATGATTTTCCTAAATTTATTGAATTTAGTTCTTCTTTTGTTAGCGTGGGAATTTTATATATAGGTTTTTGGGTGTTTCGTAATTTTGATAAATTTTGCATAATATTATTAGATGAGCTTCCTATTTCTAATTTATTGTTTATTACATTTTCTGTTTTATCTAGTTGTTTGCCTATTGTATTTATTGCTAAATTAGTATAATTATTTTGAGATTATAAATTTTTTATATCTTTCTTCTGACTAGTGTTTTTTTTTTTTCATTTTCTTCTATTGTGAGGCTTCTAGTTCTGAACTTCCTGCCTTAAATTTGATTGCTTTTAAAGGGAGTGAACAAATATCATTTTTTGACCTAATTTTTATCTCATTCTACTGTTATTCTAATATTACTATTGATAGATTTTTCTTGTTCTATAAAAGGATTAAAAATCTTATTGTTTTTGCAGTATATATTAAACCAGGTGAAAAAGAAAATATTTTCTTTAATATCTTCTAAGTGCTTATAATATTCTTCTTTCCATTTTTGTGTTTGTTCTGTTGAAAAAGTATTGAAATACCAGTCTCTCATATGTTTATTATATTTTTGTATAAATTCTTTATTAAGTCTTAGTTTATCTATTTTAAATTCTTTAGTGATTAGTAAATTTGAGATCTAGTTGGTGAATGATTTATTGAAGATTCCTCATTTGAGGGTTTATTTATAGGTTGTGGAACATTAGGTTGAAAGTCTACTTCTCTTAAATTATATTGAATATTACTTATTGCAGATCTATAATCACTATCTATTGAAAGTCTACTTCCTATTTCTAGTTTTGGATTTCTAAACATTCTCGTTTTAAAAGATTGAGATCTTTTCATTTCAATGATCACGTCACCTTCTGGAGTTTGAACATAATTATCAAAGGTTTTTTACTCTATACTCCAAGGTGGTTGAATCTTATCTAGTTTCCATTCTTCTAAAAAGGCATTTATTATCTCATGATGTTTTAAAGGTTTTGGAGTTGTTATCATTGTTCGTTGTAGATTAGCTTTCATAACTATTGTTTCATTTCTTGGTGATTCCTTTTTTACTGTAATTCCTACACTAGTTTTTGATACTTTATAATCAATTCTGTAAATTACAACTAAATGATTAGTTCCTTCTTCCCAAATTCCTTCTTTAGACTTGATATGTAATTGTAAGTCATTTTCTACATTTCTCAACGTTTTCATATAATTTGGAAAACAATTAAAATATATTGGTCCATCACAGACATTGGAATCGACCATACATATTGTTGAATCTTTGAAAGATATTGCATTTTTATCTGTAAATAGTAAAATTACTGGATTGTTTATTCCTAACCTATGTAGTAGTTTCATAGTTATTTGAATTAATCCTATATGTAAGGGGAAGGGGAACCTGATCATCAAGGCTTTAGGGGCTCAATCCATTGTCCAACATCATATTCATGGCTTCTTCTATCCTTTTTTCTGTTTTCTGTCATTTATTTACCATGAGTAACTAGATTTTCTTCCTAGGATTACTATGAACTCAACTTCAAAATAGATTTTATTTCCTCTCATGTACTAGCAACTATTATTCAATTAACATAAGGCTTTTTATTCATTTTACTACTGCATTATATAGACTTGATCAATCTTTATGATTGCTTGTTGCTGTCATCAAACTCGATAGAGGGAGGTGAGAGTAGAACACTAAATAGGCAGGACAAGTGCATGAACTTTACTAAGTGTTTTCGCTTGTTAGCTAATAGGAATATTAGTTAATCTTGTTTAATCAAAGCTAGGTTGGTTAGTATAGACTTAACTCACTTAAGGAATTGAGTAGGTGTTAAGTATCTTAATTGAGATTCGGGAGAATTATTTTAAGTTATTAGAATAACCTAGGATTAACTTATATGGTTAATAGAGTTGTAAGTGCATGAGAGGGGTTTTTCAATTTCTAGGACAGAGGAGGGATTAGTAACTCTAGGCTTTTTAAATAGATTAATTTCATCAGCTGTTGCATTTGTTGTTATCATTTAAGAAAAGCTTTATAAAAATTTACTGTCATAGGCTTTTTGCTTTGTTAGTTCCAGTTAGAGCTATTTTCAATCCAAACAAATCCACCTAACTAATTCCATCAAATTTCTTGGGTAGTTAGCCACTTAGTCTTCATGAGAACAATATCTTACTCACTCTTTATTACTTGTACGACTGGTGCACTTGCCAAATCGCTAACAAGTTTTTGGCACCGTTGCCAGGGAAAAAGAGTTGTGCTAATATTCAAAGAAATTTGAAAGTGCTAGCTTAGACTATTTTTTACTTTGGGTTTTTTTTTCTTTTCTTTTCTTTTCTTCTTTTTTGTTCTATTTGATTATTTAGTCATTTTTATTTTTTTTTTTTGCACTGATTTTTGCTGCTGCATTTTTCATTGCTAATTGGTGTATCTCTATTGTGTATGCAAAGTACCATTAATCAAGCTGATCTTCTTTTTGATCCTGAAATTGAGAGACTTGCAAGGAGAACTCTAAAAGAAGCTAGAGCCAGAAGAACCCAAGAGGAGCAAAGTTCTCAAGAAGAAATAGTAGAGAATAATGTGAATCTTACAGGTATGGAAAATAATGGGGGAAATAGAGAATTAAATTTCCAACAAGATGAAAATAGAGCTGTGTAGGACTATGCCTCACCCAATAATGATGGACATGCTTTATGCATAGTAAAATCCCTGATCGATTCAAATAACTTCAAAATTAGAGAAGTGTTGATGAACTTATTCCAATAAAACCAATTTGGGGGAAGTCCTATAGAGGACCCAAATAACTATATCATACACTTTTTGGACATCTGTGATATGGTTAAGTTGAATAGAGTGAGTGATGGTGCTTTACGCCTTCGTCTATTCACTTTCTCTTTGAAGGACATGGTGAAGAGCTGGCTTAATGCTCAACCAAGACGAAGCATCACTATATGGGACCAACTCTAGAAGAAGTTTTTGGACAAATTCTTTCCTCCTTCAAGGTCAGTCAAATTGAGAAATGAGATCACAACATTTTATCAACATGAAGGCAAAAGCCTTTATGAGGCTTGGAAATGGTTTAAGGACTTACTGATGAAGTGTCCTAAACATGGTATTCCAAAGTAGCAGCAGTTGACCATCTTTCACAGTGGTCTCTCGTATGAGACTCGAGATAAACTGGATACCGCAGTTGGTGGTGCTTTAATGGTGAGATCGGTTACCCAAGTAAAAAAGATGATAGAGACCATGAGGGCAAGCCCAAAATGCTTCAAGCCAGACTAGAAATGCTTCAAGGAAATGAGTCTTGGAATTAGATACTCTTAATGCTTTATTGGCTCAAAATGAGCATTAACGAAAAAAGTTGACATGTTATGTTCAAGGCAACAAGCACCGACAAGAGTAAATACATTGGTTACTACGGAAGCAATTTGTGATATCTATGAAGGGGCTCACATCAATGGTTGTTGTGAGGAATTTACTTCAATGGAGTAATTGAATTACATGGGTAATTTACAAAGGAACCAGAATAACCAGAATTCTAACACTTACCATCCGAGCTCAAGAAATCATCCGAATTTCTCCTAGAGTAACAATCACTACTTTAATCCCTTAGCCTTATCGTCTGGTAAGCCATCTCATCCTCCTGGCTTTAACAACCAGAATAATTATCTTTCACAAAATAGAGCTCCACCACCTCAGGTGGAGAATAAGTCATCAATGGAGGAAATATTCATAAAATTTACGTAAAGGACTAAGGCAATAAGTTAGACTCAAAGTATTACAATCAAGAATCTAGAAATTCAAATGGGTCAATTGGCAAGTGCTTTGAACAAAAAGGAACAAGGAAGTCTCCCAAGTAATACAAAAAATAATCCAAGAAAAGATGGCATGGAGCATTGCAAGGCAATTACCTTAAGGAGTGATAAAGCGCTTCCTGATGTGGTCAAATCACATGATAAGTAGCAAGGGGTGATTAGTGAAGAAGAGAATGAAGAAGTGGTTAAGCCTTAAGAGAAGGCAACTAAGAGAATAGATGCTTCGAGTGTTAAAGGTGAGGGGGAAAATATAAGGCAAAACATGAGGAGCAAAAATTTGATTCCACCATTACCTTTCCTCATAAGCAAAAAAAGTTCAATCTAGACTGACAATATAGAAAATTCTTGGAGATCCTGAAGTAACTTCATATCAACATCCTATTCGTGGAAGCATTGGAACAAATACCCAGTTATACAAAGTTCATGAAGGATGTGTTATCAAGAAAAAGGTGCTTAGGTGAGTTTGAAACTGTTGCTATGACTCAAGAATGCAGTGCCATTCTCCAAAAGAAGTTGCCTAGCAAAATGAAAGATCTGGGTAGCTTCATGATCTCATGCAACATTGGGAGCAATTTTTCTGGAAAAAGCACTGTGTGATCTAGGAGCAAGTGTGAATCTAATGCCGCTCTCTATTTTCAAGAAATTGGGTTTGGGAAATGCTCGGCTTACCACAGTGACACTTCAGCTAGATGACTGTTCGATGTGCTATCCGAATGGAATCATTGAGGATGTACTTGTCAAGATGGACTAGTTGATTTTTTCGACTAATTTTATTATCATGGACTATGAGGAAAACAAGGAAATTCCGATCATTTTGGCAAGACCTTTTCTAGCTACTAGGAAGACGATAATTGATGTTTACAAAGATAAGTTAACCATGAGGGTTAATGATCACAAGGTCATCTTTAACATGAACAAGGCAATGAAAGCTTCTAATAAGTTGGACGAGTGCTACTTGGTGAAGATGATTGATAAGGAATCTCACGGGTATTTCATGATGGAATGAGTATAGAATGTTTGGATAATGTTAAAGATGTGGGAAAAAGAACAAGGGGAGTCCTTGAAACTTCAAAGGCTTATGCAAAGCTTAGTGATGGTCCCCGTGAATTCAAACCTCCTCACATTGCAAAAATGGTTATGACTCAGTCAAAATCATTTAAGAAGCGCCAACATTGGAAGATCCACCTTAAACAAGCATCGGTAGAGTCTAGCTGAAGACTATAAACTTAGCGCTCTTGGAAAGCAACCCAAGTTTCCTTGCTTTCTTAGTTTTAATTGTTTTGTTTTGTTCTTGTTATGTTGTTGCTTGGTTTTTAATAGTTTTTATCTTTATTGTGATTATGAAGATGTTTTAGTGGAACTTTGTTTCCTTGGAACATGATGTTGCTATGATGGATTATGATATGGTATTGGGCTTATGATTATGCTTGGTTATTGATATCACGCTATCAATGTTGAATATTTCTGCTATGCACAACATTTTTCTGTTGTTTGTGTGTTTCATAGAAAAATTGTTGCTTACATTCTCATGTTTTAAACTCTCCTTAGCTTATTGAGGGCAATGTTAGATTTAGGTTTAGGGGAGAGGTTTAGTATGTTTGTGAATTTCTTCATTGAGAAAATTCTAGTTGATTTTGTGCTATCCATATGCATGTGTAATAAAAGGAGATTTTTTAAAATTTTAAAATTTGAAAGTTTGGAATTCTTTAGCAAGTCAAATCATGTCAATATATATATATATATATATATAAGATTTACCTCTTGAGTTTGCAAATCTTAAGTATTATATGTTTTTATGAGTTTTAGCCCTATCACTTCAGAATAAAGAAGGGGTGTTCACTTCCCTTTGTGAATGGTTTATAGTTATTATTCTTTATTTGAAAAAAAAAAAAGAAGTTCAATAAGGGGCTAGTGAAAAAATGTTTCAATAAAGGGATAGCTGAAAGTTTAAATAAGGGGTAGGCTCTTGTAATCAAAATAAAATGAGTAGTTTCCAAAATTTCCAAAAAGAAACAAAGAAATTAAGGAAGCAATGCCCTTGAGAACAAAAAAGTGAAACCTTGAAAATCAAAATAAAACGATGCCCTTGAGAACAAAAATGCAATTTAGTTTCGTAATTTTTGTGAATTTGATTTTATAAACTGTTCTAAGAGGTGAAGCTTTGATTTCAAGTTTTTATAAGATTCGGTTAAAACTTATTATTGAACCTTTAAGATTACAAACTCTTGAGTTTAATCTTATGAGTAATGGTTTGATAGGCTTGACTAGCTTGAATTCACATATTTTCAAATCTACACTCCTCTTGGTTGCACATATTTCTAGTTGCACATATCTTAATCAGAATTTTTTCTCATAGAAAGTTTTTGCTTGAGGATAAGCAAATGTTCAAGTTTCGGGAAATGTTATTTCCTCATTAACATAATTTTTGTGCATTTTTTCTTAACATCTGAACCTTGGTTTTGCTTGAATTTTACTAATATAATTCTTTT
This sequence comes from Biancaea sappan, assembly GCA_037074585.1. NCBI lineage: Eukaryota > Viridiplantae > Streptophyta > Magnoliopsida > Fabales > Fabaceae > Biancaea > Biancaea sappan. The sequence continues at coordinate 32,368,510 of CM073493.1, forward strand.
GGCCTCAAGATTTTCTAATTTGGAATTCCTTAAGCTCAATGTTACTTTCTTGATTGACCTTCATTTTTATACTTGGTGTTTTATCTTATATTTTAGGATACAAAGAAGGACTACCAATTAGAAGAGATCTCAACACCCAGTGCTGGCTATATAGTACCTGGCGCTGGAATACCAATTTCACAGCACCTACTCTGGCATCCACAGTTGCAGCGCAGAAGGAAAGCCACTACAACGCTAGCCCAGCACTCGGCGTTGGAGTAGCAGATTTCATCATTTGCTTCTGCCTTCCATAGCTACAACAGTGAGTTCACACCGCTGCAATGCCAGACCTTCGCTGAAGCTATTCTTTTGGCTGTTTTTCTGTGCTCCACTACTGCAACGGTGGAAACGTGCCACTGTAGTGGCGAAGTATGTTCCCACATCAGTATAGTTTAAACAGCTGTAGATGTGAATTTTTAGGGCAATTCTGATTTAGGGAAAAGGGAAAAGCGTCGTTTTGGCTGAGGAGACCAAGGGGAACCTGATATTCAATCCTTTGGGGGCTCAATCCATTATTCAACATCAGATTCATGGCTTCTTCTATCCTTTTTTTCTATTTTTTGTCATTTATTTACCATGAATAGCTAGATTTTCTTTCTAGGGTTATTATGAACTCAACTCCAGAATAGTTTTTATTTCCTCTCATGTACTAGCAATTATTATTCAATCAATATAATGTTTTTTATTTATTTTACTACTGCATTATATAGACTTGATCAATTTTTATAATTGCTTGTTACTGTCATCAAACTCGAGAGAGTGAGGTGAGAGTAGAACACTGAATAGGGAGGATGAGTGCATGAACCTTACTGAGTGTTTTTTCTCGTTAGCTAATAGGAATATTAGTTAATCTTGTTTAATTAAAGCTAGGTTGGTTAGTATAAACTTAACTCACTTAAGAAACTAAGTAGGTGTTAAGTATCTTAATTGAGATTCGGGAGAATTCTTTTAAGTTATTAGAATAACCTAGGATTAACTTATATGGTTGACAGAGTTGTAAGTGCGTGAGAAAGATTTTACAATTTCTAGGAAGGAGGAGAGGGAATAGTAACTCTAGGCTTTTTAAATAGATTAATTTCATCATCCGGTGTGTTTGTTGCTGTTATTTAAGAAAAGCTTCATAAAAATTTACTGTCATAGGCTTTTTGCTTTGTTAGTTCTAGTTAGAGCTATCTTCAATCCAAATAAATCTGTCTAACTAATTCCATCAAATTTCTTGAGTAGTTAGCCACTTAGTCCTTATAGAAACGATATCTTACTCACTCTTTATTATTGTGCGACTGTGCATTTACCAAATCGCTAACATAAAGCTTAATGATAAGACAAAGGAGTAAAACGATTTTGAGAATATATTGAAGGAGAGGAAGGCCTAATGCTTTGTGGCCTAATGCCACTGTCGAAAGGGTGCATATTGATCAGTGCTTGAGCCAATATTAGAGTTATTGATGAACCCAGTGGGGGTCCATATTGATCTTTAGTTTTTCCTTTTTTTTCTTCTCAATTCTTTGATTTTCCCTGCAAGAATTCTCTTGTGAGAAAATCTAGTAAAGCATTTGATTTTCCTTTGATATGTTGAATTTCGAAGTCAAAACAAGAAAGTATTGCTTACTAAGGGGCAAAAATATGTTTTGAAACCAAGTTTTGAACATCTTTTTCTAAAATACTTTTTGCAGCTTTGCAATACATTTTTAAAAGAAAAGTTTTAGTAAACAAATTATCTTGAAACTTTGTGATACATAGCACTATAGATAAAATTTTCCTTTTAATTATTGAATATTTTTCTTGGGCTTCAGTCCAAATTCCTAAATAAAACCTAACTAATTGGTCCTTTTTACTATTTTTGGGAATTTGCTTAAAAATACCTCTATATCCTATGTCTGAGGCATCTGTTTCTACTAGCATGAAGCCTTTTGGATCAGGAATTCCTAAACATGGAAGACTTTTGACTTGTGTTTTAAGATTTTTGACTATTTTGATCATTGAATCATCTCAAGCTGGGGCTTTCTTTCTTAATCTTTGATATAAAGGTTTACAAATAATTCTTAAGTTTTGAATGAAGTTGCTACGTAATTAAGACATCCTAAAAATCTTTGTAATTGATTTTTATCCTTAATTTCCTCTGCAAATTCTATTGATCTACTTATCAGTTTGATCGCTCCCTGATAAATTTCAAATCCTAAAAGTCTAATTTTTGTTTGAAATAATTTCATTTTCTTGGGAAACACAACTAAACCATGTTTCTTGATTATTTCATAAAATTGATTAAGATGATTAAAATTTTGTTCTATTGATTTTGAAAAAACTAAGACATCATCTATATATACTATCGTAAATCAAGTATAAGAATTAAAAATATCATTCATAATGTTTTGAAATTTTGAAGGAGCATTTTTTAGTCCAAAGGGCATCACGTTCATTCATAATGACTGAAAGGAACCGTAAAAGCCATCTTGTACTTATCTTGTTTGGCTATTTAAATTTGATAATAACCTGACTTCATATCAAATTTTGAGAATAAAGAGGCTTGTTGAATCCTAATTATGAAATCTCTTTTATTTGGAATTAGGTACCTAATCCATCTTAAAGTTTTGTTGAGAGGTTTGTAGTTGATAACCATTTTAGGGGCCCCTCTTTCTATTTCTACTTGATTTTGAATATAAAATGCTGAACAGCTCCAAGGGGACCTACTTGGCCTAATTAATTTTTTATCTAATAAATCTTGAATTTCTTTCTTACAATATTCTAGGGTTTCTTTATTCATCTGTATTAGTCTAGCTTTAGTAGGGATATTAATTTCACTAAAATTAGCTTCATAAGGTAATGAAACTACATGTTTTTTCCTATTCCTAATTCTGATACTTTAAAGGGGTAAATTAAGGTTAGAAATGGTGTTCTTAAAATCATTGGTTCATTTAAATTCCTAACTAAAACAAAAGTTGTTTTGAAACACATTCCTTGATTACATATCTTAGCATTTGACAATTTATATTTTATTAGTAATTGATTTCCTCATACACCACTAAGACTTTCTATAGTTTTTTCATAATATTGATTAGGAATTAGACCTTCTTGAATACAATTCATATTTGCTCCTAAATCCATTAAAGTTATTGTTTTTAAACTATATTCTCTGTAGATAGTTAAAGTGACTTGATAGTGCCATTGTTGAACTTGAAATCTTGAAAATATGTTTCAATAACTATCACTAGGTTTTGTGCTAGTTTCTACTACTTCTTCAGTTTTCTCTACATCTTTGTTAGCCATCATGCTTAGCAGATCTAATGATAAATCTACATCTTTTTGTTTTAGCAATTGTATTTCTTCTTTAATAATTTTGATTTCTTCTTTTAATTCTTGCAAAGATACTTTGTCCTCTGTTGTTTTACTATTGAATCTAGCAAGAATTTCTTGAACATTGTAGGGCATTACTTCAGGTTTTTTTGACCGTTTCTTCTGAATCTATTATATCTTTTAGTTTTATTAAGTATTCTTTCCTAGTTTCTTCATTATCTATTTTGTCTATTACTTCTACTAAAGTTTGAACTTTATCTTTATTGATAATATTAATGTGTTTTGAGCAACTATTACAATTACAAATTCCTATGCATTCGTTATCACTTGTTTATGTTGAATCTAAACTTTCTTCTAAGCTATTTTGATTATCTATTTGATATATTTCATTATTATCTATATTACTACTCATTTCACTATCAAATTTTGATTCGTGTTTTTGATTTTCTAATAGGATACTCATTAAACTTTGTTTGTACTTATCATCTATATCTAAAGAATTAATTTTTTTTTTGAGTTTGCAGTTTTTTGATATGTGACCATACCTCATGCATTTATATATATGTATGTCTTTGTGTAATTGAAAGAGTAATAGAGAAAATATGAGATATAGATGATGAAAATATATAAGAGATATATTTTACTACTTGTGTGATTTTTTGGGTAGAGGTGTGTGAGAAAAAGAGTTATGTCTACATTCTATGTATGTAAATGTATTGTAGACTAAACAAATGAGTCAGGTATGCTGCAATTTATATTTTTAACAACACCTTCAAAACTTCTTCTATTTTTTTATTCATTCTTAATTTTTTAGGTTGTTACTCTAACAATTTTAAGGCAACTTCATGTTTATTGTCACAAAAGTAGCAAATGAAAAATAAGCATGGTGAAGGAAGAATTTGAATATCATCTTTTAATATATTTGACATTTCTCAATTATGATGTTTCTCTAAGAATAAATTTTTGAAATTCATAATTGAGTAAATCAATAGAAATATTTTTGGTTTGCTACATGGAGTTGTTGATTTATTTTTTGTAAGAAATTGCATAAATATTTTTTGTGGAAATAACTCATAAATTTTTTTATGAGCTTTGGAATTCAAGTATATGTTATTTCTAATACTTTGTGTAAGGTAACATATTTGATTTCCAATTGTGTGGGTTTATAAAAAATACAATTTTATATTTGGTTGTTGCTCACCAACAAAAAAAAATTTATTTTTGAGAAAAAATCCACTTGTTAATGAGTGATCAATTGTTGATCATGATGAGAATTTGTGGAATAGTAATTTCTTCTCCCTACATCATGAGGTATGTGTCACTATTTTAATTTTTCTCTTTTTTGAGAAATTTTTATTAATAGTAGGGGCAAGATGAAAAATATATTTTGGATATTATTTTTATAATAACAAGTGGGGGATGTAAATGTCTTGTTATAAATATATATAAATTTTTAGTAAAATATTTTATAGTCAATAGTTAATAATATTGTGGCTTAATAGAAATTTTATAGACTTAATATTTTATATTTAGGAGTATAATCCCATAAAATTCTATTGAGATGACTATTGATATCACAGAAAAGGCACACAAGGAAGTTAGTAATGTGACCTTAACTGCTCCTTATGATTGTGGTGATATGATAATAACTTTTTAAATGTGTGCTTACATGCATATAAAGGGGTCTCAACTTCCATGTATTCCATTATCATTTTTTTAGGGCAAGTAATATTCACGTCATTTTAGCTCAAGACCTAGAATGATGCAAAAGTAAGGGACCTTCTTCATAAAAGGGTATTGGTTAGATCTTGAGTTTGTAGTTCTCTTTGCTTCTTTTGAGGTTTTAACAAGTGGGGAAAAAAGTAATTGAGATCAAGCACAAAAGGAATAAGGAAGAGGTAACTAGAACTGAGATGAACTCGCCAACTACCGAATTGAGCAATTGGGCCCAAATCACTTAGTGATTTAAACACACAACTTGAATTTATTGAGCTTCAAAGTCATGGTATTACGTTTGACATTTGTGTAACAAAAAGAATGGTCGAGAACATGGGAAGAATGATGTAATCAAGGATAACCCCATTACAGCCCAAGAAAAGGAGAACACTTCAATTGGGCCTCTAACTCGTTCAAGGGTTAAAGAGCTTGGACTAATTGCAGCCCAAGAAAGGAAGAACACTTCAATTGGGCCTCTAACTCGTTTAAGGGCTAAAGGGCTTGGATTGGGCTTAACCACTTTGTTGAAAGTGGAAGAAGTGTGAAAAAGATTGCATGTGGGATAGTTGCATTTGTTGAATATAGTTGTAATCTATTACCTATGCATTTATTGTCTTTGACATTTAGCTACCTATGCATTTATTGTCTTTGACATTTAGCCTACACTACTTGACTTTTAGTTGATGCATTTAATGCATTAGTTGGAGTCTTTTGTCTTTTTGTTTTGGAGACCCTCTATAAAAAGGGTCCTTGCCATTTGTTGTAAACCATCTTTGAATCATATATGAGATATTGACATTTTGCTTTCAAGAGAATTCTTGAGTTCTTTCTCTTATCTAACTTGTGTTAGTGGCGAGAGCAACTAGATTTCTTATCACTCACGTTCTTCTTTCTTGAGTGTGGCGAGATCAACCCATTTCTCTTAGTTGTGGCGCCCTTTGGCTTATCAATTGAGTGATTTGGTTTCATTTGTTTGTTTCTTTCAACCTATCCAGAAAATCGATCAAGTGTTTTCCCTCCGGAAATCACATCATATTGGTATCAAAGCCACTTCAATTCAGGTTCTATTATTTGTTTTGTGTTTTGCCCCTTCGTGGAAAGCTTAATTTTATTACATTTTATTCTGTGTTTTGCCACCTACATGGAAGGCTTAGTTTTCCTTATTTTGTATTCTGCCACCTATATGGAAGGCTTAGTTTTCCTTATTTTGTAATCTGCCACCTACATGGAAGGCTAATTTTCTGGTATGTTCATCTTTATCTTCATTTCTATTCTTGTGTTGTTCTATTTTATTACAGCTTTTTTATTAAAAAAAAATTTCATCGTTACTGTTCATTGTTCAACGCTACTGTTCATTGTTAATCCGAGTGTAAACACTTAGAGAGTGAACCTACCCTTCACCAAACTCAAACCAATAAATTACAAATCACTATGACAGGAGAAAATAGTTCTGAAGTTCCTTTTGGGCTTAGCCTACAACAAGCTCAAATTGTTGGCCTACAAAGAGGTTAAGAAGAAATGATGGAACAAATAGCTCAACTAACCACTCAAATGGCTAGATTTATGGAGCTACAACAACAACCAAGAAGAGGAGCTTATGTTGAACACCATGGAGAAGAATCTGAAGCTGAAGAAGGTGAACAACCTAGACAAAGAAGGCAGCAGAGGGAGCGTGATGCCAACATCAAAATGAAGATTCCTCCATTTAAGGGAACAAGTTCTCCTGAAGAATACTTGGAGTGGGTGCAACGGGTAGAGAAGATTTTTGAATATCAAGGATATTCAGAAGCTACCAAATACCGACTTGCAGCTCTTGAATTCACTGATTATGCAAATCTATGGTGGGAAAATTTGAAGAATCAACGAAGAAGGGATGGAGAGGAGGAAGTTCGAAATTGGAGATTGATGAAAAGGCTCATGCAGAGGCGTTTTGTACCTGATTACTACAAGCAAGAGCTTTATTTTAAGCTTCAAAGCTTGAGGCAAGGAGGCATGTGTGTTGAAGATTATGTCAAAGAATTTGAAACTTTGATGATTCGGTGCGAGCTGAATGAACCCCAAGAGCAAACCATAGCTCGATTTCTTGGTGGTTTGAACAAAGAAGTTGCTGACTTAGTAGAGTTGCAGAATTATGTCTTCTTAGAAGATGTAATTAAATTGGCAATTAAGGTGGAGAGACAGAAAAAGAGAGTTTATGGAAGAAACAATGGAGTGTCTAAACCATTGGGGAGTAAACCTTTCCAAACACTTTCCCAAACCTCAAACACTACCAAAGGGAGTAATAAGGAGATATGGAAGAAAGAGCCGAACAAATCTGAAAGTTCTAAGGGGAAGGATAAGAGAGAAGACAACCAGCCCTCTAAAAGAAGCCGAGACATTAAGTGCTTCAAGTGCTTAGGTCATGGCCATATAGCATCCGAATGTCCTAATAGAAGAGTGATGATCTTGAAGGAGAAACAAGGGGAAATAGAGAGTAAAGATGAAGATATTGTGGAGGAATGTGAAGAGGAAGAATATTTTGATGAAGACAAAGTTGTTGAGTATGCTGATGAAGGTGCTGCCTTGGTTATTAGACGTGCCTTGAATATCCAAGCCAAGGTAAAAGAAGAACAGAGGGAGAATATTTTTCAAACAAGGTGCACTATCGGAGGCAAAGTTTGTAACGTGATAATTGATAATGGGAGCTGTACTAACGCTGCTTCAACCACCTTGGTTAGAAAATTGAAGCTACCTATCATCAATCATCCCCGTCCATATAAGCTGCAATGGCTAAATAATTATGGCGAGATGAAGGTCACCAAACAAGTAAAGGTACCTTTCTCTATAGGGAAGAATTACAAAGATGAGGTATTGTGTGACATAGTCCCTATGGATGCTAGTCATCTTCTACTTGGGAGGCCCTGGCAATTTGATAGAAGAGCACTACATGATGGCTTCAAAAACACCTACGCTTTCGAGAAGGATGGAAAGAAGATTGTGTTGGCACCCTTAAAGCCAATACAAGTACAGCCGAAGGAGGATGTAATCGAGGAGAAGAAGCCTAGTTGTTTTGCTTCTAAGAATGAGTTAAAGAAGGCAATAAAAAGGGAAAACTTTGTATTATTGCTAATTCTCAAGGAGCTAAATCCAGAACTTGCAGAAAAGCTTCCTAAGCTTGTGAAGGAGTTGATAGAAGAATTTGCGGATGTCTTTCCGAATGAGCTACCTAAGGGATTGCTACCCTTAAGAGGAATTGAGCATCAAATTGATTTGGTGCCCGGTGCTGCCTTACCAAATAAGCCAGCATATAGAATAAATCCAGAGGAGGCTAAGGAGCTAAAAAGGCAAGTTGATGAGTTGATTGAAAAAGGTTATGTAAGGGAATCCATGAGCCCTTGTTCTGTGCCTACATTATTAGTCACTAAAAAGGATGGCTCTATGAGAATGTGTGTGGACAGCCGTGCTATAAATAAGATCACCATCAAATACCGCTACCCAATTCCAAGATTGGATGACATATTGGATGAGCTGAATGGTTCCAAGGTGTTTTCAAAAATTGACTTGAAGAGTGGCTATCACCAAATCCGAATGAAAGAGGGAGACGAGTGGAAGACAGCGTTCAAGACAAAGCATGGACTTTACGAATGGATGGTAATGCCATTTGGGCTATCTAATGCCCCTAGCACATTTATGCGATTGATGAATCATGTGCTTAGATCTTTCATTGAAAAATTCGTTGTGGTATATTTTGATGATATTTTGATCTACAGTCAAAGTTATGAGGAGCATGTGCAACATTTGAAGGAAGTCTTGGAAGTGTTGCGAAAGGAGAAACTCTATGCTAATCTAAAAAAATGCTACTTTTGTCAAGACCATGTAATTTTTCTTGGCTTTGTAGTATCTCAGCAAGGAGTGGGAGTTGATGAAGAAAAGGTGAAAGCTATCAAAGAATGGCCCGTTCCAAGAACCATATCTGAAGTAAGAAGTTTTCATGGGCTTGTCTCTTTCTATAGAAGATTTGTAAGGGATTTCAGCACTATCTTAGCACCCATAACTGAATGTATTAAGGGAGGAAAGGAGTTCAAATGGAGTGATGCAGCCCAACGAAGTTTTGAGCTTGTCAAAGAAAAATTGTGCAATGCACCCATATTGGCTTTGCCTAATTTTTCTAAGACTTTTGAGATTGAATGTGATGTTAGTGGAGTAGGAATTGGAGCTGTACTTCTTCAAGAAAAGCGTCCTATAGCTTATTTTAGTGAGAAGTTGAATGGAGCCAGTCTTAACTACTCTACCTATGATAAGGAGTTCTACTCTTTAATTAGAGCTCTTGAGACATGGCAGCACTACTTGTTACCAAAAGAATTTGTAATTCACACAGACCATGAATCACTCAAACACTTGAAAGGTCAGAGCAAGCTGAATAGAAGACATGCAAAGTGGGTGGAATTTCTTGAAGCTTTTCCTTATGTGTTGAAGTATAAGAAGGGAGAAACCAACATTGTTGCAGATGCCTTATCAAGGAGATATGCTTTAATTTCCATGATGAATGCTAAATTGTTGGGATTTGAATCTCTTAAAGACCATTATATGGAAGATTCGACACTTGCTTCTATTTATCTCGCTTGTGAGAAAATGGCATATAAGGGATTTTATAGATCTGAAGGTTTTTTATTTCGCTTGGGGAGACTTGTAATTCCAAACTGTTCTATAAGGGAATTACTTACACGAGAAGCTCACGGAGGAGGATTGGCTGGGCATTTCGGTGAAACCAAGACATTGGAGATGCTGAAAGAGCATTTTTATTGGCCTAACATGATTAGAGATGTGCATCATGTGATTGAAAGGTGTATTGTTTGCAAAAAAGCTAAGAGCAAGGAAGCAGCCCATGGACTTTATACACCTCTACCTGTTCCAGATCAACCTTGGACTGATGTTAGTATGGATTTCGTGCTAGGCTTATGATATCGGGTATTTTTATATACTTTTTAGTCCCTATCTTAGTCCTATGGCTATTCCAATGTTGCCAATTCTCTAATTTTATTATGTTTTGGAATTTATTGGGTATAAACTATTTATGGATTGAATTTGTTTCAATTTTATATTTTTAGAACATGAATTGTAAAATGCTCAATTTAATTCTTACAAATTTTAATTTTAGAGAGAAAAATGCTGACATGGACAAAGATGATGATTTAGGTGCTAATGTGGCACTTTTTGGATGATGCAGATGCTAACTAGGATATGCTGGATGTGGGGCCTACTTGAACTCTTATTGAATGCCATGTAGTCAGAATTTGAGGGCATGAATATTAAATTTCGTAGGTCAGAAAGCAAGGCTAAAATATCAATTCTTCCATGATGTTCTGCTGCTGCCATACCTATGTTCTGCTGCTGTTTCCTACTTTCTGCTGCAGAAATATTAAATCTGCTGCTGCCATGCCTACTTTCTGCTGCAGAAACATTAATTATACTGATGTTTTGCTGTCAAAGTGCTGCTACATCATGGAGGAAGCATCTAGGGTAGAATATTCTAAGGCATTGAAGGGGCATCAGTTTTATAAAGGAGAATACTTTCATTTTAGGCAACCAGACTTAGAAAATTCGCAGCTCTCTCTTCCCCTCTGTTTTTGCTTCTGTTATTGGCTGTTTTGCTCTCATGGAGGGCTAAGTTTTCATTGTAATTAGTCACTAGACCACTGGGATGTTGTAGCTTGAACTAAGAATGCAAGTTAAGTGTTTTGTTCTCCATTTTCATCTCATTTCATTTCTGTTTTGCTGTCATGTTTATTTTGCTGTCAAATTCTGATTAGAGCTTGAGTTGTAACATAAACTGACTTATATATAAGACATAACCTTGCTTGACTGATTAGGAAAGTGAGGGAGGCGAAATGACTAGTTAAATGATATATTTAACTTGGTTTGGTTGAGATTTTCCACTGAATGCATCTAGTTATAGTAGAGAGATGTTCTTGACTGTAATTAGTAGCATTAAATTCTAGATGTTATTCTAGAAATATTTTCATAAAGAACCAAACAATGGAATGAGAACAAAACTGAATCAATGAGTTAGGTAATGATAGTTACACTCCCATGAATCCTAGTGGCTGATTACATAGTCTCTTTACTGTCAATTTCTTGCAATTTCTGCTGCTGCTGCTGTTTCTGCTGTTACTGCTGTTGCTGCATATTTTGCTGTTGTTGTAGTGTTTAATTGCTGTTCTGTTTTATTTATTTAGTTAGTATTGCTACAAAACCCCCCCCATGTTTATGTACTCTTAATTGGTGTTTAGGTGTTTAGAACGATTAATTAGTATCAAGAAGTGAGGCTCCTTGAGTGAATACGACCTGGGGATCACTATACTGCAAATTGCCACAAATTCAATTCTGGGCGATTTGGCATCGTAGTGGCGTGAACCAGAATTTTGGCGCCGTTGCCGGGGAGCCAATTCACTTCCAAGTTATCTAATTAGTTGTTTAAGTGTTTCTTTGTTTAATTTTAAGTTATCTAGTATTGTTGAAACGGTTTACAAGTTTTTGAGTTTTTATCGGTTACTATTCATAGGCCAAAAACTAACTACCTCCGATTGACCTCAAACCTGGTATACCACTAGTTTTCGACATTTTAAGCAATTTCCAACCACTTGATTATCCAAAGGATCATCTTGGGCGGCCATTTTGCCAAATTCCATCGTTTAGGCCCTCTTTTCTATTTTTTACTATTTTTTTGATTTTTCTAATTAATTATGATTTTTAGTGTGATTTTTGTAGTTTGAATTTTTGAATTCTGTTTTTTGTGTTTGTCTCTCCAATTTGTCAAGAATTTTTCCATGAAAAATCAGATTTTTCTGAGATACTTAAATTTTTGGTGATTTTCATCGGTTGGAGTCTTTTGTAGTGATTTAGTTGTTTTTGTTGTTTTCTTGTTGTTTCCTTGTGAATTTGTGCCCTTTCTAGTATATGAGAAGGTCTGGTCACGTGGACTTACCACCTTTTGATCCAGAAATTGACAGGACCTTCCATAGGCTAGTGAGAAGTAATAGCATTAGGACTAGTATAGTTTCTGAAATTCTTGCTGAAATTGTTGAGTTAGCTGTTGATAGTGTAGAAGTTGAATCAGATTCTGAATCTGATATTGTGTTGGAGTCTACAGATTCTGAGTCAGCTGGGATAACTGGGATGGATAATCAAAATGCACAAATGCCTCAAAATAGGCAAGAACAATCAATTAAAGAGTTGATTGCACCTGATGTGCATTATCAACCATTGTGCATAAATTATCCTGAGTTGGATGCTAACTTTGAACTAAAATCTGGTCTAATCCATTTGTTGCCTAAGTTTCATGGTCTTGCAGGAGAAGATCCGCACAAGCACTTAAAGGAGTTCCATGTTGTCTGCTCTACCATGAGACCACATGGAGTTGGAGAAGAACAGATCAAATTAATAGCATTTCCTTTCTCTCTGGATGGGGCAGCCAAGGATTGGCTTTACTATCTACCCACTGCCTTGATAACAAGATGGGATGAGCTGAAGAAGTTGTTCTTAGAAAAATTCTTTCCAGCCTCCAGAACAGCAGTAATCAGGAAAGATATCAGTGGGATTAGACAATTGAATGGTGAGTCTCTGCATGAATATTGGGAGAGGTTTAAGAAGCTTTGCTCATGCTGTCCAAACCACCAGATTTCAGAGCAACTTCTCATCCAGTATTTCTATGAGGGATTACTGCCTATGGACAGATATATAGTTGATGCAGCTGCTGGTAGGGCATTGGTGGATAAGACTCCTACTGCAGTAAATGAATTGTTGGCCAAGATGGCCCAAAATGCTCAGCAATTTGGCACCAGATTGAGTGATCCAATAGTTACTGTCAATGAGGTGAGGACACCTCCCATGGAGTAGCAAAGGATAGAAAATAAATTGGAGGAATTAGCTTCAATGGTGAGGCAATTGGCATTAAATCAGAGAACACAACAACAAGCCCCTCCTCCTTCAGCCTGTGGTATTTGTTCCCTGAATACCCACCATACTAATCAATGCCCTCAGCTGCAAGAGACCCCAACTGAGTCATGTGCTGGTATATTCCCTGGTAGACCCATGCAGCCACAACAACAGAGATATGACCCATATTCCTCCACCTACAATCCTGGGTGGCGTGATCATCCAGCTTTCAAGTATGGGAATACATCCAACCCCCCTTACCAGCCACCCCATGTAAGATACAACCAACCTGAAGCTAGCCATACACCTCCTCCAGCACCCAAGAAACCTGAGCCTAGTCTTGAGGATCTAATGAAGCAACTGACTGCCAATACTCTTCAGTTCCAGCAAAGGACAGAAACAAATATGCAGAATTTGGAAACTAAGATTGGCCAGTTAGCCACAACAGTCAATGAGCTGAAAAGTCAAGGCTCAGGGAGTTTACCATCCCAACCAGTGATCAACCCAAGAGGCAATGTGAGTGCCATCATCTTGAGGAGTGGCAAACAAGTAGACGGTCCAGCTTCTGAATCTGAACCAGAAAAATCAAATTTCCAGCAAAGTGTTCCTTCATCTTCAACCAGTGAGCAAAATAAAAAGGATGAAGAAGTGGTTCAAAAAATTCCTCTTCCTTTCCCTAATAGGCAGACTCAATCAAGGAAAGCTTCTGAATCTGACATGGATAAGGAGATCATGGAGACCTTCAGGAAAATAGAGGTCAATATCCCACTTTTGGAAGCAATTAAGCAAATCCCCAAGTATGCCAAGTTCCTCAAAGAGTTGTGCACTCATAAGAGGCGTTTAAGGGGTAATGAGAGAGTTAATTTGGGAAGAAATGTGTCTGCACTCATCCAACCACCCATGCCACCCAAGTGCAAAGATCCTGGAACTTTCACAATACCATGCACAATAGGCAACATGGAGTTCTCCAATGCTATGCTGGATTTGGGAGCCTCAATCAATGTTATGCCCAAATCAGTGTACTCGAGCCTCAAGATTGGTGTTCTTTCACCAACTGGAGTGATTATCCAACTTGCCAATAGGAGCACAGCACATCCAGCAGGAGTTTTAGAAGATGTTCTGGTAAGAGTTAAAGATCTCATTTTTCCTGCTGATTTTTATGTGCATGATATGGAAAATGATAATACTCCTGGCCATGCACCATTAATACTTGGTAGACCTTTTCTGAAAACTGCAAAAACTATCATTAATGTGCATGAAGGGACTTTGTCAATGGAGTTTGCTGGTAATAAAATTGATTTTAACATTTTGGATGCCATGAAACATCCTATAGAAAATCATTCCAATGTGCATGTAGTTAACTATTTGGATTACTTAGTTGATGAGGCATGTGATGATTTCCAAGCTGAATTAATTTCTGATTTTCCTGAATTTTCTGATTTGGTCGATGCCTTTGAATGCAACTGTGCTGGTTCTGAATTTTGTCATGCTTGCACTGAAATTGAAAACTCTCTAAATGCTGACAATTCTGAGTTGCATTCTGATTTGCATAGTGATTTGGATTCTGATGTGCATTCTGATTCTGTAAATTTCTCTAGCTTATACTTAGATTCTGTTTCTATTTTAGGTAGTTGTAGGTGTAGTGATTTAAATTGTAATGTTGCACATTCTTCATCTCTTTCCTCTTGTGCTGCTAACCCTTCCTCCTCTTTAGCCAAGGATTCTGTCTTTGAGCAAACTGAATTTGTAAGTGCTTCCTTGGATGTGATTCCACAAAAATTAATTCCATCCTCCATCCAACCACCTGCATTGGAGTTGAAGGCTTTACCAGAAAACCTCAAGTATGCCTTCTTAGAAGTAGGAGACAAACTTCCAATCATTGTGGCCAACAACTTGAACCCCAATCAAGAAGAAAAATTGATCAGTTTGCTGAAAAAGAATAAGAAGGCGATTGGGTGGACTCTAGCAGACATTCCTGGAATTAGTCCTTCAGTGTGCATGCACCGAATTCTCCTTGAAGAAGAGACGAAACCAGTGAGGCAACCCCAAAGAAGACTCAACCCCATGATTCTTGATGTGGTCAAGAAGGAGGTAAGTAAGCTCCTCCAAGCTGGTATTATTTATCCTATCTCTGATAGTAAGTGGGTGAGTCCGGTACAAGTAGTGCCAAAGAAAACCGGGGTAACTGTTATAGCAAATGAAAATAATGAGTTAGTGCCCACTAGAGTTCAAAACAGTTGGCGTGTTTGCATTGATTATAGGAAGTTAAACCAAGCAACTAGAAAAGATCATTTTTCCCTTCCTTTTATTGATCAAATGCTTGAGAGACTTGCTGGCAAGTCTCATTACTGTTTTCTTGATGGTTTTTCTGGGTATTTTCAAATTCACATTGCACCTGAAGATCAGGAGAAGACTACCTTCACCTGTCCTTTTGGTACTTTTGCATATAGACGCATGCCTTTTGGTCTCTGTAATGCACCTGGCACTTTTCAAAGATGCATGTTGAGCATATTTTCTGATTTGTTAGAGGATTGCATGGAAGTGTTCATGGATGATTTTTCTGTTTATGGAGACTCATTTGATGCATGTTTGAAAATTTTGGAGAGAGTACTTGAGAGATGCATAGAGAAAAATTTGGTCTTGAATTACGAAAAATGTCATTTCATGGTAGAGCAAGGAATAGTCCTAGGCCACATAGTGTCATCACGTGGCATAGAAGTAGATAAAGCCAAAGTTGATGTTATCTCTTCTTTGCCTTACCCCGCTTCTGTGCGGGAAGTTCGCTCTTTTCTTGGCCATGTAGGGTTTTATAGAAGATTCATCAAGGACTTCAGTAAGATCGCTCTACCCCTATCTAAACTCCTCCAAAAAGAAACTGATTTCGTTTTTAATGATGCTTGCAGGTCAGCATTTGATGAGTTGAAGAAGCAACTTACCTCCCCTCCTATCATCCAACCTCCACAGTGGGAGCTTCCCTTTGAGCTCATGTGCGATGCCTCAAATTTTGCTGTAGGAGCAGTACTTTCACAAAGAGTAGAGAGGAAGTTGCATGTCATAGCCTATGCGTCCCGTACCCTTGATTCAGCTCAATCAAATTACACAACCACAGAGAAGGAGTTTTTAGCAATTGTTTTTGCTTTAGAAAAATTTAGATCATATTTGCTTGCCTCCAAAGTAATTGTCTTTTCTGACCATGCAGCACTGAAATATTTGTTGAAGAAGCCAGATGCAAAGCCAAGATTGCTTAGATGGATGCTGCTCCTCCAAGAATTTGATGTGGAAATCAAGGATAAGAGTGGGGCAGAGAATGTAGTAGCAGATCACTTGAGTAGGCTTTCTGATCTTCCATTGGAACATCTCCCTGTAAGAGACAATTTTCCAGATGAGTGTTTCCTCCTTTTGCATGGTATTAGTGAGCCTTGGTATGCTGATTTAGTGAATTATCTTGTTGCATCTGAATTGCCTGCATACCAAAATAAACATCAATTGAATAAATTAAGAAGCGAGGCTAGGTACTATGTGTGGGATGACCCTTATTTGTGGAAAATTTGCAGTGACCAAATTATTAGGAGATGTGTTCCAAATCATGAATTTGCATCTGTGCTGAATTTTTGTCATACTCTTGCATGTGGTGGACACTTTGGTCCCCAAAGAACAGCTAGGAAAGTGTTAGATTCTGGTTTATATTGGCCTACTTTGTTTAGGGATGCCTTTGATTTTTGCAAAAACTGCTCTAGGTGTCAAAGAACTGGAAATGTGTCCAAAAGAAATGAAATGCCTCAACAACCTCTTCTTTTTTGTGATGTTTTTGATGTTTGGGGTATTGACTTTATGGGTCCTTTTCCTGTTTCTTTTGGCTTCATGTATATCTTAATTGCTGTGGATTATGTGTCGAAGTGGGTGGAAGCTAAAGCCACCCGAACTGATGATTCTATTGTTGTTGTAGATTTCCTTCGTTCACATATTTTCTGCAGATTCGGTGTCCCCAAGGCCATAATCAGTGATCAAGGATCACACTTTTGTAATAGAAACATGCAAGGGCTATTGAAGAAATATGGGGTGGTGCACAAAACCTCTACACCTTACCACCCCCAAACCAATGGGCAAGCAGAAGTCTCCAACCGAGAGATAAAGCAAATATTAGAGAAAACTGTGCAACCCAACAGAAAAGATTGGAGTAAGAGGCTTGACGATGCGCTTTGGGCCTATAGAACCGCTTTCAAGACTCCCATCGGCATGTCTCCATACCGCTTGGTATTTGGTAAAGCATGTCACTTACCGGTGGAGATTGCACATAAGGCATATTGGGCCGTTAAACAATGCAATATGGACATGACCCTAGTCGGTAAAGAAAGAAAGTTGCAACTTCAAGAACTGGAAGAACTAAGGCTAGGGGCTTATGAGAATGCGCGCATCTATAAAGAGAGGACAAAAGCTTTACATGATCAGAAAATTGAGAAAAAAGAATTTCAAGTGGGAGACAAAGTCCTTCTCTATAATTCTCGCCTCAAGCTAATGCCCGGTAAGCTTCGCTCTAGATGGGTTGGCCCTTTTGTTATTACTAATGTCTTTCCTTTTGGTGCAGTAGAAATTCAAAATGAGGCCACCAACAAGCAGTTCATGGTAAATGGGCAAAGGTTGAAGAAGTTCTACGAGGGCTTCAAAGAAGAAACTGTAGAGGAAATCAAACTCTACAACGTTCCGGCTCCATGATAAGGCCGTACTCTTTCCCTCCTTTTAATTTATGTCCTCCTCATTTTATTCGATGTTTGGTAATAATTTGCATCGAGGACAATGCAATGTTTAAGTGTGGGGGGAGAGAATTTGAGTTTTTTCAAAAAAAAAAAAATTTCCTGCTTTCTCCTCTGTTTTCTCTGTTTCTAACCAGAATTTTTGAGCTATCTTGCATGAATTTTCTGTACTGATTGGCTACGAATTTTGCTAGTTTCTTTACATGTTTTTAAAGCTTTATATGTCTTCTAGCTGTAGAATTTTATTTGGTGTCTTTCACATTTGTTTTGGTGTAGTTTTGTGTCAGTAAAGCTGAGTCGCCAGAATTTCTGCAGTGCAGAATTTTGCTACTCTGTTTTGCCCGAATTTGATGTTTTATTTTTGAAAAAAAAAAATTTGATGGAGTTTTGGTGTGGAATTATGCATGATGAAATAGTTAAAGTGTAGATTGACTTAGCATGAAGAGAATTTAGCCTTATTTCTCTAAGGAATTCAAGTTAAATGGCAATGACGTTGACTTTAATGAATTTGTAGTAATAGTCTTTTAGCTGTGAGGATTTGAGCCTAAGTGAAAAATGCTATTCTTCTTGTTGCGTGTTCTCTATCATGGATTGTCACTCTAGAACTTGTCTTGAATCTTTGATTGAGGCTACATATCTTGTACATGCTTGGAAATGATTTAGGCATTTGTTTCTTGTAACCACTTTTAGCCAAATAGCCATCCATTATCATTGTTTCCATTGTATGTCATTTTGTGCCTTATCCATTTTCTTTCTTGCGTCCTTCCACCACTTTTTCTGCCTACAACAACATTTTTCTCTTTCAACTTAAGATGTGAGGAGTATTTTAAATTCTTTTAAGGGATCGATATGCTGAAAAAAATCTTGTGAACTTTGGGGTGTTTTGAACTATATTTCTTCTACTTCCTCTCAAGCAAAAGAAAAAGACTGGCCACTCAAGAAAAAAAAAAGAGAAAGAAAGAAAGAAAGAATAAAAAAAAATTTGAAAAAAAAAAGAGAGAGAAAATAATGAAAAAGAGGAGCAGATAGAACATTGAGACCCAAATTTATTTATACTCAGTCTCTTATATTTCACTTGTAAATACTCTTCATTTTCTTGAGTTGTTACTATATTTTGTTTCATTGTTCAATCTTTCCCTTGGTTTCCCACTATTTTTCTTACCCACGTTACAACCTCGTAAAGTCCTTTTGATTCAAGTATGTATTGGATTCAAGTAGTGGAGATTTAGATTCTTGACAAGCTTATGGTAGTGAATTCTGTGATAAGTTGAATTTCGAGTGATTTACCCTAGACACTTGAGAGAATAGAGAGTAAACACATTCCTGGTGAGGAGGCTAATTACTTGAATTCATTCGTATCAAATTAAATTGCCATGATGCTTGGAATCTTAGAAATTTAAGATTAATTCCTTCGAGTGCTAAATCTTTTCAAAATTTTGATTATTCTATTCTAGCATGCTTTCCACATTTTTCCTTTGGTGTCTTTTTGGTGTTCCGAATATTATTTTGCCCAGGAGTGCAAAAGGCCAAGTGTGGGGGATTTGATATCGGGTATTTTTATATACTTTTTAGTCCCTATCTTAGTCCTATGGCTATTCCAATGTTGCCAATTCTCTAATTTTATTATGTTTTGGAATTTATTGGGTATAAACTATTTATGGATTGAATGTGTTTCAATTTTATATTTTTAGAACTTGAATTGTAAAATGCTCAATTTAATTCCTACAAATTTTAATTTTAGAGAGAAAAATGTTGACATGGACAAAGATGATGATTTAGATGCTAATGTGGCACTTTTTGGATGATGCAGATGCTGACTAGGATATGCTGGATGTGGGGCCCACTTGAACTCTTATTGAATGCCATGTAGTCAGAATTTGAGGGCATGAATATTAAATTTCGTAGGTCAGAAAGCAAGGCTGAAATATCAATTCTTCCATGCTGTTCTGCTGCTGCCATACCTATGTTCTGCTGCTGTTTCCTACTTTCTGCTGCAGAAATATTAAATCTGCTGCTGCCATGCCTACTTTCTGCTGCAGAAACATTAATTATACTGATGTTTTGCTGTCAAAGTGCTGCTACATCATGGAGGAAGCATCTAGGGTAGAATATTCTAAGGCATTGAAGGGGCATCAGTTTTATAAAGGAGAATACTTTCATTTTAGGCAACCAGACTTAGAAAATTCGCAGCTCTCTCTTCCCCTCTGTTTTTGCTTCTGTTATTGGCTGTTTTGCTCTCATGGAGGGCTAAGTTTTCATTGTAATTAGTCACTAGACCACTGGGATGTTGTAGCTTGAACTAAGAATGCAAGTTAAGTGTTTTGTTCTCCATTTTCATCTCATTTCGTTTCTGTTTTGCTGTCATGTTTATTTTGCTGTCAAATTCTGATTAGAGCTTGAGTTGTAACATAAACTGACTTATATATAAGACATAACCTTGCTTGACTGATTAGGAAAGTGAGGGAGGCGAAATGACTAGTTAAATGATATATTTAACTTGGTTTGGTTGAGATTTTCCACTGAATGCATCTAGTTATAGTAGAGAGATGTTCTTGACTGTAATTAGTAGCATTAAATTCTAGATGTTATTCTAGAAACATTTT
Source organism: Biancaea sappan (assembly GCA_037074585.1). Classification (NCBI taxonomy): domain Eukaryota; kingdom Viridiplantae; phylum Streptophyta; class Magnoliopsida; order Fabales; family Fabaceae; genus Biancaea; species Biancaea sappan. The sequence continues at coordinate 32,388,824 of CM073493.1, forward strand.
CATAAAGAACCAAACAATGGAATGAGAACAAAACTGAATCAATGAGTTAGGTAATGATAGTTACACTCCCATGAATCCTAGTGGCTGATTACATAGTCTCTTTACTGTCAATTTCTTGTAATTTCTGCTGCTGCTGCTGTTTCTGCTGTTACTACTGTTGCTGCATATTTTGCTGCTGTTGTAGTGTTTAATTGTTGTTCTGTTTTATTTATTTAGTTAGTATTGCTACAAAACCCCCCCCCCACGTTTATGTACTCTTAATTGGTGTTTAGGTGTTTAGAACGATTAATTAGTATCAAGAAATGAGGCTCCTTGAGTGAATACGACCTGGGGATCACTATACTGCAAATTGCCACAAATTCAATTCTGGGCGATTTGGCATCGTAGTGGCGTGAACCAGCTTACCAAGGACACAAAGAGGTAAAGATTCGGTCATGGTTGTTGTTGATCGTTTTTCAAAAATGTCTCATTTTATTCCATGCCATAAGACCGACGATGCTGTGCACATCGCCAATTTATTTTTCAAAGAAATTGTGAGACTTCATGGCATTCCAAAGAGTATCGTGTCAAATCGTGATGCCAAATTTCTTAGCTACTTTTGGAAGACTTTATGGAGAAAGCTGGGAACAAAGTTGCTCTTTAGTACTGCCTGTCACCCACAAACTGATGGGCAAACTGAAGTGGTGAATCGAACGCTTTCTACTTTGCTAAGAACTAGTGGCAAAAACTTGAAAAGTTGGGATGAATGCTTGGCCTATGCTGAATTTGCTTACAATAGAAGTGTACATGGTACTACTAAACACTCTCCTTCTGAAGTAGTTTATGGATTTAATCCATTGAGCCCACTTGATTTAGTACCATTACCACTTGAAGCTCGAGAATGCATAGATGGAAAAATGAAGGCTGACATGACAAAGAAGTTACATGAAAACATTAAACAGCAAATTGAGAAGAAGAACTCCATCTATGAGAAGACTGCCAACAAGAGAAGAAAATTTGTTCAATTCAGTCCTGGAGATTTAGTATGGGTTCATTTTCGAAAAGAAAGATTTCCAAACCAAAGGAAGTCCAAATTAATGACAAGGTAAATGATAATGCATACAAAATTGATTTGCCTGAAGACTATGCTGTTTCTACTACTTTCAATGTGAGGGATCTTTCCCCGTACTTAGAAGATAAAGATGACTTGGATTTGAGGACAAATCCATTTCAACCAGGGGAGGATGATGTAATCAAGGATAACCCCATTACAGCCCAAGAAAAGGAGAACACTTCAATTGGGCCTCTAACTCGTTCAAGGGTTAAAGAGCTTGGACTAATTGCAGCCCAAGAAAGGGAGAACACTTCAATTGGGCCTCTAACTCGTTTAAGGGCTAAAGGGCTTGGATTGGGCTTAACCGCTTTGTTGAAAGTTGAAAAAATGTGAAAAAGATTGCATGTGGGATAGTTGCATTTGTTGAATATAGTTGTAATCTATTACCTATGCATTTATTGTCTTTGACATTTAGCTACCTATGCATTTATTGTCTTTGACATTTAGCCTACACTACTTGACTTTTAGTTGATGCATTTAATGCATTAGTTGGAGTCTTTTGTCTTTTTGTTTTGGAGACCCTCTATAAAAAGGGTCCTTGCCATTTGTTGTAAACCATCTTTGAATCATATATGAGATATTGACATTTTGCTTTCAAGAGAATTCTTGAGTTCTTTCTCTTATCTAACTTGTGTTAGTGGCGAGAGCAACTAGATTTCTTATCACTCACGTTCTTCTTTCTTGAGTGTGGCGAGATCAACCCATTTCTCTTAGTTGTGGCGCCCTTTGGCTTATCAATTGAGTGATTTGGTTTCATTTGTTTGTTTCTTTCAACCTATCCAGAAAATCGATCAAGTGTTTTCCCTCCGGAAATCACATCATATTGGTATCAAAGCCACTTCAATTCAGGTTCTATTATTTGTTTTGTGTTTTGCCCCTTCGTGGAAAGCTTAATTTTATTGCATTTTATTCTGTGTTTTGCCACCTACATGGAAGGCTTAGTTTTCCTTATTTTGTATTCTACCACCTATATGGAAGGCTTAGTTTTCCTTATTTTGTAATCTGCCACCTACATGGAAGGCTAATTTTATGGTCTGTTCATCTTTATCTTTATTTCTATTCTTCTGTTGTTCTATTTTATTACAGCTTTTTTATTAAAAAAAAAATTTCATCGTTACTGTTCATTGTTCAACGCTACTGTTCATTGTTAATCCGAGTGTAAACACTTAGAGAGTGAACCTACCCTTCACCAAACTAGAGGTGTGTTTTAGCCCAACGGACATTTTGAGATGTAGAAAAATATATCGAAGGATCAGACTAGAGATGATTTAAAAATAGAAGCCCACAAGGATGACAGGCACTCTAGGATGCGGGTTCTTTGCTTGTGAGACGTGTACTTGGCGCATGAGAATCATTCAATCAGTGTGAACCCTACTAGCCCGTATGGAGCTCACATTGATCGACGACTCTCGTGCACTAAACACAGTGTTTGGCGAGCAAAGAAGCCGTACACAACACTTTGGACCTAGGCTTCACGGTGCTACTAGTCGTGGAAGTGATATTTCTTATAGATAAAGTAAAACAAAATTGACTGGATGGCAAAGTCATGGAAACACTTGTGTCTTCCATGTTTTGCACCTTAGCTCCATGGAAATCTTAGATCAAAACATTATGTATGCGTGACTGTAGAAATTCCAGAAAGAGAAAGAGAAGGAACAATAGGGAGAGTGTAAGGAGGAGAACTTTTTTAGCCAGTCTTGGCCTTGCAATGATCTTAAGAGGGCTTTGAACCATAAAAGAAACAGAGAAGATTAGCAAGATGGGATAAAAGAAGACAGAGTGCAAATCCAAGCCAATCGAATAATGAAGAAGGTATGACATTAGAGGCAGTTACCAAAAACAGCAAATGTTAGAGGAGTTAGTTCAGGGTAAGAAGAAAAAGTTTAAAGTGGAAGCTATGAAGGAAGTTTATTTCTCTTAGACAGGGAAGGTAAGTCTAAGCATGCCCTCACCCTCTTTATAGCAGTTCTATGCCTTGACAGTTGGCCTTTCATTTGTTATGTTATATTAGTAATACGCTAGCTATTCAAGAATAAACAACCCCTATTTACTTGATCGAAAGGACAAACTTTGAAATTTATATGTGCAATCTATAATTACTAAATAAAGTTGAGTATATATATTATAGTTTATAACAAGACCCCAACTCTTTCATGGTTTAAAGCATAGAATTTGGACTTCACTTGCCACTTATGAAAGAATCCCATCTTTCCGAAAACCTTGCAAATAGTAATGTCAAAATGCCCCACAAGTCGGTTTGAAACTTCCTATAAATGGATGATCTTGGGTTCAAGAAATTAAACCCATTTTAAAACAACCAGACCCCTTTTTTATTTTTGTTTTTATTTTTTATTTTTATAAAAATTGTATTATTTAGTATAAATAACATCACTTAATCATATTTTTATATATTATCATGTTATATTCAATAATTATACTAAATATGGATATCAAAATTTTTTTAATTTTTAAAAAAATAAATATATAATTTTTAAATTTAAATATAATATGGTTAATTTAAAAAAATATGAAAAGTTAAAATTATTGGTTATTCAAAAATATTAAAAAAGTAATGTTTTACATGTATAAATTGTATTTTAATAAAATATTATTTTTTTACTAAAAATTTTAAAATTATATTATTTAAATATAAATAAAAAAGACCCATAAGCCGGCTCGTTTAAGCTTGCAAGCTATGGCCCGTGGTCTTAGATATTCAATTTGAGACTCATTTATAAATAGGTCAACCCTTGACCGGCCTATATATTTTTTGCCCATGGAGGTTCGATCCAAGCCTACTCATTTGACAATGCGAAATTTGGGGAAAAATGTTTATTTCACCAAGTTACTTCTGTTGATATAATACAAAAAAAAAATATTTATTAATATAGTTCTATTGGGCTTGGATCACTTTTATATGTTGATATAATACAAAAAAAAATATTTATTAATATAGTTCTATTGGGCTTGGATCACTTTTATTTGGAGGCCCCTTTTTGCTTAAACTAGCCTATTTTTATCCCTTATCTTTAGATAATTTTTAGATGCTAGAGTGTGTGACAAACTAGTGAGAGGGCAGATAAAGAAAGCAAGAGAGAGAGAAAAAAAAAACATATATGAGATTTTTTTTTAAATTTCAAAAGCAGAGCAGTTTTCAGCAAATCCACAGTGATTTTACTTCAATGGAGCTAAAATTTGAGAGAATAGATATGTTGTTTATCGCCAAACACAAACAAAATATTTTCTCTCGATCAACGGTTCAAATTTGAGTATATTTTTTTAAAAAATGAAAAAATCACCATTTGAAATTTGAGTCATTAGATCTTAAATCTAATGTTTCAAAGAGAAACAAACATGTTGTTTGTCTATCTATTCTTAAAATTTGGTATGTTTGCTTTGGCCAACCTTTCATCTTCAAGTTTTACTATGTTGTTGTTATGCTTAAATTCTTTCTGGCTCTCTACTTTGTATTTAATCAAGTGAGTGTTTTTTAGTGGAACTCAGGGTCTGTCATGTGTTTTGTTATAATCTAATTGAACATTGCTAGTTACACCTATTGGACATTTTAACAGAAAGATTACAATAATACGTAATTGTAGTCCCTCGTATTTCTGCCTAACAAGTTCCTCAGTGATTACTAGATAATAAATAACTCTGAAATAAAGGTCTAATTTGTTAAAGAATAGGAACTTCAAAACATGTTGACCCTCACAATATATCAATGTCAATGCATGCTCACTTATTAAATGCTGAAGCGAAAATGAATTCCTATCTGTCCTGATTGCAAGTGAATCAAAATAATCAAAATAAATATATAAAAGCAGTCAATCCATTTACAAATTGATGGGCTTGTCACGAAAACGATGATTGAGATGGAGTGAGGAAAACAAGATAAGGTCGCTGCCACTAGCACTTGCAGTACTTTTCAAATGGTTCTCCATTGTAATCATTACAGCTGCTCAGTTTGGCTTGCCACAAAAAAAAAGTATGTAACTTATAGATTATTTGACTAGTTTATAAACCTGTTAGAAGTGTTTGATAAACGAGCTTATTTCAGTATCTTATAATATATTTTGAGCCGTTATTTTTTGTAACTTAGCTTTAACTTATAGCTTCTATATTTTTCTTCCTATTTTATCCTTATTATTTTATCTTAATACCCATTATATTATTTTATTTTATTCATAACTTAAATCTCCATTGTGAATAATTTTTATTTTTATTAAAATTTTTATCTTTAATTAAATTTATTTTCAAAATATATATATATGATATAATAATATATATTAATTAATTTTATATATATAATAATTTAAATTAATTTAATTAAAAAATAAAAATTAATATGTTTATTTTATATTATTTTAGGATTATAAAATAATACAAATATTTATATGCCCTTTTATGTTATTTTACACTTTTTAACTATTTCAACAGCTACTTTTATCGAGCACTTCTAATTTAATAAACTAGTTTATAAGCTTTTAGCTTTCAGCTAAAAATTAGCTTATAAGCTTTCAGCTAGTTTATCAGCTATTTTTGCTAAACACACCCTATATTGTAGCCCGCCAATATACGTATATGTATATATATATATATATATAATCAGTGTTCAGAGAGTCAACTGAAAAACTGGTGAACTGGTCAAAGAACTTGTTCGGTTTGAATCAGTAAACCAATAAGTGTTTAAACTAGTAAAAACTGACGAAATTGATCTCAAACTGGTAAAACTATTCGGTTCATTTAGTTCAACCGGTTCAATTTTTTTTTGAATTTTTACTGAATATTATCATGCAGTTTTAATAAATCTCCAAATATTTATGTTATTAGGAAAAAATCTAAAATTGGTATATATATATATATATATATCTGTAATATGCCTAGAATATTTTAATATTGGTAATATATATATATATATATTATATATTTTAATATTTTAATATATTTTAAGTACCATCTGTTTGACGATGGTGCGACCATTGACCATTGAGATGGTGTATGACCTCTAAACCTTGATATATATGACCTCTAAACCTTGATATATATTGAGAAAAAATTTAGGTGTATGTTTTTATATTATTGTCATCAAATTCTCAAATTAACGATAAATGTACAAATATTTTTTTAAAAAAAACCTGTATAGTTCTTACTAATTAGCATTACATGATTTATTTTTTAAAAAATATTTTACAGATATTTTATTTTTAATAAAGAACCTACATAATTACATATAAATCTCCCTCTTTATTTTGTATGCCATCCAACGATGGGCACTTTTGGCCATATCACTTCTAGGTAAGGTTTGATTTGTATTAGATATTAAGATATAAATTAAAACTGTTTTTCATCACAAAAAAGAGTGTGATGATCAATTTAATTAATGTTTTACAATTTTTTTATATTTAATATATGAGAGTATGATTTGTTTTAACTCCGTAAATTATTTTATCTTTGAAAGAAAATATATAGTATCACTGAAGCATTTTTAGAAAAAAATTATATTTTTAAATACTAATGTAACACAAAAAAAAGGCTAAATTATTTTTTTTGTCTTTATAATTTCACTTTATTTTTAATTTAATCCTTATAATTTAAGAATTTGTAATTGAGTCCTTTATTATAGTTTCACCAATTTTTTATTTATTCTTTGTTATTAAACTTTTTTCAATTTGTCATTAAATTTTTCTTATATAACTAACCATATAAACATTAACATTCTAAATATATGTGATTAATACCAACCTGAAGAAAAATAGATGATAAAGTGATATTAAATTATAAGTATATGATATGTAATGTAACTTATATTAAATAATTAGGAAAAATTAACTTATGCCATGTATATTCTAACTGTTAATATCATATATATATTGATTGTGTTACTAAAAGTTAACAAAATATTGATAAAATTTCAATAAAATGGATTAAATTAAAAAAAATTGTAAAACTATAAGTACACAATTATAAATTTTTAAACAATAGGGACTAACTTAAAATTTCAGTCAAACTAAAAGCACTAAGAACATAATTTAACCCCAAAAAATAAAGTATCAAATTGATATTTCATTATTTTGTTAAAGACCAATATATGACTCTTGTTAAAAGGTTGAGCAAAGTACTCCTCCACTTTTTTCAAAAAAGAGTTAATTATACATAATTAGTGAGCTAAGAGTATGTGTAGCACTATCAAATAAGTCGGTCTATGATAGGTTAAAGATTAAACTGTGTGCCTCTTTATTAAAACTAAAACAAATCACCTTAATTCACGGGCTACTCTTTTTTTATTTTTTATTTTTTATTTTTAAATAATATCATTTTTAATTTTTTAGTAAAAAATAATATTTTTTTATCAAAATACAATTTATACATATAAAATATTACTTCTTTAATATTTTTAAATAACCAATAACTTTAATTTTTCATATTTTCTTTTAAAATTAACTATATTATATTAAAATTTAAAAATTCTATATTGATTCTAAAAAAAATTACACAAGTTTTCATATGCAAGTTTGTTATATTTATTGAATAAAAGGTTATAAAATATAAAAATATAATAAAGTAATATTATTTATATTAAATAATATATTTTCTGTAAAAAAATTTTAAAAAAAAACAGCCCATTTTTAAATGGACCTATTTTTCTGAATCCAAAACTGCTTATTTGTGAGTGGTTTAAGACTGATTAACTAGTCATTGGCCAAATTGACAATACTAAATGTGTGTGGTTCAGATTTTATTTTTTTTTATTTTCTGATTTTCCTTTCAGTATTGTACAGCTGGTTCTAGTTGATTACGATCATTTCTTATCAATGCAATAGCTATCCATTTTTTGGCTTTTTCAAAAAAAATAAAATAAATAAAATAAAAGACCTCCAACTATGTGCATTTTGACTCAAATATATATATATATATATATATATATATATATATTAACTAACATAATTTTTTTGTCAAATAAAAATATAAATTATAAAATTTTAGTCGTTTAATAACTTTTTTATTGTTATTTTGTTTTGCTTTTTAAAACAATAAACCTAATTTATTTGATAGTTTCATTATATTTATAGTATTGATACAATTAATTATTTTCTTTTATCTGGTTTTATTTATTTTAAATTTATTTTGTTAATTTTTTATAATACTTGATTATTTTTATTAAATTATTTTAAATTGCAAAAAAAATCATATAAAAATTATAAATTTATAAACTTAAAGGTATTCAATCATAATACATTTGTTTTAGGCTATTGCTATTGATTCGCTTCTGGATAAGGCAATTTATATTTTTATAATAACAAAATAATTAAGCTATCGCATAATAAAACAAAGAGTTATGTATCTTGAACGATTTTATGTTATCTTAAATATTAAAATATTCGCTATCATAGATTGATGCCAACCAACCATTACCATTATCGTTATCGTACTGCATTAAAATTCTCAACACTTGTTCAATTTGTTAAAACTCATTATTCTTTTTTTTTTATCCGAGAAAACTACTTTTTATCTGTTCAAATTAAGAATTAATAACAAAATTGATATATGAACTTAAAAACGCAAGAAACTAAGGGTCTGTTTGGTTTGGGTATTTCCTGTTTTCATTTTCACTGAAAATAGAAAATGAACTTGAAAATGTGTTTGGTTGAGTTAACTGAAAACGTTTTATTGAAAACATTTCTTAAAATAAGCCTAAATCTGAAAACACAAAAAAGATGTTTTCAGTGTTTTAGGAAATGTATTTTAGGAAATGAAGATTGAAAATGAAAACAGAAAATATTTTCACAAACCAAACAGACCTTAATATTATACTTGTGTGTGTGTGTGTGTGAGAAGTCACAGGAGGAATTGAGGATCATGTTGTTTTATTATATGACATTTTCATTTAGTTCAAAATTCATAAAAAGTATTTATTGCATTTTAAAGTTAATTATAAACAATTTAAATTCAATAGTATTCGCCTTTGGCAAAAACAAAAATACTTTTTAGGTATAAATAATATACCAGTTGATTTTATACAGATGAGATAATAGAAACTCTTTAAATGTACAGTTTAAATGATGAAATAATATATATATAATATATATACTTGGTATACGCTGAAATATATTTTTATTCTCATATAATTTTAGAGTAACTTAATAATTTAATCCATGAAATATATATTTTTATTTTTATGTTAATTTGATTCTTCAAGGATAAATTCTATAAATTAATTTTTTTTAAAATAACTCTCTTCTTAATTTGATTTTTCGAAAATGAAGTAGTGTTTATTTAGAAAATTGTTAGATAAACCTATATTTTAGACAAAGTAAGATTTGGATTAAAGCAAGTTAGAGTTAGTTCACGACAGAGACAGATCTTCATTTATATAGGCGTCCCCACCCCCCCCCCCCCCAAAAAAACCAAAAAAAATTCTTAAAAAAATATTTACTAATTAAATTTTCTTTTATATAACCCCCCAAAAAAAATGTTAAGCCCCCTCAATAATTTTATTCAAGATCTGCCATTGCTTCACGACATACCAAGGTTTCACTTAAAATTAGTTTTGTAAATTTGCTCCTACTGTAGAACCAAAGAAGAACTTTTTTTTATTTTTATTTTTATTGAAAATAAAAAAATGTGCTTGAAAATATGTTTGGTTGAGTTTAATAAAAATGTTTTCTTAAAAATATTGCTTAAAATAGACCCAAATCTAAAAATATTAAAAACAATGTTTTAAAAAATATATTTCAAAAAATAAAAAATAAAAATAAAAATAAAAAACATTTTTACAAATCAAATAGAGATACTATAAAACCACGTTTCCAACTCCAAATTTAAGTTTGACTGAAACCATTGCTTTTCCAAGCAAGTGTATAATTAACCCCCAAATACTTTTCTCCAATGATTTGGAAAAACTGAAGTCTCGCATGCTTAGTGTGTGTTTGTTTTTTGTGGTATTTTTATAAACTATGATTTGAACTGTATTAACGTGATATTAGTGTAAAATAGTATATTTAAAAATTTTTACATTAAAGTAATTTTGCCTTCAAAAACTATAGTTTCAATGAAAAATTCAAATTATTACTTTCACTGATTTGTTCAAATCTATATTTCATCAATTGTTTTTCAAACACACTTATACAGTACAACTTATTCAAGTTTCTTCAGCTCCTAAAACTACTTTATTTTTATATCAAAGAAAGAACCTACAAATACTTTCAAAGAACTAAACTACTATGATTTGTACCTCTAGATAACCAAAGGAAAAGTGCATAACATCTTCGAAAAAATAAATTAAAATTTTGTTATTCGAATAATTAAATCAAGAAATACTTTTCCATGGTCCAAAGTTGGTGATATACCTCAAGGTCCCCATTCAAAGCAACTGATGTTATAATTAACAAAAAGGAAGCCCCACCTTCTTTTTTCTTTTATTTGTCAATTTTGTCCCTCTTCCGTTAAAGATTCAAAACAAAAAGTAAAAACATTATTTTAGCTCCTCAAATTTACTTATAATTTTATTTTAATCTTTCAAGTGAATTTTTTAATTTCAAATAAATCTTCAAAATTTTCAATTATTTCAAATATGTTCTAATTACTACCTTCTTGTGCGACATTTTTTTCAAAAAATTCTTACATAACCTTTATTTTATCAACTTGACGTATCACTCATGATTCCTCATCGTATAATATTACTTAAATCATTCACATAACATCATTCTAAACAAAAATATATCAGAAAGCTCCGATGGGCCAGCTTTCACTTTTTCTTTTTTCAAAATTCATAGTATACTAACTAAATAATTGATAGTCACATTTTTTATACTAGTTAATCTTAAGTTAATATATAGGAGATATTTGATATAAAAATTTTAAAATTATTACAATGAATTATTTATTGGGACAATTCAATCTTGAGAATGAAATACCATGACAATCAATAAACGTGTGTTCAGAATATATATGTAGTTATTCAAATATAATATTCTTAATATTTTGAAGGAAATGTCAAAATATCTCCATTCTAAACCGAAACCCTACATTCAATGAAAGTGCCTTCTTTTGTTCCTCATTATTTGAGCTTAGCTGTTGGCACGCACGATTGACAGTGGATGGCGTCGGCATTTCATCATCTCCTTCTAATTAAGAAAAACCTAAATTAAATAAAAAAGAATAACATGTTGTAAATATTTGATAACCGATCTAGCTTGAGTTATGTTACGAAGGACATTATCTTTAAAGAATTATTTTGCAATTGTAAAACTTCTTTTTAAGATAAAACAGGCTCCTTTGAGTTTTACTCAAATACCAAAACAGCAGAGTAACTCAGCAAAAACAGAGAGAATAAAACATGGAGGAGGAGATCAGAAAGTAGTATCCTAAATTTGAAGAAATGAGTATCTTTTATAGCTACGAAAATACATAACTGAAATAAAAAAAAGAATTAGTACTAGCATAAGATTGTGAATGTGCAAGTCCGCATCTTCCCTTAGGTCTTTCTGAGCTCTTTATAACATGTTAATATATAAGGTCTCATCTCCTCCTTTTAGTCGATGTGAAACATATTTAAATACAAAAGCTTTTATCACAATTTTCACAACATAACAAGCTTAGAAAAGGAGGATTCAACAGCATGAAATTAAAAAAACTCTCATATTGAGAAAAATAGCTAGTTTTATGCAACATTAAAATTAATTCATGATAATCTAGAGTGAATAGTTTGTTGGAATATATATATATATATATTATCTTTGTTTCTCTCCTTTTGCTAATTGAGGTTTCGTCTACTGTAAAATCTATGACTCCCATTTCTTCATCTTTTTATCTATTTCTGTTTTGTCTGTATAGCTTTCCATCTGATCAACTTTTAATTTCTTCTAAGTAATTAAGCTTCGTTTGACTAACATAATTAAATTTACAATTAATATTCAATCATATTCTTATTACAAATAAATTTAAATCCCTCTAAATTTGGGCTTTCTTAGGTCTAAAGAGTATTGATATAATTAACTTCTAATTTTCCTAGTTGTTTTATTTTTTAGTTCATTGGAGGATTATCAGCAACAAAAATTATTAAAGAAATATGGAGTATCACATCATTTGTTCAATAGCCAATCAAATCAAGCTATTTGGCTAAATTTTACACTTCATCTAATCTCACAATATTATTATATGAAAAATAAATTAATAAATGATCACCTTAATTTTAGCTTAATGATCAATTGCAATTTTAAAATCTTCTCTTTCTCTCTCACTCCCTCTCAATCACTAGGCGCATAATCAGCAAGAATTGGCAAAAGATTTTGGACATGTGATAAAAAAGAATTTTTAACAAAGAAATTAAAACAAAAAAAAATGAATGAATGAATGATAAACTTTTTTTAAAACTTCTTAAAACCAAAAACAAAAAGGAAAAGAAATTAAAGGTAGTAGACCCAGGTGAAGCAAGGTAATTTTTTTAACTTCTTATTATTAATTTATTGATTTATAAAAATATATGTGGACTTAAAATTATAAAAAAAATTGATATGGTAAGTTTCTTAAACAATAATAGCTTTATACTTTTTCATATGTTAAATTAATATTTAATTTTTAATTCATAATTTCAAATATTTAAAAATTATAATGACCACCTCACATAATATTACATAATACTTATATTAAATTAAGTCTCTCTCTGTTTTTGTTTTCCTTTTATTATTTTCTTGGTTAGAAATTCTTTCTATTGCAAATGCAAAGTCTTTAATTTTGTCAATTTTGTGGCTTGGTAATGAAAAGAAGTGAGAGAAAAAGGTTTTAAAATCAATAATTGATCATTAAGCTAAAATTAAGGTAATTATTTATTAATTTATTTTCATATAAAAAAGTTATATTGTGTGAGATTAGATGAGTAATTTAATTTTATTAACTATGGTATAAATGATATGGTAACCTATATCATCTTAAGAATTTCTCCTCTTGAAATATTACAGGAATTTATTTAACATGAACCATGCGTGTTGAAGATGTCAAACTAGAAACTAGAGAGGAAAGAAAGCATTACATGGGACCACAACGAGTAATAAAGCATTCTTTTTTCTTGTTTTCAGATAAAAGAAGAGTCAACAAGAAATGAAAAGGCTACCGCAATTTTCCGTGACCGGAATCGCTCCTAAACGTTTTACATACAAGAGCCTCCGTCGCTCTCTGATTCATCTTATATTTTTTTTTATTTTATTTTAAATTTCACCAAAAATCATCACTCGTCCGATCTCGGTTAACAATATCTCAACCTAATCAAATCCAGACGCCAATTTTCCTATCCTTTCATTTTCTCAAAATTTTTTTAATTTTCTTTTTTGCCACAATCATTAATAAATAATCATTTTAAAAGATAAATAATCATTTTATATACTATTTTTCATAACCTTTTAATATCGTGCTTGATTACTTTTGTCTTTCTCGATCAAACTTCCACAAATTTAAAACATCATATACATAATTGATAATATTAAAAATTTTGAATTTACGATCACCATCGCTCTTCTTCCCTACAAGATTTTCATATACAAGTTTTCTTCCTCAGGCTATCATAATACTTAAGCTTCCATCCTTTCACATTTTCCACGTAAATAATCATTTTCCTATGACCTTTACAAATACAATTGTCTACTAGTTTTTCCCTTAGAATTCTTCTACTCAATTATTCTAATATATTTTTACATTTTAAATCTACAATTATATTTTGCATGTGGTAATAAGTAGAGCTATCAAAATGGACTAGCGGGCCGAGTTCGGGCTGACCCACCATAGGTTGAAACCCAGCCCATTTATAAACGGGCTAGAAATTGTGAAACTCAGCTCACTTATGTGCGGGCTGGTGGGTTAAACAGGCCAGCCCGCCAGCCTAGCCAATTTTTTTTTTTGGGTTTCAAATAACAAAGAGATGTTGAGGCTTGAGGGAAAATAAACCCAAATAATAGAGATAGATGACTCTGATTCAAAGATGGCAGCCAAACTAGTGTTGGCCGAGAAATCATCCCTTTGAATCAATTGTTCCGAGGAGCCAGGAGCTTTTACACTAGGATTGGGAAGCGATGGATTGGTGGCTCACTGCTTCAGGGAAGGTAACGCAGTGGCGCTCGACGATGGTTCGAGTCTGTGCATGTTGGAAGCTCCACCGGGCAGTGTGCTTGAGCTGTTGCAAAGGGACCTGAAGGATATTGGAAGATCTGGTTGTAACGCAGTAGCTGAGCCCGACGAAGGAGGAATACGATTCATAGCCATTATTCACGAAGGAGGAGGACGAAGACGTGGAACTTTGAAGGCAACGATGGAGGCAGACGAACTTGGAAGACCAACAATGGCAGAGACAAAGTAGCTAGGTACTCAATGGAAGAGATCTGAAGCTTCGAATTTGGGAGGTGGACAAACGGCAGCAGTAATGAACGGCAGAAGTAAGCACTAAGCAGAGAATACAAATGGCCAGAGACGAAGAAGGGTAAAGGAACTTGAGGTTCGATGTTCTAAATGAATGAAGATATGCCCCTCAACCCCTGTCTTTCTGATGTGTTTTAGGCTTTTAGCTTTAGTATATAGTACATAATTTAAAAAAAAATAACTATACACGAGTTATACAGGTAACCCGCGGGTTGAACCAAGATAACCCATGAGTTAGCCGGGCCAGGCTAGTTAGGCCCAGATTTATATGGGTTAGCATGTTAGAAACCCAACCCTCCCTCTGAGTGGGTTAAACAGGCTCAGCCCGCCGTTTTGGCAGCTTTAGTAACAAGCTACTGATTTTAATTTTAATATACATATAAATTAAAATTCTTTAGCTTCATTTATTGTTTATCCAAATTATCAATCATGACCTTTTTTAAAAAAATTAGAAATCTGATTTTTTTTCCCTTTTCTTAAGGAAAAAAATGCAAAAGGTTTCCTTGAACTTTGAGTCACATATATATAAATCAAAAATGTGAGAAAAAGAACAATAAAATCCCAAAGTTTTATAAAAATTTAAAATAAAATGTATGACTACAGTTGGGTTTAGTCGATCATGTTAGGTTTTTTTTTTCTTTTTGTGTTTGTTTGAAAAACCAGTGGGAATCTTTAAAATCAAGATTTTGCTTCAAAATCAAAGTTTTACAATAACTAAATAATGTATTATTTTATTAAAATTCTTATTCTACTATTATCCCAAATAGAGCCTCCCACTGCATCATTCCTCGTCTTTCCTATAATCTGTTGTTTGCCAT
The DNA here is from genome assembly GCA_037074585.1 of Biancaea sappan. Lineage (NCBI taxonomy): Eukaryota > Viridiplantae > Streptophyta > Magnoliopsida > Fabales > Fabaceae > Biancaea > Biancaea sappan. The sequence goes on from CM073493.1 coordinate 32,404,139, forward strand.
TCAGGATCGGATGTCGTCTCCTCTCTCTCTCTTAGTCTCAATGTCACTCCTCTCACTACAATAAAACCCAGGATCAGAGAAGGAATTATTTCATCTTAGAATCTATCCCTAAATCATCTCAAAATCTGTCTCTAATTTGGATTAATGATGGCGGGAAATTGAAAATTTCAAAGACGGATTCTAAGATAGATAAATTCCGTCTCTGAATTATTTTCATCTCTAATTTTTAAGTAAATATTTTTTTAAATAGTTAGAGACGGACTTGTGAGATGGAAATATCCGTTTCTAAACGTCTTTCTCGTTTCAGGTCTCTCATGACGCTCTCTCTCCTTCATACCAATCATTGCCGATGGTACCTTGAGCATTGATGGCCATTTCTCTGTCACTGTTGTGACCGTATTCGAGGTAGGTGAATTTAATGCTTTCATCTCCTCACTTTCCTTGATTCCTCGAACCCTAGCCTATTGTCGTCTCTCATGTCTTCTCTTCTTTTCTAAGTCAATTTTTTGGGGAAATGACAGAGAAAGCTGAAATTGTTGGTGGTGGTGGTGTTTGACGACATACCCTAAATTCCGTCTCTCCTCCATCTTTCACTTCCGGGTAATTGCTCATCACTATCATTATCTTTTCTGTATTGCATCTTTTTTTTTTGCTCTGTTCATCCTTTTTCCCCAACAATTGCAAAGTAATTCTTATTTAAATTTTGGATTGAATTTATTTTGGTTTTGAGATAGTGTGCCTCTGGGTTTTCCTATGTATTTTGATGAATTTCTTGGTTCTTTTCTGTTGGGTACTCTGTGGGCTCTGTCAGACACATGCTAGTTGAATATGTTGTTGGTTCACGCATGTTGGTTTTGCCCTTGGTTGTGGTTGTCATTTTCTCGCTTTGTAATTCAACTTAAATTGCTTCTATATTGCTATGGTTGCTACGGTTATGTTTGTTGTTTTGAATGAATTGCATATGGTTAAGTAAAATTAAGTTGCTTAGCTGTAGGCTATTTTAAATGAATTGTTGTTATGCGTATTCAATTTCTAGGTTATGCTCTTCACTTGATTGTTAGTCGAGTATGGAATTCGTGGAATGAATCGTGATATGTTTTGTTTTGCTTCTAATGGGGCTATTCCTCTTAACAAGTCTATATTTCTAGGTGGAAGTTAAATTTGAGATCAAGTATTGCTTAAATTGCTTCCCCTAGTTTTGATAGAGGGTGGATGCTGTATGAATATGTCTATATAAAGCATTTTATTTTTTGTTCATATTATATATATATATATATATATATATATATATATATATATATATTATAATTAACTACAAATCTAATAAAAGTAATTAACTACATGCAAACTACCATATACTATAAGGTTGACTATAATCATCTTAGTCACCTAACTTTAAAAGATAACACATTATATTTCCTAAATTTTGTCATGTGATACCTTTTAATTTGATTAATTTTTTCTATTTTTTTCTCTTATTTCTTTTGAAATTATACATTAATTTTGATTAATAAGTAAAGTAATTTTTATCTTTTGTAAGAGTTGAAGATAATTAATAAAATAGTATATTTTAAAATTTAAAAATTAAATTATAATTAAGTTATAATATAAAAAGAATTATATATTATGTCCCGGCCATTGAATACATCATACTTGCATGCACCAAGAAATAACTACCTATCATAAGAATATTATTAATCCTTTTGTATCTTTTCATAATTTAATCCAAATAACTTTATGCACTGCAACTACAACTGCAATTGACTCATTTACATTAATTTGGAAGGAAGCAAAGAAGCTAATAGTGTATTGCAAATAATTTGGGTATGTACTACTTTAAGGGAAAACTCTACAAAAATTTTTGCTAAATTATAATCTACTTTAAATTTAGTTCTTTTAATGTATTTATAATCTACTTAATTTAGTATCATGATTCCTAACCATCTTAAGAACTTAGTTTCATGCTTGCACCTGATGAGCTTTTTGAATATAATAGTTTATGGTTCTTTTTTAGTTGGTCAGCACTTGTGTGTGTGTTAAAATGTTGACCATTGGGCTGATTATAAGGACAAATATGAAAGACATAAATCTCAATAGGTGACCAACTGTAGGGTGAAGATAAAAGACATAAATCTCAAATATTACGATATTGATTTATTTAAATTTGCGTAGTTAATCTTAGAATGCCTTGACCTCTTAAGTGGAGAACATAGATGTGCCACAAAATCGTCAGTGGATGTACAACAGGGTGGGACCTAATAGGTTGGGTTTACATATGAGTTTCTGGAGGGAGTAGAGACGTTTATTAATCATGCTGAGAAATTACGGGTTTACTTAATAGAATGGATGATAAGGTGTCCTTATGTAAGGTCCAAGTGTAGGAATCTTATAGAACCCAATGACATGAGGTTACACCTCTATCAAAATGGTTTCCTACCGAATTACTATCATTGGACATCGCATCAGGAACGATTGCCATAAATGGGTGAATCATCATCGACTGGAAATATGACCCTAGTTGACCAAACTTCCAACCTTGGACAATCTGAGGCACTTGAGGGTCTATATGAAGAAATGGTATGTGATGCAGCCAGGTATACAATCGGTGAAGAACTTGGGCAAACATTAGATGAGCCCTCTAACCCAGCTGCCCAAGCCTTTTATAATTTGTTACAGTTTGTCAAAGCCTTTTTATGGGATGGATGCAGTAAACATTCTAAGTTGTCAACGGTTGTACGATTGTTAAGCATTAAGTCAAATTATAACATGGCCAAGGGGAACTTCAATGCATTCATATAATTCATGGGTGAGGCTCTACTACCTGGACATCACCTACTCGATAACTTTTATCAAACAAAGAAATTGGCTGCTAGGTTAGGACTGGGGTACACGAAAATCGATTGCTATGAGAATGGTTGCATGCTTTACTACAAGGACAATGTAGACAAATAAAAGTGTAAGTTCTATGGTAATGCCAAGTTTACCACTAGAAGGAACCGTCGTGGTACTCGAAGAAGAGTGGAAAATAAGCATATGTGGTATCTTCCTCTGATCCTAAGACTTCAACGGTTGTTCACTTCTGAGGTGGTGGCAAAGGAAATGAAGTGGCACCATGAAAATTGTTGAGGCTGAAGTGTTATCCCACTTGTTCGATAGACTTGTGTGGAAAACATTTGACTAAAAACACCTAGATTTTACCTCAAATCCTCAAAATGTATGGCTAGGTTATGTGCTGATGGGTTCACGCTATTTGGCCAGTTTGGAAAGGTGTATTCATGTTGGCCAGTCATCATTATGCCTTATAACTTGCCTCTTGGTTGGTGTATACGACAGCAATATATGTTCTTGACATTGATCATTTCTGGGCCCAGTAATCCGAAGGCTAAGATAGATGTCTATCTGGAACCCTTTGTCGACGACTTAAAGTAGTTATGGGAGGAAGGTGTTTGACATATGATACTTCATTGAAGCATAATTTTAATATGTGTGAAGCACTTATATGGACAATAAATGATTTCCTAGCTTATAGAATGCTGTCTGGCTGGATAATAGCCGGAAAGTTATCGTGTCACATTTGCATTGGATGTTTAAAGTCCTTTATGCTGAAGCACGACTGAAAAAACTTCGTTCCTCAATTGTCACCGGCAATTTCTACCAATGGACTATTCCTACCGGAGAAACAAGACTACCTTCAGGAGAAACCGGGATGAAAGATCATCACCACCTCCTCGGCTAGATAGGGTCGTGATCTAGAGCCTAGTATGTGACATTCCTATGGTCCGTAAGTGTGGTCAAGCTGTCACCTTTCAGGGGTATGGGTTGACACACAATTGGACTAAGAAAAGTATTTTTTAGGAACTCCCATACTGAAAGACAAATCTTATATGACATAACTTGGATATCATGCACATTGAGAAGAATGTATTTGATAACATTTACAATACTGTAATGGATGTCAAGGGCAGAACAAAAGATAATGTGAAGGCCAAGATAGACATCGAAGAATACTACCATCGAAAGGACTTGGAGCTAGTGAATCGGGGTGGCAAGCAATTCAAATCGAAGGCACACTATTCCCTCACTTTAGATCAAAGATGTGTTGTATGTCAGTAGGTTAAGAAGCTCGACTTTCCTAATAGGTATGCCTCAAATCTAGCATGATGTGTTGATCTAAAAGATGGTAAGCTCCATGGCATGAAAAACCACGACCACAGCTGCCATATCCTTTTGGAGTGATTACTTCCAATTGCATTCATAGATCTTCCAGAGGTTGTGTCCACATTGATGATGGAGAGGTTAATGCAGTTAGAGGAAAACATTCCAATGGTATTATGCAAGTTTAAGAAGATATTTCCTCCTGAATTCTTCGACTCCATAGAGCACCTTCCATATGAAGCAAAGGTTGGTAGCCCAGTACAATATCGCTAAATGTATTCTTTCGAGAAGTAAACATTAATCTTATTTAATATGTGTCTTTCAATACCAGCGATATGTATTATATAACATCATGTGCTTTGTGTTGTGTGTCATTAACTATCATATATAGGTTCCTTTACACATTAAAACAAAAAGGTAAGAGTAAAGCTAGAGTAGAAGGATCCATCTGTGAGGCATACATCACTGAAGAGACAGCCATATTATGTTCCCACTACTTTGAGCAGTATGTTGTCACTAGAATAACTAGGGTCCCCAGAAATGACGATGGGGGGAACCCTCTAATCGATGCTCCATTTTCAAATATCCTAGTCGTACGGGTGGTGATTGCAGTACACATTTCTTAACTGATCAAGAGGTCAAGATTGCCACAAAGTACATTATAATGAACTGTGATGAAGTGCAGTCTTATCTTGAGTAAGTTTACTGCCCAACTTCATTTTATAATTTAACTGTCTATTTGATGATTTTTTAAATCGTTCTTTAAACATCACTGCAGTTTGTTTCTTGAGAACCTTCAGGCATTGATGCTCAACATTTCTAGTGACGAGGTACACAAGTACATAGACTTACAATTTTCGGCTTAGTTTTGTGCATATGTAAGTATGCAATTTGACTATGTATCTATGTCTTTTGAACTATGTAATCATCATTCATCTTGGAAAATGATGTATCTATGTCTTTTTCCCAACAGGTGCTAGATCTAACAAACTCAGTTCAAGATCCAGTGATGAAAAGAATTTCATGAGGCCGAGTAAGAAAAGTCAAGACGTGGCCCATATACTTTTATCAATGGCTATAAGTTTCAAACTAAAAAGTTTAACCTTCATAAATGCACATACAATTGTGGTGGGTGCATCAAGGGGTCTGACTATAAGGATGTCGAGTGTGACTACTATGGTGTACTCCAAGAAGTGATTGAGTTGGTATTCACAAGGTCACCACCAAAATGTCTGGACTACTAATCACGGGAAGTTTTCATGAGTATACTAATATGTTATAATCTCACTAATGATCTTTTTACCAGTATTTTTAGGATTAAACTTACATGTTTATGATGCCTTAATGAGTGGATGTTTTTCAGGAGAAGTACACGTGGTTGAGACCTCACAAGCATCTACAATTGGTGAGAGTGCTACAGCTGGGGATGACGAGGCCGATGACACTGCCTTGTGGCTGCAAGCGATGGGAGGAAAGAAAGAAGGGCCGTATCTTCGGTACGAGGTCCGAGGCCTATCAGATCGGATCATCGAGCTACTTCTCTAGTGAGCCATCTAGTCTCCATCCTGGCTTTAAGGAAGAGTTGCAGCGCTGCATAGAGCTTGTGTTGGAGTAGCTCAAGACCCAGTATGATCGCCTCAACAATACTGAGGAAAAATTTACCACGATGACCCAGCAATTGGAAGAGCGTCAGCATTGATAAATACTCAGGCATCTATGCTAGATCTGTACATATACATGATGGACTGCTTTGTGGGGTCCATGGATAGAGATCTGGGTGCTTCAATTGATGATGATAAGACCCAACCACCGTCCCATTCCTTAGACTAAGGTTTCATGGACTGAACTAATGTATGTTTATTATTTGTTTATTATTCATGGTTGTAAACGATTATTTTTCTAAATTTTTCTAGTTGAATATACTGGTTTGAATATATATAGACTCATTTCATATTCTTGGTTTTGAATTCATTCACAGGTTTTGTTGTCGAAATTGGGTTGCATTCACAAGATTTCACCAAATAAAAAAAACCTAATCCAAAATCAGAGGTGAAATTTTGGGACGGATCATCTCTCTCTAAAATCTGGCACGGACCAATCCGTCTCTAATTAGGGACGAAATTCTCACATGGAAGGTCCATTTCAAATGAGAGACAAATCATCGTTTCTAAGTCCATCCCTAAACTAAGACGAAAATTTCGTCTCATAATAGAAATGGATTCAGACACAGAATTCTGTCCTAGATTTGAGACGAACACTTATCCATCCAGATACGCAAACTTTGGTCTGAGACGGATTTCTATTTTTGAGATGGAAATATTCCATCCTAGAAATCTTAGACGGAACATTTGGACGTCTCAAATATTTGAGATGCTAGGTTTTGAGACGGAATGGAATCCGTCTCTAATTTCGCCTCTGATAATTCAAAGATGAAACTTTCCTATATTAGAGACAAAAATTTCCATCTCTGATATCTGTTTTTCTTGTGGTGTCTCTCACCGTTATAAAAATATATGTATTTTAATTAATCATAGGTTAAAAATACTTAAAGTCCGTATAGTTTCACCTAAGAGTAAATTTAGTCCCTATACTTTAAAAGCAATAATTTTAGTTCCTATAGTTTTAATAGTCATGGATCTTGTCACGACCCAAAATGGGCACGTGACCGGTACGATCAAAGGATCATCCCTTGACTGTAAGCCTAAACCTTAACGGCATAATCAATCAATGAATGCATACAATTATGTGTGAATACACTTAATTAAATAGGATTAATCAGTGATATGCTTGTCAACAATCTATGTTTCCAAACATTCCTCACAATCACAAAACAAGATGAGGAAAGGGTAAAAACATCGTCTAATCAAACACATAGTTCTCAGAAGGATGAACAATCCAAAGTGACATTTACACAAGACCTAGGAGTCCTGATGACCACAGAACGACAAGCCACTTCCTAAAAGATCAAAAGAAACAATCACCGACAATGAGCTAGTCGTGGTTATGTGAGACCCCGCTACTCCTCTCGCAGAGACTCATCAGCAACTACAGAATCTACAAAAAAGGACATACAAACATGGGAGTGAGTAAAAATACTCAATAAGCCTAAACTCAATTAAATTTACCCTTAATTCCTATAAACATATTCACCTCATCCATGTAGATGTTTACCACCGATTCCAATCATTTAAATATAAGGGTTAAATATATACGCACATTAACATTCATAATAACAACCAGGAAAATAGCCATGAACATCAACCAATCTCATGTGATGTCCCCAATGCAGAATGAACAATGTGATGCCTTTATGGTGCTAATTTTTTTTACTCACATGTACCACGCCCACTGTTCCAGGACAAGGAATCTAAGTAATAATAATATTGGAGTCTCGCCCACCGTTCCAGGACAAGGTGTAATACCCAAGAAAAATAAAATATAAATATTTGTTTACAAACTACTGTTACTATTTCAGTATACGGTACTATTCACCCGTATAATACTATTTACGTATACGATACTGTTTATTATACAATCGAAATGTCAAGTACTAGATGTGGTTTGGTCATAAGAGAAAACTAGAAAGAAGTTTGTAGGAGAAAATGACGTTTTATGTGTAAAAATACCCTCAGGGACTAAATTGAAATGACTGATTTGAAAAAAAAAAACTTAAAGGTTTAAGGTAAAAGGATAGTTTTTTCCTTTAAGTTTTCAATAGTAATAATAAAAAAATTTTCGGTCGTTGCCGCTATTTGCACAGTAACTGCATTATTAGAAATGTCATTTTCATGAATAGTAAATTGAATATTTTATTAGTGCATAGTATCAAATAGTACCCTTGACTTTTGCTATAAATAGGCTCTTCCATTTCACTTCTAAACTCACACCTTCAACTTCTCTTCTTCTCTCCTTAAGTTTCTCTTACTTCAATGCTAGGCCTATGAGATTTTGGGCCTTTCCTTTTCAGCTTAGGTAAGGATACTATGCCCTTTCTATGTCTTTCAAATTTTAGAAGTTATTTTCTTAAGTATGCTCTGTGGTTGCGGCCTTGGCTGATCTTCCACATCAGAAAAACTGTCCTTAGCTGTTTATATGTTATTTTGATTCTCTGATTACCGAAATAGAATGTAAACTGTGAAGAATACATGTCTAGGAAAGTTCTGGCTAAGGAAAGACCTGGTTTTTAAGTGTGTCCAGTGTGACCCTCTACTCTTTCCTGGGAACTTACCTGGTGTACTCTTTTACAGATTGTATTCTCTATTTCTGGTATGAATAGTGATCGTACGTATGAATAGTGACCGTACGTATAAATAGTGACCGTACGTATGAATAGTGACCGTATGAATAGTGACCGTATATATGAACAGTAACCGTACATATGAACAGTATCTGTACGAAAACAATCCTGACGTATTTTCTCTAATCTTTCATGAAAATCTCCGTAGCAGAACACCGAAATTCACCTGAGAACTCTTGTCTGTAATGACTTAGAGAAGCGATGCTCGTACGGAATCCAGGTGAGTGAAACGACCCCGTTTTAATAAAGTTTTAGCATTACTGGTGATAAAAAGTATGTCGTAGGACACTCCCAAGATTCATAGGGGGAAATTGGATTCAGAATGACGAATATAATGAGATAATTAATCCAGAAGTATGGATAAGAAAAAGTAAGTATCTCATGATGATGTGAAGATTGAATCTCTTGAATTGTGGTTTATAAAGCTATAATATAGTTATATACTATACCTGTTATATGGATGAATATTATATTGAGCTTCTGATTATGATATGAAATGATATTGATTGTGATTGAGCGGGACAGTACCCCCTCTCACGGCAAGGCGGAAAACCCGGTTGACAGGGTGTCTTGACCAATGAGTGTGGAGACAACGATTCCCTAGTAGGGATATAGCCCGGATTGGTGATAAATCCGTGAGGCGCCCTAGCTAAGAGGATGAGGTTGTGCGTCATCGCGGAAATATACATAATTGGTGAGCCGGCCTGTGTGCGCTCTCCGGGATATATTGCCATTGACGAGTACTAGTAACGTTTGTTGAATTGGATGAATTTTTATCTTCTTGTATGTAAAAGGATGATGTTGTACGTCATGGCAGAAATATACATAATTGGTGAGCCGGCCTGTGTGCGCTCTCTGGGATATATTGCCATTGACGAGTACTAGTAACGTTTGTTGAATTGGATGAATTTTTATCTTCTGTCTATTGGTTGAGTATGAGCCTTTGGATATGCTTGCATGACTGGTAATGTATTTGAATTTTATTAATGCGAGGCCGATTCGCTCATTGAGTTTAAAAGCTCACATTGTTTGTACAACCTTTTGTTCAGATCAGGTTGCCATCGAAGAATATCTGCTAGAGGAGTAGATCACTTTGGACCTTCCCGTTGTCGGGTAGACCTCTCTTCTGTTATAGATTATGTTGCTCTGTAATCGTCTAGGACATCTAGTTCAGGGGTTCGACATTTGGCTTGTATGTCAATGTATTTTAAATTGATAATCTATGATTACATGCAAATCATCTCTATGATTTTCAGATAATAAAATTTGATATATTTATCGGAAGGCTTACAGTGATGAGAGATTCATCATGGTGCCGGTCATGTGCCCAGAAAACGGGTCGTGACAAAGTTGGTATCAGAGCAATGGTTGTTAGGTCTCCTAGTGATTACAGAGCAAGGTAACCTTAGTGGGACCTCCTCTATCGTTGTGAACCCGGGCACAACTATAGAGAGACGGCTCTACTGAAGGTCCTGTAGGATGTTTTCATTTCTTTTCCCTCCGAGACTTATCTCTTCTTAAGAAGTATGTTCTCAGTTTTAGTTTTAGACAGATGTGGCTACACTTTTGAACTTAGTCAAGGAAAAGTTGTTACTTGTTTTGATTCCGTTGCTGTCGGATCAAAATTTTATATGGTGGATTTTATAAGCTGAATTCATGATTGATTTTGTGTAACTATATTATTTTAGGGTACCAGCCAATAAAAGAAACCACTTGCATTAAAAAAAAAAACTGAAGGATTACATTGCAAAAAAAAGAAGTTTACTCATGCATGAGTAATCTAAAAGCGAGGTGGTCTTGGATTAGGAGGGTTGTATTGTATCATCACCCCTCGACCATTCCTTGGAGCAAGGGACATAGCAATGTCGCGGAGGGTAGTGTAAATCCCATTCATACAATCAACACTTCTTTGTTGTTGATTGCAGAAGCACTGGGTAGACCAATAGAAGAACCTGTCTATTCTTGAAGTCATTTCTGCATGATTGCGTTTAGTTAACTTCTCCAGGTCTCCTATCATCTTTTTCAGATTTTTCACCTCCTGCTCTAGACAGGCGATTTTGTCCTCCGAGGTATGGCCCGTGCTAGTCTCCTCAGCTTCCTCGATCTTCTTCATTTTCTTCTCCTTCTGTTTCTCTGGAGACCCCTCAAAAGGTCTTTTGCCCTTGTCTTTGCCCAGACTTAAGTTTAAGTCGAGCTCTTCTTCCTTAGCCTCTCCTATCATCTTTTTCAGATTTTTCACCTCCTGCTCTAGACAGGCGATTTTGTCCTCCGAGGTATGGCCCGTGCTAGTCTCCTCAGCTTCCTCGATCTTCTTCATTTTCTTCTCCTTCTGTTTCTCTGGAGACCCCTCAAAAGGTCTTTTGCCCTTGTCTTTGCCCAGACTTAAGTTTAAGTCGAGCTCTTCTTCCTTAGCCTCTACTGTGAGATCAATGTACTTCCTTGAGGTCATGATTTGGAAAAATTTAGAAATTTTTGTAAGAGTATGAGGCGAGAGGAATACTGGGGGATTGTAGGCTCGGAGATTATTACTCTTTATGGTGTGGTAACTGAGAACGCTGGGATGATTTTTATAGAGAAAAATTAGGACTTAGAGACAAAGAAGATATCTTTTCACCGCACCCCTACACGATCAACTTATGGATTTCTGCAAGCTGGAAGCCAGAAGTCTAGGGTAGGCGTGCACACCAACAATGTGTCGCATTAATGCCAAAACCACGAAAGTCAGTATTCGGTGGATTTGCGGCCAATTTCACTCGGTTTTTCCATTTCTCCCGTTGGCATTTTCTGAAATTCAAAGAAGTTGATAACATAGCCATCAAAGACTGCCTTGGATGCTTTTATGATGAACTGAAATACATTTCTCCGTTTTATTGTGTTGTTCTTAAGAGCCTTCAGTTGAGTATAATATACATAATTGATTGAATCATGTTGCAATTATATGTATGTATGTTATTCATGCATAATGAGTGAAGGCTACGATCAAGGAGAATATGTGATGATCCTACATATACTCATAGAGATGTGAAATCAAAATGACTTGGATAGAATAAAATGTGTAGATGATGATATATCTTCATGGTTACACATACTTACATATAATGCTCTCGTGGGCAAATGAAAGGCAGTGATTTCCTTACATCATGATAATACTTACTGCATGTGACCGTAAGCAGTTAACTTTGTTTTAATATATTGATATACATATATTATGTGTAAATCCAGAATAAAGACACCGATCAGAATCTAAGATAAGGCTAATATGAGACTACCCGATCATAGAGGGACATCGTGATATGGGATTACAGGATAAAACAAGTTAGAGGGAGAAAATCTCAGACTGAAGAGCGTAGTTAGTCAAAAGTTTGAGAAAGGTCAAGATTAGCCGAAAATTTTTTGAGGAAATCTTTGACTTATGTTAATTGCATTTACTATTTATCTGCATGTCCGACATTAATTGCTGGCATTGCGACATATGTGATCTGTAAACCTTATAGCAAGCGGCGTGTAGGTTGTGGTGGCTTTAGCTCCAGGGGCTTCGGGTTGTCTATAAATCTTGTTTGCCCGTTACCCTACTCATCGCACCAAGCAAACCTACTTTTTTCATTACATACCTATTTCTCAATCTCCATTCCTTTCTCATTCGAAGTTATTTCTGATATCCCTAGAGCAATGGCTGATAATAAGTCTTTCAACTTGAATTTTGAGACTGGCAATGTAGAGCTTGATTTAAATCTAAGTCTCGAAAACAACAAAGGGAAGAGACCTGTAGACAGGTCACCAGAAATAAAGAAGAGAAAGAGGGATGTAATAGAATTGGAGGAGGACAGTACTGCAACATCCTCAGAAAATAAGCTTGCATTCCTGGAACGTAAGATAGAGAGCCTGGAATACAAGATAGAGGACCAGAAGCGACTAATAAGTCGTCTCTTTGAAAACCAAGAGAAACTGATAAACCGTCGTTTCGGGGAACTGGCTAATCGAGTTGATAGACATTCAATGTTTGCAACTCAAAATTTTCGTGACCAACAAGCAAGGTGTATTGACTGTATGAACGGAGTGACTTATGCTCTTCGCCAAATTTCTCAGGCGCTTCCTCCAGAAACTCTTTCTAGGCTGCAACGATTAGCTTCCTCCTTAAGGTCTGAAGCACCTTCCTCTTCTAGACCTGGAGCACCTTTTACATTTCAAAAGCCTCCTCGTCCTTAATTTATTCTTTCTTTTGTTAGTACATAAAGCTATATGTGGTCTAAGCTTCATGTATTAAAATTATCTATGTACTAGAAATAAAATTTAAGTTAGTATTTAGATCTTCTTTGTTGAAGTGATTCATTTTACTGAAAGAACTTGAGGAATGAGAAGATATTGGACTTGTTATATTTCATACTTGATTCTAAAGCATAGTATAGTAATATCTTTTTGACTGAACAGAGTTACTAAAATGATATTTCATTGCACTTCTGAGCTATGGAGGAATGCTAAATAAGTATTTTATGAACCTATACATAGAGAACTATGGGTTTGCCCTAATCATTGAAGGGATACGACTCTATATGAGTCATTGAGGTGAGAGGAATTTCTATATATATTTATTTTATAATTATGCATGAGGAGTATGTTATTTACTTAACTCATTTTCTGGGATTGTTCTTCCTAGAGAATTATGTAATGATTTCATTTTATATAACGCCTTCAGCTGAGAGTATCGCCTTAAGGTAGAAGGATCGCCTTCGGGCAAGAGTATTGCTTATGGCCAAAATGATGCCTTCGGATAGGGTGCTTGTATTCGTAAAAGTTATAAGCTATGTGTGTGGAAACATGTGTTCTGATATTCAATGTGAACTGGAAAGACCACGTGCCACTTTTGAGATGACACCTATTTGAGGTTTTACATATAGACAGAGTTCGTCTTTGATTAGGTGGTTTGAGTTTGGTAAAGGTTATGAGGATGAGACACTTTATGGTACAAAAGGTTGTGGAGAAGATCAAACTGATGAGGAAGAGATTGCTTGCTATTTAGAAAAGGCAAAAGTCTTATGCAAATTATTGATAATGCGGTTTAGAGTTCACAGTCAATGGTATAATATTCTTGTAAATCTCACCAAGGGTGTGATAAGGTTTTGGAAGAAAGAGATGCAAAGGATGAGATATGGACGAAGTAATCACATTTATTTCAGTCTTGAGATGAGTTTTGAATTCGGGGGACCGAATTCTCTTAAGGGGGTGATAATGTAATACCCAAGAAAAATAAAATATAAATATTTGTTTACAAACTACTGTTACTATTTCAGTATATGGTACTATTCACCAGTATAATACTATTTACGTATACGATACTGTTTATTATACAATCGAAATGTCAAGTACTAGATGTGGTTTGGTCATAAGAGAAAACTAGAAAGAAGTTTGTAGGAGAAAATGACGTTTTATAGTGATCGTACGTATGAATAGTGACCGTACGTATAAATAATGACCGTACGTATGAATAGTGACCGTATGAACAGTACCGTACATATGAACAGTATCTGTACGAAAACAATCCTGACGTATTTTCTCTAATCTTTCATAAAAATCTCCGTAGCAGAACACCGAAATTCACCTGAGAACTCTTGTCTGTAATGACTTAGAGAAGCGATGCTCGTACGGAATCCAGGTGAGTGAAACGACCCCGTTTTAATAAAGTTTTAGCATTACTGGTGATAAAAAGTATGTCGTAGGACACTCCCAAGATTCATAGGGGGAAATTGGATTCAGAATGACGAATATAATGAGATAATTAATCCAGAAGTATGGATAAGAAAAAGTAAGTATCTCATGATGATGTGAAGATTGAATCTCTTGAATTGTGGTTTATAAAGCTATAATATAGTTATATACTATACCTGTTATATGGATGAATATTATATTGAGCTTCTGATTATGATATGAAATGATATTGATTGTGATTGAGCGGGACAGTACCCCCTCTCACGGCAAGGCGGAAAACCCGGTTGACAGGGTGTCTTGACCAATGAGTGTGGAGACAACGATTCCCTAGTAGGGATATAGCCCGGATTGGTGATAAATCCGTGAGGCGCCCTAGCTAAGAGGATGAGGTTGTGCGTCATGGTGGAAATATACATAATTGGTGAGCCGGCCTGTGTGCGCTCTCCGGGATATATTGCCATTGACGAGTACTAGTAACGTTTGTTGAATTGGATGAATTTTTATCTTCTTGTATGTAAAAGGATGATGTTGTACGTCATGGCAGAAATATACATAATTGGTGAGCCGGCCTGTGTGCGCTCTCTGGGATATATTGCCATTGACGAGTACTAGTAACGTTTGTTGAATTGGATGAATTTTTATCTTCTGTCTATTGGTTGAGTATGAGCCTTTGGATATGCTTGCATGACTGGTAATGTATTTGAATTTTATTAATGCGAGGCCGATTCGCTCATTGAGTTTAAAAGCTCACATTGTTTGTACAACCTTTTGTTCAGATCAGGTTGCCATCGAAGAATATCTGCTAGAGAAGTAGATCACTTTGGACCTTCCCGTTGTCGGGTAGACCTCTTTTCTGTTATAGATTATGTTGCTCTGTAATCGTCTAGGACATCTAGTTCAGGGGTTCGACATTTGGCTTGTATGTCAATGTATTTTAAATTGATAATCTATGATTACATGCAAATCATCTCTATGATTTTCAGATAAGAAAATTTGATATATTTATCGGAAGGCTTACAGTGATGAGAGATTCATCATTGTGCCGGTCATGTGCCCAGAAAACGGGTCGTGACACAAGGACTAAAAATGAAAATAATGGAGTCCCGTCCACTGTTCCAGGACAAGGACTATTAATAGTAAAAATAGAGTCTCGTCCACCATTCCAAGACAAGGACCCTTAATGATAAAATAGAGTCTCGTCCACCGTTCCAAGACAATGACCATTAATTATAAAATAGAGTCTCGTCCACCGTTCCAAGACAATGACCATTAATGATAAAATAGATAATTGAATAAATGCATGAAATCCTATAGCAAGGAAACTATTCCAATGATCTATAGAAATTCGATCCTTTGAACATAGAGTTTCAATACCTTTCCCAAAGAACTAGTATCATACAAGGTTTATGTAATACAATTCAGTAATATTGGTGACTATGGATGATTCGTGAGTTTAGTTCTTTCGAAAGAGTAAATTCAGGGTACATTCATTCATATACAAAATTTGTTTACATAATTACTAACTTTAAAAATATGAATTTAATTTGCTCCTTCACATGAGACCAAACGAAAGGAAAAAGGAATGCAAGTGTGAGGAACAATTAGGTGACAGTGGAAACACCTAGGGAAAAGGCAAAGATTGAAGTTTAGAATAATAAGAGAAAGTCCAAAAGGTGGCACCCATAGCGCCTGAGGCTCCATGATATACTTAGGATCAGTCCAACCTCCAAGCGTAAAGCACTCGAAGTCTCTGTATTACCAATTGATTAGGCACCTGGGGTGCCCCCAGATGCCAAACCCTTAACTCTTGGCCAGAATAGGGCAGCTGGGTGCTCGAGGCACCAGGCATGGTACCTAGCTGCCCCGATGTCAGCAAGCCAGAGACCTTCAACAAGAGTCACCAAAGTGCACCAAAATCCCTTCCTTTGTGTTCCACGATTCCCATGGTTGAGATTTCATTATATTTGGATGATTGGTCACAAGAAAACAGCTTTCAAACCAAACAAATTCGAAGGTGGGGAATTGTGAATCATAAAAACCACAATTTTTACTTCTTCAAGCATTTAATGAGGTCTTTATGGACACATATCCTTTTTCTCTCAAGTCATTAATGTTAACCAACCATTCAAATATTCAGCAAACTTATCAATTCAAACAAAAATCCAGGGAATGATGAAACACAAAGAGGTTTGAGCCCAAGTCTCAAAGGAGAAAGTTCAAGCCATGGTTTGCTCAAGAAGGGAAAGGAAAAGGAATGAGAAGAGTAAAAGAAATGAGAAGTAGAAGCTAGAACACTTACATGATTTCCCCTCTTGAAATCAGATTAGAATGAGCCCCCTTCTCTCTCAAGCCAACTTCAGTCAGCTACACAAGGAGAGGACAAGAGAGTAACCAGCCATGTAAGATGCACACACACACACCAACTGTAGGGGAGGAAGGAAAAAGAGAAGGGAAAAAGGGTTTCTAGAATATGGGGCCCACCACTCATATAACAAAGGCCCAATATCAAGATTTTCTATAAGTCACTTATTCTCCAACATTCTAAATAAATTTCTCCACACACAAAAAAATAGAATGAATAAAATAACAATAAAAAAATACTAATAATTCGAGATTCAAGTAATTATCAAAAAAAAAATCAATATATGCCAATACTCGTGAACTTGTACACAATAATTTCGAAGAAGAAATAAAGGAAAAAAATTTGCTAGTATTATATTTTTAGCCCCTCAAAGAAATTCGGTCCCTGAATTTACACAAAATGAAGTTAGGCGAACAGAGACAGATATCTAGATTGCATGTTCGCCTTTACCTCCCATATGGCTTCTTTGTGAGAATGATTTTGCCACAATACCTTTACCAAAGGGATCTCTTTTGACTGCAATTTCTTCACTTGTCTATCCATTATTTCCACCAGCTCTTCCTCATAAACCAAGTTCTTATTTAACATGATCTCCTAGGGACAAATGATGTGGGACAAGTCATGAAGGTATTTTCGCAACATAGATACATGGAACACTGGGTGTACCCCATCCAACTCTGTCGGTAGAGCTAGGAGATAAGCTACATTACCCACTCTTTTCAAGATTTCATAGGGACCAGCATATCTCGGGCTAAGTTTGCCCCGTACTCTGAAGTGCATAAGCCCCTTCATAGGTGAAACTTTGAGGAATACCACATCTCCAACCATGAACTCTAGATTTCACCGTCGATTATCCGCATAGGATTTCTACCTACTCTAAGTGGTCACTAATCTATCTCAGATGGTCTTAACCTTAATCACTGCCTCATATACTAAGTCGAGCCTGATGACCTTGGTTTCTCCCATATCAAACCACCCTATCAGAGATCTGTACTTTCTTCCATATAACGCTTCAAAATGGAGCCATTTGGATACTTGCTTGGTAACTGTTATTGTAGGCAAATTCTATCAATTTCAAATGCTTTTCCCAACTTCCTCCAAAGTCCATAACACAAGATCGTAGCATATCTTCAAGTGTCTGAATGGTCCTCTCTGACTGTCCGTCAATCGAAGGGTGAAAAACCATGCTTAAGTTCATACAAGTTCTTAAGGCCTTTTAGAAGGCCCTCTAGAAACATGAAGTGAATTGTGGTCCTTAGTTTGATATGATAAAGACTGGAACTCCATGGAGTCTCACAATCTCATCAACATAAAGTTGAGTGTATTTGGCTACATTAAAAGTGGTCTTCACCGAAATGAAATAGGCCGTCTTAGTCAAGCGGTCAATGATCACCCAAATGGAATCATTTCCTAAAAAGGTACGTGGTAATCCTACCATAAAATCCAAGATAATACGCTCCCACTTCTATTCGAGAATTTCGATATGTTGCAATTCCCTACTCGATTTCTGGTGTTTCGCCTTAACTTGTTGACAAGTTAGGCATTTTGCTACGAATTTTGCCACGTGCCGCTTCATACCATCCCACCAATATAGAGACCTTAGATCTTGATACATCTTTGTGGTGTCGGGGTACGTAGAGTAAGCTGATTTATGAGCTTCTCTCAAAATATCCTCTCTCAAGGTCCCCACCTCAGGTACACATAGCCTTCTTTCAAACCTCAATATCCTATCCTCTTCTAGGGAAAATCTATTTCCATTTCCTTCTTTCAGCTTATCGCAAATCCTACTGAATTTTGGATCTTCGCTTTGCTTGTCCTTTACTTTCTCAACCAACAAGGACTTGGCTAGAATATGGGCTAAGAGTGGTCTGGTTCCCGGTAGTTTAAACCATACTCCGCTTGCTTCTAGCTTATAGAGTTCATGCACTAAAGGCCTCCTAGCCTCAGCTATGTGAGCAAGGCTTCCTATGGACTTGTGACTTAGGGCATCTGCCACTATGTTGGCCTTGCCAGGATGATACAGGATAAAAAGATTATAGTCCTTCAGTAACCATCCATCTTCTTTGCCTTAGGTTAAGATCTCTTTGATCGAAGATATACTTTAAGCTCTTGTGATCTGTGTACACTTCACAAGTTTCTCCATAAAGGTAATGCCGCCACAGTTTTAAAACAAAGACTACAGTAGCTATTTCCAAGTTCTGAATCGAATAGTTCTACTCATGTTTCTTTAACTATCATGATACGTATGCTACCATCTTTCCGTATTGCATAAGAAAATATTCCAACCCAATTCGAGACTCATCACAATAGACCGCAAAGCCTCCCAATTCGGTAGGAAGAATGAGAACCAAGGTTGATGTCAAGCACTCTTTCAATTTGGCAAAACTTTCTTTACACAGCTCAGTCCATTCATATTTTACTCTCTTCCATGTCAATCTAGTAAATGGGTTCACGATTCGGGAGAAACCCTTCACAAACTGACTGTAATAACCAGTCAGTCCTAAAAAACTCCATACCTCCGTTTCTGTAGTGGGTCAAGGCCACTGCCTCACCACTTCCACCTTACTTGCATCCACTTAAATTTCATCCTTTGAGATGACGTAACTTAAGAATGCCACTTAAGTCAACCAAAACTCACACTTAGAGAATTTTGCGAATAATTGATTTTCTTTGAGGGTCTACAATACAATTCGAAGGTGTCAGTCATGCTTTTCTGGGCTCCGAGCGTATACCAAAATATCGTCAATAAACACAATTACAAATTTATCTAGGAAGGGTTTGAAAAACCTATTTATGAGGTCCATAAAAGTGGCCAGAGTATTTGTCAAACCAAAGGATATCACTAGGAACTCGTAATGGCCATAACGAGTCCTAAATGCCATTTTGGGTACATCCTCCGCTTTAATCTTCAATTGGTAATACCCTAACCTTAAGTCAGTCTTCGAAAAACACTGACCACCTTGTAGTTGGTCGAATAAATCATGAATCTGTGGTAGAGGATACTTATTTTTCACTGTTATCTTGTTCAATTGATGATAGGTGATACATAGTCTTAGTGTTCCATCCTTCTTCTTTACAAAAAGTACTGGTGCACCCCAAGGTAAAGTACTTGGCTGAATAAATCCCTTGTCTAACAAATCTTGGAGTTGTTCCTTAAGTTCCCTTAACTCCTCTGGAGCCATTTGGTAAGGTGGTATAGATATAAGCTTAGTTCCTGGCAATACCTCAATAGCAAATTCAATATCTCTATTTGGAGATAGGCTGGGCAACTCTTCCGAGAACACATCTTGGAATTCTCTTACTACTGATACACTACTTATGTTTACCTTCTCCTTGTCCACATCCTTCATAAGGGCTAAATACCCTTGGCATCCTTTTCTCAATAACCGACAGGCACTGAGCATAGAAATAAGATTATTGGGTACCTCACTCCTATCACCTTGAAAAACAAAGGACTTGCATCCTAGTACATTGAATTTTACAGACTTTTCATGACAATCTACCATGGCATGGCAAAAGGCTAGCTAGTCCATACCTAAGATCACATCAAAGTCTAGCATTTCCAACAATATCAGGTTTGCCACGTATCTCTTTCGCACATAGATACACAATATTGATGGTAGCCCAATCGCACAAGTAAGGTTTTCCCCATTGGGGTGGCCACACTAAAATGTCTTTTCAATACGATTGGCTCTTTATAAAAATGTCAAGCAAACATAGGGGAAACATAGGAGTGGATTGAACTCAGATCAAAAAGTACACGAGCATCAAATGAGCAAATAGAAATAGTACATGTAACCACTGCGTTGGATGCCTGTGCATCATGTATGGTGATGGTGTATACTCGAATAGGACTGTACCTTGCCTGGAACTAACCTCTGCCACCTAGACCTCTACCACCACCCCACGGCCTACCCCACCCCGACCCTTAAAAGAAGAAGTAGGGGCTCAGTTGGTAGGAGTGAAAATAGTTTGTAGATGTGAAAGGTAGGTTGAACCTTGCCCTAAACTCACCGCCAGGCATGGGCAATCTCTCTATTGGTGCCCTAACTGACCATATGAGAAGTAATTTCCCTCCTTCTCATAGCAAATGCCAGTGTAGGACCTCCCACAGATCGAACAATAAGGCTTATAGTGCCTTTGCTGAGCGGATTCCTAAGTCATCGAAGGTTATCCCCCTTAAGGTACCAATTGTCTTTGTGGAGAATGGGCTGAAGACTGTACCAATGGGGAAGGGCCACAGATGATCCCTGTACTCTAGGTTGAGATCTAACAGATCCAAAATTCCTACTATGACTACAAGACTTTCCTTCAAATCCCCTCTTGTGTTTCTTTTGAAAGCTCTCTTTCTTTTGCTCGCTTACCTGTATCATTCGAGCATTGTCAACCATAGCCGAGAAATTCAGAAATGTTTCCATTTTGGTCCCTACAAGCTGACATAAGGGATACTGTAGTCCCAAGATAAACCATTGGATCTTTTCTCTCTTGTTTCGCACCATGTACAATGCATACTTCAACAATCGGTTAAACTTGATTTCGTATTCGTCAAGTAATATAGATCCTTGAATTAAACATTCAAATTCTTGGGCCCTTAACACCCTTAGACTTATCGGGACAAACCTCTCCATGAAGGTCCTCGAGAATTCTTCCCAAGACCTCAAGGAAGCATTAAGGGGATGGTTAATCTTCCATATCTTCCACCGCTCACGAGCTTTCCCTTGTAGGTTATAAGTGAATACTTCCACAGAGGCTTCACTTGACAATTTCAAGGCCACACATGCCTTCTCACACCTATCAAGAAACCATTGGAGGTCTTCGTTATGATTCTCCCTAGAGAATACTGGTGGCTTTAGCTTAAGGAAAGCTTGTAGATTCGCCTCCCCACCCAGTCCTCTCCTTGGAGGGGGTAGAGGAATTTGATCACAAGGTGCTTGTGGCGCATTTCCAAGATTGGGTGACTCAGGTAAGTTGGGAGCGGCCATATATCCTCCCATGATAGCGTTAGCGATATTAGCAACGGCACCTTAAAGGGCATTTATGGCTGCCCACAGGTCGGCATTTGAAGCACCGAGTGGTGCCACATTAGCTTGGGAACCCCCTTCCACCGAGTATGATCCTCCCTACAATGGGCACTATCAGCCTGATCCTCTCCACCTCAGTGCCCAATCGCAAAGTTTGCAGGATTTAGTGGAATAGGGGCATCCATGCCACCCTCCCTATTAGCATGGACGGGATCATTATGCTCCATATGGAAAGTCTCTACACAAAACATCAATACCATTAGGTTTACATAACAACACTACTGAGGAGTGACACGAAAGGAAGAAACACCCCAAACCGCCCTAAGGCCTTTAGTGGAACCTCACTCTATGGTTACGCCGCGATTCACAACAATAAAGGAGGGCCTACCAAGGTAACCTTGCTCTGAAGTTATTAAGAGACCTAAACTAGCTTTGATACCAACTTTGTCATGATCTAAAATAGACACATGACTGGCACAATCAAAGGATCATCCCTTGACCGTAAGCCTAAACCTTAATGACACAATCAATCAATGAATGCATACAATTATGTATGAATACACTTCATTAAATAAGATTAATCAATGATATTCTTGTCAATAATCTATGTTTCCAAATTTTCCTCCCAATCACAAAACAAGATGAGGAAAGGGTAAAAACATAGTCTAATCATAGACATAGTTCTCAGAAGGATGAACAATCCAAAATGACATTTACCCAAGACCTAGGAGTCTTAATGACCACAGAGCGACAAGCCACTTCCCAAAAGATCAAAAGAAATAATCACCGACGATGAGCTAGTCATGGTGATGTGAAACCCCATTACTCCTTTCGCAGAGACTCGTCAGCAACTATAGAATCTGTAAAAAAGGACATACAAACACAAGAGTGAGAAAAAAAATACTCAATGAACTTAAACTCAATTAAACTTACCCCTTATTCCTATAAACAGATTCACCTTAGCCATGTAGATGTTTACCACCAATTCCAATCATTTATATATAAGGGTTAAATATATACACACATTAACATTCATAATAACAACCAGGAAAATAGCCATGAACTTCAACCAATTTCATGTGATGTCCCGAATGCAGAATGAACAATGTGATGCCTTTATAGTGCTAATTTTTTTTACTCACATGTATTATACCCACCATTCCAGGACAAGGAATCTAAGTAATAATAATAGTGGAGTCTCATCCACCATTCCAGGACAAGGACTAGAAATGAAAATAATGGAGTTTCATCCATCGTTCCAGGACAAGGACTATTAACAGTAAAAATAAAGTCTTGTCCACCGTTCCAAGACAAAGACCATTAATGATAAAATAGAGTCACGTCCACTGTTCAAGGACAAAGACCAATAATGATAAAATAGAGTCTCATCCACCGTTCTAGGACAAGGACCATTAATGATAAAATAGATAATTGGATAAATGCATGAAATCCTATAGCAAGGAAACTATTCCAACGATCTACAAAAATTTGATCCTTTGAACAGAGAGTTCTAATACCTTTCCCAAAGACCTAGCATCATACGAGGTTTATGTAATACAATTCAGTAATATTGGTGACTATAGATGATTCGTGAGTTTAGTTCTTTCGAAAGAGTAAATTCAAGGTACATCCATTCATATACAAAATTTGCATACATAATTACTGACTTTAAAAATATGAATTTAATTTGCTCCCTTACCTGAGACCAAATGAAAGGAAAAAGGAATGCAAGCGTGAGCAATAATTAGGTGACAGTGGAAACACCTAGGGAAAAGGAAAAGATTAAAGTTTAGAATAATAAGAGAAAGTCCAGAAGGTAGCGCCTGAGGTGCCACGACATACTTAGGATCACTCTGACCTCCAGGCACGGGTGCCACGCCCCAAACTCTCTATTTTACCAATTGACCGAGATGCCCCCAAGTGCCAAATCCTTAACTCTCGGCCAGAAGAAGGCAGTTGAGCACCCGAGGAGCCAGGCATTGCGCACCCAATCTCAGCAAGCTAGAGACCTTTGACAAGAGTCACCAAAGTGCACCAAGATCCCTTCCTTTGTGTTCCAAGATCCCCATGGTTGAGATTTCATTATATTTGGGTGATTGGCCACAAGAAAACAGCTTTCAAACCAAATAAGTTCGAAGGTGGAATTATGAATTGTAAAAACTCCAATTTCTACTTCTTCAAGCATGTAATGGGGTCTTTATGGGTACTTATCCTTTTTCTCTCAAGTCAATAATGTTAGCCAACCATTCAAATATTCAGCAAACTTATCAATTAAAACAAAAATCCTGGGAATGATGAAACATAAAGAGACTTGTGCCCAAGTCTCAAAGGAGGAAGTTCAAGCTAAGGTTTACTCAAGAAGGGAAAGGAAAAGAAAAGAAAAGAAAAAAAATGAATGAGAAGTAGAAGTTAGAACACTTGCCTGATTTCCCCTCCTGAAATCATATTAGAATAAGCCTCTTCTCTCTCAAGCCCACTTTAGTCAGCCACACAAGGAGAAAACAAGAGAGTAACTAGCCAAGTAAGATGCACACACACACACACCAACTGCGGGGGAGGAAGGAAAAAGAGAAGGGGAAGAAAGGAATATAGGACCCACCACTTATATAATAAAGGCCCAAACTTTATCAAGATTTTCTATAAGTCTCTTATTCTCCAACATTCCAAATAAATTTCTCCACACACACAAAAAAAATAGAATGAATAAAATAACAATAATAAAAATGCTAATAATTCAAGATTCAAGTAATTATCAAAAAAAAATCAACATATGCCAATACTCGCGAACTTGTACATGATAATTTTGGAGAAGAAATAAAGGAAAAAAAATTACGCGTATTATAGATCTGATCCCTGGTGTTAGTCAGAAGTTAGTCAACCGTTAGTCAATCCTCTGACCATTACATGTGGTGCCAACTTACATGATGACATCAGCAAAAAAATACTCGTCAGTTCCATATCCAATTAGGACAATGACACATCAGATTAAAAATTCACATTAATATTTTTCCTCTTGCCTCTCATGTGACTATGTTTTTTTTTTGTCCTTCTCTTCTCTTCCTCCATTATTACCTCCTCTCCCACTGCCTCTTTGCTGCTGCTACTCCTGGTGTTGTTCCTTTTTCCACTCCCTTGATTGCTTTACTCGTTGGCTTGGTGCTTGAGCCTTTCGATTTCCTAGAGTTTCTACATATCATACATATAAGGAGGAGGCAAATCAGGAGGAGGATGAACCCTCCGATGCTGCCTCTGATTGTTTTGATCAATCTTGTGCAGTTTGATGATGATGAGGATGGTTACACTACAAAAAAAAAGACTTTTGGTGGTGAAAGTCTAAAAGTCGCCACCAAAAGACCTTTGGTGGCGACTTTTAGTGGCGACTAAGTTGTTGCTGAAAGTTCGCGACTGAAATGTTTTTGGTGGCGATTAAAGGAATCACCACCAAAAGTTTTATTTTGTTGCAAAAAAAATTTGTGCTAAAAAATGACTTTTGGTTACCTTTAGCGATGACTTTCAAATCAAGAAACGTTGCCACCAAAAGTCAACAGTAATTTTTTTAGACTCGAACTTATCCAACGAGTTGACCCCAAGACCCATTCAACCTATGCAGGTCTTGGCTGGTCCACTAACTCGTTGCCCCAGGGTGACTCGATTTTTTTTTGTGCAATATTAGAGTTTATTTGAAATTAAACCAAACATATGCATACCTATTATTTGAACCTGGGTCCCATACTTACAATCATGTGTGTCTTGCCATTACGCCACCACTTTATTTGTGCTATGTAGGGGCAACATATTATATATATATATATAATCTGCTAAAATTATTTTATGCCAAACATCATAACATTGAAATGAAACAACATCTAATTTAACAAAAAAGAAATATATTATTATTAATAGATTAAGAGATAAAAAATATAATTATATATAAATAAAAAAATTGACTTTTGGGGGTGACTATGAGAGTCGACACTGAAAGTCCCACTTTTAGTGGGAACTCTCAATAGTCGCCACCAAAAGTCAATTTATTTTTAAATAAAAATAAAAAATTTAGACTTTTGATGGCGACTATCAGAGTTGCCACTAAAAGTTACATTTAGTGGCGACTATAGTCGCTACCGAAAGTCTTTTTTGCCAAAAAATGACCTTTGGTTACTTTTGGTGGCGACTCAATGGCCTTTTGGTGGACACTTTTGAAAGTTAATTTATTTTTAAGTAAAAATAAAAAATTACACTTTTGGTAGTGACACTTATAGTCGCCACAAAAAGTCATTATTTGCTAAAAAAAAGTGCCAAAAAAAGACCTTTGGTCACCTTTGAAAGTCACCACCAAAGGTGTTTTGGTGGCAACTTTTTGCCACCAAAAGTCAATTTATTTGTGCTATGTAAGAGCAAAATATTATATATATATATATATATATAATCTACTAAAATTATTTTAAGCCAAACATCATAACATTGAAATGAAACAACATCTAATTTAACAAAAAGGAAATATATTATTATTAAAAGATTAAGAGATAAAAAAAATATAATTATATATAAATAAAAAAATTGACTTTTGGTGACAACTATGAGGTCGACAGTGAAAGTCCCACTTTTAGTGGCGACTCTCAAAAGTCGCCATCAAAAGTTAATTTATTTATAAATGAAAATAAAAAAATTTAGACTTTTGGTAGCAATTATCAGAGTTGCCACCAAAAGTTACCTTTAATAGCTACTATAGTCACTACCGAAAGTCATTTTTTGCCCCAAAAAAAGTGCCAATAAATAACTTTTGGTCACCTTTGGTGGCGACTCAATGGCCTTTTGGTAGCGACTTTCAAAAGTCAATTTATTTTTAAATAAAAATAAAAAATTACACTTTTGGTGGCGACACTTATAGTCGTCACAAAAAGTTATTTTTTACAAAAAAAAGTGCCAAAAAATGACCTTTGGTCACCTTTGAAAGTCACCACCAAAGGTGTTTTGGTAGCTACTTTTTGCCACCAATAGTTTTTTTATGACGACTTTTGCCACCAAAAGTCAATTTATTTGTAAATAAAAATAAAAAATATATCTTTTGGTCAACTTTTGTAGCGACTATAGTCGCTACAAAAGGTGACTTTTGGTGGTGACTATGAAAGTTACCACCAAAAGTCTAATTTTTTTAATTTTATTTAAAAATAAATTGACTTTTGATGGCGACTATAAGAGTTGTCACTAAAAGTTTAACTTTTGGTGACAACTATGAGAATCGTCATCAAAAGTTTAATTTTTTTAATTTTATTTAAAATTAAATTGACTTTTGGTGGCGACTTTCAAAAGTCGCTACCAAAAGTTGGACTTCTAGTGGTGACTCTCGGAGTTACCACCAAAAGTCGACTTTCTGTGGCAACTCCGAGAGTCACCACCAAAAGTCGACTTTTATACTAAAAAGTCATCACTAAAAGTCAATTTTTTTGTAGTGTTGTGGTTCGATCTTCCCTAGTATCAAGGGAATACTGGGGCTTATCGAGGGAGGCGAGGCAATGTCATTGGTTTCACGTGGCTTGTGGATCTATTTGCCGCACAGGCCTGAGTTCCCTAAAAACGACGACGTATTGAAACGGATCAATGCTATTGTCGCCAGGATCTCACCGGAGAGTCGGTTGTTGGAGATGTTCAGGTATTGGAGGCTAGTCTAGTTGAAAGTGGTGAATGAGATGTCTTGCAAGTAGAGGAGATAGAGGCGCCGAAGTTTGAGGAGCGACGCTAGAATGTCACTGGATAGTCAGTTGCCGAAGAGAACTATGACTTTGACGCGGTGGAGGTCGTCAATGGAGGTGGGGAAGCCACCTGAGAAGCTGTCGTTGAGGTATATCGATTTGAGATTGACCAAGCCAGAGAGGACATGTATCGAACCAGAGATAGGGCACGGGTTCAAAAATCAAGAGAGAAGAAAAGAAAAAAAAGAGAAAGAAAGGGGAGTCACATGAGAATAGTGCCATGGATTTTTAATCTGATATGTCATCATCCTAGTTGGCGTTGATGTGGAGCTGATGTGGATTTTTTAGCTGATATCATTATCTTGGTTGACGCCATGTGTAACAGTCAGATGGTTGACTAACGGTTGACTAACTTCTAACTAATCTCGAGAACCAGATCCATGACTTTGGAAACTATAGGGACTAAAATCATTGCTTTCAAAAGTGTAGGGACTAAATTCACTCTTAGATGAAACTATAGGGACCTCAAGTATATTTTAACCTTAATTATATATAATAATTTAAATTAATTTAATTAAAAACAAAAAATCTGTTTATTTTGTATTATTTTAGGATTATAAAATATATATCTTTTTAATTCAATAAGTTAGCATAACAGCTTTTAGCTTTTAGCTAGAAACTTTTTGCTAAAAATTAATTTATAAGCTTTGAGCTAGCTCATCAATTATTTTTGTCAAACATAACATAAATCTCATTCCTGAGAAATGACATATATATGTGAAACTTGAAAGGTAGCTATAGAGTATATAATTTGATGAAAGAACTAAATTGATAAAATATTTTTAAGGACTAGATCATATACTCTAAAAGATTAAAGATGCCGAAACTAAATATATAATTCTATAAATTTGAGGAGTAAATTATTAAATTATTCTGACATAAACGTTTCAGAATTGGTGTTGCTCTCATTTCACTTTCGACAACTGATTAAACAATGCATTAAATTTGAAGGAAAAAAATTCAGCAATGTTTGGCCAAGATTCTATATTAAAAAATATCTATACCCAATGACAAATTTGTTGTTGTTATCTCTTAAACGCATAAGATAATGGAGTAATAGAGCTAGGCAGAGATTTTAAAAGTATGTGGTTTGTAAAAATATTTTTTATTATTATTTTTAGTTTTATTTTTAAAAATGTTAAAAATATATTTATGGTGTTTTTAAATTTAAACTCATTTTAAAAAATTATTAAACTCAATCAAACATATTTTTAAATTTATTTTTATTTTTAAAAAAATAAGAATAAAAAATATCCAAACCAAACAAATCTTAAACTTTTTTATTACAAGTTGCAAGAGTGAGAAGGACATTGTCTGCCAGCCACAAAGCGGTTGTAGTGAAAGTGATCAGATCACGTAGAAGAAGACAATGCGACGTGGGCCGCATTGAGGTTGTTCCTACTGACAGTATGGTCCCCGATGGCTTTGTCAATTTGTCGAAGGACCAAGATGAAAGAGTTCCACTTATTCATCGTTTTTTTTTTTTTATACATAACTTCCTTAGGAGAAATTTTGCTTGAAATGTGGATCTTTTATAGGAAGATCATTGCCGAGGTTGCCTGGAGAGGATTCAAACTGATTCTGCTTGAAGCATTGTTAAACACTAAATATAAATATTTTTTCTAATAAGAATTTGAATATTTGATTCATCATCTTATTAAAGATTAGTTCCTTCTATTAAATCTAATCCTTATCGATACCTCTCAATAGTCTTTAATTTTGTTGAGTAATGAAAAATGAAAACCATAAAATTGAGAGTAAATTGTTCATTTAGCTCTAAAATATTATGGTTGTTTCAATTTAGTTATTGAATGACCAAGTATATAAATTTAATCTTTAAAAACATTTGTTTTAATTTGATTATTATCACTGCTAAATAACATAGTCTATTTTTGCTTGATATTAACTTCTTTGTTATTAAAAGTTACTTTGACAAACAAAGATTAGATTGAGATAAATATAATCTTTCAAAAATTAAATTGAGATATTTAATTTTTTTACTTTTAGGGATTAAATTGAGAGAATTGTAATCTTTTGAGGGCTAAACCACTAATTTACTCTGACTAAAATCCTATTTTAGTTCCTAAATGATGCTTTTTTTTAATTTGGTCCTTCGTAAATTTTTATTCTCAATTTGGTCCCTTACAAATTGATATGTTACCAATTTAATCCATCAAAAATTTTTATTCTTAATTTGGTCCCTCTTAGATTAATATGTTGTCTAATTAGTCCCTAACTTATTTTAAGAACATATCAATTTGTGAAGAAACATATTGAAAATGAAAATTTATAAGTTAACGAATTGATAACATATCAATCTATAAAGGATCAAATTAATAATTAAAATTTGTGATGGATTAACTTAAAAAAAAAGAGAAAGACTAAAATAATGTTTTGGTCAGTTTACTCCAAAAAGCAAGCTTGGACCTTTGGGCTTGGTGGGTGGGCACTGGGCATGGTTTGTTGCTTTGCGCGGGGTGGACCGGTGGCGAACTGTGGTGGTGGACACTGTGGCTAACTAACCTTCTTGTGTGGGACCCACAATTTGATTTCACTGCCTTGATGTTTTTGTCTGCTGTGATTCTTTTTCGTTTTTGTTGATATATCAAATCCATTATGAATGATCCAGATAATACACCAGAAAGGGAGATTCATAGCCTGTCCGGCCAGGCTTGAAAAGCCCGAGAAGTTGGTTTTTTTTTGGATAAGTTTATAATTTTTATCCTTATAATTTTATCAAAATTAAAAATTAGTCTTTATACTTTAGTTCTATATAAAATAATCTTTATAATTTTTTTATTTATGTAAGTTAATTCATATCATCATTATGGTTAATTTTGTTGTTAAAATAATAACAGCTGATGTATATATTTGTAAATATGTCAACATGACCAATTATTAATTTTTACATATTTCAATTGTCATGCCAGCAAAATTCTTATTTTGCCATTAATTCGCAATATCTTAACCTAGCATCAGTATGAAAATTAAGGGAAAAAGAGAATTTTAATAACATAACGTTTGAATTGTGTAAAAATTAATTATTAGACATTTTTACATATTCACAAATGTATACATCAATTATCATGTAAAATCATCTTAATAACAAAATTAACTATACTGATAGCAGAGACTAACTTTCATAGATAGAAAAATTATATGGATCATTTTACATGAAAACAAAGTGTAGGGACAAATTTATAATTTTAGTAAAATTATAGGAACCAAAATTATAATTTAATATTGTTTATTTTTAGAAAGGCACTTATTTTAATTTGGTCAAGTTGGTTAAAAAAAATATTTGTATTGTGGGAGAAAAATATAAACTAGATCTACTCAAAAGTACCATTATTTGTTTAAAACAGAAGCGAAAAAAACTATTGTTGTTAAAGACAAGAAATAACTTCACCTAAATTTATTAATTATTATAACTATCTCAATTCTCTTTTACCTACTCTTTTAAATATATAACCTTTAGAGTAATTTGACAATGAAAAGCATTTTTCTAAAGCGATTTGCCAAACACAAATTGCTTCTCAAATATTGATCAAAGTATCTATCAAATAATTTTGGCCAAGACAAATTGCTGCTCCCTCACATTGCTTCCAGTGTAACTCTATTTTAAAAAAGGAAAAAAAAAAGCTATGTCAAAATAAGCAAAGTTCCACATATTAAAATCTTTGAGTCCCGTTTTCTTATACCACTTTTGTATCTTTATTGAATAAGAGAGTCTTAAGCCTTCTTGGTAGCTTTTATTACAAATGTTTTGGGGCTGTAGGCTTGGTTTTATAGTAGAAGAGCATATATAAGTTCAAAAATTAAAATAATCTAATTCATAATTATTTCAGAACAAATTATTGATATAATTTCATCTAATTAATATTATATATTTGAAAGTTTTACTTAATTTTCTAATGTTAAATTCATTTGAAATTATATTAATTAGTAGTTGTAAGGTAATTATTATATCCGGTTAAAAACTATGAGTGCTAGGCTCAAAGTATTTGTCAATACATAACATTTTTTGGTAAAATAAAACCAAAATTTTAAACAGTTGTCCACAAAGTCAAATATCTTGATTTTCGTAAAAACTTGGGAATAACACGAAAAAATAAGAAAACAAAATAAAACCAAAATTGGTACCAACTAAAACCAAAGTCAATAACTTTGGGTAAAATAAAACCAAGATTTTTTTAACATTTCCCACTGAAAATCAATGCGCACGCAGAATATGTCGTAGTTCTTTGGATTTTGACCGACTGGGAGTCCAACTCGGCATGCATCGCTTTATGTGATGCAATTAAATCAGTTGATTGGTCGAGATTTTGACTAGACGGGCGTTTTGATAATCTGATTTGACTCAGGTTTTATTTTTTATTTTTTTAGATTTTCATCTAATATTTCATAGATGAAAAATGAGAGCGAATGTTGGGCGATAAAAGAACAACAAGAGCATAAAATTGGAGTATCGGAGATGAGGATGTTGCATTAGATGTGTGGTCATATAAAAAGAGATATAATCCGTAATAATCGTATATGAGGGAGAATTGGAGTGGCACCTATTGAAAAAAAAATGACTGAAAACTATTTAAGCTGGTTTGCATATGTTCAAAGAAGACCATTAGAAACGTCAGTAAGGAGAGTTGAGCAGATGGTTTGGAGTCCTGTGAAAAAAGGTCGAGGAAGACCAAGAAGGACACTTAAAGAAGTTATTGAGAGGAATCTTCTGGTAAATGAGATCCCTAAAGAGTTAGTCATTGATAGAGCTCAATGGCGTCGGACGATCCATGTAGCTACCCCACCTAGTGGGATAAAGCTGTTGTTGTTGTTGTTGTTGTTGTATTTCATAGATGAAAAATAACATTTTAATCATCAAAGAAATGAACTATAATCATTATATAAATCTGTCAAAAAATATATCAAATAATAATAATAATTTGAAACATAAAATATTATTATTTTATGTATATTACATTATTATATTATCTAAAATAATTTTAAATCATAAAATTTGAATAATATTAATAACAAATTTTATAATATTATATAAAGTTAAAAATAATTTAATGACCATTAAATATTGAAAAATAAATATAATATTAGTAACAGATTTTATAATATGATATAAAGTTAAAAATAACTAAATGACTATTAGATATTAAAAAACAAATATATTTTATTTTATTTTTACAAATTTTTAATAAAATTATAAAAGATTATATTTATTTATTTATTAATTAATTAAATATAATATTTGTGTACTAAAATTAATTTAATATATATTTTTAAAAATATTTTGATTGTGAAATTACATATAAATTATTTTTACTTATTTTGATATTTATTTATGAGCATATATATAAATATAAATATATTTTTTAGTTTAATAATTGGTTCAATAATCTAACAATTAAATTAGTAATTCAATGATTTGAAAAATTAGCCTGAATCAATGATTGAGTGGACTTCTAAAATTATGGAATATATAATGTTTTTATAGAAAAATACAAACCGGGCATGTACTGGTAATTTGGTACCAACTTTTGATACACATGAAGATTCAATCCTCTTGTCCCGTAAGATACGGTGATAATTTTCTGAACACTCTTTTGTCTAAATAGACAATTGTTGAATCATTCAGTTCTCAAGTGGGACTCTATTTAATATTTATCCATGAAGCCCGTGCGTATGCTTTGAGTTAATTTCATCATCATCATAATATTGCATGGCTTGGTAAAATTAATTTATAAGTCAGTTGATAATTTATAAATTAATTTTTAATTTATAGTTTATAGTTAATAATTTATAAACTAATTTATTAAATTAAAAATATTCGATAAAAATAATTGTTTAAATAGTTGAAAAGTGTAAAATAGCATAAAAATATGTATTTTTTAATTTTAAAATAATATAAATGTATAGATTATTTTTATTTTTAATTAAATTAATTTAAATTATTATAGATATAAAATCCATTAAAAATATATATTCATATATTTTATTATATTTTATATATGAATAATATATTTTCACATATATAATATATTTATATATGTTATTATATTTTATTATATATAATAAAATATATTTACATATTTTATTATGTTTATATATATATATTCATTATATATTTATATATATTTTATCATATATTATTATATATTCATTATATATTTATATATTTTTATCATATATTATTATA
The DNA here is from genome assembly GCA_037074585.1 of Biancaea sappan. NCBI lineage: Eukaryota > Viridiplantae > Streptophyta > Magnoliopsida > Fabales > Fabaceae > Biancaea > Biancaea sappan. Next base: position 32,437,629 of record CM073493.1, read on the forward strand.
TATATAATATTATATATTTATAATATTTTATATATAAATATAAATATAATAAAAGTTGAGTAAATATAATATAATAAAGTAAGAGGTATAATGGGTATTGTAAAAAAATAATAAGGGTCAAATAAAAATAAAAAACTATAAGTCATAAGTTATAAGCTACTCAAAATAGTTTATCAAAATAAATTATAAGCTATTAAAATAAATTTATTTACAAAAAATTTTTAATAAATTTATAAACTAATTAACTAAATTATAAATTAACTTCTAAATTAAAAATTGCGTTGCCGAACACAATAATGCCATTATGTGGATAAGATAATGATGTTAATGTGACCAGTAAAAAACGGATAAATATTAGCTTAATTTTAAATTGCAGGCACGAGATTCAAGCATGTGGAATATGATAGTACACATTATACTTGCCCGTGATATGCAGAACAATAGAATAACTTTATTTTAATTAAAACTCTATTTTGAGCCCTCACAAATGTTTTTTTAATTAATTTAATACCTCACAAATTTTTATTTTTAGTTTGGTCGTTTATTATTTTCATTCTTAATTTAGTCCCTCATAGATTCAATTTTTATTCAATTTAGTCTCATAAATTTTTATTTTTAATTTAGTCTCTCAAAAATTTGAACGCTCTCAATTTGGTGCCTCTATGTAGCTCTTAATTTTTTTTCCCTCAATTTCATTGAATCTTATGATATTGCACATCATATTAACACAAAGAAAGAAATTACATGGCGTTTACATCAGTGAGTTAATTTTCCAAATCAATACTGTCATTAAATTATTTAACGATAGTTGTATGCAGAGACAAAGTAAGAGACCAAGTTGATAATGAAAATATGTGATATATCAAATTGAGAGAGTTTGAATATGTAAGAGATCAAATTAAAAATAAAAATTTGTGAGGAATCAACATCTAGAATGGATATGTGAATGATGTAGTATGGAAGGAGTGAGACTTTATGGTACAAATAGAGCACTTAAAGTTGACTAGAAAAATCATCAACTCATGATTCTTGCCATTCTTGTTATTTCTTGCCTTTTTTGTAATTATCATTAAATATGGGTGATTCTTGCCATTTTCATTATTGTTTTTTTCTTTTTCATAATTGTAAACAAGTATAAGTGATTCTTGTCATTTTCGTTATTTCTCTTAATCGTCATTAAGTATGAGTTATTCTCGTCATTTTCATTATTTCTTGCCTTTTTTGTAATTGTTATTAAGTATGAATGATTCTTGCCATTTTCGTTATTGTTTTTTCCTTTTTCATAATCTTCATTAAGTATGAGTAATTCTTGTCATTTTCGTTATTTCTCTTAATCATCATTAAGTATGAGTGATTCTCTTCATTTTCGTTATTTCTTGCCTTTTACGTAATCGTCATTAAGGGCGCGTTTGGTTCACTAGGAGAGGAGGAAAGGAAAGGCAGCTTTCCATTAAATAGTGATTATCCAGTGTTTTGTTGGCTACTAAGAAAGGAAAGGAAAGCTTCCATGGAAAGTGATATGAAAAAGTTGGGCACTGTTTTCCTTACGATTTTTCTATGTAAAGGGGGATGGAAACCGAGTTTCCTATCTCGAAAACCACTAAAATTACACTATCACCCTCACCCTCACTGAAACGAATCCTACATCGAGAGCAAGGGAGACAGATGAGAAAAAGGAAGAACAATGGGAGACAAGGGAGACAATGAGTCACTGAGAGCCACCATTTTGACCACCAACCGAAATCAAGAACCAAACCTTGGGGACGATTGAGAGATGCACAGAGACAACCAAAATCAAGAACCAAACCAAAATGAAATCATAAATCCCAAATCAAAAAAAAAAAAAAGAAATATGCAAAGAACAAAATGAAAACAACAATCAGAAATCAGAAAAAAGGAAGAACAATGAGAAGAAGAACGACGATGCCGAAGATAGGTGTGCTCCCTCTTCCACCGTCCACAGACGCCGGAGAAGAATTGATGCTATCGAAGAGAGAATGGCAGTGAGGAAGAAGAATAGAGAGAACGACAGTGAAGAGGTTTGGGTTTATGGAGTGCAAAAGAAAGGAGAAAGGGGCGAAGAGAAGCGAATGAAGAGGTAGGAAGTGGCTGAACAGTAATAAGGGTATTATAGTAAAATTAATTTATTAAAAAATACACACTTTTTATTTTCTCTTTCCTATTCATTTTTTCATTCTATACTAAACAATTTTTTTTTTCATTTTTCATTTTCTTTTCCATTGTCCTTTCCTTTCCATTATTTCTTTCTTTTTCATTTTTTCTTTGTATTGCGAATCAAACAAGTCTCAAGTATGAGTGATTTTTGTCATTTCCTACCTTTTTGTAATCATCATTAAGTATAGGTAATTCTTGTTTTTTTCATTATTTCTTTCATTTTTGTTGCATTTAAGGTTTCCTTTATATATTTTGTAAAACCTTTTGGAGAGATAGTTTTGAATGATTAATGAATTGAGATTTTCTCAATCTTTTGCTCATATAATAAGAAATCAATGAGTTGTTGAGTCTATTATTCCATTCCATCATGCACGCTGCATCAATAAAGGACTAAAACGAGCATAAAAATTTATGAAGGGCTAAATTAAAAAAAGTGACATCTATAGAGGACCAAAACAAAATTTTAATCATTTTCTTTTTTTCACTTCCCCTCCCATAACGTTGTAACATTTTATTCTCCCCATAAAACAAAGCTCTTCACTTTCAACACCCACAGATTCCAATTAGCACAAAAGAATCCATTCAAGATCGTGTCAGAAAATAAATAAATAAACAAAAATTAGTGTCATCTAGTGAACCGTGAACAGCAGCATGTGGTTCCACCAAGAGTGAGATCCGGTGCTTATCCTTGCTTGTTTTTACAGGACCATCCAATTTCAAATTTAACAATCTCTATTTCAAATAATTTTTTTGACATTTTAAAAAAAATTAAAATTAAAATTATTAGATTTAAAATGTCCTACCATACTTATTTTTACAAGACAATCACGAGATCTTACTCACCAAGTACTAGTGTACTACTACGTCCTCTATCCTATAAATAGGACCTACAAACCCGGACAAGTTTTCCTCACAAGCATTCTCATTCTTGTATATGTATCTATCTCCCAGCTTTTAGAAACCCAAAATCCCAAATGGGGTTGGGTTTCATTCTCAGTTTCAGAGTTCATACTCTGTTTCTGCTCTCTCTGTTCTTCTTCCATGCGTCTCTGCATCACCGAGCCAGAGCAGCTAAGTTCCACAATGTGAGTGGCTTGAGAGGAAAAAAGGAAGCAACCAACAATGGGTGTAATATTTTCTTAGGGAATTGGGTGATTGACCCTTCATATCCTCTCTATGACTCTTCAAGCTGCCCCTTCATTGATGCTGAGTTTAACTGTGTTCGAAGACCAGACAAGCGGTATCTCAAATACTCCTGGAAGCCTGAGTCTTGTGCTTTACCCAGGTATTCCAATCTTCTTCCCATATTCCTTAATTCATTGCTTTTATTTCCTTTTCCATTACTTTTTTAAATAAAATTGAGATAATTGCAGAGAGTAAATGAATAATTGATTGTTATAATTTTCTTGTGTAGGTTCGATGGGGTGGGTTTTTTACAGAGGTGGAGGGGGAAGAAGATAATGTTTGTGGGCGATTCACTGAGTCTGAACATGTGGGAATCGTTGTCCTGCATGATTCACGCGTCGGTGCCGAATGCCAAGACCAGCTTTTTGAGGAAGCAACCACCGTCTGCCGTGACCTTTCAGGTTTGCTTTTTTATTATTATTATTATTTTTTGATTGATGCAAAAAAGATAAGGTTAAATTATAATTTTGGTCTTTATAGTTTTATCAAAATTATAAATTTAGTTGCTAATTCTTGTAGTTTTTCTATTCATGTAAGTTAGTCCTTACTATCAATTTGGATAACTTTGCAGTTTTTTTTACACTGCGTTAACTTTGTAGTTAAAATGATCTTATATGTCAGATAATATTTATATTTATGAATATGTTAGCATATCTAATCATTAATTTTTTGCATAACTCAATAATCATGTCAACAAAATTTTTATTTTGTGCTTAATTTCTAATTTTCTGATCTAGCATCAATACGAAAATTAATGGCAAAATAAGAATTTTTGCTGACATGACAGTTGAAAATTGAGTAAAAATTAATAATTGAACATACTGATATATTCACAAATATACATATTAACTATTATGTAAGACCATTTTAATAGTAAAGTTAACCATATTAATGACAGAGATCAATTTTTATGAATAGAAAAACTATAAAGATAATTTTATGTGAAAATAAAGTATAAGGATCAACTTATAATTTTAAGTAAAATTATAGAACTCAAATTATAATTTAACCAAAGAGATAACTATTTGTCCGCTGAATTAGAGACCGACCCGATTGACCCAATTGATCTCCCTTACTTGTTTCTCTCCCTGACTTTTTCTTTTTATGGTTCATGTCCATTATTATTATGGGCATCTTCATTATTAGATTCGTTAGCTTTCTCCTAAACTCCTACCCACAATAGAACTATTTCATAAAATTCAAGGTTGATTTATCTGGAAAAGCGAATTCCACAAGTGGTTGTTGTAACTGAAGTCAGGAGTCAATATTATTAAAAGATTCCCCTTACTAGGTCTGTAGTAATCACTTTTTTAATTATATCCAAAACTCTCTAGAGTAAAGAAAAAGCAAAGCCAGCATCCACATCAGTAATGACAATTTAAGCAGGCATTTGATATATATATATATATATATATATATGTACGTATTGATGTTGGATTAGGAAAGCTCAAGAATAACTTACGGAGGAAAGTTCTGATTTAGTTTTTTTATAAGAGTACAATAATGAATGATTACGTGTTTTAATTTAATTTTTAAAAATTTATATTTATTTTAATTTTATTATTATTTTTGGGTTAATTCTCAAAATTTAGGGTTACCAAAATTGAATTAAATGTAACTGAAACTCGATGAGATGTATAATTTTTTAGAGAACAAATTAAGAAAATTAAAATATTTTTTTAGGATCAATTCACTAATTTGCGGATCTAATTTGTATTGTCTTGTATTTTTTATGTTATTTTAATACCAGTTATGCCTAAAATTATGCAAAATCCACGTAAGCTTTAGGCCTTAGTTAACATTCAAAGGTAGAGGTTGTTATGAAACTTCTACCCCTGCATTGAGCAGGATCATCTGTTACGCTTTAAAAATTAAATATGGTGTTTGGACAATTTAAACCTTTGATTTTTACAATTAATGGATTAAATTTTAAGTTGTTATTTTTAAAAAAAATTAAAAAAAATAAAAATAAAATCTTAAAATTTTAACCGTTCATTATAAAAATTAACAATTTAGATAAATTAAATACTTCACTTAACTTTTAAAGCCAAAGTGAGAAATTCGATTCGCAGTGAACAAAGTACTTATATCGTAAATCTTGCTTGCAAGTTGCATTCTGAGAATTATTGACGGAATTTCTCAGAGAGAGACAAATTTTGCATGTTGATTGGTCAATTTTCCAATGCCTTCACTTCACTATTCCAATATTCTACTACTATCTCTGAAAATCAGATACTTTTAAAAAACAAAAAGAACAAATATTTTTTTTTGTTTTTATCCCTATTAAATCGGCGAGTTTTTAATTCAAAATATGTATGATATAATATCGTTATATTAATTTTTTTATTCAAAATTTAATATCAAATCTAGCACTCTGAGGTTTTAGAAATTAAAGTTAAAGTGAGTTAATTGTAGCAGATAATAGATAACGTTTAAGTTAGTAGAAGGTTTGGCGTTAAATTTCTTTTAATATTAGAAGTATTTTTATAACTAACAAGTTAAATTAAGAGAATTGATTTATAAATATTCTTTCAAGATCTGAAACTTCATTCAAAAGCGACCTTGAGCTCGACAGAACAGAGCATATGTGTAGGTTACTGTCTTCCACGTGAACATTTTTTGCACACAATAGTGTTGCTTTTTTAGTGAGTGACTCTCGACTCTTAGTTGTTCAGCATTATTGTCTGACTTTTCCAGTCTTTTTTTTTAATATTATGTGTTTAAATATATTTTCAGTTCTTTTTTTTTTAATTTTATAAAAATTTGGTATTCTCATTTTAAAAATATATAATATTGTTCTCTCATTCTATAAAATGGTTCAATTTCCCCTTTTGTTATATTATTAATAAAAAATTGAACCTTAAATTTCATAATCTAGTAATTTAAATATTATTTATAAATATTTTTAGTTTGACGTCAAATTTAGATGAAAATATGGTGGAGGAACATGCATAATTGAATTTTTTTTTAACAAAATAATAAGAGCACAATATTGTCTGCTTTAGTGCTTTAGAACTAGGGAAATTAAATTAAAATTTTTATAAAACTAAAGAAAGTTGTATATATATATATATATGTCTGTATAAAAAGTTATATTATTGATTTATTTTTTAATAGATTATAGTTATTTCACTTTGATCTTTAAAAAATTAAGTGTTATATTTTAATTATAAAAAATTATATTTGTCTTCATTTAATTTTTTTATTATTAAATCTCAAAATCTACTTGTAAATTTTAATTTTTATTATTATTAAAAATTACTTTGATAAATATAATAATAAAGTCGAGGCGAACATAATATTTTAAAAATTAAACTGAAATATTTCACTTTTCAAAAATCACATTGAAATAAGTTATAATCTCTATGAGCCAAAATTTGGGGCTGTGCAGGAGTACGGAGTAACCATATATCTATACCGCACACCGTATTTGGTGGACATAGTGCGAGAAAACGTTGGGAGAGTTCTTACACTAAACTCCATAGTGTCTGGAAATGCATGGAAAGGCATGGACGTCTTGATCTTTAACTCTTGGCATTGGTGGACCCACACTGGAAAATCTCAGGGGTATCTATGCTTTACTTTTCGCTATAATAATCCTACATTTAATTCTAATTTTAGTTATTCCTACTAATTTAGTTAAAGATAATTTAATTTCTTTATTCTAAGTCCTTTAGTGTTTGCTGTGTTTAGATGGGATTATATAAGAGATGGTCCCAATCTGGTGAAGAACATGGACCGTTCTGAGGCATTCAATAAGGGATTAACCACATGGGCTAGGTGGGTCGACCTTAACGTTGATCCTACCAAGACTAAGGTGTTCTTTCAAGGCATTTCTCCCACCCATTATAAGTAAGTAAATCCTACTACCATATCACTTTTAATGTACTTGTATAAATGAATCAAAGCCAACTCTCCTCCTTTACAAGATTGGTATAATAGAACTTAGAACAAACTTGGTCCTCTCGTGTGAATTGTCTCCTGTGCGTTTTATGCTCAGGAGGCTCTAGCGTTCTATCATAGTCGTTTGATACTATATCTAACCGTTATGATTTCTTCTGTGTTTTTTTTTTATTTTTAAATTGTATTGTCCGTTGGATCTAATTCAATAGTTATCAGATCAACGACCAATACAATTTATATATATATATATATATATATATATAAAAGCAAAAAAAAACAAGAAAAATATTGGCTATTGGATGCTGCATCTAACGACCATAATTTTTCCTTTTTTTTGTTTTAAATTTCACTATCTGTTAGATCTGATCCAATGATCATCAGATCTAATAGCCAATATAATTTTTTTTTAAAAAAAAGCATAAAAACACGAGAAAAACAAAAGCCGTTGGATGCGGCCTGATGTGACCATGAGCTTCCGGGCGTAGTAGGGAATCCGGTTATGAACATGAGAGTTATGTTTTTTTTTTCAAATTTAAACTATTTATTTGCATTGGATGACGGTATAAATTTTAAAAAAATAAATCATAATATTTTTTTTTTAATCTTGACCGTCAACTAATTCGAAATAAATAACTTAGATACGGGTCCACTTAGAACTAGTTAATTTTTATGCTCCCTATCTTACATATATCAATGACTAGAGTTTTACAGGTAATTAACCAGTGTATATAAAAAATAATTAAACAAAGCTAATCATAAAAAGATACATATAATATTTTTGTTTTTGATCTACCCAAACAGAGGGAAGGAATGGAATCAACCAAAGAAGAGCTGCAGTGGACAACTTGAACCATTGGGAGGGCCAACATACCCAGCAGGTCTACCTCCAGCAGCAACCATAGTGAACAATGTGCTCAAGAAAATGAAGACTCCAGTTTATCTTCTTGACATTACACTCCTCTCACAGCTAAGAAAAGATGCACACCCTTCTGTCTACGGTGGGGACCATTCTGGCAATGACTGTAGCCACTGGTGTCTGCCTGGTCTTCCTGATACTTGGAACCAACTCCTCTATGCAGCTCTAACCATGTGAACTAATATAATATTGTTCTTTAAGTGTTTGTTTCCTTCTTTGATTGGTGGGTAGATGTCAGAAGTGGGTAAAAAATTCTCTTGTGAAATTGACAGATAGTTGAAAAAAAAAAAATCAATGTTAGTTAAGAGAGTTGTATTTTAGCAGAAAGATATTGAGCTTTGCACTTGATTGTTGGCAATTCATGTCAAATAATTTTTATTCTTGTAACTGTTCAGTGTAATTAAGAATGCTATAATTTGAAAGATGTTACAAACTTATGCAGTGAATTCTAATAGTATCTTCGGACTATTAACTATTTTTAGAATTTTTAAATGGTTTGGTTTAGCGGTCAAAAGATAAACAAATTTTTTTATGGAAGATCAAGACTATCTATCTTGGCTTGCGGTTCTAAACGGGCCAACCTGCTGGTCACTTTTTTTTAATATTTAAATAATATAATTTTAAAATATTTTTAGTAAAAAATTTAATAATTTTTTTATTAAAATACAATTTATACATATAAAACATTATATTTTTATTTTTTTTAAAAAAATTAACTATATTATATTTAAATTTAAAAATTCTATATTTATTTTTAAAAAATTACAAAAATTTTTATAATCAAGATTATTATATTTAATGAATAAAATGTTATAAAATAAAAAATGTGATAAAATGAAGTTATTTATACTAAATAATATAATATTTATAAAAAAAAATAAAATTTTAAATAGACCTAAAATAATATACTTAAAATTACTTATTTACGAGTGATCATGGATCCACTCGTGGGTTTTAGCTCGTTTTAACATCATTAACTATTTTTTGCCTTGTTAGTTGTTTCTCTGCCAAATAACCCAGCCCAGCCTTAGATGTCCTTCTCATAGTAAATCTACTGAGGAACCTATGGAGATTTTGAAAAGAAAGATGTCGGCATATAATTGAACTCTTAACTAGATCTACCTCTTACATTTACACACTTATAATTGATCTAATTTCCATACTTTATACATGGCTGAAGTTAACTAAAATGTAAAAGGAAAGTTATATGTAATTATTTATATATTTGCATGTTATGAGATTTTTTAGTCGGAATATAATAAGTGTATAATTTTTAAAAATAATTATATATTTTTTATATAATTAATTATTTTTTTAAATATATAAACATATATATATATATATATATATATATATATATATATATGTGTGTGTGTGTGTAAGTCTATTTTATTGTAAAAACCATCACAACAAGCATTATCCGCGTTTGGACTTTTAAAGAAGTACAGATTTTGTTAAGGGAGTTTGATTTTTTTTTTTCAAAAAGAAATCAAACTTTTTAAAATTATTTTAAAATTTATGCATATGATAACAAAAAATTATTTTATATAAACCTTAAAAATGTAAAAATATTAAAAACCTCGCATCTCAAAAGATGAGGCTGTCCATAATATTGTTCAAAAACTAATGTTCCAAAAAGCTTTGGGATGTGTCAAAGAAAAAGGAAATGGAAGACATAGAGAACGATAGAAAGAAGAGAGGGGTCCATCTTCGGAAGAGTACGAAATAAGGCAGCTCTTTGGGCCACTTTTTTGCGTTCATGACAGAACAAAAGAGACTCACTTTCGCAATTACTTTTCTTTTTGTTTGTTTGCTGATTGACTCACTATCGCGATTGACAAGAGAAAGTGTCGCCTGCAAAATATTTAATTGAATTTGTATTTTTCTATCTTTGTGATTTTAATTCAAATGACAACATGTGGGTTAGAATGAACTCATTATGACCTTCCTCCACATTGTACCCACAATCATTAGAAAAAAGGCTAAATAAATTTATTTGGGCCAGAATTTGGACTATGGGAATTGCTGGAACTTCTTTTTGAATAATATTACACTAAAACAGACCCAAAATTACCAAGCGCGAAGCCCAATTTTGGGCCCAGTGACCCGTTTGAAGTCTCTTTTAAGTTTTGGAATCCAAACTTACTCGTTCAAGGAAATTTAGTCTAGCTTTATGATTTTCCCTTTTATTTGTTGGTTATGTTGCTGTTTTTTTTTTTTGGCTATCATCGTCAAATATAATTCATTTTAATTTTTGGAGCTTCCTTTTGTTTTTTCCCCCTGTCTATCTTCGTCTTGGTGCTTCCTTTTTGAACTTGTGCTGACCATGAGGTATCCGTACTTTTGGTCTCTTTCAATACTATATATAATATATATATTTAATTAATTACATATATAATAATTTAAATTAATTTAATTAAAAAAGATATATTTATTTTGTATTATTTTAAAATAATAAAATATCATAAAAGTATGTTATTTTATGTCATTTTATATCTATCAGCTAATTTAATAATTATTTTTATTAAATACTTCTAATTCAATAAGTTAGCTTAAAAATTTTTAACTTTTAATTAAAAATTAACTTTTAAACTTTTAATTAGCTTAGTAGCTATTTTTGCTCTTATATCTCCTAGATTAAATCAGTCAATTAGGTTACTTTTACTATTTCCTAAGTTATGTAGCAGCCACAATATACCAAATTATAGGCTTTATTCAGTAATACACATTACATAGTGACACAGTGAAACCCAAATGTCATTTTTCGCAGAAGAATTTAATTTAGAGTAAATTACTGATTCAGTTATTGAAAAGTTAATGTTTGTTTAAATTGATATTTAAAAGATTATTTCAATTTAGTTTATAAAAAATTATATGTACTAATTTATTTTTTTTAACTAATTCACAAAATTTATAGTTGCTAAATCCCAACTTTTCATTATCTATAGTCATTTTAACAAATAAATGAATCAACTAAAGATAAATACAACTTTTTACAGACATATATATATTTTAGAGATTAAATTGAGATAGTTATAATTTTTTTAGATCCAGCTTCTCTGCTTTAATACCCTCTGGACTTTTAGTAACAATTTGTTGTTACTAAAAGTTTTAACAACATAAAAACTACTGATAAAAAAAAGTATGACACTCTGTCATACTCCAGACTAAAAGTATAGCAGAGAACCTAGATGCAATTTTTTGGGGAACAGGTCAATAATTTATTCTTAAATTTATTTAGATTTCTATGTTGGGTGTTTCGCGCACACTTCCGCACGTACGTTCATCTCCTTGAAAGGGATGGAAACCATTACTTGCGGCAATAAAACTGCAAAATAAACTTAGGATATTTCTAATTTCATAGCTGATGTTATCATCGTACGTGCATGCCTATACTATACCGAAGCAATTCGATTATGGAATGAACCGCACGAAACGAACAATCTAGCAATTGGATTGAACAATGTTATCTTAACAAATAATATGCATAGGATGCTTTGATAAGAAATGACTTAAAAATAATAATGATTCGTGGAAAACGATATTTGATCCAACATCAAAATATGATCTCTATATTGTCACATTTAATTTTCCGGGAGATTAATTAAGACTGATTTTGCAAGATTATGAAACGTAACACTGATTAGAAATAGACAATTCAGGTCATTCCAGACGAAGAATCCACTAATAATACTCACACGAAAGCTCCATTTTACCTGTGGAAGGATAATATACTATATTTTTGTTATTAATTGTACGCAACTTTGAGGATACTTAGAGTACTGATTTGGAACATATTAGAAGTATAGATGAGATGAGAGGCATTCTCAAATTTAATATGGAAATCACTTATACACAAGGAAGCTTCATTTTATCTGAATAGACAATTAATATTCAATAAAACACTCGATATTTATATTGTGGTTGGTAAGATTACGACCAAAAAGAAATTGAACAGAAACAATTATATGGACTAAAATGAAAAAATTGAAATATTAAATACTATATTTTTGTTATTAATTGTATTAAATATATACTAGTAATAAATACTATATTTTTGTTATTAATTGTACACTTTATTTCACTACAAAAAAATTATAGTTTAATATCAATTATTTTTAATTATTAGTGTCGGTTATGACTAACGTTAAAAGGTCTTACTTCAGTTACCATGACTAATACTAGACTCATTGTCGCGACAAATATAACGTCAATTATAACAATTATCGGAATGACTGACGTTAAATTGAATATTTAATGTTAGTTACAACTGACGCTAAATGAAAAAAAAAATAAAATTTTATTTTTAGTGTCAGTTACAACTAACGCAAGGTTAATTTTAATTATACCTGACGCTATTATTAAACATGTGTTTGCGTAATTTATAACTAACACAAAGTTTAATTTCAGTTATAACTGACGCTATTATTAAACATTTATTTCTTTTCTTTCTTTCTTTTTTGCATCAATTAGAACTGATATTAAAATTAACATCAATCTCAACTAATGCTGATATTAGTTTATATATTCTTGTTTATTCGATTTTCCTTTTTTTTAATTATACAATGATCTAAATTACAATATTCATACAAAATTAACAAATTCTCAAAGAATAAGTCTCAAACAGATATATAATTGATAATGAAACTATCTTATACAATATCCAATATGAAATATATAAACAGATATATAATTGATAATGAAACTATCTTATACAATATCCAATATGAAATATATACAAAGCCTCAACAATTGTAATATATTGTTTATTAGGTCAATACACATAAAGTAATCAAAATATAAAGTTTAATATTCACTAAGACAACTAGCTCTATAAGATTTTCTATTTGCTGATAATACTTTCTCTACACTTCTCTCATATGAAACCTATAAACATAAAAAATTTAAATTAAATAATAGTTCTAAATAACAAAAATTGTTTAAATTAAAGTCCGCTGCTACTGAGGAATGCACATATATATATATACACACATACACACAAACAAATGAAATAATGTTAGTACTGAATATATAGTCCACCCAACCAGAGACAGAATAGTAGAGAACTAGTAGAATAGCATCATGCTGTGTACCTTTGCAAGATGCTTCAAGAGAAGGAAGATTCAGATTTACATCAATCAACAAGGAAAATAGTAGCAGTTTTGAGGATTTTGTAGCGTGGGAGGATCAGGTTATTGCTACAAGGAAAAATAAACTTGTGGAGGATAAGGTCATAAATTATATGTGGTACAACGTGATGTGATATACTTCTTACGACACTAACTCACCGAATGAATATATCTTCCTCCAATTCCTCTATCCTCACCTCGCCAAGGAGGAGATAAGATGGGATTCTGAAGTCATTGTTTAATGACCCCAAATTTCCAGAAGATGAATATAAAGATACATTTAATACTCAATGAAGAATATTTATCTCAATGGCATTAAATTACATATGCTTGGTTCTCATGTGGCTCTAGTGCATTACCTTGATTTACAATCAAGGTCTAGAACTTCGAAATAGAACTGGCTCTATTCTGAATCAGAATCTCAAAAATTCAAGAATAAATTCAACTTAAGCTTTTGCTGAAAAGCCTAGTGTATTATTTAGCTTCTTTGGCAGACTATTAAATTTCTTATTGACTACAGAAACTAATACAATATTCACATATTTACATTCTAGGCAGTATGATAAAATCACTACACATAGAAAGTAACAGACTTTTGAATACTTACCCATGTACATATTTAGCAGTCAGACTGGCACCTTTGAGAGTCTAAAGCTGAACCAAACAAATATTACAAAAAAGAAAAGAAAAAAGGGGGGAATGAACTTCAATATTAAAATCAGCAATATAGTCATACGGCAAATTAATTAGAAAGAATAATTAATATAAACATACAACATTGTGCATTTCCACTACATGCAGCATACTGGATGGGAGTGCTCCCAGCACCTGCAAATAAGAATAGACAGAGTTACTAGGTGCGGATTGACAAAATCATCCTACACTAAGTTTGTTCTTATTATCTTAATTTATAAATCAATATAATGAGCTCTCTATTTATGTTTTCTCAGCACAAGGAACTAATTCACAAGCTTGAAGAATTGAATCATAATAATTATCAACTGTAATTTTTTACATAGGAAAGAGGATAACACAGAAGTAATATATCTTTGTTAAATTCAACATATTTGTTTAATAAGAAAAAAATAAATTGTCAATGTTACTATCACAGAAGTCTGCTTTGATTATACTGTTCAAATGATACTTATCACTTGTTTTGCTTAGAAAAGAATTTAACTTTGGGAAAATAACGAGTAGCCTATTTTCATTTTGTGTCTACCTATTGTGGACGGTATTTCCTGCAGTAGAGATTAGTTAAGCGAATTTGACTTAGAACCCGATTTTTATCCAAGACAAAGTAAATAAGGGCAGATACTTAACAGGCAAACTAATCAGGTAGTGTAATTCATTGTGGTACATGATAGTCCTCTAAAGCTTAGTCAATTTCCCAAAAGAATTCTAACCTATGATGCTTAGTGTAATTCATTCTAACCTATTATGCTTTTCTTTTACCTAGCAAGTAAAACTACAATGTCCTCTAAACATAGTTTTCAGAACTTGAAGGTTATTTCATTCCATAGGTGAGGTACTGGCCAGTGAAATTAACGAGAGATTTAAAATGATACTATGGTTAAGAACTCCAACAAATAAAACTATTCATCAAGAGTTTCTACTAAGACAATACTGTGGTTATTGTAATCATCTAAGGGAAAGTGGCCCTACTGATTGGAAGGACATGGCTCTATTTGCTTCTCAAGTCCCAAGAGCAACGTTGAATGAAGTCATTCTCTGTCTCAGAACTGCTCAAAGAAGGAACCTATCATTTAATCTGGCACCATGTCAACAACTCCAGGAATCTCCCAGAAGCTTATTGGGATTCAACGGCATCAAAATAAAGATAGAGCTTTAATGACTGAAACTATACAAGAGAGCTGTTTATTGAAAATAAAAATTACTGTTCACAATTTACCAAAAAAACACGGGCGTGTGTTAGTAACGGAGAGAAAAATCGAGAAAATAGATGATAATCACAAATCTTGCAGCTCAAAGTTTCGAGAAAAGTTGTCTTAATCAGTATTTTGTCCACATCAAATAGTTTAATCGGATAAGTAAATTTATGTACCTGAGATATGCTTTCCTTTTCCCTTCCACTCTTCCCTGAGAAGCTTTCAGTCATGCTCCAAAACGAAACTTGCAGCAAGGCTAAAGGGGGGAAAAATCCAAAACCTAAAATAAGATAACCAAGAAATGATCGAATAAATTGAAATTTGGACAACAAGTCTAGTTTTCATCATTGCATATGTGTGCCATAAGGAACAGAATCCTTCAAAATCATGATCCTAGGCAAATGTTTTAAAATTAAAAAAAGGCGAATTAAAACAGGAATTATAGATGAGATGACCTTCAAAAAACGAGGAATTGCAGAAACTATGGAAAATTCAGAACAATCAGAGGACAATTGAAAAGAAGGACGAGAAAAATAAATTGAAGCATGCATGACTTCGATTTTGCAGAAAACAAAACTTGATCTGATCGAATCCAAAAGAGCGAAGACGAAATAACTCAATTGAACTATGAGCTTCAAGGCTAGAAGCTCATCTCGGAGAATTCCAACTCAGAATGAAAACACCACAGAAAAAGAACCAGAAGAGAGAGAAAAATAAGTAATCGGATATAAGGAAAACACCAGATGAGCTGTGCTTAAGGTTACCTGAAAGTCAAAACGAAGAGATTCAGCCTCCATGATAAGACTGTTGATTCGGGACATCAATTCTGCAATATTATTCGCTGGTTGACTCTCATTGCTCTGCAATTTCATCTCCAGTCCAGGAACAGAAACAGCGAACGTAAAACACAGACAAAACAGATGCAGAAATGGAAACATGCAGAAACAAAAAAACAGAGATGATGAAAGACGAAGAAGATGGTGTGACAGAAATTATATTATATTAGGAGATTATATTATATTATACCTGGACGGAGGATGGCTGAGGAAGGAGATTCTCGGCAAAGGCGATGGTGGTGGCGACAGCGACGATGGTTCAGGTTAGGATTTGAGAGAATTGAGAAGAAGGACAGAAGAGGGTTTAGGGTTCTACCAAAACTTTGTATTGAGAATCTATCAGATTGATTTAAGCACAGTTTATCTTTATTTAAATTTAAAAAATTGAAATTTGATATTAAATATTTTTAAAAAATCACACTTGTAAGTTTAAAAAAGAGTTTGACGTCATTTACAACTAACACTATAAAATTGATATTAAATTTTTAATAAAATCACCTTCCACATGTTTAATGTTATTTTTTAACAACTAATGCTGAATAACTGACATTAAATTTATGATTTTTTGTAGTGTTTTGAGGATACTTAGAGTACTGATTTGGAATACATTAGAAATATAGATGAGATGAATGGGTTTAAAAAATATGCGATTGCATGTAAAGATCTATGTAACTAACATTTTCACCTCTTATCAATTATATTCTAAATAGATTCATAATTATAATAAATAAGAAATATTAAATTTAAATGACTCAAAACAATAAAATATTTGTATTAAATTATAAATATAAACAATGGACAAAGATTAACTTATCAAAGTATTAAAAACCTGAGCAACTTGTGGACAAAAACTTTTCTTAAAATATTTTAAAACATTTGATTAATGGTGAATTATGCCTTTCTACCCTACTATTTTTTTTTTTAAGCAAACTCATTATTTTGTTTCCTTTTTCTTGCATATCAACTTCAGCACCATCACTTTCACAAACGTTAGACCATGGCCTTGTTTTTTCTTTGGAGCTAAAGCTTCTTTACTTTCAATCACAATTTTTAACATTTGACCTCTCACTTCATCGGAAACATTAACACAAGGTTTATCATCTTTTCTAGCTTGTCCTAGCCAGATGACACTTCAATCTAAAAACTGTTACCACTATAAATTATTTGACTATAGTTGCACTTCACTTGTCTTGCATTACCCTGAATATCTTGCCAATGTTGCCACACAATATTAGATCTATATATTTTTAGGAAAATTTTTTCTTGTAGCAATGCTTTTATCAAAACTATAAATGGACGGGGTTTTCATTTCCAGGCCCAAATATTATTAAATACAACTCAAATAAGTATTAGGAAAAAAAAAGATGTATAGATGTTTAGATTAAATTATTGAAGCAACCATCATGGCAAACCAACACAAAATTAGCCAACAAACTCAAAAAGAATACAACAGCAGGTATGACCACTATGACTAGAGTACATTCATAACTTTTATCCTATTTTTGAAAAATAAAAACTCAAATAAGAATTTGATCCCTCCTTGGTTTCTAAGAAATATTCCTCTGACTTCTGATCATATTATAACAAAGTTTAAGGGGAATACTATCCTACAAAACTCACTTCCCTACTACCAATTTACCAAATCAATCTAACCAACAAATGTAGACCACAAACATAAGATGTTATGTTGTAATGTAAACGATAGTTATTATAACAAATCAACATATTATGAACATGTCACTAACCAATCATGAGTAAAAATCTCCAAATATAAATTATTCTTTCATATAATTCTTGGTTTTCTAGTTTTTTTTACATGAATGAAGAACATATGAAGCACGATGGGCTAGGGTCGCTGCTGAAACAAAGGATCGCTGCTGCTGCAAATTGCGATTCACAACACATATGACTAGGGTTCCTCATTTGGTTTTAGACTTCTAAGTCTTTGGATATGGGTGAGTTGGTCTTTTTGGGCTCAGTACAAGGGAAATATATATATATATATATATATATATAGGACTGCTGCTAATCCAACTCGGTCGACTTAGTGTAAACTCGACGAGTTTAAACTAGTTTGCACTAAGTTTGATCAAATGTTGATTCTAGGACTGAGTTTACTTGATTTGAAGACTTAAACTTGCAAACTCGGATGAGTTTAAGAATTAACTTGGGAGTTTAACAACCATGCTACCAACATTAACTCTTGATATCAAAGGATTTTTAAATTTAAGCAATGCAACATGAGTGGCTTCAAATGTTAGTCGGTATACTCATATGCTAGTTTAGTCAAGTCATGATATAAAAAAGTAGACTTTTTGGCTAATTTGTGTGTTTTGAGATTTAATTTGGAAAGGATTAAAGCACCGCAAGAAAGCTCTGCATGATCCTAATGGATAATATACTAAACAATAAAATACTAGACATACTTATTGTGGTCGTATGGTGGTTGGTGAAATTGAAAGAAGCTATAGTCAAACAAAAAGAAGGACAAACTAATAGGCAATCGGGCATCATAGACAATCATTTCAAACATGTATCCGAGAAAGTTCGGATCCTATCTATATAAAGCAAGCCTTAACTAACAACCATCTTGAAGAATGTGCAATATTGCATTTGCTAGCAATTAGTTAAAAAGATAGCTGAAACCGAAAGCATAGTTGAAAGATGGAGGCTTCTTAGTGGCGAGAACCGCTGGGAGGGTCTTCTAGACCCTCTTGACGTTGAGCTTTGAAGGTACATAATCCACTATGGGTCAATGACACAAACCACGTATGACACTTTCAACAATGAGAAAGCCTCCAAGTACACCAGAGTGAGCAGGTACACCAAGAGGAACTTGTTCACGAGGGTGGGTTTGGAGAATGGTAATCTCTTCAAGTACAGTGTGACAAAGTATTTTTATGTAACGGCACAAATTGACGTGCCTAAAGCTTTTATCATAAAGTTGTTGTCAAGGGAAGCTTGGAGCAAGGAATCTAATTGGATAGGGTATATGGGTGTGGCAATAGATGAAGGGAAGGCTGTGTCGGGAAGAAAGGACATTGAGATTGCTTGGAGAGGAATGATTTAGGTGTTGAAGTGGATTAATGACTTCCAGTTTTTGTTGGTGCCTGCGCCTATAGTGTTTGGTGGTGATGGATTGCTTGATCCTAAAGTGCATCTGTCACGACCCGTTTTCTGGGCACATGACCGGCACAATGATGAATCTCTCATCACTGTAAGCCTTCCGATAAATATATCAAATTTTCTTATCTGAAAATCATAGATTATTAATTTAAAATACATTATTATACTGACATACAAGCCAAATGTCGAACCCCTGAACTAGATGTCCTAGACGATTACAGAGCAACATAATCTATAACAGAAGAGAGGTCTACTCGACAACGGGAAGGTCCAAAGTGATCTACTCCTCTAGCAGATATTCTTCGATGGCAACCTGATCTGAACAAAAAGGTTGTACAAACAATGTGAGCTTTTAAACTCAATGAGCGAATCGGCCTCGCATTAATAAAATTCAAATACATTACCAGTCATGCAAGCATATCCAAAGGCTCATACTCAACCAATAGACAGAAGATAAAAATTTATCCAATTCAACAAATGTTACTAGTACTCGTCAATGGCAATATATCCCGGAGAGCGCACACAGGCCGGCTCACCAATTATGTATATTTCCGCCATGACGCACAACATCATCCTCTTACATACAAGATAAAAATTCATCCAATTCAACAAACGTTACTAGTACTCGTCAATGGCAATATATCCCGGAGAGCGCACACAGGCCGGCTCACCAATTATGTATATTTCCGCCATGACGCACAACCTCATCCTCTTAGCTAGGGCGCCTCACGGATTTATCACCAATCCGGGCTATATCCCTACTGAGGGAATCGTTGTCTCCACACTCATTGGTCAAGACACCCTGTCAACCGGGTTTTCCGCCTTGCCGTGAGAGGGGGTAC
Source organism: Biancaea sappan (assembly GCA_037074585.1). Taxonomy (NCBI): domain Eukaryota; kingdom Viridiplantae; phylum Streptophyta; class Magnoliopsida; order Fabales; family Fabaceae; genus Biancaea; species Biancaea sappan. The sequence goes on from CM073493.1 coordinate 32,457,627, forward strand.
TGTCCCGCTCAATCACAATCAATAGCATTTCATATCATAATCAGAAGCTCAATATAATATTCATCCATATAACAGGTATAGTATATTACTATATTATGGATTTATAAACCACATATTAAGATAACAATTAATCCATTTTTGAAAACATTCAAACTTCACATCATCATAAGATACTTATTTCATTTTATCCATACTTATGGATTAATTATCTCATTTAGATTCGTCATTCTAAATCCAATTTCCCCCTATGAATCTTGGGAGTGTCCTACGACATACTTTTTATCACCAGTAATGCTAAAACTCTATTAAAACAGGGTCGTTTCACTCACCTGGATTCCGTACGAATATCGCTTCTCTAAGTCGTTACAGATAAGAGTACACAGATGAATTTCAGTATTCCGCTACGGAGATTTTCATGAAAGATTAGAGAAAATAAGTTAGGATTGTTTTCATACAGATACTGTTCATACATATGGTACTATTCATATATACGATCATTATTTATATATACGGTCACTATTCATACGTACGGATATTATTTATACATACGGATAATATTCGTACATACGGTCATTATTCATACGTATGAATACTATTTTTTATGTATGGATACTATTCATATGTACGGTTACTATTCATACATACGGGTACTATTCATACCAGAAATAGAGAATACAATCTGTAAAAGAGTACACCAGGTAAGTTCCTAGGAAAGAGTGGAGGGTCACACTGGACACACTTAAAAACCAGGTCTTTCCTTAGCCAGAACTTTCCTAGACATGTATTCTTCACAGTTTACATTCTATTTCGATAATCAGAGAATCAAAATAACATATAGACAGCTAAGGACAGTTTTTCTGATGTGGAAGATCGGCCAAAACCGCAACCACAGAGCATACTTAAGAAATTAACTTCTAAAATTTGAAAGACATAGAAAGGGCATAGTATTCTTACCTAAGCTGAAAAGGAAAGGTCCAAAATCTCAGAGGCCTAGCTTTGGAGTAAGAGAAACTTAAGGAGAGAAGAAGAGAAGTTGAAGGTGTGAGTTTAGAAGTGAAATGGAAGGGCCTATTTATAGTAAAAGTCAAGAGTACTATTTGATACTATGCGCTAATAAAATATTCAATTTACTATTCATGAAAATGACATTTCTAATAATGCAGTTACTGTGCACCTCACGGAAAATTCTGTTATTACTATTGGAAACTTAAAAGGGAAAAATATCCTTTCACCTTAAACCTTTAAGTTTCTTTTCAATTCAGTCCTTTCACTTTAGTCCCTAAGGGTATTTTCACACATAAAACGTCAGTTTCTCCTACGAACTTATTTCTAGTTTTCTCTTATGACCAAACAACATCTAGTACTTGACATTTCGATTGTATAAATGAACAGTATCATATACGTAAATAGTATTATACAGGTGAATAGTACCGTATACTGAAATAGTAACAGTAGTTTGTAAACAAATATTTATATTTTATTTTTCTTGGGTATTACATTATCACCCCCTTAAGAGAATTCGGTCCCCCGAATTCAAAACTCATTTCAAGACTGAAATAAGTGTGATTACTTCGTCTATATCTCATTCTTTGTATCTCTTTCTTTCCAAACCTCTTCACATCCCTGGTAAGATTTACAAGAACACTATAGCATCAACTGTGAACTCTAGACCGCATTATCAATAATTTTCATAGGACTTTTGCCTTTTCTAAATAGCAAACAATCTCTTCCTCATCAGTTTGATCTTCTCCACAACCTTTTGTACCATAAAGTGTCTCATCCTCATAACCTTTACCAAACTCAAACCACCTAATCAAAGACGAACTCTGTCTATATGTAAAACCTCAAATAGGTGTCATCTCAAAAGTGGCACGTGGTCTTTCCAGTTCACATTGAATATCAGAACACATGTTTCCACACACATAGCTTATAACTTTTACGAATACAAGCACCCTACCCGAAGGCATCATTTTGGCCATAAGCAATACTCTTGCCCGAAGGCGATCCTTCTACCTTAAGGCGATACTCTCAGCTGAAGGCGTTATATAAAATGAAATCATTACATAAATCTCTAAGAAGAACAATTCTAGAAAATGTGTTAAGTAAATAACATATTCCTCACGCATAATTATAAAATAAATATATATAGAAATTCCTCTCACCTCAATGACTCATATAGAGTCGTATCCCTTCAATGCTTAGGGCAAACCCATAGTTCTCTATATATAGGTTCAAAAAATACTTATTCAGCATTCCTCCATAGCTCAGAAGTGCAATGAAATATCATTTTAGTAACTCTGCTCAGTCAAAAAGATATTACTATACTATGCTTTAGAATCAAGTATGAAATATAACAAGTCCAATATCTTCTCATTCCTCAAGTTCTTTCAGTAAAATGAATCACTTCAACAAAGAAGATCTAGATACTAACTTAAATTTTATTTCTAGTACATAGATAATTTTAATACGTGAAGCTTACACCAAATGTAGCTTTAGGTACAAACAAAAGAAAAATAAATTAAGGACGAGGAGGCTTTTGAAATGTAAAAGGTGCTCCAGGTCTAGAAGAGGAAGGTGCTTCAGACCTTAAGGAGGAAGCTAATCGTTGTAGCCTAGAAAGAGTTTCTGGAGGAAGCGCCTGAGAAATTTGGCGAAGAGCATAAGTCACTCCGTTCATACAGTCAATACACCTTGCTTGTTGGTCACGAAAATTTTGAGTTGCAAACATTGAATGTCTATCAACTCGATTAGCCAGTTCTCCGAAACGACGGTTTATCAGTTTCTCTTGGTTTTCAAAGAGACGACTTATTAGTCGCTTCTGGTCCTCTATCTTGTATTCCAGGCTCTCTATCTTACGTTCCAGGAATGCAAGCTTATTTTCTGAGGATGTTGCAGTACTGTCCTCCTCCAACTCTATTACATCCCTCTTTCTCTTCTTAATTTCTGGTGACCTGTCTACAGGTCTCTTCCCTTTGTTGTTTCCGAGACTTAGATTTAAATCAAGCTCTACATTGCCAGTCTCAAAATTCAAGTTGAAAGACTTATTATCGGCCATTGCTCTAGGGATCTCAGAAATAACTTCGAATGAGAAAGGAATGGAGATTGAGAAATAGGTATGTAATGAAAGAAGTAGGTTTGCTTGGTGCGATGAGTAGGGTAACGGGCATACAAGATTTATAGACAACCCGAAGCCCCTGGAGCTAAAGCCACCACAACCTACACGCCGCTCGCTATAAGGTTTACAGATCACATACGTCGCAATGCCAGCAATTAATGTCGGATATGCAAGTAAATAGTAAATATAATTTAATGCAATTAACATAAGTCAAAGATTTCCTCAAAAAAAATTTCGGCTAATCTTGACCTTTCTCAAAGTTCTGACTAACTACGCTCTTCAGTCTGAGATTTTCTCCCTCTAAACTTGTTTTATTCTGTAATCCTATATCACGATGTCCCTCTATGATTAGGTCGCCTCATATTGGCCGTATCTTAGATTCTAATCGGTGTCTTTACTCTAGACTTACACATAATATATGTATATCAATATATATATTTTAAAACAAAGTTAACTGCTTACGATCACATGCCTTAAGCATTATCATGATGTAAGGAAATCACTGCCTTTCATTTGCCCACGAGAGCATTATATGTAAGTATATGTAACCATGAAGATATATCATCATCTACACATTTTATTCTATCCAAGTCATTTTGATTTCACATCTCTATGAGTATATGTAGGATAATCACATATTCTCCTTGATCGTAGCCTTCACTCATTATGCATGAATAACATACATAAATGTAATTACAACATGATTCAATCAATTATGTATATTATACTCAACTGAAGGCTCTTAAGAACAACACAATAAAACGGAGAAATGTATTTCAGTTCATCATAAAAGCATCCAAGGCAATCTTTGATGGCTATGTTATCAACTTCTTTGAATTTCAGAAAATGCCAACGGGAGAAATGGGAAAACCGAGTAAAATCGGCCGCAAATCCACCGAATACTGACTTTCGTGGTTTTGGCATTAATACGACGCATTGTTGGTGTGCACGCCTACCCTAGACTTCTGGCTTCCAGCTTGCAGAAATTCATAGGTTGATCGTGTAGGGGTGCGGTGAAAAGATATCTTCTTTGTCTCTTAGTCCAAATTTTTTCTCTATAAAAACCTTCTCAGCGTTCTCAGTTAGCACACCACAAAGAGTAATAATCTCCGAGCCTACAATCCCCCAGTATTCCTCTCGCCTCATACTCTTACAAAAATTTCTAAATTTTTCCAAATCATGTCCGCAAGGAAGTACATTGATCTCACAGTAGAGGCTAAGGAAGAAGAGCTCGACTTAAACTTAAGTCTGGGCAAAGACAAGGGCAAAAGACCTTTTGAGGGGTCTCCAGAGAAACAGAAGGAGAAGAAAATGAAGAAGATCGAGGAAGCTGAGGAGACTAGCACGGGCCATACCTCGGAGGACAAAATCGCCTGTCTAGAGCAGGAGGTGAAAAATCTGAAAAAGATGATAGGAGACCTGGAGAAGTTAACTAAACGCAATCATGCAGAAATGACTTCAAGAATAGACAGGTTCTTCTATTGGTCTACCCAGTGCTTCTGCAATCAACAACAAAGAAGTGTTGATTGTATGAATGGAATTTACACTACCCTCCGCGACATTGCTCTGTCTCTCGCTCCAAGGAATGGTCGAGGGGTGATGATACAATACAACCCTCCTAATCCGAGACCACCTCGCTTTTAGATTACTCATGCATGAGTAAACTTCTTCTTTTTTGCAATGTAATCCTTCAGTTTTTTTGTTTTTAATGCGAGTGGTTTCTTTTATTGGCTAGTACCCTAAAATAATATAGCTACACAAATTCAATCATGAATTCAGCTTATAAAATCCACCATATAAAAATTTGATCCGACAACAACGGAATCAAAACAAGTAATAACCTTTCCTTTTACTAAGTTCAAAAGTGTAGCCACATCTATCTAAAATTAAACCTGACAACATAATTTCTAAGAAGAGATAAGTCTCGGAGGGAAAGGAAATGAAAACATCCTACAGGACCTTCAGTAGAGCCGTCTCTCTATAGTTGTGCCCGGGTTCACAACGATAGAGGAGGTTCTACTAAGGTTACCTTGCTCTGTAATCACTAGGAGACCTAACAACCTTTGCTCTGATACCAACTTTGTCACGACCCGTTTTCTGGGCACATGACCGGCACAATGATGAATCTCTCATCACTGTAAGCCTTCCGATAAATATATCAAATTTTCTTATCTGAAAATCTTAGATTATTAATTTAAAATACATTATTATACTGACATACAAGCCAAATGTCGAACCCCTGAACTAGATGTCCTAGACGATTACAGAGCAACATAATCTATAACAGAAGAGAGGTCTACCCGACAACGGGAAGGTCCAAAGTGATCTACTCCTCTAGCAGATATTCTTCGATGGCAACCTGATCTGAACAAAAAGGTTGTACAAACAATGTGAGCTTTTAAACTCAATGAGCGAATCGGCCTCGCATTAATAAAATTCAAATACATTACCAGTCATGCAAGCATATCCAAAGGCTCATACTCAACCAATAGACAGAAGATAAAAATTTATCCAATTCAACAAACGTTACTAGTACTCGTCAATGGCAATATATCCCGGAGAGCGCACACAGGCCGGCTCACCAATTATGTATATTTCCGCCATGACGCACAACATCATCCTCTTACATACAAGATAAAAATTCATCCAATTCAACAAACGTTACTAGTACTCGTCAATGACAATATATCCCGGAGAGCGCACACAGGCCGGCTCACCAATTATGTATATTTCCGCCATGACGCACAACCTCATCCTCTTAGCTAGGGCGCCTCACGGATTTATCACCAATCCGGGCTATATCCCTACTGAGGGAATCGTTGTCTCCACACTCATTGGTCAAGACACCCTGTCAACCGGGTTTTCCGCCTTGCCGTGAGAGGGGGTACTGTCCCGCTCAATCACAATCAATAGCATTTCATATCATAATCAGAAGCTCAATATAATATTCATCCATATAACAGGTATAGTATATTACTATATTATGGATTTATAAACCACATATTAAGATAACAATTAATCCATTTTTGAAAATATTCAAACTTCACATCATCATAAGATACTTATTTCATTTTATCCATACTTATGGATTAATTATCTCATTTAGATTCGTCATTCTAAATCCAATTTCCCCCTATGAATCTTGGGAGTGTCCTACGACATACTTTTTATCACCAGTAATGCTAAAACTCTATTAAAACAGGGTCGTTTCACTCACCTGGATTCCGTACGAATATCGCTTCTCTAAGTCGTTACAGATAAGAGTACACAGATGAATTTCAGTATTCCGCTACGGAGATTTTCATGAAAGATTAGAGAAAACAAGTTAGGATTGTTTTCATACAGATACTGTTCATACATATGGTACTATTCATATATACGGTCACTATTTATACATACGGATAATATTCGTACATACGGTCATTATTCATACGTATGAATACTATTTTTTATGTATGGATACTATTCATATATACGGTTACTATTCATACGGTTACTATTCATACGTACGGGTACTATTCATACCAGAAATAGAGAATACAATCTGTAAAAGAGTACACCAGGTAAGTTCCCAGGAAAGAGTAGAGGGTCACACTGGACACACTTAAAAACCAGGTCTTTCCTTAGCCAGAACTTTCCTAGACATGTATTCTTCACAGTTTACATTCTATTTCGGTAATCAGAGAATCAAAATAACATATAGACAGCTAAGGACAGTTTTTCTGATGTGGAAGATCGGCCAAAACCGCAACCACAGAGCATACTTAAGAAATTAACTTCTAAAATTTGAAAGACATAGAAAGGGCATAGTATTCTTACCTAAGCTGAAAAGGAAAGGCCCAAAATCTCAGAGGCCTAGCTTTGGAGTAAGAGAAACTTAAGGAGAGAAGAAGAGAAGTTGAAGGTGTGAGTTTAGAAGTGAAATGGAAGGGCCTATTTATAGTAAAAGTCAAGGGTACTATTTGATACTATGCGCTAATAAAATATTCAATTTACTATTTATGAAAATGACATTTCTAATAATGCAGTTACTGTGCACCTCATACGATAGAAAATTTTTCTGTTATTACTATTGGAAACTTAAAAGGGAAAAATATCCTTTCACCTTAAACCTTTAAGTTTCTTTTCAATTCAGTCCTTTCACTTTAGTCCCTAAGGGTATTTTCACACATAAAACGTCAGTTTCTCCTACGAACTTCTTTCTAGTTTTCTCTTATGACCAAACAACATCTAGTACTTGACATTTCGATTGTATAAATGAACAGTATCATATACGTAAATAGTATTATACAGGTGAATAGTACCGTATACTGAAATAGTAACAGTAGTTTGTAAACAAATATTTATATTTTATTTTTCTTGGGTATTACAGCATCAAGGTTGGTACTCCATGTACACGTCGTATGACCCGCAATCTCCTGTCAATACACCCAGTGCTAGAAAGTAAGTATGTGTATTTTCATATATTGAATAGGAAACTGCGTTAGGTTAAATTACTCTATTAAGGTGTTGGTCAATCTTTAGAGACTTAATCTTTTATTCAATTCTTAAAGTTTGAAAGGCTGTAATTGAGTCGTTATATATACTACTAATACTTTTAATTTGGTTAAGATATATATCATTAGGCTTCTATATATTAATATGATGCCCATCATATTAATATTTTAAATATGTATGTTTCATGCTAATTAAAGAGGTAAAAGTAGATAATTACTGAGTTAAATCTACAGTAAATTATTGATTAAGTCCTCAAAATTAAGTTGGTCTTTGTTTCAAAATTGTCAATATATTTATTAAAATGACTTTTAGCTATAAAAACTTAAGATTTAGCAGAGGAAATTTTGGTGTTTTAGCAAATAAAAGGACCAAATTGAAGCGAGTGAAATTTTTCAAGAACCAAATTGAGCTTTTTGATTTTTCAATGATCAAATTGATAAATTACAATATTTTAAAGACCAAATAAGGAATTTACTCCTAAATCTATTCACATGTAGACCTAAATCATGTGCATATTTAAAGTAGTAACATATGATGTGGCCATGCATGTGTTGCCAGAATTCAGAGCATGTCAACAACAGTTTAACTTAATGATAAATAAGAGATTAAATTGGAGTTTCTTTAATTACAAAGACCAAATTGTAAACTTCTAAATTGTAGAAGAAAAAAAATTAAAAATTGAGTGAAATTGTGAGACCAATAGATTATTTTCACCTTAATTCTAAGAGAAATCTATGGGACTCACAAAATCTGATTCATCTACTTTAATGTCTATAAATTAAAGTACCAATACATTTTTTTGGGTAAAAAAAGTGTCACACTTAGGAGTTTAGATTATACCTAAAAACTATATATCATGTTGTGTCCCTTACAATGATAGTTCTAGAAATTTTGGTTAGTAAGAGCAAGAAATAGTCTATAAATATTTTTGTGGAGACAAAAAAAAATTACCATATATATTAATTAAAAACTAATTTCCCCTACACCCGTACAAGTAGATCTGCCACTAGTCCTATATACATATATACATATACTTTTTAGCATATGATACACAAACTGAATAATTTAGGTTGGTACATTTAAGTTTAACTAGAGGATTATCTAGATTGATACTTAACATCGTTTTATTGATGACACTAATTAATGTTCATGTGCAGATCCTAAGCGAGGTAAGAAGGTTAGTAGATTTATACAAGGATGAAGAAATTAGCATAATCGTAGTTGGGCATAGTTTGGGTGTTGCACTTGCAACCCTTAACGCAGTGGACATAGCTATAAATGGTTATAGCAACCCCACAGACGCACCAAAGAAATCATGTCCTGTGATAGCCTTTGTGTTTGTGGGCCCTCTAGTTCGAGAAGTCAACTTTCAGAAGTTTTCAATGGGTTGAATAATATGACACACTTACGAGTTAGCAATATTCTAGATATCGTTCCAAAGTAGCCCATTTTACCCTATCTAGCATGTAGTTACAGGAACACAAGGACTGAATGAAGGTTTCAAAATTGTGGTGAATCGTTACATTGCACTAGCCAACAAGGGCAACGATGCTTTGAAAGATGAATAACTTGTGCCTGTGTCATGGTGGGTAGAGAAGAATAAAGGCATGGTTCAACAATCTAATGGTTCATGGTTGCTTATAGATCATGAGGAGGATGACTCTTGATCCCTCAAGGTTAAACTAAAAGTGTGATTGCAAATGAGTTGAAATTTGTTATAATTATGTTGTGAGAAATGGATACTTTTCAATTATTTCATATAATAAAGTCAGTTACTCTGTTTTTATACTGGTAGTTAATTTCACTGCATAGCTACTGTATGTTTATATATATATATATATATGTATTCAGTATAAAGGAATAAGATGATGCTATATTATTTTAATTCTTCTGTTGTAATATGGTATTAGAGGCATGCCTTCGTCAAGAATGAGTATTTTGCTCTTGAGAGGTGAACAATCTATTCGACCTTTTTGTTACTCTGTTTAATTGATCTGAGCAACAGAATATTTCTCTTCTATTAATCTTTCGTTCTTCTCCTTCTCTCTGAGTGAGAACTATTTCACTTGTTCTTTTGTGGCTTTGAATTGTTTCTCTGAGATCTCCAGATTTGTTTCTATGGCAAGTTCGAATAACAGAAGAGTTAATATGATTTGGTGGATTTGAGTCCATATCAATTGGGAAATAATGACAATCCAGGTATTGCCATCGTTACCGCGTCGTTCACCAAAAGTAACTATCTGACTTGGAGTACGACGATACATATCTCTTTGGGTGCAAAGGATAAATTCAGGTTTGTGGATGGAACGATTATGAAGCTGAGTGAAGGTAGCAGCTAGTATCTGAAGTGGAGAAAGGTAGATTTCATGGTACACTCATGTATCTTAGGATCTTTATCCAAAGACTTGAAAAGACGTTTATATACTATTTTGATGCCAAAGTCTTTGGGAAGAATTCAGAGAGTGGTTCGGGGAGGGGAATGGTCCCCAACTATACAAGATCAAAAGAAAAATTGTGTCTGTACATCAAGGAAATAATAGCCTTGCGAATTATTTCAACTCTAGGATGATGTTAACAGACTCTGTCCTTTGCCTTACGACCAATGTAGTGGATGTAGCTTTGGTCTCTCAAGGAAATTGGTTAAAAGGGAATCTTCAGTTCAAACCTTACAATTCTTGATAGGGCTCAATGAGAACTTTGAAGGAGCAAAGAACCAAATTATGATGTTAGAGCCTCTGCCTAGCGCCAATAAAACCTATGCCATGTTACAGAATGTGGAATCTCAAAAGGAAGTAACTAAAACTTTTGAGGACACCTTAGAAGTAAGTGCAATGTTGATTAAAACTCAGGACAATGACAAATCTTCGAATAACAAAACTAGTTAGAAGAAGAATTTTGACAAGAACGGGGATATATTTTGCGATCATTACAAATGCAAGGGCATTTAAAGGAGAAGAAGGGAGTTAAGCAAATCAATGTGGTTGAGGTAAAACCTGATTAGGAATCACTTGTACCCAGTAATTAGAAGGATTAGGAATCAGATCTGATTCAGAAGGAAGTCGCTAAGGCATTTATGGCAACAAAATTTGGAGGAGAAAGCAATAGTGCAGTTAATTTCATATTGTAATAATCGAGCAAGAATGGACTAGTGTGTTGGGATGTCATTGAGCGTGCCCAAAAATTTCTATAATGAGACAGAGTGTGTGGGCTCTCGAGGCCGTTTAAAGGTAAGTATATACTTGTAGTAAACACAGCAGCAAATGTGGAGACCGACTTTAGCTATGTCTTTGAGAATTTTTGGAGGATGGACCTATTTGAAAGGATGGGAATGACAAATAATTGGAGAAGAAAAATGGTAAGTTATAGATTCAAATAATGGCTGAGGTGGTGGAAGAGACGTGGTCTTAGGTGGGATGCATTGAAGCATGGGACTTTCCATCCAAGGAATTTTTTCGTGCCCATGGGTGATGAGAGGGACTAAGTGAAAATAAAATTTCTCTTTTTATTAATTAAGGAAAATAGAGTTTGAAGATAATAAAGGGAGCATCGGGCAAAGTGTTTTAGTATACCAAGTCAGGATGTGTATGGTGAATAATTTAATAGGATACCCAAATTTTTACTTAAACCCAACTTTCATGAAGGGGTGGCAAACTTGTAAAAAATTTTTGGTTAATGGAATTATTAGGCTTATACACACACATAACCCTTTTGGTCAGAAAAACAAATTTTTTGCCTGTCCTGTATTGCTTTTAAATTTAAATTCTAGTGGCATCTCAAATTTTTTTATTTCCAAATTTAGGCCACTTCTACTGTGCATCCAAACACACAGGGGTGACATTGCTTCTGTCAACCAGTGTGTCACCCCTGTCAGGGGCGATATCACTTTATCTGACACAAAGCAGTGTCGCATCTGACATCTTTTTCCCTTTCTTCTTCTTCTTCCTTCTTTTTCTCTACAACTCCCCTCCCTATTAGTCGCCCATCTCTCCTCTACTAACCCCTCGCCTCTATGCCTCTCCTTCACTACTGCCCCCCAGCCGCACTTTGTAGCCCCCTCGACCGCGCCTCTCCTCTCCTCTTTCCCTTTCTTCTTCATTCTTTCCCCTACAAGCCGATCCCTCCCTTCCTATTTTCTTCTTCCATCTTCTTCCCACTGCCACAAATCTCTTCTTGCTTCTTCTTCCTACCACCACCTCCAGATTTTTTCCCCCCACAGCTGTGGTAAGTTTTTTTTTTAAATCTCAATATTAATATTTTCTTAAAAAAATATGTTTTTTATTTTTACTTAATCTATTTGTATTTTATTTTATTGTATTAAGAAAGTGTACGTGGTAATTTTTGATCTCCCAAGCCATCTTTTATACATAATTATCAAGGTACGTATTTTTTTTTCATATTTTTCTATTGGATTTTAATTTTAAATAATTTATTTAGAATATTAAGTCTGTTTTTTTATTATTACAATAATTAGAAAAATTTTAGATGTGTTTGATTTAATTAATTTAGAATTTTATTTTGTTTTAATTGTAATTATTAATTTAAGGTTGGTTTGATTAATTTTTGTTTGATTTAATTAATTGTTGTAATAATTAATTTTGTTGATTTGTAATTGTTGATTTGTAATTGTTGATTTTTTTTATTAGTTTAGGATTTTGTAATTATGAATTAGGAATTTTTTAATCTTTATATTGTGGCTTAAATTTTAATAATGTTCTTTACATATTAAAATTTTATATGTTATTAATTTTATATTGTTGCTTAAATTGTATTTATTTTCTGAATAATTATGATCATTATTGCAAATAATTATTTTTGGATAATGATGTTAGTTTTTGACCCTTTACATGATTGGATATATTGTAGTAAAATTTTGTACACAATAAAAATATATGTGTTTTAATTTTAGATATTTATGCTTATAACAATTAGTTTTATAAAATAATTTGTGTTATTAATTTTTTTAAAAAAATATTTCTTGTATAATTAGGACATTTTTAATTATTAACTTTAAATAATTATTTTAGTAGCAATCAATTTAGGTTAACTTTAGTTTTTGCTATATTTGTTAAGGAAATTTTAGAGTTTTTGGATATGAAATGTTTTTTCTTTTTCTATTGAAATGTTCTTTTCTATTTTCTATTTTGGAATAATTTTTAAATATTTATTTTTATAACAATTAGTTTTATAAAATATTTAAGTGTTATTAATTTGAAAAAATTATTTCTTGCATAATTAGGACACTAATTAGTTATAAATTTTAAATAGTTATTCTAAAATAAAATTGTAGGTGATTTTTAGTTCTTGTTATTACTTTTTTTAGTATAGGGTTTTTTTGGATTTGAAATATTTTTTTTTGTTTTTACTCATTACATATAGTACATTTTTCATAGAAATTAAAGGTTGTAAATAATTATTTGAAATAATTACGTTATTCTTATTTTGGGATGTAATTTTAGTTTTATTTAGTTTTATTTTTTACATGCTTGCTTAAATATTTATTTTTAGATGTTTTGATTTTTTTATTATCTATTGTCTTGGAAAAAAAAATTACATGTTAGGTTGTTTGAAATGTTAATTTTTTGTTACTCTTAATTTTAGTTTATTACGCTTAATTTTCATTAATTTTGATAAAGAAAAATAATATCTATATCTTATTGTTATTATTTTTAAAATGTAGTAATTATAATGACACAAGACATCAGAAACTCTGTGCCAAATCTCAGCCCTGAAGATGAATCAATCTTGTACTTAGAAAAAAAAACATTTTTGAGACTGTGTGGGCAGAAGAGGTAATTGTGCATATATAATTAATTTTGTTCATAGAATTTCTAATGCTATAGTAATACTGACTTGATTAATATTATGGTGACATGATAATTGCATATTCACCAAGGTGCGACGGTGTAACTGCTGGCCACAGAGCACTGGCAGCCACTCCCGTTCCATTGCCAGAACCTGGTGCCAGACGACAAAGTCATCAACGAGCTGGTTACAGATAGAAGTGGAGAACCGTGCGTCGGCGAGTTGATGATGTAGACGTCCCCGCATCGCTTCCGGCTCCTTCGATCCCACCAGTCCATACACCTATATGCATCGATGAGGGGTCATCGGTGTCACCTAATGCACCGGCGAGGGGTTATTTGTGCCAGGTATGCCTAATATGTTCACACCTATGACAGGGATGTTCACACCAATGCCTCCTCCTATGTTCACACCGATACCTATATACTAACCGCGATATCTTCTCACACTGTCTCAGCCTCAACTTTTGGTGGATCAATAGTCTCAAAAGATCTAAAGAAATGTTACATCTGATTTTCATCATCACCATCTTATCAGATTTGAAAGATATTGTTGTTAGATCCATCTCTCGATATAGTCTCATTCAAGTAGACACAGACCAGGAGTGCCATACTTTGACTCATCCTTTTTTTTTTTTGAAAAAGGGTAATTAGCACACCACATCATAATTCTATGCATGACAAAATTTTAAATCATTATAAATTAATATGTAACTAACAAAATAAAAATTATACAAATTATTAATTAATATTCAGATGTAATAAATATATCTATAATTAGCATCTTTGATATATTTATTTATTTTGTAATAACAAAAAAATTTCACATCCATCGTATCTCTATTAATAAACATAAAAAATAAGAAAGATAAAATTATGGTATAATTATTAACAAAAAAATTATCATTAAGAAAATTGTTATAATTAACATAAAAATTATATGAACAAATAAGAAATGATAATAAATTACGACAAATGACTATATCAACATATATAATAAAACTATAAAATCACTTAATAAATATGTCTAATGTAAATGCTTATTTTGTAATTTAAAAAAAATTCATATTCATCATATCTCTATATTAAAACATAAAAAAAAATAAGACAGATAAAATTATGCTATAATTGACCAAAAAAAAAATTATCATTACAAAAATTGTAATAATTAACATAAAAATTATATGAACAGATAAAAAATGATAACATATATTAAGACAAATGACTAAATCATATATAATATAACTATAAAATTACTTAATAAAAATAATAAGAAATAATTATCATCTAGAAAGTTTCATCACATTTCTATATTAACTCATAAAATGTAAGAAATAGTTAATATTTAATTAAATTATAAAAATAAAAGTATCTTAAACTGAAAAAATAACTAAATCATAACAACAACTTAAAACTACTTAATGTATGTGAAAAAAAAATTACAATAGATAAAAACCATAAAACAAAAACATAATACATTACAGAACTTACCTGAGAGAACAATGAACAAAGATGAAGAAGAATATAAAGAAGAGATGAATATGTAGTCTGAAGGAGAAGCAGAAAAATTGTGAGTGAGGTTTGGGGTAGTGGGGAGAGAGAGGCGGACAATTTAAAAAGAGAGGAGAATCACCTTGGGGAGGCTAGGGCTACATAGGGGTGACACACTTTTTGACTAGGGCGAAACACTTGCAGACCTGCTCCAGCTACAATAAAAGTGGCCTAAGCCAATAAATTAAAAAAAAATATATTCAAAATATACATAAAAAAGTAGGACTAAACAGTAAAAAAAATCAAGAAAAATAACCACTCTCTCCCATTTCATCTTCTTCCTACCTCAGCCCATGGCACACCATGAAGACCCATGGCCAAGGCGGTTTTTGGCGAGCTACTGAGTTTGGACTATGGGAATAGTTGGAACTTGTTTTCGAATAATATTACACCAAAACAGATCCAAAAACCCTAAATCCTAAACCTTAAACCCTAAACATGAAGCCCAATTTTGGACCCAGTGACCCGTTTGAATTCTTTTGAAGTTTTGGAATCCAAACTTACTCTCATTCAAGGAAATTTAGTATAGCTTTATGATTTTCCCTTTTATTTGTTGGGTATGTTGTTGTTTTTTCTTTTTGGGCTACCATCTTCAAATATATTTCATTTTACCTTTTGGAGCTTCCATTTTTTTTTTTCTCGTCTGTGTTCGTCTTGATGCTTCCTTTTTGAACTTGTGCTGACCAAGAGGTATCCGTACTTTTGGTCTTTTTCAATACTATATAATATATATATATAATAATTTAAATTAATTTAATTAAAAAATAATATAGTTATTTTATATTATTATGAGAGTACAAAATATCATAAAAGTATGTTATTTTATATTATTTTATATTTATTAGCTAATTCAATAATTACTTTTACCAAACACAAATTAATTTAAAAACTTTTAACTTTTAGTTAAAAATAAACTTTTAAACTTTAGTATTTTGCTATTTTGCTCCTATATCTCCGAGACGAAATCAGTCAATTAATTTACTTTTACTATTTCCTAAGTTATGTAGCAGCCACAGTATACCAAATTATAGGCTTTATTCTGTAATACACAATTACACAGCGACATAGTGAAACCCAAATCTCATTTTTCGCAGAAGAATTTAATTTAGAGTAAATTACTGATTTAGTTATTGAAAAGTTAATATTTGTTTAAATTGATATTTTAAAGATTATTTCAATTTAGTTCCTAAAAAATTATATGTATTAATTTAATTCTTTTTGTTACTAAGTCACAAAATTTATTGTTGTTAAATCATAATTTTTTTCTGTTATTTTAACAAATAAAAGAATCAATTCAAGACAAATACAACTTTTTATATACTAATATATATTTTAGAGGCTAAATTGAGATAAAGATAATTTTTTCGGGGACAATTTATTCTTAAATTTATTTAGATTTCTATGCTGGGTAACAGCCATGTTTCGCGCACAGTTCCGCACGCACGTTCATCTCCTTGAAAGGGATGGAAACCATCACTTGCGGCAAACTGCAAAATAGACTTAGGATATTTCTAATTTCATAGCTGATGTTATCATCGTACGTGCATCCCAATCCGATTATGAAATGAACCGCACGAAACAAACAATCTAGCATTTGGATTGAACAATGTTATCTTAACAAATAATATGCATAGGATGCTTTGCTAAGAAATGACTTAAAAATAATAATGATTCGTGGAAAACGATATTTGATCCAACATCAGAATATGATCTCTATATTGTCACATTTAATTTTCCGAGAGATTAATCTAAGACTGATTTTGCAAGATTATGGAACGTAACACTGATTAGAAATAGACAATTCAGGTCATTCCAGACGAAGAATCCATTAATAATACTCACACGAAAGCTCCATTTTACCTGTGGAAGGATAATATACTATATTTTTGTTATTAATTGTACGCAACTTTGAGGATACTTGAGTACTGATTTGGAACATATTAGAAATATAGATGAGATGAGAGGTATTCTCATATTTAATTTGGAAATCACTTATACACAAGGAAGCTTCATTTTATCTGAATGGACAATTAATATTCAATGAACCACTCGATATTTATATTGTGGTTGGTAAGATTACGACCAAAAAGAACTTGAACAGAAACAATTATATGTACTAAAATAAAATAATTAAAATATTAAATACTATATTTTTGTTATTAATTTATTTGACTATAGTTGCACTTCACTGTTCTTGCATTACCCTCAATATCTTGCCTATGGTGCCACACAATATTAGATCTATATATTTTCAGGAAAATTTTTTCTTGCAGCAAATCTTTTATCAAAACTATACCCGGACGGGGGGTTTCATTTCTAGGTCCAAATATTGTTAAATAATACAACTCAAATATGTACTAGGAAAAAAAAAGATGTATAGCTGTTTAGATTAATTTTACTGAACCAACCATCATGGGAAACCAACACAAAATTAACCAACAAACTCAAAAAGAATACAACAGCAAGTATAATCACTATGAGTAGGGTACATTCATAACTTTTATCCTAGTTTTGAAAAATAAAAACTCAAACAAGAATTTGATCCCTCCTTGGTTTCTATGAAACATTCCTCTGACTTCTGATCATATTATAACGAAGTTTAAGGGGAATGCTATCCTACAGAACTTGCTTCCTTACTCCCAATTTACCAAATCAATCTAACCAACAAATGTAGAGCACAAACATAAGATGCTATGTTGTAATGTAAACGATAGATATTATAACAAATCAACATGTTATGAACATGTCACTGAGGAATCATGAGTAAAAATCTCCAAATATAAATTATTCTTTTCATATAATTCTTAGTTTCCTAGTTCTTTTACATGAATGAAGAACATAAGAAGCACGATGGGTTAGGTAGCTACTGAAACAAAGGGTCATTATTGCTGCAAATTGCAATTCACAACACATATGACTAGTGTTCCTCATCTGGTTTTAGACTTCTAAGTCTTGGATATGGTGACTTGGTCTTTTTGGGCTCGGTACTAGGAAAATATATATATATATATATATATATATATATAGGATTGCTACTAATCCAACTCGGTCGACTCAGTGTAAACACGAGCTTGAACTGAGTTTGACCGAATGTTGATTCTAGGACTGAATTTACTTGATTTGGAGACTTAAACTCGCAAACTCAGATAAGTTTAAGAATTAACTTGGGAGTTTAACAACCATGCCACTAACATTAACTCTTGATATCAATTGTGTGTTTTGAGATTTAATTTGGAAAGGATTAAAACACCACAAGAAAGCTCTGTGTGATCTGAATGGATAAGATACTAAACAATAAAATACTAGATATACTTATTGTGGTTGGTGAAATTGAAAAAAGCTAAAGTCAAACAAAAAGAAGGACAAATTAATAGGCAATCAAGCATTATAGACAATCATTTCAAACATGTATACAAGAAAGTTTGGATCCTATCTATATAAAGCAAGCCTTAACTAGTAGCCATCTTGAAAAACGTGCAATACTGCATTTGCTAGCAATTAGTTAAAAAGATGGCCGAAACTGGAAGCATAGTTGAAAGATGGAGGCTTCTTAGTGGCGAAAACCGCTGGGAGGGTCTTCTAGACCCTCTTGACATCGATCTGCGAAGGTACATAATCCACTATGGGTCATTGACACAAGCCACGTACGACACTTTCAACAGTGAGAAAGCCTCCAAGTATGCCGGAGCGAGCAGGTACGCCAAAAGGAACTTGTTTATGAGGGTGGGTTTGGAGAATGGTAATCCCTTCAAGTACAGTGTGACAAAGTATTTTTATGCGACAGCACAAATCAATGTGCCTGAAGCTTTTATCATAAAGTCATTGTCGAGGGAAGCTTGGAGCAAGGAATCTAATTGGATGGGGTATGTGGGTGTGGCCACAGATGAAGGGAAGGCTGTGTTGGGAAGAAGGGACATTGTGATTGCTTGGAGAGGAACAATTCAAGCGTTGGAGTGGATTAACGACTTCCAGTTTTTGTTGGTGCCTGCTCCTATAGTATTTGGAGGTAATGGATTGCTTGATCCTAAAGTGCATCAAGGTTGGTACTCCATGTACACATCATATGACCCGCAGTCTCCTTTCAATACAACTAGTGCTAGAGAGCAGGTATGTGTGCTTGCATATATTGAATGGGAAACTAGGTTAGGTTGAATTACTCTATTAGGGTGTTGGTCGATCTTCAGAGACTTAATTTTTTATCTAATTCTTAAAGTTTGAAGGGCTGCAATTGAGTCGTCATACATACTACTAATACTTTTAATTTGGTTAGGATATATATTATTAAGCTTCTATATATTAATGTGACATCTATCATATTAATATTTTAAATATATATGTTTCATGCTAATTAAAGAGGTAAAAGCAGATAATTATTGAGTTAAATTTAGAGTAAATTATTGATTAAGTCCTCAAAATTAAGTTGATCTTTGTTTCAAAATTGTCGATCTATTTATTAAAATGACATTGGGCAATAAAAACTTCAGATTTAGCAAAGGAAAATTTGGAGTTTTAGCAAATAAAAGGACAAAATTGAAGTAAGTGAAAATTTTCAAGAACCAAATTGAGCTGTTTGATTTTTCAATGATCAAATTGAGAAATTACAATATTTTAAAGACCAAATAAGCAATTTACTCCTAAATCTATTTACATGTAGACCTAAATCATGTGCATATTTAAAGTGGTAACACATGATTTGGCCATGCATGTATTGCCATAATTTAAAGCATATCAACAATGGTTTAACTTAATGATAAATAAGAGATTAAATTGAAGTTTAAAATTACAAAGACCAAATTGTAAACTTTTAAATTGTAGAAGAAAAAATTAAAAATTAAGTGAAAGTGTGAGACCAATAGATTATGTTCACCTTAATTCTAAGAGAAATCTATGGGGTTCATCTATAAATTAAAGTACCAATACATCTTTTTTTGGTTAAAAAAGTATCATACTTCGGAGTTCAAATTATACCTAAAAATTACATATCATTTTGTGTCCCTTACAGAGATAGATCTAGAAATTTTGGCTAGTTGGGGTAAGAAATAGTCTACAAATATTTTTGTGGGGACAAAAAAAATTACCACATATATTAATTGAAAAATAATTTGCCCCACACCCATACAAGTAGATCTGCCATTGGTTCCATATACATATATACATATACTTCTTATCATATGATACACAAACTGAATAATTTAGGTTGCAACATTTAAGTTTAATTTGAGGATTATCTAGACTAATACTTAACATTGTTTTATTAATGACACTAGTTAGTGTTCATGTGCAGGTCCTGAGTGAGGTAAGAAGGTTAGTGGATTTATATAAGGATGAAGAAATTAGCATAACCGTAGTTGGGCATAGTTTGGGTGCTGCACTTGCAACACTTAACGCAGTGGACATAGCTACAAATGGTTACAACAAGCCCACAGACGCACCGGAGAAATCATGTCCTGTCACAGCCTTTGTGTTTGCGAGCCCTCGAGTTGGAGAGGTCAACTTTCAGAGGGTTTTCAATGGGTTGAATAATCTGAGAGCCTTACGAGTTAGCAATATTCTAGATATCGTTCCAAAGTATCCCATTTTACCCTATCTAGATGTGGGTGAAGAGTTAAAGATTGATTCTCAGAAGTCTCAGTACCTCAAGAGTCCAGGGAATATCTCTAGTTGGCATAACTTGGAGGGTTACTTGCATGTAGTTGCAGGAACACAAGGACTAAATGAAGGGTTTGAATTGGTGGTGAATCGTGACATTGCACTCGCCAACAAGGGCATCGATGCTTTGAAAGATGAATACCTTGTGCCTGCGTCATGGTGGGTAGAGAAAAATAAAGGCATGGTTCAACAATCTGATGGTTCGTGGTTGCTCATGGATCATGAGGAGGATGACTCTTGATCCCTCAAGGTTAAACTAAAAGTGTGATTGCAAATGAGTTGAAATTTGTTATAATTGTGCTGTGGGAAATAGATACTCTTCAATTATTTCATATAATAAATTCAGTTACTCTGTTTTTATACTATTAGTTAATTCCGCTGCGTAGCTACTGTATATATATATATATATATATATATATATATATATATATATATATATATATATGTATTTAGTATGAAGGAATAAGATGATGCCATATTATTTTAATTCTTCTATTGTAATATGGTACCAGAGCTATCACTTTGTCAAGAATGAGTATTTTGCTCTTAAGAGGTGAACGATCTATTCAACTTTTTTTGTTACTATATTTAATTGATCTAAGTGACGGAATATTTCTCTTCTGTTATTCTTTCGTTCTTCTTCTTCTCTCCGAGTGAGAATTATTTCACTTGTTCTTTTGTGTTCGAATTGTTTCTCTGAGATCTCCAAATTTGTTTCTATGGCAAGTTCGAATAATAGAGGAGTCAATTTGATTTGGTGGATTTGAGTCCGTATCAATTGGGAAATAATGACAATCCAAGTATCGCCATCGTTACCGCGTCATTCACCAGAAGTAACTATTTGACTTGGAGCACGATGATACGTATCTCTTTGGGTGCAAAGGATAAATTTGGGTTCGTGGATGGAATGATTATGAAGTCGAGTGAAGGTAGTAGCTAGTATCCAAAGTGGAGAAAGGTAGATTTGATGGTTCGCTCATAGATCTTAGGATCTTAATCCAAAGACTTGGCAAAGATGTTCACATACTGTTTTGATGCCAAGAGTCTTTGGGAAGAATTCAAGGAGAGGCTCGGGGAGGGGAATGGTCCCCAACTATATAGGATCAGGAGATAAATTGTGTCTGTATAACAAGGGAATAATAGCCTTGCGAATTACTTCAACAAGTTGAAGAAACTCTAGGATGATGTTAACAGACTTCGTCTTTTTCCTTACTACCAATGTAGCGGATGTAGCTATGGTCTCTCAAGGAAATTGGATGAAAGGGAATCTTCAGTTCAAACCTTGCAATTCTTGATGGGGCTCAATGAGAACTTTGGAGGAGCAAAGAACCAAATTATGATATTAGAGCCTCTGCGTAGTGCCAATAAAGCCTATGCCATGTTACAAAATGTGGAATCTCAAAAGGCAGTAACTAAAACTTTTGAGGACACCTTAGAAGGAATCACTTGTACCTAGTAATTAGAATGATTAGGTATTGGATCTGATTCAGAAAGAAGTCGCCAAGGCACTTAAGGCAGCAAAATTTGGAGGAGAAAGCAACAGTGTAGTTAATTTTATATTGTAATAACAGAGCAAGAATGGACTCGTGTGTTGGGATCTTGTTGAGCGTGCCCAAAAATTTCGATAATGTGACAGGGTGTGTAGGCTCTCGAGGCTGTTTAAAGGTGGAATATATGCTTGTAGTGAACACGGAAGCAAATGTGGAGACCAGCTATGCCTTTGAGAATTTTTCGAGGTTGGACCTATTTGGAAGGTTGGGAAAGATGAATAATTGGAGAAGAAATGGTCAGTTATGGATTCTGAGAATGGTTGAGGTGGTGGAAGAAACATGGTCATGGGTGGGATGTGTCAAAGGATGCGACTTTCTATCCGAGGAAGTTTTTTGTGCCCATGGTGATGAGAGGGACTAAAGTGAAAATAAAATTTCTCTTTTTATTAATTAAGGAAAGTGGAGTTTGAAAATAATAAAAGGAGCATTAGGCATAGTGTTTTAGTGTACCAAGTGGGGATGTGTATGGTGAATAATTTAATCAGTTACCCAAATTTTTACTTGAACCCCAACTTTTATGAAGGGGTGGCAAACTTGTAAATTTTTAGTTAATGGAATTATGAGGCTTATACACACACATGCTCGCCTTGGTCAGAAAAACATCCTCTCTCTCCCATTTCATCTTCTTCCTTCCTCTGCCCACGGCACACCACCAAGACCCATGGCCATGGCGGTTTTTGGTGAGCCACTGAGTTTGAACTATGGGAATAGCTGGAACTTGTTTTTGAATAATATTACACGAAAACAGACAAAAAAACACCAAACATAAAAGCCCAATTTTGGGCCCCGTAACCCGTTTGAAGTCTATTTAAGATTTGGAATCCAAACTTGCTCTCATTCAAGGAAATTTAGTATAGCTTTATGATTTTTCCTTTTATTTGTCGGGTTATGTTGTTGTTGGTTTTTCCTTTATTTTGTTTTTCGCCTACCATCTTGAAATATAATTCATTTTATTTTTTGGAGCTTCCTTCTTTTTTTTTTTCTCGTCTATCTTCGTCTTGGTGCTTCCTTTTTGAACTCGTGCTGACCATTAGGTATCCGTACTCTTGGTCTCTTTCAATATTATATATAATATAATAATAATATATATAATTAATTATATATATAATAATTTAAATTAATTTAATTAAAAAATAATATATTTATTTTATATTATTTTAAGATTACAAAATATTATAAAAGAATGTTATTTTATATCTTTTTATATTTATCAGTTAATTTAATAATTATTTTTACTAAACACTTTTAATTCAATAAATTAATTTAAAAAATTTTAACTTTCAGTTAAAAATAAATTTTTAAGTTTTCAGTTATTTGCTCTTTTGTCCCCATATCTCGTAGACGATATCAGTCAATTAATTTACTTTTACTATTTCCTAAGTTATGTAGCAGCCACAGTATAGCAAATTATAGGCTTTATTCAGTAGTACACAATTACACAGCGACATAGTGAAACCCAAATCTCATTTTTCGCAGGAGAATTTAATTTAGAGTAAATTACTGATTTAGTTATTGAAAAGTTAATATTTGTTTAGATTAATGTTTAAAAGATTATTTTAATTTAATTTGTAAAAAATTATATGTATTAATTTAGTTCTTTTGTTACTAAATTCTAAAATTTATTGTTGTTAAATCATAATTTTTCGTCATCATTTTAACAAATAAAATAATACAAATACAACTTTTCACATACTAATATATATTTGAGAGGCTAAATTGAAATAATGATAGTTTTTTTTTGGGAACAAATCAATAATTTAGTCTTAAAATTTATTTAGATTTCTGTGCTGGGTAACAGCCATGTTTCGTGCACAGTTCCCCACCTACGTTGATCTCCTTGAAAGGGATGGAAACCATTACTTGCGGCAAACTACAAAATAGACTTAGGATATTTCTAATTTCATAGCTGATGTTATCATCGTACGTACATGCCTATACTATACCGAAGCAATCCTATTATGGAATGAACCGCACGAAACTCTTAACAATCTAGCGTTTGGATTGAACAATATTATCTTAACAAATAATATGCATAGGATGCTTTGATAAGAAATGACGCAAAAATAATAATGATTCGTGGAAAACGATATTTGATCCAACATCAAAATATGACCTCTATATTGTCACATTTAATTTTCCGAGAGATTAATCAAAGACTGATTTTGGAACGCAACATTGAATAGAAATAGACAATTTAGGTCATTCCAGACGAAGAATCCATTAATAATACTCACACGAAAGCTCCATTTTACCTCTGGAAGGATAATATACTATATTTTTGTTATTAATTGTACGCAATTTTGAGGATACTTAGAGTACTGATTTGGAACATATTTGAAATATAGATGAGATGACAGGTATTCTCAAATTTAATTTGGAAATCACTTATACACAAGTAAGCTTCATTTTATCTGAATGGACAATTAATATTCAATAAAACACTCGACATTTATATTGTGGTTGGTAAGATTACGACCAAAAAGAAATTGAATAGAAGCAATTATATGGACTAAAATGAAATAATTGAAATATTAAATACTATATTTTTGTTATTAATTGTATTAAATATATACTAGTAGTAAATGCTATATTTTTGTTATTAATTGTACGCTATAATTTGAGGATGCTTATTACTGATTTGGAACATATTAGAAATATAGATGAGATGAAAGGGTTTAAAAAATATGCAACTGTAACATTCTGACCTCTTATCAATTATATTCCAAATAGGTTCATAACTATAATAAATAAAAAATATCAAATTTAAATGACTTCAAACAATAAAATATTTGTATTCAATGATAAATATAAACAAAGGACAAAGATTAACTTATCAAAGTATTAAAAACTTGAGCACAAACACTTATCTTAATTTTTTTTAAACATTTGATTAATGGTGAAATATGCCTCCCTACCCCACTGATTTTTTTTTTCTTAAACAAATTCATTATTTTGTTTTCATTTTCTTGCATGTCAACTTCTGCACCATCACTTTCACAAACGTCAGACCATTGCCTTGTTTTTTTCTTTTTAGCTAAAGCCTCTTTACTTTCAATCACAATTTTCAACGTATGACATCTCACTTAATCGGTGTTTACGATGATTTTTGGTCTAACCAGAATTTGACAAAATATTTCTTTTGTGTCAATTCGATAACGAAGATTGTTGATCGAAGGTCAAATCCGATAACAAATACTTGATTTTATGGAGAGCGAATGTGTTTTTAAAGTTATACGATAATCTCATTTAAAAGACAAATGTATCGAATGCAAGTGGTTCAACAAACATTGCATGAAAGAGTGTGAGGCCTAAAAATAAGTTTTTCGTAGAAGTTAAATAAAAACGGTAAAATTGCTGGAAAGTAAGTTATAGAACATAAAGTGCATAAAAAAGGTAATTGCAAAAGGTAAACGACGAAAAGTAAATGGCAGAATGTAGAGTGCAAAAAAGTACTTTGTAGAAAGTAAAGAGCAGAAAGTTAAAGTGCAAAATGTAAATAAAAGCGATTAAATTGTTGGAAGATAAATGAAAGTAATAAAGGACTTGTGGGATGATTATTTTAAAAATATATAATATTTATATTTGTTAGACAAAGGTCACTTGATCGACAAATAATCGTCGTCAGTGTTGCAATAAATTAATGTTGATTGTCTAAGTGTCAAAGCAAGTCTGGCCACTCGACAAAGTTCAAGTACTCGACAAGGGCAAAGTCGATAGAAATGTTAGAATGGACATCTTTGTGACAAACACGTGCATGACAAGGCAAAATAGTCGAAAGCTCGTCATTCGACAAACAGATATATGGTTTGAAAGAAGTTATCTATGTTGAGAGACGAAAGTCTATCATTTGAACATTAGTTGTTTGTCAAACGTTAAAGGCAAGGGAATTTGTTAGGTTGAAGCTGTCAAAGAGCTACTCCGCTATCAAGTGGCTATGGTAGTTTTGTCAGGTCTTGTAAGTACGTGGGCTTGGGTAGTTATGTTGAGGAAATGTAATTATAAACTGTCAAGTATGTGGCAAATAGTTAGATAGGCGGTTACCTTGGTCACTTGCCTATAAATACTTGTTTGATTGTTGTAAACATGGTTGGCAACTCTTGATTAGAAATCCTAACATCTCAAGCTAGCAGATTAATGAATCAACATCAAAGTATGCTTTCCACCTTACATTTCTATCAAATTTAAATTCAAAGTCCTTTATATTCCAGTCCCTTTTATTATTTAGCAATTTACTGCACTTTCATTTATCTTCCAGCAATTTATTTGTTTTTATTTATTCTGCACTTTAAACCTTCTGCAATTTACATTCTGTTGATTACTTTCTGCTCTTTACTTTCTACATTTTAGCTTCTGTACATTACATTATGCAATTTCCTTTTTGCACTTACTTTCTGCCTTTACCATTTTCATTTAACTTTTCTGCAAAAAGTACATTCAGGCCTCACATTCTTTTGTGAAGTAAATCTCTTTCGACACACTTTTATCATAAATGAGATTTTTGCATAACTTTGGAAACATAATTGTTCTCGATAGAATTAAGTATTTGTTGTCGGATTTGGCCTTCAATCGAAACACCCCCGTTAACAAATTAACATTTGGGACTTTGTTGTCGGATCTCGATTAGACCAAAAATCACCGTAAACAAATTGGCACACCTAATGGGACGAGTTCAAAGTAACTCATTTTATGTATGCATTTGAGAAGTGGTAAATTCATACCTTGTTCTTCTCACACTCACAATTCTAACATCATGAGTAATGTAACAACGCTAATCAGGTAACAGTACACTAACTGCCGTAACTTCGACAAATGTACTAGCTGTTACAACAATTTCAACAACTGCTAATCCTATAGACATTATGCCAAATGTATCCCTTCCAGGAAATCCCATATTGGAACAAATGTCTGGGACGACACGAGATTCACCAAACCTAGTGGGCAGTCAAACAACAAGGTTTGCACCTCAATATGGATTGCCTCAGGATGCGCCCCTCTTGTGATGACCTAACTTGGGATAGGAAATCAATTAACTAATCTTTCGTGTCAAATGACTCAAAGCAAGACAATTAGTTCTGCATTAGAAAATGTGGTAGGAACAAGCACTCCCACTATTTTTCGATAGGAAAGACTAAATTTGGGACCTGTTTTCCCGAATATGTCGAGGGATATGCCAAATACTCGCACCACATCTACTGTAAATTCATTAGCTAACATTTTCAGCAAATGGATGAAAGCAATCACGACATAGTGAGCATGTTGACACAACAAATGGGTGTTGGGCTTAGACCTATAATGGAAAGTACAAATAACACATGTAATATGCTAGCCTTACAAATGGGTAGACTAGCTCAAGCCTTAGGGATTGTTATGGCTAAGAATGCTTAGCAAGAACAAGTGATTATAGCTGAAGGTCAGGGTCAAAATGAACAAAATAACCTAGCACAAGGATAAGAACAATCCCAACATCAGTTGAGACATGGTCAGGTACAAATGTTACATTAGAATGAGCCACAAGTAAGTAATACTGTAAGAGAATTTTGACAAAATATTATAGGGAATCAAGTCAAACAAATGTAAACCAAGTCATAGAACAAGTCCTTAATAGATTTGGTTTCAATGTGGGCTATACCAATCAGCCTTATTTCACCTCAGCATTCCCTGATTGGGTTTAATAGGCGGAATGCCTAGGGGTATGATCAAGGTTAAATTATCTAAGTTCACAGGAGAAAGTGGTGAATCGACTGTCAAACATGTCGTACAGTATACCATTAAAATAGAAGATCTAGTGACAGATGAAGCACTCAAAATGAGATTTTTTTCCTAATTCACTCATGAAGAAAGCCTTTTCTTGGTTCTTGACACTCAGACCAAATTCTATTCATTCGTGGGCACAAATGGAAGGAAGTTTTCATGACCAATTCTTTAGAGGAGATATGAAAGTTGGTCCCACAGATTTTTTTAATATTAAAAGATTATACAACGAATCTGTCGATGATTATTTGATAAGATTTAGACAAATGAGGAGTATGTGTTTTACTCCAATTCTTGAGGCTGAAGTCGTCAACATGGCTGTCAGAGGTCTAGATTATTATATCAGAAAGAAGATTGTAAATCAACATTTAGTTGACCTTGCCCAACTAGGGCAAAGTTCGGCAAATAAAACAATTGAAAGTTGAAAAAGTGCAAAAACAAAATAAATTCCTCAAAAGAGAAAAAGAAAATTATGTCGGGATGAAAATATTCGACAAAGAAAAAGAAAACGAGTTTAATATAAATCTTGCCGAGCTTAAAACTGGACATCTTTTTACTTGTCAGGCTATAAAGCCGATGAGGGCCAAAGAAAAGATGACTTATGTCAATAGAAAAGTATATACATTCGACATAACAAAAGCCAAAAATTTTTTTGACGTTTTATTAAAAGAAAAACAGATAAAATTGTTGGATAATCATAGGCTGTTGAAGCCTGATGAAATTAAAGACCGAAAGTATTGTAAATTTCATAATGTATTCGGTCATGTGACTAACGAATGTGTACATTTTAGGGACTTAATTGTCACATCCCAAAAATTGAGTATGTGAAAAGATACTACTCATTTGATATAATTCTCAAACATACGTTATATACATATATTCTGTAAGGTTTTACATTCAACCTTAATCATTCATTCCACACTATAGAATTATATTCATCTGATAAGCAAATATAGACATACATAGTCTGATATTTCTATCTCATCGCAAGCCTAGGAGACCTATAAAAAGTACAGAGCGTTTCTAATATCCACATTAATAAGTACTGGTGTCCCACCAGACAGAAATAGAGAATAATCCCAAGGGGCTTCTAATCTTCAAACAGATTCTCTTCTTCTCTGTTTTCTGTATCTGAAAAAAAATAATCATAGGGAGTGTGAGTTTATTTAAAAACTCAGTAAGTAAATAACTGTACTATATAAAATATCAAAAGTACAAATACCACATTTACTCATATAATTAATTGTCTTATACATCGAGTAGTATGGGACTCTAACCCTTTCAAACTCATGAATAAGATTTCATAGGTATACACCGAGTAGTATGGGACTTTAACCCTTTCAACTCGTGTATAGATTTCATAGATATGCACTGAGTAGTATGGGACTTTAACCCTTTCACACTCGTGTATAAGATTTCTTAGATATACACCGAGTAGTATGGGACTTTAACCCTTTCACACTCGTGTATTAGATCCCGTAGATCTTTACTCATTAATAAAATAGTGAGAATTCATCACATAGTACAATTGTCATGAAATAAATAGTTTCTTCATACTCTTATTTCTACTGATCATCATATACTCCCATATGAAAAATTAATTGCTTATTATCCAAATAATATTGTAAATGGGACTTATATTGTACTTTGACTAGTAATATCAAATTAGCTGAGCAAGGTTATTCACTCACCTTGATGTTTGTCCAAGTTTACCTTGTTCCACACTAGAATTTGTGTAGGAAAATTTCCTAGTAAAATATATTACAAGGAATCATAAGAAAGGAAACAAAATCACGAAAATACGTAAAATTTTCTGACTGCTACAGTAACGGGTTGCTACAGTACGGTTTGCTACAGTAACGGTTCACTACAGTACCGGTTCGCTACAGTAACGTTGACTGCTACAGTACCGTTGACTGCCGACACTACAGTACTGCTACAGTAACCCGAAGAAAATTTTTCAGATTTTGTTTCGAAATCCCTGGTCGCTACAGTACTCGGTTTTTGCAGAAATTCTAACAATTTCATCCTTTCCCTTTCTTGTTTCAAAACCAGAATTTCAACTCCTTTAACTGATTATAACTCAAATATAACTTCTAAAACAACTGAGATTCATGAATTATCATCAAAATCTTCAAGAACAAAACCTCCTCTGATCTTCTACATAAACTGAAATTTAAGGAAAATAATCGGATTAAAGCTTACCTTTGATCCTTACAAAGCTTTTGAACCGAACAAATAATCGAACTTCTGAAGATCAAGGAAAGGATTTGAGAAGAAAATGAAGAACTGAGAAAGAAATCTTTTCTGCTTCCTTCGGCTGAGTGAAAAAAATGAGGTTACTATTGAAACTTTATATTAAATATTTCTAATGGGTTATTCAATAACCCATGGGTATCCATAACCCAACATCCAAACCCATCCAGTCAATTTACAATAAATGGATTAATTGACCATTCTGCAACCACTTTTCTATGAATTTCACCATTCTTAGAATATATCCCTCATTGTGCAAATATTTAGTCCAGTCATTTAACTCAATTTTCATAAATAATATTCAAAGAGAACAATTAAATATGAAAATTAAAAATGACCAAAATAAATAACTAAAGTAACGTTGTAGAATTCTAAAATACTCTTAAGCGAATTATATTCTGAAATTAACGGGTATTACATTCTACCCCCTTAAAAGAATTCGGTCCTCCGAATTAAAATCTACTACAAAATCCATGGTGATCCTTTCCCACTTCCATTCGGGAATATCTAGTTTTTGCATCAATCCAGGTGGTCGTCGATGTTCAGCTTTAACTTGCTGACAAGTCAAACATCGAGCTACAAAGTCAGTCACGTCTCGCTTCATGCCCTCCCACCAATAAACTTGTTTCAAGTCCTGATACATTTTCACAGCACCAGGATGTACAACGTAGGGTGAACCATGAGCTTCCATTAAGATTTCATGTTTCAAAGATTCAATGTTGGGGACACAGAGTCTACCATTAAACCATAAGACTCCTTCTTCATCTACCAAGAAACTTGGTGCTAGACCTTGCCTTGCCTTATCTCTTATTTTGACCATATCAATGTCACCTTCTAAAGTTGCTTTTACTTTTTCAACAAGGGATGATCTAACTGTTAAATGAGCCAGAAATGTACCTGACTCAGTGATCTCGAAGAATACTCCATCAGCTTCCAATTCTTGTAGTTCATGTATTAGAGACCTCCTTATAGTGGCAATGTGAGCTAAACTTCCCATAGACTTTCGACTTAGAGCATCAGCCACTACATTTGCTTTACCTGGATGGTAAAGGATGGTACAATCATAATCTTTCAGAAGTTCCATCCACCTTCGTTGCCTTAGATTGAGATCTCTCTGCTCAAAAATGTACTTAAGGCTTTTGTGATCTGTAAAAATTTTACAAGTTTCCCCATACAAGTAATGTCTCCATATCTTTAGGGCAAACACTACAGCTGCCATTTCCAAATCATGAGTGGGGTAATTCAATTCATGCTTTTTAAGCTGACGTGAGCCATAAGCTATGACTTTACCATGTTGCATCAACACACACCCTAAGCCTATCTTTGAGGCATCACAGAATACAGAGTAACCCCCTGGTCCTGATGGTAGAATTAAGACTGGTGCAGAAGTTAAACACTCTTTCAATTGGGTGAAACTTTGCTCACATGAATCATCCCAAATGTATTTAACATTCTTTCGGGTTAACTTATTTAATGGAAGAGCCGTCTTAGAGAAATATTTGACAAAGCGACGGTAATACCCTGCTAAGCCAAGAAAACTACGTATTTCCGACACAGTTGTTGGTCTAGGCCACTGTTTAACTGCTTCAATTTTACTTGGATCTACATGAATACCTTCTTGGGAAATAACATGTCCCAAAAATGTTACATGACTCATCCAGAATTCACATTTTGAGAGCTTTACGTACAACTGATGCTCTCTCAAAGTCTGAAGCACTATTCTCAAATGTTCAGTATGTTCTTCATGACTCTTTGAATACACCAAAATATCATCAATAAATACAATTACAAACTTATCAAGGAATGATTTGAACACTCTGTTCATTAAATCCATAAATGCTGCTGGTGCATTTGTCAACCCAAAAGACATCACAAGAAACTCATAATGTCCATACCGTGTACGAAAAGCAGTCTTAGGTATATCATCACTCTTAATTCGTAACTGATGATATCCAGACCTTAGATCAATCTTTGAGAAGTATTTTGCTCCTTGAAGCTGATCAAACAAATCATCTATCCTTGGTAAAGGATACTTATTCTTCACTGTGACTTTATTCAGTTGACGATAATCTATACATAATCTCATAGAACCATCTTTCTTTTTCACAAAAAGAACAGGAGCACCCCAAGGTGAAAAACTTGGGCGAATGAACCCTTTGTTTAACAAATCTTCCAATTGTTCTTTAAGTTCTTTTAGCTCAACAGGAGCCATACGATAAGGTGGAATAGAAATTGGTCTTGTGTCTGGGACCAAATCAATACTGAACTCAATATCTCTTTCTGGCGGTAATCCAGGTAAATCTTCTGGGAACACATCTGGGAATTCATTAACCACATGAATGTCTTCTAACTTCTGTTCTTTCTTTTCTAAATCTTTGATAAAAGCTAGAAATCCCTGACATCCCTTTCACAACATACGCTGGGCACTTAACATAGATATCATGTTGCAAGGTACATCACTTCGATCTCCTTGAAACACAAAATTACTCCTCCCCGGTATATTAAAGGAAATAACTTTGTCACGACAATTTATAGTAGCATGACAAGAAGATAGCCAGTCCATCCCTAGAATCACATCAAAATCTAACATATTGAGAACCATAAGATCTATCTCAGTTTCCATGCCTCCAACGATTATTTTACAAGAACGATAACATGTTTTAACCATCAAAGTCTCTCTCATCGGTGTGGAAACCAAGAATGGTTCTTTAAGAATAATCGAATCAATTGCAAATCTCTTGGCAAATAGGGGTGACACATATGAGTGAGTAGAACCGGGGTCAAACAAAATACGTGCAGCAAAAGTATTAACAGATAATATACCTGTAACTACAGCATTGGATGTTTGAGCATCCTGTCGGGTTAGAGCATATATTCTTGCATTTCCTCTGCCAGCAGCTTGTTTTCCACGGTCACCTTGGCCTCTTCCAGAACCTCTTCCCATACTACCCCCTGTTGAAGGGGTTGGTGTTTGAGTAATAGATTGTGGTCGAGGTGGCAAAGTAGACCCTTGACCTGGTCTTGTCATGAGCTGAGGGCACTCCCTTATAAAATGTCCTTTTTGTCCACAGTGAAAACAGCCTGTACCAACAGTGTTTAACCTGCATTCTCCGAAGTGAAACTTTTCACATTCAGGACATTGAGGTTTTTCCCTTCTACCTTGAGTACCTCCTCTACTAGAAGAGCTAAAACCACCCCTGCTCTCTGAACGAGGCTTAGCCACACTGGCTATAGAATAAGATGACTTAGTAGGAGTGGCTGGAGCATGTTGTGGTGCAGTAAAAGTCCCTGAGTCTTCCCCTTGATTAAAAGATCTCCTATATCTGGCCTTCTTCTTTTGACGATATTCTTCTTTATTCTTTGACCTCCTTTCCATTCTTCGGGCCACATCAACAGCTTCTGAGTACGAAGAGTAATCATTCATATTAGAACCCACTTGATCATATAAGGCATCACGAAGCCCTTCCACAAACTTTTCTATTTTCTTCCTTTCAGAAGGAATGATTTCAGGGG
The DNA here is from genome assembly GCA_037074585.1 of Biancaea sappan. Taxonomy (NCBI): domain Eukaryota; kingdom Viridiplantae; phylum Streptophyta; class Magnoliopsida; order Fabales; family Fabaceae; genus Biancaea; species Biancaea sappan. The sequence goes on from CM073493.1 coordinate 32,491,310, forward strand.
CATATTCAGATAATTTAACAAACTGAGCTGAATACTCGTCAACAGTCATGGTTCCCTGCCGTAGATACAGAAAATCTCTGGCCCTGGATGATCGTTCACTTGCCGGAAGGAATTCATCCATAACCAATCTGTAAAATTCTGTCCACATAACTGGCGGTGCGCCTTGAATTCTAGCTTTCTTCCAGTTCCTCCACCATTTACCAGCCCTACCTTTTAACTGAAAGGAAGTGAATTCTACCTTTTGAGTAGGAGAACACCCTATAGCATCACAGATTGCTTCACAATCTTCAAGGAAACATTGTGGGTCCTCTTTGGGATCTTCCCCTAAAAAAGTAGGAGGCCTCATTTTCTGGAATTCAGACATTCTTACCTCTCTTACATTAACTCCTCCCGCTAACGGAGCTGGTGGTACATTTTCAACTTCAACAATAGGAGGATCCACTGGCAGGTTAGCTTGTGCAGCTCGACCTCTCATTTCAGCCTCAAATCGGTCAAATCGTTCATTCATCAAATGAATCACATGTGCAATAGTTGCATTACCGACATGAGCATCAGGTTCGACTCTTCTTGCTTGCTCACTAGTTGCGCCCTCAGTACTTTGAGCATGTAAACTATCACCACGGTTAGGATCATCTTGCACATGTACTGGTGGATTTATGGCCCTCCTTGGACCCATATGCTCATTATTATTAGAAGATCCTTCTGACATTGATCTGTCACAGATCTACACACATAACAAACAATTTTCAGACATAAACAAAATATCACTTACTAGCCCCACTGAGAAGTTATCTATAAAATGACGTTATACTCTACAAGGTCTTTTATGGAACCTAATCCTATGGTCATGCCGCGGCTCATGACAATAGGGAAGGGCCCACAAAGATCACTTTGCTCTGTACTCTATAGGGGACCTATAAAACCTTTCCTCTGATACCAAATTTGTCACATCCCAAAAATTGAGTATGTGAAAAGATACTACTCATTTGATATAATTCTCAAACATACGTTATATACATATATTCTGTAAGGTTTTACATTCAACCTTAATCATTCATTCCACACTACAGAATTATATTCATCTGATAAGCAAATATAGACATACATAGTCTGATATTTCTATCTCATCGCAAGCCTAGGAGACCTATAAAAAGTACAGAGCGTTTCTAATATCCACATTAATAAGTACTGGTGTCCCACCAGACAGAAATAGAGAATAATCCCAAGGGGCTTCTAATCTTCAAACAGATTCTCTTCTTCTCTGTTTTCTGTATCTGAAAAAAAATAATCATAGGGAGTGTGAGTTTATTTAAAAACTCAGTAAGTAAATAACTGTACTATATAAAATATCAAAAGTACAAATACCACATTTACTCATATAATTAATTGTCTTATACATCGAGTAGTATGAGACTCTAACCCTTTCAAACTCATGAATAAGATTTCATAGGTATACACCGAGTAGTATGGGACTTTAACCCTTTCAACTCGTGTATAGATTTCATAGATATGCACTGAGTAGTATGGGACTTTAACCCTTTCACACTCGTGTATAAGATTTCTTAGATATACACCGAGTAGTATGGGACTTTAACCCTTTCACACTCGTGTATTAGATCCCGTAGATCTTTACTCATTAATAAAATAGTGAGAATTCATCACATAGTACAATTGTCATGAAATAAATAGTTTCTTCATACTCTTATTTCTACTGATCATCATATACTCCCATATGAAAAATTAATTGCTTATTATCCAAATAATATTGTAAATGGGACTTATATTGTACTTTGACTAGTAATATCAAATTAGCTGAGCAAGGTTATTCACTCACCTTGATGTTTGTCCAAGTTTACCTTGTTCCACACTAGAATTTGTGTAGGAAAATTTCCTAGTAAAATATATTACAAGGAATCATAAGAAAGGAAACAAAATCACGAAAATACGTAAAATTTTCTGACTGCTACAGTAACGGGTTGCTACAGTACGGTTTGCTACAGTAACGGTTCACTACAGTACCGGTTCGCTACAGTAACGTTGACTGCTACAGTACCGTTGACTGCCGACACTACAGTACTGCTACAGTAACCCGAAGAAAATTTTCCAGATTTTGTTTCGAAATCCCTGGTCGCTACAGTAACTCGGTTTTTGCAGAAATTCTAACAATTTCATCCTTTCCCTTTCTTGTTTCAAAACCAGAATTTCAACTCCTTTAACTGATTATAACTCAAATATAACTTCTAAAACAACTGAGATTCATGAATTATCATCAAAATCTTCAAGAACAAAACCTCCTCTGATCTTCTACATAAACTGAAATTTAAGGAAAATAATCGGATTAAAGCTTACCTTTGATCCTTACAAAGCTTTTGAACCGAACAAATAATCGAACTTCTGAAGATCAAGGAAAGGATTTGAGAAGAAAATGAAGAACTGAGAAAGAAATATTTTCTGCTTCCTTCGGCTGAGTGAAAAAAATGAGGTTACTATTGAAACTTTATATTAAATATTTCTAATGGGTTATTCAATAACCCATGGGTATCCATAACCCAACATCCAAACCCATCCAGTCAATTTACAATAAATGGATTAATTGACCATTCTGCAACCACTTTTCCATGAATTTCACCATTCTTAGAATATATCCCTCATTGTGCAAATATTTAGTCCAGTCATTTAACTCAATTTTCATAAATAATATTCAAAGAGAACAATTAAATATGAAAATTAAAAATGACCAAAATAAATAACTAAAGTAACGTTGTAGAATTCTAAAATACTCTTAAGCGAATTATATTCTGAAATTAATGGGTATTACATTAATGTTGACCCTAAGGCTATATGCCATAAGTTTTGATGATGACAAATGTATTTGAATAGTAGCATTGATATATATAAAGATTAATTATCATATATATGCTACAAGTACTTAAGCATGATTATGTTATTTAATATGTATGTTGCATATATTGAATCATGCTATTAAACTAACCATTGGGTTTGCAAGTAAGATATATTTTATAGGTTGGTTCAAAACAAGAAGAGTGAGCATTGTATTGAAGAACAAGGAAAAGCAATATCATGCTTCACTCAAGGAAAACAACATGCAAGGATGAAGCTCCAAGAAATGAAGAATTAGAAGATTTGAAGTCTTGGAAGCTTGGATGCATCAAGATAGCCTATGTGTTTACATTAGGTATATTTTATATAGGCTAGTATACTTGTGCAACTCAATGATTAAGATTTGCATACATTGGCTCAATTATTTTGAACAAAAAGATAGTGAGATATGAAATTTTACAAAAGTTAGTTTTTGACCTTTGGTCACTCTTTATATCATATCTCATAAACTAAAAATCATTTTTTCAAGTATCTTAATCTCATTTGATAGTAGACTCAAAGATATTTCCAAAGGTATATTATTTATTGAAAACGGAGTCCAAATGAGAAATATATGACTATTTAAAATATAGTTTGAAAAACTGAAAGTTGATTATTCTGTTCTGACCTATAGTCAGTATTTTAATTATATCTTTTAAAATAAAAATAATTTTTGAGTAAAAATTGGTTCATTTGAAACTAGACTCCAAGAGCTTTCCAACGGTATATTATTTGTTTAAAACGGAGTTCAAATGAGGGAGTTATGAATTTTTAAAGAAAGCTCAAAATCTGGACTGCACTATAAGTACTGTAACGGCTATATAACGGCTATATAACGGCTAGTTTTGTAAAATCTTATATATATGACCTTAGATACACGATTTTGAGTAAGAACAAAGTCTTACAATGTGATATTAACTTCTTCTATCATCTTTGAGAGAAAGGAAAGCATTCTTGAGCCAAATCTTGCATATTCTCTATCATTAGAGTTATTAGAGCTTCATTTGTTTTCATCTACTCTTTAGAGAGAGTTTCTTTGTATTGTTGATTTTGATCAACACATATATTATTCTGAGTTGAGGTTCGCAAGTACCGGTGTTGGAAGAACTTGCTTTGGGTTGAGGAGGAGCCCGGATTCATAAATTCTCCATTGTGGTTTCGCAAATACCCGGATCGAATTTGCGTGGTTGTAGTGGTTTGCAAGTACCCGGATTAAACTTGCAATTATAGTGAAAATACTCAAGTGGTCTCTTGAGGACTGGATGTAGGCTTGGATTAGCCGAACCAGTATAAATCTCTGAGTTTGCTTTCTCTATCCATTACTCTTTAATTTGTGGATATTGATATCTATTCTTTAATTCCTTAATCTTTATAATTATTTATCTTGACAGCACATTGATTTTCTGTATTGTATTTATTATCCTAAGCATTGTACTTTTACAGAAAATCATTTTAACTTCCAATTAATTCTTGTGAAAAATTTATAAAACCCAATTCACCCCCCTCTTGGGTTCCAACCATTACTTTCAATTGGTATCAGAGCTTGGGCTCTTGATTTAAGACTTAACCGTCTAAGAGTAAATATGATTGGATCTAGTGAGTGGTTTATGTCTGAAAATTGTTCTTTCACAGAACCTCCAATTTTTTATGCTAATCATTTTCAATATTGGAAGTATGAAATGAAAATTTTTTTAATTTCAGTAGACCATAAACTCTGGGAAATTATAGAAAATAGTTTTTATATGCCTGTCAAGGAAGAACAAGGAAAATACATTCCAAAACCCAAGAGTGAATGGAATGATACTGAAAGAAGTTTAGTGCAACTCAATGCTAAGGCAAAATTGATTATTTCTTGTGCATTGAGTCAAGATGAATTTTTCAGAATTTCCAATTGTGCAACTGCTAAGGAAATGTGGGAAACTTTAGAAGTTGCATATGAGGAAGATCTTGTTGCAATGGAATTAAAGTCTAGAAATGTCATTAATGAACTTGATATCGCTCAAATGAAAAATTGTGAAACCATTAATGAGATACGACTTGTGCTTAATCAATTGCAAGCTCTTGGTGTTGAACTTACAGGAAAATCTCAAATCACCAAGGAGATAGAAGAAAAAGAAAAAGGAGAAAAAGAGAAACCACAACCAAAAACTGAATCATCAAAGAAAGCTTACCTATCTTCCATTTGGGGAAATAGCAATTCCGATGAGGAGAACACAAATGAAGAAGCCAACACTTGTCTTGTGGCCAGAGATAAAGATGAGGTAAATTCATTTGACTACTTTTTTGAAGAATTACAAGATGCCTTTGATGATTTACATGAAGAATCTCTTATACTTGCAAAGAAACTAAATATTTCAAAACAGAAAAACTCTTCTCTTGAAAATGAGTTGGAAACATTGAAAAACGAATTTTCTATTTCCAAGGAAGAGAATTTTGTTTTTGAAAATCAAAACAGAAATTTGCAAGAAGAGAATTTGATTTTAAAGGCAAATATCTCTACCAACAAAAATTGCTTTTGTACTAAGTGTGATTCCTTGAAAAAGGAGAATGAGGATCTTAAAAACACACTTAAAAAACTTTCTCAAGGTAGAGAAATTCAAAACTCTTCTGTTGAGAAACAAAGTAGTAGCTTTAACAAAATTGGTTTTGTTCTTAACAAGTCAAATCAGAAATATTTCGAAAACTACTTTGTTCCTACAAAAATGTCCAAAAGTCCACCTTGCACTTGTTTTTATTGTGGACTGAAAGGACACAAGTCTTACTCCTGTTTTTATAAGAAAAATCTTGTTCATGGAGTAAAAATGAAATGGGTTCAAAAAGGACCTCATGACCCAGGCAAACCCAAAAAAATTTGGGTATCAAAGACAAAGGATTAATTTGCAGATTTGCCTCGAAGCAAGGAGCGGAAATAACTTTTCAATGGCTACATCATTCAAACTCCACTCTCTTGCATCAAAAGGAGGCAATGGATAAGTAAACATATAAGCTGGAATGTATTGTAAGAAATTTGACTGATATGTTTACTGCTCTCTAATGCTTTTGTCTGTTCTCTAATATGCATTACATCTATCCTTGATACTCATGCATGCTATATCTGAAAACAATTGTTAGGTATGCAGCTTATAGATTCGAATTTTGTTTTGAGCTAAAATCTTTCTTCCAAATTTTGCTCAAACTATCCTTTTTACCGCATCATGAAAACTTGCTTCCATTACACGCACATTTTTCTTGTCTTCACAACAATAAGATTACTCCTACCCATAGTATTTATCCTTGCTGTAATCTTATTTAAATATTTTCAATGAAATCAAATTTATTGCAAAATTGCATTTCATGGAAGCATAGCACTTTTACTAATATGGCATATCTTGAACATAATGTTGCTCCTAGTGCTCGAGATTTATTTGAACATCAAAGTGCTCCACCAAAAGTGTTTTCCAGGAGTTAATCCTCAAAATTATCCTCTAAAGCACATTCTTTCCTCTGCTCTCCGAAATCAGTAAGATTTATAGTTTTGAAGTTGGTTGGTCGACCAACGCTTCTATCAGTAGTCGACCAACGAAGCCTACATTGAACCAATGCTTGATAGATCTTGCAAATAATCAATCAATTAAGATCATTAAAATTGTAAGAAGACAGGATCGATCAAAAGAAGAGCAATGAGCAAAACAAGGATATCAAAATCTTGAAGAGGAACTTCAAGAAGCAACAAAAGTTTGCCAAAATTGATGAGTATCTCTATCCTTTACTTCTTCATTATTTATTTGAATGATACTCCTTGATCTCAATTGTACATTCTGGCAAATTTTTTTTTGTCATACTTTCATTGCAATGACATATTGTTTTCTGACATCTTACATACTTGATCACAACATGACATATAAAAATATGTTAAATACTTAAATTATTTTTTTTAATACATCATGGTTTGAGCATTATACATATCATCTCTTTTACATAAGCTGTAACTTATGAACCATTGTTTATGGATTATAGTTTATATCTGATTATATCTTATTAATCCATATTAACTCAATTATGTTACTACATACTTTGATTATAATATGTTTTATCTTGAGTAAATATGTAACTTGCTTTTGCTTTGAAATGATGATATATATATCCATGTCAGAAAATTTTTTCTATCTTTAAAATGGATATATATTTTTCAAAATATATATATCCTTTTATTGTACAAAATTTGTGCGGCTGATTTTCTTTATCTTTCTTTATTATTATAATTTTTTTAAGTACCGTCATCTGAAAGAAATCACTTGCATTAAAATAAAAAAAAAACAAACCGAAGGATTACATTGCATTAAAAAAAAGGGAAGGTTTGCTCATAGATGAGCAATCTACAGGCGAGGTGGTCTCGGATTAGGTGGGTTGTATTGAATCATCACCCCTCGGCCATTCCTTGGAGTAAGAGACTGAGCAATGTCACGGAGGGTAGTGTAAATCCCATTCATACAATCAACACTTCTTTGTTGTTGATTGCAGAAGCATTGGGTAGACCAATAGAAGAACCTATCTATTCTTGAAGTCAGTGCCGCATTGTTGCGTTTAGCTAACTTCTCCTGGTCCTCTATCATCTTCTTGAGTTTCTTCACCTCCTGCTCCAGACAAGCAATTTTGTCTTCTGACGTATGGCCTGTACTTATCTCCTCAGCTTCTTCGATCTTCATCTTCTTCTTTTGGTTCTCTTGAGATTCCTCCAAAGGTCTTTTGCCTTTGTCCTTGCCTAGACTCAAGTTTAAGTCGAGCTCTTCCTCCCTTGCTTCTACTGTGAGATCAATAAACTTTCTTGCTGCCATGGTTTGGAAAATTCAGAAATTTTTGTAGGAGTATGAAGAGAGAGGAATGTCAGAAAGTTATAGGCTCAGAGATAAATACTCTTTGTGGTGTGGTAATTGAGAACTCTGGGGCAGTCTTTATAGAGAGAAAATTATGACTAAGAGCCAAAGAAGATATCTCTTCGCCGCACCCCTACACGCTCATCCTATGGATTTCTGCAAGCTGGAAGCCAGAAGTCTAGAGTACGCATGCACACCGATAATGCGTCACATTAATGGCAAAACCACGAAAGTCAATTTTCGGTGGATTTGCGGCTGATTTAATTTGTTTTGATTAGAAATTTTAAGGATTAATAAAATGGTGATATTCAGAACCGTATCACTCTGCTTTGTTGTGTTGTTCTTGAGAGCATACATGATTACATCATGCTGTGATTATATGTATCTAAGAACATATGTTGTGTATGCTATTCATGCATCATGAGCGAAGGCTATGGCTAAGAATAATATTTCATGATTCCACATGCACTCATACAAAATGAGCTGTCAAAATTTTTACATGTACTCATCCTCAAGATACATATATAAATTCATTTTGAATGGGTATATAAATTGCTTCCTTTGTGCTGAAATTTATCTTATCCTTTATGAAGCAAATTTGTTTTGAAAAAGGACTTTAAAAATGCTTCTGTTATGTTAATATGTTTTATCATATGAAGCAACATTCTTTTTGAAAAAGAAAAGATTTTAAAGATCTCTTTTGTTGTAGATAACAAAAGGGATGAAAAATATTGATGTTTCATATATGGATTATGAACTATATGCTTGAATATATCTTATTACACTAATCCATATATATTGCTTCCTTAGATGAAACGTTTCTAAATTCCTTCGAAGCAAAATGTTTTAGAAAAATATCGTGAATCTCTTGAATTGCTTCCACAATGCTGAAATTGCTTTGCCATATTGAAGCATTATCTGTTTTGAAAAGAAAAGGATTTGAGTATCCTTATTTTAAATCACTTTTTCTATATGTTGAAATAATTTTATGCATATATGCAGAAATTGTTTTTCAGAAATCTTGAAAAATATTATTATTCGATTTATGGATTATGATTAATATTCTTGTTTATATCATGCTTTGCTAATCCATATATCATACTTCTGCTGTGTGCTGTAAATATTTCTATCATATGACAGCAAATGATGTTTTTTTTTCAAAGAGTTTAATTTTTCTACTATTTACTAAAAATGCCTCTTCATAAACAAGCAGAAATCATTTTCAATGAAAATATTGCAGAAATTTCTTCAAAAATCTTACTTCAAAATTCTGCAATCAAAAACTGAATTTCCTTTATAATGATTTGAACAATCTTTTTCAAAGGAAAAATGTTATGAAATTCAGGGGGAGCTTTGTCTCACTTGAATGTATTTTTTTTGAAAAAGAATATATCTTGAAAAATTGGATGTTCATTATTCATTATTCTTTTTCAAATTATGCAAGGTTTAAGGGGGAGCCTAAAACTCTTTCAAGTTTTATCTTTTGGCTCATTTCATTTGACATGAGAAAAATTTTTCTAAAATTTTCTTTTTACATGTCAATGAAATCAATGATAAGTTTTGATGTGTCCTTACCCCATACTATATTGACATCTTCTGACATCCTGACTTAAATAAGGTATGTGCTTTAACTTCTATATATTGTGTTCCTTACACCTTTTTGTTGATGTCAAATAGGGGGAGAAGAAACAATAGAAAAATATGTATACGTGCTTATAACATTGCATTCATTATCTTGTGATACATATTTTTCTGTGGTGATTTGTCATCATCAAAAAGGGGGAGATTGTTGACCCTAAGGCTATATGCCATAAGTTTTGATGATGACAAATGTATTTGAATAGTAGCATTGATATATATAAAGATTAATTATCATATATATGCTACAAGTACTTAAGCATGATTATGTTATTTAATATGTATGTTGCATATATTGAATCATGCTATTAAACTAACCATTGGGTTTGCAAGTAAGATATATTTTATAGGTTGGTTCAAAACAAGAAGAGTGAGCATTGTATTGAAGAACAAGGAAAAGCAATATCATGCTTCACTCAAGGAAAACAACATGCAAGGATGAAGCTCCAAGAAATGAAGAATTAGAAGATTTGAAGTCTTGGAAGCTTGGATGCATCAAGATAGCCTATGTGTTTACATTAGGTATATTTTATATAGGCTAGTATACTTGTGCAACTCAATGATTAAGATTTGCATACATTGGCTCAATTATTTTGAACAAAAAGATAGTGAGATATGAAATTTTACAAAAGTTAGTTTTTGACCTTTGGTCACTCTTTATATCATATCTCATAAACTAAAAATTATTTTTTCAAGTATCTTAATCTCATTTGATAGTAGACTCAAAGATATTTCCAAAGGTATATTATTTATTGAAAACGGAGTCCAAATGAGAAATATATGACTATTTAAAATATAGTTTGAAAAACTGAAAGTTGATTATTCTGTTCTGACCTATAGTCAGTATTTTGATTATATCTTTTAAAATAAAAATAATTTTTGAGTAAAAATTGGTTCATTTGAAACTAGACTCCAAGAGCTTTCCAACAGTATATTGTTTGTTTAAAACGGATTTCAAATGAGGGAGTTATGAATTTTTAAAGAAAGCTCAAAATCTGGACTGCACTATAAGTGCTGTAACGGCTATATAACGGCTAGTTTTGTAAAATCTTATATATATGACCTTAGATACACGATTTTGAGTAAGAACAAAGTCCTACAATGTGATATTAACTTCTTCTATCATCTTTGAGAGAAAGGAAAGCATTCTTGAGCCAAATCTTGCGTATTCTCTATCATTAGAGTTATTAGAGCTTCATTTGTTTTCATCTACTCTTTAGAGAGAGTTTCTTTGTATTGTTGATTTTGATCAACACATATATTATTCTGAGTTGAGGTTCGCAAGTACCGGTGTTGGAAGAACTTGCTTTGGGTTGAGGAGGAGCCCGGATTCATAAATTCTCCATTGTGGTTTCGCAAATACTGGGATCGAATTTGCGTGGTTGTAGTGGTTTGCAAGTACCCGGATTAAACTTGCAATTATAGTGGAAATACTCAAGTGGTCTCTTGAGGACTGGATGTAGGCTTGGATTAGCCGAACCAGTATAAATCTCTGAGTTTGCTTTCTCTATCCATTACTCTTTAATTTGTGCATATTGATATCTATTCTTTAATTCCTTAATCTTTATAATTATTTATCTTGACAGCACATTGATTTTCTGTATTGTATTTATTATCCTAAGCATTGTACTTTTACAGAAAATCATTTTAACTTCCAATTAATTCTTGTGAAAAATTTATAAAACCCAATTCACCCCCCTCTTGGGTTCCAACCATTACTTTCACTTAATTCAGAAGGCTCTAACGGAAGGAAGACTAAAGTTTGCTGATAAAAGAGCAGATATAAAGGTTGACACTGATCCTTTTCAGACAAGTGTATGCTGAGATTGATAGCCAAATTCCCTTGAATATTGGCATGGTCGACGCAAAAGGAAAAAGCGAAGATGAATGACGAGATAAACTCATATGAGTTTTATGAAAATAATGATCCTATGATCGACAACTTTGGTAACTTTGACATTTATCAAAAGTCATGGGAGATAAATGAAGAGTTTATGTCTAGAAAGAGAGACAAAGTCAACATCAAGATATGCCCAATATGTGTTCATTTATATGATCCAGAGGCCATAGCATCTGATGAAAAGCAATGGCTGATGCCTGATTGCTCAAAGATCAAAAGAAGGAGAACTTTTGTAAGAAGAATTCTCGACAAATATCGTCTTATACACCAAGATCTTGGTCACATTATTTTGATAGACCGAACTCTAATTGTTGGTGGACTGAAAAGCTGAAAGAATTCATCAGGAGCCCATACTCAACATTTCAAAACACGAGTGCCACCAATAAATGTGAAGGTTAGCCAATGGTATAAAAACTCTGCAATGGAAAATAAAGATTGTGCTAGGAATAGTAGATTCTAGAAGGATCAACCATTCTGGAATGAAGATTATTGACATGGTAAAATAATGTCATTTGGTCAAAGAGACCCTAGAACATCTTGTCGACTATTGTCAAAAAGTCAGAAAAGACGATTACAAAGGTACAGACAAGCACAGAGAAGAAGAGCTTTAGTATATGCACTTCAAATCAAAGAAGAACCATCTGGTCAAGGAAGAAATGTTTGGTAGTTGAGACCAAGCTAGCAGCTTAGAATATTGAGCTAGCTCGACAAGAAACTTCTAAGCAGCAAGAGGGGAATGCACGACCCTAGCTAAAGCTTTTGAGTGCATGACTTGAGGCAAAGATTACAAAGGTTTGAAAATTGGTGCAGCTGAAACCTTTAAGATTAGACGTTGACAAGAATATACTTCTCTCCCTATCCAAGAAAAGCTTGCCAGTTGGGCTGGTTGAGATTGAGAAGGCTAGACAAGATGAAGGGAAATAGGTGGCCATGGTAGAAATAAAAAGGAAAGACATTGAGATTGGTCTCACAATGAGATCAAGGCAATATTAAAAGATCCCACAACTGACATGGAGCAGAAAAGAGAAACTTTATCCAAAGTTAAACAAGAGGGCAACTCATCGAGTTCAAACCTGAATGTCATGAGACCAACGTGGATCTGTCAACTGACAAGGTCATAAAAGCCCTTAATGACCCTAAAGACCCTTTAGGCGTTAATGATGGTGAAGAGTTTGATCTAGACTTTGACATGGATCTTGGCAATACAATCATGGCTATGGGCACAACTTTGTCTGAAGTAGGATTTGATGATTGTCTAGTGGACAAAGATTACTTTAAGCTTGGACCTTTTATCAATGAATGTGGTTTATTCATAGATGAAGATAACTGGGACCTGATTGAAGAAAAGTTCAGAAATGCCAAGGATGAGGCTGTCAGAGAAAAAGGGAATACGGGTGGAAACCTTGTCAAGATGAGTTAGAATCTTATCTCGATGATATCGCCAGAATACATTCAGGATTTTGCAATCTAGGAGATGACGTATCAAGGCCTCAGTGGAAGGAAAGCTAATAAACAGGATCCTAGTAGATGGTAGAGTTGCCATCAATCTGATACTATGAGCCATATTTGAGAGGCTTGGGAAAGATGAGTCTGACTTACTTTAGACAGACATAGTTGTCACCAATTTTAGTGGCAAATCTTCTTCTTCTAATGGAATAGTAATGCTAAACATTTACGTTGGATCAGTTGAAAGGGCTACCCTCTTTTTAGTAATTCCCTCAAAATCTAGTTACAATATACTTTTGGGGAGAGATTGGATACATGCTGTCGAAGCCATCCCATTGTCTGTGCACCAAAAATTAATTCTTTGGAATAGCGAAGGACAAGTAGAGGTCATTGAGGTGGATGACAGTCTATGTTACTTATAACAACTCCACGTTGACTTTAGGATTTACACTCTGAATGTTAGGCCAGTTGCGACAGAGGATGGGGTGATTAATAAAGATGCTTTGGAAGTTTATCTAATGGATCAATTTGGTGTCAAATTGATAGATAGGGTCAAGGAGAATTAGCCAAGTATAGAAAAGGCTAACAAAAATTAGTCAAATGATAGCCATGTGTCTTAAGACTCAGTTGGACAGGTTGTCGGCTTATCAGGCTAACAAGGTAGTCGACACAACAGAAGGTATGTTGTCAGACTATATTTTTGATGATGGCCCTTTGGGATTTGAAAAGGGGCCTATGAAAAGATAAATGTCGAAGTAGAAGATTTTTTAGAAGAAGTGAACTTAGGCATTAAAGAAAATAAGAGACCTATTTTTAGAAGTGCATTTCTGCCACATGAGTTTAAAGAAAAGCTTGTCATGTTCATCTTCGAATATAGGGATTGCTTCGCCTAGGATTACAATGAAATGCCTAGTTTGAGTAGTGGCCTCGTCGAACACTGACTGCCAATTAAAGAAGGATGTAGACATATCAAATAGACAAATAGGAGATTTGCTCCTGAAGTGGTGCTGAAAATAAAAAAGAAGAGGTCGAAAGGTTGCTCAGAGCTAAGTTTATCAGAACTACCAAATATGTTGAATGGCTTTCTAATGTAGTTCCTGTTGTTAAGAGAAATAGCAAGTTAAGGGTATGTATCGATTTTAGGAATTTAAATCTGGCAACTCCTAAAGATGAATATCCTATGCCTATAGCTGATATATTAGTAGATGCCACATATGGGAGTTAAATTCTAAGCTGTATGGATGGTCATACAGGTTATAATTAGATCTTTATAGCTGAGGAGGACGTGTCGAAAATCACTTTCAGATGCCTAGGAGCTATTGGGATATATGAATAAGTTGTCATGCCTTTCGGTTTAAAGAATACAGGGGCCACCTATCAAAGAGCGATAAATGCCATCTTTCATGATATGATAGGGAAGTTTATGGAGGTATACACTGACAACGTCATTTTCAAGTCGAAAGACAGGCGAAAATCACTTGATACATTTGAGGCAGGCTTTTGAAAAAATGTGAAAGAACAACCTTCAAATGAATCCAAAGAAATGTGCTTTTAGAGTATTGGCTGCCAAATTTCTAGGATTTCTAGTCTATAAAAAAGGTATTAAAGTAGACAAGAACAAAACTAGAGTAGTTTTAGAAGCTGCCCCACTGACAAACAAGAAGGAATTGTAATCTTTCTTGGGGAAGGTGAACTTCTTAAGAAGATTCATATCCAATTTGCCAGGCAGAACCAGAGTCTTTTCACCTTTGGTTAAGCTAAAAGCCAAGCAAGAATTCTTCTGGGAACCTTGTCACCAGTAAGCTTTCGATCAAATTAAGCATTACCTGACAAACCCTATGGTTATGATGTCATCAATACCACGACAGCCATTAAAATTATATATTTCAACTTTTGAGGAAATGATAGGATGTTTACTAGCTCAAGATGATGAGAATAGCATCGAAAGAGCCGTTTACTACCTCAGTCGAGTTCTAAATGATGCAGAAACAAGATATAGTGTCATTGAAAAGTTATGCTTATCTTTGTATTTTCTTGTACCAAGCTAAAATATTATATGATGCCTTGTAATGTGCTTGTTGTGTCAAAGACTGATATAATAAAATTTATGTTATCCAAACCTGTTCTCAATGGACATATTGGTAAATGGACGATTGCATTGTCAGAATTTTCTTTACAATATGTTCTTGTGAAAGCCATCAAAGGCCAAGTATTGGCTAACTTTTTAGTCAACCATCCTAGTTTTGACATTGATAATGACATAAATTTTGTTGGATATAAACCTTGGTGTCTTTATTTCAATGGTTAAGGCATAAAAAAGGGAGTGGCATCAGGATTTTAATTATATCCCCTCTGGGAACTCCAACTAAATTTATATTTGAAATTAAGTATTGTTGTTCTAACAATGAAGTTGAGTAGAAAGCTTTAATTGTTGGGTTAGAAATACTTTGTCAAATGAAAGCAACTTACTAGGACATACCTGGAGATTACCATTTTCATTTAACTTTTCTGCAAAAGTACATTTTGGGCCTTACGTTCTTTTGTGAAGTAAATCTCTTTCGACACACTTTTATTATAAATGAGATTACAACATAACTTTAGAAATACAATCATTCTCGATAGAATCAAGTATTTGTTATCAGATTTAGCCTTCAACCAAAACACCCCTATTAATAAATTAACATTTGGGAGTTTGTTGTCAGATCCCGATTAGGCTAAAAATCATCGTAAAAAGGACTAGAATGATAACAAAATTTGAATTAAATTTGACTGGAATGTAAGGTGGAAAGCATACTTTGATGTTGATCCTTTACTCTGCTTGGGTGAGATGTTAAGATTTTTAATATAGAGTTGCCAATCCCTTTTACAACTATTACCCTAGTATTTATAGGTAAATGACTAAAGTAACTGCCTATGGCATGTATGCGATGATTTATATTTACATTGCATTGATAACTACCTAAGCCTACATAAGTAATAGTTTAGATGGTTTGACACAACTGCCTTAGCCATCAGATGGTGGAGTAATTGTCTTTGATGGCTTCAATGTTTGACAACTAGGATAATTGACATACTCTCATCTTTCAATAACTATAATTGACTTGTTTGCCAATCATGTTTGAATTTACTTGTCGAATGGCATGCTTCTGACAACTTCACTTTGACAGTCGTACATAAATGTTTCACAGAGATGTCCATCCTTCCTGCTCTCCTCTGTTGAATTTGTCTTTATCTAATAGTTGACCTTTGTTGAATTTCTGAGCCAGATCACTTACATTGTCACTTAAGCAATTGATACTATTTTGTTGCCACTGAGGATGGTTACTTGTCAGCCAAGCAGCACATTTATTTTATTTTAAAATAATCATCTAATAGATGACCCCTAAAATTTTGTTCTCGACATACATGTAAAGAATTAAATTTTAAATGACCTCATAATTCACACCAAATTTCTAGGAATTTAGCTCAAGATCATAATTTTCTCTAGTATGACGGCTATTTCCTTGGCACGTGAGCCATCACTGCCTTCATAACATTTCGTGTTCTGCAAGTCCTTTAAAACCATGAACCCTAGTCGTTAAGCCACTTACTCTGCTATTTGCACTATTTGTATTCTCTTTACACCGTTCCCTTTTCCAGAACTATAAAAAATACTTCAAACCCAAGCTACTCACAACATTGGTCTTTTTTACTGATGCTGGAGCTTATTCTTCTACCAAACAAACTGCCATTACAAAGAACAAGAATGTAATCCATGATCCAATCTGGATCGTTTGGAGCTGTGGCAGAAGTCAAAGGTAATTCTTCTTGTTTTTTATTCTTCTTCTACTCCTCTATTTGCTTTTCTGGGACCTGTGCTATCCCTAGAAACCTTCCTGGCAAACCTCCATCTAGTGTTCCCCTACAAGACTCCTAACAAGGTTATTCTTACCTCGGGCTTGACAATACCTATCCACTACTTTAATAAGGCCCAGAGGATATTCCGATCTCCACCTTCTCAAGTTGATGGATTTCACACCTAGCTTGATGGGGCTTTGGTCTTTTTCAACTTCATTTAACTCTCCCGACACACCATTAAAATAGACATTGCCATGGTAGGGCTTTGTTTCCTTTTCTGGAACAAAACCGACAATAACTTCCATTTTTTGTATGACATGATGGGTCCGACAGTCTTTGATGGGAGGGTAATCCATCCATACCTTTGACCTCGTCAAGTTATAGAGGTTTATTCTTCCAAACACACCTCCTTCTCCTCTTTTGTTAGCCTCCACCACAAAGATTCAAATGATGTGTCAGATGAAGAGCATGTTGCCTTCCTTTTGCTCCGGCTGTCGACTTACGCATTTGGCTCAAAGTCTGTAACTTTAGCCAAATCCCTTTAGCCCTTGGCCAATCTTATCCATGAAGGCATCCGACTAGCCATGAACCAATGGCTTCCCACCAATCTCTTCTAAAGTATGAGCCAAACGGTTGACAATATCAGGGCTTAGATGAAAAAAGAAAATGTTAGAGGGCCTATCTGGCTACTACAACTATGGTTGAATGTAGTTTTAGAGTAGTGACTGTCTATCAAGCCTCCATCTGACGAGTTGGCTAGTTCCATGTTAGGTTCATATGGACTGAGGCTTTGCTATTTGACATGTGACTCCTTCACTAAGGATGAGAAGAAGAATTTTTTCCACTTCTTCAAAATTTTCCACTCCATTGCCCTGGATACGATGAAGATAAACTTTGCTTTTATTGGCTGGTTGTTAAGGAGGTCCTAGGTGGTTCACCAGTCTAATAACTTTTGATAAAGAAGAAGTTTCAATTTGGTCAAATTTTCTATGTTGACAAATCATTTTTGGAGGTGCTTTTGAGGAGAAAGATGCAAGTTTGACGTCCATCTATCCAACAAGGTCACTCGACAGATAGGCTTCTGCCAATCCATTCCAACTCCTTACTCATCACAAGGAGGGCTATTTCGTCAATGCCCATATCTCTAAAGAAGAGGATGTTAAGGAGCTTATGGGGAAAATGATAGGTATCAATAGAGCCTCGTGCTTGCCCCTTATGAAGTTTCACAAGGAGTATCAAGCTGCTTTATTGACTGGTGGTTGAAATACTACTAGTCTTACCGCTAAAGCATTAGAACCTATTTTGATGTCTTTATGGATTCTCTTGTGTAGGAACATAATCTAACATTGAAAGCCAAAGGTGAGCATTTGGAGGAAATTCAAGCCTTCAATAAATATTACAAGATAAAGTGGGATCCTTGGTATGACCATTGGATTGTTCAGAACGTGGAAGAGATCATGGACAAACAAAAAGAAGAGCATAGGGCTCGACACAGGTTCAAATATTTAGAATTTCTTATATTGACGTTCCACCAGAATTCATTATAAAAGTTCCTTTTCTAGACCCAGTGCCTTTGCCTTGTGCTTATTTTGCTTTGGCTGATGCATTTTTTGGGGAACTGACAAGAGCAGGTAACTTTAAATTCTTCGAAGGACGTGGGTCTATCATGAATCTTTTTCAAATAAAGAATGACGAAGTTACTTTCGCTCGTCGGTTTACCCTTCTTTTGAACAATCTGATACTGTAATGATTGCCAGTGAGTTTCCCTAAGGTATACGATATTTTTTTGTCTGAAGGCAAAAATTATTTTCAACCATTAACACTTGTAATTTTGCTTGCAGTGCTCCCCCTAAAGGAGCCCTTGGTTTATAAGCAACTAGTGGAACAGGTGGTTGTTGTCGAATTAGAAGAAGAGGAAAAAGATTGTCAACCTCTTTAGTAGAGGAGAAAGAGATTGGTGAAAGCGAGTGACCAATCAACGACTGGAACGAGTGACTATTCGGTTGTTGTAACCTAGCACATCTAAAACAACTACTAGGCCTAAAAAAGAAAAGGCTCTAGCAAAAAGAAAAATAATCTTTTTTGATGCTGAACGTGCTGCCAAGAAGTCCAAAGCACATAGAGGCCTAGTATTATCTGACTCAGCTTTCAAGTATCAGGTATATTTCATCTGTCAAGTATTATGATTTGTTTAAATGAAACATAGTCATTTTGTTTCTTTTGGCAAGACAAAGAGCTTACTCCTGAGCACTCGACTTCACCTGTTATATCAGACAAACAGACCACTAGACCCGAAAAATATGATCCTTTGACAAAAAAAATTATTTTTACATTGGACATGTATTCTATCTCGAGACTAATATGAATTTTGTTTCAAGATCTAGGTCGGGAGATCTTAAGCCTGATTATTGAAGAATCTATTGGAATTCTTTAGGATGAGGCTCCTATGGCAGAAACATCTGTCGGAGTTACACTAAAAGCTGAAGTTCTTTAGAATGAAGCTCCGACAATGTTGCTGCCAATCGAAACCCAATGAGGAGAGCTTATCATTGTACTAGCTGAAGCTTTTCTTGCTGGGGAATCGATAGTTGTACATTCTCCATTTTGACGATCTCCATCACCTGAAGAACGTGGACAATGATAGTGCCTTTTAGTTCCCAACAAAGCCAATCGACTATCGACTTGCCTCCACATAATGACCTGTCATTTGTGATCAGAGATAACATAGACACAGAGGCATTGATGGTTGATGTCTCTTTTTAATCTCCTATCTCCAGCCTAATCCACTCGATAGTCCAAGTAGGATCATCTAGTTGTCCAAGTAATGATGATCTGGACATAGACGCATTGATAAATCTTTTGTCAGGTGATCCAACTTCGTCAGCTTCTTCTTTTTTTCCAGAAGAGCCTTCCACAAACCCAAGGGTTGACGAACTGGTAAAAGAGTTAAAGAATTTCCTAGACTTCTTTTTCGAGGTTATTGCTTATGATGATTCCTTGAGAAGCAAAATTCAAACTATCTTGAATGAACTTGAATTGGTTAGATCACAGCTTTCCACCTCCTGTCGAAGCCTTTATTTATCCTTTAAGGACTTCATCAATGATTTATCCGACAAGGCTCCTACTTTCAATTAGGTCATCTCTACTTATAATGAGAAGATGTCGGAAAAAGAAATCATTCTTGGTCAATTACGATAATTGAAGGCTAAGAGAGATCAATAAGATGAAATGATTGGAAAACTAAGGGCAAGCTGTTTAGATGCTAGCAATGTTGCTAACTGACATAGAGAATGTCTTGATGAGTTAAAGGAAAGAATCATAAAAGTCAAAGAAGAAATGGCGTCGACTAAAGTGCTAAGAGACAAGCTTAAAAGTGTTCTAACCGTATGAGTGGCAAAAAGGGAGAAAATGAAAGAAAGTGCCATAACCATCATGGTTAATATCTGAGCTATTGTTGAAAAGATAAAGTCTTTAGAGACTGGCTATCTTATGGCCTGCACGAACAAAGAGACATTAGCTTCTGATTGGGAATGTCTATGCCAAAAGGCTTATCCAACACAATAGTTTAATTTGTTTCGTCAGTCCTTTTAATTTGACAAATTTCAATAAAATTTTTGTATTATTCATTCATTTATTTGTTTATAGCATTTGACAATGAACTGTACAAATTTGAATGCAATAAAAATTCTTTATTCAAATTTTACTCCGCACATTGTTGACCTGTATGGCTTTAGGTATTTGCCATTGATTGATTTTACTTTTATCTAGAGTTAACTTAGTTGAGAGCGTAGGCATTACCAAAAAATACTCGCGTAATTATAAATAGTCCTTCTCATTTTGGCGACCACTTGCCATATTCTCGACAACGTTTCTCAATAGGCAAAATTACCTTCTAAACTAAATCGCCTAAGTTAAAAGACTTATACTTAACTCGATGGTCATAAAATTTAGCAATGTGCTCCTTTTGCTGAATTAAACTTTCTAAAGCAATTAATCTCTCATCAATCAACTTGTTTAATTTATCAAACATTGAATCCCAATAACTTTCAACTGGTAATTCATTTTGTTTTTGGATATGAATTGTTTGAAGATTAATCTCGACAGGCAAAATGACATCATGACTATAAACTAATTTATACGGTGATGTGCCTGTCGATTCTATTGGCAAATTCCTATATGCCCATAAAACCTGATCAAGGGTATTATGCCAATTTTTAGGTAGTTGACTAATATGCTTTTTAATTAGGCTTATAAATATTTTTTTTGATAGCCTCTACCTGACCATTTGCCTGCACATAGTATGACGTAATTAACTTTACTTTCCTAGAATCAACATATTCTACAACTTTCTATCCAATTGAAATGGTGCCTTGATCGGTTGTCAAAAGCCTTGATCAGTTGTCAAAGTTTGATGTATCCCAAACCTGTAAATGATATGATTTTCAATAAAATTGATCACATCTTGTTGGGTGACATCTTTTATTGCGATTGCTTCAACCCACTTGGTGAAATAATCAACCCCAACTAAAATATATTTATGTCCCTTTGATGAAGGAGGATGTATTTGGCTTATTAAGTCCAAAGGCCATCCTCTAAACGGCCATGGTTTAACAATTGAATGTAACTCACTAGTTGGAACATTTTGTATATGGCCATGTCTTTGACACTCTTCACAAGATTTGGCAAACATTATACAATCTTTAACTAGTGTTGGCCAATAAAATCTTTGTCGTTGAA
The DNA here is from genome assembly GCA_037074585.1 of Biancaea sappan. NCBI lineage: Eukaryota > Viridiplantae > Streptophyta > Magnoliopsida > Fabales > Fabaceae > Biancaea > Biancaea sappan. Next base: position 32,512,601 of record CM073493.1, read on the forward strand.
GGACTCATTTCATTTTCTCTCTTGCTTAGTGAGCCCCATAAATACCTTCATGAACTTCTGACAAGGCAATTTATGCCTCTGACTCACTCTAGCATTTTTCTAACTGTCCATCGACAGTCTTTCTATACAATTGTCAACTCGATATTACAAAATTTGACGCTCTATATTTAAGCTTCCGTTCTGTGTCAGAACTTGGATTCTTTAGGTAATCAATGATTGCTTTTCTCCAATCATTGCTTGCATGAATGTCATTCTGTAATACATGCCTTTCTTCCAAGGGATATAAGTGTTCTCTGATTTCTATTAAATTTGACAGAACTTTTTGAGAAACCTTATACCTAGAAGCTATTTAGGCTAAATCATTGGCTTCTTCATTTGATTCCCTAGGAATGTATTGAACAACAACTTCATCAAATTTTTTTATTAACTTACTCACCACAGCACAATATTTAATCAAATTTTGATTAATGCATTTATATTCTTGATTAAGCTTGTGACATCTTAGAAATTTAAAGTCGTGTTGCGAACTTTTAAATTAAAAAAAAGAAAAAATTTTGAGGAACCAAAAATCTAAATTTCAATTATAATGAGGATTATAATAATAGATTCTTGAGGACTTATTTGAAAATTTCTTATTTTGTAAGAAGAATAAATTTTAAGGAGAAAGGTGAGACAAGGGGGTGCTAGAAGAAAACTTTTTAAATATTAAGTAAAGTCTGAAATTTTTATGGAACTTTAAGGACCTGTGTGAAAATTTATTTTTGGAAGGGATCATCTTGCATAATTTAGACAAGACGGTGAACTAGGTGGCACTTATAAATGAAGCCACGTGTAACACTTTTGATCACAAATTTAGGAGCTATTGGATGAAGATAAACACACCTACACAATCAGATTTTTCTTCACTACACACATTTCAGATTTCACTCTTTTAAATTCTATGATCTTTATCTTTCGTCTAGAGCTTGAAAGGTCTTTGGAGACCAATTTCTTTGCATCAAACCGTGCTAAATACAAGATTGAGGTAAGGATAATCTTCTTTTTCTTCTTCGTTTCGTTTTCTATTCCTTTTTCTTCTATTTCACATTGACGAGAAGCCTAGAGAGAAAAAAGAAAAGAAAAGAAAGAGAGCTTTGGTTGATGATGGAATTCAAGCCACCAATTTGCTCTTTTAGTTCGAAGACAATTTAAACATATTTTGGAGGTGGAATTCTGGTTTTAATTGAGTTTTGGGTTATGATGTTCTGAGAGTACAAAGTGTTCTGTTTTTAGAAAGAAAGAAGGATAAAATGAAGTTTGGTGTTTGGTTTACTCTTGATTTTCATTTAAAAGGAGATATAGTTGAAAAAGTATGAATAAGTAACTTAAAGCTAAGAGTGACTTTGTGTTCTTGAAAACAAAGGAAATGAAAGGGAAGCTAAAAATAGAAATGGGAATGAAAATCAGCAATTCTGCAAAATTGTTCTGCCTGTTATATACTGTTATGAACGGTTTGGCCTGTTTGAGGTAGGAAATGAACTCCAATGGTCATGAAATTTGGTATGCAATTAGTTATGGTGTTTGAGAATATGCCTAAATTATTTCAGAAATTTTTGGGCTAGTTTAGTACCCTTAATGCACCTAAAACAGTAGCTAGACATTTGAGAATAAGAAAACAAGACTGATTTGAAATGCTACTAATTCCATGTATTTTGGATGACCAAATGAGTCCTTAAAATCTTTAAAATTTTATTTCAGCCTCTTGATATATAAAATATCTGATCTGGAAAGTTTTGAAGTTTTTAGAAGTGGTTTACTTGATAAGAAATCATAAAAACAGCACCTTATTCAATGCAGAAGAAAATCTGGTCAGGTTGGAAATTAACTCTATTTTAGTGGCTAAAAACCTTATTTTGACTTGAAAATTTTATGGTACTTAGCTAAGATATTATACTAAGTATATGCCAAATTTCATAGCATTTGGTTAAGATTTAATAGGCTTAATTAATAGAAGACTGAACTTATAAGGAAATTAGACAGTATTGACCTATGGTCACTAAAATAGTCTTTAAAGGGGCTAAACCATAGAATTTTGATCTAAACTTTTTATCCCATATATTAACACATAAAACTGGTTGTGTGTCAAGTTTCATGATTTTTGGAGTTGTAGATAAACACCAGAATTTTTCTAAATAATTGATAAGAAAACTAGCGTCACAACAGAACAAGGTAACCAATGTTTTGATTTGGTGATATTTCTTGCTTAACTTGATTTCTAGGCCTTCAGTGAGATATGTGGCTTTCCTTATTCAGTTTAAAGCATAGGTTTGGCATGGATTCAAGGTGAGTGGGATTTATACATCCTATGACTAAATATATTTCTTTAGTGGCTCTTTGCATCATAGTGAAAACATGTAGTATATCCAAATTTGAACAGAACGATGATTCAAATATACAATTGTATATTTAAATTAATGTTGCTATTGTGCTTGAATGGAATGATGAGATGTAAACAATTGTGCAACTTGTATGGCGATATATATAATTATATTTTCATATTTTCTCATGAATAGAGATTATATTATGAATTATGAATGATATGTGAGCTGAGTTGAGATTTAACACACTTTGATTATTGAATTCATTCAATTGTGAATCGATGAAGTATGTTATTGTTGAATGATTATTCTATAATATGAGTTATGTTGTGATAGAATTGTTGAATGTGTATATCTGTGGTTTGTTGATGTATAGTTGTGTATGAGTAATCACTTTATGATATGAGACTTTAATTTGTGAATGTGTTTGTGTTTGAGAAAGAAAGGAAAGGCATGGTGGTGCACTCCATGGAAATTTTTACAAGGAGCCATAAGGGTGGACATTTATATATGGAGCGATAAGGATGGATGTGGCAGGGGCCGCGGGCAACGATCCAGTGGTACCTTGGATGACCCAGTTGGTACAAGAAATTGTGTAACTGATTGATCTTCTTGTTATTGTGTGTTATCTTATGTTGTGGATACATGGTTGTTTGGTTGGTTTTGGATGATTAATGCATGTTAACATTATGATGCATGATAATTATTTTTCGTCGTAGTGTAGTGTTGTTCCCTCACTGGGCAATTCATACTCTTTTATTAACTTTTTTTTTTAGAGCTAACAGTTGAGGCTAAATCTTCGTGGAGAGTATTGGGTTTTCTTTAGCTCAAGGCTCCATTTGAATCCAGGGATGATTTATTTTTAGTTCTTATATCTTTAGTTTGATATTCTAGTGTTGCTTCATGATCATGTAGGTAACCTAGGATTTGTATTTATGTCATTTTAAGTTGAGAAATGATGTATATGAGTGATTAAGTTACATTAGAGATTTGGTTCTAAGCATTTAATTTGATTTAATTTATTTGTGATAATGGGATGTCCTAAATTTGTTTGTGGTGATGAACTTATTTTATATTACTATTCATGGATAATTAAAGAAAAGTTTCTTTAGATGACAATTTATTTTTATTATATGTTTTAAGAAACTTATGCATGTTAGTTCGATAAAGTAGATTAGGTTCCGAGATGAGGTCAGGCTCACTCTCGTGCCAATCGCGTGTCGTAAGCAGGTTGTGACAAAGTTGTTTAATGACTAATTGGGAATCTCTAAGTATGTGCACTATTCGTGCTTTCATTTGACAAAGTATTTCTAATTCGATAATTAAAGCCTCGTATTTACCCTCATTGTTAGAACAAGAATACTTAAGTTTAAACATAAACTTGGTTGGAATTCCTTTGGGGGAAATTATTAATATCCCAATGCCACTTCCTTTTTTATGCCTTGATCCATCGAAGAAAGATGTCATTGTCTTAATCTGACAAAATTTATGTCATTATCTATGTCTAGGCCAGGATGGTCGACTAGAAAGTTAGCTAATGCTTGGCCTTTGATAGCTTTCGTTGGAACATATTGTAAAGAAAATTATGATAATGCAATAGTCTATTTGCCTATACGTCCATTAAGAACAGGTTTAGATAACATAAATTTTATTATATCTGTCTTTGAAATGACAAATACATTACAAGGCATCATGTAATATTTCAACTTAGTATAAGAAAAATATAATGATAAGCTCAACTTTTCAATTTCACTATATCTTGTTTTTGCATCATTTCGAACTGGACTGAGGTAGTAAACGACTCTTTCGATAGTATTCTGATCATCTTGAGCCAATAAACAACTTGTCTTTTCCTTAGAAGCTAAAATATATAACTTCAGTGGCTGATGCGGTATTGGTGACATCATAATTAGTGGATTCGTCAAATATTGCTTGATTTGATCAAAAGCCTCTTGATGACATGGCTCCTAGACAAACTCTTGCTTAGCTTTCAGCTTGACCAAAGGTAAAAAGACTTTGGTCCTACTCAACAAGTTAGATATTAATCTTTTATAGAAGTTCGCTTTCCCAAGAAAGATTGTAATTCCTTCTTATTTGTCAGTGCAGCAGCTTCCAAAACTGCTCTCGTTTTATTCTTGTCCACTTCAATTCTTTTTTTATGGATTAAGAATCCTAGAAATTTGGCTGCCGATACTCCAAAAGTGCTTTTCTTCGGTTTCATTTTAATGTTGTGCTTCTGCATTCTTTCAAAAGCCTGCCTCAAATGTGTCAAGTGATTTTGCTTATCTTCTGACTTGACAATGACATCATCGATGTAAACCTCCATAAACTTCCCTATAATATCATAGAAGATGGTGTTCATAGCTCTGTGATAGGTGGCCCCTACATTCTTCAAATTGAAAGGCATGACAACCCACTCATATGTCCCAATGGCTCCTGGACATCTGAAAGCCATTTTCGACACGTCCTCCTTGGCTATAAAAATTTGTTTATAACCTGCATGACCATCCATGCAACTAAAAATTTCATGTCTAGATGCGGCATCTATGAATATATTTGTGATAGGCATTGGATATTCATCTTTAAAAGTAGCCAGATTTAAATTTCTAAAATTCATGGATACTCTTAACTTGCCATTTTTCTTAATAATTGGAACTACATGAAAGAGCCATTCAACATACCTAGTAGTTCTAATGAACTTAGTTTTTAGCAGCCGTTCGACCTCCTCTTTGATTTTCAGTACCACTTCAGGAGTAAATCTCCTATTTACCTGGTTGACAGGTCTACATCCTTCCTTGAGTAGTAATCTATGTTCAATAAGGTCTCTGGTTAAACTAGGCATTTCATTGTAATCCTAGGTGAAGCAATCTCTGTATTCTATAATTAACATGACAAGTTCTTCTTTGAACTCCTTTGGCAGAAATGCACTTACAAAAATAGGTCTTTTATTCTCTTCAGTACCCAAGTTCACCTATTACAAAGGATCTTCCGCTTCGACATTTATTCTTTTATTAGGTCCTTTCTCAAATCCAAAAGGGTCATCATCTACAATACAGTCCAACAACATACCTTCTATTGTATTGACTGCTTTGTCGGCCAGGTAGGTGGACAACCTGTCTATTTGAGTCTTAAGACTCATGGCTAGCACTTGGCCGATTTTTGTTGGTCTTATCCATTAGTTTAACACCAAATTGATCCATTAATCAGGCCTCTAAAGCCTCCTTATTGATTACGCCATCTTATGTAGCTACAAGTCTGACGTTCGGAGCATAAATTCTGAAGTCGACATGGAGTTGCTGCAAGTAACATGGATTATCATCTACTTCTACCACTTTCACTTGTCCTTCGCTATTCCATATGATTAGTTTTTGATGCATAATCGATGAGATTGCTCTAACGGCATGGATCCAAACTCTACCCAACAATATGTTGTAACTAGACTTTGAGTGAATTACTACAAATAAGGTTACTTTTTCGATTGATCCAACACAGATATTTAACATTGCTACTCTATTAGATGGGGAAGATTTGCTACTAAAATTAGTGATAACCAAATCTGTCTTAATTAGGTCAGACTTATTCTTCCCTAACCTCTTGAATGTGGCTCTTGGTATTAGATTAATGGTAGCTCCACCATCCACCAAAATCCTATTAGTGGGCTTCCTTTCCAATGAAGCCTTGATATACAAAGGTCATAGATATTCCTTTTGCATATCAGTTGGTCTTTCAAACTTGGCCAGATTGTCGAGTTCGTCATCACAGTCATCCTCTAAACTGTCGAAACTTGAAATTAAGTCATCTCCTAAAAATAACCAATCCTCCAACGAGTCTTCTAAATCTTCCTCGTTCTCATCCACATAAATCTCATAATGGGCTTCATATTCTGGTGGTAGCATAGAAATGAGATTAAGACTCATATTGATAGGATGTTCATCTATATCTTATTTTCTTTCGACGTCTTCTTCTTCAACGTCTCTGAATTTTTCTTCAATTGGGTCCCAGTCATCTTCATCCATGAATGGCCCAAGTTTAAGATAATCTCTGTTTACTGGACCATCATCAGAACTTATTTTTGACAAGGTTGTTCCCATGGCCATGATCGCGTCATCTAAATCCTTATCTGTGTCAAAGTCCAAGTCGAATTCTTCTTCGTCATTGAAACCCAAAGGATTTTTAAGATCATTAAGGATGTTTATGATCTCGTCGACTGACAAATCCATGTCAAACATGTGACACTCCAGTTTAAACTTGATGAGTTGCCCCTCTTGTTTAACATTGGCTAAAGTCTCTTTTTTCTGTTTGATGTTAGTTGTGGGATCTTCCAAAATTGCTTTTATTTCTTTGTTAGTCCAGTCTTCATAATCTTTCCCTTTGACTTCTACCATGGCCACTTGTTTACCTTTGTCTTAGTTATCCTTCTCAACTTCTACTAACCCAACAGGCCAACTTTTCTTTGGGAGGGAAAGACGCATACTTCTGTCAAGTTCTAACTTCAAAGGCGTCGATTGCATTAATTTTTGTGCTTTTGCAATCTCCTCCTGAAGCCATGCACTTAAAAGATTTGGCTAGGGCTGTATACTTCCCTCTTGTGGTTTAGAAGTTTCTTGTCGGATTTCCCCAGTATCTCGAGTTGTTGCTTTGGTTTTGACTACCAAACACTTTTTTCTCGATATTGATGGCTCTTCTTTGATTAGAAGTACCTCTACCAGGGTTCTCCTTTTCTGGGCTTGTCTATACCTTTGTAACCTTCATTTCTGGGTCTTTGACAATGGTTGATGAGATGCTTCCAGATTTCTTTGACCAAATGGCACTACCTTGCCATGTCGATAGTCTTTATCTTAGAAAGGCTACTCCCTTTAGGATATACTCCTCTTGGCATTATCCTTGTTTGCCACAGTAGATTTTTTAACCTATTGGCCAACGTTTACATTTATATGTGGCACTCACGTTCTAGTGCGTTAGAGGGAATTTAAATTGCTCCCAACTGATTCCCTTGGCTTTTCAACCTACTAGCCATTGGAGTTTGGCCTACCTAAATGATGTGGCTGAGACCTCGGTGTGTAAGATGGTTTCTGTTGAGAATTTCTTTTATGAAGTTGTTCTTTTTCCCGAGTATCTGGGTATCAGCCATTGCCTTTTGATGTGCTTCTATGGCTTCTGAATTATATAAGTGGACACATATTGGGAACATCTAGATTACTATTGAATCTTTCTTTCTTGCCATGGACTCTTTATAAGTTTTCCAAGGCTTTTGGTACATGTCGAAGGTATTCGCCATAGGGTCAGTGTCTGTTTCAGTCAAATCCACTTCGACACGCTTCTTTCCTTTTATTTTTATATCAACAATGCCAATGTTCAAAGGAACTTGGATGTCAATAGTTGCAACATTTATTTGGAAGGGATCTGTGTCAACCTTCATGTCTATTTTTTTGTCAGTGAACTTCAATCTTCCCTCTGTCAAGGCTTTTTGAATCAAGTCCCTAAATTGTACATATTCGTTAATCCCATGATCAAATAGATTATGAAATTTACAATATTTTTGGTCTTTAATTTCATTAGGCTTTAGCAGCCTATGATTATCTAACAATTTTATTTGTTTTTCTTTTGACAAAATGTCAAAAATTTGTTCAGCTTTTGTTATGTTGAATGTGTACATTTTTCTATTAACATAGCTAATCTTTTCTTTAGCCCTCATAGGCTTTATAGCCTGACAAGTATAGGGAGATCTATTTTTTAATTTGGCAAGATTTATGTCATAATCAGCGTTATCATCCTCTTTGTCAAACTTTTCCATTCCAACAGAGTTTACTTTTTCTTTCTTGAGGTATTTCTTTTGCTTTTGCATCTTTTCAGCTTTCAACTGTTCTATCTGTCAAACTTTGCCCCCCAGTTGGGCAAGGTCAACTAAATGTTAGTTAACAAGTTTTTTCCTGATATAATAATCTAGGCCCTTAATAGCCATTTTGACAATCTCAGCTTCGAGAATTGGAGTAAAACACCTATTCCTCATTTGCTTAAATCTTACCAAATTGTCTTTGACAGATTCGTTGTATAATATTTTAATATTAAATAGATTTGTCAGATGAACTTTTTGATCCCCTTTAAAGAATTGGTCATGGAAGCTTATCTCCATTTGTGCCTGCGAATGAATAGAATTTGGTCTCAGTGTCAAGAACCAAGAAAAGACATTTTTTGTGAGAGAACTTGGAAAGAATCTCATTTTAAGTCCTTCATCTGTTGCTAGATCTCCCATTTCAATGGTGTACCATGTGATGTGTTTGATGGTTGATTCACCACTTTCCCTAACAAACTTGGATAATTTAGGAACCTTAACTCTAAGCATCTCTACCTGTTGAACCCAATCAGGGAACGATGAGGCGAAATAAGGTTGATTAGTATAACTTATGTTGAAACCAAATCTACTGAGGACTTGTTCAATAACTTGGTTCATATTGCATTCAACTTGGTTCCCTATGAGGTTTTATCGCAACTTTCTTATGGAATTGTTTACCTATGGCTCATTTTGACGCAACATTTATACTTGACTTTGTCTCAACTAAGGTTAAGGTTGGTCTTGCCTTTGTACTACATTATTTTGTTGATTTTGGCCTTGATCTTGGGCCATAATCACTTGTTCTTGTTGGACATTTTCAGGCACAACAATCCCTAAGGCCTGAGTTAGTCTACCCATTTGTAATGCTAACGTATTACATGTGTTATTCGTATTTTCCATCAAGGGTATCAATACAACACCCATTTTTTGTGTTAGCATACTCACCATATCGTGATTACTTTCGTCCATTTGTTGTTGAATGTTAGCAAATGAACTTACAATAGATGTGGCAACAATATTTGGCATATCTCTCAACATATTTGGAAAAATAGGTCCCAAATTTAGTCTTTTCTGTCAGAACATAGTGGGAGTACTGGTTCCTGCAATATTTGCCAATGCAGAACGTATTGCTTGGCCCTGTATTATTTGACACGTGGGATTGGTTAACTAACTTCCAATCCCAGTTTGGGTCATCACAAGAGGGACATACACTTGAGGTAATCCACATTGAGGAGCAAACCTTGTCGTTTGACTACCTATTGGATTTGGGGACACTAGTGTCGATCTAGACACTTGTTCCAACACGGGGTTTCCTAAAAGAGATATGTTTGGCACAACATCTATAAGATTAGCAGTTGTTGTCACTGTTGGCACGTTTGTTGTGGTTACAGCAGTCGTAGATGTAGTTAGTGAACCTATCACTTGATTAACACCGTTTGTGTTACTCATGATTTTAGAATTGTAAGTATTAGAAGAACAAGGCATGAATTTACCACTTTTTAAAAGCATACATTTAACAAGTTACTCCGAACTCATCCCACAAGGTGTGCCAATTTGTTTATGGTGATTTTTGGTCTAACCAGAATTCGACAACAAATTTCCTTTGTGTCAATTTGTTAACGAAGATTGTTGGTTGAAGGCTAAATCCGACAACAAATACTTGATTCTATTGAGAGCAAATGTGTTTTCAAAGTTATGTGGTAATCTCATTTAAAAGACAAATGCGTCAAATGCAAGTGGTTTGACAAGCATTGCATTAAAGAGCGTGAGGCCTAAAAATAAGATTTTTGCAGAAGTTAAGTAAAAAGGTAAAATTACAGGAAAGTAAGTTACAAAATGTAAAGTGCACAAAAAATGTAACTACAAAAGGTAAACGATAGAAAGTAAATGGCAAAATGTAGAGTGCAGAAAAGTAAATTGCAGAAAGTAAAGAGCAGAAATTAAAAGTACAAAATGTGAATGAATACGATTAAATGAATGTGATTAAATGAAAGCGATTAAATTGCTGGAAGATAAATGAAAGCGATAAAGGATTGGAATGATAAAATACTTTGAATTAAATTTGACTGGAATGTAAAGTGGAAAGCATACTTTGACATTAATCCTTTAATCTTCTCATGTGAGATGTTAGAATTTTTAATCAAGAGTTGCTAACCCCTTTTACAACAATTACCGTAGTATTTATAGGCAAATAACTGAAGTAACTGCCTATGCCATGTATGTGATGATTTACATTTACATTGCATAGGCATAACTAACAAAACCCACGTAAGTAATAGTTTAGATGATCCGACACAACTGCCTTAGCCATTTGATGGGGGAGTAACTGTCTTTAATGGCTTAAACATTTGACAACTAGGCTAATTGACATACTCTCATCTTTCGATAACTATAGTCGATTTGTTCGTCAACCATGTTTGAATTTGCTTGTCAAATGACATGTTTTCGACAACTTCACTTTGACAGTTGTAAATAAATGTTTTGGTGGAGACATCCATCCTTCTTGTTCTCTTCTGTCGAATTTGTCTTTATCGAATAGCTGACCTTTGTCGAATTTTTGAGCCAAATCATTAACATTGACACTTAAGCAATTAACACTATTTTATTGCCATTGAGGTTCATTACTTGTCAACCAAGCAGCTCATTTATTTTATTTTAAAATAATCATCCAACAATCGGGAACATTAGCACAAGGATTAGCATCTTCTTTAGCTTGTCGTAGCTAGATGACACTTCAATCTAAAAACTCTACCACTATAAATTATTTGACTATAGTTGCACTTCACTTTTCTTACATCACTGTTAATATCTCACCCAGTTGCCACACAATATTAGATCTATATATTTTTAGGAAAATTTTTCTTGCAGCAATTCTTTTATTAAAAGTAGACCTTGATGGGGGGTTTCATTTCTAGGTCCAAATATTGTTAAATACAACTCAAATATGTACTAGGAAAAAAAAAGATTTATAGGTGTTTAGATTAAATTATTGAAGCAACCATCATGGCAAACCAATGAAACTTAACCAACAAACTCAAATATAATACAACAATAAGTATAATCACTATGACTAGAGTACATTCATAACTTTTATCCTATTTTTGAAAAATAAAAACTTAACAAGAATTTGATCCCTCCTTGGTTTCTATGAAATATTTCTCTGACTTTTGATCATATTATAACAAAGTTTAAGGGGAATGCTATCCTACAAAACTTACCCCCTTACTACCAATTTACCAAATCAATCTAATCAATAATGTAGAGCACAAGCATAAGATGCTATGTTGTTATGTAAACGACAGATATTATAACAAATCAACATATTATGAATATGTCACTGAGGCATCATGAGTAAAAATCTCCAAATATAAATTATTCTTTTCATATAATTCTTAGTTTCCTAGTTCTTTTACATGAATGAAGAACATAAGAAGCACGATGGGTTTGCGTCGCTGCTGAAACAAAGGGTCATTATTGTTGCAAATTGCAATTCACAACACATATGACTAGGGTTCTTTATTTGGTTCTAGACTTCTAGGTCTTGGATATGGGTGACTTGGTCTTTTTGGGCTTGGTACTAGGGAAATATATATATATACATATACATATATATATATAGGATTGCTGCTAATCCAACTCAGTTGACTTAGTCTAAACTTGACGAGTTTGAATTAGTTTGTACTGAGTTTGACCAAATGTTGATTTTAGGACTGAGTTTACTCGATTTGAAGACCTAAACTCACAAACTTGGATGAGTTTAAGAATTAACTTAAGAGTTTAACAACCATGCCACCAACATTAACTCTTGATATCAAAGGATTTTTAAATTAAAGTAGTGCAACATGAGTAGCTTTAAAATGCTAGTCGGTATACTCATGTGCCAGTTTAGTCAAGTTATGATATAAAAACGTTGACTTTTTTACCTAAATGTGTGCTACAAGAAAGCTCTGTGTGATATGAATGGATAATATACTAAACAACAAAAAACTAGATATACTTACTGTGGTTGGTATGGTGGTTGGTGAAATTGAAAAAAGCTAAAGTCAAACAAAAAGGATAAACTAATAGGAAATCGAGCATTATATATTGTTGAATACATTGTAGCATGCATGTAGTGAAAGTTGTGAGAGTTCCCTCATAAGAAATCTTTCTGTGTATGATTAGGGGAGTAACCCAAGAAGACTAGATTGGTTGAAGGCATACCCCCAGTGGATCCCAAACGTATAAGTGTAACTATGGCACGACCCAATAGGCTAAATGTAGCATTTGGGTAAAGGTACAGTTTAGTAAATTAAACATGTTCATGGCTAAGGTGGTTGATTTAGTATCCTTGTGTGGATTGCTTGATTTGCGATGTTTAAGTCATGAGCTGGGCAATAATTAGTATATTAATTGGCCATCATGTATGGTTGTGTGAGTATAAGGGTGTGATATATGATCTAATTACTCTTCCTTATAGATCCTTGAATGTGATTACATATATGTCCATTTCATTGTTTTGAGATGGCATGAAGCATGTGTGCTAAGTGCTTCCATATAAAGCTTCTTAAATGGGTGCGGTTGGGAGTTGGATGAAACTCTAGCTAAGAAAGAAGGGCGAGTACCTATCCAAGTGACTAGTAAGAAAACCTAGTGTGCATCATTTGTCACGACCCATTTTCTGGGCACATGACCAGCACAATGATGAATATCTCATCACTATAAGCCTTTCGATAAATTCTACCCACGAGTAAAATTATTAGTTATTATCTCTATGTTATCAAAATAACATTCCTTAATGAATACGAATAAAATATATCAAATTTTCTTATTTGAAAATCATAGAGATGATTTGCATATAATAATAGATCCTCAATATAAAATATATTATTGTATTGAAATACAAGCCAAATATGCCAAAACCCTGACCTAGATGTCCTAGACGATTACAAAGCAACATAATCTACAATAAAAGAGGGGCCTACCTGACAGCGAGAAGGTCCAAAGTGATCTACTCTTCTAGCAGATATTCTTCACTGGTAACCTGATCTGAACAAAAAGATTTTACAAAAGTGTGAGCTTTAAAACTCAGTGAGCGAATTGGCCTCGCATTAATAAAATTCAAATACATCACTAGTATACCCCAATGCTCGAACTCAACCAATAGATATAGTTAGAAATTACATACTAGAAGATATAAATTCATCCAATTCAACCAACGGTACTAGTACTCATCAATGGCAATATATTCCAGAGAGCGCATATAGGCTGACTCACCAAATTTATTTATTTACGCAATGACACATAACCTCATCCTCTCAGCTAGGGTGCCTCACGGATCTATTACTGACCTGGGCTATATCCCTACTGATGGAATTGTTGTCTCCACACTCGTTAGTTAAGACGCCCTTTATACCGGGTTTTCCGCCTTGCCGTGAAAGGGGATACTGTCCCGCTCAATCACAATCAATAGTACAATATTTCATATCATAATCAAAAGTACAATGTAATATTCATTCATATAATAGGTATCATATATAACTGTATTATAGATTTATAAACTACAAATCAAGATAACAATTAAACTGTTTTTGAAAAGATTAAAACTTTACATCATCATAAAATACTTGTTTTGTCTTATCCATACTTCTAGATTAATTATCTCCCTAGATTTGCTACTCTGAATCCAGTTTACCCCTATGAATCTTGGGAGTGTCCTACGACATACTTTGATCACCAGTAATGCTAAAACCCTATTAAAACGGGGTCATTCCACTCACCTGAATTTCGTATGAGTATTAGTTCTCTAAGTCATTACGGACAAGAGCACATAGGTGAATTTTAGGGTTCTGCTATAGAGATTTTCATGAAATATTAGAGAAAATAAGTTAGGATTGTTTTCGTATAGATACTGTTCATACATATAGTTACTATTTATATGTACGGTTACTATTCATATATATGGTTACTATTCATACAGACGTACACTATTCATACTAGAAATAGATAATACAATCTATAAAAGAGTACACCAGGTAAGTTCCCAAGAAAGAGTGGAGGGTCGCAATAGACACACTTAAGAACCAGGTCTTTCCTTAGCCAAAACTTTTCTAGACATGTATTCTTCATAGTTTACATTCTATTTTAGTAATTAGAGAATCAAAATAACATTTAAGTAGCTAAGGACAGTTTTTCTGATGTGGAAGATTACCCAAAGTTGTAACCATAAAGCATACTTAAGAAATTAACTTCTAAAATTTGAAGGACATAAAATGGGCGTAGTATCCTCACCTAAGCTGAAAAGGAAAGGCCAAAAATCTCAGAGGCCTAGCGTCGGAGCAACAGAAACTTAAGGAGAGAAAAAGAAAAGTTGAATGTGTGAGTTTAGAAGTGAAATGGAATGACCTATTTATAGAAAAAGTCAATGGTACTATTTGACACATGAGCTAATAAAATATTCAATTTACTATTTATGAAAATGACATTTCTAATAAAATAATTCACTCGTTAATTATTTAGTTTACTATGCAATCATGGAAAAGTCGAAGGTGGCTTTACTATGAGAATTTAAGGGAAAACTATCCTTTCACCTTAGACCTTTAAGTTTCTTTTTAATTCAATCCTTTCATTTTAGTCCCTGAGGGTATTTTCACACATAAAACGTCATTTTCTCCTACGAACTTCTTTCTAGTTTTCTCTTATGACCAAACCACATCTAGTACTTGACATTTTAATTGTATAAGTGAACAATATCATATACGTAAATAGTATTATACAGGTGAATAGTACCATATACTGAAATATTAACCATAGTTCGCAAACACGCATTTATATTTTATTTTTTAAGGATAATACATCATTCTTGGTTCATGTGTGGCAAATTAAATCTCATTATTATATATGCATGGCAATAATTACCCTATTGTTATTAACTTGTACCTTAAGGGGGTAATTGGGTGACATTTATCTCCAATAAATGGAACGACCAAGTATCCAATAGTCAGCATGGGAAACCAACATATATTGTAATGGTTGGAGAGCTGTATGTTTATATCATTGATCTACTTGCCTCCAAAATTGCTAAGATGTGTGAAGCTTGATGCGTGTATGCTTATTTGATGGAATGCTTGATGCCTAGTTGGTTGTTTTGTGTTGAGGAAATTTGGGGACTGAATTTCTTTGAGGGAGTAATATTGTAATTCCCATGAATTTTAAATTCACTTAGTAAATGTGTTAATCTTATTATATGTTTGTATGTAAAAATTTGGGGCTAAATTGAAATTTAGTGAAGCCATAAAAATCTTAGAATTTCTAAATTACGTTGTGAGAAATTTACAAGAAAATCCTCAACAAAAGACTTTAGAGGAGAAAAGAGCTCGAGGAGGTTGAATGAGGAAGCCAGAGTTTCGAGAATGGTGGAAACAGAGCCAAAACAGTGGATGGGAATGGTGAGAGGGACTAAATGAACAAACATAAAATTTTCATATTTCAATGAAATATATTGAGAAATGGGAATTTTGGTGCTTATGTGTTGTGTTTTACTGAGGTGAGGTTAGTGCCTCTACTAATTTATTTTTAAAAGATGTCCCAAAAAATTTTCTCTCAAAGTCCCAATTAATTTGCTTCATTTAGAGGGACTATTTTGAAAGGAAAGTGAGCCCCACCTCCCCATTAAAGCACACACAGCATAATTTTTCTCCTTCATTCCCTCCTTACACCTAGGGTCCATCTCCTTCTCTCGTGTTTTCTCCCACTCCCATGTGTGCTTCCCTTCTTTATGGTCCCAGAGGGCATTTAGGGATGGCTCCACTACCAGCTCTGACGAAGCTCCTCCACTGGTGGCCTCCTCCCCTGGCCGAATGTCTTCCTTAAGGTAAGGGATCAAACTCCTATTCTCTTTTTGAGTTCTGTTAACTAAACCTTAAGGCAAAAATTTGTGAAATCATGATATTGGGTTGATGAATATTTGGGGAAGTAAAGATTTCATTCTTAAAATGGTTATAGAGTTGCACATTTCAGAAATCCATGAAGGGAGTCAACCATTTAACCAAAGATATGATATGAGCATAAGGAGAAATTTGAAAGTTGTAGTAAGTGTTGTATATGGTTTTGTTATAATTTTGATCCAAGGTTGAAATTGATCTCTTAGAATGTTTTTAAATGCTAAGAACAAGTATTTGAGGACCCAAAGTGGTAGATTGGGCTTTGCGATGGTTTTGAAGGCAAAAATGAAGGTTTAGGAAGGTTTTCCTATAGCCATAGTGGAATGCCCAGTTCAGGGTACCCGAGGCACCAATATTGGTGCCCAGGGTGCTCGTGAGGCCAAGGGGAATAGCCTTGGCGCCCAGGGTGCCAGCCCTCAGCTGCACTATAAGCCTAAATTAAAATTGTCATAACTTTCTTATTTGAGCTCCGTTTATAGCGAACTATATATCGTTGGAAAGGTATTTCATTCAATAATTCTCTACCATTCATGTTTTGTGATTAATAGAGTGACTGAAGGTCAGAAATGTTTGGAAGCATGTTTGCTAGCAATTACTATTAATGATGTTTTGAGTTGATTATAGAATGAATGAGCTCATTTGGTCTTGAAATTTTTATAAGGTACTCCTTAACATATATGGATATGATCTGGATAGTTTCATAGTGTTTGAGAAACCATTTCTAGGTCAAATATTAGAGGGGTAGAACCTATCTCAGAATTTGGCCTAATCTAACCAAGCTTTACTCAATGCAATGTTAGACAAGCCAAATGGTCTAGTTTTGCTTTGAAATTTTTATGGAAGGATTTCATAACATTATATTATATGTCTGCCAAGTGTCATGGGATTTGGGATTGTTTTAGTAGGCCAATGGTATGCAAAACTGAGACCCTCATGTTGCAAATGTAGTTTGGGTAATAGCTACAAAAATGTGGTTTCGATGGGGTAAATCAAAATATTTATTTTTGTGATTTTTATCCAAGATTCTAGACATATTAGGGACGTTTCCTAGTAAATTTCATGAATTTCAGAGTTGTGATGGTTACCCAGAAAATTCATAAAGGATAGAGTCTAAATTTTAGCCATTGGAAATGTGATTTCCAAGGTGTTTTGACACCCCATAGAATGGGTACCTCGATTTAATATTTGTACCTGTTTTTTTTTATTTTTTTTATTGTTCTATTAATATTTAATATTTTTACCTGTTTAAAGTATAAAGATATTTTATAATCACTAGAATTCATATATACTTATACTAAGGATATCTAAGTGAGATATATATAAAATAATGTACTAAAGATATCTAAGTGAGATATATATAAAATAATGAGTATATAATAATGTATGAAAGGGAAAATATTGTTCTTGTTCATAAGAATGAATTGTTTAAGCATGAATATGAGTAAATTGATACAATATGTTAACAAGAGAATTCCATGAACTTGAAAGTTATGAATGTCTCATATGTGAATGACAAATTACTTATTTGTGTCTTATGTTATTGTTTTTGTGTGCAACTAAAAATTTATGTTATGATCAAATATCTTTAAAATATTTAGTGCACACGGAAACTTGTAAAGAGTATAATGTCTGTTGGAAATTGGTGTGTATCCTTATACATACATACATACATACATATATATATATATATATATATTCATATATTAATTGAAAATTATTATCCTATTGCCAAGAGGGAATTATTATCATTATTATCTTGAGCTTTTCCAAGAGAGAATTATTATCCTAAGCCTTTACTAAGAGGGAATTATATTAATTATTGTGGATTGACCTCGGTGGTCGACCTTATGCGACTTAGCCTTGGTGGCTCAAAATTATAGATGTCCAGGAAAGGTGGACATATTGAAAATTTATATTAGTACCGAACTAAATGGCTATTTACTTATGTATGCTTTATGTGGGGGCTTTGGCTCTACTTTTAGGTACATATATATTTATATATGGTTGTGTTTATTCCATTAGTTGGTTTGTGGTCGAGGTGTGATTATGGTTGTCCCCTTCCACTGTAAATAGGCTCATGGCAAGTTCTCTAAACGTGAATTGTTGTTTCTACAATGATCAAACCTCGTGTTGGATATATGTGTTATATATTATCAATTGATGCATCTTGGATAAGAGTGTCATGTTTGCATACGTGTTTTGTATAAAATATTAGGTTGGGCCTCTCGTCGTTGGTCCTAACCTTGTATGATATCTGTGCCACTATAGGTTGCCTTTATCTAACTACTTAGTTATGCAGTAGGTGATTATGTTGGTCCGAGAATAATTGTGGATGGGATCCAATCTAAGGTATTATCCCTGTGAGTGGTACACATGTTTCATTTTAAATTTCTCGTTGATTTTTCCCTTATTGAATATTTTTATACTCATCCTTTCTTTTTATGTACCCTTTGCAAGTTTTTATGAGGAGTAGCAAAGTATTTGAGTCTGTGTTCCTCTATCTTGGAATGCTGGTATATCTAATGGTTGGGTATTTGAGTTGCTCTATAGTTAGATAGAGCACCTTGTACTAGTTGTAAAGGGATTCAGAATACAATATTCTTGATTTAATTTTTGTTCATATATTAAATCGTTGCATTATGGTTGAAAGGGAACCCTTATATGCTATACTTATATTATTTGTTAATGGTTTGAGGTTAGGCTTATGGCAATGGAAGAAGTCTACCTCCGTGCCGGTCATGTCCCCAAAATGGGGTGTGATATTTAATTTCTTGTTCCAAACCCAGCAATAATCATGGAAGAATGTGTAATGCCCCAGGTATTTCGACTTCGTAAGCAAGCGTTAGTTTGAGCATATAGAAAATTTCTTGTATATAGACGGGTGTTTGTGGGTAACAGCTAGATACCGGCGTCTCTTCACAACTAAAGGTAACAAAAATTCAGAGGACTGAATTTGCTAAAAGGGGTAATACTGTAATACCAGTGGTTAAAATTTCCTTGTCTGTTTAATTTTTTCTGTTTACCTATATGAGCTTTGTCATCTTGTTTGTGCATGCTAGTTGAAAATATGGATTCCACATCTAGTTTTCATGAATTGTGTGATATGATGGATGATATATGATATGATGCTTACCCTACAGATAAAATATTATTCGGGGTAGAAGGACTAAAGTGAAAAAAATAAAACTTAGTGGGGGTTGGACGAAATTATTTAAAATGGATAACTAGATAGGGATTAATTTAATAAGAATATTGCTAGGCTTAAAAAGTTAATTAAATGCTTAAAAAGTTAATTAAATGCTTAAAAATCAAGAAATTTAAGGAAAATTAAATAATGAGAAAAATAATACAATAAATGAAATATATAGGATAATAATACACCCTTCCTTTTGATAAGTATGCATTTTGAACTAAGGATAGTAGGGTAAATTGAAATAAAAAGGAAGTTAATAAAATAGGATTTAGATTTCAATAGGAAAATATGGCAATATAATAATAATAAAATTTAATTAACAATCTTTAGCCGTGTAAGAGATTTAAGTTAGCTAAAATAAATAATAATAGATATAAATAAAAAATAAAATCTTGTTAGATAAAGGAAGTGGCTTGATTAGGATGATTAAAATGATATATAAAATAGGTAGGTTGATTAAGTTAAGATGGCATGTGGGTCAATAAAGGATTAGGAAAGCAAATCTAAACCAAAGATGGAGTTGGGCATGCACCAAAGATAGAAGATAAGGGAGGTACCATAAGACTAGACTTCTTAAAATGTAGGCACCCAACAAATATGGAAGAAAAGAATACAATATAAGGATAAGTAGAGGTTTGAAATAGGAAAACATAATAACACAAATCAAACTTCTTAAAATGTAGGCGTGGGAACCCCAAACAAATTAAGTAAGTGAGTTAACAAAACAAATTTAGAACACAACCTAAGAAGTAGGCGTGTAGCTCCTTGCACCACACTTAGAAACTCTAATAATAACATCAACTTGAAATTCAAATGAAATAAAATAAAATAATAACATAAAAATAATAATAGATTAGGGAAGTTAGGATTAGAATAGGAAAACAATTTAAATCTTAACCATAATATTAATAAAACCAAGATTTGAGAAACTATAAAATAAAGGATAATGTAAATATAAATAAAGATAAAAGAACTAAAATACATAATAAGAACATGATAAGTAGAGGTGGCATACAACCTAAAATTATTAAACAAAATAAAATATGCAAACCTAGTAGAACTAAAGCTTCTAGATTCCACTTTAAAAAATAAAATAAAATAAATCTACTAGGAATCCTAATCTAAACCTAAACCAAATCCAAGTAAAATCAATTAAATCTAAAAGCCATGGCCACAAACCTAAACACACTCCATTCAGCCACCAATCTCTCAAATAGGTAACCCTAGCAACATAAACACACACACTTTTCCATTCGTCCAAGGCACCCTAGGATACACATGACCCAAGAACTCTCTCACACACATTCATACACCTAACCACTAGTTCCTAAATCACCAATTCAAACACCTCATCTACCATCACGCCTTACACCTTTCGATTTTCTCAGAATCAATAGCGCACCAAAATAATTGAAGAATAAGGTAAGGCTCTCAAATTAAATTTTCATCTAGGGGCTTTGAATTTTGAAAATTTAAATTTAAATTAGGAAGAACAACCCTAACACTACCTTTTGATTTTAAAACATAATTTGTAGCAAAGTCTCACAACCACGCTCATACCGTCCGTCGGATTTTACTCGAGCTACAAATCAACTTCATAAAGGTTCCAGGTGAGTGGACAACCTGTTAATAATTCAATCTTAGTGAATCAAATTACATTGAGTATATCGGGATAGAATCCCAAGATTTCATGAGTACAGAATAAAGTTAGATGAAATAGGAATAATTATTGTCATTAAAATAATAAAGGAAAAAGGGATAAATTTTATGTTAGTGTAATTGTTATCATTACATGGTTGACTCTTAGTTTATGGAAACATATGATATTTTTATAATTTTCATGTGAATACGAGATTAATTTTTTTATTATTGTGATGAATGATTAACTCACTGCCATAATGATTTGAATTAGAAATTTATGAGGGAAATTACATAATTCGTGTGAATATGCAATGTGATTATTATGTATGTTTGATTTACATGTGCCTTCGAGTTGATTGTGGTAGTGGGTTGGTATCCTCATTTGTGCGGGGAGCTATGACCATTCAAAGATAGACTTGGTAAGCCATCAAGGTAACACTTTCCTCATAGTGAGAAAATGGAGCTCAGGCGGCTGGGTCAGACCCGTGTGGCACCCCACTGTTGAGACAGATAGGTAGTGCATCACATTGACATTATAATACCCCAAGTATTACTGTGCTATTAAAAAGGGCTTAATTATGGGGATGAGAATTTTTCGCAAATTAAGGGGTTCTAACTAGGGAAAACAATGAGCCCTAAGGTTTAATAAGGACTAAGACATGTCATGGGTTAAGTAAATGTGCAACAGAAAGGAAAAGCATAGGTAATGGGTATAAGAAGTACATCTAAGGACTAATGTGAAAAGAAAAGAATTATGGAAAAAATTTTGAGAAATGACCGAACAAGAACCCATGAGGAAGAATGAATCATACGAGGATAAGTATCGAGCTGTTATCTTAAAGAGGGTGGACATGAGGCTAGAACATATTTTGGACACTAAGATGGACCAAAGTAAACATTTGTAGGAATTAATTGTTTTAAGTGAAAATGGAATGTGATAATGTGTATATTTTTATGATGTATAGTTGGGTGTCCCAATTACAGTCAGACTCGATTAAATAACTTGCATTTTTGTTGATCAAATGTTGTTCAGATAAAAGGATCAAATTGAAATAAAAGAAGTGGGCCCCACACTACACTTTAATATATGCCCATCATCCTTCTTCCTCTCACGTTTTCCTCATCCTCCCGTGGCCTTTCCTCTGCCAGCGTCCAACCCCTTCCTTTCTTTCCTTCATCTGTCATTCATAACAAGCTTGGAGAAGGAAGGAGATTATGAAAGCTTTAGAAGAATATTCAAGAGTAAGTCTTCTTCTCCTTCTCCTTCTTCTTTTTCTTCTTCTTCCTTTCTTTCAAGAACAAAACCCTAAGCTAGCAATTGGGAATATTGTGTATGGTGCTGCATCAAGCAATTAGAATGAAATTGCTGTTCTAATATAGTGATAAATGAAAACCCTTGCTAGAAATAGTTGAATCTTTGGAGGAATTGTAAGTTGTTGAAAGAATGAGTTTAGGAGGAATTTCTTTAAATCTTTTCCCCATGGAATGTGCTTTAAATTTTTGATTTTTTGAGTTGTTTTAAGTGTCTTTAACTTGCCTTAAACATTCTAGAAGAGCCCATGGAATATTTGGTGCCAAAAAAGAGGGAAGTTTGGCCAAGGATAGAGCTATTTTCAAGCTCCATCTATGGCTGCCCAGTGGCGTGGCACGCAAGCGTCAACCTTGGTGGCTAGACACCAAGGTTATACAGCCAATGGGCTTAGGAAACAAGGTTTTGGCACCCAAGGGCCACCCTGACAGAAGAGAGACTGTTGTATACACCTTGATTTGACTTAGTTTTCAAATAGTCATAATTCTTTTATCTGGACTCCGATTTTAGCAAATCTTATATCGTTAGAAAGATCTTTGAGTCTACTTTCCAATGATATAAGTTTCAATTGAAAATGCTTTATTTTTTATATGTTATGACTAAAGGAGTGACCAAAGGTTAGAATTTCTGATAAGAATTTTGTAACATTGACATGTATTTACATGGTTGTCTTATAGGGATGAATTCTTGTTGTGCCGTCTACATCTTTTGGGGATGCAATGGTTATCTTGGTGTAGAGGTAAGGGAATCCTATCCTCCCTTGTATGTTTCTTTATATCAAATATTGATGAATTAATATATGTCTACACCATCACCTAAATATCAAATAATTTCAAATGTATATCTTGTGTCGATTGAAATAAGAAAATTCATGGAAGTAAGTATTTAAGGAAGAGTATAATTAGGTTAACTTCCAAGTAACTGTTGAGATTGGAACAATTATGTTACTAATGAAAAATATGTCGTTAAGTACATATATACAGTTGTCAGTTAATCGGGATCCTATGTAATAAAAGTAGCCTATCTCTGCATTAAGATGGTGATTATAAATGAAATGTATATTTAGCAAAAGCTTCTTGGTTAGTTAGTGTAAGAAAAAGTGTAAAGGGACTTATAAAAGAAAAGTGTAATATGAAAACCCTATAGGTGCTACTTTAGCCGTTGTTGATTATGTATTGGGACTAATATAATTTTGTTTAATGCATCTATGTATATTGTTGCTTGGGTTTTATATTGTGTAAGTGAGTGTAAGGAAATTACTTTGGCTATTGTGATAATGTAAATGAATCATGTATGAAAATTTAAGAAAAGGAACATATAAATTCTATTGGGGATAATTGTAGGACCTAATAGTATGTGTTGCACCATGATTGAGGAAACCTTGTGTATCTCGAATGATGACATAAATAGATATATTGAACGTCATGGATGATGATATCATAATCAGTTATGGATAATTGTAATGTGTGTGTAGTTAATGATATGGTAAATTGTGATCAAGTTTCTATGTTATATAAGCACTTGTGTTGTGCGTCATATACCCCTTGAAATGTGATGTGAATGATTATATAGGTGTTATGAACTGTATAGTATGACATGTGAAGGTTTTTGTTGTGCACTATGTGACGAGCCTATGCGTATACTGTTAGGCTTCGATATTATTGGTCTCACGTTGCTGCATGCAAAATAGGGCTCATGCGATGTGGTCGTTGAGTTGCTGAGGTATCAACTGGCTTCTAACTTTTTGTGTGATTATGATATAGTCGGGCTTCGACATCCTTAGTCTCACATTATTGCACACACATGGCCAGTGTGATATGGTTGTTGAGTTGCTGGGGAGTCGATTGGCTATCAACTTATGTATGAATATGATTTTAATGGATTGAATAATCGTACTCTTATGTTTGAGGATTGTGTTCAATTGCTAAATGATGGTACATGATTTCCTTGTATCAGACAGTAAATGCAAGTAATATAATAATAGTTAATTCAAATATATGTAACTGGTAGTTATATTTCATATTTATTGCTTTTTCTTAGTATTGTGGTATATATATATATATATAGATCTTGTGTTTGTAGATAGGTAGGGTTTTGATGAGTCTCGTGGTTTGGACTCACCCCCTCATAATTTTAGGTTTAGTGATTCCATTACCTAGAGGCACATTTCTCGAAGATCTCCCCTTTGTTTGGGGTACGATATTAACTTAATTAGATTCATCTATTCAAGTCAGTAATTAGAAAATTCTAGAAAGGCTCTGTAATTGAGTAGATTCCACTACATCGTGTAAATGAGAATTCAAAGTATTTATTGTAATTTTATTTGAGAATAGTATAATGTATGAAAAATTTTATATTTATGAAAGTTATTACTATGATTTATTAAGGTCTGTGTTATAGAAAGTCAAGCTTGCAGTGGTGTAGTCAAGACATTGTCCACGCTGGTCATGATCTCGAGTTAGGGTCGTGACAAAGATGGTATCAGAGGCATGTTTAGGTCTCTTACTGATTACAGAGTAAGGTAACTTTAGTGGGTCCTCTTCTATCATTATGAACCTGGGCACAACTATAGAGAGACAGCTCCACCAGGGGTCCTATACAATGTATTCTTATTCTCTTCGTGTCTTATCCTTTTTTAGGACCGTGTTGAGTTTATTAGTGACTCAAGGTCTATGCTTCTCAACATTGAGACATCCTATGTATTGAGGATATGAGAAGGGGATCGAAAGTAACTATCAGTTTACTGCCTAGTGAAAGGCAAAGAACTCATGGTTGATCCCATAGGGAAGAGCTATATCTAGAATTTGAACTTAAGTAAGCTCTATGTCAAGGAATTGTAAGGATCGGCAGGTTCAAAGATTCAACTAGTGTATGCCTTTTTATATAGTGAACCCGAATGATCCCTGAAGGTATGAAAAGAAAAGAGTTAAGGGGACATGCTTAGCAAGCCAAGGATAAACGAGGAAGGTTTTCAAGAATAGACAAAGTAAATACTCGAGAATGTCTCATTGAATGACCAAGGGTTTAATGTGTGAACTCAACTTCATAAATTCTAAGAAGGGAAAATTGCTAGTGACTAAGTAGTGAGCTATAAGGGCATGGAAAACATGTAATGAGTATGATCTTAGGCCTTGACATGTTGCCATAATTCCTAAACAAAGAATAAACAAAGCTAGGAGTTGTGCTATGAGATAAGGAAGGAAACAATCAAGTTTGGAAGACATAGAGAGGAAAAGATGAAGTTTGAGTATTTTAGAGGAGGAAGCACACTATTATGTACTCGGATGGATTTTTGGATGATATCATAGAAATCCTAGATTGATACTTGAGTTTGATCTTTTGAAGTGTTTTTGATTGCTAATAAGTCCTTTATTTTGGTTATTTTTCTATGGTTTTATTGGGCTTTTTCTTTCCATTACTCCTATTTTGCTTTCCTGTTTGCGCTCTTTATCTTAGTTCTTGCATTTTTGTTATATTTTGTAGTTCTCCTGGTTTTTTCCTTTTTATCCCCTTTTCCCTGCTTTTTGGAGTAATTTTTGTGTATTTCCTTGTAGCTGTATACTTTGGGATGATACAAGTTGGAGTGTTGAACAAGCCTGAAAGCAAAGTCATATTTTTCAAGGCTGGTGCCTCAGGCACCATTGCCTGAACTCTCAGCCTGACCAATTGAGGTTGGCGCCTCAGGTGCCACACAAGGCACCTGGAGGCGCCGGCCCCCTAACTCTCTGTCTCGAGGCTAGATGGTGGCGCCTCAGGCGCCACATAGGGCACCTAGGCGCCAAGATGTGTTTTTTCCAGCCATTTTCTTTGTGGCGCCTAGGCGCCGGGATCCTGACATGTTCGTGACTCAGCCTATAAATTGGATTTCTGAAGCATTTTTTAGGATCTTTTGGCTGGAGAAGAAGGAGCTCTGCTAGGGCACAATTGGATGAGAAGGGAGACCTCTTCTTCATTGAGTTTGATGCTAATTTCTTTCTCTCCTTCCTCTTGTATCATGTTTAGTCGTGTATTTGTCATGTTTTTCTCTTCTCTCACCATGTGTAACTAAGTCTCTATGGTTAGGGGATTGATGTAATTGACTTCTATGAAGCTTTGTTATTGAATGCTTTAATATAATTGCAATTTCGATTATTGGAGTAGACTTTACCGCTTTTCATTACTCTTGGATGCTTAGCTACCATCTTCAATGAATCTAGGGTTTATATTAATGCTAGACATAGCTTGATATAGACTTGCCTTTGTAATTTCTGCCGTAATTCGGGTTAGTCTAGACATAGATAACCTTAATCACGCGATTTTTATAAGTTCTTAAGCTTAAACTCCGAATCAATTAATTTGACTAAGACATTAGCTAATTAATTGAGTGAGGAAGATTTGTTTCACCAAGACGTTGGGTTCAAATATCTTTGTGAACTTAATCAACAATAAGAGGAATTTGCAAGTGTATTGAAGTATTCTTTAATGACTCAAAGATTGGTTTGTCTATGAATTAATCGAATTAGAAGTTAAGTAAAATCAATCCCCTATGCCCGCTTTGTTCTCATATAGTTCTTTGTTGTGCTAGCCTACTTCGTGTCTTAATTTAGTTTACTTTAGTTAAAATTAGACTCAATTACTCAACCTTTTCAATTGTCCAAATATAATTTGAGCTAGTGAAATTGGTAATTGTTAAAGTCAATCCCTGAGGATGATAACTTTTACTCTCTCTTTACTACTTGTGCGACCTGATACACTTGTCGGGAAATCACACACCAATTGCCAAACTAAGTGTTTAGGCCCTAAATGAGTAAAGATGAGTATGAGAATGAAGTTGGAAGCAAAATCATAAATTTTGGAAGTATTTTTGAAGTTCTTGTAGACTACCCAGTCATGGCCAGTCTTGGTGCCCTAGGCACTTAAGTAACTAAGAGTTTAGGTCTTGGCACTCCAAGTTCCAGGGTGGGCACCCAGGCATTCTAGCATGAAGTAACCCTCCCAAGTGCAGGATATGTGCCAGAGATGGTGCCCAAGCACCATAATCTTATAAATGCTTATAAGCAAATTATTGGTGTTTCCTCTTATATTTGGCCCCATGGACTCCAAGCGAGATTCATCAGTTGCCTCTTAAACATAAGAGGGAGTGTTTGAAGTGACCATAGGAAGAGACAAATGGTTAATATATAGTTGAATGCTTAGTAATGTATGAGTTTCCTTTCTCAAACTACAAGTCTTCACCTATGAGAATCCACAAGGTTAGAAAAGTCCTTTGACAGCCATCATGGCAATGTTAAAGGTAATTATGTATGGACAAAAAGCCAAAGGAGAAGAGGTTACCATAAGTACAATTCAATTGAGATCTCTGTATTAAGAATTCTCATGATATGAAGATTAGATGTTTGAACCAGAAATTTAAGTTCCAAGCCTGCACTTAATGCAAGTGAGAGAATTAGCTAAACTATTGACTTTACCTAGCCTTGAGGCAAGTTAGAGATACCGAGCAAAGCTAGTTCAAGTTCTTAAGGATTCTTGCCCTATTCGGATTCCTTAAGTCGAAGTAAACATGAAGTGTAATGTAACCTTGTAGAGAGGCTGGGTATATATATAAAAAAAAAAAGAGAAAAAGGAAGATATATATATATATATATATGAGTAAATCGCACACCCAATTCTTGAAAGGAATGAGGGGATTCCCGAGAAGAAACATACTTAGTAATAGAGCAGTTTCAGATCCTATTAATAGTTTCATTATGATTAGCAACGAATATAGCTAAAGTGACCAGCATCAAGAAAGTTTGATAGTATGAACCAAATGCCCTTACCAGATGATGCAAAAGACAAAAATGAACTCTATCAGATTAAAGGTACAAGTTATTATTTACAAGAAGAGCAAGGCCCTAGTCAGAGCACTCAATGTCAATCTATTGGGAGAACTATGGATGTTAGAATTTGTAGTTAGTATTAGTTCTCCTAAAATGGAACAATTAATATGATCAGTGCAAGAAAGTTTTGTCTTAAGGTATGACGTTAAGCCTAAGGGGAAGTTTCAAAAAATCTTAAATTCTTTTCTTGGAGGAAAGAGAAAACATGTTAAATGGTCTGGCCAGACAAAGTGAACATTGAAAGGAATGCTATGTGACTTTTATAGGAAAGTTCATGACAACACAATGAAGAGCGGGATTAGAGATGGACTTTTATATCCTACCTTTCTGAGGACTAGAGGCTTCCCCAAATGAGCACTACTAGCATAATGACACAAGTTATACGACCAATAAAGGGAAGCTAATCACTGTGCAAATCTTGTGATGAAGGCGTTTGAGGCTAGTGAAAACATGAGCCATTTTCATTCAGTGGCCCATGAGGGTCAATTACAGAAGACTTAAGAAAGATCTTATTGAGAGACAATAGGGTCTGAAGGAAAAAGTGTAAGTGGACCTAAGCATCAAAGAAGATATAGAAATTGTGAAATCGAGGGTGGCCCTTGTGGCAAACACAAGGGTGGGCTTAGCCCACAAGTTAGCCACTAATGTGCAAGGAAAGATAAGCATTTCAAGTAAGTTCTTAGGAAGTGTTGAAATTCGAGGAACAAATTTCTGTAAGGGGAAAGTATTGTAATACCCCAGGTATTACAATGCTATTAAAAATGGCTTAATTATGGGGATGAGAATTTTTTCAAAAATTAAAAGGTGCCAACTAAGGAAAACAATGAGCCCCAAGGTTTAATAAGGACTAAGACATGTCATGGGTTAAGTAAATGTGCAATGGAAAGGAAAAACATAGGTAATGGGTATAAGAAGTACATCTAAGGACTAAAGTGAAATGAAATGAATTATGGAAAAACTTTTGAGAAATGATTGAATAAGAACCCATGAGGAAGAATGAATCTTATGAGGATAAGTATCGAGCTGTTATCTTAAAGAGGGTGGACATGAGACTGGAACATATTTTGGACGCCAAGAAGGACCTAAGTGAATATTTGCAAGAATTAATTGTTTTAAGTGAAAATGGAACGTGATGATGTGTGTATTTTTATGAACTGTAATTGGGTGTTCTAATTATAATCAGACTCGATTAAATAACTTTCATTTTTTTATCAAACATTGTTCGAATAAAAGGATCAAATTGAAATAAAAGAAGTGGGCCCCATATACAGTTTAATGTATGCCCATCATCCTTCTTCCTCTCACTTTTCCCTCATCCTCCTATGGCCTCTCCTCTGCCAGCGTCCAGCCCCTTCCTTTCTTTCCTTCATCAGTCATTCACGGCAAGCTTAGAGAAGGAAGGAGATTATGGAAGCTTTAGAAGAATATTCAAGAGTAAATCTCCTTCTCCTTCTTCTTCTTCTTCTTCTTCTTCTTCTTCTTCTTCTTCTTCTTCTTCTTCTTCTTCTTCCTTTCTTTCAAGAACAAAACCCTAAGCTAGTAATTGGGAATATTGTGTATGGTGCTACCATTAAGTAATTAGTATGAAATTGTTGTTCTAATATGGTGATAGATGAAAACCTTTGCTAGAAATAGTTGAATCTTTGGAAGAATTGTAAGTTGTTAAAAGAATGAGTTTAGGAAGAATTTCTTTAAATCTTTTCCCCATGGAATGTGCTTATAATTTCTGAGTTTTTGAGTTGTTTTATGTGTCTTTAACTTGCCTTAAACATTATAGAAGAGCTCATAGAAGATTTGGGACTAAAAGAAGGAAGTTTGGCTAAAGATAGAGCCATTTTTTACCTCCATCTATTGCTGCCCAATGGCGTGGCACCCAAGCGACAACCTTGGTGCCCAGGTGCCAAGGTTATACAGCCAATAGGCTTAGGAAACAAGGGTTTGGCACCCAAGCTCCACCCTAACAGAAGAGAGACTAATGTATATGCCCTAGTTTGACTCAGTTTTCAAATGGTCATAATTCTTTTATCTGGACTTTATTTTTAGAAAATCTTATATTGTTGGAAAGATCTTTGAGTCTACTTTCCAATGGTATAAGTTTCAATTAACAATGCTTTATTGTTTATGCGTTATGACTAAAGGAGTGATCCAAGGTCAAAATTTCTGATAAGAATTTTGCAACACTGACATGTCTTTACATGGTTGTCTTATTGGGATAAATCCTTGTTGTGCCTTCTACGTCTTTTGGGGATGCAATGGTTATCTTGGTGTAGAGGTGAGGGAATCCTATCCTATCTTGTATGTTTCTTTATATCAAATATTGATGAATTAATATATGTCTACGCCATCACCTAAATATCAAATAATTTTGAATGTATATCTTGTGTCAATTGAAATAAGAAAATTCAAGGAAGTAAGCATTTAAGGAAGAGTATAATTAGGTTAACTTCCAAGTAACTGTTGAGATTGGAACAATTATGTCACCAAGTAAAAATATGTTGTCAAGTACATATATACAGTTGTCGATTAATTGGGATCCTATGTAATAAAAGTAGCCTATCTCTGCATTGAAATGGTGATTGTAAATGAAATTCATATTTAGCAAAAGCTTGTTGGTTAGTTAGTGTGAGAAAAAGTGTAAAGGGACTTATAAAAGAAAGGTGTAATATGAAAACCCTATAGGTGCTACTTTAGCCCTAGTTGATTATGTATTGGGACTAATATAATTTTGTTTAATGCATCTACGTATATTGTTGCTTGGGTTTTATATTGTGTAAGTGAGTGTAAGGAAATTGATTTGGCTATTGTGATAACGTAAATGAATCATGTAGGAAAGTTTAAGAAATGGAACATATAAATGCTATTGGGGATAATTGTAAGACCCAATAGTATGTGTTGTACCGTGATTGATGAAACCTTGTATATCTCGAACGATGACGTAAATAGATATATTGAACATCATGGATGATGATATCATAATTAGTTGTGGATAATCGTAATGTGTGTGTAGTTAATGGTGTTGTAAATTGTGATCAAGTTTCTATGTTACATAAGCACTTGTGTTGTGCGTCATGTGCCCCTTGAATAATGATGTGAATGATTATATGGGTGTTATGAACTGTATAGTATGACATGTGAAAGTTTCTATTGTATACTATGTGATGAGCCTATGCATATACGGTCGGGCTTCGATATTGTTGGTCTCACGTTACTGCATGCACAATAGGGCTCATGTGATGTGGTTGTTGAGTTGTTGAGGTATCGACTGGCTTCCAATCTTTATGTGATTGTGATACAGTCGAGCTTCAGCATCCTTGGTCTCACGTTGCTGCACGCACATTGCCAATGTGATGTGGTCATTGAGTTGCTAAGGAGTTGATTGGCTACCGACTCATGTACGAATATGATTTTAATGGATTGAATGACCGTACTCTTATGTTTGAGGATTGTTTTCAATTGCTAAATGACGGTACATGACTTCCTTGCATCAGACAGTAAATGCAAGTTATATAATAAGAGTCAATTCAAATATGTGTGCAACTTGTATGCCTGAAGTTATATTTCACATTTATTGCTTTTTCTTAGTATTGTGGTATATATATATATATATATATATATATATATATCTTGTGTTTGTAGATAGACTGGGTTTTGATGAGTCTTGTGGTTTAACTCACCCCCTCATAGTTTCAAGTTTGTCGATTCCGTTACCTAGAGGTGTATGTGCTCGGAGAACTCCCCTTTGTTCGGGGTATGGTATTAACTTAATTAGATTCATCTATTCAAGTCAGTAGTTAGAAAATTCTAGTAAGGCTCTATAATCGGGTAGGTTCCACTATGTCGTGTAAATGAGAATTCAGTGTATTTATTGTAATTTTATTCGAGAATAGTATAATGTATGCAAATTTTATATTTATGAAAGTTATTACTATGATTTATTAAGGTCTGGGTTATAGAAAGTTAGGCTTACAGCGGTGTGGTCAAGACACCGTCCACACCGGTCATGATCCCAGGATAACTCTGTCATGTGATAAATACCATACCCTGATCTATGATTTATATGTGTGATGCACGACGTGCTTATTTTTTGGTATATTTTCTGATCATTTGTTTTGGTTGAATTAATAGCCTCTGGACATATTTGATATAATTGATGCCATATTTTGATTTTATTATTATCTTATTGTTGCATTCATTGAGTTCTAGTAACTCACCCTCGTTTTCATATTTTTTTTAGATCTGGTTACGGAAGAGGAAACCCCACTTGAAGAGTGGCAGGGGTTTGTCTGAGAACATTTCCTGTTGTCGGATAGGTTTAGTATTTTCATTTGAGGTTAAGATCTCTAGGTGCTCTATGGTCATTAGGACACTTAGGATCAGACTAGAAATTATTATTGGAATCTAGTGAACAACTATAACTATTGGAATTTTTCTTAAATTATAAATTATTATTATTATTATTATTATTATGACATTATTTGGATCGACTGAATGGCAAGATGACTATATTATTTTTATTTTATTTTATTAATTAGTTGAAAATTCTTATTATGATAGTACTTAGATTGATTGAGTGATATGATGATTAAATTATTTTAATTTAATTATATAAAATATTTGGATTGATGCTTGATGAATTTTAATTTCCTAATTATAATTGATAATTAGTTTTAAGTTATAAAATACCTTGGGATGTCGAGAATGTATGAAGAAATATTTCAGTTATTATTAATATGTTGGTATGAGTAATTATTAGAAAAGGTAATTCTTTTTTTAATGAGTCATGATTAGAAAATGAAATTCTTTTTGAAGGGGAAAGTAAAATGTAAACTGTATGAATCACCTATTTTCTTTTTATTAAAAATGTATTATCCTATTAAGAAGAATTTAATCGTGATGGAAATATGATAATAAAGAATATTCTAATTTGAAATTTATTTCTTAAGAATAGATAATAATAAATATTTAGTACAAATTTAGTTAACTAAACAACTAATCTAATTCAAACAAACTAATATACAAAAGGCATTAGGATTTCATAAATAGATAATGCCTCTTAAATTCCATATTATTATTCAGACATCTTTGAAAAGCTATTTTATTACTATTAAATAAAGTTGTAAAACTAAATTAGGGATAATCAATCCTAAATAAGGAAGTTGTAAGATGTGTTGTATGATTGTATGTATGAATGTTCACAATGTTTGTGAATCGAGATGGTTGGGATACAAGATACTTCTCTTCCTAAATCTAATTGTATGTGAGTATTTATACAATTTCTTAAATATTGATGTAAGCGGCAATGATGTTAGGTACGTCTAACTAAAATTGTACATTGACAGTAATTATGTAAATACCATAAAAGAAATAAATAGAATTATTATAATATTAATTTAAATGCTTTCGCACAATTAAATAAAAAAAAAAGGACAATAAGAATAAGATGCTTATAGTGATAGGCAAAAGTGTCACTGTATTGGTCACAGGCCCGGGTAACGGATCGTGACATAATGTTAGATTACAAGATCCAAGCCCAAACATTCACATTTCATACCATTTCAACCCAAACCTCTCAAGACTCAAAAATATGCAGAATATGAGAGGGAGAAGGAGCTTACCTTAACCTTTTTCTGGTGAGGATTGGTCACCAGTGAGTCGTACCCACATCGAAGAATGGAGGTTGATGAGCTTGGGAGGAAACCTTGAGTGAATGGAGATGAGACAAGGGAGAGCTAGGGTTCAAAGGGATGGACGCAAGAGAGAAAGAAAAGAGAGGTCTTATGTGTGGGTGGCGTGAGTTTCATATATACTCATGGAGGGAAATTTACTAAATTACCCTTGAGTCAACACAAGGTCAAACCTTAAGTGAAGGCAAAATTGTAATTTTTCTCAACTCAAGTACATACTCAATGCGCCACACATTCCATCACTTAGTTTCCATTCTCGACACACATAATTCCCCAAACTCGTATTATCCTATCTTTTCACTACGATACCATAAAAATCATTTTATTTCATCTTAGTCCTTCGAAGGACTCATTTTTCATCTAATCTTCCTCGTGCCACATGTACTCCTTTGCCTCTTGCCATTTTTTACTTTCACGCACAATACCACATCCCATGAGCTTTTCTTACATTAAAATGGAAAAATTTTCCCCCATACCAACACGTGTACAACGATTGAACATTTGTTTTAATTTTATTTAATAAATATATACATTTTTTATCATTTATATTTTTAGTAAATCAATAATTTTTACTTAATTTTGAAGATTGAATTGAATCAAATTTTCAATTCGGTGGTTTTGGCTTAAGCCTCAAGCAAACTGAACATATATCAGTTTTCAAATTAGATTCGATTCGGTTTGTTATCATAATTAACTTAATTTAATTTTTAGCGGTTTGGTTTAATAAAGAGGTGTCAATTTGGTTTATGCTTATTTTCAAAAAACAAATAAATAAAAACTTCTAAATATATAAAAATATGGTTTTATATTTTTTTTTTGAGATAAAACAATGTAAAAATTTGAACTCTAAATGAGGTCTTAATAATTTTAAAGTAAAATTTCAGGTCTTAATAATTTTGGTTGTCAATATTTCTGTGTGATTTCAATGTGAGATATATATACAGCAATACTAATTGTTGTAGTTATAATTCAAAAAAAAATCATGCTAAAATTATTCTAATTAGAAATGAGTTAGCATGTTACTCAAGACATTAAAGTATTTTGAAGATTTAAATTTTTAATATGACAATCAAAACCTAAATGATGATCAGTGATATATACATACCATTGATATTTTGTAAGAAATAATAAAATTTAAATTTCAAAATTTAAATTAAAAAAAAACAGATATGTTTAACCCTCCAAAGTAGAATCATTAAAGTCAAGTAGAAATAAATTTGAACAAATGAGGGTTATGAACTAAATGGGTTAAATAAATTAATATCCATAGGTCAATCTATATAAACTCAAATATATGGATTAAATTTTGACCCAACATAAATATCACTCAAGTCTAATATAATTCGGTCAAAAAACAAATGGTGGGTTGTATTGGATAAATGAGTTAATTTAGGTAAAAAAAAAAATACCACCCTAATGACAATATCATGTTAATTTAGAGGAACTATATATATCGAAACAGAAATAATATCATCTATTGCCAACCCCAAATTCAACATGTGTTAGAGGGCCCTCACAAAATTATCATTATCCAAGTAAGATTTCCCCTAACTTTGTCATTTGAAAATCTAAACTATCAATATTTTCAATTTCAAAACAATATACGTGAGTTCCTTGTATATATATACATGAAACAAAGTATTAATGAGGAATCTTTAAAACCCTTTCACTTTACAAAAACTTAATCATGTGATGATTTTATTCCGATAAAAACGCGCGCGCACACACATATTATAATATATATATATATATATATATATATATATATATATATATTATAAAATACTTACTTGTAATGTTATATAAGCAGTATATATGATGGTGTTTTAGACAAATTAATATTTTTAAATAGTTATAATTAAAACATTTTCATTTTTGTCATACAGTTTGATAATAAAAAGAACTTTTGTAATCAAGTACTGAGGTACTAATATAATTAAAAAATCAATTTAGACACAAGTTGAAAAATAACATCAACAATTTTTATTAACATCAATAAAATCCATCATTTTATAGATGGGTCTTATCCTTGTACAATGATACAGAATCAGTTAAGAAATAAGTTAAATCTTTACCATAAGACAACCTACCTTTCTATCAAACAATATAGGTCAAAGTGGCTAAAAGAACTAAATCAATCAACCAAAATCCATTGCAAACAGAACGATAAAACTAAATGTTTCATGTTAAAGCTTAAAAATCATCATCCTCAGATTCAGGACCCTGCATCTTCCAAGAACCATCAGGTTGTTGAAGCAATCCTTTGTTTTGGTCTATTCTCCATGCCACAGGAATATGATACTCATCCTTCAAAGCATCCATGCTCTTATTCACAAGTGCAATATCCCTTTTAACCTCTAACCTGAATCCTCCTTTGCTTCCATGCGTTCCAGCCACTCCATGCAAGTAAATCTCTAAGTTATGCCAACTTTTCAAATCCCCTGGATGCTTCAAGTAGTTGGATTGCTGAGCATCCATTTCTAACTCTTCTCCCACTTCTGAATACCCTAAGTTTGGATGCCTCGGAACAATATCTTCTTTATTGCGAAGACGTAAGACTCTTAGTTCCTTTTGCCCAGAGAAGAACTTCCGAAAGTTTGAGTCTCCAACTCGAGGGCTGGCAAATACAATGGCTGTGACTGGACAAGCTTTCTGAGACTGATCATCCTTTTGAATGTTAAAGCCATTGGTCACTATGTCCACAGCATTTAGGGTTGCAATTGCCGCACCTAAGCTGTGCCCAGTTACCGTTATACTAATTTCTTCATCCTTAAATTTATTCACAAGTCGTCTTACCTTATTTAAGACCTACACAATGATTAAGAATCCAAATAAAGTTTAGTCTCTAGAAGATTGAATTTTAATTATACAATTAAGTATTTAGAAGAACAAAAAAAAATTATATTATAGTAAATCCATAATTATCACATATATATATATATTAATTACCTGATTTCTGGCGCTGCTTTTATTAAAGATTGAATTTGAGTTATTAGCTGTGTAAATAGAGTAAAAGCCTCGATGCACTTTACAGTCAGCTTCAGGACCAAAAATGTATGGAGCATCATCCAAGACGAACTGAAAATCTTTAATCCATTCTACGCTCTGCTCCGTTCCTCTCCAAGCAATCACAATGTCCCTCCTTCCTAACACGGCTTTGCCTTCATCTGTAGCCACAGCAACATACCCTATCCAGTTTGATTCTTTGACATCCTTTAATATGAGAAAATCGATTTCTGAGGTTGCATAGAGGAACTTTGTCACCTCGTACTTGAAAGGGTTCCCATTTTCCAAACCCACCTTGGAAAAGAATCCTCTCTTCCCATATCGGCTCCTTCCTGCATACTTGGATGTTTCATCGGAGTTAAAAGCATCATAAGTAGCTTGAGCCATTTCTCCATAGTGAATTATGTACCTGCGAAGATCAATGTCAAGAGGATCTAGCAGACCCATCCAATGATTCTGGCCACTAAGTTCTCTCCAGCTTTTAGCGATGCTGCCTCTGCTTCCCATCGTCTTCTCTTCCTCAAACTGATCAGCTACCTTATGCTGATGCTCAATTTTGCTAGCAAAGCTTCCCGTCTTCTTCTTCTTCAAAATGAACAACTTAATGAATTATGGTGAGTACGAGTTATGATGACTGATGAGGATGCCTTGGTTTTGCATGCTTTATATATACAGCGCACGGACACCATGCACAGGGTCCTTTGAATTCACAGGAACTTCACTTTGAAAATTATTTCGCTCCTGACTAATTCTTGCTTTTAATTTTTGAATATTTCAAGCTATACCCACACGTCTTATTTATGAGGAGTGGAACTGATGAGTGTTAGACTGTTAGGTTTAAGTTGAGTTAAATCAAATGAGGCCACTAGTTAGATTAGAGTGTTAGGTTTATGATTTGCATCCACTGTTTCATAGCGTATATTTGTAGCCGCCTCGGTTTAGTGGATACTTGTTGGAATCTATCCTTAGAAAATATATCATAAACTTTTGATTACTTGTAAATAGTCTTCTTAAATTTTCGATACTTAAACTTTTAAAATTGATAATCTGCTCCTAAAACTTTCACAGTGAAGCAAATATACGTCATTCTTTCTAATTTTCCTCTCTAGTGTTTGCTCATTTGATAATTATGGAAACGGTATGAGGAAGATGTTGTGTTAACGTACGTAGAAGATAAGGCCATTATCCCAACTTTACAAGTCAAACTTCAAAGTTAAAGCGTTTAGAAGCAACACAATTTTCTTCTGCCCATTTATTGTTAATGAAATGTTTTTGAGCGTGATTTGACCAAGTTATTGATCGTTGCTTTAGCTTGTTAGTTGCAATAGAAAGTTCTCAAACTTGTTAATTTAATATTTTGAAAAAGTAAAATTGGCCTGGTCTGGTTGAAAATTCTGTTTTATGTGGCACAAACAAATACTAGTTGTGAAGAGGTCAAATGTAACTGAAAATCTTCAATCCCCCGCAAAGGCTTGAATTCTTTTAATTTCCAGGTAATTACATTTCTTGGAACCTAATTGGATTGTATATTTAGTTATTTACATTCTCATACTTTCAACAATTTGTTATTTGTATAAATACTCCTCACAGATGAATTTATATTTTTTTTTGTATTTTTTCATTATAATTTTGTAATGTTTAATAAACATTTTCAGTATACATTTTCTTTTGGTAGTTTTCAGGGGAAATTGTGGAAGATAATAATCCAAAATAGACTGTGCCAACTGGCCAGTATTTTTTTTTTTATTTTTAGGACTTGGGTGGAATTGATTCAAATGTTGGTGTGCGGTTATCCTCCAACGTGCTTGCAGAAAACTCGAGTCACTTTTGTCTTCAACTATGAGAAGTTTATAAGAACTCCAGATGGGGTTGGGATGCAAGGCTAAGATCCTCTCTTGTTCTCCACAGAAAAAGGAGAATTTTGTTTGATTGTGGTTGTCAATTGTGAAAATCCACCACCCACTATCAAATTTTGATTCTTTTTAAAATTTAAAATTAAAAAATGATTTTAAAAAATCAAAATTATTGACCTTTATAATTGATGGCCTTGATTTAATTGTGGGTCATCAATTTTCATGATCAACAGTCATGATTGAATATGACTTTTTTATTCTTATACAAAACAGGAGAGCATCTGGTCCTGTACAAGAGAGGATCCTGTACAGGGAATGATTTTGTTTTAGGTTGCAGATGTTCAAACTCAAATACAAGATTATTTTGGTGTTGGTAAATTCTGAGAGAGCACACAATATTGCTTGATGACAACTCAAGGTCGGTGTCATTGTCCTTGCTTTGAGGTTATTAGCTTGTTATGTAATGTAATGAACCTACTGCCAATGCATCAGCTTTGATGCCTATCTTGAAGCCAGACTAAATATTTCTGAAGAAAGAATATCTAAGAAACAAGTGCTTAGTTGATTCAATCTCTTCACATCCAAAGGCACATTTCACTTGGATTTTTAACCTCGTTTAATTTCAAGGTTGTCTCTACGGGGAAGGAAGCCCCAATAAATTAAGAATTTATATACAAAATAAATTAGATTTTATATTTAGAGAAAAAAAAAGGACGGGGGGTGGACAGCTCGTTGGCAAGCCCACCCTTGGTTTTTGGCCCATGGGCAAGACGAGTTGAACTGCCTCTCTTTTGTTTTTTCTTGCCTAAGCACTAAATGGGTGGCCCGCAAGCTATAACCCATTTTGATATTATATTCCTTGTTACCCACATTATAAAGAATTATTCACTTGTAGTGCTTGAAAAGATCAGGTCGTTGTTGTTTGAGATTAGCCCGATGTTTGCTTGACTCAACTTTTTCGAAAAATGACTCATATTTTAGGAATAACACAACCATTCGTCATTTCCATTTGTCATCCACGTGTTGGTAGAAAGAGGCTAAAAGACTATCTTTCCTAGTTAGCAAAGTAAGAGACCATCTCGTCATGCAGTACTGACATCCCACGTTTTGAAGATTGCAAATTCAATTTCCATTTTTGGTAGATGGCTTGTTCAACTCTGGAAACTGATTGACTTTAGTAATAGAGTTACTGGTTCTTAATGTTAACCGTCCAATCGTCATTCAGATAAATGGCGATACTTTTTTATTTTTAAAGTGACTTACTGTTAGGATGGATAATATTGAAAAACGTTAGCTCCAACACTGAAACCAATTAATTCTCATTCAACAACTCTTGCCAATATTAGCCTTGGAGCTTTGAGATGTAGACCTATTTGATGAACTTCACTCATTCTTTAGTGTTAGTTGAACATCGATTAAAATAAAGTTTTAAGGAAGACCCAAAAAAAAGTGGCTTCAACATTAATTTGTTGACGGTGACGAATCTAGTCACTAAGGCATCTTGGTTGCTTGAATGCTATTTTCTAGTCACCAAGGAGATGTTTGGTATACACATAGTAAATAGATTCTATCTCCTTAACACCAAAATGCTTGTGTGGTACACTTAAATAGCAGGAAAATAAATCTCATTCTCATCTACAGTGCCAAAATGCGTTACATCAGAAAACTTAGGGAATCTCATACCTTTCTTTACTAATTAGTTAAAAAGTCAATTTTACCCTTTCATAACTTTTCAATTTTCAGAGTTGCCCCTCATGTACTTTGTCATCCACTATCTGCTCATCATCCTCCACCACTTAGCTATCATACTGTCATCATCGTCCCTCACCGTTCATCGTTAGTCCTTGTCAACGAAGAAGGAGGCAAGTTGGAGAAAGAGACAAAACAGACAACGAAGCCAGAGAAAGAGAGAGAAGATGGAAGAAAAAGGAGGAGGAGGAAGATGGGGGCGGCAGAGGAGGAGAACGTCGAGAAGCGGCCACAGAGAGAGAGAGAGAGACGAGTCCTAGAGAGAGTTTCTGCAAGGGGAAGAGATGAAACAGGATAAATTTAAGACAAATTAATAAATTCATACCTAATTATTTCATTTCCTTCATTTTAAACCTCGTACCAAATAAAATAAATACAATGTTTTTAATTTCCTTTTATATTATACCAAACATCATTTTTGTTTCTCATTCTCATTACCTTTCCCTTTCCCTCTCCCTCTCTCAAACTCCTGAATCTATAGTGTTCCTATAATGGAGAACCATCCAAAGCTGCTTATCCTACTGAGCCAAGGACCTTCAATATTTGCTTGTTTGTTTTACGTTCATTTTGTCGTTAATTGTTGGATATGCATAATATTGATGACAAATCACAAGAGTTGTCTTTGGTGATGTAATTGATACTCGATGGTTCTTCAATCAAATTTCAATTCCTGTTGTTTTAAGAATAACTAGTTGGTCTTCCCAAGGGGTTTAGGGTTATGTAGGAAAACGGAAATCTAGCAATATCTTTTTCAAGCTGATTTACATCACTATTTTGTGTCAACATAAACAAAGGCTGCGAAAGGACAATTTTAAACTGGAGTTTATAATGCTATTTCATTAATCATTATATATTCAAATATTCAACAATTTAATAAAAATCATGTACTGAAAATATTTACATATTATAAGAAAAATAATATGTGCTAAAATAATATGTAAATGCACTTGGAAGTGAATAGGTACATTGCTAATTTTTGGCAAAAGGCAAAATTACAAAACACTTTAGCAGCAACTAGCAGAATATGCACACATTAAAACAATTGACGGTAATTTAATCTCTTTTATCAGCAAGCAAACCTTAAAACCAATGGCATACTTAGCTGACAGTAACTATATCACTTAGAAGTGAACAACAAATCTCACAACAATTTTCTTCTTCCTAAACCAGAATATGCAGTACAATAATATCGTAATGATGGTTAAAGGAATCCAGTGCAATACACCTGGGAGAAAACAGGTGCATTGCTAATTTTCCGCAAAATGCAAGATTACAAAACAATAGCAGAAAC
The DNA here is from genome assembly GCA_037074585.1 of Biancaea sappan. Lineage (NCBI taxonomy): Eukaryota > Viridiplantae > Streptophyta > Magnoliopsida > Fabales > Fabaceae > Biancaea > Biancaea sappan. The sequence continues at coordinate 32,554,297 of CM073493.1, forward strand.
AAGATGCAAACAAACAATTTTGTGTCATTTAATCTCTTGTACCAGCAAAACAAACTTAAAACCAATGGCAAACTTGGGTGACAGTAACCATATTATTAAAGTGAACAACTAAGATCAAAACAACTTTCTTTTCCCTAAGCCCGAATATGCAGGACAAGAATAATGTAATGATAGTCAAAAGGGTGAGTCTATGGAGGTCAAGCTCAGCCTTTGGATTTCTCCAAAAATGCATGAAGATCTGTGTATAGAACTCTACACAAATCTCCGTGTATATTTTAGGGGATACAATGGCAGAGAGTTTGCCTTTTCTAGAAGTCGAACTCTCCATATCATTATCCTATAAAGAATGCAATGTCTTATTTATTATTCCCAAGATATACCCTTTTTCTACCATATACATCTATTTGCTTTGTTTTCTTTTACATTTGCCAAAAGTTTTGGAAGACTAGTACCGCATCCGCATCACAAAATTCTAAATGACCAAAGCCTATCTCCACTGAGTTGTGGCAATGCAATGAAAGCTGAAAATGGACAGAACTTCGTAATGATCAACAACAACAACAAAAACCTTATCCCACTACGTAATGATCATTGTGACTTAAATAGGATTTCAAGCATAACTTATCCACACTATCATTCTTGTTCACAAAAAAAGAAAAAGATAAAAAATATATGACTGAAACTGGAATAACTTTCCTGCCTAATATAGAAGTTAAGGAGGAAAGTGCTCTATATCCATAGAAGGGTGACCAGATTGTGTTGATCCCATTCCCATCCCCCTAAGTAAACTTTTTGCTGTTTCTCTCTCCTGCAAGACAAAGAATTAAATCATTAAATGATTTAGTAAGTTTTTTTTAAAAAAAATTGAAATTTTTGTAAAACATTCTAGACTCACCGGACCAGTATAATCCAAAAGACGGGTACAATAAACCTCAGCTTCTTCAAATCTTTTCTGGTTTTTGTAATATGTTGCAAGATAAATCAAAGCCTCAACCATGTTGGGCCCTTCCCTCTCTTCATCTTCCATCCTCTCCAAATCCTTCTTGTAGTAAAATGCTGCCTCTTCAGGACGATCCAGCTCAGAGTGCAGCTTTGCTAGCTGATGCAGAGCAATTGCTTCCCTGTCATTACAATTTGCTGCCCTTCTGTAACACTTGATGGCATCATCAAGCATGTGGAGCTGTTCGGTTTCGTAACATTGACCCATTGCAATCCACAACCGAGAATCATTTGGCTGCAAGAACACAGATTTCCGAAAGTAATGAAGAGCATAGAAAGGCATACCCATCATCTCATAAGCCTGACCTAGTCCATACCAGGCACGATAATCACAGGGGTCTATATCTACAGCCCGACGATATGCATCCACAGCAGCAGGAGTGTTTTTCATCTCAATAAATTCATGACCCATGAGTGTCCAAGCAGATAAATAATTTTTGTTTAATTTGAGGGCCCTCCTAAAATACATAACTGACTTTTCATGCAGACCCTTTAAACTGTAATAATTCCCAATGATACAACAAGATTCAGGTCTGTATTTATCAGTCATAAATATTCTATGGGCAAGGTGACTCAGAGCAGAAAAACATTCCTTAGCATAAAGCACATTGGAGTACATATCCATATCCTCCACTCTGTAAGGATCATTTTCCAGAAGTTCTTCAAATATTGCTTCAACTTGATCAAATTCCCTCAAACTGTACTGGGCTTTAGCAATTTGAGCCTGTATATAATTACTACAACCAAATGTTCCTTGTAAATATTCATATTTTGCCAAAGATTCATTGTGCATCCTTAATTCTTGGTAAGCACTGGCAAGAAAAAAATCCTTCATCCAGTGATTATTGAGATTGAGACTGTTCAAGATTTCAATCTTAGTGCATAAAGATTGCAGCTCCGTCCAAGCATTCCAGTTCCAAGGGTAGCTATTCACAGAATCCACAAGAACTGTACGTGCAAGATTCTTATTGCCTTTCTGTTTGAGCACAAGACCATACAAGTACAACCCAAATGGGTCAATTGTTCCATTCTTGCAAAGGGTTGACAATTCCCTCTCGATAGAAACCAATTCTCGATTTACAACATCACTCTTGCCCAGAGGTCCCTCAAGTTCTATCATCTCTTCCTCTTTTCGTTTTTCTCCTGCCTGTACAAAGCACAAAGAAAGGAACATAGACATTACATGAAGCTCCAAAAGATCATAAGATGTATGCCTTTTATGATATTTCTTCAAATGGATAACATGCAAATGAATTGAAGGGAATAAATGCATCAAAGTAGAGAAGCAATCAACAACAACAACAATAAAGCCTTATCCCACTAGGTGGGGTTGGCTACATGGATCGCACGACGCCATTGAGCTCCATCAATGACCAACTCTTAGGTATCTTATTTACCAGAAGATCCGAATAGAGAAGCAATCAAAGCATTATATTTAATTATCTGCAATGTTAACATCAGTGCATTATTTTAATTTAACTTTTAAGAAAACTCATTTCTCATGGCATATCCAAAAGTACTCTCTTCCCATGTCCACAGCTGCCACCTATTGAGTGCAATCTATGAAGAGTATAATGGATAAATAACTCTGGATGCTACATTGATATTGATTTTGCCAGGAAAGTGAATTAATCTTGTAGGATGTCAGGTTTTTATCCTTCTACTAACTCATCTAATTCTTTGTTTTCCTCTAATGTTTACTTATTGAATTAGAAATACACTGAGGATGTGTGTCACAAATCACAATCACACAACCTGATGAATAACTCTAATGCATTAAACCTGCTATTGCACACCAGACTAGGAGGCAAAACCGCAAAAGCCAAATAATCAAATTGTTAAAAAAAAAAAAAGAAAAAAAGAAAAAAAAAGCTGACCAGATGTAGAGCATAACAGAACAAGAAAAGTAAAGAATGGAGAGATCACTTGTAAGTGAGGTTGCAGTTTTTCCTCATTATGACTCTTTCCCTTAGTAAAAATGAAGAAGACACCCCTCTAGATTATTAAGAAATCTCTGGAACAGTGAGGATCCTAAGTCTCCCTGAATGCTACACAGATATGAAGAGGATAATGGATAAATCACACTGAAAGCTACACAGATATTGGTTTTGTCAAGAGAGTGAACTAATCAGCTTGTAGGATGTCATGTTTTTGTCCTACTACAAACTTCATCTAATTTTTTTTCCCCCTCCAATATTTGAATTAGGAAACACAGAGGATGCAACCACAACAGCACAACCTGATGAATAACTAATTTAATTCTCCAGATTTCTCTATAATATTACTAATATATAAACATCTTGCAGGAGACAAGGAGAGAACATCCAACTCTAGAATGCATTAAAACCTTTTATAGCATACTTGACTAGAAAATGACACAATATCTAAAGGATCATTATGAATATTGACGGTCAGGGAAGAGAACATAATTGACCAGATATAGAGCATAACAGCGCAAGAACACAGATTTTCTTCCAGTTTGATCACGGAGCACATGTGCAGCTCTTCTGTACTCTCGGCTATCAAAATAAGACTTGGCCAAAAGATAAAAGTCACCATCCACCAAGTCATCTTCCTCCATTACAGGAGTGGTTACATAAGAAACACCAGCAACTGGTGTTGTAGTGATCTCATTAGTGCGGTATCTCCTGCAAATGCTCGAACTTCCTCGCTGGAATCTGGTGTTTGATGGAGTAAACTTTGCTGGGTCTTGCTTAATGCCTACTAGTTGTTCTGCTGCCCTGCAAATTTAAAGGTACATCATTTAGTATGCCTTCACATTCCACTTAACACCCTTAGCTACAACTTGGAGCACCTAGAACCTGGTCTACCTCTACTCCAACAAAAGATCCATAGACAAAAAATGACAAAAGTATTGAAAAAGGCAAAAGGAAATTAACATTCATCCTTCGGATTCAAAAGTCTATTATCAATTACCCCATTATTAGTAATACAATTAGACATTGATGGAGTGAGAAGAGAAAGCATCAGTTTAGGGTATCTGAAAATGAGTACCATTTGGTGGCAGTGTAGAGGCCACGGTCACTGAGTTGACGAATTGCAACGCGAAGCTCACTTCTGCAGCTCTCTTTGGAACTCATTGATTCAATTGCTTCTGAGTGAACTAAACCAGTATAATTTGCTTCTGAATCCAGATGATATGAGAATTAAACTGACCAGGTAGTTCAGCCAGCATGACAGATCTGAAGCACAAATGAACAAAATGATATATGAGAATCAAAATAACCAAGTAACATTCTCAAATACTCAGAAATTGGTTCAGGAAGAATAAATAAGAATTTTTCTTATCTTTAAAAAGCATTCATGCACACAAATTAGCCTACCATAAAAGAAAAATTAGAGAATTCTTGCCCATGAAAATCACAGGATCGAACTGAAAGAACTAACATCAAATAGGGCAGCAAATTAACATTCCATACGACCCAACAAGGAAGGCAAATAGAAATTTCAATATCGTGAGTTTGGGTAAGAAAAGAAACAAATTTAAAATCCAGTAAACCAGGACCAAGGCAGAACTACAAAATATATTTGCATAATAAATAAATCCGCCTCTCAAGAACCATAAATCAAAATGGCAATTACAGACATGAAAATAGGTAAATGAACAGTTACAGTCTAGTAGTTAGCAAATCAATTATGGAAAGTAACCGCAAAGCAAATCCAGACCCAGAGCATAACTCACCAATCCTAAGTTTTTTTCATACAAATCATAGAAAGAACACAGACAACAAACTCCCCAATCCATTTTCGGGTTCCCTTTACATGTACCCATGGTGAAACTCAAAATATTAAAAAGATCACTTGATTCCTCATGAAATATATTTAAGACAAGAAAACTTGTGATATGCACTTAAGACAACACAAATTTGACTGAAGGGAAACCAAGTTTCACACGGTAAAGCCTCCTCTGAAACAGTAAAATTCCCTTTTAAAAGTATCCAACCGATGCATGTTCACCTCAAATCACAGTAGATTATCATTATACACATGAAATTGCAAGCAGGGCACAAGTTGTGAATGGATAAATATTCAAGAATAAGTTAGAAAATCCCAAGAAACTTAAATGGCATGCAATGGAAATCCATGATTATTACAATGAAGTTGCAAACAAACTGTCACCACTTCTTCCTAAAGGTAACAACAAAGCCTCGCAGAGGAACCCCAAATGACCCAAAATCTCACTAGTTCATTACCCACAATTAAACCAGAATTTCATTCAAACACTCAGTAACACATATCTAAACCAATAAAGCAATACTAATAAGAAAGCGTGGGTTTGTGACAGGGGAAGACGGAGATTTATTAACGATGGAGCAGCGGCATGGGTGAAAGAGTGAGATTAGCGAGCAGAGATGTGTGCGGAGAGCCGCGGAGATGGGAAGGATCTCACCTGGTTTGCTTGCTGTGTCGAAGGCTCAAAACTGAAAATCAGAGTTTCAGATATGAAATGGGGATGTCGGCAGTGCGAGACAGAGGTCAGGAGGAAAAGCAAAATGGAGAAGATCAAAGGGCGGGAGAAGAGAGAGCATAGGGTCAGTGTGCTAATCTTTGACGTGAAATTTGGAGAGGGAGAGAGGGAGGGAATGTCCTTTGAGTTTTTAGGGCAAATGCTACTGATTTTTTAAAAAATTAGTAGTACGCTGCTGATTCAAAAAAATTAGATATATACTACAAAATAGGTTACACCAATATTTTTCTCTTATTAATACCGAGTTTTATTAAAAAATTTATTAAAACTCAACTTGATAACAATCGAATCTTACATAAATTTTTTTAAATCAAAAGACTCGGCTTGCGTAAGGCCGAGCCTTAGTTTTTTAAAAAATAAAAACTTGACTTGAAACAGGTTGAATCTTCATTATTTTAAAAAAAAAGTCAAGCTGTATATATTAAATAAAAAAATTAGTTATATATATATATAGTTATTATATATATATATATATATATATATATATATATATATATATTAGTTATTTTTTATATTAATGTTATCTTTTGTATACATATATTATTTATATATGTGTATATTATATAAAAAATTAGTTATATATATATATACTAAATTAATTGATTACATAATAATTTATTTGATAAATTGATTGTATGTTTAAAATAAGTTTATTTTGATATTAATATGAAAAAGTAAAAATAATTAAAAATATTATTATTATGTATAATAATGAATAGTGAGATGAAATATTTAAATAATTAAATTATAATTTTTAAAAAAGTTAATAAAGAATTATAAATTACTTGAAAATTATTTAATTAACTTTTCAATAATTAATGATATTTTAAAAATTAATTAACTATATAATATTAATTTTACTAAATATGTAATTTAATTATTTCAATTATTTTAATTATTTTTAATTTAAAAAAGCATAAATTAAAAAGAAATTTAAATAATAACATAAGAATAGTTTTATTTAAATGATGAAATTAATATATGCATACAACATATAATTAAAAAAAATTTTAAAAAAATGATTGTTTGTCCCACAACATCTACTACAACTGATCATTTTGACCGTCGACGTTGTTCGGGTTCTTCGTCCTTGTTGTCTTCTTCTTCTCCTCCATCCTCTCCTTCGTTGTCATTGTCGTCGTCGTTATCTTTGTCTTGCTGTTCTCCTTCCCTATATGGCATAGTCGGATGAGCATTTAAATCCAACACCGGAGATTGATCTAATGGAATCGGTCAGTTCAGTGTGAAGAATTGCATTTTGAAGTCCGTATTATAGGGCATTGGAGAAGAAAAAAGAGATGACAAATCAAAGTGGTATTTTGTTGATGGTTTATAACAGTCAACGCCGAATGAAGAACTAGAGCCTCCAACGTGTGTAAAAGATGGACCAACGCCACTATAACCTACATTAGGCTGAGTCTGAAATGGCATGTACGCAGTCTGATATGGCATGGATGCACCAGGCTCATAACGTGCATCATATGAAATAGGTTCCCTTGATGCGATAAGCCTCCGAGAACGCTTGCTTGGCACTTCCTCTAGAATGATTGTTTCAGGAAAGTCCTGAGCAGGTGGAGTAGGTTGAGAGAGTCTGAGTTCTCTGTTCACCCATGGCAGTGATAATATTCATAGCCCCTTGCTCAATTCTCTTTGCCAAATCACCTGGTCTCGGATCCTCATGAGCCATTATATACAAATACCATGTCATGTCAACTTACAAAAAAAAAATTGGAACAAAGTAGATAAATTGAAAATATAATTTAAATATGATAGTAAATAGGAGATTAACTGCATCACCCTCAGCATCACTTGTAGGATCGATCCATACCTAGTATGCTTCCAGTACCAAGCATGTACTCAGAGTCATGTCGTAGGGGAACTAAAGGATACTGGACTTGGACTTGGATCACTCACTGAGGCCACTGATTCCACTAATCAATGAAGTCCCTATATACCTCTGCCCAATTTTTATCATATTTTCCTGTCATTTGTAATGTGTGATGGCGGCCAACATCGATTGGTGGCTTAGGAATCGGTTGATCTCCCTCAAACTGGCGGAGCACGCGATCTACATGATGCCACTCAATGGTATGAAAACTAATTATAGGTATATAGGAGCACCAGACGTTGCTATCAGCTAGACAGTACTATGGAATCATCTGCTAGTTGTCCCCGACGTATGAGCACTAAATGATCTGTGACCATTAAATGTTAGGATAAATAAATATTTTGAGTAACTTAATATTTGAAGAACATCAATTTAAGCAAGATACCTTATCATCATTCTTCCTATCTAATAGAAGCCTATAATGTCTCAAGGCTTCTTTGGCAGGTCCAATTGAGTCCTTAGCACCCCTCCAACTGTAATAATTCACAAGTATATTAGCTTAAAAATTAAATAATAATTAATAAATTCAATAATCATATTGGGTAATACATACTGACTTCCTAATGGTGGGAGTATAGGATAATGCTCTAAATTCAAATCGTAGACAGGGCGTATGGATGGCTCTAATGAGAGAATCTTTCCCATGCCCAGATGTGCAAAAGGGTAAGACAACCACCAATTTCCTTTTGTTTAGAATCCGTTGCCATGCAAAGTTCCCTATATAAATGTGCTAGTACTGCTGATCTCTAACTATATTCCTTACAATCATTTAAATTTTCGAGGAATTGCAGGTACATTAGATACACCTTGGTGCCAGATTTATCTAGCAATAGGTAACCCCTAATCAGTCTTAAAATATAGGCACGGGTAAAATGAACAATATGTTCATATAGGGCATCATCTGGAAGATGATCAAAGGTCTCAGCCAACCAATTCATGCTCAACCTTTGACCATCTAATTTGTTTGATGGCAGGGCAACTCTTAGGAGCTACTCACATAAATGCACCCAGTTTATGGTAGCTGTACCAGTAACCGGCCTACCACCAATAGGAGACCAAGTTGAATTGCTTATTGTGCATTCTCCCCTAGTAGTGTGGAAAGTATATGTCTCCAATCGCCATCATTCAACGAGCGTCGAGACAAGAGATTGGTTATACTCGAATTCACCTAATCTCGCCACACCGTAGAAACCAACAGCATGTAAGAGTGGGACGATCAATAATGGTGGGTTACCGTCCACAAGTATACATTTCCGTAGATGTAAAGTGCGATCTCTCTGAAATTTTTAAATTTTATAAGAATAACAACATTTTATTATTTAAATCTTTAAAAATTCTACAATAGACTAACATTATTTGCCCAAACATCTTGAAAAATATGACAAGATTGTAAATACAAAAGCGAATCGCCGTCAGGACCCAGGTTCACAGCTCGTATGGGATCTGCCATCTAACATAACAAAAATAATATAAGAAGAAAAAATAAAATACTATAACATAATAAAATTTAATTTTCAAAAAAATAATTAACACAATTTAACCATAAAAAATTTTAATATACCTAAATATTTTGAACACAATTTTTTCTTTAAACACTTTCTCTCTTCTCTTTTACTGTGGTCCATACCATCACTCTCCTCTCCTATTTATAATCGAACTCTTCTTCTCACTCCCCCCCTTAATTCTTCTTCTTCATGGATGCTGCACGCACCCCACCTCACCATTTGCTCGAAGTCAGCGTGGAGTCCCATCCAATTGACTTATGAGCAAAAGTAAGCTCGGCCTCTGTCAGGCCAAGCTTGCTTTAGTTTTGTTTTTTTTATATAAAGCAAGCTCGGCCTGTCAGAGGCCGAACTTGCTTTTGGATAGAGTCAGCGTGATGGGACTCCACGCTGACTCTATTCGTGACTATTTTTTTTCCTGATTCGTTTTTTTTTTAAATATTGAGAAGCCCTTTTCTTTTATATAATAGAATGATTAATCATGCAAGTCCTTTTTTTTTTAGATTTTGTCCATTTTTTTAGACTAATTAACTTAATTAATATTAATTGTTAGTATTTTTTTAGACTCTTTTCGGTTAAATTAGCTTATAAGTTAGCGGATATCTTATAACTAGTTGATAGCTTATAAGCTAGTTGATAGTTTATAATTATATTATTAATTTAAATTATTATAAAATATAAAATTCATTAAAAATATATATTTACATATTTTATTATTTTTATATATTTCATATATTTATAATATATTTATATATTTTTATCATATATTATATATGTATAATGTATTATATATAAATATAAATATAATAAAAGATGAGTATGAATAAGATATAATAAAGAAGTGTTACCAAAAATTCAAAATTAGTGAAATATACATATAAAAAATTTAAAATTGTACCCAAAAAAAAGTCTAATATATCTAACGAGGCTGCTATGGACAATTTGATCAGTTATGACCTTGTTGTCTACATAAGCTACATCGGGATGGCTGGCGATACAACCTATGATCCATGTCCATTCGTAGCCTCGATGATCTTGGTCGCCCTTGACTTCTAGCAAGTGATGGATCAAGTAGCAACCATGAGTCTCTATATTCTGGCCACCACTCTTGCCCACCGATAGGGTGAATCGATCTGCTATAAGCCAGTTTGATCGTGTTAAGTCGATATACATGGTTCACAAACATGTTAAAATCAATATTTGCATGTTGACAAGCTACTAACAAGTGTGGATACGAAAAATGCCAAACTTGACATTCGCCACAATCACACCAGCCACCAAAAAGGTTGAGCATGCAGACACAACCAAGTTGACGATTCAACCGGTCGTATGGCTCCTCAATTTCAAAATATCCATTAGCCCGATCAAATACATGCACGATGCATGCAGAGGCTTTTGATCTATTTTCTGCAAGCTTCTTACGCATGACCTCCGAATATACTTCCTGGTTGTTAATTTGTGCATTTGTTGTTGCCAAATTGTTCTCAATGTAAGTTGCAAGCCTGTACAACGTATGCTTCACTAACCTCAAAATAGGGAGATATCTAATGCCTTTGAAGACATGGGTCATGGATTCGGCTAAGTTTGTCATCATCTGACCCCATCGACAACTATAGATATCATATGCCCGTGTCCATTGTGCAATCCTTAGTCTATTCAACCAATCCCTAACTTTCTCATTTGAATTTGCATGTGACCCAAGCATTTTTGCCACAACCTCGTTTACCACACAAAAATTGTATAATTAAAAAATTATTAATTTCCAATAAAGACATAACGCCATGCTTAAGCCTCTTGGATAACCATTTTGATCCTAATGTGGTGCGGACATTATTGGATAAGTGCCGTAGACAAAACATGTGGGTCTATCCATGTTTTTCTACACCAGTGATAAGCCCGTGATGCCTATCAGAGATTAAAGTTACATCCTGGTTGCCAACAACCTGTTCCTTGAGAATCTTAAGAAACCACGATCAAGAGTCATCATTTTCTTGCTCCACCAGCGCAAATGCAATAGGCAACACTTTGTTGTTGCCATCTTGGAATGAAGTTATCATTAAGGTTCCTTTGTACTTGCCGTACAAAAATGTACTGTCAACCAAGATTATTGGCTTCAACTAAGCCAAGGCATCTATACAAGGCTTATAAGACTAATATACCCGCACAAACTTCATCTGCGAGTGACCAACATTGTCGGGTGGACATGGGTCAGTCTTCCATTCCACCACTGAACTTAGCATGACCTGCTGAACTGCCGCCATAAACTAAAGTAACAATGGGTAGGATTGCTCCCAGTCCCCATATGCATTAGAAATAGCCTTCCATTTTGCAGACCACGCTTTCTAGTAAGAAATGTTGTAGCTAAAATTTTGTTGAATGTGTGCGACTACCTGACTACCTGGTATATCTACATTTTTTATCACCAAGTCCATAATATGATTTGCTATAACTTCTGCATCCAACTTCGGGTGATCTTGGACCAGCGAGGCATTGACACAAGTGTGGCATCCCGGATACTTCGTAATCTGCCAATAATTGCCGAGATTCTTCAAAATGGCCCTAAATCTCCACCTACAACCCTGGTCCTTTTTAGTGTACTCGTATAATTCAACTGTTTTACTTTGGTGGACAACTTTATAGGTATTGTGGTTCTGGATAGTGTGCTCTTTTACCTCACCTCTTAGTAAACGTCTTTCATTGAACACTTTTCCAGTATATAGTCCATCGTCATTCATCGTTGAACTGCTAGGTTCTCCATCAGTCATCTCCTCCTGCTCTGGAAGGCTTATTAAATACCTGTGCATAGGGTCTTGGTACTTATTGATTGGAGGGACCCAAATTCCCTTTCCATGCTCATCACCGCCTTCATTTGCATCATCATCAGCGTCATCATTATCACTCGTGACTAAATTACCAAAATATTCCTCCTCGTTAGTAAAGTCATCCATACACGGCCGACGAGATGAAAGAGTATCGTTTAGTTGTGGCACTGGTTCATCATCGTCTGCCAACGACATGGAAGTCAATTGTCCTTGACTGGGGGGCTGAGCTGAAATATCACAAGTAACAATGGCTTGTGACATACCATCTTCGGAATTAAAATCTATTTGACGACTTGAAGTTTTGACTAGCAGCTCAATCTCCTCATCTCCACTTTTTAAATATTTGCTGATCATGCTTCTGACTATATTGTCATTACTCAACTTTATCACCTTGTATTCAGATCGCAACTTGTATCTATAGTTTATTAACGCCACTGATTCACTAGGGGGAACTCTAAATGATTGTGAATCATAGTAGTCAATGTGTCCAAAGTTATATTTAAGTCATCTAGTGACATTATAGTGAAAATATCATATTTAAATTCAACACCCTCAACACCCTTAATGGCCTTTTCGTTGACATATAGATATACATTTATGAAGGAATTCATCTTAATTGCCTATAAAACAAGTTCAAAGCAACAAATAATTTAAACTGCAAAAAAAAAATTAGAACAATTAAATTGTATTGTTTGTAAAATAATATTATCAAAATATTATACAAAATAATTAAAATTAGTTTAAACACAAAATAATTTAAAATATTTAAACAATCAAAATTTATAAAATTAATATGGTACAAAATTACAAATGATTATTAATTAGAATAACTAGTTAGTTAATTTTATAAATAAAGTTAATTAATAACATGAAAAAAATTTAATTATACTAACCTTTTTGAAGATCTTTCTTTACCTTTCTTCAATTAGCTCTCGGATATAACTATTCTTGAACACTCTCACAATTTTTTCGGGTGTTCATATGAATGAAGCCACTGATATTCGATTTATAAGGCTGAGCTGCATGCAACCTTGGCTTATCAGAGGCCGAGGTTGCTTAGCATGGGCTCGGCCACTGACGTCAAGCTCGGCCTCTCAATTGCCAACCTCACTTTAAGTCAATAAAGTGAGCTCAGCTTGTTAGTGGCCAAGCTCACATTATTGACTAAGTAAGCTCGACCACTGACAAGCCGAGCTTACTTTTGGCAGGGAATCTCTGCATGCTGCAGAGATTCCCGTGCCAGTGTGGAGTCCCATCATTTGGACTCCATGCTGAAAAATTTCAGAGTACTATTTTTTTTTCAAATTATAGACTCGGCTAACGGTAGGCCGAGTTTATTTTTTAAAAAACTTTTAGACTCGGCCTGTAGCAGGTCGAGTCTTGATGAAATTTCTTTTTTTTTTTTAATTTCTCAATGAAACTAGGCCTGACATGGGCCGAGTTTTAGTGAGAGAAAAACACTGATGTGACCCATTTCATAGTATGCATCTAAATTTTTTTTTTCAATCAGTAGCATATTACTAATTTTTTTAAAATCTGTAGCATTTGCCCTAAAAACTCATGTCCTTTAGGGTTTATTTAATTTAATTTTTTTTTATTTTTTTCCTTTTTTTAAAGAAAAAAGGACTCATGATGACTTTGAGCCCCTCCTTCTCCTTCTTTTCTATTTTTTTTTAAATAAAAATCCTAGAAAGCAAATCAATATCCTAAAAATGTAATAATATCAAACTCCAAAATCAAAACATCATTTGAAGATTAAAAAAAAACTCAAAATTAGATCAGATTTAAAAAAAATAAAAATTAGATCATAGAAAACAAAAAATGTACCCAACTGAGAAGTAGAAAAAGAAGAATTAAGAAGAAGAATAAACTGAGACAAAATAACATTATCTCAATTTGTTATGTAGATAGAAGAAGAAGAAGAAGAAGAAGAAGAAGAAGAAGAAGAAGAAGAAGAAGAAGAAGAAGAAGAAGAATGTGTTTAATTGGTGTCCCCCTCCCACCAACAAAACAATGTGTTTAATCGGTGTGGAGAGGAAGAAGAAGAAGAAACTTAGACAAAATAACATTATCTTAATTTGCTATATGAGAATAATTAAGAAGAAGAATAAACCGAGACAAAATAACATTATCTCAATTTGCTATGTGGAAAGAAGAAAAAGAAGAATGTGTTTAATTGGTGTCCCCCTTCCACCAATAAAACAATGTGTCTAATCAGTGTGGAGAGGAGGAGGAAGAAGAAGAAGAAGAAGAAGAAGAAACTAAGACAAAATAACATTATCTCAATTTGCTATATGGAAAAGGAGAATAATAATAATAATAATAATAATATTAATAATAATAATAATAATAATAATAATAATAATAATAATAATAATAATAATGTGTTTAATTAGTGTCCCCCTCCCACCAACAAAACAATGTGTTTAATCGATGTCGAGAGGAATATTGGGGATGGCTAGAGCTCAAATTGGAGTGTGGAAGCTCTCCAATATTGTGTTTGAGGCTATTTTACTTATTTTCTCTTCATTTATTCCGTGGAGCTTAAGGATTTTGTTCTTTTTGTTTCATTTATTGCTATCAATACTGAAATTCCTTAAACTAGGTGTAATATCTATAGATTTTTATGTGTGAAAATGTATGTTATGTGTGGATGTATGATGTATAAAGGACTAAATTGAAATGAATGAGAAATTTGAGTGGCATGTGATGGTTTTGGAATTTGGGAGACACTGAAATTTTTTTTACGAAGTGTTATATTTGTGTTTGTACATAATAGTAAAGTTTTCACTTTTGCCGCTAAGTTTAACTCTTTCCTTACTAGTAAATCGAGGATATATATGTAATTTGTCCCATTTGTTATAAACACTTCAGCATGTTTTCCTTCTCTTCACTCTTCTCTATCTCACGCCACACACACTCCTCCACAACACTTCACATTCTTTTCTCCTTCCACCATATCCTCAACCCCTTTTTGCTTGTCCCTAGTAAATAGTGCACTCTGATGATCTTCCTCTACGCAAGACAATGAAGGATTGAAGTAGAATACCCATCTTTTCCCTTTCTCTTTGAAAATTTGTATATACAAGCCCTAGGTCATAGAAATCAGGAATTCTTGAGAAAAAAATATATATAGTGTCACGTCCCAAAATTTGAGCACGTGACCGGCACGGAAAGTGAATTTCATTTCACCTCCGTAAGCCTATCTTTCTCTTAAAAATCATACAATTCTTTTTCATGCAACCAAAACGAGTTCTCTATACATACTACAATTACTCACATTACATCACTGAATGAACCTACCCGATTACAGAGATTTCTAGATTTATACAACTTAGAATAAAACTTAACTATTATACCTTTATCCTGAACAAATGAAAAGGTAATTATAGACTAAGGATCCATAATTCCTTGTTCCGATATTTACCTTCAGCTGTCAACTCTGAAAAAAATATCAATAAGAGGGGTATGAGCAAACCACGTGCCCAGTGAGTAGATAACACAATACTATGACAAAATAAAAATCATGCATCATAATGATAACATGCAGCAATCATACGTAGATCGATCATCATATGATATAATATTATTCATAATACTTCACAACAATATCCAAGTGAATCAAATGCATTTCAACAAAATTCAAAATTCACAACAGCAATCGATGAAATCAATTTCACACATAATTCCCGTACCAACCGGGTCGTCCAGAATACCTCTGCATCGTTGCCCGCGGCCCCCGCCGCATCCACCCTTATCGCTCCATTTATATTCTCCACCCTTATAGCTTCACATAGATTTCTCCATGGGGTGCACCACCATGCCTTTCCTTTCCAGTCAAACACAATCACAATCACATATAAAAACATCCTCAATCATGATCTTGAGCCACATACACAACTCAGTCATTTACAATTCAAGTCACAACATAATCAATGTGGTTCCAGCAACATAGCATGTATATAACATAACCCATAATATAGAACAATTATTCAACTCGGTTCACATGCCATTCACAATCCATCATATAACCTCCATTCATGGGAAAATAAGAAAATATAATTATATACATTACCTGGCGCCTGGGCGCCACCTATGGCGCCTGGGCGCTACCCATGCTTGGCGCCTAGGCGCCACACGTGGTGCCTGGGCGCCAATTCCTTCTTCTTCCCATCTCACCTTGGCGCCTAGGCGCCACACATGGCGCCTGGGCGCCACGATCGCGACCCCTTCGCGATTTCTCTCGGTTTTGGCCCAAATCTGGCCAAATCTTCACCGTTTTTCATGATTTCTTCTATAGGATCTCACCCTTAATGTCTAAGGAGCATTTAGACACCAAAATCACCAATTTTAATCGAGAAACGAAGCCGGAATCTCGATTTTACCTCAAACACTCTTAAAACTAGAAAATAGAGAAAAGCTTAAGAAATAAAAATTTCTACCTCGATTCCTTGCTTTCCCTATGTTGCTTGGCTCCTAGAGGCTCGCCCCGTAGCCCGAGATCCAGCCTCCAAAGCCCGGTTGTAGAGTTGGAGTGTAGAGAGAGAAATTAGAGAGAAGGAAGAGAGAAGGAGAGGAGAGAAAGTGAAGAGAGAGAGAGGAAAGGAGAAAAATGAATAAAAAATAGGTGAGGCCACCTATATACTCGCCCGGGGTGAAATTATCACTTGCTCTGCAATTGACCCTCAGTCAAGACTAGCAAAAGCAAATTCATAAAATCTCACCTCAGGTGTTTCTAAATCCTCGGTGCCCCACAAATTTTCTTATTCACTTTAGTCCCTCTCAATATCTCAAACTCCACTTTAACCTCGAATCCATCATCTTTTCGGTACCGGACTCATAATTCATTCCCATAAGCTCTATTCTTCTTCTCGGGTTCCTACTTGGTCATTTCTCAAAAGTCCTCTATACTTTCTTTTCTTTTCACTTTAGTCCTTGAGAATTTGTAAAAATTTCCTAAATTAAAAATAAAAATTTCTATTCCCACATTTTCTTCACTAATTCAAAAAGAAAATTTTTCACATAATTAAATTTTTCACTAAACTTCAAATCAGACTTTAAATATTCATAAAAATTCTTGGGATATTACATTCTTCCCCCATTAAAAGAATTCGGTCCTCCGAATTCAAAACTTACCTCAAGATTGAAGCAAATGCCAATATTTTGTTTATATCTCATTCTCTCTCTTAGAATTTTCACAATCAAGTACAAAATATAACAAGTTCAACATATTTTTATTTCTAATACATAAGTTACAGGCAACAAGCTGAACTTGATTTACAAAACAGATAATTTTAATACGTAAACATTAGATCAAATATCAGCTTTAGGTACAAACAAAAGAAAAGATAAATTAAGAACGAGGAGGCTTTTGAAATGCAGAAGGTGCTCCAGGTCTAGAAGAAGAAGGTGCTTCAGACCTTAAGGAGGAAGTTAATCGTTGCAGCCTAGAAAGAGTTTCTGGAGGAAACGTCTGGAAAATTTGGCGAAGTGCAGAAGTCACTCCATTCATACAGTCAATACATCTCGCTTGTTGGTCACAAAAATTTTGAGTTGCAAACATCGAATGTCTATCAACTCTATTCGCCAATTCCCTAAAATGATGGTTCAAAAGCTTCTCTTGTTCTGTAAAGAGACGATTTATCAATCTCCCCTGGTCCTCAAAGTGGCAGTTTATCAGTCTTTCCAAGTCCTCCATCTTTTGTCTCATAAGTGCAAGCTCATTATTAGAAGATGTTGCTGTGCTAACATCCTCTAACTCTACTACATCCCTTTTTCTTTTCTTAGCCTCTGGTGACTCTTCCATGGATCTCTTATTCTTATAATTCTCCAGGCTAAGATTTAGATCCAGCTCTACCTTGCCAGCCTCAAAGTTTAAATTGAAAGATTTATTGCCGGCCATATTTTTCTGAGCTATAAAGGTTGTACAGAAGGAGAAGTTTGATGCTAGAAAGCTTATAGATATAAACTCTTAGTGTAGTGAGCAGCGTAATGGGGCATCCATTATATATAGACGAAATTTAGGGCTACAAAACCTTTACATCATACTCTAAAGATGACCTACAGACCTTATCCGACGCAATGCCAACGGTCTCTGATAAGCATGCCAGAAAATAACAAAATATAATCAAATACAAAAGATTTCCTCAAAAATTTCGGCTAACTTTTGACTCTTTCTCAAATTATTAAACTAATCGCCGCTTCAATTTATGACTTTCTAACTCTGTATTTGTCATATCCAATAATTCTAAATCGAGATATTACTCCATGAACGGGTAGCTTCATATTAACCTTATCTAGGTTTCTAATCCGTGACTTTGTCCTAAGCTTACACATTTTCAAACATACATATTAAAATAAAAACTTCTCACATCTACACATCAAGCGTTCCATAAAGTGAGAGAAAAATTTTACCTTTCACTTGCCTCTACGAGCATATATGTATATATGTATAAACATAGAGATACATCATTATCTATATATATTTTCATCTATTCAAGTTCTTTTAAATTTCAGACTTCTCATTCTCTGAATGTATGTAGAATCATTACATATTATTCCTGGCCATAACAAATAGCCTTCACTCTCTATGCATGAATAACATACATACATATCATATGTATTTAGATACATATAATCACAGTATAATTCAATCAATCATGTATATTATACTTAACTGAAGGCTTTCAAGAACAATACAAGAAAGCATAGAAATACATTTTAGTTCATCGTGAAAACATCCAAGACACTCTGTAATGGCTACATTGTCGACTTCCTTCAATTTCAGAAAATGCCAACGAGAGAAATGGAAAAACCAAGTGTAAATCGGCCGCAAATCCACCGAATATTGACTTTCGTGGTTTTGCCATTAATGCGACGCGTTGTTGGTGTGCATGCCTACCCTAGACTCCTAGCTTCCAGCTTGCAGAAATCCATAGGTTAAGCGTGTAGGGTGTGGCGAAGAGATATCTTCTTTGTCTCTAAGTTCAAATTTTTCCTCTATAAGAACTATCCCAACGTTCTCAGTTACCACACCACAAAGAGTAATCATCTCTGAGCCTACAACTTCCCAGCGTTCCTCTCTTCTCATACTCCCACATAAATTTCTAAATTTTTTAAATCATGGCCACAAGGAAGTACATTGATCTCACAGTGGATGCCAAGAGAGAAGAGCTCGACTTAAACTTAAGTCTGGGCAAAGACAAGGGCAAAAGACCTTTTGAAGGGTCTTTAGAGAAGCATATGGAGAAGAAAATGAAGAAGAACGAGGAAGCTGAGGAGACTAGCACGGCCCATACCTCGGAGGACAAAATCGCCTGTCTAGAGCCGGAGGTGAAAAATCTGAAAAAGATGATAGGAGACCTGGAGAAGTTAACTAAACGCAATCATGCAGAAATGACTTCAAGAATAGACAGGTTCTTCTATTGGTCTACCCAGTGCTTCTGCAATCAACAACAAAGAAGTGTTGATTGTATGAATGGGATTTACACTACCCTCCGCGACATTGCTCTGTCTCTCGCTCCAAGGAATGGTCGAGGGGTGATGATACAGTACAACCCTCCTAATCCGAGACCACCTCGCTTTTAGATTACTCATGCATGAGTATTTTTTTTTTGCAATGTAATCCTTCTGCTTTTAATGCCAGTGGTTTCTTTTATGGGATGGTACTCCAAAAATAGTAATAATAAAATTAAGAAGGATAAAAGAAATCAGTCACACAAAATCAATCATGAATGTAACATATAAAGCCCCATACATACAATTTGATCCGACAGCAACGGAATCAAACAAATAATAACCTTTCCTTTACCAAGTTCAAAAGTATAGCCATATCTGTCTAAAACTAAAACTAAAACATAATTCATAAGAAAAGACAAGTCTTGGAGGAAAAGGAAATGAAAACATCCTACAGGACCTTCAATGGAGCCATCTCTCTATAGTCGTGCCCGGGTTCACCACGATAGAGGAGATCCCACTAAGGTTACCTTACTCTGTAATCAGTAGGAGACCTAATCCCAAAGCTCTGATACCAACTTGTCACGTCCCAAAATTTGAGCACGTGACCGGCACGGAAAGTGAATTTCATTTCACCTCCATAAGCCTATCTTTCTCTTAAAAATCATACAATTCTTTTTCATGCAACCAAAACGAGTTCTCTATACATACTACAATTACTCACATTACATCACTGAATGAACCTACCCGATTACAGAGATTTCTAGATTTATACAACTTAGAATAAAACTTAACTATTATACCTTTATCCTGAACAAATGAAAAGGTAATTATAGACTAAGGATCCATAATTCCTTGTTCCGATATTTACCTTCAGCTGTCAACTCTGAAAAAAAATATCAATAAGAGGGGTATGAGCAAACCATGTGCCTAGTGAGTAGATAACACAATACTATGACAAAATAAAAATCATGCATCATAATGATAACATGCAGCAATCATACGTAGATCGATCATCATATGATATAATATTATTCATAATACTTCACAACAATATCCAAGTGAATCAAATGCATTTCAACAAAATTCAAAATTCACAACAGCAATCGATGAAATCAATTTCACACATAATTCCCGTACCAACCGGGTCGTCCAGAATACCTCTGCATCGTTGCCCGCGGCCCCCGCCGCATCCACCCTTATCGCTCCATTTATATTCTCCACCCTTATAGCTTCACATAGATTTCTCCATGGGGTGCACCACCATGCCTTTCCTTTCCAGTCAAACACAATCACAATCACATATAAAAACATCCTCAATCATAATCTTGAGCCACATACACAACTCAGTCATTTACAATTCAAGCCACAACATAATCAATGTGGTTTCAGCAACATAGCATGTATATAACATAACCCATAATATAGAACAATTATTCAACTCGGTTCACATGCCATTCACAATCCATCATATAACCTCCATTCATGGGAAAATAAGAAAATATAATTATATACATTACCAGACACGTTCCACATTTGTTTATGCCTCATAGTTCCACATCATCCTCTTCAAACTTGGATATACAACATATTTCCACTATGATACAAAAAGTCAATAACAGATATTTAATCATAGCAAGTATTAACCCACTCACCTGGATTTCACGCTCTCGGCACTCCCACTTTGCACTTTGACCATTCCTATTGTAACCAGACAAAAACCATCAGAGTTACGAAATAGAGAAATTTCTTACCACTACTCTCGACCTTCACTTACTTCTCGAATCATAACTCCTAACTGGTAATGAATATTCAAATGAAACTTATACCATTGGAAACTATACTTAAAGAGCTTTCCAACGATATAAAGTTTTCCCAAAACGGAGTTCGGATGAAGAAGTTATGGCCGATTGAAAAATAAACTAAAATTTCCCGGTACACCTGGCGCACACGTGGCGCCTGGGCGCCAATTCCTTCTTCTTCCCATCTCACCTTGGCGCCTGGGCGCCACGATCGCGACCCCTTCGCGATTTCTCTCGGTTTTGGCCCAAATCTGGCCAAATCTTCACCGTTTTTCATGATTTCTTCCATGAGATCTCACCCTTAATGTCTAAGGAGCATTTAGACACCAAAATCACCAATTTTAATCGAGAAACGAAGCCAGAATCTCGATTTTACCTCAAACACTCTTAAAACTAGAAAATAGAGAAAAGCTTAAGAAATAAAAATTTCTACCTCGATTCCTTGCTTTCCCTATGTTGCTTGGCTCCTAGAGGCTCGCCCCGTAGCCTGAGATCCAGCCTCCAAAGCCCGGTTGTAGAGTTGGAGTGTAGAGAGAGAAATTAGAGAGAAGGAAGAGAGAAGGAGAGGAGAGAAAGTGAAGAGAGAGAGAGGAAAGGAGAAAAATGAATAAAAAATAGGTGAGGCCACCTATATACTCGCCCGGGGTGAAATTATCACTTGCTCTGCAATTGACCCTCAGTCAAGACTAGCAAAAGCAAATTCATAAAATCTCACCTCAGGTGTTTCTAAATCCTCGGTGCCCCATAAATTTTCTTATTCACTTTAGTCCCTCTCAATATCTCAAACTCCACTTTAACCTCGAATCCATCATCTTTTCGGTACCGGACTCATAATTCATTCCCATAAGCTCTATTCTTCTTCTCGGGTTCCTACTTGGTCATTTCTCAAAAGTCCTCTATACTTTCTTTTCTTTTCACTTTAGTCCTTGAGAATTTGTAAAAATTTCCTAAATTAAAAATAAAAATTTCTATTCCCACATTTTCTTCACTAATTCAAAAAGAAAATTTTCCACATAATTAAATTTTTCACTAAACTTCAAATCAGACTTTAAATATTCATAAAAATTCTTGGGATATTACATATAGTTCGGCATGGGCTGCTTCCCTTATGGTCTATTAAGATGTATCTATTTTATTTATGTTTGAAATTGGTGACTATGTGCTGGAATAAATGGAAATGGTGCAGGAACCCTAAGTAGGAAGAATTTGGGAATTTTGAGAGTATGATGAAATTGTTGAATTGTGAGTTGATTTTATGGTAATTTGAGGTTTCTTTAGCATCCTAAATTATGAATCTTATGTTTGGAAACAATCCTTTGGAGTTGGATTTTGTAATACTATGAGTTTCTATGTTTGAAATTGTACATATTATGTGAAACATATGTGAATGTACAAGGTGTGAGGAACTAGATTGAAATATTTGTGAAATTTTGGACAATTGTGCAAATTTGAAACTTTTGTGTGATTTTGAATTCATGTGATATTTTGGACTTTGGGCGTCTTGTGAAGGAAATTTGTGATAAATGTGGTAATTTTATTGTGTGTGATATTGAGATTTCCATCATTGCCTGTAAGTTGCTTCATCCTTCCAAATAGATCAAGGACATAATTGTCATTTGGCCATAAGAGTTTATACTTTCACCCTTCTCCCTCCCACTTAGCCTTCATGCTATACACATCCACTTCTTGCAACCTTCTCCCTCTTTTCACCTTCTACCTCAGTCCCCTTCATAAGCTCAACCTTTTGATCTTTCTCTAGTAACATGTACTCTCTAACAATCCTCCCCAACGTTAGAAGTGAAGCCTTAAGGTAAATACTTCTTTCTTCCTTTTTTTCTTGGAGTTTTTGTAGGTTTGAACCCTAGGCCATAGAAATGGGGAAATCTTGGAAGAACTACCATGATTTGGATTGGGTTAGTATCCTTGTGGTCCCTTATAGATTTCATATTCTTTGTGTGCTTGAAATTGATGTATTTGTGTTGGATTTCATGGAAATGGAACTAGAAACCCAATATTAAAAAATATGAGGATTTTGAGGAAAAGATGGAAATGTTGTGTTATAAGAGAAAGCCATGGCAATTTGAAGTTCATTTAGCTCTTAAACGATGAATATTATGTTTGGAAACATTCTTTGAGGCTTGGGTTCATTTGGGATCATTTGGGAAGGGAAAAAAATGAAAAATTCAAAGCTCTTTGCTGCATCGCATCACTGCAACAACTTGCTATCTTTGGCAGTTGTAATAGCCACTTTGGGTGCTGTAGTGGTGGCTACTCAAAAGGCAGCCTAACCTTAGATAGCCAGTGCTACAATGATAGTTTAGCCACTATAACACTAGATCCTTCTTCTTTTTCTTCAATCTTTGACCTCTTTGCCTCACTTTTTTGTATTCTTTCATTTAGGCCTTCATCCACAAGTGTCCAAGACCCTTTTTCTTCTCCATTTGAAGTGCATTCAAGGTAAAAATTGTAGCTTGAGATTAATATGAATGAATAAACTTGCTCCATTATAATTACTTAATATGTAACACTTTTAAACGTGCAACCCAACTTGTATTCTACAACATTGATTTGATGGTAAAGAATAATATGATATGTGATATGCATGAGCATGTGTCACTACTCAATGTATGATGATGTATTTACATATATGGCTTAATTAGGTATGAATAGGTTTATTAATGTATTGGATCATATTGATTACCTTGAATATGATGGATGGTGCTTTTATGATATTAATATGGAATGCCATTGATATCATTCTTATCATGATAATGTGTTGTGTTTGTGAATGTTTGTGATTGTGGAAAGTGGAGGAAAGGTATGGAGATGCATCCCATGAGTTGAAGCAATGGGTGAACATACATATATACACACACACACATTATGACTGGTGGAGTAATAATAATGGGTATGGTTAGTGGAGCAATAAGGAAGGATGAAGCTAGGGCTAAGGGGCAATGGAAACGGTAACACAGACGGGACCCAAAAAATATCTGAAACACATAATTTGTGATTATTCATTAATCTCTTGTATCTAATTGTGCCCTTATTGCAGTTTGTACTTATCATATATGTCCCTATTAGTATGTTTACTTTTGTCTATGATGGAAGAGTAGTTTTATTTTCTCACTGAATCTTGTACTTACTACCTTTCCTTTAACATTTCAAGTCAACAGCTTGAGGAGGAGACTCTGCACATAGAGTTGTAGAGCTACATCAGGTCACTTTCCCTTTTTTGTATCAGGGTCGTATTTTGATGTAACAACCTATTCTTTTTGGAACTCTAGAGTATGCTCTGTACTCAAGTAGGTGGGGCCCTAGGGAAAATTATTTGATTGTGATTGATGTGTACTAGACATGACATGAATACTTTTGAATTTTGATATTCTTTTGGAGACTTTGTTTGTAGGCATTCTTGAATTGCTTTATATGGTTGATCATTTAGAATGTTTACAAACATTGTGAAATTATGTATGAAACTTATAATTGATTAATGAAAGATTTTTCCATTTTCTTTCATATTAAGATTTAACTTATGTTTGATAGTAATTATAGATTTATTATGGACTGTATTGGTTGATTTAGGTTGATGGCTTTTTGTTAATTAGTGCTTATGGTGATAAGGTTAATCTCACCCACTACACCAATCAAGTGTCCATTTTTGGGGCACGATAGGTTTGTTTAGGGACCATTTAGGAAGGGAGAAACTAGCAGGAACTCGAGTGCTGTATTTCAAACCACTATAGCGGTGAAAGTCACCATAACAGCTCGAGTTCGTCTATGTAAGACTGCATTTGGTCGCTACAATGGCCATGTTGGGTGCTACAATGGTGGTTACCTAAGAGGTACCCCAGAATCGATAGTCTAGCACTGAAGTAGTGGCATTAACCACTACAATGCCAAGCAATCTTCTTCCATCATGTTTTGGTCCTTATTTTCCTACTTTTCCATGTCATGTCATCTAGGCTTTCCATCATAAGTGTCTAAGACTTCTCTCATCTTATTTGAAGTAGATTTCAAGGTAGAATTCATAGCTTGGAGCCAAGGTGGATGGATAAATCTACCCTCCTATGAATTATAAATCATATCTCAACTTGGAATATTATACTCTTTTCTTGCATGTAAACCTTGGCAAGAATTCAATGAAGTGATACGTATCTCAATAAAGTGATCTCTTCTTAGTTTAGCATGTAGATTATGCTTAGAAAATGTTTTTAATAACTTTAGTTGATATATTGATGAATCTCTAGTTTGAGTTAATTTATAGTGCATATTTTGTTAATTTTTTACTCTTAACCTTAGATTAGGTGTCGTTGGTAAAGTTTTCTTGGTTTTTGTGACAAGTTTTGGTCTTATTCTCTTAGTCTAATTTTGTTGTGTTTATCCTCTCCTTAGCTTGATTGTTATTTCTTTCTTGTGTTTCTGCAAGGTCAAGTTAAGGAGAGGAGATTAGAGGAAAGAATATCAAAATAAGTCCAAATTGTTACTTTTGTGCGATGCAACGTGAAAAATTGCAATTATAACACTAGAATTTTACAAATTTCGATATTGTTTCTATCAGTGGGTAACCCAAAACCATCGTTGTAGTTGTGGAGATACCTTTACAGTGCCAAAAGCTACAGCTACAACACCAAAATTTTGCAAATTTGATGTCTTTGTAAGCCATTGTTGTAGCGGCACAAATTTTACTAACATGTATTGCTAGATTTTCATTCTTGGATTGTTATAAACCTTGGTATGCATTAGGACTTGATTATTTCTTGAACTCTTATAATCATTTGGCATTTAATACAAATTTATCCATGTTATTCTTAATGTTTTCCGATATTTTGGTCAATTATTTGAATGTTTATATGGTTCTTGTTGAACTTAGGAAAGGAGAGTGGGAATTAGATCAAAGGATAGGAATTTAAGGGAATAGATAAGTTGATAACATAGGAATATGAGTATTAACCTCACATAGCAAAAATAAGTGCAAGATGATAGTGCAAAAGAAGGTGACGATGAATGATATGAAAATTATGATTATGATTTGAATGTAGAATAAAATTTTAATGTTTTGTGTTAGTGATGAACTATGAATATTGATGGTGTTGTTAGTGGATATTTTGTTTGAAAATAACTAATCAAAAAGTTATTGATTTCTTTGAACTTGTGTTAATTATTTAACGTTAGAATAGAATCAATAAATACATAAAAAATGGTCGTATGAAAATAATGAACTGCAAAAATTGAAAGGCATTATAAAGGCAACATTTTTTAAGGATTATTAGATTTGTGAATGGGCAACGGTTAAAAGATGTTGCTTAAAATTTATTACAAGTATTGCAATCTTATTGTAATAGCTTAAAATGTTGTCTAAGATGATAAAATGTGTTGCAATCCTTATTATAGCAGCTTAAAAATGTTTCTTAAAAAGATATAAATTGTTGCCTATAGTAGGATAAAAACTATTGCAAAAGATTAAAAAATTGTTACATAATAGTGTTGCAAATTTGCATTTGCTTTCCAAAACCATTACACAAAAGTTAAAGCAATGACAACAAATGCAATGCTTGAAATATGTTGCAAAACCATTGCAAAAAGCATAGGCAACAATTTCTTTTTCTTTTACAACTGTTTTTCAATGTAGTGTATCAAATGACATGTTGTAGTGAACTTTTTGTATTAAATAAATTTTAAATGTTGTTTTCAAAATCAAATCTTCTAAATGAATTTTTTTTTTTGCTTTTTAAAGTTTTAAAATTGTTTTTAAAACAAACTATCCAAACATAATTTATTATTTTTTATTTTTAAAATTAGTTTCTAAGACATTTATTCAAAACTTGTTTTCACAATAAAAATAAAAAAACATCTAAAGAGGCCCATAATAACTTGACTATGAAAAAGAGGTGACAAAAGAAGAAAATTTAACAAAGAATCACAATAAACTTATTTAATTAATAGTAAGTGCTTTCAAATACAACATCTATAAAAATGTCAATATCTCAAAAAAGAAAAAAGAAAAAGGAAAAGAAATATATAAACTTCACCACTTACAACACACTCTAAGCTCTTCAACTTGGGCTAATCAAGAGTGAGTCACGAATATTAAGGTCTGTTTGGTTTGGACATTTCCTATTTTCCATTGAAAATAGGAAATAAGTTTGAAAATGTGTTTGGTTGAGTTTAATGAAATTTTTTTTCGAAAATATTTTTTAAAATAAGCCCAAATATGAAAACACAAAAAAAGATGTTTTCAGGGTTTTAAGAAATGCATTTTTGAAAATGAAGACTAAAAATAAAAATAGAAAATATTTTCACAAACCAAACAGACCATTACTATAGGAATCCAAATACCATGTTGAAGGGAAAATTTGCTATTTCACATCACTAAATTTGAGATCCATTTTTCCTTATGATTCGAGTGGAAAGAGCCAAAATAACATGAAATATGACTTAAAGACTGCTTTTCTTGTTTTAGGTACTTTTATTATTTGATTTAGGCATTTTGATTATTAGAAAAGTTTTCATTTTGATTATTAGGAAAACTTCTATTTTGCTTATTAGGAAGTTTTTATTATTTTTCTGATTTATATTGATTCCTATGCATATGGAAATTAGGGTTTTATTTATGCCTATAAGTACTATGTATGGTGCATGGTGAAATACAACACATGAATTCTGAATTTTTTTTTTGTGAGCAATTCACTTCTTGGTTCTTCTAAGAACTTGTGAACTTATCAAGACTTTTCTTGTAGCATTCAATTGAGACTTATCACTCACCTTCCCTTTTCTTGAGTGTGGCGTCCATTATTCTTCCTTATACTAAGGTTCTTACTTCTAGTATTAGGTCGAGGTTTTTTTTTTGAATCCGAATTTATACTTTCCGGGTTGTTTATTCTTTTTTACAGTTTGGATCTTGTTGCATTGCATCAAGGTTCATATCATTTGGTGTCAAAGCCAATCCCAAATCTAGTTTTGTTATTTTCTTTGAATTTTTCTTTGTAGTAATTTTCTCTTTTTTGCATTTTTTTTGAGTTTTTGGTTAAAATAAAAAAAAATTTGATCTATATGTTCATTGTGTTACTGTTCATCCGCGTTCACTTTTCATTGTGATTACTATTCATCCAAAAAATTGAGAGAAACATGAGAGTTTGACATTGCTTGAGTGCAAACAAGTGAGAGAGAGCATGAGGTTTTTATTTTTACCTTTATTTTGCAGATTGGAAGCATGTCTCAAAGTAGATACAAAGGTGTGATAAATGAGGAATCAAAGAGGAGAGGACATAAAACTTTACATGAAGGCCATTCAAGGGACCTCAAAAAGACTTAATCTAAGGTTTGATAGCATGGATGAAAGGCTAGAGTAAGTAGCATCCAATTTCCAAAGAGGGCAGCCTAGGCATTTCAATCCACACCAGAAGAGGTCAAGGCGTACAAGTGACGTGGATAACGAAGAATACTTCGAAGATGAAGAATGTTGGGGTGTCGAGTCTTTGGCTACAATAGTACTCATTATTGCAAGAATCTATAATTCGCTTTGAAAGTTGTAGATTCACCTAAGAAGCCATCACCTAAAGATACTTTTATGGAAGAAATTTTTAAAACTGATGGAAATCAGGCTCAAGTTCAAAATTTTATTAATGATGCAAGTGAAGTAGAAGATGAAAAACGGGAGAAAAAAGAGAATGAGCATGTAAAAATTGAAAAAGACAATGAAATTGAAAATACCACAAAGAGTGAGGAAGTGATTGAAAGTGAAGAGAAAATAAAAATAGAGAGTGCAAAAAAGAAGAGTTGGGAGAAATCGAAAAAAATAATGCACTCACTATCTTTAATACTTTTCTACCTAAAGAAGTCAATTCTATTTTTTAGGCATTATTTCTTCCTATCTTCAAGATTCGAGGACGAATCTTCTTTCAACAGGAGGAGAATGATAGGAATCCAAATACCAAGTTGAAGGGGAAATTTGCTATTTCACATCACTAAATTTGAGATCCATTGTTTCCTATGATCCGATTAGAAAGAGCCAAAATAACATGAAATATGACTTAAAGATTGCTTATCTTGTTTTAGGAAACTTTTATTATTTGATTTAGGCATTTTGATTATTAGGAAAGTTTTCATTTTCATTATTAGGAAAGTTTCTATTTTGCTTATTAAGAAAGTTTTTATTATTTTTCTGATCTAGATTGATTTCCTATACATGTGGGAATTAGGGTTTTATTTTTCCTATAAGTACTATGTATGGTGCATGGTGAAATACAACACATGAATTCTAAATTTTATTTGTGAGCAATTCACTTCTTGGTTCATCTAAGAACTTATGAACTTATCAAGACCTGCCTTGTGGCATTCAGTTGAGACTTATCACTCACCCTTTTCCCTTTTTCTTGAGTGTGGCGTCCATTATCCTTTCTTATACCAAGGTTCATACTTCTAATAAAATATTGGGTCGAGATTTTTTGTTTATTCTTTTCCGTAATTTAGGTCTTGTTGCATTGCATTGCATCAAGATTCATATCAATTACTTTTCACATATTGTAACTCTGCAGTATTTAGGGGTTCAAATGAGCTCAATTGTGCAAAATTTTGATGTTCTTAAACTCAATTTGTTTAATATGTATTTTTGGATAAAATTTGATTTGTTTAACAAATGAATTATTTAAGTTCGAGTCGTAAAATTAAACGAGTAACAACTCTGGCTTGTTTTGTTGAATAAAAGCTTGATTAAGCTCAGCTCATGTATATAAACTCACTTAAGATGATACATAGATGCATATATATATATAAACTCTTATTGTAGCCTCTTTAAAGGTAAAATCAATTTCAGAGAGAAAAATTGTAAGTTAAGAGAGAGAGAGTCTAAAGGAGAGTTCTCTTCTTCAACTTGTAAACTTTCTTATCTTCAATCAAAGTTATTCAAACTTTTTCTATATATTGCTTTTATTTACTGTTTTAGTTCTAGGAATACGAAAAGAATTTCTCCTATTAAAGGTAATTCCTACTGTTCTTGCTTGAGTTTGTCTAATTAGTTCCAATATAAGATCTTCTTTAATTTTGTGTTTAAGGACCTATTTGATATAGGTTTATTTTGGTATGGGGTGTTAATGAAAATAATATATGTATAGATGTCTGATCTTAAATAATAATAGTGATAGGTTATTATTATAAAAAGGCTCATGAGTAAATGGATATAGGTAGTGGTTCCCTGAATTCCTTTGGTAAAGGTACAATGTGTTCATTTGTGTTTCCATCAGACCAAAAGTTAGAGAGAGATTTCTCATATCTTCTCAGAAGAGCCTACCCCTTTTGATTCGTGTTCGGGTTTACGATGGATTAAAGTATGCCCCCGTAACTCTTTATTATGTGTTATTATTGTTTATCAAAGATCAACAAACAATAAATTATAGTTTAAGATTTTTCACATTTGAGTTATTGTGATTCTTGATTATTTGGCTTAATATTATACAAAATAAGCTTTTAATCTATTGATGGACTTACTACCCTATCTGACAGGTTTTATTGCCTCAACTTAAGTGTTTCATGACTCATTCATAAAATTATTAAACACAAAAGTCATACCATCAAACTAAAATATATCATGATTATGATATTAATAGTAGATTTCATTACTAGGTTCATACTCAAACACAATCACCTACATCCATACTTCCCCTTTTGGCTCTGATACCAGATGGACGGGAAAGGCCCGCCTAAAAGTTACAAAAAAAATGAAAACAAGCAGGGAGAAAGGGAAGAGAAGAAAGGAGAAGACAGACTTCTACATGCAATGGAGATGATTGATATGAAAAAAATAAAAATTAAAACAATAAATAAAGGCAATATGTAAACAAAGTTTGAATAACTTTGATTGAAGATAAGAAAGCTTACAAGTTGAAGAAGAGAACTCTCCTTCATATTGTCTTTCTTAACTTACAATTTTTCTCTCTGAAATTAATTTTGCCTTTGAAAAGGCTACAATAAGAGTTTAAATAGGCAAACATTTCAGACACTACAGTGTCTGTTGACACTACAGGAATTTGCAAAATAATTATAAGTTTAAATTTACACATTTGTCATTTTCTGAAAAGCAAAGACATCTTTTCAGAATACATCAACTTTTGTCAAATTTGTCTATTGTGAAGAATCTTCACTATTTGCTTTGTGACTTTGTCAATGCATTTTTTTGGCTTTCAATGGAAAAGGTTGAATGGTAGCATTTAGATTAATGCCAAAACAATCATCTTCATTGTCATGTAGATTACAAGTTGATGAAGCTAACGAGGACTGAGTTTGTTGCTTCTTGGCTGGAAAAGGCTTCTAGTTGTCTTCACTTTCCAGGAGAAGAATAGTTGTCTTCAACTAGTTGAGAAAATCCTCTTTGTTTTGTTGAAGAAGTTAGATATGACTGGATATGAGACTTCTGGTTGAAGAATTTGCAAGTTTCAGGATTTATCCTAGATTGAAACTTTGGATTTCTTTTGAACCATAGTTTGAATGCTTGTTGGTTCGCTTTGTTAGATTGAAATTGTGCCCACCATTTGATATAAGGCACCCTTTGTAAGATAGGTAGACAATTTGGAAAGCAGGACTTTTGGAATTTGTAATGCCAACAAATTATCCAGGTAAGAGAAAATTTTGAAAAGAAATGAAGATATATAGGAATAGGATCTTCAGAAAAGTTGAAATGTTTGATAAAATAATCAAGACCGTTTTTCACTAGATCAGGAAGAATTTCTTGGCAAGGACCAAAAAACTACCACCAATTATTGATCTATTAGAAAAGTGATAATAAATATTATTTTTTAAATAAATTAGCTAGGAATGCCTAAAAATTTTCTTTTGATACCAAAAGGTATAATACCAATGTAATCCCAATAATTATAACCAAAAGATCAAAATTTTAAGAAAACTTTTTTATTTTGTTCAAATCTTGACCCCATTGCAAGTTAATAACTTTCAAAATCTAAAAGGTTGAATGAGTAAAATTGGAGTTGTCTTTGGCATCTCGATAATGTTTAATCGAGATAGAATCCAAATCTACCAAGATAAACTCATAAAACTTTTGGATTTTGTTTAAGATATTGGGCTTAAAATGAAAGCCTTTTGGAAAGATTTTTACTGAGATTTTGTTTGGATTGTTATCCCAAAAATCTAGTTCCATTTGAATAATAGTCAGGTAAGTATTGGGTTTTCTAAAATAAGAAGTTTGGAAGGCTCTGAAGAAATTGGTTGGGGACTTAGAACCAAAGATTGCTAAGGGTTGTTTTTTGTAATTTGTCCTTTAAGGTTTTGGATGATTAAGGCAAGAATTTTGTCACTCTCATCCTCTTCTATGGCAATATCTACCCAATATTTGTTTGGCAAAGCTTTAAGTCTTTAGTTAGAACTTTGGATGGCTACCAAAGTTTCGAGAGGAAAAGCATAAGAAGCCTTGACTCTTTTTGATTTGGTTGGGAAGAAGTCCTAGTTTCATTGGGTTTTTGGCTAGAAGACCAGGTTGGATGGTCAATGACCTGTTTTGACAGATATATGATCATGTGGTTAATTTTGCATCGTCATCAAGTCAGGCTATGCCTTTCCTTTATCCTTTGATTTTGGAGCTATTACCTCTGGTAGAGAGTTTGCAATTCCTTTTAAAAATTTGATTTCAAAATAAAAAACACTTAAGATGGCTTGCCATCTTGCAAAAATTTGTTTTGATGCTAAATTCTTAACATCCTTTTATAAAACACCTTTTGTAGATTTGCAATCAATGCAAATTAGAAATTTTTTATTTAATAAATCACTTTGTAATGCATAAAACAATTGCCAAAATTTTTTTTTTGATGGTAGAATAGTTTTGTGCCCTATTCTAATGTTTGAATGTAAATGCAATGCATTGT
The DNA here is from genome assembly GCA_037074585.1 of Biancaea sappan. Lineage (NCBI taxonomy): Eukaryota > Viridiplantae > Streptophyta > Magnoliopsida > Fabales > Fabaceae > Biancaea > Biancaea sappan. Next base: position 32,587,124 of record CM073493.1, read on the forward strand.
TCCTTATCATTTATTTTTTTGTAAAAGGATGCCTTTGTAACCAAGATCAAAAGCTTCAGTTTGAACAATTTTGAAATCCTGTGGATTAGGGAGATATAGACAAGGAAAACTCTTGACTTGGTATTTTATCTGTTTGACAACAATGGTGTGATCGTCTGTCCAAACAAGAGGATTAATTTTTAGACGATCATGAAAGGGTTTGATTAGATTGTTTAAAGGAGGAATAAAATCTCATACATAATTAAGACGACCTAAGAATATTTGAAGTTGAGTTTTCTCAAGGAATTGATTAAGTAATTTGTGTGCAAATTGGATTGCCTTCTAAATAGGCACGATTGTTCCTTGGTGAATATTATGACCAAAAATCTGATTTTTGTTTAAAAAAACTTATTTTAGTTTTGGAAATGGCAAGACCATTTCGGTTGATGACTCTTATAAAAATGTTTATGTGTTTGAAATGTTGGCCAATAATTTGAGAATAGACAAAGACATCATCAATATAAATATAAATATATATATATATATATATATATATATATATATATATATATATATATATATAATTTTATCTTTTAACACGTTCATGAACTAAACGATCCCAACATCAATTTACATTAAATTTATTTTTCATCTTAACGGACTGGTATATTGTTATATCCTCCCTAACAACTTTGTTTACATTATTAATTAATCCACCTTTGGATTCATCAAAGGCACGCGTGAACTTGAGGAAATAGAATAAACATGATGACACTTCTTTCAAACATCAAATTTTCTATTTTTAAAGGAATAGATATCAAACAAGGTTTCATTTAATTCCTTATAATTTAAATGACTTGCAACTTTCTTAACTTATTCAAATATAATTTGCTCAATGACCTCATCATGTTCTTATCGAAGACTCATAACTTCACGTTCATCAAGGGATGAACCTAATTTTAAAGCATAGAATAATGAAGCACAAAGCTAAGCAAAATGAATATTCCAACCCCTGACTTCCACTAGCTATTATAGAACACAAGGATAATTTTTAAGGTTAAATTATAATTTTGGTCTCCATAATTTTATTAAAATTGTAACTTGGTCTATATACTTTATTTTCATGTAAATGGTTCCTATAATTTCCCCATCTATATAAGTTAGTCTCTGCCGTCAGTATAGTTAACTTTGTTATTAAAATTGTTTTATATGATAGATGATGTGTATATTTGTAAACATGTCCGCATGCCCAATTATTAATTTTTACACAACTCAGCCACAATGTCTACAAAATTTTCATTTTGCTCTTAATTCCTTAGACGTTGGGTCAAAGAAATTGAGAATTAAAGGCAAAATAAAAATTTTGTTGACATGACAGTTGAGTTAGGTAAAAATTGATGATTGTACATGCTGACATATTCACAAATGTACACATTATATGCCATGGAAGATCATTTTAACAACAGAATTAACCATATTGACGGTAGGAACTAATTTATATGAATGAGCGAACTATAGAGACCATTTTACATAAAAATAAAGTATATTAATCAATTTATAATTTTGATGAAACAATAAAGAGTAAAATTATAATTAACCAATTTTTAATTAAACATATATATATATACAATGTTATTAATTCTCTATAGGTTAATTGAATGCAGACACCATATATATATATATATATATATCCTTGTTAAATAAACAAAGTTACATCAACTTTAGGAGCCTACCACTTGGAAAGTGTCACTGTATATAATTAAATCAAGATCTTCCATGGCCATTAGATGAAGGTCATCTCGACATATGGTTAGGTAATTGTAAAGTAGGGTGAGAATGATGACATATCCATCACATAGAAATGCTTGAGTTGTATACTTGTATTAAAATTAATTAGATTAAATTAATTATGAACTGTCGTGGACATGGCGGAAGCAAAAGAAAAAAAAAAAAGGTTACATGATGATATATTGACCCATTATAAATTAATGTGAACACTTTTTTTTTATTGGCCTAGTTAGTATTTGTCTAGTTTTTTCTTTTTTCTTGCCACGCGTCAGCGTCCAATCGGCTATTAATATGCCAGACCAACAATTAACATACTATGTCAGATTGATTATTAAGTATTCCAAAACAAGAAGACCTAATGAATTAACATTTAAGATCTTTTAGAGATCAAATATATAGTTTATCCAAATACTCCAATAACTAAAAAGGGAAAAAAAATTCTAACTGTTATTTAGAATCTAGTTATTACTTAACAACATCAACAATTAACGTGCTGCATTAGATAGACTAGTAGAAGATCAATAGCAGAGCTCGTTAATGGAATTCAAAAAAAAAAAAAAAAGAATTAAAGAGTTAACATTTTAGTTCTGTTGGGGACTAAATAAATATTATAATATGTTAGAAGATTAAATAGTTAATCTATATATTTTTATGTTGACTAAAAAATATTTTTTCTCAAAAATTTGGATAAAACTAATTTACCTTTAAATTATTGTTTCTTATGACATTGATCTATGCGGTCTATTAATACATCCAGCTAAAGATTATGGTTCAAATTACATTATTGAACCGTGTCCTTCTAAAGATATCTAATAAAAGTGGAACGATATATTGTTAAATCTTTTTTTGTGAGAGTAAATTACATAATTTCTTTTTACATATATTAAGTTATATTTGAAATCTTTTTTTTTACTTTAATAATTATTTATTAACTTATCATATAGTAATTATATGATATATTGTGTGCACTTAACTATAGGAGAATATGCTCTTCAATATAGGAGAATATTTTCTTGAAATCGTCCAAGAAAAAATCGCTGGAGCAAAACTTGAGTCCACAAATCATTGTAATAACTACAAATCAGAGTACAAAAATGCTTTTTTGGTCTAAAAAAGATGTATCTGAAGTATTTGATACTTAAATGTTAGAACTGCGTGACCATGTTTTTTAAAAATGTTAACTCATAGCTTGTTACACTCCCAAGCATGATATTTTTTATTTTTTCTATTATATTTACTGAGCGAGGATTAATGAATTAGGTCAAAAGCTTTTAAAGATTTAATCATTTGTTTCCTAAAATTTAGACAGGTAAAATATATATCTTTTAATAAAATATATATTCTCTTTGTGATAAAATAAACTAAATGCTAAAATAATGTTTGTGCCAAGAAAATAGATCATTTTCAATTATTTACACACACACACACACAAAGTAAACTCACTTTTTAATCCTTAAAAGTGTCATCCGATGACAATTTAGTATCTAAAAAATTGTTACAGACTACTTTAGTTTTGAATTTTAAAATCATTATATAAAATGGCCTTTCCATCAATTTTGCCGTCAATACTATCTAATAATGTGTAAATGAATATTTTGTTTGGCCTTAAAAGTCAAGCAGGGTGCCTAGTTCAATTTGGACCGTTAATTTCAAATCCAATAGTTTAAATTTCAAGATGTTGTTATTTAAAAAAAATATAACATCATGAAATCTGAACCGTTAAATTTAAAATTTGACGACCCAAATTGAGCTAAACACTAAAAATTCATTTTTGTATAATCATTATCGTGACAATAACATAACATTTTATACTATTAACAAACTGACCACTCTAAATATACTTTCGTGACAAAAATTGAGTTTATATATATATATATATAAGTGGTATACAAAAAATTCAAATGTATATAGACTGTGTTTGACTAATAAAATAAGCTATAAGGCTAACAAAATAAGGTAGCTTATAACTTATTTGATTAGTTTATAAACTTGTTAGAAGTGTTTGATAAATGAATTTACTTCAATAGCTTATAATTTATTTTAAAACTCTATGTTGATTAGTTTATAGTTTATGTATTTTTCTTCTTATTTTATCTTTATTATTATACTCTTATTGTCATATTCATTATTTTTATTTTTGAATAATTGTCGTTTTTTGTTTTTCTGTATTTATATAATATATATATTTTAATTAATTAATTAATTATATATATAATAATTTAAATTAATTTAATTAAAAATAAAAAATAATATATTTATTTATATTATTTTAAGATTATAAAATATATATCATTTTCTGTTATTTTATATTTTATAATTATTTTAACAATTATTTTTATATCATTTTATATTTTTTAATAAATTAAACTTTTAACTAGAAGTCAAATTATAAATTTTCAACTTAAAATTAATTTATAAACTTTTAGTTAACTTTTAAATTACCAACTAGTTATTTTTACCAAAATTTAGTCATGGAGTCCAAATGTAACCTTGCGCTGCAAAAATATCTCTCCAGCCTATTTGGCGCACTACCAATTAGCTCTATAAATTAGCCAATAGCAACTGCTGGTTCATATCACCTCAACAACAGAACATTGGTGAATGATGATAATCTCGTCTCCCTCGCCGCCTTCCTCTTCCTGAATCCCTCTTTGAATTCCATTACTCCCTTTCAGGCTTTTCACACCAACATTCTTGTCCCTTCGCTTAACATTCATATATGGAGCATTCGTACTACATAACACCTAATACTTCAATTTGTTTTTAGAAATTATATATTTTATTGCATCGCAAAATCCGTACCGTATTGTGTTGGAATCCCTAATAGAAAGAAGGTTCAAGAATATGGCTCATTACTTTTGTAACTCGATTTCCTCGTCTGAGAATGGAGAGATAGTGAAGTGCCATGGAAGCATAGGGAAGAAAGGCGAGTCTGACGTAAAAGCTTCGGCGGCTTTGAAGAGCCATAGCGAAGCAGAGAGAAGAAGACGAGAGAGAATCAATGGTCATCTTGCTACCCTTCGTTGTCTTGTGCCCTCCACTGAAAAGGTCTGTTTCTCCCTCAAATTAACGACTTATTTGCTTGCTGAATAGGAGTTCATTTGCTGTCATTTTCATTAAAATGTTGTTGAGTGATTTATTTATTTTATTCGAAGTAATAACAAGAATTACTTATTGGATAAATCTGCGAAGAACTTGAGCTCCTCATTGGCCTTGAAGTAGAATGTAACTTTTTGCTGCATAGGTTATTATCGTTTTGAAATAGAATGTAACTTATTATCGTTTGCAAGAGCATTAAATGCTTCCTTTTTTAACTTATGCAAATTTGCTTTGATTGGATGATTCGTTCACGGTGCTTTTCTACATATGACATACATAATCATTTTAACCAATTATTGTTATAAATTCTTGCTTTTGGACCACGTTATTGTTTCTAAAAATTGCATATGTAGTGTTGCTGGTATGTGATACCAAAAGGGAAGCATAGGTTTAATTGAAACTGAGTGAGGGTTGAGGAACAGAGATAATCTTTATTTTCGAACATAGTCAAGTTGAAGAATTGAAAAAAAAAAAAACTACGCAAACAAACAACAAAAAACAAAACAAAACAAGCTGTGAGGCAGAGTTGAGAATCAAAAAGACTTTTGGTTGCCACTGGATTAAAAGAAAAACTTATATAGTTATGATCCAATGAAATTTGGTAATTAGTAGTGGGAGGACAGGATGAAAACTAAGTTAAAAAATTCTGATTTCCAGTACAGTTATCCAGCTTCATGCACAGTTTTTATTAGGATACCCCTATTTTTGTCTCATTATTTGAGAATCTATTTTGATATTTTTGTTCAAGTTACCGTTGAATGAAAAATGGAGCTCAAACGAGGAGCTTTAGCTCAAATGGCACTTCCTGTGGACATAAACTCTAGAGAGTCTTAATGGTTGAGGGTTTGATCCCTTCTATGCCCGTTTCATGCTCCCCTTTCTCCAACCCTTGTGCCTCCTTTGTAACAGAAAGAAAAAAAAAAAAAAGACAAAAATGAAGCTCAGAATATGCTACTAGCATCCGAGGATTCTGTGATCTGAAATACATTATTGCATATAAACTACAATTTGCTATCACTTCATTCTTATTCTTCTATGGTCAACTAGGTTGGGAGTTGCTAAAGTCAACTAAGAGATGCATTATTCTATTACGTAACCCAGAATTTGATGGGTATGACATATACAACGCCGTAGATGATAATCTTTTTTCCGCTGGTTTTATCTGCTTCAAACCAAAAGTGGAATTCTTTATAACAAAAATTAACACGCTCTACAAATATACATCAAACGTTCCTTCTTATTTCTTTCTATACATCACTCTACGAATTTTCCAAGCCCTGATGTAAATGGCTCTGCTTGTGTGTTTACTGTTCATTTAACTATGCAGGCTAGCCTGATCGTAACTGATTTTATTCACTTTTTGTCCTGAAGGTTACCTGTTTTAATTGGATTGAATTCTATGATACACATTTAAGCACAATAATGGAGTATAAAATCATTTTCTAAATCTTGTTTCAATCACTTTAACCTTAATTAACCTTTTTTTTAAAAAAAAAAATAGAGCAACCTAAATAAAATATGAGACACTGTTTAATGTCAATATCAACTAGGGTTTAGAATTTAATGGTCTTTATCTTCTTAAAAAAAAATTGAGAATCTTTTCCCTAGGATCAAATTATTAAGAGGAAATTATTGATTTAGTCCTTGAAAGATTATTTTTGTTTTGGTTTGATTACTGAAAGATCAAATATTCCAGTTTAATCTTTGACAGCTTGCATGCCTCAATGTAGCCCTTTCATTGTTAACTCACACAAACTACCATTGTCAACTCTCAGAATTTTCATTGCCATATGTTACAAACAAAGAAAAAATTGAGACACACAATTTTTCATAGAGGAAATCGAAACATATGATCTTTTAGCGGTCAAGTTGAAATAATTGCAATCTTTCAAGGATCAAAATCAGTCATTTACTCAATTCTTAATATATTTGCTTTTGCTGTCAAATATTGCGAGTTACAACTGGTATGTCAGACTGAATATTAGGCCATAGTGCCAGCTTTCTTCTATCTGAGTGCCCTGACTCAGTCAATTTGAGTATCGTATGGGATAGTTGCCTGCAAGTTTTGTCTTAAAATCCTTTGAACAGGGATCTTCTGTTTGTAGGAAAATCATTATCTGTGTAAGTTTCAAGCATCGGATATGCAAATTTGGTAGCTAGTTAACCTCCATTTTGTATTCCCATAGTATAACAACTACATCAAAAGATTTCTGTCAATGTCTGGGTTGTGTCTTTGTTTTTCAAGTGTTATGACTTTGATTGGATGGGTTAATTTTGAATCAGATGGATAAAGCCGCATTACTGGCTGAAGTTGTTAGACAAGTGAAGGCGCTGAAGAAGAATGCAGTTGAAGCAAGCCAAGGTATTCTTGTTCCATCCGATGCCGATGAAGTAAAAGTCGAAGCATACAATGACGACGAAGGAGAGGGATGGACATCTTACAGGGCATCTGTGTGCTGTGATTACCAGCCTGAGCTTCTATCTGATCTAAGACACTCCCTTGATTCCCTTCAACTACAGTTGGTGAGGGCAGAAATATCAACTCTGGGACACAGAGTGAAGAATGAATTTGTGTATACTTGCTGCGAAAGGAGGAACAATGTAAATAATGAAGAATGCCAACTTCTTGCAAGTAATGTTCACCAGGCACTAAGTTCTGTGCTGCAAAAGGCTTCAAGCTCGCTGGAATATCCCTAAACATGCCGCTTATGAGCAAACGGCGAAGGATGTGCTTCACTGAGACATCGAATTCCTCCGACAACCATGGATCTTGTATGTGCTGATATTACGATACATATATCTCTGCTTCTAGTTGGCCGTGTGGGAAGCTGAATTATTACTTAATTACAACTTTGTCATATCAACTTTAATAGGAACAAAGCACCGCAATGTTAGCTTTCAGTTTAATTTAACATTGGGTGGTCTACTACATTTTAAAATCGATGTACTGAAGTTTTTATAGGTAGTGGTTAGGGGGTAAAATAGTTCCTCTTTGGTTGTGTGTGTGTTTTCGATTTGAAAACAAATTTTGTAAAATTGTTATAAAAATTAGTTTTGACAACAAAACCAAAAAAAACATTGTTTGGATGATTTGTTCAGAAAACAAATTTAACATTCATAAGAGAAGAAAAAAACTCGATTTGTTTTTAAAAACAAATTTTAAAAATGATATTCAAGTAAGTAAATGATAAGACTTATGCGTAAAAATGATATGATACAAGAGTTTTATATGTAATATTAAGACAAACTTAATACGATAGAATAATTAATAACAATTTTAAATAAATGATAAAAAAATATAAGTGAACACTTAAATTGTCAGGTTTGAGTTACAATATAGTTAAATAAAAATAATTTTTTTTGTCTCTGACATTTATACGAGGTTTTAATTTTTTACATGGCAATCCATGTAAACGATTTTGTTAGTATTTTTTATTTAATACTTTAACGTCGTTAGCCAAAAAGATAAAATTGAAACAAAAATAAAATATCAAAAGTAAAATTGGGCCAAAAAAAACTTGAGACGAAATTAAAAACTCATGTAAACGTTAAGAACAAAAAAAATGTACTTTTTTTATTTAGTTAATTATAAATTTTTACAGTCAAAGTTTATACAAAAACTAAAAGACAAAATGATATTTGATGTTCCTAACGTTTAAGTCGATTTTCATTCATACCTCTAATTTTTTTTAATCAAATATGTCCTTTATATTTCAATTTTGTTCAAATATACCTTTTTTTAATACCGTTAAAGAAATTAACTGAATGCCGACTAGGGCGCCACATGGCAAAAAAACATCTACCATATGGTAGCTAGTCCACGTGGACTGCCAAGTGAAATTTTTTAAAAAAATAAAAAATTTTATTTTTTTAAAAAGTTTCTGTTTATTCACTTTGGTCCTTTGTTAAAATTTTTCTCTTGTCCAATTTTTGATATAAACTCATTTTTTACTTCGTCTAAATCCCAAGTTTAAGAATTTATTTTTTTATTTATCAAAATCATCCGCTATAAACTTTTCATTTTGTTCATTTTAGTTTCTATTCTTCACTTTCATACTTTTTTTTTCACGGTTTGGTCCTTCAAATCAATTCATAATTTCATTTTTAGTTATAATATGATTAAATATATCATTTCTACCTAATAACAATACAAGAAATGAGTTAAAATTTAAAGTTTCAAAGATTACATATCTTTCCCTCTCACAAAAGGTAAAATTTGAAACTTAAATTTTAATTAATTTTTTGTATTATTATTGGGTAGAAATAATATATTTAATCATATTATTACTAAAAATGAAATTATGAATTGATTTGGAGGACCAAATCATGAGAAAAAAGTATGAAAGTGAAGAATAGGGACTAAAGTGAACAAACTAAAAAGTTTATAGGGGATGATTTTGACAAAGAAAAAATAGATTCTTAAACTAAAGACCTAGATCGAAGTAGAAAATGAGTTTATATAAAAAATTAGACATGAGAAAAATTTTAATAAAGGACCAAAGTGAATAAATAGAAACTTTTTAAAAAAATTTAAAATTTTTTTAATTTTTTCAAAAAAAATTCCACGTGGTAGTCCATATGAACTATCACGTGGATTGGCTGTCATGTGGCAGATACCTTTTTGCCACGTAGCGCTCAGTTAACATTCTATTAGTTTTTTTAACGGTGTTAAAAAAAAAGCATACTTGAACAAAATGAAAATATAAGAAACATATTTAACACAAAAAAAAAAATATTAGGGGCATAAATAAAAATCGAGATAAATGTTAGAGACATGAATTACCTTTTTGCCGAAACTAAAATTAGAATCTATATAAGGATAATACAATCGACACTATGATTGTTGTAGCCACATCAAGTTTGCAATTTGATCACGGTATCTTACCATTTTGTATGCAGCTTCATCGGTCAGTCTTGACAAATTGTCTCTTCCCAAATCTCCATCCTTATTTAAATTGTAAACAAGTGTCGAATCCAAGTTCTCCCATTCTATGAACATGTCATTCAATTCATAATTGCGTATAAAATTATGAATAGCACAACATGCTACCACTATAAGACGTTGCCTAGAAGGTTATATGATAACATTAGCTTTAGAATTGGAAATTGTGCCTTTAATACTACAAAAACAATGCTCAATTGTGATTCTTAAAGAAGAAAGTCTATGATTCAATAGCTCTTGAGGACTTCTAGGTTGCCGATTTTGACCTTGAAATTCTTGCACATGATATCTTCAACCCCTATAAGGTGGAAGAAAACATCTAATGCAAAATTGCCCGAATCCACAAGATAATTTTTTTTTTCTAAATAAAAAAGCCAACATTGATTTAATTATTAATACTATAAAATAATAACTTATGAATCAACAATACTTGTTGAAAACGATCAGACATTACCCTTTGGAACGAATGTTATGTCCTATAATAAATAAAAACATTGCCACTTTTTCTTCTAGTGCCACACCTTGTGAGTCTTCTAGATAATTCTTTTTCCTCAATTCATCACATAGACTAACAAAACATGTTTTTTCCGTTCAAAACCCAAAAATAGATGTTCCACTACCCATTAGGAGCTCAGCAACAAACTCTTGACCACAAAATGCAGATATCTGAGCAAGAATTTTATTAAGATATTTATATTCATACTCACATAGCATATTAACTAGAAATAACTTAACTAGTTCGGAATCATCACTTGAATCTGATGATGTTGTTTGAAGACTATCTAATGAGTTAATATGACTATCTGAGCAGTTATCCATAATGATGCAAAGCTACAATATATAAAATCCATATATTATGATTGAAGCTCAATATTGTAAATTACACAATCTAATAAAAACATAAGTCACAAAACATACATTTCATAGTTTTAAGTAACTAAATAAAACATGCTACAATGTTCCATATAGACAAACCAGACATCCTAAAACACTTAATCACACAAGACTATCTAACCATGCCTTCTTCCTATTACAAGACACTGTAAGGTATATTTCTCTCCAATCTGGATCTTTAAATTTTTCCAAAGCCTTCATACAAGAGTCATTTGAGACACCATCAATCCCATGAAGAGTAACAACACATTTATCAATGGAATATTCATTTGATGTGGCTATGGAACTAGTGACCTCCACACTTTGGGCCCTAATTCTCTTAGCCTTAACCAAACGAGCTTCTGCTTTTATTTTAGAAGCCTCCGCCCATGCTTGAAGTGCATCTCCCATTTGATAACTCTTAGAGTGTGTTTGGTATGCTGGAAATTTTTTTAATGGAAATGAAAAGAAAGGTGGAAAAGAAAGGAAAATTGAAAAATTATTTGGTATAGGATAGAAAGGAATGAAGGAAAATAGGTATTATTTTGTTTGGTATGTTTTTTCAAGAGAAAGGAAAGGGAATATGTGGGGTAATTTTACTTTCTCTTAAAAAAACAGACCGTGAACAAACACATCACCCCCAACTTCTAGGTCCCCTTGGTTTCATCAGAACCTTCATGATGCTCTTCCTTTTCCTCATCGTCTTCATCTACGACCACTCCATCCTCCCCATCGCTTCCAGAATCGCACGCAGGCTCGTCCGATTCACTGCCAAGCACTCTTTCTGTGTCCTCAATTTCATCTCCTCTACAATCATCAAGATCAAACGCAGAAACAAAGTAATCACAAAAAGGTTGGCAGATATTCCAAATTTCAAAGAAAAAGGAACATGATTGCCTCTAAACCATGATTTAATTTTAGAAAGGAAAAAAAAAAAGAATCACATGCTTATATTCCAAAATTTGAAATTAAGGCGTATAGAACCAAAAGCACTCTTTTAATTTCTAAACTTAGAACATAATAGAAATGAAGAAGACTAACACAGATTAGGGCACCAAATCAAGGAGAAAATTAGAAATACACAAAGGAATTGAGGACAATCAAGTCAAATCATGCACTGCCTCTTCCTTTTCCATTGTGGGTCCATTCTCAAACAGAAGGAAAAGGCCGTACAAAAAAAAGGAAAGGAACTAGTGCATTTTCCATCTATGGAATCAGCTTCTCTATTGTTTGAAGGAAACCAAATGTAATAAAGGGTGAACAGTGATGGAATGGAGTCTTCCTTTGAGGGAAATGAAAGGATTCCAAACATGATATGTTTTCTTACATCTATGATCTGGAACCTAAATAGTATGCTTTCCACTACAAGTGGTGTGTCCAATATTTTGTTTTAGAACATCATCTTGGTCATTCTCAAGATCCACATGAATTCCATAATTCATACATCCACTTTCAAGTTCATATTCATTATCTGTATTTGGTGGGTCATGATTTGATTAATGATGTAGCACTACTTCTATTGAAAATGAGTCCTAATAGCTTATAGTTCTCTAAACCCTGTGCTGAAATGAAAATACAAGATTTAAAGTTCATATGAGTATTAATCCTTTATAAGTATTTTAAGTAAATGTTTAGCATCTACCTGAAGGTAGCTTTGCAAAACTTCATCTTCAGAAGTAATTAACAATATTGGTCTTTGCATTCCAACCTAATCCATTTTGTTGTAGGTGTCGAGTAAATTGCCCATGTTTTTTGCTCAACCTATTGAACTTTTGCTTGATTTTGTTTTAGAGTGAACCTGCGACTAGTCCTTGCATTAAGTGTTTCTAACATGCTAACCCATATTTTAGGCAAAAACGAACCATTATTTTCATGTTCCCTTTGTTGATCTCTTCAACCATAATATCCATGATAGCTTTAACAAATTGTGTTGCCCAAAGAAAATTCTCTTTCATTTCATTTTTCATTTTCCATCTAGACTAGAATATGTAACAATAAGAAAAAGCTAGTTATATTTAGTTACTTATAAGGATAAAAATATCAAATGTATCTAATAAAATAGCCTGTGCTATCTAAGTCTAAAATAGACGAGAATAAGTATGGCCATATGAAGGAAACATAAATAGTGATAAGGTGATGACTTAGAATGATAGAGTTAATGTATTGTAGAGGAGCAAAGGGATGGTAAGTTCAAGCCATGAATGATGGTTCAAAGGCATAGGAGACGAAAGAAGGAGAAAGGTATGGTTTCAAATATTGGTGGTAGGCCCTGCATGGATGGAGTGGACATATAGGCCAATCATGCAAAGAGCCCCCTTTTACTCATGATAAATCAAGGCATGAGGTTTTGGCCAACATTGAGGAATTCTTGCAAGATGTTGAGGCTGATCAAATGGTAAATGCTCAAGAAAATGTGGCACATCAGCAGAAAGATTTATTTAAAAGAATGGAGAGGAGAAAGAGAGATGTAAATTTGGATTATCAAGGAGATATTGAAGCCCATATTTCACCTCAATGCAAACCTTTAGTTAAGGTTGTTTAAATTGAATTAGATCAAATTTCAATCGAACCAATTCAATCTAATTCAACCAAAACTAATCAAAATCAACCAAGTAATTAGATGAAATTTGATAAAATTAATTTAATTGGACCAACTGTTGGATGATCATAATAGTCATTCAGTCAAAAGCGACCAAATGATTGCAAATATATTAATATAATAAATATGTTATATATTACATATTACAACATATTTTTATATTTTATAAATAATACATTTTATTTAATATAATTTTTATTTTTAATAAAAGACTTACAAGTAAAAAGAACCATTTTTTATTGTTGGAAATATCTCTTTTTATTATTAAGATTTGGCAATTAAAAAAAGTAGTGTTCAAATTTTAAATATTTTAAACACTAAAAAAACTAATCATCTTATCTAATCTAAATTGATTATAGTTGGACCGGATTGATTTGGATTTACGTAAAATAATCAGATTGATTGAATGAGACTTTTTGCCATCCAATTAAATTGTATCAGTTGGTCAAAGTGACCAAATCGATGCAATTCAAATCAACGAACACCTTTACCTTTAGTAGCCCATAAGGAAAGGGATCATAGAAGACTGTTTGGGCCGAAGATGGATGCTTTTCAAGTTGCCTATACAAAGAAGGGCAATGAATCACAAATAACTAGACCTAATGATATACCAAAGCATTGCCAAAATAGTCTAAAAACTCTTGCGAGAATAGCAATGATGCATTAGAACCCTAGGGCTAGCCTTTAGGAAGATTCTCAAGAACTTATTATTTCAATTAGTCTCTTGAATTTGAATTCAAACGAATGGAAGCATTGAGGTGCATTGAAAAGTCTGTCTAAATTGGATGATTACCAGTTACCACAGAATTTCATATGAGTCAAGCTTCAACACTTGATGGTTTCAAGTTCATTCTAGAGGATATTGTAAGGGGTCAAGTCCAGCTTAAATCTATCTGGGTCATTGAATCTCCTTTGGTTTATTTTCCTTCTTTCTAGTTTTCATATGAGTAATAAAGCCTTAATCTAGAATTATAAAGGGAAAGGAAACTAAAATTTCCTCAAAAGTTTTAAAAATAAATTGAAATGCACAAGTTGGGTTTAGTGGCTTTGTTAGAAACACAGTGTGGCACTGGAGGGGCTAAGGATATGTTCAACCACTTGGAGGGTTTGACTGTCCTAAATTTTTAAATGGGTAAGGTCTAGTTGTTAGTATTTGGGTGGCTTGGTAACAAAATTTGGTGAGATAGCTGTCGAGGAGAAGAATACCTAATTCATTCTTTTTAAAGTTCAATTTGACAAAAGGTTTGACGTCTTACTAGAGCATATGCAAATCCTCATTCTAAAGCTAGAAAGTAATGTGGAGTCAACAAAGAAGCATTGAGAATCATATGTTGCAGTCAAGTGTGAGATTTGTGATCCTTTGAGAAGATGGGGAAGCTCCTTTTAATCCAAGAAGAAGCACCATTTTCAATAATTGGATTGATGATTACTACTTGATGGATGTGTTGGTGAAGGACCTAAATTTACTTAGAGGGCTATGTAGAATGGTCATGATAGAATTCTTGAAAAGTTCAATAGCTTACTTTGTAATGCACCTTGGCAAACCACCTTTGGTAAGGCTTGTGTCAAAGGTGTTACTACGAATTTACTTATCCCATCATCCTCCATTGCTCTCTCTTGGGTTAATCATTAAGAATGAAGCCATGAAATCCTTCAAGTTCAAGATAGCATGACAAATTCATACTAAGTTTAGTTGCTTTGTGAAAAATGTATAGAATTATCATGATAGATGGCAGAAGGCCATTGCCACATTGGAAAAAGGAAAAGAAAGACTTCAGCTTGTATTGAAGGCATTCAAAATTTGATTGCAAGGTGCACAAATCCTTTTTTTTTTTTGACTAAATTGGAGGCCAACTTTCGAAAAGATCTTTTAGAAGTTTTACTACAAGAGGAGATCCTTTGGTTCCAAAAGTCAAGAGGAATGTGGCATAGCCAAAGTGATCATAATTGAAGATTTCATAATACCAAGACCATAGCTCACAAAAGGGGAAAATATTTCAATGATAAAGGATGAGCAAGGTAATTGGCTTAAAGGTAGTGAAAACATTAAATGTTTTTCACTTAGTTACTTTATTGTCCTATTCTCCAACAAAAGCTATAATAGAATCTATCCTATAATCACTCATGAATTTTATGATCATGAGCAAGATTTGTAGGATAGTCTAGTCTCAAAGGTCATAGAGGAAGAAGTTCGCTTAGCCATTTTCTCCATGAAAGGCATGAAAGCTTTGGGTATTGATGGTTTACATGCATTTTTCCACAAAAATAATTGGAATGTGATTTAGTAAATCCTCAATGAACTCGTTAAGCATTCTTTTTAGGGCTACTTTGACAACGAAAATATTTATGAAATTCTATCAATTCTTATTTTGAAAGTCAACAAACTAGAGTGCGTTACCCAATTCTAATCAATATCCATATGTAATGTGAGCTAGAAATGCATATCCAATATAATTGCAATTTGCAAACCCTCTTAAAGATTTCATGAAGAATTGGATCTTTTTTATGCAGTCTAGTTTTGCGTTGGGTAGATCTATTTAGGATAACACATTATAGCTCCAGAATTGATTCACTTCATGAAAAGACTTAAGGGTATAAATGGGTTTATGGCAATCAAAATAGATTTGGAAAAGGCATGTAAGGTTCTCACTGAATTTAAGATCCTAGTTTGTTGACTGGCCTTATTATGAAATGTATATGAACTTTTTCCATGATTGTGCTCTAGAATGGGAAAATGACAAAGGCTACAAGAGACCCCTTTTCACCCTATATTTTTTGTCTTATGCATAGAGAAATTGACACAAATCATTGAGGATAAAGTACATGACATAAAGTGGAAACCTCTCAAGGTTGGTTGGTAGAGCAAGTGTTTCCATTTCTCATCTTCTTTTTATGAATGATATCCTTTTATTCTATGAAGCTATTGAGGATCAAGCTAATATTGTTAGGGGTGAACAAACAAAAACCAATCATATTCTTCTTAAAGAATGTGAATAAGGACACGAGAAGGAGTGTAAGGAATGCCATAGGCTTCATTGTGAGTAACAACCAAGGTAGATATCTCAAAATTCTTTTACTACATGAAAGATATGGTAAGAAGTATTATAATTTCACTATGGACAAAGTTAGAGGAAGTTTAAAGGTCAAATATGGGTAGTCTTTCTATGGTGGGTAGAGTTATGATACTCCTTTCCATATCTTCCCATGCTATGCAGTCTACAAAACTTCCAAAAGTGACATGTCAGGAAATTGAAAGACTTCATAGGTGTTTTATCTAGGGACATTATAAAAATAAATGTAAACATATATAATTAATTGAAACACCCTTTGCTTGCACAAACTTATAGGCGATTTCAATCTTAGGAAAGTCTCACATAATGAGGCTTTTATTATGAAACTTGATTGAAATGTTTGAACTTAGACCAATTCTCTTTCTTCTAGGGTGCTTTAGGAGAAATACGGGTGGAATTACGAATGGTCTTATGACTCTATTGCCCATTAACACAATTCTATCATATGGAAGGAACTTGAACATATGTCATGTAATCTTTTCACTTTGTCTCGAAAGGACATTTGGGAGAGTCAAGAGACAAGCCCCTTATTCTTGATCTTTTTAATTCCTAAAATGAATAAGTACTTAGTCATTATGTTAACCATTATATGTTAAATAATGGAGGTTGGAACATTGGTCATCTTGGTGAAATGCTTGATCACGAAACAATACAAGGGATCCAATATAAAGTTATGCCTAGTGTTGTTCATGTTAGAAATATTGAAAAATAATAATAGTTTTGAGGCGTGATGAACACTATCATTAAAGAGCTTATGTCTCTGTATTGAAAAATCATAGAAAAACTCTTCTGTGATACAACAAAGCCCTCTTGGAACCAAGATTATCATTGTAGAATTTTAATAAGATATATATAGAGAGTCTAAATAGTTATGTCTGTTCAATTTTAACAGGTGTGTCTGTTTAATTTCCAATAGTCATGTTTATTCTATTTCTAACAGTCATGTTTGTTCTATTTCCAATAGTCATATCTATTCTATTTCAAACAAATATGTCTATTTAATTTATAGAGTGCTTAGATATTTGAAAAGAACAAACCACTTGTAGAATCTACTATAGAGATTTTTCTACTGTATTAAAATTTTTATTCTAATACAAGTTGGATCACAAATATTAACGATAACAAATTCACATTTTGTTGGATATTTTCCTTGAGTGGGGGTACCATTAGTTAAGCATTCAAGAAGCAAACAATTTTATTTCCCATTTTCAATTGAATCTGAATTTATAGAATTAGCAGCTGCTAGAAAAGAAACATAATAATTGATGAACATATTTATTAGATAAAGTTGTGGCCAAAACTCTCTGCTAGCCATTTTTTGTATTATGTGATGATGAAGCTGCAATGTATAGCTCGTGATAAAATTTATAATGGGAAATCAATGAATATAAGTTGAATACATGCTTATATAAAAGAATTGGTCACAAATGGAACGATAATTGTCTATGTAAGGTCAAATAAGAATTTGGTTGATTCAACGCATTTGTAAATGAATGGGGTTAAAACTCTTAAAAATAAAATACTAGTAATGGAAACCCATCTTTAAGTTAGTATACACTCTAACAATAAAAGTTCAATGGATAATAACAAGTTATTAAGTGTTGTTTGAGACATAAACTCTAAAATTGAGATCTCATTTAAGAAATGTGTATTACATAATGTCATGTGAAAAGTTAAGGAGTTGTTAAATGTCTAGAATGAAAACGACTTGCTAACAAACACTCCATAGTGCATATTGTTACAATGAGGGGTTGATAAAGGTCTTAATGGAATTGTTAATTATCTGGAGTAACAGGGACATAATAACAATACCACTTATATGAATATTGAAGTGGTGTTGCTTCAAGCAAGATTTAAAAAGGTTGATCTTGTAAATATTCATGAAACCAAGATTAACACATGGGCATAGAAAGTGCTAAAGCAAGATTACTAAAATGCTACCATAACTTAATGATGTCATATGTATTGTACTTTCAGTTTTGTCAAATAGAGTTATGGTTCAAATCTTATGATACCACTATCTTTGTCAAAATTTTAAAGTATTACACTATTAGAAAAATTCAAATCTCTGTAAAGATACTTTCTATTATGTATCATATCATGTAAAAATATTACAAACTAGTGGGAATTGTTATATAGTTTGTAATATTGAAGTAAAATTAAAGTCCCACATCGGACATAATAGGATATTTGTAAAGGAATTTAATTGTTATTCTTTTTATTTGGAAATATGTGTCTTTTATTTGAAAAAATGTATCTTTTAATTTGAAAGAATGTATCTTTTAATTTAAAAAGATGTATCTTTAATTTGAAAAGATATGTCTTTTATTTGAACAAATGAATCTTTTATTTGAAAGTTCAATTTTAAAATTCAATTTTCAGTTAATTTTATATTGGAATCATAAGGAGTATTAAACTTCTTTATTCCTAAATGTTTGAATTTATCAAACACTTTATTTATGTAGTGTGACTATGATAAAGTCACTCATTTTTATCTCTTTGAGATTTTATTTCTAAGATACTATCTACTTCATTCAAATCTTTAATTTTAAAGATTGAATTTAGATACTTCTTAATTTGAGAGATACCAAACATATTTGTTTCAAATATTAACATATCATCAACACATAGGTAGACAAGAAATGACATCATATTCACTATGTCCATTTGATAATATCATACTATCAAATCTCTCATACCATTGCTTCAATGTTTGTTTCAAATCATAAAGAAACTTTAAAGATCCAAATGTTATTGAGCATAATCATGTTCATTTCATCATTTATACCTCTTTCCAAAATACTATATTTTAGAAGACAAAGTTTCTTAAAAATTGTTTGGATTATTTTCAACATTTAACACAATGGGTACTTGTCACAACCCAAATTTCGGGCATATGATCGGAATGCTGACACAAGGCTTATGTCACCATAAGCTTAACCGACATCTCAATTTCTATCATTTTTTTTATTTATGAATTTAAAAGGAAAATACAAACGCACCAATATTCAAAAACTTATTATCTAACTCCAATGGAATTCAATTCATAACAACATAAATAAAAATAATCTTTATTATTAACTAGTTTAAATAAAACACATTGTCCACTAAATTAATCGATTCACCCTAGACCCCCTAGATGTTCTAGTTGATCACAGAGCTTCCTAATACTTAATAAAATAAATACCAGCATCTTGGGACCCATCCAGCAATAGGATAGTCCAACGGCAACTTTAGCTCTTGCAGATACTCCTATTCCACTACCTGATCTGAAAAAAATATAAATCAACAAGTGTGAGATAAATATCTCAGTTAGCTAGCCAATTCCTGCCCTAATAAAATTCGCTATGCAAAAGTAATAAAATAAATACATAGGCATAAATCATAAATCACAAGGAAAGATATACATCAAAAAGTTTGCAATTCAATCAAACAATGTAGACCAATGGAACTAATACTTGTCAATGATAAAATATTCGAAAGCGTTCGTAGGCCCGCTCTACTAATCTCATCATACCTAAAAGCACCTGTAGGACTCAACCAATTTCATTAATTTCATTAAAAACCTGCCATGATGCACAACCTTATCTTAAACGGTCAGAGTGCCCTACAGATTAAATTCAGACTTGAGGTCCTACTAAAGAAATCATTGTCTCTACTCTCAGAGGTCAAGTCATCCTATCACTCAGATTTTTCGCTTGACATGAGAGAGGGTACTATCACACCCAAACACAATCAAGGTTCAAACAATTTCATATAAATCACCAAAAATAATTCATTGATATATTCGACAATATATTCATCAATATAATCGTCAATGTAATCATCATATCAATTTCTATCAAATAACTCTAAAGTATCCCAAATCACAATAAATCACATTTGTCTCGTGAACCATCTTTTTCCCCCTAAAGTTTTCCATTAGTAATTTCACCAACAATTAAATTGTATATAAAAGTTTTAATTTCAATATTTCGAATTTCTTAACCAAATTCTCCATTTTCCACCATGATCATTACCTACCTTTATATCCTATTATTTAAACATTTAAGATAATATTAAAGAAGGGTTGGTCCACTCACCTGGATACCAACGATCTTTATCGTCACCCGTTGTCATGGGTATTAGTTTGGAAGATGCTACTATATTATTTAAGAAATTCAAAGTACTATTAATTATCTTTCTAGTGAAATCTTTAGAATTTAAAATTTTAGGACTTAAGTAAAAGATATATATATATATATATATATATATATATATATATATATATAAGTTAATGTTTTGGAACTTACCTTAATGTGTGTATGAAGGGCTTTTAGATGACGATGGACTTCACTTGGTATAAGGTGGTGGATTGAAGGTTTGGGATTGAGGTGGATGAGTGCTTGACTACAAGTGTTGAAAGACTATGAGAGAATTGATGTACGTGTTGGGTGTGTGCATGTGTTGAAGCTTTATGAATAAGGGATTTGGTGTTGGTGTACGTGTTATGAGTTGTCAAGCTTTATGAACAATGGAGGGATTAGGTGAATATGTTCATTGGTTGAAGTGGCCACGGTGAGGTGAAATTAGAGATGGAGAAAGAAAGGTTGCGAGGCCGACGGCTTCTATCTTAAAAATCTAGGGCTTCTAGATTTAGGTTCTTGTTTTAAGATTGTTTTAGTTTAATTGAATTCGAAAATTAGGCTTAACTATCTACTCATAATTTGGTTTAAAGGAATCTAAGATTTACTCCCCATTTTGAAAAATATTTTCAGACTAAATTGTCTAGGATTTATTTATTAATTATCCTACTAGAGTACATGCTCTTATTAAATTAGTTGCTTGAAAATCAAAAAGATTTTAGATTAATCTAAGTGGAAATAATATGTTAAACTCAGATTCCTCAAACTACTTTTTTTTTCTAGATTTCATGTTCGGATAATTTACCCCCTTAATTTAATATTTAATTAGATGGGTTAGTTTGGATAATTATCTAGTTTCCTTCTTTAATCTTTTGCCTTATCGTTTAACCATTGTTACTTCTAACTATTTTATTTTAAATATATATATTGGTTTATTTTCCATTAACTGTACAGAGTCCTTAACAATTTATTATATTTCTCTTTTATTCCATTCATACACTTAATAATTTACTTAAACTCTTTATTTAAAAAATTCATATCTTAAGATTTAAGAATTGTTTTTCCATTTCTTATTTCACATTTTCACATCAAGGTTCCCTATAATTTTCTTTATTTATTCCTATCCTTTGTACATCTTTTGCTACATCCCACAAGATTCCAAAACCTTTCATTTTAGTTCCTAAAATTTTCATTTTAGTCCTTGTACAGCCTAGCATCACACATTGCTAGCCTATAGTCGAAAAGCACATATCTAAGCATCATCACAACACACTATGATATCATACATACATTTCACACAGCATTTTCAAATCAACAATTCTGAAATAAAATTCATTAAATTAAACAAAAAATAAAAATGATGGGTATTACAGTATTACCCCTTTTAAGAAATTCGGTCCTCCGAATTTAACTTACCTCTAGTCATAAAAAATGTGTGGATACCTAGAACACATATCAGTCTCTGTTTCCCACGTTGCTTTCCTGTGAGTCAAATTTTGTCACAAAACCAAGACGGATAGAATCTTCTTAGACCAGTGTTTCTTTACCTAGCTATCCAAGATAGTTACCAAAACCTCCTCGTATGATAAATTCTCATCCAACTATATGATAAATTCCTTGCCCAAACTCACGTTTTCCTTCAACGTCGCATTACATGGGGTATTACATTACTTTCCCCTTAGAGAAATTCAGTCCTCAAATTTTAACAACTGCCAATTCCTTCCTTATGGGAGTTACTCAGTTTCACCAAGTCCTTATTTGTTTCCTGGTTTTTAGCTATGATGTTTCTCACATATTAATAACTAGAGCTTGCTCTTATCACGTCTATTCTGTTCTTAGCTTTGTATCATCATTATCCTTAATGCCTATAACTTGTGCTCTTTTACTAACAACAATCTACCACTAAAGCTATCTCTTTTCCCATTCTTACTTGGCAAACTTTAAATTATGGTAATTAATGTGCCATGTTTATTTGTGCCCAGGCCTATTCTTGTTTATTTTAATGGTTTACAAAAGTCCCCTCAGGGACTTCCCCCTCAATGGTCAACCTTCTTGTTTCGTCTCATGTCCTCATCCCGAATTGTACCAACACCTTGTAGCCATGTGGTATCACTTTTCCATACAGGCCCATCACACCTATTTAGACTCGCACACACTATAAGAAAAATGCCATACACCCACGGTAAAAATTGTCACTAAAAGGCATAAATCAGTGGGTATAACCCCAAGTGACCTATACCTATGGTAAAAAATTTCGTCACTTTTGCTTAGCATTACCGACAGATTTTGTACCATCGGTGTAACATATCCCCACAGTTTTGTTAAACTATCAGAACAGATATGGACCATTTACCCCTAGATATTTTGTTGTCATTATAGGTTGTAGTGACAGATATGTTAGTGTCACTATATTTTGTAGTGGTAGGATTTTTGGTGCCTCAAAGACCTATAGTGATGGATTTTTGGTGTAAGTATTTCATATAGTGATGGAAAATTTTGCATCAATAAAGCCTATAGTGACAGTCTTTATTGATTATTATTTGTTATTCCTTATTATTTCAATTTTCAATAAATCAATTATCATCAAATGATAAATAAATAAATAAATATGCAAATAATTTTGTAACTGTGAATTCATTTCATTATATTGAAATTCTAATAATCGTCATACAAAATAAGGAGTCTATTTAGTAACCCTGTACAATATTCTTTCAAAACATATAACAATAAAATAAGAGAAACTAAAATAAATGCTATGTTGTAAGTACTTATAAGCATAATCGTGTTATATTGACAAAAAAATCCCCTATAAAAGATGTCCTCTTTGCATGCTTGAAATAAGTTGTTCTTAACATTCACCTACAAGTTAACAAGTTCAATTTTAAAAATTTGCAATATATAATACAATGGGACATAAAAAATTTACAAGAAAACTTTAATTCACAAAATACTAAATAGATATACCATCTTAATTTTTACTAGGATTGCTTGAACTTGAAGATCTCATATTGCCATTGGGGGTATTAGTACCATTAGGTGAAACTTGTATACAAGAAAAACCAATAAACATTTTATATATTAATAAGTCTTTTAGATATAAGTTGTACTACAAATATAATATTAAAATTGTATTATACCTCTTGAGTAGTAGCCTGTAGAATCTCATTAAGTTGATCTCTAAAAAGTCATTCTTTAATTAAAGTTAGAACACTAGTCAATAAAGTTTCAACAGTCTTAAGTCTATCCTTTAAGTCTATCCTTTACTTCTATGATGAGTCAATAGTAGTGCTTTTGCAAGTTGGAATCTTTCCTAAATAACACTCATGTCCTCTCTTTTCAGGTCCCAAGACTTTAGAATATACATCATCCTTCCAAGATGTACAACTTTGAGTGTTTTGAGAATTTTGTGAGGCTCCCTCTTTATTCATCACTTTTTTCAGTTCATCCTAAAATGATCAGTTCATCCTAAAATGATATATGAATAAAAATCCGATACTCCAAATGGATCCAATTCCACAATAATGAACTCATCATCATCCATATACCATACATCTGGCATTCTTGTAGGCCTTCTAGTTTTAACATGACCTATATATCACATTAGAAGATTCAAATTATAATTTGTTTTTCTTTAAAAAATATAGAACAACATGAGTAATTTGTAATTTGTACTCTTTGACCTCCACAACTTCTTCAAGTTGATCATCTAAAATCAACATAAACCCAAAATGTTGTTAGCTAGTAAAATAAAAATAAATTGAGTTTCATGCAATATAGATAGAATTCATATATGTATTTATACCTTTGATAACATGCAATTTTCCATATATTTTAGCCTCTATTCTAGCCCTTTTTGCATCTTGATTTTTGCCAAAACTCTATTTTTATAATGTTTTGAATTATTTTGGGTGAAAGTTAATTATAGATTTATGTGCTTTAACTCCATAATTTTACTCCAAAATGGTTCATTTATGTGTTTTACAGAGTTTAGAGGCATCTGGGCTCGAACCGAACAAGAAACAAAGCAACAGAGAGTAAATCAGAAATGCTGAAAAAAAAAAATGGCCTGGCGCCCGGCGCCAGGAAGCCAATGCCCGGCGCCAGGAACAGTGAGTTAGCAGGATGATGTGGAATTCAAAGGAAAAATTAGGTTAAGCCAATGCCCGGCGCCGCAGAGAGCCACTATAAATGCAATTTTTAGGTCAGAACATAAGAGGCTTAGCTCCAGACTTCAGACCTGCGGCTGCTGCAGACAGAGGCGACTTCCAGAGCTTGGTTTGAGGGAAAGGAAGCCTTCCCACTTGGGAATGTTCTCCTTCTCTTCCATGTAAATTTCTGAGTTTAAGGATTGATGTAGTTCGGTTTTATGAAGCTTTATTGTTGAACATATTCATTTTAATGCATTTTCGTTTAATGGAATGGATTTTACCGATTATTCTTCATCTTGAATGCTTGATTGACCTTCAATGAGTTTGTGATTTTGATGTCTATGCTACATCTAGCTGGATATTAAGCTTGACCTTGTAATTTCCACAATAAATCAGATTATCCAGATATAGATAGTTTTATTTATGTGGCTTGAATAATTTTCTTGAGCTTCATTACTTAATTGAATGGTTGATCTAAAATTTTAGTCAATTATTTTGGTTAAGTTAGATTGTAATTTCAAGGTTTTTGGATTCAATCATATTTTAGAAAATGGCCAACATTGAATGGATTGTAATTTAATTGAATTGTTCTTCAATGATTCAAAGATTAATTTGTCTATGAATTAATCTGATTAGACCAACGAAATCAATCTCATTTTCTTGTGTAGTCGGTCATTTGATGAAATGGAAATTGTACTTTAATTCATTTGGACCAATGAGTATTTTCTTGGCCAAAGTTCTATTTTATTTATTGTCCTATGAAGCTTGTTATTTATACATGTATGGGATTGCTATGTATTTGTAATGAGTAGGACAAGAGATAACATGTCATATGCGATTGCGGGGCATTGATGTGATTAGGACTTGATCGGATTATATTTGAGTTATAGATTAGTGAAGATCTTCCTAACTATAATTTTAATATAATTCAGTCTTAGAAGAATTTTTGAGAATTTTAGATTGAAAATTACATAATAGAATTAGCCAAGAATATTCAAAGAAAAGGATGATGATGTATAATTCCATGGAATTTGTGACCAGTCCACATCTTTTTCTTTGAATATTCTTGTCTAATTCTATTATGTAATTTTCAATCTAAAATTCTCAGAAATTCTTCTAAGACTGAATTATATTAAAATTATAGTTAGGAAGATCTTCACTAATCTATAACTCAAATATAATCCGATCAAGTCCTAATCACATCAATGCCCGCAATCGCATATAACATGTTATCTCTTGTCCTACTCATTACAAATACATAGCAATCCCATACATGTATAAATAACAAGCTTCATAGGACAATAAATAAAATAGAACTTTGACCAAGAAAATACTCATTGGTCCAAATGAATTAAAGTACAATTTCCATTTCATCAAATGACCGACTACACAAGAAAATGAGATTGATTTCGTTGGTCTAATCAAATTAATTCATAGACAAATTAATCTTTGAATCATTGAAGAACAATTCAATTAAATTACAATCCATTCAATGTTGGCCATTTTCTAAAATATGATTGAATCCAAAAACCTTGAAATTACAATCTAACTTAACCAAAATAATTGACTAAAATCTTAGATCAACCATTCAATTAAGTAATGAAACTCAAGAAAATTATTCAAGCCACATAAATAAAACTATCTATATCTAGATAATCTGATTTATGGTGGAAATTACAAGGTCAAGCTTAATATCCAGCTAGATGTAGCATAAACATCAAAATCCCAAACTCATTGAAGGTCAATCAAGTATTCAAGATGAAGAATAATCGGTAAAATCTATTCCATTAAACGAAAATGCATTAAAACTGAATATGTTCAACAATAAAGCTTCATAAAACCGAACTACATCAATCCTTAAACTCAGAAATTTACATGGAAGAGAAGGAGAACATGACAAATAACAGAAAATACACAGAAATCTAAGAAACTATGAAGGAAAATGGAAGAAAAGGGGAGAAAATAGGAGAAGGAGAGCCATTCCCAAGTGGGAAGGCTTCCTTTCCCTCAAACCAAGCTCTGGAAGTCGCCTCTGTCTGCAGCAGCCGCGGGTCTGAAGTCTAGAGCTAAGCCTCTTCTGTTCTGACCTAAAAATTGCATTTATAGTGGCTCTCTACGGCGCCAGCGCCGGGCGCTGGCTTAACCTAATTTTTCCTCTGAATTCCACGTCATCCTGCTAACTCACTGTTCCTGGCGCCAGGCATTGGCTTCCTGGCGCCGGGCGCCAGGCCATTTTTTTTCAGCATTTCTGATTTACTCTCTATTGCTTTGTTTCTTGTCCGGTTCGAGCCCATATGCCTCTAAACTCTGTAAAACACATAAATGAACCATTTTGGAGTAAAATTATGGAGTTAAAGCACATAAATCTATAATTAACTTTCACCCAAAATAATTCAAAACATTATAAAAATAGAGTTTTGGCAAAAATCAAGATGCAAAAAGGGCTAGAATAGAGGCTAAAATATATGGAAAATTGCATGTTATCAAATCTCCCACACTTAGCCTTTTGCACTCCTGGGCAAAATCAATTAAAAACAACAGAGAATCCCAATAAGCACAGCATGCAAAGGTGTAGAAAATATACAACAATGAAACAATTAAAATTTAGAAAGATTTAACATTAGGAGAAATAAATCTTAAATTTCTAAAAGTTTCAAGCTCCATGGCAATTATTTCGATAAGAATGAATTCAAGTAACAATCTCCTCACAAGGTAAGGTGTTTATCCTCTACTCTCTCAAGTGTTTAAGAGGGAATCACTCAAAGTCGTCCTATCACAAATTTCACTACCATAAACTTGTCAAGTATCTAAATCTCCACTACTTGAATCCAATACATACTTGAATCAAAAGGACTTTACAAGGTTGTAACGTAGGTAGAAAAAATAGTGGGAAACAAAAGGGAAAGATTGAACAATGAAACAAAATATGGCAACAACTCAAGAAAATGAAAAGTATATACAAGTGAAATATAAGAGATTGAATATAAATAAATTTTGGGTCTCAATGTTCTACCTGCTCCTCTTTTTCATCATTTTCTTTTTTTTTTTCAATTTTTTGTATTATTTCTTCCCTTTTTTTTTTTTGATGACGTCAGTCAAAATTTTTATTTCTTTTTCTTCTTGATTGGCCAATCTTTTTCTTTTGCTTGAGAGGAAGTAGAAGAAATATAGTTCAAAACACCCCAAAATTCACAAGATTTTTCAGCACATCAATCCTTTAAAAGAATTTAAAATACTCTTCAAATCTTAAGTTGGAAGAGAGAAAAAAAAAATATTTTTGTACGAAGAAAAAGTGGTGGAAAAACGCAAGAAAGAAAATGGTTAAGGCACAAAATGGCATACAATGGAAACAATGATAATGGATGGTTATTTGGCTAAAAGTGGTTACAAGAAACAAATGCCTAAATCATTTCCAAGTATGTACAAGATATGTAGCCTCAATCAAAGATTCAAGACAAGTTCTAGAGTGATAATCCATGATAGAGAACACACAACAAGAAGAATAGCATTTTTCACTTAGGCTCAAATCCTCACAGCTAAAAGACTATTACTACAAATTCATTAAAGTCAACATCATTGCCATTTAACTTGAATTCCTTAGAGAAATAAGACTAAGTTCTCTTCATGCTAAATCAATCTACACTTTAGCTATTTCATCATGCATAATTCCACACCAAAACTCCATCAAAAATTTAAAAAGAGAGCATCAAATTCGGACAAAACAGAGCAGCAAAATTCTGCAGTGCAGAATTTCTGGTGATGCAGCTTGACTGACATAGAACGACCCCAAAATGGATGCGAATAACTCCAAATAAAATACTAAAACTAGAAGACATATAAAGGTTTAAAAACATGTAAAGAAAGTGGCAAAAACCATATCCAAACAGTACAGAATATTCATGCAAGATGGCTCAAAGTTTTGCCAAAACAGAGAAAACATGCAGAAATTTTTTTTTAAATTAAAGCTAATGTTTTCTCAAATTAATTTCTTTCCCCAAAAACAAAAGAAACACTAAAAATTAACAGAAGAAGAAGATCAAAAACACAAAAAGTTGTGCAGAATGAGAGAGGCTAAAGAACAAAGAAAAACACAACAGAAAAAGAAAAAAAATTAAAAACAAGAACTAAACTAACAACCAAGACATTGTATTCTCCCCCCCACACTTAATTTCAGCATTGTCCTCAATGCAAACAATTATCAGAAAAATAATTCTGACAGGCAAAAAGAGGACAGACAAAAGATAGTAAAAAGGAAAATAAAAAGCCTTGATCAGTTTTTTTTTTTTACCAAGCTAAAAAAAATACTAACTAAAACAATTAAACAAAAACAAAAATAAATGCTAAAACAAACTAAAATAAAATAAAAACAAAACAACTAAAAGAAAAGGAAAGAAAACTCCCTCAAGACTAAGCATCGTCGTATTCATCATCCTCATCATCCGAGATGTCAACATGAGAGTTATGAGGAGAGGGTTGAACTGGGAAAGGTGGGTGTCCCCTGGGCCATGCAACATTTGGAGGGAAGTTGGGCACTACATCTCTAAGAGGCACTGGGAATCGCGGGGTATAAAGGATACTTCTATATTTCTCACCCATGATTTAAGAGTCGGCTCAGCACCGGAACTATCCCAGGCGTTAGCATAAAACTCTCTTACCAATGCTGGGTAGTGTGTTCAGTTCGGTTTGCATAAAGTATCCCATCCGTAGGCTCGTATGTAATCTTCAATTACTACGTTTTCTCCACGAGCCAAACGAAATCATTTTTCTTTGATAACCGCTCTACCAGAAAAATAATCACGATATCTATCTTCATGTTCTGGTGTTTTGAACTTTGGATTCAATGGAGAAGATGAGGATGGGCCAGCCTCAGTACTGGCTCTTGATCTCTTATATGGTTTGCGAGGCATGATTCCTACAAAATTATGCACAAAAGCATTACGTTAAACATAAATCATATTCCACATTTCAAATTTAAAAGCTCAATCAAAGAGGAAAAAGAGAAGAAAAGAAAATAACTAAACTAAGAAACTTAAAATAAAATAAACCTAAGAAAAGAAAACACATAAATAAATAACAAAAAAGACTAAAAAGAGAATAATAAAAACTTAATTAAACTATAATAAATAAAATAAAATAAAAAGAAAACAAACAACTAAGCAAATGTAAAATATCTCTCCAACTGAATAAAAATAAAAATCTGATTTCAAACCCAAGAGCCAAGTATATACAATTGTTCCCTAACTAAGTGAACTCACAATTTACGGCAATTTACAAAGAGAAATGCAATGAATTCACAAAGCTCCCTAAACACTTAGAGCACAAGTAATGCCTTTGAAACATTGAAGAATGGTTAGAGAGAAAAACCAAAACAGTTGCTAAGAATGAAGACATATGTGCATTTGTATTTCCAAAAATTCCCAATTAAAGTTTCACATAGGCATTTGTCAAACACCTTGTGAGAGTCAAAATTTTTCTCCCAAAATGCATGGCCACAATGAATCAAGAACATGGTTGACTTAAGTTTATGCATAATCAGGCATGAAAAGTGCAGAAATATTATTAAATGAAAATATGCATAAACCTAAGTACAACTAAATTTGAACTAGATCAAATATCAAGTGGCATCATCCAAATTTTTTTTTTTTTGCAAATTTCATCCATTTCACAACAAATTCAATAAAGTTTCACCTCAACAACACTTTTAGCAGTGAATTAAAGAATTAGTGCAGCAATTGATCAACAACATGCACAAACTCAAAAAAAATTTGTCATTGGAGCATTTCACCAAACACCTTGAGTGCGTATGTAAAATTGTAAAACCAATCTACCTTCAAAGTGTTCTAATCATTCCCATGCCATAACAGCCAATAATAATTAAGAACACAGTAAATCAACAGATTCAGCCCAAAACCAGCATCAAAAAGAATCTCAGTAATTCAAGAAATATATTCTCTGTCCAAAAATTCGAATATTTCAACCTAATCCTTAAAATTTCAATTCAAATCAATGGAAAACACAAGATTAGGATAGAAATCACTTACCATTCAGTTGAACAGAGGAGAAATGCCCAAAAATTAAACAAAAACACACAAAAAATGCAAAACAGCACCCATGGACGAAGGGAAGAGAACCAGCGCAGAGAGATGCTGAAATCTCGTCAATACAGCAAAGAAGGGCCGAATTCAGTAGGGGAAAGGGAATTGCAGAAGAGTTGAGAGGAAATTTGGGGAGATTTGGAGGATTTTGGGGCTATGGTTCGAAATTTGGGGCAGCCACAGTGAAGGCGCGAACAGGAGGGGTGGACGCTGGGCGAAGCATGAAGAAAGAAGGGGAAGCACGGTTCTGAAGTGCTGAAACTCACAGCTTCAGAATTTTTTTTTAAAACCAGCGTTGGGCGTCAGTTTCAGTAGCAGAGAGAGTATTTTACAGCAAAGTTTTCAGAATAAAAACATCTAGGCTAAAAAAGAAAAATAATCATACGAAAATATTAAAAACAACCAACAATAGCCTCTACAAATTTTCACAAAATGAAAAACAAAAGAAAAACAGAAACTAAGAGAAAAATCACAGAAAAATCAAACAATTAACAACAAAAATAGAAAATAAAAATTATGAAATAAAATCAACAAACAAAATTAAAAAGAAAAAGGTTAGAAAACTTGGGTTGCCTCCCAAGAACGCTTGGTTTAAAGTCTTTAGCCACACTTTATTTGGTGTCTATGCTTAGCGTCGCTTCTTCTTTGTTCTTTGATTTTTTTTATTTCCTTCGTCAAGGAAAATGATCAAGTACCTCACATGTAACAACCTTCTCCCCCATTGGCTTCTACAGTAGCATCAGCAAATTGGGTTTCACACTGTGGCAAAAAGCTTTCACGTGAACTATGCAAATTTTCTTCATTATTATTGTCATGACCTTGATGTTTTTTATTTTGTAGGGTAGTTCGATGACCAATATTCAGTCTTTTACTCTTGGCCATGCTTCCCTGCAATATGAAGTTTGAAAATTATGAAAAATGGAGTCAACTAAAAGAAATTATTTGGCAGAGTATACATTTCAATATTGAACTAATGATTTCATACCTTATTTGACATAGTAAAAAAACAAGGTGAAAAATTGGAGTCAACTAAAAGAAATTATCTTCAACAAAATCTTCATTGTCAGATTGCAATTGTTGACCATCTTGTTCATTTGGTACAACTTCCAATGGTTCATCGTCATCAATTATGTCTATAATCCATTCTTCTTTAGCATGTGCATCATTTAATACAATTTGATTTGATTGTTCACTCTTTTGTTCAACCATTTGTTCAATGTCAATGGAATTCTCATCACCCATGTCATACAAATCCTAAACTTTTGCATTCACAACTGCAAGCCAATCCCGTTGCCTTTTATCTTCCACATAAAAAACCTTTTGCGCTTGGGACGCAAATATAAAAGGATCGTCACAAATATCATCTTTTTTATGCTTCAAATAGTTGAAATTTACTAGACTTATTCCAGATTTGTCTTTCTTGCAACCTCTGTTGGGATCAACCCAATTGCATCTGAAAAGTACTTTCTTATATCCACCAGAATAATTTAATTCAATGGCATCTGTTAGGGCACCATAGTAGTTAAGTTCAGATGATCTACTACTTGCAGATCTTGCACTAGAATAACTCATAATATCAACAGCTACAATAACCCCACTATTTTGAGTTTTCAAGCATTTTTCTATCTTTTGTGTATGAAATCTAAATCCATTAACGAGGTATCTAGTATACCTTCTAGCTACTTCAGATGGACTAAGTGATAACCACTTAAGTTCATCTGTAACTAGTACACTTCCTTGTTCTCCCAAGCATGCTATCTAAGATATTTTATTCACAAAACATAAATGTGAATTTCAAACCAAAATTAGGTCACTATAAATCCATTTTGTAGTTCTTACCCTTTCACGAAACCAAGCATTAAATGTTTGACTGAGTCTTTTGGATTTCATACTGTGTCAATCTACATGGTCGTTTGTGTCCTTTAAGTAGTGCACAAAGTTCCCTATAATTTATATTAAAACAAAAAGGAACTTTTTAAACTAAAGAAAAAGTTTCAAAGATGTCAAATAGATAGAGTGAAGAAGTTTCCTACTCTCAAAATGAGTTGATTACATCATTATTAAAAAGCACATATCGATGTGCTTATAATAAGGTTTTCATGTCAAGCTTTACTTTATTGAGTCTCTTTCCCTTTCTCAAGCTGAATATACAAGGTCTCTTCCTTCCTAATGGTCTTCCTACATCAAGTTTAGAAAGTGAATCTTCTTCTAAAGTGGAATAAATTTCTTCATCATTTCGACTAGGTCGATTAAATCTAGTCTCCACTCCTATAAGATACCATGAGCACATTGTTAAACTTTCATGAGCCAAATATCCTTCTACAATCGACCCTTCAGAATATGCTCTATTACATACAAAAGATTTCAAAGTACAAAGATACCTACAAGTACATCATGAACATAAAGAAAAGAAGTATTATCACTGACATTTTTTTAATTAATCTAACATATTATCTTAAAATAAAGTGTGATACCTTTCAATAGGATATATCCAATGGTAATGTATTGGGCCTCCAACTTGTGCTTCATAAGCTAAGTGAAAACCAAATGCACCATAATAGTAAAGAAGGATAGAGGAAAGATTGTTTCAAATTGACAAAGAGTTTTAGCTACATGAGTTTCCAATTGCTTAAGATAATCCTTGTCAAGGACCTTAGAAAAAATTTCTTTGAAAAAGTTACAAAGATTAACCAAAACTGAGATAACTTTATCAGGAAGAGAACCCCTTAATGCTATAGGTAGAAATTCTTGCATCAAAACATGACAATCATAACTCTTCAAACTAATCAACTTCAGCTACTTTTCTTCCACACAATGAGAGATATTTGATGAGCATTCATCTGGTGCTTTTATATTTTTCAAAATTGAAAGAAAAGCTTGTTTCTCTTTTTTAGTCATTTGGTAACATGCTCTAGGTAAAAATATTTTACCATTGGACGAGTGTATCTTAGGATGAAGTACATTTCTTATGTTTATCTCTACAAGATCTGCTCTAGCCTTATAATTGTCTTTTGATTTTCCTTCTTGGTTTAATAATGTACAAATGATATTATCACAAATATTTTTTTCTATAGGCATCACATCAAGATTGTGACGCAATAGATTATATTTCGAATATGGTAAAGTGAACAAAATACTTTTCTTCTTTTAAGGTTGTGGTCCATCCTGACTTACACTTTCACCTTCAAGAGCATTTAATTGTCTTAAGATTGTATCCCCATCATACCATTCAAGAGTACTCCTAAACTCTTGAGTTCCATCAAAAGACCCATGATTGTACCTCCACTTATGGCTAGGCTCTAACCATTGACAATGACACATATAACAATACTTTTTGCTATAGTTTAACCATTTTGAAGCTGTTTTAAAACCACTACATGGACAAGCATATTTACCTTTAGTACTCCATCCAGACAAGTTTGCATATGCTGAATAATCATTAACAGTCCAAATTATCACAACACGCATTTGAAATGACTCCTTCCTATGAGCATCAAAGGTTTCAACCCCTATTTCCTATAATTCTTTTAACTCCTCAACTAGTGGTTAGAGATATACATCTATATTGTTACCAGGACTTTTAGGCCCAGGGATAAGCAATGACAACATGAAAGAAGGTTGCTTCATGCATATCCAAGGAGGTAAGTTATAAGGAATTAGAATAACAGGCCATGTACTGTGAGTAACACTCAGTCTTAAATGGATTAAAGCCATCTGAAGCTAATCCAAGCCTAACATTACGAGGATCACTTGAAAAATTAGGATACCTATTATTGAATTCCTTCCAAGCAAGAGAGTCAAATGGATGCCTCAAAAGGCCATCTTTTGTGCAACCTTCTTCATGCCATCTCATAGATTCAGTAGTTTTAGAGGACATAAATAAACGTTTCAGCCTAGGTATCAAAGGAAACCATCATAAAATCTTTAATGGTATTTTTTTTTCTCCCTTGAACTGGTTCAGATGTGTTAATTTCATTGTCCTCCACAGAAGTAAAAGTTTTCCACCTTGAGGCACCATATTCTAAACAAACTTCATCTTTGTCTTGTCTTTCCAATACAAAATGCAATTGTTGGGACAAACATGGATTTTTGCATATCCTCAGCCCAATCCAGAAATTATCTTCTTTGTATCATAATATGTTTTTGGTAAAACATTTCCTTTTGGTAAAACGTCTTTTAACAATTCTAACAACATAGAAAAAGACTTGTCACTCCACCCATGAAGATACTTTATGTGATAGAGATGTACAATAAATGATAGTTTTGTATACTTTTCACAATTTGGGTAAAGTTTTTGTTCAACATCTTTAATTAAATTATAAAACTTATCAGAGTTGTTTCTTTCTTCAAATTGTTGTTCACAACAATCCTCCATCACTTATTCTGAAGTTTTTCTATCTACACCATCAATGTTTGCGTCAGTTACTTGTTTAGGCATTCTAAAAATGTCATGAAGTAATCCATGCATGTTATGCTCTAACTCTATTGTTTCTTTAGATATACTTGAAGAGGCTTCAACTGTCTCTCCATGGCAAATCCAATTTTTATAACCCAAAAGAAGCCTACGACGTGGATTAATTAAGTGCTCGTAAACGCTTGATCTAGATAACGATGAAGATTGGCACATGCAGTACAAGGACATAATATTTTCCCATTCAACGCTAACTTTTGAAATGCAAAGTCTATAAATCAAGTACACATTCAATGTAAGCTTTGCTATTTTTTGAGGGATCATTTATCCATCTTCTATGATCCACTGAATAAAACTAAAATATAAAAGAAAAAAATATCTATAGACTAAAATATAAAAGAATACAATATCTATAGTTAAGTTATGTTAATGTACTTTAATTGCCTTATATAACAAGTGCACAACACAAGAATTTGTTAACATTAGAAACAAGGAAGAAAAAAAATCATTTTAGAGAATCTAGCTACAATTAGTCCCAAGACAAGATTAAGAAAAAATATCTACTTTAAAACTAATTCTAGAACAAATTATATAAAATAAAAAATGCATCCATCTTACAACAAAAATTATATGTGTCAGCACTTGATAGAAAGTTAATTAATTAGATTACCTAACACCTATCTAGTCTCAACAAATACTTGTTTAAAACACAATAACTAATACATGAATATATTTCAAAGTTTACACTCTTCATTTGAAGTTCACATGTACTGTTTTGACATTCATGTCTCTAAAGCAGTACCACTCCCACAAAGTAAGAATACTTTTTTTAAAAAAATTTTTAAGCTCTCATTCCCAATTAATCAAATGAAGCCATACCTCAAAACATAGCAGGAAAAATAACAAAGTCGCAACAAAAAATTGATATCAGATCCAAGAAAATCACACACACAACTTAAATCCAATAAAGCCAAAGAAGAATCAAAGAAATTAAATTTCAAAACTAACCAAGGGAGTAAAACCTAGTTTCTAAAATTTCAGAAGAGAAAAAGCGCACTAGCAAGTTTGTGTGTGTGTGTGTGTGTGTGTGTGTGTGTGTGTGTGTACACATTACGGACAATACAAAGAACTCATAACATACATGTAAATAATAATATAATATAATGGCTGCACTATGGAAATAGCAATACAAGGAGATGGACTAGCACAATGAAAATAATAATATAATATAATATAATATAAGAATAATAGTATAAGGAGATGGAAATAATAATATAATATAATGCTCAGAGAAATTGTGGTAATTATAATTAAGGAAATAGGGAAAAAAAAGAGGGTCTAGTAGCTTGACATTATTATGCATGTTCCTATCGATTTATTTAGTTCCTAAATCGTCCTTCCTAGCTACTTAAGTTCCTCCTCCTAATTAACTTCTAAGTAGTACATTAGTTCATGATCAACTACAAGTTACACTTATAGACTACACAAAGCTAAGCATTAAAACAGTAGAGCTTCTTAGTATGGCCTAGATATATAGCTAGATAGCACAAATAGCAGACATATAATATTAGTAGTTTTTAAAGTCCTAACATGTTCACCAATTTTTCACCCTATTTCCTCTCATATTGATCAATTGCAATGCAATAATATTTTGAGTTGAAACTATTCACAATTGTCTCTCAATATGTTAATTAGAAAAGTGTAGTACTTAATTTTTTTTGAAGTACATTCCAAGAAAAACTTTGATCTATTGCTAAGCATATGTAACTAGAAACCTAGAATAAAGGAAATTGGAAGCAATGGTATATGGCCCCCACTTTGACCCCACTTTGATTCAGATACGGTTGAATTATCACTAACCCTCACACAATCAAAAAGTGAATGCTATATGGCCCCCACGAGAAAGCAAGCTTATTAAACTCCTCCTAGACCTTTGAATCATGTTCTTTTTTGTCTTCTTCTCCCTTGAATAATATTTCTCTCTCTCATCTCTTTTTCGAATTTCAAACTTTACATATATATATATATATATATGTTGTGTGTGTATCAAAAGAAGCCTTCAATCACTATGCGAAAACCAACCTGGAAACTTAAAGAGGCGTTCAATCATAGATGAGTAGGCTAGTAAGTATGATAGTAGGAAACTAACCTGGAACCTTAAACACAGCACCAGATCTGGAATCTAGTGCAGGGCAACAAATTCTAGAGTAGAGCAAGACTGAGTTTTATTTTTTTTTTTAGGATTCAAAGAAAGCAAATTAACAAACCATATGAAAGAGTAGGAAATAATTGGAAAGGGAATGGAAACTAACCTAGAGAGTGAGCTGCGCTGTAGAGAGACTTTTCCAATTTACGGTGATATTGTTTTGGAGAGAAGCTGCGCAGTAGAGCAAGCCAAAATTTTTTTTTCCACCTAAAAGCCTTTTGGCGCTAGCAAGCGGGAAGCTAAAAATTTTAAGCATGTTTTTACCTACACTTTTTAGTCATAGGTAAAAATATTGTTTTAGATAAAAATTCATAAATAAAATAAAAAGATTAAATTTTAACATTTATTTTAAAATTACTTAAAATAATACCTTACAAAGGGATAACAAAATATTTATATAGGTTTTACCCACAGTTTATAATTGTGGATAATGGTAATAGCTTTATATAAAAAATAATTAATTCAAGAAGAATTAGTATTTTGGAATTATCTTAAAAATTATAAATTAAATTGTTATTTTAAAATAGTTTTTTATATGTATTAGTGACAAAAAAAATTCTGTAGGTATTGATCATTTATACCTATGATATTTTAATTTTTCTGTAGGAATAGACTATCATTACCCATGATATTTTTGCTGTCACTAAAAGTGACTGTGGGCATATGGCAATTTTCTTGTAGTGACACCTTTACCATTGATATAATTTACTTCTACGAACCTCACACAGTTGTGTCGAGTTTCTATCGTCACTCCAACATTTCCTTACCATAAAGGCATCTTATGATTACTCAAGGTTTCGTTTTCTTTCTTCTTGATTATGATTTCTCACTTGTGGTGACACTTCTAAAGCTACCATAATTTCATCCCATGCTCAACCATTGTTTTAATAGGATAAACTAAATACTGATGCCCCTCATGGCTTCGCAAGTTTCTACATCGTAACTAAGCCTAGTAGGTCATGCTCCAAATTGGGTCATATCCTTAAAGAAAATTGGTGCACTAACCACACGTTCTTTAAAAGGTCCTTAATCACAGAGCAACTTGGTCATTCCCAAACGGTCAACCTACTATAATAACCAACTCATCATGATTCTAGAGCTATATTTCAATTCTCAAGGTCCTACTAAAATTTGACTATCCACCTTACAAACAAAACACCCTAGAATCCACACAACATGTTTGATCTTCTAGCCAACACGCTAAATACACCTAACGTTTTACACAATTTAAAAACTCTATCAAAATCATTATAGGTGGAGCAGAACTCTTTCCTATTGAACATAATACTCTCAGATACATTCATATATAGAAGGAGTTAACATAGATCCCTTTC
The DNA here is from genome assembly GCA_037074585.1 of Biancaea sappan. Classification (NCBI taxonomy): domain Eukaryota; kingdom Viridiplantae; phylum Streptophyta; class Magnoliopsida; order Fabales; family Fabaceae; genus Biancaea; species Biancaea sappan. The sequence goes on from CM073493.1 coordinate 32,625,793, forward strand.
CATTAAGCTTGACATCACATGTAAACTAATATATATATATATATATATTGGAATTCCATTTTCAATAGACTAAATATCAATTAGGAGTTTCTTTTCTTTATTCTCAAATGTTTGTAGTAATGAAATTTGAAAAATTCAATCTTAGGCCACCGCATGTACAGACATATTCAACATGTCCTAATCCCAATCAAGTTTCTGAATGTTCCATGTTCAAATCCAAGCATCTCCTAATCATTCAGGTATTAATCATCCTAATCAGGGTAGTCTTAATGCAACAAGCCATAAACACAATGCAGATTTTCCAAATAGATAACAATTATATATCCTCAATTTATTTGTCATATATGTGTGTTTTCATGCCTTTGGTTCTCTTGGGTCATACTCTAAACCATGTCGAGTATCCGGTCATATTGGGTTATCCTCAATCTTATCAATCTATTGGGTTTCACCTACAACTATAATCCAAAACACTAGCTGATAAATATGGCTGGAACCCAAGAAGGGGGTGAATTGGGTTAAATAAAAATTTACTTAAAAGATAATAGAAAGTTCAGGAGAAATATTTTGACAATACAGAAAACATAGTGATATGAAGATGAAGGAAGATGTTAAGTAATTAAACAATTAAAAGACTTTAAGCAATTAAAAGAATAAGGAAGAGAAATAAACACAGATATTTATATTGGTTTAGCTTAATCCAAGCCTACATCCAGTCCCCAAGAATACTTCTTGAGTATTTCACTATGAACCACAAGTTTATGTAGAAGGGCACTTGTGAGCCACTATAACAGAGATCTTTTTCTTTCCAAGGGTGTCTCTCCCCCTCACAGATTTGTTTCCTCACAAAAAACAAACTCAAAGAAAGAACTTCCTTGATACACTCAGAAAAAATAAATTTTCAGAAAGAACTTCCTTGATAAATTTTCAGAAAGAACTTCCTTGATACACTCAAAAATATCCTTTTCAGAAAAATAATTTTTTAGAAGCAAACTCTCAAAACAGAGTGAATATGACAGTAGCAAGCTCTTTAGCAATACAGAGATTTGAATGGGATTAACTTCAAGGATATATAGCACACTTGATTTCTCTTCTCTGATACCAATAACCTCTTTAAGGCAGATATTTAAAGACCAAAGAGGAATAGAGCCGTTGGAGATAAATTACAAAATAAATCTTGTATTACGTCAGCAAAAACTAGCCGTTACAACTCTTTTACAATGTCGGTGGTTGACCACTTCAGCACGATGGTCGACTAGTAAGCTCCAGAACTGATACATCAGGTACGTTGGTCGACCAATCATATTGCATTGGTCGACTAGTGCTTGATTTCTTCTTCTACTGGAGCTGGGTGATCGACTAGTGGAGCGATGGTGGTCGACCAGTCTTCAAGACAATCTTCTTGCTGGAACACGATGGTCGACCAGTGTTCAAGGAGTGGTCGACCAATGAGTGGCAGTGATGCTTACTAGAGTTCATAGTGGTCGACCAGTGTATCACTTGTTACTGATCTTTTGTTTCTGTAATCCATTGGTCGACCAGTGCAGGCATGGTGGTCGACCAGTGTGATATTACCAATCATTCTTTAGTTTCTGGACTCCATTGGTTGACCAGTGCAAGCAAGGTGGTCGACCAGTGTGATGCTGAAATTCAAAAAAACCTTTAGACATGAACTATTTTAAGTTGATTTGTCAATCATCAAAATTAGAGAGTGTTTTAAATGCAATGAGTTCAACAATCTCCCCCTTTTTGATGATGACAACCAAATTAAAATAGTTGTTTATTTGATATACTCCCCCTGAATCATATAACTTGATAAGAAAAATATTAAACCAACAGAGTAGTTTTAGCATCAGTACCATAACCATTAAATGTAGCACAAGTGAGTAGAAATATGTTCAGGAAATATAAAAGCATAATAATAAAGTAAAATTAGAGAGTAAATTCATGAGAGTAGCAAAAATAGCAACACAAAAGTAGCAAGATAATCCCAAAACATAATCCCTAAAACACAGAATACTTCTCCGCCTTTGTCATCAACAAAAAGAAGGGTGAAGGTTGCTCAAGGCCGTTGATGAAGATCACGAACCATGTCCTTAATCTGCTGGAGTTCAGAAGCTTGAGTAGAAGATGCTATTTCTAATGATTTAAGTCTGGTATTCATAGAAGCCATCAAGGTGAGCATGTGATTTGAATTGTCCAATAGATCACGCAGCATCTGTGAGGATGGCTCAGTAGAAATGGAAGGACCGGCTGAGGAATCTACTGGAGGAACCGTTTCCTCTTCTTCGTCAGAGTCTTCTTCACTGTCACTGGCTGCTATGTGAGCACGCATCCCACTTTCTCTTCTTTCTCGGGCCCTCTTCATAGTTACATTATCAGGAGCTCTTCTCCATTCGTTTCCAACTAATTCAAAATTCATCTGCCTCAGGGAGTTTTGATCAATGATGGAGGCAGATTTCATGACTTTGAAGTGATTGTTGATCTTGCAATGTTTTACAATCTTGGAAACAATGTGAGCATATGGTAAAGGAGCATGCTGTTTTGAGACACTAGAGGCCATCCGTTCCATGATGAGGTGAGGAATATTAAATTGAGTGCCATTTAAGAAACAGGCCATAATAAGAAACTCAGATTCACTTCCTCTAGCCCAATTTCCAGGTTTGTTGATAAAAAAATGAGTAATAACATTGAGTAATAACCTGTCATTAGCATCCATAGCATTAATCTTGACTCCTTGACCAGAGTATTCAACTTCTCTATTGATAGTCCTATAAGTTTCTTCTTTGTTATAGTCAATAGAGCTTAGAGAATAATAGCTATCAGAGAAACGCAAATATGTGTTATCTGATGGTGGAATCATAATGATTTCGGCAAGTTGAGTTTCACTAAAAAGAATTTTAGTCCTTCTAACCTCAACAATACAAATCCCCCTTCTTGAATTATATTCAAATGTAGTGTAGAATGCTTTAACAACTTCATCAGACCAGTGACCCTTGTATTTAACAAAATTCTTCATACCCATATTTTCCAGATAATCAATGAAAGGCATATTTCTTTGAGCAAAATAATCCCAATCTAAGTATTTGCTGAGAAAAACTTTTCTAGATTGGAAAAATTGGGCATACCTTTCTCTTTGTTCCTCATTAACCAGAAGATCTCCCATAGGTAGAGTACTTGGGTTTTTGGTCCTTGTCTTCTTTGTCCGTGAAGATGAAGCCATAAGAGAAATTTGAAGGAGCTTTGGGGAACAAGAGATTAGGGCAAAAACTAGGAGAAGAGGCAAAGGTTGAAGTATTTGTGCAGAAGGCTTCGAAAAAGCCCTAGAACATGCGATTTGGAAAGGAAATGAAGATTGGAGTTCAAAAGTTTGAATAAATTTTACCTGGGAATGGCAGAGGCTTGGTCGACCAGAGAGAACAAAGGAGATCGACTAAATGAAACGGTGAAGAATGATTTTAAAATCAAGGAATTTGAATATATAGCTGCGAAATTAAATGAGCGTTGGTCGACCAACGTATGTACATTGGTCGACCATCGAAGGAAGAAAAGTAAGGGAAGGCTTTCTGTCAAGCGTTGGTCGACCAACATAAGTCCACTGGTCGACCATCGAGGGAATGGAACAACGAGATGTCAAGTGTTGGTCGACCATCGTGAGAGAACTGGTCGACCACTCCGGACCATAAGGGACTTTCTTACTTACTGCCTCGAACTGGTCAACCAGTCTGAAGACCTTGGTCGACCACTTGACTCAGCGTTCAGTGTTCGGCTCCTGGCGCTGGACGTTGATTCAATGGATGCATCGTTGGTCGACCAGTGATGGGAGCATTGGTCGAACAACCATCTTAAAAAATATTTTGTAAATTACAGAGTGTAGAGGAATGGCCAAGACTTATAGGATTTGTATAAGAATACATTCCTGCAAATGATTGTTAGTGGACACTCCGAAGCTCAAGTCAGTAGGGTAAAAAAAATTCAAATTAAATATATATGCAATGATGAAACAATTTAAAGTTCAAAGGGATTTGCCATGCCAAGTTCTCTTCTTATAAAGCTAAATCTTTCCTCACATAGAGGTTTTGTGAAAATGTCAGCTAATTGGAGTTCAGTTTGCACAAATTCAAGTAAGACATCTTGCTTTTGAACATGATCTCTTAGAAAATGATGTCTTATTTCAATATGTTTGGTTCTTGAGTGCTGAACTGGATTCTTGGACAGACAAATGGCACTTGTATTATCACATCTGATGGGAATATTTTTAAGAAATACACCAAGATCCTCAAGTTGTTGCTTCATCTATAAAATTTGAGCACAGCAACTTGCAACTGCAATGTATTCAGCTTCAGTTGTGGATAAGGCAACACTATTTTGTTTTTTGCTAAACCAAGAGACAAGAGAATTACCAACAAATTGGCAAGTTCCACTTGTACTTTTCCTATCAGTTTTGCTACCCGCAAAATCAGCATCTGAGTAGCCAATTAAAACATTTGAGGATCCTTTAAGATACCATAAACCCATCTTAGATGTTCTAATCAAGTATCTAAAAATTCTTTTTACATTTTTAAAATGAGATTCTTTTGGGCAGGCCTGAAAACGTACACACATGCAAACACTAAACATGATATCGGGTCTACTCGCAGTTAAGTATAAAAGTGAGCCGATCATACCTCGATACTTAGTTATGTCAAATGGTTGACCCTCTTTGTCTAAATCTAAGTATGTTGAAGTGCTCATTGGCGTAGATGCAGGTCTTGCATTTTCTATTCCAAATTTTTTCAGCAATTCCTTAGTATACTTGGTTTGACATACAAATGTACCATGATCCATTTATTTTATTTGAAGCCCAAGAAAGAAGTTTAGTTCACCCATCATTGACTTCTCAAATTTACCTTGCATAATTTTGGCAAACTCTTTGCAAAGCTTTTCATTAGTAGCCCCAAAAATAATATCATCAACATAGATTTGCACAATAATCAAGTCATTCTTTTCCTTTTTAAAGAACAATGTCGTATCTACCTTACCTCTTGAAAAATTATTTTCTAAGAGAAAAGAACTCAATCTATCATACCAAGCTCTAGGAGCTTGCTTAAGACCATAGAGAGCCTTTTTAATTTAAATACATAATCAGGTTTTTCAAAATCTTCAAAACCAGGGGGTTGCTCAACATAGACTTCTTCCAAAATGTTGTCATTGAGGAAAGCACTTTTGACATCCATTTGAAATAGTTTGAAATCATGTATGCATGCAAAAGCTAAAAGCATTCTAATAGCTTCAAGTCTAGCCACAGGTACAAAAGTTTCATCATAGTTAATGCCTTCTTCTTGATTATAACCTTTTGCAACTAGTCTAGCTTTATTCCTAATCACATTTCCATTTTCATCTAGTTTATTTCTAAATACCCATTTTGTGCCAATTATTGTGTGATTATTTGGTCTAGGTACTAAATCCCAGACTTGGCTTCTTTCAAATTGATTCAGTTCTTCTTGCATAGCCAAAATCCAATATTCATCAATAATACATCATCAATATTTTTTGGTTCACTATGAGAAAGAAAGGCAGAATGATTACAGACATTTCTAAGGGAGTTTTGAGTTGTTATCCTTTGTGATGCATCCCCTATGATGAGTTCTTTGGGATGGCTTTTGGCATACTTCCAGTCTCTTAGAGGATCATTATTGTTACTGATAGTAATCTCCTCAATAGGTATTTTCTCTTCTTGAGAAATTTCTTCTCCTTGATTCATGGTGATATCTTCCTTTGCATTTCCTTCATGTTCCTGCTTTACTTTATCATCCAGGGAAAGGTTTTTGAAGGAATCTAACACTTCACAATCATTAGTACAATCTTTAAGAGAAGGGGTAAACTTATCAAAGACAACATGTATGGATTCTTCAACAGTTTGTGTTCTTTTGTTATAGATTCTATAAGCTTTGCTAGTGCTTGAGTAACCAAGGAAGATTCCTTCATCGGCTTTGGCATCAAATTTTTCTAAATTTTCTTTTCCATTGTTCAATACAAAACATTTACAACCAAATACTTGGAGATGAGAAATATTGGGCTTTCTTCCTCTGTATAATTCATAGGGAGTTTTCTTTAAAATTGACCTTATTAGGACTCTATTCATTATTTAGTAGGCAGTATTAAAGGCATCAGCCCAAAAGTATTGAGGAAGATCCCTTTCATTGAGCATTGTTCTTGCCATCTCCCCTAGTGTTATGTTTTTCCTCTCAACAACACCATTTTGTTGAGTAGTTCTAGGAGATGAGAAGTTATGCTCAATCCCATTTTCATCACAGAATTTCATAAAGTTATAGTTGTCGAATTCTCCTCCATGGTCACTTCTAATTCTCATAATGGTCAAGATTTGTTCCTTTTGAATGAATTTTGCCAATTTGAGAAACGATTGAAAAGCTTGATCCTTTTGAGCTAAGAAAAGAGTCCATGTGTACCTTGAATAATCATCTACAACAACTAGTGCATAGGAGTTGCCTCCAAGACTCTTTGTCCTAGATGGTCCTACAAGGTCCATATGGAGAAGTTGTAAAAGCTTTGTAGTTGAAACAATTTCTTTAGTCTTGAAAGAACTTTTGACTTGCTTACCCTTTTGACATGCATCACAAAGTCTATCATGTTCAAATCTTATTTTGGGTAAGCCTATCACAAGATCCTTTTTGACTAATTTATCCAAATGATTCATGTTAGCATGAGTCAATTTTCTGTGCCAAAGCCAACTTTCTTCATTTACACTAATTAAGCATTTAGAATCAATAGGAGAATCTTCATCAAGATTTATAACATAAACATTATTGATTCTTTGGCCAACAAGCTTAATTTTCTTATCAATGATGTTCTCAACTATGCAACAAGATGAATAAAAAATAACTCTATTTCCTTTGTCGCATAGTTGACTAATGCAAAGCAAATTATGATTGAGGCCTTCAACAAATAATACATTTTCAATGGATGTTGAAGAGTTCTTACCAACCTTACCAATACCTTTGATTAAACCTTTGTCGTTTCCTCCAAAGGTCACTTTGCCTCCTTTTGGAGATAGAGAATGAAACTTGGATTTATCTCCAGTCATGTACTTGGAACAACTACTATCCAAGTACCATTTTTCACTCCTAGATTTGAGGCAAACCTGCAGGAATTTTAGCTCCTTTTAGGTACCCAAATTTGTTTGGGTCCTTTCTTGTTAATTGTTCCTTTAACAGCCCATTTTTTCTTGTTTCCATTTGGAGTCATTTTCTTATAGCAGCAGGAGTTAGAACTGTGTCCTTTTAAGCCACAATAGAAACAAGTAATGAAAGGACTATTTGACATTGTTGCTGGAACAAAGAAATTCTTGTAATATTTTTGCCTAGCTTTAGTCTTGTAGCCTATTCCTGCTTTATCAAAAACACATCTTTGTTTTCCAAGCAATATATTCAAATTGTCTCTCCCTTGAGTAAATTTTACAAGGGTGGTATTTAAATCCTTATTTTCCTTTTCTAAATCAATGCACCTACAACAAGGACAATTATCTTTTGGATATTTAAGCAAAGATTTCATGCTTGCATTTTGCTCTATCAAAACTGAATTTTGTTTTTCAAGATCGAGATTTCTTTCCTTGAGTATATTAAGATCATCTTTCAAACTTAGAATTTCACTCTCAAGCAAAGAAATCTTTTGTTTTGAAATTCTTAATCTTTTTGCAAGCTGTACAGATTCATCATGCAATTCTTCAAAAGCTTCTTGCAATTCATCAAATGAATATAAGGGTTCAAAAAAAGTTACCTCTTCATTATCTCTTCCCATGAGACAAAGATCTGCTTCTCTATTTTTCTCCTTTTCTGAATTATTTGAAGTGCCCGGCTGTATATTCAATTTTTGAATTTCTTTTACCATGAAGCAGAGATTAGCTTCTTCATTTTCTTCATCTGATTCACTGTTAGCCCAGATTGAAGATACATATGCCTTATTCTTACTTTTGTCATGTCCTCTCTTTTCTTCTTGTTCTTTGTTGAGTTGTGGACATTCCCATTTTAGATGCCCAACCTTTTTGCATTTATAACATGTAGGGCCTTCTTTGCTATCTTGGTCTTTTCTCCATTTTCTTGTATTTTTGTTCCTCATAAATTTTTTAAATTTTCTGATAAAAAGACCAAGATCTTCTTCATTGATTTCTTCTTCTTCATCACTTTCTGCTTCTGATTTCTTGGAGGAATATGACTTTAAGGAGAGAGTCTTCTTTTTCTTGGATTCATCTTCTTGCCTCATTTTCAGAATTTTTGGCTTATAATTTTGAAGATTTCCAAACAGAGCTGTGAGCGATTTCATGGATTCTCCTCTTACTTCCATGATTGCTGTTCTCTTGGCTTCCCATTCGGGGGTGAGACATCTTAATATCTTGGTGGTTTGAGAAGATTCTGCATAAGTTACACCAAGAGCTCTGAGATGGTTAGTAATATGAGTAAATCTTAATTGCATTTCACTTATACTTTCATCACTCTTCATTTTGAAATTTTCATATTTATTTGTAAGAGTACTAATTTTTGATTCCTTAACTCCTTGAGTTCCTTCATGTGCAACTTCCAAAGTGTCCGACATTTCTTTGGCAGTTGTACAGCTAGAAACTCTGAAATATTCATCCTGACTTAAGGCACTAATAATAATCATTATAGCTTTAGCATTTAAATGAACCAATTTCTTTTCTGATTCAAACCATTCTCTTTTGGGTATTGGAATACTTTGCCCTTCAACAACCTTCATAGGTATGTAAGGTCCATTTTCCACAATATCCCAGAGATCTATGCAGAAGGGCACTTGTGAGCCACTACAACAGAGATCTTTTTCTTTCCAAGGGTGTCTCTCCCCCTCACAGATTTGTTTCCTCACAAAAACAAATTCAAAGAAAGAACTTCCTTGATACACTCAGAGAAAAATAATTTTTTAGAAGCAAACTCTCAAAACAGAGTGAATATGACAGTAGCAAGCTCTTTAGCAATACAGAGATTTGAATGGGATTAACTTCAAGGATATATAGCACACTTGATTTCTCTTCTCTGATACCAATAACCTCCTTAAGGCAGATATTTAAAGACCAAAGAGGAATAGAGCCGTTAGAGATCAATTACAAAATAAATCTTGTATTACGTCAGCAAAAACTAGCCGTTACAACTCTTTTACGATGTCGATGGTCGGCCACTTCAGCACGATGGTCGACCAGTGAGCTCCAGAACTGATACATCAGGTACGTTGGTCGACCAGTCATATTGCATTGGTCGACTAGTGCTTGATTTCTTCTTCTACTGGAGCTGGGTGGTCGACCAGTAGAGCGATGGTGGTCGACCAGTTTTCAAGACAATCTTCTTGCTGGAACACGATGGTCGACCAGTGTTCAAGGAGTGGTCGACCAATGAGTGGCAGTGATGCTTACTGGAGTTCATTGGTCGACCAGGGCAGGTAGAGTGGTCAACCAGTGTGTCACTTGTTACTAATCTTTTGTTTCTGTAATCCATTGGTCGACCAGTGCAGGCATGGTGGTCGACCAATGTGATATTACCAATCATTCTTTAGTTTCTGGACTCCATTGGTCGACTAGTGCAGGCAAGGTGGTCGACCAGCATGATGCTGAAATTCAAAAAAACCTTTAGACATGAACTATTTTAAGTTGATTTGTCAATCATCAAAATTAGAGAGTGCTTTAAATGCAATGAGTTCAACACTAGCAACATAATTGAAGTTATCACTTAGGTAGTCTAGGGGTCATCTCATTACTTAATCCATTATGGTTAAGCAAGGCACTTTACTCACTCTAAGATAATTCTATTAGATGGTCCATAGACCCTACCACTAATTTCGTATTGTTTCAAACTGAAATATCACCACATATCATCATCATCACCTAGTATTTAAGATTAGGACAATCATACTGCCAAGTAAAATTACTAGTACTTCTCACCTGAGGTGTTGCTAAATAATACGATCCCTTGATCGGCTGGGTTGTCATTTAACACGTATTTTGCCCCTATGAACATTCTAATTTTTAATCCCCTACTATATTTAAACTCATGACCTTTATTCCAGGTTTCCTGATGTTTATACTATAAACCTTTTACATTCCAACCATAGACTATCTGTAATACCCGTTAATTTCGGAATATAATTCGCTTAAGAGTATTTTAGAATTCTACAACGTTACTTTAGTTATTTATTTTGGTCATTTTTAATTTTCATATTTAATTGTTCTCTTTGAATATTATTTATGAAAATTGAGTTAAATGACTGGACTGAATATTTGCACTACGTGGGATATATTCTAAGAATGGTGAAATTCATGGAAAAGTGGTTTAAGAATGGTAAATTAGTCTATTTATTGTAAATTGACTGGATAGGTTTGGATGTTGGGTTATGGATACCCATGGGTTATTCAATAACCCATTAGAAATATTTAATATAAAGTTTCAATAGTACCCCTTCATTTTTCTCACGCAACCGAAGCAGCTGAGGAAGTTTTCTCTCCTTTCTTCATTCTCTTCTCAAATCCTTTCCTTGATCTTCAGAGTTTTGATTATTTGTTCGGTTCAAAGGCTTTGTAAGGATCAAAGGTAAGCTTTAATCTCATTATTTTCCTTAAATTTCAGTTTATGTAAAAGATCAGAGCAGGTTTTGTTCTTGAAGATTTTGATGATAATTCATGAATCTCAGTTGTTTTAGAAGTTATATTTGAGTTATAATCGGTTTAAAGAGTTGAGATTCTGGTTTTGAATCAAAAGAAAGGAAAGGATGAATTTTTGAAAGATTTTTCTGCAAAACTCGAATTACTGTAGCAACTAGAAATTTCGGGAAAATCTGGAAATTTTTCTTCGAGTACTGTAGCAGTACTGTAGTGTCGGCAGTCAACGTACTGTAGCAGTCAACGTACTGTAGCAGTCAACGGCACTGTAGCGAACCGTCACTGTAGCGAACCGTTACTGTAGCAAACCATTACTGTAGCAATCAGAAAATTTTACGTATTTTCGTGATTTTGTTTCCTTTCTTATGTTTCCTTGTAATATATTTTACTAGGAAATTTTCCTACACAAATTCTAGTGTGGAACATGGTAAACTTGGACAAACATCAAGGTGAGTGAATAACTTTGCTCAGCTAATTTGATATTACTAGTCAAAGTACAATATAAGTCTCATTTACAATATTATTTGGACAATAAGCAATCAATTTTTCATATGGGAGTATATGATGATCGGTAGAAATAAGAGTATGTAGAAATTATTTTATTTCATGACAATTGTACTATGTGATAAATTCTCACTATCTTATTAATGAGTAAAGATCTACGGCATCTAATACACGAGTTTGAAAGGGTTAAAGTCCCATACTACTCGGTGTATATCTAAGAAATCTTATACACGAGTTTGAAAGGGTTAGAGTACCATACTACTTGATGTATAAGACAATTAATTATATGAGTAAATGTGGTATTTGTACTTTTGATATTTTATATAGTACAGTTATTTACTTACTGAATTTTTAAATAAACTCACACTCCCTATGATTATTTTTTTCAGATTCAGAAAACAAAGAACAAGAGTATCCGTTTGAAGAATAGAAGCCCCTTGGAATTATCCTTTATTTCTGTCTGGTGGGATACCAGTACTTATTAATGTGGATACTAGGAATGCTCTGTACTTTCTATAGGTCTCCTAGGCTTGCGATGAGATAGAAATATCAGACTATGTATGTCTATATTTGCTTATCAGATGAATATAATTCTGTAGTGTGGAATGAATGATTACGGTTGAATGTAAAACCTTACAGAATATATGTAAATAACGTATGTTTGAGAATTTTATCAAATGAGTAGTATCTTTTCACATGTTCAATTTTTGGGATGTGACACTATCCTTATCCCAAACCCTTTTTACATAAAAAGAAGGACCCTGCTGACTCATAAGGATATACCTGACACCTTTCGTATAATGATGACATATCCAGTGTGTCTAACATTATTTAATCATGAAATCTCATCTCTAAACAACATAATTTTTCTGATCTACTGAGTTGTCACCTAACTTGCGTCATGCCCACTTGGGTGTCCTAAGCCTCATTATCTCTCTTAACATAAGGAGTTCAATGCTCGTATTCAAGCCCTATATACAATCTCATTTACTTGCCTTCAATTCTTATACGAAGGAAGTTATTAGGTGGTCCATAGAACATATATCTCCCTTTAATCAACTTAGATTTATAAGTTTACCCCCTACTAGATTTGAACTTATGATTTTCATTTCAAGTTCTTTAATATCCAATTGATAAACCATTCATACCCTAACATTTCATACAAGAAAGACTTTTCCAACTTATAAGGATAAGTTTAGTACAATAAGGACATATCTGGTGTATTCTAACATAGTTTAATTGTAAAATCCTATCCTTAAATTCATTTCTCCACCCCTACTATTATTCACATGCTATTTTAGGGGCATGTCATAATTGAGTGAAATCTTTCTCTGATCAAGGTCATGTTTTCCTTGTTTTAAAGAAGGTTCATATCTTACAATGAAATTATTATTAATTTGCTAACAAATCTAAGTGATGTCCTTTTCACAATCATGTGTTATCTCGATTTCCATATCCTCGTACATTACTCAATTATTCAGTCATGGCTTCTAGTAAGCCTGTACATCTTACAATGGTGTTCCATTTGTATAACAGGTATGATAAGCATTATCTCATATATGTCTCAGGTGAAATGGAGTGTCCAACCTGTTCATGAATTGCTCGTTCATTAGTGTAACAAGGTCACGTAGATGTATCCTTACGGTCTTAACCCAAAAAGATGCCCTCTGTATTCTATCGGAGGTGACAACGATTTTACTCTACGAGCACTCTGCTCAAGGTAGAGAAAAGCCTATATAACTATGTTGATTGACGACTTGGCAAGCGTACCAATCGTACAAGTAATACAGAGTGAGTAGAGTATCGTTCCCATGAGGATTGAGGTACCAACTACCCGCGAAGCTAAAATTAAATGCTATTTAGACGAATCATTAAACAGAAATGTAAATATAACGCTACAAATTAAACTAACACTATTATCTAGAACCTAAAACTAAGCTACTCCTAATGACAATAACCTAGGGTTGATGGGATTGACTTCACCTAATTCTTAGTCCGACTAATTCATAGACAAATGAGTCTTTGAGTTATTAGAGAATGATGCAATCCAATTACAAATCCTTTTGGTGTTGGTTAAGCTCTCAAAATTGTTTGAACCCAATCCCTTGGAGAAGCAAACCTACCTAACCCAAATGATTGTTTAATTCCTTAATCCAATCATTCAAGTAGGTGAATAAGTTTAGGAACTCATAAAAATCACATAAATAAGATTATCTATTCCTAAATTAATCCGATTTATGGTAGAAATTACAATGGGCTAGTTAGTATCTAGCTATCCCTAGCATAGATAAAAACTCCAAACTCATAAAGTGGTGATCAAGCATTTTTAGAGCATTTCAATTCGGTAAAATTCACTCCAACAAAATATAAAATGCAATTGAGAAGAATCATTCAATAACAAAACTTCATAAGAAACCAAGTTATATCAACCACCAAGCCCATCATTTTTCATAGGTTCCATTATCATCCTCTTACTCTTGCTTTCATCAATTGTACATGCTAGTATAGGGCACAAATATTCCTAGAAGGATTTTCCCAAACCTCAACTAAGATAAAACCTAATTCTCCATAATTCCTTATGTGAAAATCAAGTTCATTAAATGAGCAAACCCTAATTTGATTATATGAGGCTAATATCTATATTCCTATGACATTAGCAAATCAATCCCCTCTCCTTTAAGGTTCAAGAACTCATACAACTCATTCCTTAGGTCTAGTTTTTACCTCCCTTTCCCAAGTTTAGCAAAAACACCAAATCATCCCAATAAGTGGCCAAATTAAAGGAAAGCATTAAGATTGGAATAAATAAACATGTATTAACCAAGCAATAATTACAAGAGTTCAAGAAATTACACAAAACCTAATCTAAAATCGGGCTCATAACAACCCTTGAGTTACATACTACCTATCACTACAAATTACAAGAAAATGCAACAACAAAAGAGAAGAAAATGAAGAGAAAAGAGAAGAGATGGGGGAAGGAAGACCAATCCCATGAGGGAAGGCCTTTTTCCCCTTAACCAGCTCTGTAGAATACTTCTTTGCTGCCTCCAAGCTCCCTAAAATCTCCCACAATCCAAGTTAGGGCAAAAAGCCCCAAAAGAAGCATTTAAGCTACAGATTCGTGACTTGGTGCCTGGGCGCCAAGGTTGGCAACTTCTATTGTTAGTTCATGGGGTTGGGCGCCCGGGCGCCACGTCTGGCGCCTGGGCGCCAACTGGGCAGAAGGCTCTCTGTGGTTCAAACGCCTGGCGCCTGGGTGCCACGTCTGGCGCCTAGGCGCCTGGTCACTGGAGTCTGGATTCTTTTCTTGTTTTCTCCCCAAAATTGCGCTTACAAAAGAGAATAACTAAAATAAATTAAAAAGGCAATAAAAAGGGGAAATAAAACAAGAAAATAAGAAAATTATAAAGCACTAGAGAACTAAACGAAAACAAAGATAAAAAGCGCAAAAAGAAAGCAACAAGGCTAAAAGAGAACTGAAAATCCCACATATGATGGCATTATTTGGTGAGTTTTTAGGACTTATCAAACTACTATTTGAAAGTATGACACAAAGGAAATAGGAATATATATAACTCTATAGGGCCTTCTGTGGATCCCCGTCCTATGGCTGTGCTGCAATCACAATAATAGAGGAAGACCCATTAAAGATGCCTTGCTTTGTAGTCACTAGGAGACCTAATAATCTAGCTTTGATACCAACTTTGTCACAACCCAAATTTTGGGCATGTGACTGGCATGCTGACACAAGGCTTGTATCACTGTAAGCCTAACCAACATTTTAATTTCTACCCCTTTTTGTTTATTTATGAATTTAAAAGGAAAATAAAAACACACAATATTCAAAAACCTATTATCTGACTCCAATGAAATTCAATTCATAACAACATAAATAAAAATAATCCTTATAATTAGCTAGTTTAAATAAAACACATTATCCACCTAATAATCTAGCTTTGATACCAACTTTGTCACAACCCAAATTTTGGGCATGTGACTGGCATGCTGACACAAGGCTTGTATCACTGTAAGCTTAACCAACATTTTAATTTCTACCCCTTTTTGTTTATTTATGAATTTAAAAGGAAAATAAAAACACACAATATTCAAAAACCTATTATCTGACTCCAATGAAATTCAATTCATAACAACATAAATAAAAATAATCCTTATAATTAGCTAGTTTAAATAAAACACATTATCCACTAAATTAATCGATTCGCCCTAGACCCCCTAGATGTCCTAGTTGACCACAAAGCTTCCTAATGCTTAATAAAATAAATACCAACATCTCGTGACCCATCCAACAATGAGATAGTCCAACAGCAACTCTAACTCTTTTGTAGACACTCTTCTTCTATTACTTATTCTAAAAAAAATTTAAATCAAAGAGTGTGAAATAAATATCTCAGTGAGCGAGCCAATCTTCGCCGAAAATAAAATTTGCTATGAAAAAGTAATAAAATAAAAGCATAGGTACAAATCATAAGTTACAAGGAAAGATACACATCAAAGAGTTTGCAATTCAATCAAATAATTCAGACCAATGGAACTCATACTCATCAATAGTGAAATATTTGGGAGCGCCCATAAGTCCGTTCAACCAATTTCATCAATCTCATAAAAAACTCGCCATGATGCGCAACCTCATCCTCAATAGTCAGGGTGTCCCACAGATTAAATATGGACTTGAGGTACTACTGAGGGAATCGTTGTCTCTGCTCTTAGAAGTCAAGTCATCCTTTCACTCGGATTTCCCGCCTGACATGAAAGAGGGTACTATCCCGCGGATCTAGATCCTCTGCTTGGAATATCACCTGCTCAGTTTTTAGCGAGGGTTTTTACCGTTGCTAAAAACTTTCAGCAACAGTTTTTTGGTTGCTAAACTGTTGCTAAAGGTTTTTAGCAACGGTAAAAACCGTTGCTAAAAGCTGAGCAGGCCTCTACTTGAGGATCCAGGCGCACTATCCCGCACAAACACAATGAAGGTTCAAAAAATTTTATATAAATCACCAAAAACAATTCATCGATATATTTGACAATATATTCATCAATATAATCATCAATGTAATCATCATATCAATTTCTATTGCATAACTCTAAAGTATCCCAAATCACAATAAATCACATTTATCTCATGAACCATCTCATTTCCCTTAGCGTTTCCCATTAGTAATTTCACCAACAATTAAATTGTACATAAAAGTTTCAATTTCAATATTTCAAATTTGTTAATTGAATTCTCCCTTTCCCAACATGATCGTTATCTACCTTTATATCCTATTACTTAAACATTTAAGACAATATTAAACAAGGGTTGGTTCACTCATATGGATATCAACAATGTCTTTATCGTCACCCATTGTTATGGATATTAGTTCAGAAGATGCTATTATATTATTTAAGAAATTCAAAGTACTATTAATTATATTTCTAGTGAAATCTTTAGAATTTAAAATTTTAGGACTTAATTAAAAGAATATATATATATATATATATATATATATATATATAAGTTAATGTTTTGGAACTTACCTTAATGTGTGTACGAAGGGCTTATAAATGACGATGGACTTCACTTGGTATAAGGTGGGGGATTGAAGGTTTGGGTTTGAGGTGGATGAGTGCTTGACTGCAAGTGCTGGAAGGCTATGAGAGAATTGATGTACGTGTTAGGAGTTGTGAAGGTTTTATGAACAATGTGTACATGTGCTACAGCTTTATAAATGAGGCATTTGGTGTTGGTGTATGTGTTGGGAGTTGTCAAGCTTTATGAACAATGGAGGGATTAGGTGAATATGTTCATTGGTTGAAGTGGCTAAGGTGAGGTGAAATTGGAGATGGAGAGAGAAAGGTGTGTGAGGCCGACGACTTCTATCTTAAAAATCTAGGGTTTCTAGATTTAGGTTCTTGTTTCAAGATTGTTTTAGTTTAATTGAATTCGAAAATTAGGCTTAACTATCTACTCATAATTTTGTTTAAAGGAATCTAAGATTTATTCCCCATTTTGAAAAATACTTTCAGACTTAATTGTCTAGGATTTATTTATTAATTATCCTACTAGAGTATATACTCTTATTAAATTAGTTGTTTGAAAATCAAAAAAGATTTTAGATTAATCTAAGTGGATATAATATGTTAAACTCAGGTTGCTCAAACTACTTTTTTTTTTTTCAGATTTCATGTTGGGATAATTTACTCACTTAATTGAATATTTAATTAGATGGATTAGTTTGGATAATTATCTAGTTTCCTTATTTAATCTTTTGCCTTATCCTTTAACCATTGTTACTTCTAACTATTTTATTTTAAATATATATATATATATTGGTTTATTTTCAATTAACTGTATGGATTCCTTAGCAATTTATTATATTTCTCTTTTATTCCATTCATACACATAATAATTTACTTAAACTCTTTATTTCAAAATTTCATATCTTCAGATTTAGGAATTTTTTTTCACTTGTCATTTCACATTTTCACATCAAGGTTCCCTATAATTTTCTTCATCTATTCCTATCCTTTGTACATTTTTCGCTACACCCCACAAGATTCCAAAATCTTTCATTTTAGTCCCTAAAATTTTCACTTTAGTCCATGTATAGCCTAGCATCACACATTGCTAACCTACAATCAAAAAGCACATATCTAAGCATCTTCATATCACATTATTATATCACACACACATTTTCCACAGCATTTTCAAATCAACAATTATGAAATAAAATTCATCAAATTAAACGGAAAATAAAAATGATAAGTATTACAATGCTTTTTTTACAAATACCAATTTTATTTCCTTCAACAAGAAACACTAAAACTTGTGTAGAATATAATCAAAACCTATATATATATATATATATATATATATATATATATATATATATATATATATATATATATATATATATATACTGAAAACTTTTGACTTCTTCTGATTTGTTGATTATCACTATTTCTTTTGTTGTGAGCAACACTACAATGTAGCGATCTATATGCAACAAATTGTTTTTTTTTTAAAGTTATAGAATCATCCAAAAAATTATTTTTTTAATAAATTTACCATTACATTTGATTCTACATCCAAAAGCCTATAAGCTTTTTGAATCTTGTGCATATCCTACAAATACAATTTTAATGCCCCTAAGTCCTAATTTAGTTCTTTAATGATTAGAAACCCTATAGTATGAAATACACCCCCACACTTTGAAATAATTTAAATTTGGTATTTTTTTCATCCAAAATTCATAAGGTGACATTTTCATATTTTTGAAGGCATTTCATAAATGTATGATATGCAATCAATAATGTTTATCCCAATGTTTTAAAAATCAAATCGATCATTGAACCAGTGAAGGCAAT
Organism: Biancaea sappan; assembly: GCA_037074585.1. Taxonomy (NCBI): domain Eukaryota; kingdom Viridiplantae; phylum Streptophyta; class Magnoliopsida; order Fabales; family Fabaceae; genus Biancaea; species Biancaea sappan. The sequence continues at coordinate 32,644,319 of CM073493.1, forward strand.
AGTTCAACCGTGATTGAATCAATACTAATTAAATATATATTTTTAAATAATTTTTAATATAAAATATTAATTTTTTATATTAAAAATAAATTTTTAAAATAAAATCAATTAAAGATTTAAGGCTCTCTTTTTCTTTTATAAGCACACACAGCACTTTATAATATATAATTTAAAAAAAAAAAAAGAAAGAAAGAAAAATTAAAATGAGAGTAGTCAGATGATGAGATTGATGAGCTTCTACTTCACGCAATGACAGCCCCCTTTTAATCAAATGTAACCTCACACACACACACACACACACTCTCTCTCTCTCAGTTTTTCAGTTCTTAATCTCTAGGGTCCATGCCTCTTCTTCTTTGACCATGCCTCTTCTTCTTCTTTCATCTTTGTCGCTGCATATATTCCCTTCGATGGCTTCTTCATCTTCGTTGATGTAAACCTTCGGCGATGCCTTTACAATTGCTTCGATAGGGGCGTACGGTGGCTTTCTCTCTCTCTCTCTCTCTCTCTCTTTCTCTCTCTCTCTCTCTCTCTCTCTCTCTCTCTCTTAAAAGAAGGAACCGGTTGAACCGAAAACCTAATCAGTTTCACCTGTTTGAAACCAATTTAACCAGTTCCATATCGGTTCAAGGCTCAACCGGACCGAACCTTAGATCAGTCACCGGTCTGACCAGCCAGTCCGATCCGATTTTTCAATCCATGGTTTACCCTATAAATCATATGACAAATGTGCACATAATAACATGAGATGTGCATTTTTCTCGTTTACTAAATCATATTATTCATAGAATTTATCAAATACAATAGAAAAATATTATTCATCTTTATTACCAAGAACAAGTTTGATTTTCCTATTCTTTTGATCTACCTTTGATTTGTATTCTTTAAATTTATGAAAAGACTTCATCTTTAATTCTTAGTAAATAGACAAATGTGAATTTGGAGTATTTATCAATAAATAAAATAAAAATCATGTGTCAAAGTCTCTTTTCTTGGATAATGTTTTTCATCACATTTGCTTTCTCATCATTCTTAGTCTTTCCAACAAGTAAAATTGGTTTCATCGATCAAAATGATCTAATTTGAAAAATTCTTTCAAATCTCCAAAACAACAAATAAACTCTTTAAAATTGTTATAAATATTGAAAAATAATATGACTTTGAGGCGTGATAAACATTATCTTTAAAAAGTTTATATTCGTGTATTGGGGAATTATAGATAAACTCTTCTATGATACAACAAATTCCTCTTGGAACTAAGATTACTACTAGAGAATTTTAATTGGATGTTAAGTTCTCAATTTAGTAATATTTAAGTGCTATTTACGCTCTGTTTTGATCTCCGCCTTTCTTAGACTTGCATTTCCCGACCCACATCTTGAGTAGTTTAGATGAGTTCATGATTTCCTCAGAGTCTTTAGTAACTGAGTAATTTCATGATTCAATATTGCTGGTAATTAATGAATTATTGTTTTCTGATGTAGGTAGAGTTGGTGAGGAACTTGTGCAAAGAGATGGACCCTGTCAGAGCTGTAATTCTGAAGATGATACAAAAGAATTGGCTTTTTGTTTTCCACTGCTATAACGGTAGATCTGTACCACTATAACAATGAACTCTGCACCAAAAGATTTTGAAGCTCTCCTCTCTACCATTCACCATTGTAGCGGTGAACCTATACCACTACAGCGGAGGCTACTGGACCTTATAATGTTGAAACCCTTCGCTCTGCCTCCCACTAGTATAGTGGTGGACCTGTGTCGCTACAATAGTGGATATTGCTAATCCGGGAACTTTAAATGCCTCTCACCGCTATAGCAGTAGTCGCATTTTTCTGCCACCTGTTCCTAGTATAAATAGCAAATAGGGCAAGGATTTTAGGGATTTTGAGCACAGGAGAAGCTGAAGGAGGCTAAAATTATAGAAAGAAGAGGAGGAATCTCATTCCGAAGCTCTTCAGTCCCAATTTTCATCAACATAACCTTGGATTCATGGAGTTTCTTAATCTTTTACTATTTTCTATCATTTTAATATCATGAGTAGCTAATTTTCTTATTGTAGAGTTGCTATGAACCTAATTTCAGATTAGGAATTGTGATCTCTCTAGATTTATGAATTCTCTTAATTTAATACGTGTCATTTTGTTTATCTACATTGAGCTTATTATGAAATTGATCGCTTTATAATTTGCATATTGCTTTTATCAATCTTTGGCAAAGAAGATAAGAGTAGAATTCTAAATTAATCGGACAAGTGCGTGAACCTTAATTTCATAAGGGATTTTCATTGTTAACTCGTAGGGATACTAGTTAACCTCGCTTAATCACATTAAGTTGGTTGTATTAGGCTTAACCCACCAAGGGATTGTGTACATGTTGAGTTAGTTTAGTAGAATTTGGGAAAATTCTATTAAGCCATAAGATAACTTAAGATTAATATGTTTAATTAATTAGAATTACAAAAAACAAGAGAGAGTTTAGCAATAGTTAGGACGAAAGAGGGGGTTTAGCAGCTCTAGGCTTTTATTTGAATTAATTTCAGCAAGTCTCTTATTTTATTGTCTTTTTATTACTTTAAAATTACTGCTCTAGTTGTTTACTATGTTCTTTTTAAAAGAGATGTCTTCGATCCAAGTTCAATCATCTAACTAACGTAATTAAATTTCTTAAGTAATTAGTGAGTTAGTCTTCGTGGGAACGACATTCTTACTCAATTTTCATTATGTTACTTGCGTGACTGGTATACTTGCCAAATCGCAAACATATGATATAAATAAAGTCTGAACAGTTATGTCTGTTCAATTTTAACATGTGTATCTATTCAATTTCTAATAGTCATGTCTATTCAATTTTCAATAGTCATGTCTGTTCAATATTTTCAATAGTCATGTCTATTCTATTTTGAACAGATGTATCTATTTAATTCATGTCTCAAAGTATTTTAAAATAAATTTAAAATTCAACTTTCAAATAAAAGACACATCTTTTCAAATAAAAGATACATCGTTTCAAATTAAAAGATACATCTTTTCAAATAAAAGATATATCTTTCTAAATAAAAGGAACAACAATTAAATTCCTTTACAAACATCTTATTTTATCTAATGAGAGACTTTAATTCTACTTCAATATTACAAACTATATAACTGTTCAAGGAGAGGACAAAATGAAGTAGGACAACTCTAATGATGGCTCCTTCACCATTGAAAAATACATATTGGAAGTTCCAAAACAAGTAAACACATTCATTTGGCAAATCCCTCTTAGGAGCATCTTACCAAAGAATTCTACAAGAATTGCAACAATGGGTGTTCAAGTTCCCTCTTTGCCACCCAAGAGAGGATGTTCTATATGCCATTTATGATTGCCACCAAGTGCCTTGCGTGTGGAATAATCTTGTTTTGTCATCTAAGAGGGGTATATTCTTCTCAAACTAGCCGCAAGAGTGGACTAAAAGGAACTTAGGTGACTAGAATGGCCTTAATATCAAATTTGAATAGAATTGTATTTGGGCTACAACTATTTGCAAAATTTAGGCTTAGAAAAACAAGGGGACACACAATGGAAGTATCATTCCCCTTTCGGTTTTGTCTAACAATATCATCCTCTTTCTCAAAGAGCACAAGTTGGCTTTGGTTTGGCTACTAGGGGATAATTAGAGATGTTCTTCTAGGGAAATGTTCATTAATTACTAGAAACCTAAAACTAGTTAGGTTAAAAATTAATATTGATGAGACAACCAACTGGAGTAAAGGTAAAGCAGCATGTGGGCACCTAATCAAAAATGAAGATAGGGAATGGATAGTTCGGTTTTCCAAGAGCTTGGGAATGAAGTACCTAAGTAACTAAGGTTGGGTGGTGGGGAGTTCTTGAGGGTCTCAAACTTGCAAAGGGAAAAAGGTTATAGCAACGTCATCTTTGAATGTGACCCATGGGTTGTGGTTTTAATGGCATGCAAAGCTCTAAAAGGCCATAATTCTAATCCACAACATTTTTATAAGACCAAGAGCACACTAAAGGGATGGTAGTAGGTTTGAATTTACCACAGATGACATCAAGTGAATTACTTAGTTGACAATCTTGCTAATCTTGGTACTAACAACAATGAAAGTCTAGTCCTTTATAGCCTTCCTCCTAGTAGTTTGGGGCCTCTCCTATTAAATTGTATGGGGTTGCTATGCTCCACAGTGTTTCTTGTTAGTTTTTATTTTTGGGCCTAGGCCCCCTTCTTTACCAAGAAAAATCAAACGCAATCTTTTGACATTCAAATTCTTATCTTAGTCTATTTGAATATATTTTATATTCTTACTATGAATAGTTTTCTTATACATAAATTAAATGGGGAATGTTGAATATGAAGACCAATAAAATATTTTCATTATAATTGGCTCAATTATTTAGCTTAAAATATTGATTTATTTGAGAGAACTCATTTATAGTTATGATATGAAGCAACTGGAAGTCATTGGAACATCTCAAGAATTTGATGCACTTAGTAAGTACAAGATGATGATTTGCATGTTCCAATCGCGAGGGGATCCTCTGCTTGCCAAGCACCATGCTTGGCAAGCAGAGAAGCCAAACCAGTTCCAATCGGTCCATGACAAGAGCATGAGCCAAGAAACTCCAGCAAGCCATTTAAACTTTATTATGACGTGTTCATCAAGAGAAAGAGAGGTCTATGGCCGATTTGGACTTCAATGAGAGAATAATCTCGTTAATTTAATACAAGCCCAATGTAATTAGGCCTTTTTAGCTTCAGTGAGTCATGTCATAGTCATGTGACTCATTAGTAATTAGCAAGGATTATAAAACTGGACTGGACTGGTAACCGGCAGGGGGTCTGGTTTAATTGGGCAAAATAACTGTTATGCCATCAAATCGGAAAAATCAGGTGAATCAAGCGGGTGGCCGGTTCTACTCCATTCCTTTTTTTTTTTTCCTCAAACCCCCAAAAGAGAAAAGAAAAATGTAGAGAACGTTGTTGTACTGTGCCATTGATGTTGCCGAGAGCCAGAGGTCGAGAACGATGCTGTGCTACTACCAAAAGGAAAAAAAAAAAAAAAAAAACCTTAAAGCCTCCACTGCTATGCTGCCATTTACGTCGCTGCTATTGTGCTTCTGTTAACATCGCGATTGAGCCTCCCTCCAATCGTGAGAGAAGAAGAAAAAGAAGAAGAATCGAGAGAGAGAGAGAGAGAGAGAGAGAGAGAGAGAGAGAGAGAGAGAGAGAGAGAGAGAGAGAGAGAGAGAGAGAGAGAGAGAGAGAGAGATTATTGAAATTTGATATGTATGCCTTTGTGTCAGTAACTCAATATGATATGTATGCGTGTGTCAGTGGCCATATTGTTATAAATCAAAAAAGAAAGCTTATTTATTAAAAAAATATTTTTTATATTTAAAAATCTGTATTTTAAATTTTTTAAATACATAATATATATATATATAGAATATTAGAAATAATGATTAATTCTTATTATATTAATACAAAATTAATATATGTTTATAATTTTTAATTATGTATGTTATTTTTTTAATATTTTTAAGTGCCACTAATTTGACCGTGTTCTAACCATTGAATTTCGAACATGTGCCTCTATCGATTTAATGATCAATCCGATTGTTAAAATATTGATAATTAATTTTAGTCTATTTTATGCGTGTTGGCCCTTAATTTTTATTATTATTAGTTGTTTTAGGGCTCTATTTACCTAACCCATGTAGGGCTCATTAGAGAAATACGAGATTGAGGAGATTTACTTTGTTTCCAAGCTAAGTTCTCATACAAAAAGACATGTACCCTTCGTAAGATCATCTTGAGCAATAATACAATTGGTGAGAGTTTTAACTGTCTTGGGTTGTTCTTCAACAACTGTTCTTATTGGTTTTCAATTAGGGAGCTTGATCATTCTCATTCTGTCACTAATAATATAGGTTTCTGATTGTTAGATAATGACGAGATCTACATTCCTTCCCAAACACACCAAACGGTGTTCTTGATTCGTTCCAAGATTCCGTTATCAAAGTATTTTTGTGGGGTCTTTCGGTAGGTCTGTGGAGATTTCCAACTGGATAACATCGAATCAAAACCTAGTTTAAATATATTCTATATTCCTCCAATAACCAAATTGAGTTGCACATTTTTTTAATTTCTTTTTTCTTTTGAATAAAGATTCAAGGCTAAATATTATTTTGATCTTTTAATTTTGTCTTAAGTTTTATTTTGGTCCCTCAATTTAATTTTGCTCTAATATTGATCTTTCACCTTACCACAAATGTCACTTTAGTCCCTTAATTTTATGTTTGTTCCAATTTGATTCCTTAATTTTATCTTAAGTATCACTCCGGTCTCTCAACTTTACCTTAAGTTTCATTATGGTTCCTCAATATTTTTTTGTTCTATTTTGATCCATTAGCTTTATCTTAAAATTTTACTTTAGTTCCTTAATTTATTTATTTTTTTTCAATGTGTTCCTTTAAATTACAAAAACTACTTGAATTTTTTTTTTATCATCACTAATTAAGATGTATAACAAAAAAGTTATAAAGTTACCACAGTTAGAGTGAAAACCACAAAATTTTTCTTGTTAAAAGTATACTTATAATATCTTAACTTTGCTTTAAGTTTCAATATAGTCCCTTAATTTTGCTTTGGTTCACTTTGGTCCTTTAACTATTAAATATTACTCAAAAAAATTTCTACCATTCAACATGGTTAATGGAAAACATTGACTTGTAAACTACTATGCCAAATCATTGCTTACAATAAGATATTTATTAATACTACATGTAAAACTAGATAATATCAACTGCTTGTCTCTAAAGACAAATATCATACTTGTCCACTCTATAAGTCGTTGGATCTGAAATCTAGCAAATTTATATTTCGATTTAAAAAAAATATTACTTAAAACATGAGTCGTTGGATCTCACAAAGAGACAAACATGCTCTAATCCTAAGTCATGTAAAACATTCTCCAACCACCGAATTAAATTCAGTCTTTCCATAAAAATTTTTAACCCTATCGTAATTATTTATAGCCGCCTAGCTTATTTGTTCTTTCCATTGTAGCAACTATTTGTGTTTAGTATCAAATGGCCATAGTTTCACAAATAAACCAAACTACATTTTTTTTTTGGTGATGAAAGCAAACTCACAGAATTTATTAGTTTGGATTCAAACCTACACCAACGAGAATAAGACTCTATTCGGCAAAATTAGCTTATAAGCTAGCTGATAGCTTACAAGCTAATTTTTTGCTAATAGCTTATAACCTATAAGCTAGTTTATTTGAATAAAAAGTGTTCGATAAAAGTAACTGTTGAAGTAGGTGAAAAGTGTAAAATGACATCAAATGGCATATATTTTTTAATTCCAAAATAATATAAATAAAAGTATTATTTTTGTTTTTAATAAAATTAATTTAAATTATTATAAATATAAAATTCATTAAAAATATATATTTTATATATGAATAATATATTTTCACATATATAATATATTTGTATATTATTATTATATATAATAAAATATATTTACATCTTTTATTATTTTTATATATATTATACATATTTATAATATATTTATATATTTTTATCATATATATATAATATTATATATAAATATAAATATAATAAAAGATAAGTAAATAAGATATAATAAAGTAATGGACATAATGGGTATTTTAAAAAAATAATAAGGACAAAATAAAAAAAACTTTAACATATAAGCTATAAGTTATAAGCTACTCAAAATAGCTTATCAGAATAAGATATAAGCTACTAAAATAAGTTTGTTTACCGAACACTTTTAACGAGCTTATAAACTAGTAAAATAAATTATAAGTTAACTTATAAACTGTAAACTCATTTGTTGAACACAACCTTAAGAGCGTTGCTTACCTTGCTTACCATCATACCTCACATGCTTCTTTGTTTCCAAGTCGCGCTCTTTTGTTTAAGTCCAACTTAGAACTCATCATTCAGTAATTGCTCATTGTTGATTCGCATAAGATGTGTGTGTGATAGTGTGTTAAAAAAACCCTAGATTACATAAATTTGGCAATAACTCCCACTCTTCCGTTTATCCTTCGTATTCATCTTCTATATGTCGGATTAATGAATAATTTATGCAAGCAATCGTTTGGCATGATATTTTATATGTCAGCATTTTCTATTAACTAAATTAACAGTGTTAAATGGTTGGAAATTTTTGAGTGGTTTTTAAAAATTAAAGGACCAAAGTGAACCAAAGCAAAATTAGGGATTAAAGTGAAACCTAAAGTAAAGTTAAGGGATTAAAAATATACTTGTGGCATTTTTTCTTTTAAGCACCTTGGTGATGTTAAAGAGAAGAAAAAATAAGTGATTTTTGTAACTCATAAGATTTAACTGAATAAAAATCAAATTAAAAGACTAAAGTAAAATCTAAGGTAAAGTTAAGAAACTAAATTGGAATAAATAAAAATTAAAGGGACCAAAGTAATACCTAATATGAAGTTATGGACAAAATTGAAATTTGAGATAAAGTTAGGGGATAAAATTAGAATAAAACAAAATTAAGAGATCAAGATGAATTTTTAAGTTAAGCCAGATGGTACGCTTATAGATCAATCATCACGGTAACAAACGAACGGTGATAAGGGACGTTACGTAGAACCGGCGGGACCGGAACTAAACCCACCAACACCGAGGAATCGTTCCCGACTTCCCGTAGGATACAGAATCCCTCTTCCTTATACAAGTTTTCCCTTCGTCAAAATTCAACTTGCCACTTCGGAATTAGGAAGTAGCCGTAAATCCAAACCAGTTGATTGAAACTTCACTCAATTCGAAATTGGAAGAAGAAGAAAAAGGAAATAGTCATGGCGGGACACACCCGGAAGGGATCCCTGCTGCAATTCGCACCGATGCAGAGCTTAGTCGACGAAGGTTTCTGGCACAGATTGTCTTCTTTAAAGCTCAACAAGCTAGGCATTGATGATTCTCCACTACCCATCAATGGTTCTGCCCTTTACTTTCCTCTTTTCTTTTAAACTTGTTTGTTGAACTCAGGTTATGTAGTTTCGAGCCAACGTTGACTTGCTTATAATTCGTTATGTTTCTTTTTTTTTCTTTTTATTTTTGGGTAAACTCTTTTGATTCATTTACAATGAGAAAGGGCAAATTAAAGACAAAGAACGAATAACAACTCTGATATTTGCGTTTTCTTTTTATGTGTAAAATTCTATGTCAAACTTTTTATTTGTTCTCTATGAGAAATACAAACTAAGATGTATGAATGATTTGTGCAATTGTTTCTTTTTTTATTTTGCAATTTAATCGATAGTTTTTTTTTTTAACTTGTTTTAAAGCTGCAATTTTTAAAGTATGTTTTAATGAAGTTTACTAGCATCATGTAAATTTAATATTCTAATGCTGTTGCTTCATTGCAGGGTTCTACGCACCTTGCTCACATTCTCAAGTGTCAAATCATTTAACTCTTTTAGTTGAGTCCTTACCTTCTGAATCAAGTGATTCATCATTGGCTCCAGATACCAGCCGCGGTAACAGAAACAGATGCTCTGTTCCAGGCATACTGTTCAATACTAATACTGTGGAAAGCTTTCATGCACTTGACAAGCAGAACCTTTTGAAGTTAGAAGCAAAGAAGGTAACTGTTCATAAAACCTCACTAGATGAGATAATTAAACATGAAAAAGTTTTCTATATGATCGAGATTTTAATAAAATGAATCTCAAGCTTTTACATAATAACTTATGCTTCAGATGAAATAGTTCTTGATGTAGTATGAAAGCCGTAGAATTTGATCCTTATCGCCTCCATTCTCAAGGTATGATTGGCCAATGTTTGATCTGTGCTTCAAGCCATAAGAGCTTCTGTATGAGGGCTTGTTGGATATATTATTAAAACAAGTCGTTAGCCTCCGTTTTAGTAAAAGGTATGGTTATGCTTCGTCCACCCTTCAAGCCCAAAGGTGTGTGGAGGGGTTAGATATATTAATACTTTTGGATGAAGGCCATGTTGGATATGCTATAAAGTATAAAAGCAAATCTTTAGCCTTCACATAACAGCTTAAGTTTTTGGAATGAAATGATTCTTGACTTGATAAAATTTTATTCTTATGAAGCTTACCTTTTTAAAAACAAATTAGATCTGGGATGACATTCAAACTGGAAAAGCTGTGGAGGACTGTGCGGTACTTTCACGATTCCTCCTCATTTCTTTTGCTGACTTGAAAAAATGGTCCTTCCACTACTGGTTTGCATTCCCTGCTCTGATGCTGGATCCTCCTGCAACTGTTAACTATCTAAGGCCAGCTTCTCAGTGGTTGAGCAAAGAAGAGGTTCTTTGGATTTATTTATAGTTGAACAAATGTCTCGTTTGACCACCATTACTTAAGTTAATCTTAGCATTGTTCTATTCACAATGCCAGGCAGAATCCCTCTCTGCAGCTTGTAATGAGTGGCGTAGTTCAAGATCAACTGCAGGTACATAAATATCTTTATTTTTGTCTTTTAACACCTTGTTGCAATATAATATTTACAATTTGTTGCTTCCTTTAAACTTGTCAAGATTTACCTAATATAAGAGTATGTGGCAGATGTCCCATTCTTTTTTATCAGTATAGATTCAGACTCATGTGCTACTATCAGACACCTAAAGGAGTGGGAGGCTTATCAGAGTGATGCTCACAAGGTCTCAATTTTTAATGACTGAATGTTGTCTCTATGAAATTGGTTTGTACTGGTGAAACAATTCACTGGATGTAAAATTATAGACGTATTTAACGGAAGTTACTTCATTCTATCGGCAGATACTCTTTGGCTTTTATGACCCATGTCATCTTCCAAATAATCCCGGCTGGCCTCTACGCAACTTCTTAGCGCTTCTTTCTGCAAGGTGGAATCTCAAGACAGTTCAGTTTTTCTGCTACAGAGAGAACCGTGGCTTTGCAGATATGGACTTGTCCCTTGTTGGTGAAGCATTGATTACAGTTCCACAAGGTAGAACTGCTGAAATTGTGCCATGGACTTGATCTCATATTATGCTTCTGAGTTTTGTTAATATGTTAGCTTCCTAATTTCAAAGGAATGCATGTTTAGGGTGGAGAGATGGTGTTCCTAATGCAGTTGGATGGGAACTTAACAAAGGGAAAAAAGTACCTAGATGTATTAGCCTTGCTCAGTCCATGGATCCAACCAGGTTTCTCACTATCATTGTTTTCTCTATACTGTGTTTGGCTTTGATGCTACTTTCATCATCAGTATTCTTATTCTGTTGTATTATTACTTTTGTATTTGCCTTTTTACAGGTTGGCCGCATCTGCTGCAGATTTGAATTTAAAGCTTATGAGATGGCGTGCTTTGCCTTCTTTAAACTTGAGTGCCTTGTCTTCTGTCAAGTGTCTTCTCCTTGGAGCAGGTACACTTGGATGCCAAGTTGCTCGTATGCTTATGGTAAGTAGGGACAAAGTCTTGATTTTATTTTTCTTTCTTCTGCAGATGATGAGGCTTCTGCATGTTGCAGGCATGGGGTGTCCGAAAAATTACTCTACTTGACAATGGCAGGGTGGCTATGTCTAACCCATTAAGGCAGTCCCTGTATACTTTAGATGACTGTCTTAATGGTGGTGAATTCAAAGCTACAGCAGCAGCTAAAAGTCTTAAACGTATTTTTCCAGCGGTGGTAATTGATTGGGCCTTGGAATTGTTTAATGCTTAACCCAATGATAACATTTTTCTCATATTGGCATTTTTATCTTTTATTTTTCTTTCAGGAAGTTGAAGGCATTGTTATGGCTATACCAATGCCTGGGCATCCAGTGCCTAGCCGAGAAGAGGATAGTGTAATTGATGATTGTAGACACCTGTGTGATTTGATTGATGCTCATGATGCAGTTTTCTTATTAACAGATACAAGGGAAAGTCGATGGCTACCGTCACTTCTTTGTGCCAATACTAGCAAGGTTGCTCAGTTTAATATTATAGATGATATATATGCCACTATGCCTTAACTCTACATCCTTGCATCACACTTGGTTGACTTTTTGAACTGAAGCATATGTCATTCCTTCCTTAGCTGGATTTTGGATGAATATTTTAAACTAACATGCCTTCTGTTTATACTATTTATCTATTTGCAGATCACAATTACTGCAGCTCTTGGGTTTGATAGTTTCTTAGTTATGCGCCATGGAGCTGGTCCTTTCAGCCAAACCCCTGACTTAAATTCTGAAAGTGCGACTTCTTTATCTGCTGATATGGACAAACTAAATGTAAATGATACAATTGGAAAGGGAAGATTGGGCTGTTATTTCTGCAATGACGTCGTTGCACCCACTGATGTAATTTTCTTGCTGCATTATGTGGTATTTTGAAGTATATATATATATATATATATATATGTTATGTAGACCTAAGTCTTATTGCCTTCCTGCAGTCAATGTCCAACCGCACTTTGGACCAGCAATGCACAGTGACGCGGCCAGGGCTTGCTCCTATTGCTTCAGCCCTTGCAGTTGAACTTTTAGTTGGAATTTTGCATCACCCTCAAGGGTAACCTAGCAAATATTTATTGGATAATTTTGTGTTCATGGATTTTAATTATGATAGGGCGCCTAAGTTGAAATTCCACCTGCTCTGTTTTATCCATCTAGCCTAACATTCACATCTTGACTACTACTTTTCAGGATATATGCGGAGGGTGATATTAACTCTGGTGTTATCGGAACTTCTGATCAACCTCTTGGTATTTTACCTCATCAGATTCGGGGTTCCCTTTCTCAATTTTCTCAAATGACCCTTGTTGGTTGCTCGTCCTCCAGCTGTACAGCTTGTTGCCAAACGGTAAGTTTGATTGGTAAATAACACCTATGGTAATTCTTAGGCAAATTTTTACTGTTCTATGCTTCAATTATCACCATTGCCTCCAGCAACCCTTGGATACGGTACCTTGAATTCTGAAGCATAATATGAATGTGTGCCTAAAACAACTCTGGTACTCAAACCATATGTCATCAAACCTTCTGCATAAAATTCTTTTGGTACATGACAGTGAAAGTTTGAATCTAGGATTTATCGCAAATTATTCACACCTTTCACCGCTAGACCATACCTGTTTTAAGTTTTGGTTGTGAAAACTTTATCAAACTGCTTTGAGATTCGATTGGCTCAATCTAAACAAATAAGACAAATTGGTGCAGAAATCTAGAATTCTGAGGACATGATGTGGCCAAAAGAAAATTGATATTGATTAATATTTTCTAAAAGTATGTGTATGTATGTATTATAATCCTCCTCTTTCAGCCAGTTGTTTACATGTTTGGAATGCTATTGCTGAGCACGCCCGGACAATGTCAAGTAGTCTACTACTACTATTTTTTTTTTTTCCTTTTTCAAGATGAGATGAGAATGTTGTGATGGATGTGTAGTCATACAAGACGAGATATGATTCGTAATAATTGTATACGAAATAGAGTTGGAGTAGCACCTATTGAGAAAAAAATAGTAGAAAATCATTTAAGGTGGTTTGGACATTTTCAAATAAGACCATTAGAGGCGCTAGTAAAGAGGGTTGAGCAGATGGTATGGAATCTTATGAAAAATAGGTGAGGATAGAGAAGTTATTGAACAGGATCTTCAAGGGAATGAAATATCTAAAGAGTTAGTCATTGATAGAGTTCAATAGCGTCATGTGATTCATGTAGCCGACCCCACCTAATGGAATAAGGCTTTGTTGTTGTTGTTGTTTTCTTTTTTCAAAGACATGAATTTATATGGTCGCCACACAATTGTGTTTTCAATGTCTAGAATATAGCTACTTAACCCTTCTAATTACAGATTTCTTATCTCCTGTTATTGTTGTGGAATTACAACTGTATTATAGAACGATATTTCTTGAGATTCACCTTCTCTCTGGTGCATCATACAATTCCTTAACAGTCTCAAAATGAGAGAAAAGTGAAATCTTACGATATTCTGCTCTGGAGCAAAATGCCTCTCAAAGCACCAAAAAATAATTGTCTTTTTGTTCACACATACTGCTGCACATGATATCTCATATCTCTTGATTTCTCATCACGTTTTTTTTTTCCATGAAATTACAACTGTTCAGGTTGTTTCGGAATATCGAAAGGGAGGAATGGAATTCATACTCCAAGCAGTTAATCATCCTACCTACCTTGAGGATCTTACTGGACTAACAGAGTTGATGAAATCAGCTACCTCATTCTCAGTGGACTGGGACAAAGAGATGGATGATGATGATGATGATTGTGTTGAAATTTAACAATTATTCAGATTACTATATTGCTTTTGTTTACTATACTTTGCCAATTTGTACAAAAAGCTAATTTGAATAATTTATACTCTTTCCACTCTTAACAGTGGTCTTGGTTTCTGTACATTTTGATTTGTACAAAACTAATTCTCATGTAAGTGTTATAATTATATCCATCACCAGTGTTTGCCAATGAAGCAAACTAGCAAAGTATATTCCTTAAACGTGCTGAAGAATTTTGCTCGTCTTGTCTATATCCCATGGTAGTGTACCCTAATTGTTGCTATCTTATTCAAGTACTTGGCAAATAAATCAAATTTTATCTTTATGGTTGTCGGTTTTCAAAAGGAGGGGAAAAAATGTAAATAACTGATATAGATCTTAAAACATTATTATTGTCTCAATTTGGTTCTTAAAAAATTATGTATCTTAATTTAATCTCTGAAAGCTTGCATTTATTTCTACTGGGTTTTTTCCATTGTTAAATTTTAAAATTTATTGTTGTCAAATCTTAAATTTTTCATTGTCAAAAGCTACTTTGACAAATATAAAGATGAAATTAAAATGAACACAGTTTTTTGTAACATCCTAGTTGAAAATCACCTTGAGACAAGAGGATGAGAGCCTAGGGAGTTAATATGGAAAGAAACACCTAGAAAGTAAGAACATATGAAAAATGAACTCTAGAATATGACAAAAGGGACTTAAAAGGAAGGGAAATTAAAATAAAGAGCAGCCAGTCGACTAATAAGTGAAACCAGCCGACTGTCAAGAGTAAGTTGTTGACCGGTAACAGCAGCCAATCAACTACTTGAGAAAATTGGTCAACTATTGACCCTAAAATAAATCTAAGATGGCAAGCAGTTGTCATTTAAACAGTGACAAATTGATTAGTGTTGAAATAGCCAAAAGGAGACCCCAGAAGTAAGAAAAGGTAATTTTAACTTTCAATCAACAATTTGAGTCAAGAATTTGGAAGTGTGAAATACATTGCCATTTCTTCATTAAATCCCCTACACACGACTCCTATTTGTGTCAAATACTATCCTAAAGAATGGAAATGAGTGTGGTTAATCCTAAACACCTTAGATTTTGTTGTGTAACTTACTTTCTCCACTAAAAGTTTAGTAGATAACACTTAGCCTTGGAATAAAAGAAGATAGTCTAAATGACATTAATGTTAGTGAAATGAAAGGTTTGAAATGTTAGAAGGAGAGATATTATATTTTTCAAAAGTTAAATTGAGACGTTTGATTTTTTAGGAGCCAAATTAAGACAATGAATTTTTCAAAGATCATATCAATAATTTATTTCAAAAAAAAAAGCAGCAGAAACCACATTAGGTTGGGTCTTGACTATTAACTCCATTTTTTATACTAAAAAAATAAATGAACACACATTAGGTAAATCAAATATGCAATAATGAACAATCAAGTCAAGAAATGAATATTTGGTCCCAAATTAATGTAACGTCAGCAAATGATTATAGCAGAAAAATAGAGTTTGAAAAAAAAATTATATAAAAATTGGAAGCTTCGAAATGAAAGAAAAAACTATCTCAAAAAAAAAATTGAATCTTTTATTTGGCTCATCACTACTAGTACGGACTAATGGGCATAGGTGCCATATGACACTCGATTGGGTTCACAGTTATTCAACACAATACTGGTCAGCAGAGTATTCGTTAGCCCTCAACAAGAGTATTTGACAAGAAATGTGAAAGGTCATAGCAGTTATATATATAATCGATTTTTTTTTTTGAAAAGCATGTGACAATGGTTGAGAATTGATGGCATCAGTTCACAATTCTTTGAAGTTGATGAGAAAATGAATTCCATGAAAATTTTAGACTTTTGTGGTTTGACTTCATTTAAATTAAATTAATTAAAAAGTTTGGTAATTTTAGAAAAAAATCTGATATGGTTGAGAAAATGAATAAAAAAACTCATGTTGGTTTCTTCTATTTTTGTTTTTATGTCCTCTAATCAAAATATTGAAAATTTATCATCCTCCTTTAATCAAAACACAACAAAATATGGTCTTTAAAAAGTAACATCTTAAACATGTTCAATTTTTAATAGAAAACTTGATAATAAAAATATAAAAACTGCATCTAAATCTTCTCCAAAATCAACCGATCCAAGAGTGAATTCTATGTGTATAAAGAGGGACCCAAAAAATAATGCTAGAGTTGAAAGAAAACTGGCATTCAACTTTTTCTTCTGATCAAAGAAATTTGAACAAATTATATATTAATTAATTAATATTTTAAGACAAGTCAGTGTGTTTGTCAATTTAGTGTGTCATCTATTTTAACACAATATTTTACTCAGATAATTATTTCTTATTTCTCCGAAAAATAAATAAATGATGGATGACGTTGTGGCTATAAATTGAGTGTATATACAATTGATCGAAATTTTATTTTGATAATACAAGTATTTTAAATATTTATCATTGATTTATTTTTTTTAAATGAATTCATAAATTTTGGAAGCATTTTAAATAAATTTTAGAGTAAATTACATTCTTCTTTCTAGCAAGTTTTTTAAATTATATGACCCTCCTCTCTTATTTCATGTAAATATAAAATGCGTTACACTTTAGTCCAATATTATATTTTGTATCCGGAAGTTTGTTACAAGCCATTTTTTGATAATTGATAACTAATGTCATATATTTTTTATTCTTTTTGACTAAAATACTCTTTATTAATCTAAGTACATAATGGATGTTCTTAAAATAAAATAGAATATTTATGACATTTTATTGTAATTTTTTGTTGTTAATATTTTTATGTATTTATACTTCAATTTCTTTCCTTCCTCCCTTTAAAGCTAAATCACTCTCTATGCAGAAGGAGTCAATTATTGTGTGAGTAGGATCATGATATTCATGCTTTTAAAATAAGCAATTATTTGAATGAACGGATTGTAACGAACTTTTAAATAAGAAATATAACATTAGATTAAAGTGTAACCCACATTTTAAAATTAAAAAAAAAATTAACAATCTTATATTTAAAAACTTATATTCTTTGACATAACATATTTACTATCTTACATGATGTGGCAGATTGTAATTTGATGAAACACATTATTCTTTTTGGTCTAAGCAATATCAATTGTGACAAAAAAAAAAGCTATTTAATCCTTAAAAAGTGTAATTGAAATGCAAACCTGCGATATTAATAAATAATCCTATTTAGTCCTTACATATGCTATATTGCAAAGATAAGATTGAGTATGTTTAAAAATAACATTTAGAATTAGTCATATAACAAAATCATAAGTGCAAGCATAACAATTAACAACATTAAAACTTGTTACTTAGTATGGATTGCAGAGTTTATTGATTCACAAAGAGAGTAAGGGGCAACGCTTTTAAAATGTTTTAATTTTTAAAGAATACATTGTACATTTAGGATTAAATAGGTAATTCAAATATTTTCAAGGACTAATCTATATATATATATATATAACTTTGGAATTTGAATACTAGCTTTGAATTTTATTTTTCCAAATTTCAAAACTCATCTTCCCCAAATCCCTCATCGAACCCTAAAAATAAAAAAACAAAAATAAAAGGAAGGAAGGAATCACTTGATGTATTGTTGCCTAGTGTAGAATAAGGCGGATCTAACTTCAAAGGTTGCAATATTTGAATTTATTATAATCAATCAAAATTATGTTGTGAAATTTCTTAATGATAAGAGAACATAAGACAGTTGATAATTAATAGGTATCAAAGATAGTTAATCTATCACGCTACATTTAATTACAGGATAATAACCAGATTAGTTTCTAAAATTTACTGGAAACTTTTCTAAATTTATAAATTTATTTAGAAAATATATAAGTAAGATTAAAATAAAACATTAAAGATCATTTTAGGATTAGAGTTTTTAGTTCACAAGTAATTGACCATATGATTTAAGTAGAATCAATCTTGTGTTAATATCGGTTGGCTGATTAATCAACCAAGCACCAGTGGTCTAGTGGTAGAATAGTACCCTGCCACGGTACAGACCCGGGTTCGATTCCCGGCTGGTGCATCTCTTTTTCCTTGTGTTCAATATTGTCTTTTAGTGTAAAATTCCATATTCTAATAATCTCACCCTACTCGTATATATGCAATATTGTTTTAGTATTAATTCTTTATTCTAATAATCTGTTTTCTGATTAGAAACCATCAAAATTAAAAAAAAAGTTTAAATCAATTTTTATAATATAAATTTTAATTAATTCAGTTCAATTATCAATTTAATTTGATTTGATTTGAAAAATTATATTTTGTACATATATAACATTATATTTATATATTCTTTTGTTAACAAAAATATTTATATATATTTGTTATAATTAATTTAGTTTTTTATTTTTATATATATTTTATAAAATTAATTAATTTAAAATTTAGTTAAAACTTAAAATTAGACCGAATCAAAATTATCAACACCTCCGATAAACGGCAACGAATATTTCAATATTGTGATTATTAGTGCAAATTAGGCATGAATCGGCAGCCAAATCAAACGCCGAAAAACCAAAAACAAAAAAACAAAAACAGTACGAGAAGGGAGACATTCTGAATTGTCTCAATATGACCCATGAACTAGCTTGAAGAAGCATAGAGCAACCTTCAACTGTTATTGTCGAAGCACGTGTTGGACTATAGGCCTTTAAAATGACCCACAGAGCAGAAGCTTCACGAGTTTGGCATAACTAGCCTCGTGAAATCTGAAAAGGTGCCAAAACGACGGGAATTTTAGGATTATTATGCAGGCACGTATTGCTGTCTCAGTGGGCGTTTTACACTTTTTCTAATTCCTGGTTTAAAGTCTCAAGAAGCATGATTGGGTGAAAATGCAAATAAGACCCATTCACTTCATCGCCCAATCAGCTTCGTCAGCATTATCAACTGTGGGAAATAATTGACGCTAACTTCCATTATTCACTAATGAAAATAATTCATTAGTGGAATGCCCATTTTCGGTATCACATCTTCACTGTCCCACCTGTGATGACAAATTATCATTCAGGGTATGACACTATGATGCAACCAGCTCTCTCGCAGCCACACTTTTATTTTATTTTATCTTTCTGTCATTTGTGTACTGTAGCTGTTGAATTAACCAATTTGAAGCAATAGATAGTTATGTATAAATCCGGAATATGCCAAGTGTTGTTTGCAAAAAGAACGTCATCACCATCTCCTATCTTTCTCAACTTTTTTATACCAGTGTGTGTATGCGTGTGTTCATTTTGAAAAAAAAAATTAATTTATAAATCCTCATTTTCTGATCAGTTATATTAATAAATGTTGTAAAATTGAGTTAATTGTCAGTAAAAATTTAACATGCTCCGGTTAATACTGTTTTAAGGAAAAATTTTGCGGCGGTAAAACTTTTCCTTATATTTAAACAGTTTCTTTTGAGATGAAATTCAGATAAAAGAACAACAGAGAGGAAGCAAAGCTGTGTAACCCAGTATGAAAAAAAAAAAGTTAGGTTAGAAACTCTAAAAGCAAGACGTGGAAGATTAAATATCATAAGGAAAAGATAATTAATTGTATAATTAAATTTAAAAAGATAATTATAAACTAATATGATTGTGGGAGAGTGGTTAGCTACAAATAAGATTATCATTAATTAATTTGAACAAATAATTAATTTGAAATAATCAAAAGATTCTAGAAACAAACTATGTCAATCTATAACTAACGTAATCTCATCATATTCAGATAAGCATAAAAATAATTAAATTATTTTTTTAAAATTATTTTCACAACAATTTAAAATATCTTTTTTTGAAATACTCTATTTTTCAAAACAATAAATGCCATTTAAACCAAGAGTTTGGGATAAATTATTGTGATTTATAATAGATTCAATGAAATTTATTTAATCATTCTATAACGTTTCAATGAGATTTATCAATTTAGTATATTTTTTCGTATATCAAATAGTTTTAGTACGATGGTAATGTTAATTGATTTAAGTAATTTAATACTGTTATATTAAAAAATATCATTTAAACCCAGAGTTTTAGATAAAATACTATGATTTATAGTAGTTTCAATGGAAATTATTTAATTATTCTATAACGTGTGATTTATCAATCTAGTGTATTCTTTCATATATCAAATCGTTTTAATGTGATACTAACCATTTAAGTAGTTCAATATTTTATCTTCCTTCAAACAAGGTAATAAATAGAGAAAACTAATATTATAAAACTTGTGGTTGGACTTATTTTGAAATGAATTCTTCTTTTATCCTCATATATATCTTTTATTTGAGTCAATTTTGTTGAAGCATTTTTGGACAATAAATATGAACACTTCTTTTAACAAAGATTTAAATTTTGATTCACCACTTTGTAGAGAACTGGTTCCTTCCCTCAAATCTAATCCCAAGTTAAATAAAATTCCAAATATAGCAGTGGTTGAAACCAAAAATATATTTATTGAAGGGTCACTCGTGAAAGCATAGTGGGTAAAATATCTCATGAGCACCATTCTAAAATGCTATATTTCTAAAGATACTAAATGGAGTAACATGCTCTTTTTATTTATTACACAATCCGCTCAATACTGATTTAATTATAAACTATTCAGGGGGTAAGATAACGAGGCTAATTAATTATAAACGTTGAAACAATATATTATTTATCAACAACATGTAAACTATAATTTTTAAAGCGTCTTGTTTTCTATCTGGATACGTAGTACTATTTTCTATTTCGATAAATGCCATTGTGGGCAAAAAATCGCAGCTCTAAAATTGTAGTTCTTTCTTCCCTCCTTTAAAACAATTGTAGTATTTTCCCATCTCTCTCTCTCTCTCTCTCTCTCTCTCTCTCTCTCTCTCTCTCTCTCTCTCTCTCTCTCTCTCTCACACACACACACACACACACACACACACACACACACACACACACACATGTAAGTTCTTCCACCCCTCTACAAAGCTTCTTACATTTAATGAGGTATTGTATTAAACGCATCAACTATGTACACACTATTCTACACATAGCTTTTGGTCCAAACACGAATGAGAAACAAAAGAAAAAACTTTAAGAAAAAAAATTGGAAACAAGAGGATGAAAAGATAATTAAATAACTTTTTTTTCCTTTGCGTGAATGATTAAAATTAATAAAAAATGAAAATTAAATAAGAAACCAACATATTATCGTGAATTACTTACATTTTTATTTTTCTAAAATGATTAAATATTAAACAGTAGTTTTTTTTTCCGGAAAATTACATTACTAGAAAATAGGCAATTTAAGAGAAAAAATTCCATCTTAGATGACTAAAATTCCTTTGCAAAATGTTCTAAGACAAAATTAAGAGAAAAAAAGATTCATCTCAAATATAGTTGTTGTAGATAAAAAGGGACGGAACAACAATCCATTGCAAAATATGGGACGAATATTTCATCTCAAATAGAAGAGTTTGTCACAAAATGAGGAATGGGATTTTAGAAAATAAATAACTGATCACAAACATTTGAGATAGACTTTCTATCTCAAATCTGTCTTAGATCTAAGACAGGAAATTCGTCTCCAAGTTTGCCTATGATGACATTGGGAGTTAACGCCATTGCGTCTTAGATTATATGTCAAATGTGAAGCAAAATTTTGTCCATCCAATTTCTTATCAAATTTGAGATGGAAATTTTTTTATAGTGTTAAGAGTATTCAAAAATATAAATTAAAAATAGAAATTTTTAAGAATTTTAAAATGTTAGTCAAATTTTTATTATTTTAATTTTTAAACTAACTATCAATCTTTGCCATATGTTAGTAGACTTTTGAAACGTTTATTTTTCTTATTCAAATATACATTTTACTCAGGGTGGAGAACAAGTTATTTTAGATTGGATGTATTGTAGAGAGTTTCAAGTCATCTTTTAAAGCTAAAAGTGGGACTTCCAATAATATAACTCGAAATATTAACATATCATCGGAGTTTTGCAATGGAACTAAATTAATTATTAGTAGGTTTAGCAAAAACACATTATTGAAGAAAAAGTGACTATTCCTAGAAGGCTAGAATGGTATCACTCCGTCTGATTCCAAACTTCCAATTTAGTCCTTATTCATGGACAAATATACATCGTTATTTCAAGAGTAAAAAGTAAAAATACATTAGACAAGGAAGGTAAACATGGAAAAAAACACTACAAAAATAGTTTACAAGAAAATTTTTAGCTTATATTAGAGGCGGCTTAACTTTTGTGTACATCAATGTGTGAGAATAAATTTATATGTTAAAACTTTTTAATCTTAGATTATCTCATATGGAAGTTGTTGAAATGTTTACATAATGTATTTGAATGAAAGATGGTCAAAGAGTTTTTTTTTTTTTAAACAAACGGTCAAAGAGTTTAGGCAATAAGAAACTAAAATATGCGTTTGGGATATGAAAGGTCAAAAGTCCAAGAGTGGCCCACATCACCTCCAGTTCTCTGCCACTTTCAGAGCCTAAGGCAAAATGAAGATGAAATGACTCGCTCATAAAAATAGTCGATAAGTTAAAAAAAAAATTGTGAAGTTAATTTATTAAATTATAAGTGTTTGTTAAGAGTAATTATTAAATTAATTAATAAATATAAAATGATATAAAAAGATATACTTATATGATATTTTATAATCTTAAAATAATATAAAATAAATATATTATTTTTTATTTTTTAATTAAATTAATTTAAATTATTATATATATAATTAATTAAAAATATTTATATATTTTATTCTATTATATATATATATATAAATATATTATATATTATAATATATATATATATATAATATTTTATATTTTATAATATTTTATATCTATATATATATATATATATATATTATTTTATATGTATATGAGGAATAAGAATAGAATAGGAATTTTAATAAAATAATAAGGATAAAAGAGAAAGAAAAATATAAAAGTTATAAGTTATAAGCTATTCAACATAGTAGTTTAAAATAAGTTATAAGTTACTCAAATAATCTTGTTTACCAAATACATCTATTTTAGTCAAACAAACTTATAAATTAATCAAATAAGTTATAAATTAGCATAAAAACTATGCCAAAGCCATAGAGTATAGAGATGTAGTTTCTCATCTATTAGTATATTTTCGGTATTTAATTAGTACTGATATTTTGGTATTATTATTTATTATTTATTTAATTTTTATCACATTATTTAATTTAATTAAAATTTTAAGTTTTAGGTAAAAATAATTTATTTGCTAATATATAAATTTTACGATAATACTAAACTTTTTAGTACCATATGAAAATATAGTAATTATATTTCTCTCATTTAGGTGTAGTTTATTAATGGGAGCAATTTTTTATTCAAAATACTTTTCTTTTATATAAACTTAATCTCCTAATTTTTTTGCAAGCTAATTTGATGGCAGAACCTATCTCACATACATCGTTTAATTTATTTATTTTTTATTTTTTGGTTCAGACAACTCCATTATGAGTGCATGTGACGGCTGCTATATCTACATAATTATTATTTTTCTAACATAATGTATCAAAGTTGACTAAATTCAAATATTCAGCAACCAACTAAAAAACATTGTCAACAATAATATCAGATATATACGTACAAAGAACTCCTCCTTATTTATTCAATTTGTAAAATGTTATAAGTTAAGAATATTTTAATATTATATATTATATATTTTAATATTTTAAATATTTATAATATATACATTAATTATATATTTTAATATTTTAATATATTTTAAATACTATCAATTCAACTAAAATTTAATTATTGTCCTTTAAATTAATATTTCAACTCTGTTCACCGATCGAATTTCTAAACCTTCGTAATAAGCCAAAGTTTTAGTGGAATCATACATGGAAATGCCAAAGCTCTAACTGCCCCCGAGTGGAAGTATACCCAAACTTCGTTTATGTCAGCTTAGCTCTCTTTGGGTCCAAATAGGCGGTGCCACCAAATTGTAACGCACTTTTAATATATTGCAAAATCCTTATCAGTGACCTTTTTTATTAAAAAAAATTTTCTATAAGTATCTTACTATTTTTTTATTGAAGGTAATTCTTCTTGAAATAATATAAGACATTAAATATAAATATCTCTCTTATTTTAAACCTTTGTTTTTAAGAAAAATCTATGAGAATGTCAATCCTTGTAGAGACCAATTTCCCCTACCTCAATTTTTTTTGGGAGACATGCCTTAAAATAAAAAAAAATTTGTTTGACAAAAAACTCAACGCGAGAGAGACAGAGGAGCTCAACCTTAATGGAGGTCGAGCTTTCTGTAGTCTCTCCCTAGTTTTTATCTCATACAAGACAATTCCTTCAACTAAACTCAACTTTGTTGATATCTCGTGAGTAAAGATAATGTTTGGTAAAAATAGTTAAAAGCTTAAAAAATAATTTTTAATTAAAAGTTGAAGTTGTTAAGCCAATTTTTTGAGTTAGAAGTATTTGTAAAACTAACTATTGAATTAGCTGATAAATATAAAATGATATAAAAAGACATACTTATATAATATTTTATACAAATTTTATTTTTAGATAAAAATATATTTTTAGGTAATTATAATTTTAGATTTTTTTAGTTAATTTGAACTATTATAATATTTTATTTAAAGATAAAAAATTATTAAAAATTAAAAAATAATGCAAATAGTATAATAATTAAAATAAATATTTAAGATCTCAAAATAATATCATTTTATTATGTTATTCTAAAATAGTGTTATTGTCACGACCCCACTCATGGTAAGTGGCCGGCACGGTCAGAGGACCATTCACGACTGTAAGCCTAAGGATATGATATAACTAACTAGCAATAATACCCAAGAATGCATAATTACATTTCGTCAAATGGTAATCATAGCAAAATATACAATCATTTTGGCAATCATGTTTCTAAGCTTTCCTCCCAATCACAAACAAGGCGAGGAAAGAATCAAACATAATCATTCCTAAACTCTGATCACAAACAATTACACAACTCTAAATTTCATACTCGTACAAGATCTAGGAATCCTAATGACTACAGAGCAACAAATCAACTCCAAAATAATCAAAAGAAGCAATCACCCATAATCAGCTAGACAGGGTAATTTGAGACCCCGCTACTTCTCTCGCAAAGACTCTCCGATAACTACAGAATTTGCAAGAGCACACACAGGGGGAATGAGTAATTTAGTCAGTGAGATAAACACAGAAAAGAAATCTCCACTTACCTCCCACCAAGAAGTATGTTCCACAAGTATGTAGACATTTAACATCAACTTCAGTTATACAAAAGAAATGTATCAAATGTACACATATGAATATACATCATCATAGTCTCAAGGAAACTAATCAAGAATACCAATCACCCCATGTGATTTTCCCATTACACATAAATGCATAGTTTAATACATTTGTTTTTCAATTTCCTTATACCTATCATGTCTACTGTTCCAAGATAATAAAATAGTTATGGTTTTGTCTACCATTCTAGGACAATAAATAAATATGATTTATCCACTATTTTAGGACAATAATAAATTATGATTTATTCACCGTTCGAGAACAATAATAAAATATTATTTGTCTATCGTTTCAAGACAATAATAAAATATGATTTGTCTACTGTTCCAGGATAATAAATAAATATGATTTGTCAAATTTACATAATAAGAATTTATCTCAACCATCTACTAAACTTAAATTTTTCTTCCAACAAACACTCTCCATCTCCCCTTTTCAGTCTTTAACATTTTAATAAAATCCTGGCCACCCAAACAAGTTTGTAAACCCCCATGAAAGCTCTTAAACCTAAAGAAGGCATTTTGTAGAAAATTTCTCATAATGTCAGGATGAATTGATCCTCAGGCAGTGTTAGACGACCCGGCCCGGACCGGCCGGGTCGACTCGGAACTCGCGACCCATGGACTAATCCGGGCCGGGTCGCTCTAATGGACCGGATCGTATCCGGACCGGTCAAGACCCGACCGACCCGGTCGACCCGGTGACCCGGTCGCCGGTTTTCCTTTTTTTTTTTTTTCCTTTCCTTCTGGTTATTTTCACTGAGCCCCTAAAATAAAATCCCTAGCCACTGCGAACCTCCGATGCGAGAGCTACTGAGAGCTACTGCCCCAAATCCTCCGATGCGACCTCCTCTAGCCACTGTGAACGGCGACCACCCCTAGCCACTGCGAACGGCGACCACCGAGAGCTCCTGCGAACGGCGACCGGCTATCACCGAGATCCATTGCACGACGACTCCTTCTTCTTCCCACGCGAGCTCCTTCTTCTTCCCACGAGAGCTCCTTCTTCTTTCCAGTCGAGAGCATCAGCCGAGCTTCAAGTCATCTTCTCAGCCATAGCTTCAAGTCTTCAGAAAGAGGTCTCCATTGAAGGCGGTTGAAGCAGGTCGCCTTCTTCTTCGAGGTACTTCTGAATGTTCTGAATGTTCTGGCCGATCAAAGGTATCCAAAATCAGTTCTGGCCGATCAAAGGTCTCCAAAATTAGTGAAGCAGGTCAGTATTTTTTTTTTAAATTTCTGAATGTTCAATGTTCAATGTTGACTCAACCGTGGCTGATTGCTGAATTTGAATGTTGGCTGAATTGAAATTAAAATTTTTTTTGAGTACTGAATGCTGGCTGGTGCATTGGCTGATCTGAATAGGTAATTTAATTTTTTTTTTGATTGCTGAATGTTGGTTGGTGCTGTTGGCTGATCTGAACGTTGGCTTATCTAAATAGAGTAGTTAAATTTTGAGTTGTGCTAAGATTGAAATTAATTATGCATCTCTTAATTATAGATAACTTTGGGACCAATTTTAATTTAGGAATTTTTTTTGTTAATCCTATATTGTCATAAATGTCATCTAGCAATCCCACACAAGAGTCAGTTGAGTCTGTGCAACAAGGTGCTTCAAGAGGAAAAACAGATTTAGCATGGGGTCATTGTAGAATTGCTGAAGGAACTGGTTCTAGGCGTCATTTAATATGTTTATACTGTAACAAGACTTTCAAGGGGGGTGAAATTAATCGAATTAAGTTACATTTGGCTGGAATAAAGGGAGATGTGGAGCCATGTAAAAAGGTTCCAGCAAATGTTCGTTTCCAACTACAAAATAGTGTTGAAGAGTTTACTCAAAAGAAAAGAAAGGTTGTAGAAGAATATGAAGAAAGTAATCCTTATCCTGATGAGAGCTTATATAGTGATGATGTTGTAGAATTAAATAACTCTTTTGTTCAGCCTTCTGAGGATAGGGGAAAAGCAAAAGAAAAGGGAAAGAAGCCTATAAGCTCCTATTTTATGCCTAGAACAACTCCTGGAGCCCAACCCACTATTAAAAGTGCTTTGCAAAGAGGCGAGAGAAAGGTGTGACATTGCTATTGCTAAGTGGATGTTTGATGCTAATTTGCCATTCAATGCTACTAATTCATCATACTACCAACCAATGATTGATGCTATTGCTAGTATGGGTGCGGGATATAAGGGTCCTGGATATCAAAATCTTCGTGGATATTTGTTGACGAAAAATGTTGAAGAAATAAACTCATATGTTAATAGTTATCGCAAAACTTGGAAGGAAACAGGGTGTACGATTATGGCAGATGGGTGGACTGATCAATGTAGGAGAACTCTCATAAACTTTTTAGTTTATTGTCCTAAAGGGACTGTGTTCTTAAAATCTGTTGATGCATCTGATGCGTCTAAGACCGGTGATATGTTGTTTAATCTTTTTAAGGAAATTGTGTTGTATGTTGGAGCTGAAAATGTGATTCAAATTGTGACTGATAATGCTGCAAATTATGTTGCTGCCGGTAGAATGTTGGAACAAGAATTTCCAACTCTTTATTGGTCTCCATGTGCTGCCCATTGTATTAATTTGATGTTGCAAGATATTGGCAAATTGGATCAGGTGACATTAGTTGTAAATCATGCTTCAAAAATTACTAAATTTATTTACAATCATTGTTTTGCTTTGCATTTGATGGGGAAGCATACTAATGGAAGAGAGATCCTTCGTCCAGCTCCAACTCGTTTTGCAACTAATTTCATTGCTTTGCAAAGCATATTAGTTCAAAAGGTTGCTTTGCAAGCCATGGTAACATGTAAAGAATGGACAAGCTTAGCATTTGCTAGAGACAGCAAATCAAAGAAATTTGTGGATTTTATCTTAGATTCAATGTTTTGGAAAGATTGTGCGTTCATTGTGAAAGTCACTGAGCCATTGATCCGTGTCTTGCGTATTGTAGATAGTGAAGATAAGCCTGCAATGGGTTATTTGTTTGCAGCATTTCATGCAGCTAGGGATGAAATGATGAAAAGGTTTCAAAGAAGGAAAAGAATGGTTGAGCCTTTTCTAAGAATTCTTGATAGGCGTTAGGATAATCAATTACAAAAAAATCTTCATGCTGCTGGCTTTTGGTTTAATCCATCTTATCAATATGATGTTGAAGCAATAGGAAGGCACAAGAACACTATCTCAGGGGTTATTGATGTCATTGAAAAATATACTTATAATGATAGAGAGCTGGAAACTAAGTTATCAAGTGAAATGAAAATCTTTAGGAATGCAGAAGGAGATTTTGGAAGAAGACTTGCAGTAAATAGTCGTCATACAATGATGCCAGGTAATTTTGATATTTATTAACAAAAGAACCTTCATTTGTTTTAGTTTTTTTTCATTAATTTGTTTTGCTTAAAATCATTAGATGAGTGGTGGCAATGCTATGGATCAAGTGCTCCAAATTTACAGAAGCTTGCAATTCGAGTTTTAAGCCAAACATGCAGTTCTTCAGGTTGTGAAAGAAATTGGAGTGTATTTGAACATATTCATTCAAAAAAGAGAAATAGATTGGAGCATCAAAGGCTTAATGATCTTGTTTATGTTCATTACAACTTGAAGCTACAAAAGAGGTATATTTCTCTTCATAACAGTATTTGCAATTTTTAAACATATAAATAATCATTTATATTTTTGTATGTACAGGAAAGATTTAAAGAAGAGTTATGATCCGATCAGTTTCGAATCATTTAAAGAAAATAGTGATTGGATATTGGAAGAAGAACCATCAAGCTTGACTGCTGAGGAATTAGAAGTTCTTAATCTTGAATTTGCAGCTTGCACCACTGAAAAAAATGATGCTGATTGTGGTTTGTGTTTGATAATTTTGAT
Source organism: Biancaea sappan (assembly GCA_037074585.1). Classification (NCBI taxonomy): domain Eukaryota; kingdom Viridiplantae; phylum Streptophyta; class Magnoliopsida; order Fabales; family Fabaceae; genus Biancaea; species Biancaea sappan. The sequence continues at coordinate 32,673,783 of CM073493.1, forward strand.
ATATTATTTTGTGAAGTCATTTCAAAATTTTTATTTATCTAAATTATTTTCTACAGAATTGAATTTGGATGAGATTATTGATGATGATGATGATGATGATGGTGGTGGTGGTGGTGGTGGTGGTGGTGGTGGTGGTGATGGTGGTGAAGATATTGAGGGGGCTGCTAACGTAGAATATAATAGACGACTAGTTGACTCATGGGGCATGCCTCTTACTGGAGAAACGAACAACCCAGATGCTTGGAATTTTTAAATTGATTGTGGATCTTATGAACATTAGCATTTTAATGACTTTATAAATTATTATGGATGTTTAAGACTTTTAGTATATGAATTATTATGTTTGGATGATTTTATTAATGACTTTATGAATTATTATGAATATTTATGACTTTATGTTTAAATTATTATAGATATTTATGAATTATTTTGGATGTTTATGACTTTAAATTGTGAAATTTACATATAAATTATTTATTTTACTTATTTTTTAATTTATTTGTAAAGATATATAGGTATATATATAATTTTAATTTTTTTAATATATTTATCCGGGTCAGCAATTGACCCAGTGACCCGGCGGTTGAACCAGTGACCCGGTGACCCGAAGGAATGTCCGGGTCAATAGCCAGGCCGGTTCTGACAACATTGTCCTCAGGCACCCAGTAGTACTTGTGAGGCAAAGAGTTTAGAGCTTGGTGCCTAAGTATCTCCCCTTCTCAGTCTTTAACATTGTAAAAGATCTTTCCAAGCAAATAGATAAACAAGATAGCTCTAGATAATTCGTAAGTTTGGTCCCTTTCAAGGAGAAATTTTACACTACACAAATCCTTAGGTATAACTACATACATGGCTAATATCCTTAGTGTGTGAGTATAGTTAGCTTCCTCACCTAAGGTCGGACGAAGAAGGACTGAGCGCAAACTTGAAGAGACATACGAAAAATAATGAAAACACCTAGGATCAGGAGATAAAAATTTAAGGTTTAGGAAGTTAAGGGAGAACTCAAGAGGTAGCATGCCTGAGGCACCACATTTATACTTATTATTATTTTTTTGTTAATAATTACATTTCATTATATAATTTTAAAATAATACAAAATAAATATATCATCTAACGTCCCACAATAAATTAACAATAATGCATTACAAGTGTGCAAAAGAAATCTAGAGAAAAAAAAATTGTGTTACAAGTTGTGAGTTGTTAGAATTTTAATAAAATAACAAAGATAAAAAAAGAATAAAAAATATAAAAGTTTTCCGCTATAAATTATAAGCTATTCAAATAAATTTGTGAACTAAATCCTTTTAATTTAGTCAAACAAATTTATAATTAGTCAAATAAATTTTAAACTAATTTAAAAGTTACGCTAAACATAACCATCAATTAATTATGTGTTTAATAATTAAACTTAAATGGTGCATCAGCCTTTTTTTTTTTTTTTTAATTTCTTCAGTTCTAAATTCCACGGCAGAGCCAGATTTTCCTCTGGGTTCCCCTAGCTCAAATCCCAAAAAATACACACATCTATAAGGTGCTTCGTCTTAAATGCATAAGAAAATCAATGGTTTAGGTTTAAAGCTTTTATCATTCTGGGAATATTAGCGTAGAAAATGGGTGTAATTAATGAGAAACCGATGCTCAGCCTCGCCCATCAAACGAGGTAATGGGCAGAAACCAATCAAGCCAGCACGTGAGAATATCACAGGCCACTGATTCAAATGAGATTTTGCAGCCAATGAAATATCAAGTGAGCAATAATTGTTGTCACCTGTACAATGCAAGGCCCTTAGATTTGAATCTGAATCCTCTGTACTTCTGACACAATTTGTAGATTTTAGTATTTAAATCTTCAGTGTTCATTCCATATAGGCAATTCAAATTAAAAGAAAAAAATTAAGGGAAAAAAATCAGATCCTAAGTGAAATATAATATATATATATATACTTTTGATTTCAATTAGGTTAAATTATGATTTTAACTCCTATAATTTTACTAAAATTATAATTAGTCCCTCTAAAAATAGTCTCTAAAGTTTTCTTATCCATGAAAATTAATTTATGCTGTTAGTATGATTAATTTTACTGTTAAAATAATTCTACTGCTAATATGTATATTTGCAAACATGTCAACATGTGCCCATTTATTAATTTTTATGCAATTAAGCTGCAATATCAGGAAATTTTTTATTTTGTCCTTAATTCGTAATTTCCTGACCTAGCGTCAATATGGTAATTAAGGATAAAATAAAAATTTTGTTAATATGACAACTGAATTGTACAAAAATTAATAATTAAACATGTTAATATACTCACAAATATAAACATCAATTACTATGTAAGACTATTGTAACAGCATAGTTAACTATACTAACGAAAGAGACTAATTTACATAAATAAAAAATTATAAAAATTATTTTACAGATAAATAAAGTATAGAGACCACAATTATAATTAATCATTCAATTTTTCAATTGGAATGAACAATCTGAATTTAAAAACTGAATTCTACTGCCAAAACTGTAGATATCCAAGTTTCGCAAATTTATGATTCCATGGGGGAACATATAGCCTGGATCTCCCTACTTCCCACTTCTCACATGTTGTCGGGAAAAGACAAGTTTTTTAAGTAAAGTAGTTATTATACTTTTGCTAAAAATAAACTAAATTAATTTAATTTTAAAAGTGTACTATATTTACGTTTGATATATGTTATAATTTTTAATTTATTTTTATAAGAAAATATTTTTTTAAAATTACCATAAGATGATTTTGCAGTAAGTGATTTTCAGTTCAAAGCTCAGCTTCGTTATGTAAAATTTTTTTTTGTAAAATATGAAAATGTAATTTTATTTTAATTCAATAATAAAAATAATTAAGTTGATAAAGTATAACATTAATTTTGGTTTAATTTTTAATATGTTAATAAAAATAATTAAAATTATTTATTTTTAAAAACAATACATTATTATTAGTGTCTTGATACACCAAAGCGCATACTCATGCTTTCTTTAGTTTATTTTTAAATATTTCAAGTAGAAGTAAATCATAGTTATAATTTTATTATATTTTAAAAATAATAGAAATAATGAGAAATTATTTAAATTTTTACTCTCACATAAACATTTTATTTATATTTTATTAATTCACTATCATGTTATTTAAAAAATACTAATTAGAAGGTTTGAAATCCATATATACTAATATAGATATACATTTAATAAGTTAATCTTCTTGATGAAAAATGAATCAACAAAAAATTAGTCGATAACTTTTCTTTTTTTGACAAAGGAAGAACGTTTGTGTAATTTTCTTATCCTCTCCTTGACTCTTTCAATAAAGAAATGTAAAGTGGTATTGTTAACACTAAACTAAATTGGTTGACTCAATCGATTTGAACAAGAATCAATTATTAATTTAGTCTGATTAATTTAAAAAATTGACTAGTCAAAAATTTAATCAAGAATTAGTTGAACTTACTTTTGTAAAAAAAAAATATAATATTTATAAAATACAATTATTTTTCAAACTATATGAGATTTAATAAGTTTTATTTATTTTAATCTTTTTTATTTTTTTCTATTATGTTATATTTTTTTAATTTTTTCATAATAATATTATTTTTTATGTAAAATAATAAAAAAATAATTACACATATATAATATAAGATTACTATGAAAATATTTATTAATTTATTATATTATATATTTTTAATATATAAAATTAAAAAAATATTTTTAAATATTGTCAATTCAATCTTTGATTTCTTACCAATCAAATTAATAAATTGTAAAATAACACCTCAACCAATGCAATGATAAATTAAATTTTTAAAAAATTGATAGTGATCCTACTTGGGACCATAACCATCGAGCAATAAGTTCAAACCGTACGACCTGCCTCCGCCAAATAAAGCTTCGGAAATGGAGTTGGTGAAATCGGTTGAGTAGGTCCCATTATCTCATTAGTCTCTTAATATTGTGAATCATACACATGCCAAAACAAGCTCTTATTGAAGTGAAATTGTGCCAAATGTTCTCTTTATAGAAAAATGGAAGATTTGAATGATTTTTATACTTGAATTCATCTCATCAATGACAGTACGTGTAGTTTGATTCATTCGAGCATAAATTCAGGTGTTGGATATATCGGAGCATATAAAATATTCATTTTTAATAAATTAAGTGATGGTGTAATATGACGTTCTTAAAAAATGTAAGATACCATATTTATATATGGTTTCATATATTAATCATGATCATCTATTTTTTAAATTTTACAAATTTAAAATAAGAGCAAAGTTGATCACTTATTCATTTATAAAAATAATAATATTAATAATACCACCTTTGCACTCGAAGATAGTGTGTCACCAGCACCACATACCACTTTTTAAATTTTTTTTTTTTGGGAAAATATGATTCCTATGTGCCCAATCGTATTTTTAGTAATGTTTGAAGCTTTTGGTGGGAAGAAATTTGAAAGAGAAAACAATATTTGGTATGTCCTTGTTAGTAAAGTTATTTATGGTTTGGATTGATTGAAATTGATCAATTTGACCAACTAAATTGATCTAATTGGATAAAAAAAATTCTATTATTTAATCATTTTACATAAAATTAAACTATATATATATATATAAGTATATAAAGCATATTATATATTATTATATAATATTTAATATACTAATATATCAATATGTAATCTTTTTATTTAAATTGGATGGCCTAAATGGATTAAATTGATTTTGATAAAATTCATCCAATTGATCCGATTATTGAGTTGGTTTTAATCAATTTTAATCTTATTAAATTACATTGGTTGTGAGTCATTGTTTTGTTTATCAGAATAAGATAAACATAATACTTGTCTTATTTCGATCATCAAAATTCAATTCGATTGTTGAGAGTAAACTACTGTTAAAAAAAAATTTCATATGCATATTATCTCAACTATCGAATGTACAAATCTAATAATTAAGGTAACACAAACATCATGACAAATAAAGAAATCAATTGATTAAATTAGAATTGAATAGAATTAATCCTAAACAACCCTACTGATTAGCTGTTACTTTTCTATTTCTTTTTTAAGTTTAGGTTACATTGAAATTTGTATCGCATGAGGTGTTAGACTATTGATAAATTAGCTGTTTGTTTAGGTACATCGCCATCCGTCCTTTCCTTCCTGACTTTCAAATCTCAGAGACCAAACGAATATACTCAATATATATACAATTCGAGATCATGAGTCTCAAATATCTACCGTTAGATTAAAACGGACCAGCTTGGTTCCTCTTCATGTGCTCTGTGCTTCTGCTTCCCCTGTTTCTCGAGTTCACAGAGTCGCTTCTTATTATCTCATTCATTCATTCTCTCTCTCTCTCTCTCTCTCTCTCTCTCTCTCTCTCTCTCTCTATTTTGTATTTTTTTTGTCTTAAATAGCAAGAAAATTATAAAAAGGGACAAACCAAATACAGTTTCAAATCTCTCCCTCTCTCTATCTTAGTGTGTGACTCACCCTCACGAGCCAAACATGCCTTATTCTTCTTCTCCTTCTCCCTCTTCAACTTCATCTTCTTTTTGGGCAGTATCTTCCACAAAGTTTCAATTCTTTGCCCGTATCAGACGCTATCTCCGATCCAAATCTTGCCGGAAGCGATGTGAACCCTCCGATCAGTTCGCCATATCGAAAACCAAATCTGAAGCCGAACATCACAATAACAGTTTTGAGAAGCTAGAAACAGTACGAGTAACGCAGAAGCAGAGCAAGAGCAGCGAGGAGGAGGAGGAGTGTGCGATTTTGCTTCAGAGGTCTGTGAAGAAGCTTCACTTTGGTAATTGGGAAGAGAAGGAGGTCGCGGCGAAAGACATTGAGATTCTCGCTAAAGAAGATGTCAAGGCTCGGAAGTTAATAACGGAGCTTGGCGTCGTGCCGGTGCTGGTGTCTATGGCAGCGTCCGACGTCGCTAGCCGGCGGCGATCGGCGATTAAGGCGCTGATTCAGCTCGCTAATGGAAGCTTCACGTGAGTTTCGCGATCTTATATTCTTCGCATATTCACAATTTTGCAATCCTATACTGTTACCACTTTCAATTATTATTTTTCAAGTATTTAAAAGAAAATTAGCATCGAACTAGAAATAGTCAGTTTAATAACATAAAAACTGTTATTAGCTTATTTGAAAATGTTGAGTTTAATTCAAATTTGGTTCATTTGATACAATATTTAGATGCTATTGCATAATTTGATTCTTCCTTCTGAGTCATACCTTGGAAGGATTTCCATTTCGTTGAGTTACATCATAAGTAGAAAACTTAGGTGGAGCTTTTTATTTGTTATTAGGTTTTTTAATCAAAACATGATAAATGCATGATTTTTTATCATAATACAACAAGTATATAGCTTTTAAAAAATAATTTTATATTTTTCACAACTCATCATTATATAATTAATCTGTTTTAAATTTTTTTTACATATATTCTGTTTTTAACTTAATAATGAAAATATAAAATACTTTATACAAGTCTTCTCCTATCAAAAAAGTATTAGAATTCTTTCAAATTTAGCAAGTGGCTGCGTCTTATAGATAAATATCTTCGATTAGAAGATAGTGAGAGAAGTTATATAGAACAAGATAGAGTTGAATTTGTCCGAGTCAAGCTCCACTACAAGTTGATCACTGAAATTATGCACAAGTGCATGAATGAATGCATTCTATGAAAAATTAAAAAAAAATCTTTTCATGATTTTTTAAAAATTAATCTTGTCTCTTTTTGACTTTTTTATGTGAATAATTATAAAATTACATCATTTTAATATAAAAATTAGAGTTAATAAAAAAATTGATACGTTAAAATTACAAAGATAATTGAGTAGAGTGGAGGCCTTATGGACACCCACATATTTTGACATTTTAAGGGACAAAGAAATTTGATTCTTATTGTTTTAAATTTAACAATTAAATTTTAACACAAACTGCGATGTACCAGTTTGTTTACTTTTCAAAATCAAAGAGTATAGTTAAAAAAAAGGTATTAATAAAGTTATTTTTTGGCCTTCTTGAAAATTTTAATTCTTGGTTAAAGTCTAGGATACAATATTTCTTCTAATTAACTATGTTTCTTCAATTAAATGAATGGCACCAAATCTGAGAACACAACTTTTGCCAATATCGGTTTCGGATCACATTTGCTCAAATCGCACCGTCAACATCATGATATATACAAAGTACAATGCCAGTAGTATTGATTAGAAAAAAAAAAATAATTAGGATTAAATCACCCAAAAATATGCTGACTGCCAAGTGCCAACTAGGTTGTTGGCTCGTTGAAAGAGCTACAGGGGAGACAATTTTTACTTTTTATTAAGACGAAGTTGTTGTCCTCATCATTTATAAATTATGGAAAGAGAACAAAATATAGGTTAGTTGATTAGATTCCTTATAATATTTAGATTAATGGTTTGTTAAGTCTTTTGTTGACCTGCTCTTTCCAACACAGATATTAATTTCAGATCCTGGTTGACTTTCACTCTGCCATAAGTGGTCTATTTAATTTGGTAGATTTCCTTTTTAATTGATTATGAAAAAAAAATCTTCAATACATATCAAACATTTAAATGTAATTTGTTAATTTCATGTCTATTTATCCGTAAATTGTAGCATTCAGAGTAAATTTTTTTTTAGTTCTCTAAAGATGATATCAATATTCTTGTAAATAAGAAATTATATATAATTTTAACAACACTTGCTCCCTTTGAGTAAAGTTTTGAATTTGAGTGAATAGAGAAAATCAACATTAGGTGAGCTTTACAACATTGTAATCTAATTTAACTTGAACCAAAATAATTAAAGTTCAATAAGTTTTTGGATATTGATATTTTTGTCAAAGTGACATATAACAACAAAAAATTTGAAATTTAACAATATTAACAAATTAAAACATATATAATATTTTAAAAATTAAATTGAGACAATTACTCTTTTAACAATTAAATTGAAAAAACTAAAATCTTCCAATTACTTAAAAAAAAAAATCGGTAGTCGTACAGTGTTTGTTTATTATAAAAGTTGTATTGAACCTAACTTTGACTGAGTAGAAACTTTTTATTTTGCCTGAAGTATTTGTTCTTTGTTCAGTAACAAAGCTTTGATAGTGGAGGCAGGAATGTTGTCCAAGCTGCCAAACAGGATTGACCCTTTAGATGAATCAACAAGAAGTGAAATTGCAGAGTTGGTTTTGTCATTGTCATCTCTGGCAAACACTCAATTCCCTTTTGCTTCCTTAGACTTTCTCCCACTTCTCAGAGACATTCTTCAGTCAAGCTCAACTCTTCCCACCAAAAACTCATGTTTGGGAGCCTTATACAATCTCTCAACTGTGTTAGACAATGCAGGGCCTTTGGTTTCTCAAGGGAACAATATTCATATCCTTCTGGAACTTTCCTCAGTGAAAGAGCTTTCAGAGAAAGCACTAGCCACACTGGGGAACTTGGTGGTGACTCTGATGGGAAAAAAAGCGATAGAACAAAGCCCAATGGTCCCAGAAAGCTTGATAGAGATTTTGTCATGGGAAGATAAGCCAAAATGCCAAGAGATTTCAGCTTATATCTTGATGATTCTGGCTCATCAGAGCTCATCACAGAGAGAAAAAATGGCTCAGGCAGGGATTGTTCCTGTGCTTCTTGAAGTGGCTCTAATGGGGAGCACTTTAGCTCAGAAGAGAGCATTGAAATTATTGCAGTGGTTCAAGGATGAAAGGCAAGTCAAAATGGGCCCACATTCAGGCCCACAAACTCCAAGAGTAGCCGCAATGGGCTCACCTGTGAGTCCAAGGGAGGGAAAAGAAGGGAAGAGGATGATGAAGAATTTGGTTAAACAGAGTTTGTATAGAAATTTGGAAATAATAACAGAGAGAGCAACTGTTGCAGCTGGAGAATCTTCTAAGCTAAAGTCTTTGGTTATCAGTGCAAGTTCCAAGAGTTTGCCTTACTAATCAAGGCTTTGTTTTGTTTTTATTTATATTTTTTTGAGTGAAGTTGACTGATGACTTTTAGCAAATCACTTTTCAATTCCATACTTGATGGGACAGAAAAGAATAGAATGTAAAAATTTCACCTTTGGTGAAGAAAAATCTCATCTCTTTCCATAGCATTTGTATATTATGACCAGTATAAATGAAAAGCTTTGAAATTCAAAGAAATTGTTTAGCATTGGGAATGAGTTTGTATTTAAAGTTCATCGGTTCTCAATTAGTAATATCTTAAAGTTGAACCAGCCACTCAATTGATAGAGGAAGTTTTCACCGAGTAGGATCAAACCGACACTAGGGTCTTGTTTTGAGTAAAGAGTTTAATTAAGTATTTGTACAATAAAGATTTATATATAAATTATTTTTACAATTGATAATTTTGTGAAGTCAAATTATGAAAATAAACTAAAAGTAATTTATGAACATGACATAAGTTATTTTTATAATTTCTTCTAAACACGTATGCACTTATCCTATAAGATAAGTTAAATAAGTTTAAAATAAACTCTTCTAAATATACTCTAAATATATAAAACTGTCTCAATTTAACAGAGTAAATTTCAAGTTGTTAAAAGATGACTGATGTTTTAATTTAGTCTCTAAATAAATAAATATTTGAAGATAAAAGAATAACTAATACAAACTATAATATTAAAACATTATCTAGATATAAAAAACAAAAAACAAAAACAAAAAAAAATCTATGTAGCTCTATCATATATCAAACAAGTTCGCACTGTTACATGATATGATATTCATTAATATTGAAAAATGTTAAATTGACACAACAAAAATTAAAAAAAATAGAAAGAATTATGTCATTTCAATAAACATAAAAAACAAAAATAAAAGGGTGAGACTATAAAACGCTCGACCTCCAAAGAGGTTGAGTATTTCATTTATCAATTTTTTTTTGAAATTTGTGTTGTTTTAAAATAGTTATGTTATTTTAATATTAAATAAAATCATTTTATTTTTTATTATTTATAAAATAAGATAGACATATTGAATTATACAAAATTCTTTTTTGTGCAATTCAACATTTTTTCTGTACAATTATCATAGTTACACTTTTATCTTGTTTTATTTTTTTAATTTAATAATTTTAATTTAATTATAATACATAATTTTAATTTAATTAAAAGATCAAACAAAATATAATGCAAATTTGACTGGAATATAATGCAATTTCTTTTTTGCCTAAATTCTATCTTTTCATTTTTAATTCAATTTATAATTTATGCCCATTTATTTTTTATTTTAATTATAATACAGGTTTTAATTAGTATAAGATAGCAATGTAATTCGGATAAGTGCAGTTAAGATAAAATAAAAAAAATTAAATGGGCATAAATTATAAATTGAATAAAAAATGAAAAGATAGAATTTAGGCAAAAAAAAATTGCATTCTGTTCCAGTCAAATTTGCATTATATTTTATGTGATCTTTTAATTAAATTAAAATTATGCATTATAATTAATAAAAAAGTATTAAATTAAAAAAAATAAAACTAGCCAACAGTGTAATATGATAATTGTACAGAAAAATGTTGAATTGCACAAAAAAGAAATTTGTATAACTGCAATATGTCTATCCTAGTTTATAAATAATAAAAAGATTGAAGGATTTTATTTAATATTAAAATAACAAAACTATTTTAAAACTGCACGAATCTGAAAAGAAAAATTTGATGGCTGGGATGCTCGACCACCGTTTTGTAGCCTCACCCAAAATAAAATATCGTTGGACCGATCCAGTTAATCGGATTTTGATTAGTTTATATCAATTTTGATAAGTGGAATGAAAGTGAAGTGGGCAAGAAACAATCCCGTATATGTAAGAAAATAAATTGTGTTAAATATAAATTTTGAAATTTAAATTCAAATAGTCAACATAAAAAACACACTCTTCAATACAGAAAAACCTTCAAGGCATCCTGGTTGTAAGTTCGCGAGTGGACTCCAGGCATTGCAGAGCTGTAGGAAATGTCTTATGTACCAATTAATACAATCTAGAACACATACTCTTATTTTTAAAAAGTATTTTAATCTATTAAATTAAATAATATATACACACACACACACACGCACGCACACAAAATAAATTAATGAGTAAATTATACTTTTCTTTAGTAAATATTTAAAATTATATGGCTCTCTTACCACGACATATTGTTTTTTGACTTTTAATAATTTAATGTGATATTGTTTTGACAAATGTACCTTAAATTAATTTACAAACATCAATTTTACATATTGTAATGTACTTTTTTTTTTAATACTTCAGGTATTATTGTGCAATTAAAAAGGGTCTAATTATGAGGATAAAATTTTTTGCGAATTAAAGAGTTCTAACTAGGAAAAACAATGAACCCCAAGGTTTAATAAGGACTAAGACATGTCATGGGTTAAGTAAATGTGTAACAGAAAAGAAAAATATAGGTAATGGGGATAAGAAGTATATCTAAGGACTAAAGTGAAAAAAAAAGAAATTATGGAAATAGCTTTTGAGAAATGACCTAACAAGAACCCATGAAGAAGAATGAATCTTATGAGAATAAGTATCGAACTGTTATCTTAAAGAGGGTGGACATGAGGCTAGAACGTATTTTGGACATCTGGAAAGACCTAAGCGAACATTTACAGGAATTAATTGTTTTAAGTGAAAATGGGACGTGATGATGTGTATATTTTTATGAAGTATAGTTGGGTATCCCAATTATAATCAGACTCTATTAAATAACTTGCATTTCTGTTGATCAAATGTTGTTCTGATAAAAGGGTCAAATTGAAATAAAAGAAGTGGGCCCACATTACACTTTAATATATACCCATCATCCTTCTTCCTCTCACTTTTCTCTCATCCTCTAGTGGCCTCTCCTTTGCCAGCGTCCAGCCCCTTCTTTTCTTTCCTTCATCAATCATTCTTGGCAAGTTTGGAGAAGGAAGGAGATTATGAAAGCTTCAGAAGAATATTGAAGAGTAAGTATCCTTCTTCTTCTTCCTCCTCCTTTCTTTCAAGAACAAAACCCTAAGTTAGCAATTGAGAATATTGTGTATGGTACTGCCATTAAGCAATTAGTATGAAATTGTTGTTCTAATATGGTGATAGGTGAAAACCATTGCTAGAAATAGTTGAATCTCTAGAAGAATTATAAGTTGTTAAAAGAATGAGTTTGGGAAGAATCTCTTCAAATCTTTTTCCCATGGAATGTGCTTCGAATTTCTAAGTTTTCTAGTTGCTTTACGTGTGTTTAACTTGCCTAAAACATCTTAGAAAAGCCTATGGAAGATTTGGGACCAAAAGAGAGAAGTTTGGCAAAAAATAGAGCTATTTTCGAGCTCCATCCATGGCTGCTCAGTGGCATGGTGCCTAGGCGCCAACCTTGGCACCCAGGCACCAAGGTTATGCAGCCAATGGGCTTGGGAAACAAGGGTCTAGCGCCCAGGCACCACCCTGATAGAAGAGAGATTGTTGTATATGCATTGATTTGACTTAGTTTTCAAATGGTTATAATTCTTTTATACAGACTTCATTTTTAGCGAATCTTATATCGTTGAAAAGATTTTTAAGTCTACTTTTCAGTGGAATAAATTTCATTAATACTTTACCTTTTAAGAGTTATGATCAAAGGAGTGATCAAATGTCAAAATTAGTGATAAGGATTTCCCTATTTTGTAACCTTGACATGTTTTCATATGGTTGTCTTATAGGAATGAATCCTTGACGTGCCTTCTACATCTTTTGGGGATGCAATAGTTATCTTTGTAGAGGTGAGGAAATCCTATCCTATCTTATATGTTTCTTTGTATTAGATATTGATGAATTAATATGTGTCTAAGCCATCACCTAAATACAAGTAATTTCAAATGTATATCTTATGTCGATTGAAATAAGGAATTCATAGGAGTAAGTATTTACGGAAGAGTATAATTAGGTTAACTTCCAAGCAACTGTTGAGGTTGGAACAATTATGTGACCAAGGAAAAATATGTCGTCAAGTATATATATATATATATATATATATATAGTTGTCGATTAATTGGGATCCTATATAATAAAAGTAGCCTATCTATGCATTGAGATGGTGATTGAGTTGGTTAGATAGTGTAAGAAAAAAGTGTAAAGGGACTTATAAAAAGAAAGGTGTAATATGAAATCCCTAGAGGTGCTACTTTAGCCCTAGTTGATTATGTATTGGGACTAATATAATTTTGTTTAATGCATCGATATACATCGTTGCTTCGGTTTTATTTTGTGTAACTGAGTATAAGGAGATCACTTTAGCTTTTGTGATAATGTAAATGAATCATGTAGGAAAGTTTAAGAAATGGAACGTATAAATACTAATGGGGATAATTGTGGGACCCAACAATATGTGTTGTACCGTGATTAAGGAAACCTTGTATATCTCGAACGATGATATAAATAGATATATGAACATCATGGATAATGATATCGTAATCAGCTGTGGATAATTGTAATGTGTGTGTAGTGAATGATGTTGTGAATTGTGACCAAGTTTCTATATTAAATAAGCACTTGTGTTATGCGTCATGTGCCCCTTATGATGTAAATGATTATATGGGTGTTATGAACTGTATAGTACGTCATGTGAAGGTTTCTGTTGTGCACTATGTGATGACCTTATGCGTATACGATTAGGCTTCAATATTCTTGGTCTCACGTTGCTGCACACATAATAAGACCCGTGCGATGTGGTCATTGAGTTATTGAGGTATCGACTGACTTCTGACCTTTATGTGATTGTGATATAGTCGAACTTCGGCATCCTTGGTCTCACAGTCACACGTTGCTACACGCACATGGCCAGTGTGATGTGGTCGTTGAGTTGCTAGGGAGTCGATTGGCTACCGATTTATATATCAATATGATTTTAATGGATTGAATGATCGTAGTCTTATGTTTAAGGATTGTTTTCAATTGCTAAATGACGATACATGACTTTCTTGCATCAAACAGTAAATGCATGTAATATAATAAGGGTCAATTCAAGTATGTGTGAAACTGGTATGCCTGATGTTATATTTCACATTTATTGCTTTTTCTTAGTATTGTAGTGTGTGTGTATATATATATATATCTTGTGTTTGTAGATAGGCAAGGTTTTGGTGGGTCTCATGATTTGAACTCACCCCCTCACAGTTTCATGTTTGGAGATTTCGTTACCTAGAGGCACATGTGCTCGGAGATCTTCCCTTTGTTTAGGGTATGGTATTGTTGTCTTAATTAGATTCATCTATTCAAGTCAGTAGTTAGAAAATTCTAGATAGGCTCTATAATCGGGTAGGTTCCGCTACGTCGTGCAAATGAGAATTTGAAGTATTTATTGTATTTTATTTGAGAATAGTATAATGTATGCAAACTTTTATATTTATGAAAGTTGTCACTATGACTTATTAAAGTCTGGGTTATAGAAAGTTAGGCTTGCGGTGGTGTAGTTAAGACACTGTCCGCGCTGGTCTCGATTCGGGGTTGTGACATTTTTATTATTAATTCAAGGGGGGGTATGAGAGAGTGATTAGTGTATTCTTTAAAAGTTAAAAAGAGGACAAAGTAATTTTAAATAGTTATAAAAGAGGAGTGTGTAATTTACTCAAATAATATATAGATGTGGTCGGAAGTTGATTGAATATTATATTTCTCCAACTCAAACCTAAACCTTTAAAAATTAGTAAGAAAAACTTTAGACATTCCCTCCTCCTCTTCTTATCCAAACTTAAAATTAATACGTTGCTCAACATCTGGTATTAATTAAGTTGAATTAAAATATCTTTATAAAAAAATAAAAATAAAAAAATAAAAAGATCTAAGAGATTTGCTGCACTTAGGGTCATTTGTATTTTTAAGATTAAGATATATGAATTTGAAGACACATTTGATTATTAAAATATTATTTTTGAATTTGAATACTAAATGATTAAGATGGTTTGTTTTTAATTTCAACATTTAAATACATACAACTTATAGAAAAAATATATTCAAATAATTTTCAAACAAATTAGTGACTAAATATTTATTGTTAATTATTATCTTTAAATATTATATGGTATTATAAATTTTTTTGTTAATATTTTTATTTTTTATAAATTAAAATCATTTTATACAAATAATATGATTTACATTTGTTATTATATATAAAAATGCAACCTTTTATAATAGTAATAAGATTTGGTTTAGCTCTCCTATATTTAATATGAAACAAATTCGAATCTTCTCCAAGAGCACTCTTTAATATCTAAAGGATAAAAAAATACAAGTGTGAAAAACCTCTATAATATTTGTGTGTGTCGGTAAAGAAAGGTGTGTGAGAAAGAAAGTCTTGCTTACTTCTTTTATGCAAAAGTAGTAAGCAAACAAACAAGTACCTAGGTTATTGTATCTTAGAAGTAACAAGTCTGTGTATCCCTACATCAGGTGATATAACAAAATCAACCAATAAAAAAATAAAAATCACCTTAAAGAAAGATGAAAAAGTCAAACATCGGCCTAGTACCACACTCATTTTCTACTAACATTTGTTCTTGTTTTTCATCAATATTTCTTATTTTCGGTTTCTGGCACAATATAAACTAGCTGGTAATTACATATTTCAATGAGAGTTCTTTTTAGGTGCAAATTACATATTTATACAAATTTGAAATGGAAAAAAAAATCTCATTTGATTAAGGAGGATGTGGAATTTACATTTCACCTTCAAGTTTATAGATCCTTGCTAAACTTTCATTTTCATGGAACATAATTCTTTTGTCATTTTTTGTCCAAAACTGTAAAACCACTTCTCTATGTAGGTTAACGGAGGTGAAATTAATCAAAAATATGATAATAATCATTTGACTCGTCATATTGCCTGTCTCTATTTTTTAACATTTAATTTTGCAACCAAAAAAGCTCATCAAGATGATACATACTTTTTGGAAATTTAACCTTTTTAAGCCTACTACTTGGACAATTAGTACAAGGGTTATGGATGTGTAAAAAAGAAAAAGAGAGGGTTTATATTGGACCATAATGAAAGTTTAAAATGGGTCTATTGTTAATTTTTAAAGTTAATGGACTAAATTACACGATTCGCTAAGTTAAAGAATTACTTTGTATTTTAACCATGTCTTTTATCTGCACGTAACATCTTTTCAATATCTTTTTACCAATACATTGAGAAGATATTACCCATTTTAATTTCCAGGTGCTTATACTTTCCTCCAAAGGATAGGGTAAAAAAATAGTGGATTAACTGGCTAGTTATAACTAGCACATTCGAGAGTTGTTAGAAAGTTAAAACACCTTGAGAAGAGGTACAACTGTACAAGTGCACTATATTAGCAATTAATATTTTTTATTTAGTTTTTGGATAAATTTTAAGTAAAAAAATAACTCTATAAAATTGAGTTATACTAACACTAATTAGTTAAAATTAGTTACTAGCTCATTAACATTATTATGAGTCCTTGAGAAGACGTTACATGTATACTATATAAGAAGATAATACTAGTCACTAGCTAGCACATGATGATGTGATCATGAAGGCTGTCCTTGAAGAACAAGAGGCTGAATCTATACTTGGGCCAATAACACGTTCAAGGGCCAAGAAGTATCAAATGGGATTGACTTGGGTTTCTTTACTTGTGTGCAATGATGGGCTGGGCCAAATAGAAGCTTGGACTTAGAAGAATAAAAGAAATGCAGATTTTCTTATTTTTTTTAATAATTTTCGTGCATGAATTTTTGGGATACAGAATCTGATGTAATTTAATGTTTTTAGAGTTGCTGTAATGTCATTTAGCTTTCCAAGTGGTTGTAGTTGTTGTTGTTGCATTAATGAGGTGGCTATAGGGTGGCTGTAGTTGTTGTAGGCTCATTAATGAGGTAGCTGTACTTTGACTATAGTTGTTGTAGACTCATTAATGAGGTGGCTGTAGGTTGACTATAGTTGTTGTAGGCTCATTAATGAGGTGGTTGTGGTTGTATTAATGAGGGAGCTGGCTTTTGTTATCTATAAAAGGGAACTTGCCCCCTTGTGGCAAGATAATCATATTGGAGTGAATTATATTTCAGATTGCTTTGTGCACATCTATCTTCTCTTATCTAACAATTGTGTTAGTGTGGCGAGAAAATCTCAGAATTCTTATCACTCCCATTCCGTTCTCTAATCTGGGGTGTGGCGAATTCTACCCATCTTAGCTTGATTGTGGCGCCATAGGCTTATCAATTTAGTTGAGTTGGTTTTCTTCTCTTTATTTTCCTTGTGGTACATATTGTGTCCTCTTTTAGGCACATCATATTGGTATCAGAGCAGTGGTTTCGTGTGGGAAAACTCTTGTAACTTGAGAGTAGAACACTTATAGAGAGAGATCATGTCTGGAGAAAACAGTTCTGAACCTCCAATTCCAATGGGGCTTACTTTAGAGCAAGCTCAAATTCTGAAGCTGGAAAGGTCTCACAGTCAAATGGAGAGATCTCAACAACAAATGATGGAGCAGTTGAATCGTTTGGTAGAACAAATGGAGAGGCTAAACCATCAACCAAGGCGTCGGCAGCGAAGAAATAGAAATGAAGAGCAATCGGACCAAGAAAGCAATACAGAAGATGAAAGGTCTCCAAGGCCAAGGAGGCAACAAAGAGAGCAAGAATTGAAGATTAAGATGAAGGTCCCTACTTTCAAGGGAAGTAGCTCTCCAGAGGAATTTTTGGAGTGGGTGCAGCGTGTAGAGAAGGTCTTTGAGTGCCATGAGTACTCGGAGGCAACCAAATGTAGTCTTGCAGCCCTTGAATTCACAGATTATGCCAATTTATGGTGGGAGAATTTGAAGAACCAACGGAGGAGAGATGGTGAGGAAGAAGTCAGAAATTGAAGGCTAATGAAGAGACTTATGCAAAGAAGATTTGTGCCAGAATATTACAAGCAAGAGCTCTTCTTCAAATTTCAATCTTTGAGACAAGGAGGTATGTGTGTAGAAGACTATGTGAAAGAGTTTGAGATGCTAATGATTCGATGTGAACTGAATGAACCTCAAGAGCAAACAATTGCAAGGTTCATTGGTGGTTTGCATAGGGAGATTGGTGATTTGGTGGAACTACAAAATTATTTAACCTTAGAGGATGTTATTAAACTTGCAATCAAGGTGGAGAGACAAAGGAAGAGAGTTTCTAGTAAGCAAATGTCACAGCCAGCTAGAAACAAAATCATAAATTTCTCTACAACACCATCATGGGTTGCATCTAAAGGAGAAGAAAGAAAGGTGGAGAAGAGGGAGTCTTCAAAACTTCCATCAAGTTCATCAAAAGGGAAAGAAAAGGGAGCTGATTCAGAACCTCCTAAAAGGAGTAGAGATGTAAAGTGCTTCAAATGTCTTGGTCATGGGCATTACGCATCTGAATGTCCAAACCGTAGGGTAATGATTATCCAAGACACGCATGGAGAAGTGGTAAGCGAAGATGAGGCAGCCATTGAAGGTGTTATGGAAGAATGTTCTGATAAGGAAAACATGGAGTATGCTGATGAGGGAGAACTCCTTGTCATAAGGCGTGCTCTAAATTTGCAAGCTAAGCCTAGTGATGAGCAAAGGGAGAACATTTTTCACACAAGCTGTACTGTTGAAAAGAAGGTTTGTGGTGTAATTATAGATGGAGGGAGCTGCACAAATGTGGCTTCTACTACGTTGGTGGAGAAGTTGAATTTAGCAACAACTGAACACCCTCATCCTTACAAATTGCAGTGGCTAAATGAAGATGGAGTTGTGAGAGTCACTAAACAGGTTGTTGTGCCATTTTCTATTGGGAAAAATTACAAAGATAAGGTACTATGTGATGTTGTTCCAATGAGTGCTAGTCATTTGCTCTTGGGAAGACCATGGCAGTATGATAGAAGAGCTTTGCATGATGGGTTTAAAAACACATATTCCTTTGAGAAAGACGGAAGGAAGATTGTGTTAGCACCATTGAGTTCTCAACAAGTGAAGATGCATCAACAAGAAGTTGAAAGAAAGGGTAATTTACTTGCCAACAAAGGAGATATTGAGAGAGCTTTATCCAGCTCTAATTTAGTTCTTTTATTGCATTTGAAGGAGATAATACCAGAAATTGTGGGATCACTTCCACCACAAATTCAAAGGCTCTTGGAAGAATTTCGTGATGTATTTCCAAAAGAATTACCAAAGGAATTACCACCAATTCGTGGTATTGAGCACCAAATTGATCTTGTACTAGGAGATGCCTTACCAAATAGGCCAGCTTATAGAATGAATCCGGAGGAGGCAAAGGAGTTGCAACGTCAAGTAAATGAGTTGCTGGAAAGAGGATATGTGCAGGAGTCCATGAGTCCTTGTTCAGTACCGGCCTTATTGGTGCCAAAGAAAGATGGGACCATGAGGATGTGTGTGGATAGCAGAGCAATTAACAAGATTACAGTCAAGTATCGTTATCCCATTCCAAGGTTAGATGACATGCTTGATGAATTACATGGCTCCAAAGTGTTTTCAAAGATAGACTTGAAGAGTGGTTATCACCAAATTCGTATGAAGGAAGGAGATGAATGGAAGACAGCCTTTAAGACAAAACATGGGCTGTATGAATGGAAGGTCATGCCATTTGGATTATCCAATGCCCCAAGCACCTTTATGAGGCTAATGAACCATGTGCTTCGGAAATTTATAGGTATGTTTGTTGTCATTTATTTTGATGACATTTTGGTTTATAGTAAAAATTCTAAAGAGCATGAAGAGCATTTGTGGCAAGTATTTGAAGTATTACGAGAACAAAAGCTATTTGGCAATTTCAAGAAGTGCCAATTCTGTCAAGACCAAGTTATTTTCCTTGGTTATGTTGTCTCTCAACATGGGGTGCACGTGGATGAGGAGAAAATAAAAGCAATCAAGGAGTGGCCAATTCCTAAAAGTATTTCTGAGCATTATTTATTACCAAAGGAGTTCATCATTCACACCGATCATGAGTCCCTAAAGCATTTGAAGGGGCAAGGGAAGCTGAATAGAAGACATGCCAAATGGGTGGAGTATTTGGAAGCTTTCCCCTATGTAATCAAATACAAAAAGGGAGAGACGAATGTTGTGGCTGATGCATTATCTCGGAGGTATGCTTTGATTTCTCTTTTGAACACTAAACTATTGGGCTTTGAACTTATTAAGGAGTAATACTTGCTTGATCCTATGCTGGCTAAAATCTATTCAGCTTGTGAGAAAATGGCCATTAAAGGGTTTTATAGGCATGATGGTTATATGTTCAGATTTGGGAAACTTGTGATTCCTACCTGTTCTATTAAGGAATTGCTTGTTAGAGAATCACATGCAGGTGGGCTGGCTGGACATTTTGGTGAAAAGAAGACATTTGAAATGTTGAAAGAGCATTTCTATTGGCCAAATATGATGAAGGATGTGCATCGGATTGTAGAAAGATGTGTTGCTTGCAAGAAAGCAAAGAGTAATGAGGCTGCACATGGCTTGTACATGCCATTGACTGTTCCAGATCAACCATGGATGGATCTAAGCATGGATTTTGTGCTTGGATTACCGAGAACAAAAAGGGGAAAAGATTCAGTTATGGTGGTTGTTGATAGATTCTCAAAAATGTCTCATTTTATTTCATGTCACAAAACTGATGATGCTTCTCATATTGCTGATTTATTCTTCAAAGAAGTTGTGAGATTGCATGGCATTCCAAAGAGTATTGTTTCTGATCGTGATGCCAAATTCTTGAGCTATTTTTGGAAGACATTATGGATGAAGCTTGGAACAAAGCTGCTATTTAGCACAACCTGTCATCCTCAAACTGATGGGCAAACTGAAGTGGTAAATAGATCTCTTTCCTCTTTGCTTAGAAGTGTTATCAGTAAAAACTTGAAGATTTGGGATGAGTACTTGCCGCATGTTGAATTTGCTTATAATCGGAGTGTTCATAGTACTACAAAGAAATCTCCATTTGAGGTTGTGTATGGATTTAATCCTAATACACCAGCAGATTTGGCACCTCTTCCAATTAATGAAAAATTTAGCTTGGATGGCAAAAGTAAAGCTGAATTCATGAAGAAAATGCATGAGGCAGTAAAGAAGCAAATTGAGAAGAAGAATGCTGCCTATAAAAAGTCAGTAGACAAGAAGAGAAAGCATGTTCAATTTAGCCCAAGAGATCTTGTTTGGATTCACCTACGCAAGGAGAGATTTCCAAACAAAAGGAAGTCTAAACTTATGCCACGAGCTGATGGTCCTTTTCGAGTACTAGCAAAGGTAAATGACAATGCGTATAAAATTGATCTCCCAGGAGATTATGGTGTTTCAGCAACATTCAATGTAAGGGACATAACCCCTTATTTGGAAGATAACATGGAGCTGGATTTGAGGGCAAATCCTTGTCAACCAGGGGAAGATGATGTGATCATGAAGGCTGTCCTTGAAAAACAAGAGGCTGAATCTATACTTGGGCCAATAACATGTTCAAGGGCCAAGAAGCATCAAATGGGATTGACTTGGGTTTCTTTACTTGTGTGCAATGATGGGCTGGGCCAAATAGAAGCTTGGACTTAGAAGAATAAAAGAAATGCAGATTTTCTTATTTTTTTAAATAATTTTCGTGCATGAATTTTTGGGATACAGAATCTGATGTAATTTAATGTTTTTAGAGTTGCTGTAATGTCATTTAGCTTTCCAAGTGGTTGTAGTTGTTGTTGTTGCATTAATGAGGTGGCTATAGGGTGGCTGTAGTTGTTGTAGGCTCATTAATGAGGTAGCTGTACTTTGACTATAGTTGTTGTAGACTCATTAATGAGGTAGCTGTAGGTTGACTATAGTTGTTGTAGGCTCATTAATGAGGTGGTTGTGGTTGCATTAATGAGGGAGCTGGCTTTTGTTATCTATAAAAGGGAACTTGCCCCCTTGTGGCAAGATAATCATATTGGAGTGAATTATATTTCAGATTGCTTTGTGCACATCTATCTTCTCTTATCTAACAATTGTGTTAGTGTGGCGAGAAAATCTCAGAATTCTTATCACTCCCATTCCGTTCTCTAATCTGGGGTGTGGCGAATTCTACCCATCTTAGCTTGATTGTGGCGCCATAGGCTTATCAATTTAGTTGAGTTGGTTTTCTTCTCTTTATTTTCCTTGTGGTACAGATTGTGTCCTCTTTTAGGCACATCACATTGAATAACCAATTGTTCTGTCTGGGTAACAAACAAAGAAATTGACACAAGAAAGTCCCACAGTTGGACTTAGAACAAAAAGACATCCATGCAACAAGACACTTCAATAGCAAAATGCAGCTTGATTGCCGGAACATGGAGGTCCTCTTAATTATTCCCATGCATTTCCAAGTAAACAACCCTGCCTGCACGCAAGGAAATTGGTATTCCGAGATTATCGTCACCAACAGCTGCAATATGACGTTTCATTGTTGCTGGGGTTCTATTAAAAGCCAATTATCGTCTTTGAAGAACCTCCACAATTAAAACAATCTCTTTAAGCTATGGCTTTCTCCCCAGAAAGAAAGCATATCATCGTTGTGATATGGATTGTTTATTACTACTTCACATGTACTCCATATCCGGCCATGTCTCTTACTTATTATGAAGTTAATAACCTCTACTACTACTCAAACGAGCAATACATGGATCGGCAAGCAGAAGCTGCGGCTGAAAATTTATATTTATTTATCATCATCTTTCTTTTAAATTGCAAGTTCCTTTTCAGTTTTTCTTGACAAAATCGCATGTGGGAAACCGATGTATTAGTTCTCTTACAATAATCCTGTACTACCTAACTCAGACACTAAAGTTAAATTCTACCGACATAGTTAAAGAGAAATAGATGTGCACGTAAAAGACATACATACAAGTTAATACATGCATGTGATGTTTAGCTCAATTTAAATATATGTGTGTGTATTTTGCTGACACACACACACAGAGACAGAGAGAGAGAGAGAGAGAGAGATATGCCAATACATTACTGCTTGATTGCAGGCATCATAAACCCTGACGACATAACAAACATAAGCATCCAATGTGGTCATATAGCATTCCCAAGCATCGCTGGTATCTATTCCTATCTTGTCATAAATGCTCCACATATCCACGCTCGAGGACAATACTTAGCTCTAAAATGTAGTTTATTGATATTTAATATTTATAAGAGGAATATATATTTGAAATTAGGGAAAAGGAAGTTGTAACTTTGAATACTTGTTGGAAAAAAAGTGTAATTTCCTCTAAATTTTATCCCTTTATCTTGTTTTTACGTAGTTAATTACCACATTTGACTGGTACCTACGCAGAAAGTTGTTGGGCATTTTCAGCCGTGGCAGCAGTAGAAGGCATTGTGAAGATCAAAACGGGTCAGTTGACGCTGTTGTCCGAACAACAACTGGTTGACTGTGTCGGCACTGATCAAAACGACAGCAATGACGATGCAAGTACCATAGATGATGCCTTTAAATACATCGTGGAAAACAAAGGATTGGCCAGTGAAGCACATTACCCATACGGGGAATTGTCGGAACCTGTGACACTGAGAAGGCAGCTGAACATAAAGCCAAGATAAAAGGGTTCGTACATGTGCCACCCTATGCAGCTGAACATAAAGCCAAGATAAAAAGGGTTCGTACATGTGCCACCCTATGATGAAGAACTATTACAGCAAGCTGTGGCAAATCAACCTGTGTCGGTGGCCATTGCTATTAGCGACAAATTTCAGTTATACAGGGGAGGAATATATGATGGTCCGTGTGGGGATTCCCTCAATACTGCAGTGACTGTGATTGGGTATGGAAGTGAAGATGGAAAGAATTATTGGTTGATCAAGAACTCGTGGGGCCTGACCTGGGGTGAAGAGGGCTACATGAAGAGGTTGATAGTTATGGAGGTCATTGTGGCATTGCTATGCATGCTTCTTATCCAACTGCTTAAGTAGGTTTAAAACTGTTTAGGTCTGTTCTCTGTGACTATATTAGAGATAGATTCTTAGAAAATCTGAACCGTTGGATCTAAAATCTAACAGCCTATAAAGAGACAAGCAGTCTGCTTGTTCTTAGAGACAAATGAGCGATCTGCTCTTGGTGAATGTTTCTCTTACTCCAGGACACTATAATAAACCTCAAGTGCTTATGTAGAGGCAGACCTATCTATATTAGAGTCTTGTATTTGAACACCTGCTTCATTTTTTATAACCTTAATTAATTCTCTCACTCTATGATGAGATAGGCAATAAAGTCCCCACTATCAATATTTGCAAAGTTATGTATAACATAGGTATGAATGGTGAAAAGCAGAAGAAACAGCCACAGCCTACAGCAATCCGAAGAGACTGGCATTTGCAGAAAAGAAATAAAACTCAACTCAAGCCCCTTAACTTGTTTTATATCACGTAACATCAAAGATGACAATAAGCAACCAAAGATTCCAAACCAGGAAACACAAGGTATTTTGGGTAATCCCTACGTAAGATCAGATGGCATTCCCTCGGTGCCTTTTAATGAATCCTTATTGATTATCATACCATTTGAGTGCAAAGACCAGTCAGATTTAAATAAAATAGCAAATCTTGGGGCACAGGAGTGCACCAACAAATGAAGCTGACTTTATAAATGAAAATCAAACAGCTTAACCACCTGTACTGTCAAGATTGCTCCATAGAATGGTGCTAGTAAAGATGAAATATCCACCATATAAGTACTCAATCAGATAGTGAAGGATCAAAATACAGAAGACTAGTAATGATTAAAAGACCAACAGAGCATGACATAGAACATCATTCATTTAGAGCTAGTTATCTAAAGTGGTTGACTTCCTCACTTCATTAAGGATAATCTATGATATGGCTTGCAATAACTATCTTTGGAACAGCTAACTATGCAAATAACAAGAACAGTAGATGACAAAGACAACAGTTGATCATTAGAAAGAATAATATTTTTCAAATATAAATAGTACAAAAAGCAATTGTTTGGAAATACTTTGGAATGTAGAAAAGTTCACAGGAATTAACACTTTTACCAACTGAAATAGAACAAATTTAAGCACGTTTGCCACTATTAGGATTAGACTTTGGGCAAAGGACCTTCCGTCCCTTGGCTCGTCGGCGCTTTAGCACTGCTCTTCCACTTGTAGTTCTCATACGTCTGCGGAAACCATGAGTCCGAGCCAGTGATTTTCGTGATCTGTTCCTCTTGGTCAGACAAAGAGCAGCTTTGCCTGCCCTTACAACTAGTCTGCCACCCTTTTCTCTTCTAGTGCTCACATTAGATGTTAAATCCAAACCCAGTGATAAACCTAAAATTTGTGAATTCAGCAGAGAGAAAGTCAAACCAAATATAAAGAACGCTTTTTATTACATATTTCGAAAGAGTAATACATAATGTAGCAAGATAAAAGGACAGAAAACCAGAACACCAAAAAAAATCCTGTATAGCATTCATAATAACACAGTCTCCTGCTCATCATTGATATATGCCTTTCACGGATAAACAGGGAACTTTATAGTTAGCAACTTAGCATTGAGAACTTAATCGAGAGAAAGTCAAACCAAATTTGAAGAAAGCTGTTTTTTTTAGTAACAACTAATTAACTGATTAAGCATGACAAGAGCAGAAACCAAGGGCATTAAACAAAAATTTCTGTACAGCATTCATACTTACATCCTTCTGCTCCTCATTGATATCTACCGTAGGGAAACGCTGGATGTTTTTCAGTTAGCATAGTAAAATAGAGTAATGAAAGTGTTAAATGAATGTTTCAAAGAGGCATCTTCTCTCTTTTTTCAACCCCCTCTAAATTCTCTCACTGCTCGTTCTTCTCGAAAATCAAAATGGAAATAAGTGTTATTTTGATATAATTAAGAAGAAATCCCACCAGGAAGTAGTATAAATATACTCAGACACAAGTCTGGATATTCCCCATTTTCCATCCGTTTTTCCATCCATACCAAGTTACCAATATTCTTTCTAGTTCAATTTTACTTTTTCCACATCATAACACAGAAACGCCTCTTCGAAAACCCTATCAGAAAGAAAATTTTCAACTAAAACCAACTATAAAGTCAAGTTTCGGCATAAGTCATATTATGCTTCAGAAACAATCACATAGAGCGGAGAATAAAAACTTCCGAAACGCCTAAATCGCCAAATAAACCGGCTTATGACAAAATTACCTGAAACAGAAGAGGGGAAAGAGAGACAGGAAGAAGAGCATAGGAAGGAGCAGTGAAGCAGGCCAGAGCGAGTGGTTGAGAAACTGCGGGAAACATTCAGAGACAGCAAAGTTGGTCTTGAAGAAGAACCAGTGAGGAATGAGAGAGAAGCTGAAGGACTGCGGGTTCTCATGGCTCTTCTACTCGTTAAGCAAGGAGACAGCGTTAACGCCATTGTTGAAGAAGCCATTATCTTCACTGCCTTAGGTGGGTTTCGCAGTTCGCACCTTCGTTATCTTACCACGTAGCATCCGGTTATCCTCAAATCTCTCAGAATTAACTAGATTAATATATTATAATTGATGACCGGCTTCGGATGGGTTGTTAGTTCAAATGGTCAAACACTACTTCATCTAAGGCGTTCCGTGTTCGACGCCTTGTATCATTTTACTTTATGAATTTTTTTAATCTTTTTTTTTTTTTTAAAAATACAATAATGAAAGTTGTTTTATATTATATCGTACTAATTTTATCATTATCTTTTATAGCATCAAAGTGAAAAAAAGATTTCTTACAAACTTAATGTAGCCTCAACTCAAAAGAACAAGAAATACTCCATTTCCAAGTTCCAATTGTATGACAAATTATACTTCCGAAAATAAGAGAATTGGATTTTTATTTTTTTATTTCATTGAAACAGTGAAAACAAACTAGCTTGCAAACGCCAAGGGTTGCATTTGATCTGCTGCAAGTAATAGGATAGTTAAATAGAAAAGAGTGGGTGTGTGCACATATATTTTCTCAATTGAAGTTATGGAATACTGACAAAGTAGTGAGGAATTCACACGGAATAGTCTGGGAACAATGAGCAATCAGCAAACTATAGTAAAGGTTATCGCATGCTCTAAAAAATAGAAAAGAATTGTTCGACTTAGTCGTGAAATAGTATGATAAATTGGTAAGACTTATTCCCTCACTCGTTAGTAGGATTTGTTATTCGAAATATCAAGTCCTATTCATCGAAAAATAGTCAAGGGTATTCCTTGGCATTTCGTTCATTAATATGGTAAACTTCTTTTGTTAACAACCGTAAATAGTGATAGAGCTTCACTTTGTTAGGCTATTGAAGATTAGGGGTGTTTTTTCATCAATCCGCCAAAACTAGCCCAAGCCAATATAAGTAGATTATGTTAGATTGGGTTGTTAAGTTAGTTTATATTCATCCGTGGATGCATGTTTGGGAAGTGATGCAAAGATAACTTTAATGTTTATAAATTTGCTAGTTTACCGAGTTTTTATGCTCACTCTTGTGGAATCTGTTTAGATCACACAATAGTTGAAGAGTTTTCGTTTGAGTAGTAGTGAAGTTCTTGAATTAAGATATCCTTTTTTTAATCTTAGGCTTAGTCTCTTTTGTAAACTTTTTTTTAAAAGTTGTAAATATCTAGAGTTCCTCTGTAGTCATATAAGGTACCTATCTAGGATAGTGGTGTATGTGTTGTTCCTGCATGACTGGCTAAGATGAATATTTTGATTCTTTTGAAACATGTTTTTGAGTATTCCATATAATGTTTGTCTACCTCTATGTGACAATATAGAGAACCAAATTGATGAATATTTGAAAATATTTTGTTAAATGAATGAAAAAGTATATTTTCAAATTTGTGCATGTGGTGGTTTATTATATGATGTATGCACATATAATAATTGAGGTTAAGTTAGACTTATGGTGAATGAGAATTATTCTAACTTGTTGTGTCAATTACGTGTCCGTTTAGAGCGTGATAGTAAATTAAGTCATTTTTCTTAGTTTGAACAAGAGAAAAATTTTGACAAATGATCAAAATGAACAAATAGAAATTTTTAAAAACAATTTAAAATTTTTTTAATTTTTTAAAAATTTTTTAAAAATTAAAAAATTCACGTGACAGTCTAGCTGGACGAACTATTACATGGCATATGCTTTTTGGCCATATGGCGTCCAGTTAGCATTTTGTTAATTTTTTTAACGGTGTTAAGAAAAAAAAATATATTTGAATAAAATTAAAATATAAATGACATATTTAATAAAAAAATTAAAAATATAAATAAAAATTAAGATAAAATTTAGGGGGTGAATTACTTTTTTTATATTATTTTTTTTTGGGAGAAAAAACCCAGTAATTAAAATAAAGAATAGTAACTCAGATAAAGAATGCCTTTCCTTTTGTTTATGCTCTACTCGCCTCCCTGTTCCCTCAAGTCGTGGCCTCGAGTTCACCCGGAGAGAGCAGCGACGAGAACGGCGCGAGAGGAACCGAAGCTCACTACGGGTTCGGCGTATCTTCCCGTCGTCGTCGCCGTATGGTGCGGATAGCTTACCAGACCTGCAAGAAGGACAAGCTATGGCCGTACGACGCCGTTTGTGGTAGCGAGAACGGCTATCTGTGTGTGTTGGCAGAGGGCAGCGGCCTTGACGTTAGTGGTGGCACAGGGCAGCGGTGACGAGAACGGCGCCGTCTGTGGTGGCAGAGAGCAGCGGCCTCGACGTCTGTGGTGGCAAGGTGCGATCTCCGGCGGTGGTCTGTAGAATCGACGCCTACAGTGCCAAAACCGAGCCAGGTGAGCTGAGGGAGAGGGAGTTCTTCTTTAACCTCTCTCTTCAACCTTCGAATTTTTTTTCTTACACACTCCAAACGCACTGATCCGATTTGGATTGTGAAAATTAAGGTGTTGTGTTTAAGTGTTGTTGGTAGGTGAATCAGGCTTACGGCATTTGGGGTCATTCCTCACTTGTCTTGCCGGTCAATTGTCGGGTTGGGTAATACTAGGCTGTCATATGAATAAGAGAAGAGGAGGAGTCGAAGGCATGCTGGGCATACTTTGTAAAGAGTGGGTAATTTTCTTTCTATTCTAATGGTTTGGGTCGATTAACATATCATATTAGATGCTGGGCCGCTTATGATAAATTTTAGAGGCTTTGTCATGATTTGTTTTGCTTAGGGTAAGTTTGAACTTCACTTTAATCACTTCTGCTGTTGCTCTAGGACATGTGCAGGGATTTGACATGAGTTAAAACAATTGAAATTGAAATGCTTCAAAATTTTGTCTAAAGGTCTTCCCTGCTATCCATTGTTTTTTTTTTGGACACACTTTGGACTTGTTTTCGTACATAATTTGGGTTTCGGATCTCTGCAAAATGTGTTGCTGTTGTTACTTGGTTTGCAAATGAGATTAAGCATGTTACTAACTGGGCTTGGTCCTAAATTGCTGTCCAAGTGTGCTTGCTGTCTTGACTGGTTCTTCATGTTATTTAGGCATGCTTTTAGTCTAATTTGTGTGTTCTAAGGTTATGCAAAGTGGCTGCTATCCTGTGTTATTTTTTTATGTGGTTCAGGTGTGTTTTAGCTTGCTTCTGGTGTCTTAAATCTCTCCAACAAGGATTGAATTGGTGTGGCTAATCTAATTTGTGTGTTTTAACTTGCTTCTTTCCAAAAACCATCTTGGTTGCCTAGGAAGTTCTGGATATGTCTAAGCATGTTTCTAGTTCATTTATTTGTTTCAAGAGCTGTCCAAAATGCTTCTTTGCTGGCTCTTGGAGTTTAAAACGTTTTGGGCTCTTTTGAGGGCTATTTTCATGCTTTAGATGCTGTTTAAAATGATTACCTGATGTCTTCCTTTTATATAAATTTCAAGCATGTCAGGACAATACATCTGGGTCTTAAATGTTGTTAAAAGTGCTGCTTTTATGCCCTTTAAAGTCTAATAGGTCTTAGGCAATCTTCAAAACTTCTGTCATGCTCTAAATTCCATTTAAATGATTACTTGGTGTTCTGAGGTTTTGATGTATTTTGAGCATGTTTCGAGCTTCTTTTGGTGCCTAAACAGTGTTTAAAATCTTGTTTTGATGTCTTGAGGTTTTGATTATTTTCGGACATGTTTCAAAGTTTCTTTTGGTACAAAAATTCGTTACTACTGGTTACAACTGCTCCTTTGATGGACATTGTGGCTTCTGGCATGGTAACCAGAGATCTTTGCACTCAAATATTGTTTTTGGAATTGATTTCAGAACTTCCTAAGGTTTGGGGCATTTGTCATTTATGTTTGAAGTTCGGAATTCTGAAGATGTTCTCTCATTTTTGTGATCTTCTAGATTTGAAAGTTGCTAAAATTGGGAAGTTACTGCTTTCCTGCTGTCTTATTTGCCATTCCATTCTTATCTTCAGTTATGGATAATTGGTCTAGAGTTGGCCATTTAGGGTGATATGGTAAATGAGCTTATTAGTTGGTTAGAAGTGTTAGAAAATTATTTACTGATATATCCTCAAAAGTTGGTTGATGAAGGGATTATCCCGGCTCTGAAATATGATTACAAGTTAATTTTCATCCACTAATTTTCTCCCCATACTTATTTCGCTGTTTTTGTCACCTGCTTGGGTTGCTGTTAGTGTCAACATTTTTTGGCATATTATGGTAAATTAACCGTTTATCTGTGCATTAGGTAATAGGCCTTTTAATGTTGGATGAATTAGAATAAATTACTAATTTGGCCTCTGAAAGATTACAGTTGTCTCAATTAGGTCCCTAAAAGATAAAATGTCTCATAGCCCTTGAAAGATTGCATTGGTCTCAATTTTATGCCTTCATGGCTTCATCTGTCTAAGTGACAGCATATTTGGGATTTGGCCACAGTAGATTTGGTGATTTGGCAACCAAAAAGACCAAGTTTAGACATATGTAGTCATTCAAGAACTCAATAGAAGAGTCTATTATCTTTTGAGGACCAAATTGAGGCAAATGTAATGTTTTTGAAAGCCAAATCAGTAATTTACTCTTTAAACAGTATTTTTTAGTTTCCTTTTCTGTCTAGTGTTACCATAGCTTTGCAAGAGTAGTCTCTATATGTTGTTGCATCAAAACGGAGTAAACAGGTGAATCTTAAAGCTGAAAGAAATGTGTCATCTTACACGAATATGGACCATTTTTTTCTCTTGGTTAAACACATTAGCCTTTTTTATTTTTTGTTTTTCATGTCTGATGAAGTTCAGAACTGATTCTCAACATTGCCTTGGTAGATAAATTGATTGAAGAGTTTTACTTAAACCTCTTTGCTTTTTATTTTTGTGTTTTTACATAGAACGGATGTTTGTGGCACATATACACTGTTTCCAACTGAAGCTGAATTTGAATCTAATGTTTCTGACTCATTGCTTACTGTATTAATCTGATGTTTGTTTTAAATTGCAGTGTTGTGGTCCGTATACTAATCTACCTGAGATTTTGCCAGCAAAAAGCAAAATTTCCTTCCTTGTTTAGCATCTTCTTTCAAGAGTATTCTTTTTGAACTTGATTTCACTTTTCTAAAAGCCCTTCAAAGTAAAATTGTTGAAAATTCCCCTTTTCCAATCTGTGGTCCTCTATGGCGAGCTCACGTTCTTGCAACAATTGTGGGAAAACTTCTCTTGTTCGGGACGACGTGTCTGGAGATTTGATATGTTCATTATGTGGTGTTGTTCAAGATTATGATCAATTTGAAGCACATATTGGTGGCATCAATGGCCCACAAGGAACGTTCATCCGCATTGGAACTGCAGGCACTGGTACTATATACAGTTACAAAGAGAGGAAATTCTTTGGAGCTCAAAGTTTGATCGATGAGTTGACTTCTAGGTTAGGTTTATCTTCAAAAAGTAGTGATATTAGAGCGATGATTTCTACCATCACAGAGGGTGAATTTGGGCAAGGTGATTGGTTTCAGGTCTTAATTGGTGCATGTGCTTATGTTGTGATGCGGAAGGATAATCATCCACTGCCCATGGCTGAAGTGGCTTGGGCAGTTGAGTGCGACGTTTATGAGTTGGGTAAGATGATTCAGCGGGTTATTGATTTTATGGATTTGAAAAAGCAGGATTTTCCTGAGTTTGATATAGTGCATTCATTTGAAAGGGCCCTTAAGAATTCTCCAAGCTTTGCCAGAGTTGAGGGGAGCAAAGTGGACAGGATGCGTAAGCAGGGGATATTTTTGATCCAGTGTGCGGTGAAGTGGTTTTTGAGTACAGGGCGTAAGCCACTTCCCTTGGTGGTTGCAGTTTTGGTTCTGGTGGCAGAATTGAATCAAGTTGAAGTTCAGATTGACGAGTTAGCCAAGGAAGTTCATGCCATGGTTTCCACTTGTAGAACACGATACAAAGAGCTTCTGGAGACACTTGTAGAAGTTGCAAAAGTACTGCCTTGGGGAAACGATATCACCACTAAAAACATTGTTAAGAATGCACCATTTGTAATTCAGTACATGGAGAAGAAGGCAATGTCAAAACCTGATGATAAGAGGAAGTTAGAACGGCCACAGTTTAATTTGGCAGATGTCGTTAGTGAATGTTTGAGACAAGATGATGAATATGGACACCAGCCTGATACTATAAATTTGCTAAATGATGCTCAGTATAGTTCTTCACAAAGTAACGTTCAGGCTACAATGCCAGGTATGAAGGATGCAAACAAGCTGCATATTTCTCCTGAATGTTTATCCATGCTGTATAAGAAATCTTTAAATGAGGTTGATGGCGCAAAATCCTCAAGAGCGAATGAAGACACCTGCAAAAGGAAAAGGATAGAGTTTGACCTTCCAGAATGTGGCGAGTGGTGGAATGGAAAATCAGAACTGAGCAAAAGGCTTCTACTTAAACAGTTACTTGAGAAGGACGTTGGATTCGATACCATGCCGCCTTCATTTATTTCTGCCTGTCTAAAATGTAAGATGAGGAGAGAAAGGATAAATGCTGCTAAGGCGCGGATAGATAGAATTATGCATACAATAAATGCTGACCTGAGTGGTAGTGGAACTTATCCTGAGAAAAAAAGGAAGAGAAAAAGAATGCAAGTTGATGGTGTTGATTGGGAAGACTTAATTATTGAAACCCTACTTCTTCATCGAGTAAATGAGGAGGAAATTGAGAAGGGGCACTACAATACATTACTGGATCTACATGTGTTTAACTCTGGCATCGAATGAGAGATGTTCCAACTTTCTGGTATTGCAATTAGCACTTGCTTGCCACGATTAGAAATTGCCCCGATGCAAGTTTTGTTACTAATATATTACAGAAACAGAAGGATGCGTAGTATGTCTTTTTTTTGATGATGGCGTATCCATTTATATATAAATATATAGGGAAAATTTATGCAACTTGATTACACTTTTTGTCAAGCCATAATGATCTATAGGTTACATAAAATCATGTACCATGGTTTATCAAGCGACTAAAAACACTGTTCCATTTATTAATAATACTACAGCAATAGGAGAATGTTCTACTGAGAATCAAAGAACATGGCAGAACTGTCCGAACAAATTGGTAATTGGTCTGGTCTAATTAACTCAATTGATCAACCAAAAAAAGGGTCGAAACTGGTAAAATGGGTTGAACTAATTTTTGTAAAAAAAAATTAACAAAGTATAATTATTATCTAAATTAAAAAATAGAATAACTTTGGCATATAAAAAAAACACTTACGTCAAAAACAAGTTTTATTAGCCCATTATTTAGGTCTAAAGCTAGATTTAGTGCATGTCTATGTATCCAAACTTGTCTTTTTATAGCATGAGCATCTCTCTAGTTCCAGAACCTAGTAATGGCAAACTATGGAATAGGAACACTTATCACTTCTCACGAGATCTAGCAAATTTTTATTTTTTTCTATAATGGAATACTTTTAATTCTTGTTGCTTTTTTATAATAATTTTTTTTTGCCACAAAAATAAGCAAGAGAAATAGAAAAAAATAGAAAAACAATTGCACACACAAATGTATAAATATATGTATATACAACAACATAAATTTACATGATATAATAAATTAATAAATATTTTCATATTTAGTCTTGGTATATTTATTTTCATATTTTTGGAGGAGCTCACTCGTAGTATGGAAATTTTATTAGTTTCTATCTTACAGAAATACAAATCAAATGTTACTTCACGAATTCTCGGCTGACCTTAGTCCTCTCATGATCAAATCTCAACAAATTTTTTCTTCTTAGTGCAAATCGCCATTCACCGTTAGCTCTCTAGTGTTTTCTCTCACCTATTGCTCTATTTTTATAAGTGTTTCTCTCTCATCTTTCCTATTTCTTCTTGGTTGCCTAAAAGTTTACTCTTCCTTCCCTTGAAGTGATTTTCCATGTATTCCAGCGTGACTAGGGGTAAAAACATCAATTAACATCATTTTAATTCACCTGCTTGCTATCTCTGTTTTATCCAAAGGCCGACAATTGATTGCTTGCTCCCAGTTGGTTGAAACCTTACTCTTTGTCAAGCATTTTTTGGATTTTCTGGGTTCAACTAGTCAGTTGCATACTCTCGGGTTTCATATTTTCCAAACCCTGCACCTGCAAGTCGACTACTTCTTTCCAAGTAGTTGACTAGCTACTCTTTATCTTAGTTTTCTTTGTTTTGTTCCACTGAATTTCACTTCCAAGGGTCCTCCTTCCTTTTTCCTTAGTCTAATCTCTATAAACCCCTTTTTCTGAACTTTAGGATGGTGTTTATGTGAGGATGTTACATTTCCTGCCTCCTTAAAAGGAATTTTGTCCCCCAAATTCAAATTTTTCCCATAATTCTTATTCGATTATGAAGTAATTTTAAATTTTTAGATTAC
Organism: Biancaea sappan; assembly: GCA_037074585.1. Taxonomy (NCBI): domain Eukaryota; kingdom Viridiplantae; phylum Streptophyta; class Magnoliopsida; order Fabales; family Fabaceae; genus Biancaea; species Biancaea sappan. Next base: position 32,708,596 of record CM073493.1, read on the forward strand.
ATTAAGGTTTATCAAGCTTACCTTGTAGGAATAAGTTTGGAAAATTCTTTCTCATTTATTCCTTAGTCTCCCAAGTTGCCTCTTCTTGAGACAGTCCCTTCTAGATCACTTTAACCAGTGGGATTCTCTTATATCACGATTGTTTGATTTGAGTATTGATGATTCTATCTAGTTTAAGATCTTAGGTTTTATGCCCCAAATCCAAGCACGTGACCAGCGCAGGCGGTGCCTTAATCCACATCGTCGCAAGTCTAAGATTCCTTTAAACCCTTTTACTTTGATTATCTCACTTATTCCTTTAAATAAAAGAAAGTCAAATTTGATAAACATGGATGAATATGAAACATCATCCCTCTTTCATAATCATACAAAATTACATAAGTCATGCATTCTTGTAAATTCAATCACATGTTCTTAAGTATCCTTTACATTCTCTAGTTCTTTCCATACATCTTACACTTAGCATTAATAAATAACGTAACATGACTTATCTGATTACAGATCTTTCTAGATTACTACTCTTAACATACAAAAATAAAGACATTACCATACCCCCAAACAGTTGGGGAGGAATCTTCAGCATGCGTGTCGTCGAGCTATAGGATCTTCTATACATGAAACTGTGAGGGGGTAAGTTTGGTCCACCGACTCACAAAAAAATAGCCCTACCTATTACATACATTTGACTATGCATGCCAAAAAGTGTGTGTATATATATATATATATAATCATGCATGAACAATATAAGCACTCACAGATAACCATGCACACACAACATCGAGCCAAACCACAGAACATCCCTAGCACATAACCTAGTGCACAAAGGAATTTAAGTCTAACTTACATAATAACTACGCACAGTCATCTTACTGCTCACCTTGGTTCATGCTCGGGACATCACCACTTTACCTCTAGAAATTCATACATAAGATGCTATAGGCACCTATCTCAACCCATTTCGGGTCTCACCCATGCATATATGCATAACTCAAGAATTAATGCGCACGACACATCAAACATAACATATCATCAGTCTTTGCATGGGATACGCATACACATATCAAGTGCAAGATAACTCAACATATAAACATCGTGCACATTTCAATCACCCTGCGTAGGTCTAAGTCCTTACGGGGAACTTACTCAAGAGTCTCATCAACGGAGGTCTCCATTTCTACAGATTCTCCACTCAAGAGTTCCACTATATGGGTCTACATCTCCATGATTTCCATTTCTTGAAGCATCATCAAGGTGGGTCTATGCCCCCATGAATTTGTCACATGGATTTATATTTCCATGGACTAGCTTTTTCCCAAACACATCCATCACATGATCAAACAATGACATGATACAGAATACATTAATTCTTAATACAACTCATGAATATTTACCATGCAATCCCTCAATACAAATCAAGCACATAAACAACCCATCACAACAAGGCTCAATAAATAATGGATACATCATTGGCAAGTCGCCCCTTTAGAGAGCTCAATAGCCTATTTCGGCATCTCTCAATTCAGGCCCCACTTTACCATGATGTTGCCCCTCGAGAGAATCTCATAGCCTACCTTGATTTTCTCAACCCAAGCCACCAAGTCACCCATAAGAATAATGGCTGGAACCCAAGAGGAGGTTGAATTGGGTTAATAAAAACTAATTGGAAGTTCAGGTAAATTTAAATGCTTATTTGAAAAATGTTGACAATACAAAGCAGAGAAATATAAAGATCAATGGAGATATAGAGCAATAAATCAAGTATAAAGCTTTAAGCAATTAAAGAGATAAGGTAAAGAGATGAACACAAATATTTATACTGGTTCAGCTTAACCCAAGCCTACATCCAGTCCTCAAGAGCACTTCTTGAATATTTTACTATGAACCACAAGTTTGTACAAAAGGGCACTTGTGAGCCACTACAACAGAGAACTTTTTCTTTCTAAGGGTGTCTCTCCCCCTTACAAATTGTTTTATCTCAAAACAAACTCAAGGAACACTTTCCTTGGTCAATACAAGTAAACGAATGAGTAGAAAATAAGTAACTCTCTAAAACAGAGTAAGTGTGCAAGTGAAGAGCAATCTAGAATTAATTGATTGACAAGTGATTTTTGCAATTCAAGAATTAGAGGTAAAATTCATGTGTGTTGCCTTTTTGACTACCTCTGAGGTCAATATATAGGCCCTAAAAGTTTTTGGCTCATTGGAGGAGGATCCTTGATGATATCAGCTAAAATCGTCACAAAATATCCATTGAAACTGATGTCATCATGCCGGCAATCGACTGATTAAGCATCATCAGTCGATTGATGCTCTTTAATGACTCGATAGTCGACTGATGATTGTTTATCAGTCGACCAATGCGTCCCTGTCTCAAGAATTTAAAAATCTCAGAAGCGATCAATCAACTGATTGAAGAAGATCAGTCGACTGATGGATACTGAAGGTTTATATGAAATAGGACAGTAACTAATTAGTCGATTGATTTCATGGAGTAAGTCGACTGATGAGTCTTTGTCTTAAAATTCAAAAATCTTCAGAGTCTATCAGTCGACTAATTCAAGAAGATTAGTCGACTGATTGAAACTGTAATCTTTGGAATTTGAGACAGTGGCTGATCAGTCGACTGATGATGAACGATCAATTGACTATTATGATCGATGCTATGCTAATATCAGACAGCTAGGCATCAGTCGACTATTATAAGTATATTAGTCGATTGATGTCTTCTGATTTGGTTTTCCAAGAAATTTTTGCTTTTAAGTTTAGCATCAGTAACAACTTTCCAATTTCAGAGAAATTTTCAAAATAAGTTTGGCATTAAAGAACTTTCTTGAGCGTTATGGAACAATTTAAATTTGTTTGTTGATCATCAAAAGTTTAAGAGAATCTTTGAATGCAATGGGGTCAACAACCCATTAGGAGGATTTTATAGCCTACCTTGGCATCCTTAACCCGAGCCCTACATTGCCATCCCACTCACAATCGCAAGTAATGCACATACCAAATTCATATCATTTCCCGTACTCAAGTCAAATTCTCATCATGAGCCAATCACTCATTCATAATATTAATCTTATAGTTTACCTCTTGCATGCTTTCATGGTTACTCATATACATCTCCTAGGATTTCCTATACCATATGTGTGGGTGTATAAGTATATATGTTTTCATGTTCAAAACACACCAACTTACACTCATAAGTGTATTACACATACCAAACATAAATCACCATAAGATTTGTTTCACTAACATCATTGGTACACAAATGCACCACATCATTATATATTACCCACATACAGTGAAGCGTACTCATTTCATAAGCATGCAAGGTCTCTTTTCATACATGCCAAACAAATCAACACTCAACACATAATTGCATTTTATACAACTCTAGGAAATAAAATCCTAGGAAATAAAACAACAAAACAACTGAGCAAGGCTAAGTCCCTCACCTAGAACTGAAGCACTTTCTGTCTTTTTTAGGGAGCCTTGACTGAGCCTCAAGCTATCACGATACCTAGGGGACACTGAAACATCCATTCAACATTTAAATCCATGAAAAATACATTTTCTAAGGATGTGGCGCAATAACCCATCCAACCATTTCTCTTATATAATCCTTGGTGCCCTAGGTGTCCAACTTGGCGCCTGAGGGTCCCTAGGCCTCTCCTTAGGTGGTGGCGATTGGGATGCCAACACCATCAAGCATTATTCCCCTCTATCCACTTGAGCTTCGAGTATGCTCATGGGTTTTCACACTTTTGGCTCAACTCTTCATCATTTTGCTTGATTCTTTCCATGAGTTTTCATTATTGATTATTAGGAAACAGAAAAACACTTAAGTCCCAAGCTAATTTCAAGATTCTAAATCTCAATCATCAAATTTTCTCTAAAAACCCTAACTTTCTGTCCTATCCTTTCGTACTCTCTAACTTCAATCATGTTTAATCTATTAAGATAGTTTCCAATCACTACCCAAGCTCAAATAGTCACAAACAAACTCATTCCTACCCCAATTGCTCATAAATATGAAAATGGAAAGGAAGTTAGAAAAGTGGGATGTTTACCTTAATTTCTCACTTTTTCGGTGGTGGTTGGTTGTCGAAGACCCGAACCTTTTTTAGACCCGAACCTTTTTTGGAGAGTGGTGGTCAGTAGCTTGGGTGTGCCCTTGGTGGTGGAGAATTAATAGATGATGAAGGAGAAAGAGTGCTAGGGCTTTGGGGATGAAGATCCACGTGAGAGAGGTAAAATGAGAGAATAAGTGTGTGAGTGTGTATGCCCTATATATACTTATAAGGTAAATTACCATTTTGCCCCTCAATCAACCCACGATCAATTTTAGTAATGACAATTTGTAACTTTCCCAACTCGAATATTTTCCACATACTATAGGTACCACACAAATTCCATCACTAACTTTTCCATTTTACCAAAAGGTATCTCACATCTATTCTTATTTCATTTTAGTCCATCCACAGACTTAGTATTCATCTGGCTTTCCAAGTGCCACATGTTCACCCCCATTTCTTAGCCATTCATCATTTGCATGCCTTGCCATCTCTAATCTTGCATTTGCTTTTCCAATAAAATGGAAAAATTTCCCCCCACATTTCAATACTCATTAAAAATCCAACTATACTAATACCCGAGGACCTTGAGTATTACATGTTATCTTGCAAATGCACATTTTTATGTTCGATTACATGTGAAGGATTTGGGAGTTATCTCTTGTTAGACAAGGCAACCACACCTAAGAAAGGGGTTAATTAGGTGTTATAAAAAACTTGAGTTATTTTCAAAAATATTTCCAAGAATACTTCTAAAGGAGGTGATTTTAAAGGAAGATAGAGCCAAAAACAATTAGCTCACTTGAAATAGATTTAAAGAAATACATCAAACAACAATTGATCAACATCTGAGGTAAAAAACAAAATTAAAATAGAGCATTAATTAATCAACATGAAATGCAAAGAGTGTAGGGATAGAGAAAGCAAACTCAAAGATTTATCCTAGTTTGGCTTCAATCCCAAGCCTACATCCAGCCTTAAGACTTTCCATCGAGATTTTTCACTATCTCCATAAATTTAAAATGGGCATTTGTGAGCCTCTACAAATCCCAACTCAAGCTAGAGTTGTTTCTCTCTCTAAAATAGAGGACTCATCTCTTCCTAGAGTAAATCACTCTAAGAGTCACTTTTGGTTTCACTCATAAGGGATGGACTAACCTTGTTTTACAAAGCTTTTGGAAGAAAAATGTTGCTCAAACAAGCTTTCTCTAAGTGTAGATATACAAGATGAAGCTCTTAGAATTCAAATGATAGAGATTATGCAAGTGTTGACTCAATGGTGTTTGTATCTCTCTTAAATATGATAGAACAAGTGAGAGATCACATTATATATATAGGGCTCTTTGAAATATAGCCGTTGGAGAACAAAAAGAGCCGTTTGACACGTATCGGTTGATTGCCTAGGCTTATCGGTCGACCGTTGGCTCAAATATGACCATTATAATCATTTTCTAGGCAATTGGTTGATTGATCGCTAGTAAGTGGTTGACCTTTTACTCTCTGGAATACTTTCAGTTGACTTGCAACTTTTTGGTCCACTTTAAAAACTCATAACTTTCTCATTTGAAGGGATTTTAAGAAAATAATATATCATTGAAAAGCTCTTTGAGTGTAGTTTCAAATGAAACTAGTTTCAATAAAAAATTCTTTACTTTTTAGGAGATATTATCAATTAGTGACTAAAGGTTTGAAGCAGTCAACTATCAGGTACTACTAGTCGACTTTCAGTTTTCAAGTTTATTTTAAATAGTCATAACTTTCTCATTTGAATTCCATTTTAAGTAAACAATATATTGTTGAAAAGCTTTTTTAGTCTAGTTTCAAATAAGTTTCATTCAAATATCCATTGTATTTTAGGAGATATGATGAAAAAGGTGACCAAAGGTCAGAATCAAGTTTTTGTAAAAATTCATATCTTACTTTCTTTTTAATTTAAAACATGTTTTTCATTCAAGATGGACTGAGCCAATAAATATAAGTTCTGAATCATTGAATTTCACATGAAATTTCTTAGCCTATTGTAAATATACCTAGTTAAGCTCATAGGCCATCTTGATGCAACTAATCTTTCAAAACTTCAAATCTTCTAATTCTTCATTTCTTGGAGCATCTTTCTTGTTTGTTATTTCTTGAGTAAAACATGATGTTGATATTCTATTTTCTTCAATCCAATACTCACTCTTCTTGTTTTGAACTAACCTTCATAAAAGAACATTTAACTTGCAAATTAAATAATTTGTCCAATTTATAATAAAGAGCATGATTCATGTATAAAGAATTATATATTGAATAATATAATCATGTTTAACTTGTAGCACATGAGAGACATATATAAAATAAAATTCTCACACATTTTTCATCTTCAAGGCTATAATTCTCGTACATTTGTCATCATCAAAACTTATAGCATAATGTCTTAGGGCTAACATCTCTTTAGTTGAGACACATGGAAAATATCATGGATATTTGCTAGATTTAGTGTTAACGTGAATTTATATGCAATAGTACCTTGTCAAGTATTTGAAATGGACCTAGATATCTAGGATTAAGCTTTTTTGATTTTATGGATTTGCCTATTACCATAAATAGAGTGACCCTACAGAATATGAGGTCATTGACATTAAACTCCAAGGGTTTCCTTCTTTTATATGCATAGTTCTTTCTCCTGCTTTGAGCTATGAGTAAGTGGTCCCTAATGAGATCTATCTGCCTTAATGTCTAGTCTACTATTCCAGGTCCTATTAACCTTCTTTCCCCTAACTCTACCCAATAGATGGGCGACCTATATTTCTTACCATGTAATGCTTCATAAGGAGCCATTTGGATGCTAGAGTGGTAACCACTATTATAAGAGAGTTCTGTTAGCCCTAATGTATTATGCTATAAGTTTTGATGATGACAAATATGTGAGAATTATAGTATGATTTAATCTTCTTGGCCCAAATGTATGATTTAATCTTCTTGGTCCAATGTATGATTTAATCTTCTTGGCCCAATGTATGATTTAATCTTTCTTGGCCCAAATGTATGATTTAATCTTCTTGGCCCAAATGTATGATTTAATCTTCTTGGCCCAAATGCATGATTCAATTTTTCTTGGCCCAAATATATTTAATGCTTTATATATTTATATATAGTAATATAAATTGATTTTTGATAAAATTTATTGGTTGTTGTAATATAATTTGAAAAAGAATACCTTTTACTGTAGCACTTTTGAAAACGAAATTTGATTGTTGAAGAAGTATGATAAACTTTATTGGTTATTGAAAAAGTATGATAAAATTTATTGTTTGTTGTAATATAATTTGAAAAAGAATGCTTTTTCCTGTAGCACTTTTGAAAAAGAAATTTGATTATTGAAAAAGTAAGATAAAGTTTATTGGTTGTTGAAAAAGTATGATAAATTTTATTGGGTGTTGTAATATAATTTGAAAAAGAATATCTTTTACTGTAGCACTTTTGAAAAAGAAATTTGATTGTTGAAAAAGTATGATAAAGTTTATTGGTTGTTGTAATAAACTTTGAAAAAGAATAATTTTTACTGTAGCAAATTTGAAAAAGAATATTGATTGTTGAAAAAGGTTGATAAAGTTTTTTGGTTGTTGTAGAAAGGTTGAAAAATGATGATGAAGCTTACTGTAGCAATTCTGACTAAAGCAGTCACTGTAGCAACAAAGTTTCACTATATAAAGGGGACTTCACAACACCATTTGCAATCAAGCTTCAATTGTTTATTTCTCATATTATCTTGAGTTCTATTCTCTCTAAATTGCTAGAGAAAAATTTTGAGCTTAATTTCTGCGTTATCTACACTTTGAGAGTGTCTACCATTATTTTCCTTAAGCCTTTAAATTTAGTTGCTCAAGGATTGGTTCCTTGAGTTAGTGTTTGAGAGAAAACACGTTGTAAGGGGGAGAGACACCCTTGAGGGAGAAAAGATTTATGTTGTAGTAGTTTGTAAGTACCCGGATTAAACTTGCAATTATAGTGGAAATACTCAAGTGGTCTCTTGAGGACTGGATGTAGGCTTGGGATTACCCAAACCAGTATAAATCTCTGAGTTTGCTTTTTCTATCCCTACTCTATTTACATTTGAAGTTAATTAATTAATGCTTTGCGTTTATATTTGATTTCTACCTCAAGTATTAATTAATTTGTGTAGATTTATATTTGCTCTTTAATTCCTTGCATTATAAAATTATTCATCTTGATAAACACTTTGATTTTCTGAATTAAATTATTATCTTTAACATTGTCCAATTTCAGAAAATCATTTTAACTTCCAATTAAGTTTTGTGAAAATTTTTATAAAACCCAATTCACCCCCCTTGGGATCCAACCATTTCTTTCAATTGGTATCAGAGCTTGGGCTCTTGATTTGAGACTTAACCGTCTAAGAGTAAACATGGTTAGATTTAGTGATTGGTTTATGTCTGAAAATTGTTCTTTCACAAAACCTCCAGTCTTTGATGCTAATCATTTTCAATATTGGAAGTATGAAATGAAAATGTTTTTAATTTCAGTAGACCATAAACTTTGGGAAGTTATAGAAAATGGTTCTTGTATTCCTTCCAAGGAAGAACAAGAAAAAATCATTCAAAAACCCAAGAGTGAATGGAATGATGCTGAAAGATATTTAGTGCAACCCAATGCTAAGGCAAAATTGACTATTTCTTGTGCATTGAGTCAAGATGAATTTTTCAGAATTTCCAATTGTACAACTGCAAAAGAAATGTGGGAAACCTTAGAAGTTGTATATGAGGAAACTCTAAGAGATGAGGAATTAATATATTGTAATCTCATTAATTATCTTGATATTGCTCAAATGAAAAATAGTGAAATCATTAATGAGATACATCTTGTACTTAATCAATTGCAAGTTCTTGGTGAGGTTTGTACAGAAAAATCTCAAATCACCAAGGGGACAAAGGCTGAAAATGGAGAAGAAGAAAAACTACAACCACAACTAGAGGTAAATGAAGAGAAAGATCAGTATTTGGAACAGAGCATGAAAGACTCAAATAAAAAAATCGAATTTTGTCTTGCGGTCAAAGACAATGATGAGGTAAATTCATTTGATTATTTGTTTGATAGATTACAAGAAGCTTTTGATGATTTGCATGCTGAATCTTTGAAACTTTCAAAAAAATTAGTTGTTTCAAGACAGAAAAACTCTTCTCTTGAAAATAAGTTGGAAAAATTGAAAAATGAATTTTATATTTCCAAGGAAGAGAACTTTGTTTTTGAAAATCAAAACAGAACTTTGTAAGAAGAGAATTTGACTTTGAAGGCAAGTATCTCTACCAACAAAAACTGTTCTTGCATCAAGTGTGATTCTTTGAAAAAGGAAAATGATAATCTTAAAAATACACTTGCAAAATTTTCTCAAGGTAGAGAAATTTTAAATACCTCAGTTTGGAAACAAAGAAGAAGGTTTAACAAAGCTGGTCCTACTTCTAAAAAGAAGTCAAACCAGAAGTATTTCAAAAACTTCTTTGTTCCTTCAAATATGTCCAATGGTCTATCTTGCACTTGTTTTTATTGTGGACTAAAAGGACATAAATCTTACTCCTGCTTTTATAAGAAAAATCTTGTCCATGGAGTAAAAATGAAATGGGTTAAAAAAGGAACTCATGACCCAGGCGGACCCAAAGAAATTTGGGTACCAAAAACAAAAGATTAATTTGCAGATTCGCCTCGAAGCAAGGAGTGGAAATGACATTTTAATGGCTACATCATTCAAACTCCACTTTCTTGCATCAGAAGGAGGCAATGGACAAGTAAACATATAAGCTGGAATGTATTGTAAGAAATTTGATCAATATGTTTACTGTACTTAATGTTTATCTACTCTCTAGTATGCCTTACATCTATCTTTGATATTCATGCATGCTATGTTTAAAAACAATTCTTAGGTGTGCGGCCTATTGATTCAAGTTTTGTTTTGAGCTCAAATCTTTCTATAAATACAACTCAACTTCTTTATTCACCACATCACAAAAACTTGCTTCCATTACATACATATTTCTCTTTCTTTTCACAACAATAAGATTACTACTGCATGTAGTGTTTATCTTTATTGTAATCTTATTTAAATATTTTCAATGAAATCAAATTTCTTGTAAAATTGTATTTTATGGAAGCATGGCATATGTTGAACATAATATATTATTTTCCCCGTTACTCGAGATTTATTTGAACATTACTAATTCGAACATCAAAGTGCTCCACCAAAAGTTTTTTACAGAAGTTAATCCTCATATTTATCCTCTAAGGCACTCTCCTTCCTTTGCACTCTGAAATCAGTAAGATTTTTGATTCTGAAGTTGGTTGGTCAACCAACGCTCCTATCAGTGGTCAACTAACGAAGCCTATATTGGACCAACGCCTAATGCCAGCTCATTCGTAATGGTCGACCAATGCTTGATAGTGATCTTATAAGAGATTATTTTCAAGAGGATCTTGTAAATAATCAATCAATTAAGTTCATTAAAATTGCAAGAAGATAGAATCAAAAGAAGAGCAATGAGCAAAACAAGAATATCAAAATCTTGAGGAGGAACTTCAAGAAGCAATAAGAGTTTGCCAAAATTGATGAGTATCTCTATTCTTTACCACTTTACTATTTAATTGAGTGATACTCCCTGATCATAATTGGCTATGTTGGCAATTTTTTTTTACTGACATACTTTCATTGCAATGATATATTGTTGTCTAATATCTTACATATTTGATCATATCATTGTATATAAAGATATTGTCTTTATACCATTCATCATGGTTTGAGCATTATACATGTCATATCCTTTGTATAAGATATAGCTTATAAACGATTGTTTATGGATTATAGTTTATATCTGATTATATCTTATTAATCCATATTACCTCAATTATTGTACTACATACTCAGGTTATAATATGTATTATCTTGATAAGTATGTAACTTGCTTTTGCTTTGAAATGATGATATATATGTCCATGTCAGAAAATTCTTTCCATCTTTAAAATGGATATATATTTTTCAATATATATATACTGTGCTGAATTTGTGTAGCTGATTTCTTTTATCTTTCTTTATTATTATTTTTTTTGTACCGTCCAATAAAAGAAATCACTTGCATTAAAAAGAAAACCGAAGGATTACATTGCAAAAAAAAAGGGGAAGGTTTGCTCATGCATGAGCAATCTACAGGCAAGGTGGTCTCGAATTAGGAGGGTTGTATTGTATCATCACCCCTCGGCCATTCCTTGGAGCAAGAGACTGAGCAATGTCACGGAGGGTAGTGTAAATCCCATTCATACAATCAACACTTCTTTGTTGTTGATTGCAGAAGTATTGGGTAGACCAATAGAAGAACCTATCTATTCTTGAAGTCATTGCCGCATTGTTACGTTTAGCTAACTTCTCCAGGTCCTCTATCATCTTCTTGAGTTTCTTCACCTCCTGCTCCAAACAAGCAATTTTGTCTTCTGACGTATGGCCTGTACTAATCTCCTCAGCTTCTTCAATCTTCATCTTCTTCTTTCGGTTCTCTTGAGATCCCTCCAAAGGTCTTTTGTCCTTGTCCTTACCTAGACTCAAGTTTAAGTCGAGCTCTTCCTCCCTGGCCTCTACTGTGATATCAATGAACTTTCTTGCTGCTATGGTTTGGAATATTTAGAAATTTTTGTAGGAGTATGAAGAGAGAGGAATGTCAGAAAGTTGTAGGCTCAAAGATGAATACTCTTTGTGGTGTGGTAATTGAGAATTCTGGGGCAGTCTTTATAGAGAGAAAATTATGACTTAGAGCTAACGAAGATATCTCTTCGCCGCACCCCTACACGCTCATCCTATGAATTTCTGCAAGCTGGAAGCCAGAAGTCTAGGGTACGCATGCACACCAACAACGCGTCGCATTAATGGCAAAACCACGAAAGTCAATTTTCGGTGGATTTGCGGCTGATTTAATTTGTTTTGATTAAAAATTTTAAGGATTAATAAAATGGAGATAAACAGAATCGTATTTCTCTGCTTTGTTGTGTTGTTCTTGAAAGCTTTCAGTATAATATATATGATTGATTGTATCATGCTATGATTACATGTATCTAAGAACATATGTTGTATATGCTATTCATGCATCATGAGCGAAGGCTATGGCTAAGAATAATATGTCATGATTCCACATGCACTCATAGAAAATGAGAAGTCAAAAAAAAATTTTAAATAAAATGAAATGTGTAGAGGATGATACATATTCATAGTTACACATACTTACATATAATGCTTTTGTGGGCAAATGAAAGGCAATGATTTCCTTGCATTATGATAATGCTTGATGCATGCGACCGTAAGCAGTTAATTTTGCCTTTAATCTTTGATTTACATTACTAACTTAAGCATCAGAGTGGTTGTCAAAATTTTTGCAGGTACTCATCCTCAAGATACATATATGAATACATCTTGAAAATTACATTTGTTTAATATGCATTGGTTGAGGGGGAGCCAAATCTATACTTAAATCCTCTATATTTTTAGGGTCACTTTATCTGAGATGCAATGTTTTCCTTAACTATATATTTTTGGCATATCAATGATAAGTTTTGATGAAATTTTACCCCATGACGTCATATGATATTTTTGCTTAAAGAAGGAATACGCTTTAGCCTTTATATATTGCCTTCCTTATACCTTTTTGTTGATGTCAAATAGGGGGAGAAGGATATGGAAAGAAAAATATGTGTATATTGTATAATGATTATTACATTGTAACATATTTTTCTTTGGTGATTTGTCATCATCAAAAAGAGGGAGATTGTTAGCCCTAATGTATTATGCTATAAGTTTTGATGATGACAAATATGTGAGAATTATAGTATGATTTAATCTTCTTGGCCCAAATGTATGATTTAATCTTCTTGGCCCAATGTATGATTTAATCTTCTTGGCCCAATGTATGATTTAATCTTTCTTAGCCCAAATGTATGATTTAATCTTCTTGGCCCAAATGTATGATTTAATCTTCTTGGCCCAAATGCATGATTCAATTTTTCTTGGCCCAAATATATTTAATGCTTTATATATTTATATATAGTAATATAAATTGATTTTTGATAAAATTTATTGGTTGTTGTAATATAATTTGAAAAAGAATACCTTTTATTGTAGCACTTTTGAAAAAGAAATTTGATTGTTGAAGAAGTATGATAAACTTTATTGGTTATTGAAAAAGTATGATAAAATTTATTGTTTGTTGTAATATAATTTGAAAAAGAATGCTTTTTCCTCTAACACTTTTAAAAAGAAATTTGATTATTGAAAAAGTATGATAAAGTTTATTGGTTGTTGAAAAAGTATGATAAAGTTTATTGGGTGTTGTAATATAATTTGAAAAAGAATATCTTTTACTGTAGCACTTTTGAAAAAGAAATTTGATTGTTTGAAAAAGTATGATAAAGTTTATTGGTTGTTGTAATAAACTTTGAAAAAGAATAATTTTTACTGTAGCAAATTTGAAAAAGAATATTGATTGTTGAAAAATGTTGATAAAGTTTTTTGGTTGTTGTAGAAAGGTTGAAAAATGATGATGAAGCTTACTGTAGCAATTCTGACTAAAGCAGTCACTGTAGCAGAAAGGTTTCACTATATAAAGGGGACTTCACAACACCATTTGCAATCAAGCTTCAATTGTTTATTTCTCATATTATCTTGAGTTCTATTCTCTCTAAATTGCTAGAGAAAAATTCTGAGCTTAATTTCTGCGTTATCTACACTTTGAGAGTGTCTACCATTATTTTCCTTAAGCCTTTAAATTTAGTTGCTCAAAGATTGGTTCCTTGAGTTAGTGTTTGAGAGAAAACACGTTGTAAGGGGGAGAGACACCCTTGGGGGAGAAAAGATTTATGTTGTAGTAGTTTGCAAGTACCCGGATTAAACTTGCAATTATAGTGGAAATACTCAAGTGGTCTCTTGAGGACTGGATGTAGGCTTGGGATTAGCCGAACCAGTATAAATCTCCGAGTTTGCTTTCTCTATCCCTACTCTATTTACATTTGAAGTTAATTAATTAATGCTTTGCGTTTATATTTGATTTCTACCTCAAGTATTAATTAATTTGTGTAGATTTATATTTGCTCTTTAATTCCTTGCATTATAAAATTATTCATCTTGATAAACACTTTGATTTTCTGAATTAAATTATTATCTTTAATATTGTCCAATTTCAGAAAATCATTTTAACTTCCAATTAAGTTTTGTAAAGATTTTTATAAAACCCAATTCACCCCCCCTCTTGGGATCCAACCATTTCTTTCAAGTTCAACTAATTGCAAAAAAATAACACAATTACCTTTAAATTCCAGAACATATGATCTTGACATTTCCTCTAAGGTTTGAATTGTCCCTTTAGTTTGCCCATTAGTTTGGGGGTGATATGCAATATTGAACTTCCATTTGGTCCCTAGTGCCTCTTATAATGTCTTCCAAAACCTAAAGTAAATCTAGGGTCTCTATCAGACACAATACTATTAGATACACCCTTGTATTGTAATCTTATTATTTCTTTTATGTAGATTTGGGCCAACTTCTCTAGGGTGTAAATAGATGTAGAAAATGTGTTGACTTAGTTAGTATGTTTACCACTACCCAAATCATGTCATGTCCTGAGCTAGTCCTAGGTAGGCTAGCTATGAAATCCATGGATATACCATTCCATTTCCCTTTAGAAATTTCTAGAGATTGTAACATCCTTGAAGATTTCTGGTGTTCTATTTTTACTCTCTAGCATACTAAACACTCGTTCGAAAATTTGGCTATATCTACCTTTATTCCCAGCCACCATAAATTTCTCTCGGTCATGGTACGTCTTAATGGCTCCTGGGTAAATGGTATACCTACTTTGATGTGCTTTTAACTAAGATAGTCTCCCTAAGATCTTCTAAGGCGGGCACATTGATCCTATCCTTGAATCTTAACAAACCATTATCAATGTGTCTCAAATTAGTAGTTCTACCCTATTCTATAGATTCCTTGGCCTCCTCAAAATAAGGATCTCAAGATAGAGTGCCCCTTATTTGGTCTTTTAACTTACTTTTAATCTCCAAGGCATTCACCTGAATACTCTTTAGGTTTACTGATATTTCTAGACTTATGTTTCTAAATTCTTCCAATAGTTGTTCTTCCCTAAGCATCAATATTGCCATATGTACTGATTTTCTACTTAGGGCATCAATGACTATGTTAGCTTTTCCTGGGTGATACTTAAGTGCAAAATCATAATCTTTCAAGAATTATACCCATCTCCTCTGTCTCATGTTTAACTATCTTTGATCAAATAGATACTGAAGACTCTTATGATATGTAAATGTCTCAAGTTTTGCTTTGAATAGAAAATTGATATCAGGCATTTTTTTTATACAAATTAGTCCGTATCTTAGCCTATTTACATTTCCCAACATTGTAAACCCTCCAATTTTATTATGTTTTGGATTTATTAGGTCTAAAATAATTATAGAACTAATATGCTTTAATTCCATATTTTTATGAGCTTAATTGATTAGAGACCCATTAATCCTTGTACTTAATTTGTAGATTTAATTATTGGAGAGTAATTTGCTGACCTAGATGCTGACATGGACAAATTTACTGATGTGGTACTGACTTGGAGCATTCTAGGGCTGACTAGACTGACCTGGGACCCATATTTCTGCAAACAACAAAAGCAAAAAGCAATAGCAAAAGCCCTTCTGTAGCAACCAGAAAATAGAAGCAGCAGATAGAAAAACAACTAGTAGAACAGCAAGGTAGCAGATAGAAAAAGGTAGTAGTAGAAAAGATGAAAGGGACTTATCCATAGAGTCAAACAAGGAGTGCAAATTGGTCCCTCTCTCTTGACAGCAGCTTCAGAGCACTTCAGAACCCATTTTGCCATTATTGAAGAGTTGTCTTCTTCCACCTTTGTTTTGTATTTCATTTCCCCCCTTGTATTTCTCTTCTGTTTTGTAGGTTTTAGTCACCATGGAAGGCTAAAACTCTTGTGTAATCAGTCCATGGAAGAATAGAGTTCGCAACATGAATTCTTGGAGCTAAATAAGATAAGTTTCTTCTTGTTCTTGTATTTCATTTCTGTTATGGTCTATCATCTCTGATATGATAAGTTATCTTGCTTTCACTGGTTAGTGTTGCAGTAGAGTAGAATGGCTTGCTTTGGTAATTATCAAGCATGATTTAGGTTAGGGCTTAATCAGATTGCATGTGGGTTAGGTTTAACTTATGTGTAATCTAGTTTTAAGAAATTTCTTGGAAATATTGGTTAGAAAACCTAATAATAGAGAGCATTAGAATTAATTTGAAGACAAGGATGATGATAGTTACACTTCTAGGACTCTATGGCTGATTGCATCTATTTTTCTTTAATTTTGTTCTGTTCTGTTTTATGTTGTGTTGTGCTATTCTATTTTTCTATAGTTAGTTTTTGTTTTATCCTTAATTTGTGCTCACCCCTTGTGGTAATTAGTAGCTAATTAGGCTATAATCAGTAGGTAATTAGTGTAGGTTAGAGTAGAATAGTGTTTGAACAATTAATTAGGCAATTTAAAAATAAGGCTCCAAGAGTGAAATGACCTGGGATAACTATCTATACTGCAAGTTACCACAAATCTAATTTTGGGCGACTCGGCGGTTGTAGTGGTGCGAACCAGAATTTTGGCGTTGTTGCCGGAGAGCCAATTTGTTTCTTGATCACCTAATTAGTTGTTCACTTGTGTCTTTGTTTGGTCCTAATTTGATTGGCTGAAGTGGTTTACAAGTTTTGAGTCTTTTTCTGGGAAACTAGTTAGAACTAGTCATTTTCCAATTGGTCAAAAACCTAACTATCTCCGATTGATCTCAAACTTGGTAGACCACTAGTTTTCGATGTTTTAAGCAAGTTGCGACCCCTACTTATATAGGGTGGCCATTTTTCCAAATTCCATCGTTTAGCCCATCTTTTCTATTTTTTAATTTTTTAATTTTTTAATTAATTGTGATTTTTGGTGTGATTTTTGTAGATCAAATTTTTGAGTTCTGTTTTTTGCATTTGTTCCTCCAACTTGAGAAGGATTTTTTCAAGAAAAATCAAATTTTTTTGAGATATTTCATTTTTTGGCGATTTCCATCGGTTGGAGCTTTTTGTAGTGCTTTTGCAGTTTTCTATGTTTTCTTCTATTTTCTTGTGAATTTTTCCCTTCCTAGTGTATAAGAAGGTCTCTTCACGTGGACTTATCCTCTTTTGATCCAGAAATTGATAGGAACTTCCATAGGCTAGTAAGAAGCAATAGCATTAGGAGTAGTTTCCTTTGTGTTTTTCTTGTGTGTATCATCTTTCTAGCCTATAATAAAGTTTGTCAAGAAGAATTAGCTAATTTTGATCAAACATTGGATAGGCCCTGTTTATAGGCTAGTTAGAGTAGTTGTGTTAGGAGTATTGTAATTGTTGTTGTCTGTAGTATAGTTGTTGTAATTGTTGTAGTTTTCCTTCTTTTATGTAGCATTGTTGTTTTTGGCATAGAATTAGAATTTAATTCTGTTTTAGAGGTTACTTCTAGTGAGTCAAATTAGGACCTTGACCATGGATCTGGAATCCATATTAAGGCACCTAATCTTTAGGCAAGAACAACAAGAGCCACAACCATTTCCCCATCCACCTCCTCCATTTGTGAGTGATATAGATTCCTTCTCTGCATATAGGACTGACGAATATCCTCAATTCCAAGAAAGTACAGAGTCCTATATAGGAGTTTACCATGGCCTTAGGGAATTTCAGTAAGATCCTCAATAGTATGCATTTTACCCCACACCATGCCATTCTGGTTATAAGCTTCAAGATTTGAGGTATGAGAGCTTAGCCTATCCACCATATGAGCATGAAATTCATGCTCCATATCTTAGTGATATATCTCCTCCAGCCACCCCTAGAGAGCAAGAATCAAGTTTGGAAGACATGATTCAATAATTGGCCACAAATAACCTACTGTTCCAAGAGTGAACTAAGGTGAACTTACAAAGCTTAGAATTTCAATTAGGTTAACTAGCTTGCATTGTTAATGAGATGATCCATCAGGGGTTTGATGGTAGTCCACCTTCTTTACCTATGGCCAACCTAGGAGCCAATGATAATGTTATTTTTCTGAATGATGGCACTCAATTAGATAGTCTAACCCTCCAACCTGAATTAGAAGATTTAGGTGGACAAAATAGTGAGTCCTCTTCCTCAAGTGGCACAAGTGAGAAAAATGAGAATAAGGAAACTGATAAGGATGAGTTCCCTTTCCTTCATAGACCATTACCTTCTCCAAATAAGGTTACCCAATCTGAGGTTGTTGAACTTGAATTAGAAAAAGAAATAGAACCCTTAGGAGAATAAGAGATAGACATAAAAGTGCTGGAGTTAGAGTTAAAAAATAAGAATGAGTTTGTGGGAGATCTATATTTTAATTGTGACTATCATACTTGCCATGCATGCATTGAGATAGAAAAAGCTTTGAAACTTGGCAATTTTGATGATTTTGTTGAACATGAGCTGAATGTACTTGTACTTGAATATGTACTTCAACCTAAATTGAATGCATTTGATCTGAACTTGCATCTGAATTTGAATATGAAATTCCATTTGATTCTATAAATGCATCTAAATATGCATATGAACTTGCATCAAATTTTGAAATTACATTTGATTTTGTAACTGCACCTGAATTTAAGGCTTTTGAATCTGAATGTGCAATTAATTCTAAATTTGAATGTGCAAGTGCATTTGACATTGCATTTGAATCTGATAGTGCATGTGCAATTACATCTGAATATGACTCTAATTTCACCTCTGTTTCCATTCTAAATTTTGATTCTGTCCCTTGTGTTTTTAATTTTGTTTCTAGGTTAGATTTTGTTTTAAGTGATAGTCTTTGTTTAGATAATTTTGTTTTAGTTAATTGTGTTTTACATAGTAATTCTATTTTAGATAATTCTTGTTCTGATAGATTTAGGAGTAGGAGTTTTAATTTTAATTTTATTTTAGAAAGTAGCTCTCTTTTTGTTTTAAATTATGTTTTAGTTAGTCATCCTTCTTCTCTCTCTTTTTGTTTTTCTTTTGGTTCTTCTCACCCCTCCATGGTGAGCAGAGCTTCTTCTGTTTTTCTACAGGTTGGTTATTTAAATTCAATTCTTTCTATCATCCAACCTGTTGCTGAGAAAAACTTTTAGAAGAAGCTAGTGCCACATAATTGGAAGACAAGGAAAAGGCGCGCCACCACTGATAAGGCTATTTCTTTTTCCTTTTTCTCTCTTTTATTTTCATGTTCTCTGATTTGCTGTGCTTTGATGATGATATATGCTGATTTGCATTGAGGACAATGCAAAATTTAAGTATGGGGGGAGAATAAAATAGTCTTTGCTATTTAAATTTCATGCACTTTTTATAATTTTTCTACTTTGTTTTTATTGGCTTTTTGTTATGTTTCTAGCCTTTTTCTGCACTTTTTGGAGTAATTAGCTTGTGTTTTGGTGCAGAATTTTAGATTGCTTTTAGTTTAGTTTTTAGTGCTTTCTTTTTGTATTTTTGAAGAAGATTTTGTTGTGAAAATATGCTTGCTGGAATAGTTTAGGTTTGAATTGTTTTAGCATGATTAGAATTTTAACCTTGTTTTTCTAGAGTTCAAGCTTAAATGGCAATAAGTTTGGTTTCAATGAATTTTCAGTGATAGTCTTTAAACTGTGAGGTTTTGAGCCAAATTGCAAAATGATATTCTTTCTTGATGTGTGTTGCTTATCATGGATTTTCACTCTAGAACTTGTCTTGGATCTTAGTTGAGACTACATTTTACATGTGCATGCTTGTAGATGATTTAGGCATTTCTTTGTGAACCATTTTCAACCAAATAGTTATCCTATGTGTTGTTTCCATTATGTGCTATTTTGTGCCTTGTTTCCACTTTCCTTCTTGCATTTTCCACCACTTTTCTTCCCAAACCAGAATTTTTTCTTCTTAATTTGAGAAGTGAAGAGCATTTAAATTCTTTTAGAGAGTTGATGTGCTGAAAATTCTTGTAAATTTTGGGATATTTTGGAATTAATATTTCTCTCTACTCCCAAGTAGAAAAGAAAAAAAATGGCCATTCAAAAAAATTGTGATTGAAAAAAAAATTGCGTTGACGTTGAAAAGAAGAAAAAGAGAAAAAAGAAAAAAAATAGAAGAATAGAAAGAAGAAAAAGAGGAGTAGATTGAGTTTTTTTTTTTTTACACCCAAAATTTATTTTCATCCAATCTCTTGCATTTTTTTGATTAACGCTTTTCATTTTCTTAAGTTGTTCCCATTCATCTTCTCAGTTCTTTCACCTTCTTTCTTAAGTTGTTTTCCACCCTTTATTATGTTTTCCTTCTCTCTTTCCATTGTTTTTCACCCAACATTACAACCCGTGTAAAGTCCTTTTGATTCAAGCATGCATGTGAATATAAGTAGTGGAGATTTTAGATACTTAACAAGCTTATGGTAGTGAATTTCATGATAAGTTGAATTTTGAGTGAATTACCCTTAAACACTTGAGAGAATAGAGAGTAAACACATTCCTTGTAAGGAGGCTAATTACTTGAATTCATTCTTGTCAAATAATTGCCATGATACTTGACTTTTAGAAATTTAAGATTCATTTTCTCCAAGTGCTAAATCTTTTTAAATTTTAATTATTCCATTCTTGCATGCTTTCCACAGTTTTTCTTTGATGTCTTTTGGTGTTCTGAATATGATTTTGCCTAGGGGTGCAAAAGGCTAAGTGTGGGGGATTTGATATCAGGCATTTTTATATGAAAATTAGTCCCTATCTTAGCATATTTACATTTCCCAACATTGTAAACCCTTCAATTTTATTATGTTTAGGATTTATTGGATCTAAAATAATTATAGAACTAATATGCTTTAATTCCATATTTTTATGAGCTTAATTGATTAGAGACCCATTAATCCTTGTGGATTAGTTATATACTACAATGGGTTCTTGTGGATTAGTTATAATTAATAACCGTTCTGTCTCTCTTTTTAACAAATAACATAGGGGCTCCCTACGGTGATACACTAGGCTTAATGAAGCCTTTCTCTAACAGTCCTTCTACTTGTTTCTTTAGGTTGGTCAACTCTATTAGGACTCGACCTAGGCATCAAATTTATAGAAAACTCAGCTTCCCTTCAGGGGGTAACCCATTTTTCTTCTTTAGGAAATACCTCTAGAAAATCCCTCGCTATTGGAATTTTCTCTATGCCCTTTTCCATCTCAACCTGATCACAGAGAAAAGAACTAAGTAACGTAGACACCATTTTCTTATATATTTTGCAACTTTGGTAATAGAAAAATAAGATATCTCAGTCTTAGACTCTGGTTATGATGTATGAATAGGTAATGACACCATCTAACATGAGTAGTCAAGTAATGCATTGATCATTGATAGCCAGTCCATGCCGATTATCACATCAAAATCATGCATGGTTATGTAGATTAAATCAAGTGTAGCCATCCTGTTGTCTTACTGAACAATGCAATTTAAGCAAACTTGTGAAGTAAATAATTGATTACCAGTTGGTGTAGATATAAACAAATCATAGGGCAAATTACTCATTTTCAGATCCCGACTCTTGGCACATGCATAAGATATAAAAGAATGCATGACTCCAGAATCAAACAATGCATAGTTCATTGTGGATATAGATTTTTACCTCGAATCAGATCTGGTGACGCTTTGACTTCCTGCTGTGTTAGGGCAAACAGCCTTCCATGATTCTATGGTCTAGACGGTGGTACTGCCTCCCTTGAAGCTTGGCAATCTCATGCTATATGTCTAAGTTTGCCACTTTTTTAATAAGTCCTCTAACTTGCTATGCAAGGTGAATCTCCATGCTTCTTCCCACATTTTTGACATTGCGGGCTAAAGTGTTGATCAGGGACTCTTGCTAGTTTCCCTCTAAACTACTCTCAACCTTGGACTTCTTTCTGCAGATTCTACTCACTCTGTTACTAGAGTCACTAGAATTCCCCTCTCTCTTCCTCTTATCACCCATCTCTCCTTCCCTCTCTAATTTGGCTTCATGCATGTGTTTCTCAGCTATTCTATACTTGTTAGCCAACTGAGAGAAATTTTTGATCTTAAGAGTTGTTACGTTTTCTTTGATTTCTGCTCTCAACCCCTCTCAAAATGGCATACCTTCCATGCCTCATCATGTGTGTTTGAGGTATGAGGAGAATTTGGAAAGTTCTTCAAACTTGGCTTCATATTCATTAACAGTCATCTTTCTTTGTTTTATCTGTATGAACTTTACCTTTTTTTTTTTTCATTTTTAACACTATTTGTAAAATATTTGTCAAAGAACGTAGTCTAAAACACTTCCCATGAACTTCTACCTCTACCCCCTTGGATTCTAATAATCTTTTGGCCCCCTTCCACCAATACTCTACTTTACCCTCTAATTTATATACTGCCAGAGCCATTTTTTGATTCGAGGTACACTACATAATACCAAAAAAATTTTCTCTAACTGATTCATTTGATTTTGCACCTCTACCGGGTGATGAGAGCCTATAAAGGATGGGGGTTAGCTTTTATAATGTCACGCCCCTAATTAGGGGATGTGACCGACACGCGGTGAATTCCCACATCACCACCGTAAGCCTAACACCACACATACTCAGCACACAGAAGGCATAAAAATGATTCACTTATAGAATTTAAAAGATAGAAGAACTAAATCCATTAATGGTTTCTCCATGACATTACAAGCATCCTAGGAGTTCTATTCACTATAGAACGACTCAACCATCCATACATACTCAAAAAAACTACCATCAACCATAAGCCAAGATGGGTTGTGGACTTAGAGACTCCGCTACTCCTATCGTAGAAACTCATAAGCTGTATAAAAACCTGCAAGGGTGTACAATCAAAAGTAGCGAGTATTAAAGATGCTCAGTAAGGGAAGACAACACCAATAAAAATTTTAACCTGTGCACCATTCACAATAGTGGCACCTTGGATAGTATCCTACTCACAACAACAACCAAACCAACTTGATTACACAAGGGTATCCTGACCACAACATAAAATGTATATAAGATCATAGTTACCAAACATGTCATGATTATATGTTTATGCCCAATACGTATAAATGTGAAGTTTTCAGTTAAACCAATAATAAACTTCACTCATAAAAAGGGGGCCACCGAGGTCATTACACAATAAGGAGGCCACTGAGGCTATATTACAATAAGAAGGCCACCTAGGCCATTTCACAATAGGAGGCCATCGAGGCCATATTACAATAAGAAGGCCACAGAGGCCATTCAATAATTATTTAATAAGTCCCTCGCCTTTCCTTCATATAGGTGGCATCATTGAGTATGGAATTTCCGAGGGATAAGGTCGCTTAGCCACATTGTAACTCGTTGCCAGACTGTTCCACTGACAACTCGATAATGTGCCATCAACATTTTAGATCACTTAGATCAATTTAGCCCCATAGGCTTATAATAGTATTTTAGGGCTCTTCCCTCAATGCATCATCCCTAGCAATTGGGGTCATCTGTATTTATACTGACCATACAGGTCTTCAATTGGATTCTAAGGCTCTTCCTACAATGTACCATCTCAATTGGGTGAGGGCACCTATATCTGAATTGGTCACACGACTTCTAATAAGATTCTAGGGCTCTTCCCTTAATGCATCATCCCTAGCAATTAGGGTCACCCATATTCAAATTGACCATATAGGTCTCCAATTAAAAGGTTCAATAATTCATGAATTCAATTCTAATTATGATAATTGCAATCAAGATATAATAATGGTACACCATAATACAATTAAGAGTATTATTCCTCTATTACAATATATTACATTCACCAATAAATTATGTAAGTAATGTTGTTACGTCATACTCATCATGCATATCCCAACAAGAAAATAATTACTTACATGATTGGAAATACACACAAATTCATTTATACATCGCATCAAACTCACAAGTTACTATTAGCACATTAAAGCATACGAATGGGGTTAGCCTTGTCCTCTTTCCCTTTTTAAAATACAATACACACATATCACATACCAAACCAACTCGTATAAGGAAAACTTACACATATAAAGAGAAAACCATCCAACACACCATGTCCCTGACAATGCATTATAGTAAGGTTAATCTAGAATAATATGGTAAATTTATCCTTCCAATTCAGATAAGGATGTAGGTAAACCCTTCACTATATTTAATTCAAAGAGTGTATACTTCACCAATTTTAATTATCATGGTTCCACCTCTCAGTACTACATATCCTCCCAAATGAATCCCATAATTTTATTTTCATGGCCATATTTCACACAACTAAAAGAAACATACAAGACTATTATGATTCAGTCATCACATAAGCTTAATTACAATATCTTTAACCTTTAAGTGCATGCATGTAGTTTATGATCCACCAATTCGTCTAACATTCCAATGTAAGAAGAAAGTTAGTATAAGCCTATCACAAGGCTATTCAGACTCCACCGTACTTGAATTCCACTTCTAGTATTAAAATAACATATAATTAGATATCCTATCACAATAAGGAGGCAATATTTTGAAATCTTTACATACTAAACAAAACACAAGGGTCCATCCTCAGGATAACTGTACTTCCATTATATCACCATCACACATATAAAGAATTTCAAAGAAACAAGAATATAAACCATTCAAGTCTAGAGTAAGAGTGATGCTTGTCCCTCACCTTATTTCCATGCTTGTTTACCTTAAATAGTCCCCAAGTATGTGGAATATAAATCAAGGAATCCATCCTTAGGAGATAACCATGTAAAGACAGGTTAGGGTCATAAAATAAAGAAATTCCTTACCACTAATCTCGATCTTTGCTCACTCCTTTAGTCATAACTCTTAAAAAATAAATAATTTCCAAAAGAATATTATACCATTAGAAACTAGACTCAAAGATCTTTCCAATGATATAAGACTTGCTAAAAATGAAGTTCGGATGAAAGATTTATGATCATTTAAAAAGGTCCAAGAAAAGCACTACAACTTGGCATCAGCATAGGTGGTGCCTGGGCTCCATGACCTTCTTCTTCTTGTTCCCTTTTGTAGTGTGGTGCATAGGTGCCACACCTATTACCATGGGCACCACAATTTAGAACTCACGATTTGGCCTCGATTTTTGCCCAAAACTGACCAAATCTCCACCATTTCTCATGATTTCTTCCATGTGTTTTCATTCTTGATGTTCAAGGAGCATTTTGACACCAAAAACTTAGATTACAACTGAGTATAAAAGCTTCATTCATCTATTGTTCATCAAGAACCCTAACTTTTACCATTTCCCTCTCATACTCTTCAATCTCATTCCTTCCATGATCATTCCTTTAATTCTTTGTTCTTTCATCATCATCTAACATTAAGGATGAGTTTTAAACACTAACCAACCTCAGATGTTCTCATTCAAGCCAATTTCCATCCCAAGGATCTAAAAATCTGAAAATAGGAGAAAAGATAAAGATGAGAGAAATATTCACCTTGTTTCCTTGCATTTCCAGTGTGGTGATTCACCAGAGCTCGTCCCTTTTCCAGTGAGAAGTGGCTAGAAGCTTGGTTGGAGGAAAAAGGTTCATAATTGCTGGGAACCAAGAGAGATATCATGAGGGAGAAGAGAGAGATAAGAAGAAGGTAGTGGATGATGAATATAAAATGGTATATGGGGTCCACTTATTCTTCTTTCAATTTAGTCCTTCATTGAAAATAATTGACTAGCATTTCATAAAGTATTGAAATAACTTGATCATCACTAGGGCACCCAAATACAATCCATAAGATACTCATCATCACATTCCATTTCATTAAAATACCAATATTTCTTTTTTGTTCACGTTAGTCCCTCTCTAACTCAATAACTCTTCATGCTTCTTAGTCTTGTGTTCATCCGTACCCCAAGGTTACTTTATTGATTTATATGCCTTGCTACCTTAAATCCTTGAAATTTCCCTTCCATTAAAACAAAAAATTTTCCTGCACTAAAAATGCTCCTTATGAAGTCCAATACTAATATCCGAAAAAAAAAAAGCAAATATTACATCTAAGCTCCCCTAGTACTTTGGTTTTGGTGTTGGCACTCCTTCCTTCTTCTTCTCTATCCTCCCTCATTTTCTCCCTTAGTTCCTTCTGCATACGTTTAAGGATTTCAACTATCATTACCTAATTATTGGCTTGTTAATTTAGCCTGTATATAGCTTCACACAAAATGTAACATCACCCAATTAACTAGTCTTTTTGTACATACCTTACTATAGTTAATGTTTCTTAAAAAAGTTTCACATATCTTATCATATTTAGGATCCCAATTTATCAGTATTTTCTTGCCATTAATTCATGCCATTATTAAAACATTAATGGTTTGAGGTATAGTGGGGCTTAATGTAGAGAAATAGCCACTTAAGATAAATCTTGGAATACTAGTCTAGAGAAGAACCAATTGACTAGTTAGGGACTACCAGTCGACTGGCAACAAACACCAGTCAACTTGGTGTTCTCTGTCAACCAGTCTTCCTTATAGAATGTCATTGGTAGTCGACTGTTAACCTATTTCTATGCTATTTGCTTCATTAGGTACCACTTGTTATTGAGAATAAGCCACTAAGAGTAACTTTGTGATACAAATAAGGATGTCTTAGCTCCCATACCATCTCTAACATCAAAACCTCTACTTTAACATTAGAACACTACTGTGTAGCCATGAGAGGACATTTTTCATTACTAGTAGAAAACACTAGCATGTCATCCGTAATTTACAACATTAATTATATTATCAATTTGTTACATCCATTCTTAGTTTACACCATCCATCTAAGGCATAACAAAATTCTTAGCAAAATCCACCTAAACAACTATACAACAAACTACATATCTTTACATTCTTTGTGATACAAAGACTACTATACATGTAGATTCAATCCTTAGCTTGGCTATCATTTACACTACTTGAACTTGAAAATGGTTAGTTGACATGAAATAATAATGAGACATGGAATCCCTTTAGCTAGCATCATTTTATATAAAAGCAATTACCATTTCTAGTCATAAATAAGTGTTCATTTCATCATAAAAGCTTAGTTCATGCATGTTATCTCAATGACTCACTAAGACCAACCTAGCTACATGGGGTTTATTTTATTTTAACTCCAAATTATTATAAGCACCATGGTTACTGCACAATGGAGGTTCAACTGAGTACTTTGCAAATCTATGCCTCAGTACAAACCTCCCTAAGCATGCTACGACGGTCTTTCACTGCATTCAGCTTATCAAGATTCCAATACACATCACACAGAGCATGAACAAATGCAACTTTTCATTGATAACTCAAAAATTTATAATAATCAACGAAACATGCTTTTATGAGGATTTAGCTAGCAACATTGCCAAGCAACACAAAATCAACCTCAATTAGTCCTTCTCTTCCTTCTAATTCTTAGCCTATCAATCACCTCTCCTCAAATACCAGACTCTATTCTCGGTCTTTTCCTACTGTTAAGTAATGTTTTATTAATTTCTATTTATAGAAATACAAATCAATGTTAATTTATGAATTCTCCATTTACCTCAGCCCTCTCATGATTAAACCTCACCAAATTGTTTCTTCTTAGTGTAAACCACCATTCCATGTTAGCTCTCCAATGTTTTCTCTCACCTATTGTTTAGTTTTTCTGATAAATGTTTGTCTCTCATGTCTCCTATTTATATCCACCTCTTAGCCACCAAAAAGTTTACTCTTCCTACCCCAAAAGTATTTTTCCATGTATTACAACGTGCTCAAAGGTAAAAACATCAAAGTAACATCATTTTAATTCATTTGCTAACCACCTCTGATTTGTCCAAAGGCCGACAATCGACTGCTTACTCTTTGTTAAGCATTTTTTTAGGTTTTCTGGGTTCAACCAGTTTATTGCTTTGCACTGCTAGTCAACTTCCTACTCTTAGGTTTCATATTTTCCAAACCTTGCACTTGCCAGTCAATTGGATACTCTCTATCTTAGTTTTGTTTATTTTTGCTACATTTCACTTCTAAGGTTCCTCTTTCCTTTGTCCTTAGTCTAATCACCACAAACCCCTTTTTCTTAACTCTAGGATGGTGTTTATGTGAGGATGTTACAAAAAGGAGGCAAAACACTAAAAGTATAAACACACAACTACACAAGGGTACTTTAGAAACAAAAGGGCAGGTTGGCAGGTTAATTTAGGTTCAATGGATTGAAAATTTTTAAACCCGTCATCTGAATCAATTACCAAAGAGTTGGACAAATAAAAAAGAAAAAAGATAACAAATTTAACTATTAGTCCAAGCCAATCCAATCTTGTGGGTTGGCGGGTTAACTCAATTGAATGCACACCATTACAGGCATTTATTATTCACCTTTTTTTTTCTAACTTATTTTTTCTCCCTAATATTCCAAATTCCTATATTTGGTTACAATTTTATGTTTGTATTTAATTTCATGTATATCAAACAAAAATAGAGTCGTATAATGTAAAAAATAATAAAGATTAGCACGAGGTATTGTTTATAAAGTAATAGGCTCTAGAACATTTTGTGATCTATAATTGAAGTAATGACTATATGACTTTGTTTAAACATGGACTCAACATATTTTTCATTAGAGGTGATTAAAAATGTAGCTAATGAAAAGAAATTTTTTTTGAAATGTCCATGGAATTATCAGCTGCCCAAATCATGACCAATACAAATAAATATTTAACTATACTACGAAAAAGATAACATTGCATTAATGGCGGTTACAATTGCTAAATTTGATATAGTGGTAGTTATCCATTAGTTGGTTGAAATTGATGTTAAAACCTTTGTGACAATTGGATTAGCAATGGATTCAACCCACTATCGCTCTTCCTTTTAGGTAGTTTATGTTGCCAATATATATCTTAATATTTATTTCTCTGGTCACGTTTAGTTGCTAGAATTGAGACATGGCAATTGGAATGAGAATGGGAATTAGAATTGGAATCTCATTCCCATTCCCATGTTTGGTTAGGAATAAAAAGGAATGGAAAAATATTCTTTTTCCATGTTTGGCAATAATAATTATGGTCTGTTTGGTATCTCTTCTGGCAAAGAAAAGAATATGGAATTCTAGCAAATTTTTCCATTCTGGTATAGCATGTGCTACAGAACATGGAAAAGGGATGAAGGAAAACCTATTGGAATGGAGGGGTTTTTTTTTCCATTGATCTTTTCCATCCAAATTGAGATAGAAAACCTAGTGAATTTTTGTTTCTATCCTGGGTGAAGCCCAAGAAGAAGCCATCTGGTTCATGCTTCGTCTGTTCAAGCTTTTACTACTAGTTTAGTAGAGAAAGGAAACTGGAGACTGACATTGATAGCGACAAGATCTTTAGCGAGGTTTTTAGTGCTTCACTTCAACATTGCTGGTTCATGCTTTGTTTAGTTCATGCTTCGAAGATTGGCATCAATGGGAACTAGAAAAAGAAAGGACAATGAAGCGAAACAAGGGGGCTGATTAACCATGCCTTTCGGTGAGATTTCTGGCATCTTACTTCGGCATACGCCTATCCCCTATGGTGAGATTAGACGAGGTGAGAGAGGCAAGAGAGTTCAAAGAACAAGGAGGTGGAAGAATAGGAAAACAAAGGGAGAGAGATTGAGGAAGAAAGAGAGATTGAGGAAGACAAAGACCCAGACGAGACTGAGGATGATGATTGAGGAAGAGAGAGACATATATAGCACAAAAGGGACTATATTGAAATTAAAAAAGTTAAAGAGCAAAATAATAGTTAAGCCAACATCTTACTAAACACATTTTTATTTATATTATAGATAATAAATTTAACACAGGATATTTTACTAAATGTATTCCACATACTCCCTTTCTTTTCCATTAAAAAATATATACCAAACACATATTTTTCCCTTTTCAATTATTTTTTTCCATCCTATTCCAAACATATTTTTTCCCTTTCCCTTTCCCTTTTCCTTTTCCTTTCCATTTTTGTTTTCCTTTCTTGTCTTGCGTACCAAACATACCCTTAGCATTGAAATGGAAAGGAATTGGGAGAAAATTACTGTAATATCCATGGATGGTAATTATATTAAATATAAAAGAACATTGGTAAATAAATTCAACAAAGAAATTGAATATAATTTTTTATATATTACACAATATTAAATATTGTCTATAATGCATATTGAAAGCCAAATTTATGGAGTAATTTCATAGTTATAATTAATAATCGGTAAAAATACACTTTATGTCTCTAATGTTTACACCAAGTTTTAATTTCGTTCCTAACGATTTTTTTTGTTGCTTTTGTTATGTCCCATGTGTTTCATTTTGTTTTAAATATACCCTTTTTAATAACGTAGTCTATTCTACTAATGGAAAATGCTAACTAGGCAATCCATGTGTCACATCTTAGGTGAAACGTCATTTGCACATGACAGCCATGTTAGATATATGGAAAAAGATAAAATTACCCCTACTTTCTTTCTCCTCACTCTCTCTCTCCTTTCTCTTCATCTCTTCTTCCTTTCTCTCTTTCTCGGCCAAAAGGCATTAGTGTGTATTTCTTTTGCCTTATTTATTTATTCCAAAATCCATGTTCATGCGAACCCCAAAGCCAAATATGATCAAAATAGAACCTTGAGAACGAGTGCCTTCAATAGTGAACACAACTCTCTCTAAATCACTCTGCTTTCTTTCTTTGTAAATGATGAGCTTTCATGATAGCTCTACCTTTCTAGCCTCAAATGCACAATTTTGAGATTTTCTCGTTCGCCTTACTCATCTTTTACATTGCCTTTTCTCTTCTCTTATCTCTTTGTTTCCAAAAAGCTCTAAATAATAGAGCAGCAACAATAAGAAGAGCAGGCCCAAAATCTGAAAAGCTACAACTCTACAATAGTGAAGCATTCTCTATCTCAAGGTGTTAGGGAAGTTGAAGTTTGTAACCTCAATGAAACCAATCGACCCATTTGACCCTCTCGCTCTTGCTCGTTGTATTACCATATGATTTTGTGAAATAGGACAACTTGTTTGGTGGGAAGAGTTATGAGTGAGATGATCCAAATTTGACCTCTTCGAGTATGGGAGGCAGAGAGGATTCAAGCAAGGAACAAAAAGGGAAGAAGAAGAAGAGGAAGACGAAGAAGAAGAAGCTGAATTTGATAGGTGAAGATAGTATTAAAAGTTTGAATATGAGACTCTAGAAGGAATCTGTTGCTTATATCCATTTACTTCTTCTAGTAGCACTATGCAGAGAAAGATTAAACAATAGTATGATGAGTTAGTGAAATGTCACGAGTTAAAGAAATTGACTCTAGCCCAGGTTTTCCCCATCTTGTACCCTCTTTTTGGTTTCTATTTTCCTAGTTATGAAGCATTGATACTTTAAATGGAGTTATATATGTATCTGACATTGTATCTAATACAACATGAACTTCAAATTACATTTAAATACTTTATGTTGCTAATGGGTTATTGCCTTGTGGGTGTACCAAATTTTGTAGTTTAGAGTTTCGTTCATTTCATATGTTACTTATCTCAAAAAGAGAGAGCTAAGAGCGAGGTAGAAAGCGAGAGATTGAGAAAGAACGAGTAAGAGAGAGAGAGAGATGAATAAGAGAGAGATGAAGAAAGGTTGTATGCCCTATTCTTCGACCATAGAATAGAGACGAGAGTTAAGAGATAGAGACAAGATAGAGAGAGGTCGAACCGTGAAGCAAGGCAGTGGAACCACTATAGCTCTTCATTGGAGCTCCCTCTCCCTCTTTCCTTCCTCTTCCTGTTGACATCCCGTAGTGTCCAAGATGGAACCCACCAATGTTATCTAGCTGCGAGAGAGAAAGAGAGAGAGAGAGAGAGAGAGAGAGAGAGAGAGAGAGATGCAAAGAGAGATAGAGAATGAGGAGAAAGAAAGTAAAGGTAATTTTTTTTCTTTTTCTATATATCTGAAATGGCTTGACATTTTGATTTCTGTGATTTGAATAGTGTGTATATTTCATATGTGTGTAAATGTAAATATGAGGATTCATTTGAAAATTAATAAAATTATGACATTGGGAATTTATGAGATTCAGAATGGTGTGTATTTCTTTGTGTGCATATGTATATGTGTGGGGATAGTTGTAATGGTAAGGGAAATAATTAACAAAATAGTGTGGCACATGTGGTATGTATGCCTTATATAGAAAAGGCCTTTGTGTAGGAAAACATGAAAACTTTGTGCATTTCTTGAAATTTTGGTGGGAACTTTGGTATTGGTATTTTGGTGAGCAAGGGGAAACTATGTATGACACTATGGTGTCATGCAGTGTGTAAATAAAGGATAAAAGTGATTTTAATGTAAATTCCAACTTTGCCCTTAGACTTTATCCTTTATACATGTGAAAGGATAAACTAGTCCAAGGCAAGGTGGGGACATAAGTCATCCCATTTCCCTCATTGATGCATATTTACATGTTACACATATACATCTTGGGTCTTCTCTGCATATTTACATGTTACACATATACATCTTGGCTCTTGGGTCTTCTCCAACACTTGTGCGTCTCTTCCTCCCTCACTCACCAAAATCTCTACTTAGCTTCTATTTCAGCGAGGAATCCTATGGCTCTGGGGGCTTGTGGCTTCCCAAGTGCCATAGGTTGGGTAAATATATGATAATTCTATGAAATAGAATTATTATGGCTTTAATGTTGCTCTTTTAGCTATTTCTTTAGTTTATCTTGCTTGAATTATGTTTATTTTGCTCTTGTTTCTAACATCTTAGAGTGGTGTTAATTATTTAGTTTATTGTCTTGTTTTAGCTTAATTTGCATGGTTTTTTTTCTTTCTTTAGTGGTTTCTATAGGTTAGAGTGGTGAGGAGAATGTAGGCCTAGAAATGAAGTTTTTGCTGTCACAGCGCCCAGCTCCAGCCCCTAACACTTAACTTTGCAATCCCAAGCTAAAACGTAGTTATGGTGTCTTAGCGCTCAGCTTTGGCTACCTAGCGGTTAGCGCTGATGTGGCAGAAGTAGACATTAAGCTCCAGTGTTGCAATGCTAAAAACTAGATTCTCAGTGTTCAGTGTTGATGTGGCAGAAACATACTTTAAGCTCTAATGTTGCAATGCTGAGCACTGGATTCTCAGCGTTCAGTGTTGACGTCAAGTAGAATCTATGTTTCCTCTAGTGGTCTAGCACTGTCTACTAGCCTTGCAGCACTCATCAATGTCGTTAATGCTACTGCACGTTTTGACAGAGTATTTAAGTTCTATTCTATTGCTGACCTAATTATCTTGGATTATCTTCAATTTTCTTGAATGAGAACACGCTAGGATGGTTAGAAGACGTGGAAGAGCTCGAGGAATGCGATTGGGAACGATCAAACCTCTTATTCTCTTAGTTTTTCTCATGAACTTTCACTATGATTTTTGTTTTTGCTATTTTCTCCTTTAGAATCATATGTAACTAAACTCTTTAGAGTTAGGGGATTGATGTAGTTGACTTTGATGAAGTTTACTGAATGAATGAATTTAATTTGATTTTGATTTCATCTGTTGGAGTGGAATTTTTGATTCTTGAATGATTGGCCGGAGTTCAATGAAATTAGAATTTATATCTAGGCAAAATGGTACTATATCCCCCTAACATTTACCCTGATTTTCATTTATTCCCATGAAGTTTTTTTGCCCGATTATGCCCTTGGTCTTTCAATTTTTATCATATATGCCCTTTTCTGTTAACTCCATCAAGTAGGTTAACAAAAATGTTGACTAGGCTTCCACATGGCAAAATTCTTCTGCCACATCACCTGCCACGTAGACCCCTACTCCAGAATTACAAAAATACCATTAGCAATATTTTTTTTTTAAAAAAACTTCTCCTTTAACGCTGTTTTTCTCTGTCTGCTCTCTCTCTCTCTCTCTTGTCTTTTTCCCTCAATGCTGCTCTCTCTATCTCTCTCTCTCTCTCTCCCCATCTTCACCTTCGCCTCATCATTTGTAATGCTTTGAGGCTTAAGTTGCAAAGCTTTTTCCTGCTGCTAGCTCTACCCAAGCATTACAAGGCCTATCACTATAGTTGCAACAAAAATAGACCAAAATGCATTTGCCTCCTTTGCATGAGCATACAAAGAGATAGCTCTGAACTTCCATCAAGCTACACAAGGAAGATCTGAAGGGGTGTAATTATACTTTTTGGAAAATTTATTTGATTGTAATAAATCAACAGCAACATTTAACTCATGCTCAGTTGCTTCAGTTGTTTCAGCTATGGCTATGTTCACTCCATATGCCGTAGAGCCATGGAACCTGCTTTGCTATGGAAAGAATTGTATTTTGCAAGCTTATACATACTTTCTTCTTTGTTAATTAAACCAAAACCTTGTAAAGTTGTACCTTCAACAAACTTTGTACCATGGTCAAATAGCATGTTGAGTTTTTTATCAAAATATTTTATAGCCAAAAACTCCTCCAAAGAATTCAAACCTGCAGTATTCCAATTTCTTTCATCTTTTCCACTAGGTATAATTCCTTCTTCAATAGTCACTTTAGAGACAACATCTTTGCCTCCATATTCATCATAAATCTCACAATAATCAGGTTCCAATTGCAAGTTCTCATGCTGACTTAGTAGAAAGACAAAGTGGCTAGACATAAACAAAGGATGTGATGTTTCAACTTCATTTTGTTCATATACATTTCCCTTGTCATCATCCTTTAGTTCAACTTCTCTAGGCCCAGGAGCAGCTTCATATGTTGATGTTGTAAGTGATACAACCTCTTATTCATTCCCATGAAAATTCTTTTCTTTATACTCATTATCGGCCATATTTTGTCTTCACCAGAAAATGACATCAAAATACCAATTCCAATCAAAACAAACTGGTACATATTCAAATACATTATATATATAGAGGAGGAGGGCTGTTGATTTAACCACTAAAAAAAAGGAAAAAGAAAATGATTTGGAAACCAAGAATTTTAAAACTAATAAAAAAATTCCAATTAAAAATTCTATACACTTTTCCTACTTGTTGCTCGAAAATATTCTAAATCAATTGAATAAGCACAAACTCCACAAATTCAACAACCCATGGAACTAGAATCAAACATGGATAGGTACACAAATACAAACATGAAAATGTATTAACACCTCACATAGAGATCCAAACATAGAATAAGGCAGAAGGCCATAGCCAAATCAAAATCAACACAATCATCAATCAACCCATACAACATCATTAGAAAAACAAAATAGAAATACCAAGCCACACCACTCATCATATACATTCTCACATCACCCACACACTAACTCAACACACCCAACTCACAATCCCACTTCACGGTACCTCTGTTTTGGAAGTGAAAAACAAAGGGGGGGGGGAGAGCTACTAAAGGAGAAAAAAACAATAGTAGCACATGCACAAGAGAGAAGGGAAGTTTAGGGAGAGAAACTCACATTCTTTCATGCACACACACAGAACTGAGAGAGAGAGAGAGAGAAAAAGAAAGAAAGAGCAATGTTGAGGGAGAAGATTTTTTTTTTAAATATTAGTAATGGCATTTTTGTAATTTTGGAGTATGGGTTCACGTGGCAGGTGATGTGGCAGAAGAATTTTGCCACGTGAAAGCCCAGTTAGCATTTTTGTTAACCTACTTGATGGGGTTAACGGAAAAGGGCATATATGATAAAAATGAAAGATCAGGGGCATAGTTAGCCAAAAAAAAAAACTTCAGGGACATAAATGAAAATCATGATAAACATTAGGGGCATATAGTACTCTTTTGCCTTATATCTGTGCTAGGCATATTATGGTATAAGTTTGCTCTGTAAATTCTACTATAGATCGAATCAGTCTAGGAATATATGATCTTGTTTGTGTAGTGTTGTTATTTCTTGAACTTAATCCTCTAACCAAATAAGTGTACTAAGGAATTAAGTAAGTTTTTTGAATTAGGGAGTATTGTTTATCAAAGGAATTGGTTTCAGTTATTTTTGAGAAAAATTGCCGACAATAAAGGAATTGGAATTAAAATAATTCACCCTTCAATATTTCAAGATTAATTTGTCTATAAATTAATTAGAGTTAAAATCAAGTGAAATCAATCTCCTGCTCGTTTATTCCATCTTTGAATTTCTACATTTATTTTTGTTCCTTACTTTCTGATTTTCTGTTTTAAATTCAATTAGAGTTTCCTTCAATCCAATTAATATTTTTATCCAAATAGAATTTATTTTAGCGAAATTGGTAATTCTTAATAGTCAATCATTGTGGATACGATACTCTTCTCATTACTTTACTACTTGTGTTTGACCTAGTACATTTGTTGGAAAATCCACATCAATATAAAAAGCTTAAATGCCCAATTAAGTGTCTAATTGTTTTGTAGGTGCTCTTTTGGCTCACTTAGGTGATTGATGAAGGTTCTTTATGTGGGTATTCAAGCCTCAAAACCTACACAAAAAGGCAATGGTGGAATCGGATCAACTATGCAGCCTTTGGCAGTACTTGAAACTATAAAGGCATGAGTTGGAAACTCAGTGAGAAAGTTCTACCCTACCATTATAGATATATAAACAACAATATGGATAATTCAGGGTGGATATACACATGTATATATCTATATACATATACATAACTTGCCAAATGGTAAAGTGGATACATACATGGAATGCACCATTTTTATTACTGAAAACTCATGATCCTTGGAAAGAAAATTCTTCAACATTGACATTTCAATATTATCTCACAAAAACTATAATTTACATCACAAGATCACAAGTGTATAGCAATGTCCATACCTCTATTTATAACCAATACAAAATATAATTCATGTAGAATGTATATGTAAATGAGAACAAGATTGAATGGTAAATCATCATGAAGTGCATGAGAACATAGTTCACTCGTATTGGTCCTCCTTGCTCAATGATTATCAATGGCACGGAAAAATCCCCCTTATCCTCCTCATCGTGCACATGATATCATGAGGCCTTGACGGTAATCATTGTCCATCTTTATCCTACAATAAATCTCCCCGTCTTGGCCTCACATCATGAATATGCATGTGTCTTTTACATATGATCAGTTCCAATCAATTTAACAAGAATGAAATAAACTATCATACTTGTATAACTCAATCATGAAGAAATGCAACATAAACATAGAGGCACAACAATAATAAATACTTGCCATATTATCATCATGAGAGGTAAATCATTTAATGGTAGGCTAATCGATCCTAGGTAACCCACAACCGCAAAAGCACGGGCCCCCCTATCCCCCACTCGTGCTTACGGCAACATGAGACCAAGGATGGCGAAGTCAACCCGTCGTATACACAATTTACAATGCAAATATTAGGGACATGAAATGTATTTTTGCCTTAATAATCAACACGTCACTAACATTTTCAATAACTTTTTAATATATTATGAAATATATGAAAATTTTTTTTAATAAATTTTAACTACATCTTTGATATTGACTAATGATCGTGGACCTAGTACCCTCAAGTGTGCCAATATAAATGCCACAAATATCCGAGGGCAACTAAATGAGATTAATTATAAATTAGGATAAGAGTATAATTCTGAATATTTTATAGGCAAAATGGTACTATATGTCTCTAAGTTACACCAAGTTTCACTTATGCCCCTAAACTTTTTTTTTGGCCGTTTTATGTCCCACCTTTCAATTTTTTTCATATATACCTTAATTTATAATATCGTCAGTCAACTTAACGGAATGCTGACTGAGCTGCCACGTGGCAAAAAGCATCTGCCACATGATAGTCAGGTGGACTGAGAAAAATTTTTTTTGGCAGTTCATGTAAACTGTCAAAATTTTTTTTAATTTTTTATAAAAAGTTTTAGTTTATTAAATTTGGTCCTCGATTAAAATTTTTGTCTTATCCAATTTCTGATATAAACTTGTCTTCTACTTTTTCAAGGTCTCTAGTTTTAGAATCTATTTTTTCTTTGTCAAAATTATCCCTATAAACTTTTAAGTTTGTTCACTTTAGTCCCTATTCTTCACTTTCATACTTTTTCTCACAGTTTGGTCCTCCAAATTAGTTCATAATTTTATTTTTAATCATAATATGATTAAATCTATCATTTATACCAAAAGCAATACAAGAAATGAATTAAAATTTCAGTTTCAAATTTTACCTTTTATGAAAGGGAGAGAGATATGTAATCATTGAAACTTTGAATTTTAATTCATTTCTTGTATTTTTCTTGGGTAAAAATGATAGATTTAGTCATATTATGGCTAAAAATAAAATTATGGACTAATTTGGATGACCAAACCGTGTGAAAAAGCCACGAAAGTGCAGAATAGGGACTAAAGTGAACAAATTGAAAAGTTTATAGGGGATGATTTTGACAAAGAAAAATAGATTCTTAAAATAGAGACCTAGATGAAGTAGAAGACTATTTTATAGAAAAAATTGAAAAATAAGAAAATTTTGACCAAGGACTAAAGTGAATAAACTAAAACTTTTTATAAAAAAATTAAAAAAACTTTTACAGTCCATGTGGCAGTCCACATGGACTACCACATGGATAGTGGAAAAATGTTTTTGTCAGTCCACGTGGCTGTCACATGGTAGCCCGGTCAGTATTCCGTTAAGTTGACTGACGGTGTTACAAAAAAAAGGCATATTTGACAAAAATTGAAAGGTGTGGGACATAAGCAGGTCAAAAAAAAGTTTAGGGGTATAAGAAAAACTTAGTGTAAACCTTAGAGACATAAAATACTCTTTTGCCAATTTTATAAAGGTATAATAATTAAATTGTTATATTGGAAGCATGAGAAAGTTAAGTCTATTTCATACTTGAGCTTGGGAATCTACATTTCACATTCCCTCAAAGAATGTAGATTCTTAAAGGGATGAGAATTCCAACAACCAAACATGGGAGCGTTGGCAATTCCTATTCTTATTCCAATTTCATAACTCAATTCCAGCAATTAAACATAACATTTTTGTCTCTAATTTGTGTGAGACTCTAGAGGAATTATTAGGAATTAATTTTACTTTTTTATAAATAAGATATATATAATTACATAAAAGTAAAAAAATATATATTGGCCTAATCTAATCACACTTTTTTGCTAACTTTTTCAGAACATATCGTTTAATTAATTATAGAACAAATTATTAATTGGTCGTTAAAAGATTATAACTGTCCCAATTAAAAATCAAATCCTTAAAAGATTGTGTTTATCTTATTTTTTTTTATTCATCTATTTTTTTTAAAATGGCCAAAAGGCCCAAAACAAATCATATGAAAAAAGGCTGAAAGAATGCATTGGCCAGATGCAACAACGACCTTGAAAGAGAAAAATTGAGATAGCATACAGAACGAAAACAGCCCTCAAGAACTTCTGAAGCCTAACAAATGATCTAGCGAGAAAATCTTTCTTCGGGTTACCAACCATTGAAGGCCGATCAAGGAAAAAAACTGAAATATTTAAAGTCGTTATATTTATCCTTCTTCGAATAATATTTTGAAAAATGTGTTAGCACAATTTGACTAATAATAAGTTTTATCTTATTCAAAAACATTTTTAGATCAGAAGATCCCTTATGAAGATCATTTAACACTGTCTCAAAATAGGTAGGAAAAAACTACCGGGGCCGAAAAAGTAAACCATAAGCATGGGCCAAGTAGTGATAATTCCATAATGCATTGTTGAGTGAGTGGGAAAATGCAGAGAAGAGATTATCTATGTGAGGCATGTGGTGATGTTCCCCTTTGTTCTTCTTTGCCTCATCACCAAAGATGAGCATGAAGAGGCCATGGATCCTTCAACGTGCAGGTGGTCAATATGATCGATTGTGGGTGAAGCTTGATGCCAAGGCTCATAATTCCTCACAGTCTCCTCCCCTGAAACACCATCTTCTTTTTGCACTTCCCAATCATGCATGATAAGATCTAGAAGCCCAACGCCAGATAAAACAATGTCCCCTGTATTTCAGAATCAAGAACAAAGGCTATCAATGACAAAAGTACTGAGAATAGAGACCTTTAGGAAGCCAGAAGCAGCGCCACCGAAAACCAAAAGCTTTTCTTCGCTAGGAGATCGAAAACTCAAGACCAAAACTTTTCTTGCCTAGAAAGACCGAAGCAGACACCAACGAGATCCAGCAGGGAACCAACGCTTCCTAAGGGTAAACAACGAGAAAACCATCGATGTGAGCTCAACGAATAACTGTTGACATGAGGATACCGACGAGAAATCGTAGACATGAAAACAACAATTAGAAAAACCATCGATGAAAAAAAAACCACCGCCACAGGTGCAGGAAAACTACGCCTGGGGGACTCCTAGAGAGATAATACCTCCTAAACCATAATAATTTATTCATCTATTAAAGTGACTTTTAACAACAAAAAAATTTAAGATTTGCCAACTATAGATTTTGCAAGAAAAAATTAATGTAATTTTTTAAACATTAAATTTAGACATTTAATCTTTTTAAATTAAGACAATTATAATTAATCTCTCACATGCTAAATTAATAATTTAGTCTTGATTGTATTGGGTTCTTTCTGCAATGCCCTTTTTAAAAGGATAATATAGCGTGTAATTATATGGCAAAATAAACCAAGAATTCATATTCTTATACATACATACATATAGTCAAGCCATGGAAATTTTTATAATATGCAATTTAATTTCAAGGAAATTTCTTATTGCGTAGTTTGTCTCAATCATAGCAGCCTAAATTTTTAACTTTCACATAATTGTCTTAATTCTAATAGATATCAATAGCTTAGTTGGACTGAGTCATCTCCATGGCAACAGCTTCATAGGCAGCTTCTGCATTTGCGTGCATAATTGACGTAACGTAGACAACCCATTCTAGTACTATACACGGCGCCGTTTTTAACTTTAAAAGCTAGTTCTAGATAAGTCATATTGTAGGACGGTTCCATTTGATTAATATATAAAAGGTAATAATCATTAGATAAGTTTTTACTAAGTCATAATAAATTGGAGATTGTGGTATAAATTTATTGTTAACGAACTTTTTGTCACTTGAGATAATTGATTAAATGCACTTTTTGTCAATATTCAAAAAATCAGACCGATCATCGAATTGGTCGAAGCACCGGATAGTAGTTGAACTAGTGATGCTTAAAATATATTAAAATATTAAAATATATAATTAATGTATATGTTACAGTCTTACAAATATTAAAATATTAAAATATTTCAAACATGTTGCAGATATATATATATATATATTTATAGTAGTCCTAAATCTTTTCTTAATAATTTAAATTTTTAGAAATTTCTTAAAAATATATAATAATATTTAGTAAAAATTAAAAAAAAAGAGAATTAGTTGAGCCGTCAAACCGATTGATTTTACTAGTTTGAGATTGATTTGATTAGTTTTTCATCGATTTAAATACTTGTCAGTTCGTTGGTCCAAACTGAATTAAAAACTTTGATCGATTCACTGATTTTTTGATCAGATTAGTTAGTTTGATTTGATTCTCTGAATTATAATTTTTGTGGATTTAATTTTTTAAAAACTATATGGACAAGTGTCGTTGAGATTTTAGACGAAAAGAGAAACCAAAAGAATTATGTTGCTCAAAATTAAAAATATTAAAAAGATTTATTATTAATTTTTAAAATTAAAAAGGTAAATTACACAACACGTAAGGTAACGAAGGTAGCTTGTTTGAATTTGGCCCATTTTATAAGCCCCAAAAGGTTTATTTCTTGTTGGAGTTGCTTTCAGCGGATCCTCCCAAGTTCTAAGCATTTGCTATGCAGTTTCCCATGAGTCCGCGCCTCCAACTTAGGTTAAATTATAATTTGATATCTATAATTTTACCAAAATTATAAATTGATCTTTATAAGTTCTCCACCAATTTTAGTTAGTATTTGTTGTCAATATGATTTACTTTACTATTAAAATAACTTTACATGACAGTTGATATGTACATTTGTGAACATATCAATATCTCTAATCATTAAATTTTACATAACTCAACTGTTAAATCAATAAAATTCAATAAAGACGTTAAATGATGGCAATTAAGGGCAAAATAAACATTTTGTTGATATAGAGGCTGATTTATGCAAAATTTAATAACCGGATATGATAATATGTTGATAAACATATATATCAGTTACTATGTAGAACCATTTTAACAGCAAAGTTAACCATATTGACAACATAGATTAATTTACATAGATAGAGAAACTATCAAAATTATTTTTTATAAAAATAAAATATAAAGATTAATTTATAATTTTAGTAAGATTATAGGGATCAAAATTATAATTTAATCACTTACTAATTAAGTAAACGAAACGAACAAGAAAGAAGCAAAATCCCGTGGGGACTACGTGTGAAATTAATCATTATACTGTTTCTTCTAATGTTTCTCTCTTTGCTGGCTCTGAATAAGACAGCATAAAGGTGCTTCTTGCTAGCTCCTATAAATTGACCATATTCTCTCATTGTCCTTAGAAGCTCATGCTATTTGGGATACAAGCCTATAATTTTCTCTCAACTTCCAAAATGACGGTAAGAAATTATTCTTTTTATTTGTGCTCCTTTTTTATTTTTGTCTCCCTACAATTATGA
Organism: Biancaea sappan; assembly: GCA_037074585.1. Classification (NCBI taxonomy): domain Eukaryota; kingdom Viridiplantae; phylum Streptophyta; class Magnoliopsida; order Fabales; family Fabaceae; genus Biancaea; species Biancaea sappan. Next base: position 32,751,339 of record CM073493.1, read on the forward strand.
CTCTATTTGACAAAAAAAAAATGATAAGTTAATTAAAAATTCAAAAGTTAATTTTTAACTAAATACTGAAAATTATTAAGCTAGTTTATTAAATTAGAAGAGTTCGATAAGAATAATTATTGAATTAGTTGATAGATGTAAAATGATATGAAATGACATACTTATGTGATATTTTGTAATTTCAAAATAATAAAAAATAAACATATTATTTTTTGTTTTTTAATTAAATTAATTTAAATGATTATATATATAATTAATTAATTATATAAAATATAATATATATATATATATATATATATATATATATTATTTTATATGTATGATGAGGAATAACGATAGAATAGAAATCTTAATAAAATAATAAGAGTAAAAAAAAAAACTATAAAAGTTATAAGTTATAAACTATTTAAACTATTTACCAAACACGTATATTTTGATTAAATAAGTTTATTAACTTAAAAATCATGTTAAACACAACCATATGAAGTTTGTTAAATTGTCTTTTGCTTTCTTTTTTAATTATTCTGGAATATTTAATTTGATGTTCAAGTTACTCTGCAATTATGTAAAGCTGTATGCCCTACTATCAGATGGCCTCATACCTGAAAAGCACATTGCTGTGTGCTTGGTTGGAGCCGACATTGGCAATGGCATTATATATAAAATAAGACTTATATAAAATTATTTATGTTTTTATTTTATTGAATTCTCTACTAAAAATTAAATATATGCAAAAGATTCTTTAAAGACTATTAATATAATATTAAGTTGTAAAAAATATACAATTATTTTTAAAAACTATACATTTATAGTATCAAATTATATATTTATCATGTTTTAATTGTAAAATCTAAGAATAAAAATATAAAAATTTGCGATATATATATATATATATATAGAGTCTTCAAGTTAACTCGTAAAATTTTCGCTTAGGCTCCTTTTGTTGTTGTTGTTGTTTTTTTTTTTTTGGGAAAAGGAACAATTTTTAAAATGGTAAATTTACATATAAAAGAAAAGTCAAATTTATTGCTTGATTTTATTGATTAAAAAAATAGGTGATGAGGCAATAATAACCTATTTTTTTCACATGGAATCCCATATATATACTATATAACTAGAGACCCTTAAATAGACTAAGACGTATGTTTTAGCATTTTTTTTTCCCTCTTTTGTTTCTTGTTGTGCAGATCGTAGAGATATGGGTGCACATAGACTGTGAAGGTTGTGAAAGAAAGATAAGGAAGGCTCTTAAAAAACTACCAGGTATATATAAATATATATATATATATATATATATATATATATTATCTCTGTTTAAACAAGAAATATTTGAGAACATTATTATCTCTGTTTAAACGAGAAGTATTTCAGAACATTATAATTATGAGTAAATTACTCTATCCTCCTCTACAACTGTTTAAAATATATGTTGTCCTCTACACGAGAAGTTCATTACAGTCTTATTTTTAAATGTTTAGTAACCAAATATTCCAATTTTTTTTTATTGAAATACCATTCATTAATCTAAATATATATTGGGTACTTTTTTTAAACAAGAAATTAGAGTATTTGTGACGTTTTATTAATTTTGGATTAACAGCAAAGAAGGGTGTTGCAATATATAAAATTTTGATGTTCTTAAATTAATAAAGTTATTTTAGTAAAAAAAAATGCAAAATTAGTTTAATGAACCCCAAAAATTATAGCGTAACCAATTTTTTTGGACAAAAAATATAAAATTAGACTAAAATATATTATATTTTACAGTTAAAAGAGAAAAAAATGTATATTTTAAAAGTAGAGGAGAGAGGGTTGCGTAATTTTAAATCCTTTCAGAGGAAAATGTAATTTACTGTAAAATTATATATACTTACACATATGTTATTTTTTCAAGCTACATATTTAATAATCAATTCAATTTAAATGTTTTTAGGAGTTGACGATGTGGACATAGATAGAGGGATGCAAAAGTTAACAGTTATGGGATGGGCAGATCAAAAGAAGGTCTTGAAGGCTGTGAGGAAGACTGGTAAGAGAGCAGAGTTGTGGCCATATCCATATAACCCCGAGTACCACGGCTTCATTCGCCAATATTGTAGCAACAACAACTATGAGTATAATAATAATAATAATAATAATAATAATAATAATAATAATAATAATAATAATAATAATAATAATAATAATAATGGGAAGAGAAGCCAATATGTCTCTTACTATTCGTCTCATAAGCCTTCCTCTTCTTACAACTACTACAAGCATGGGTATAGTAATGGAGATGACTTTGGCTACTACCAAAAGCCGATTGGTTCAACCATTGTAAGTAACGAGGCCATGTCCATGTTTAGTGATGATAACCCCCTTGCTTGTGCTATAATGTGATATGTGACTTCACATACGACGTCTCGAAGGCTGATGAGATCTATTATTGCTTGGAAAAAGCATCAAGCTCAGTTAGACGTACTAAAGGGACGTTTCATGCTAGTAATAGTCATGCCATAGCTGACTGCATAGCCTTCTGCCACGCAATAACAAACATTGATGGAGGTTTGCTTTAGTTTACATATCATGAGAATTTCTTTGCCACTATATTAGGCTCTCTAGCCAAATATTTTACAAATTTGGAGCATCCATGTCCCTAACACGGGCTTCAAACCACTCAATGAAGTCTTGCCTATGACTACGGCCTCTATGCCATTTTGTTCCCTTACTTTGATCAGCAATGATTTCTTCATGCTCCTTGTTTGAAATTTTTAGTTAGCATCATTATACAAAGCATTTAGTTAATTGTTCATAAAGGGAAACAAATTACAAGACAATACCTTATGTAATCGTTTATTTGTTCACAATTGAATATTTTGTATTGATAAGCTTGACTCCATGCATGAAGAGTGATTTAAAGAAATTGCCTTTCCTTGTCCCTTCCCCTCCAATGGGATAACCAGTGCATGAGAACGGACAATTTTCTCCTTCAGATGCATCAAAATTATAACAATTTTGTGTTGTCCTATTTAACATTGTCTCAACACCATCATGTAAATATCTTGAGCAAAATGTCAAGCACTCTTCTAATAGATAACATTATGTTATTAAACTCTCAGGATGACTTTTATTACGAACATGAAACTTCAGCTTACATAGATATCTCTCGAATGGGCACATCTAATGAAATTGTATTGGCCACCTACTCTAACTTTGTTTACAAGATGAATAGGAAAATGAACCATTATATTAGAAAAGTTAGGTGGGAAAATCCTTTCCAATTGGGAAAGTGTTTCTATGATGTATGTTTTCAAATTATCAAGATCAATCACTTTGACAGCCCTTTGACATAACTGTCGAAAGACGTTAGCTAATTGAATTAAGGGAATAGCAACACACTTTTGCAATGTGATTTTAAATGCTACTTGCAACAAGTAGTGCAACATGAAGTGAGCATCATGACTTTTATACCCATTTATTTTTTATTAACTTGCACACATCGTGAAATGTTTGACATAGTACCATCAAGAAACATTGCATCCTTTAAAATACCACAAAATATGAATTTTTCAACTGGATCAAATGAAAAGCACACCTTAGCAAACATTATCTTTTGATGATCATTTGATTCCTTTAGGTGAAGGTTTTTTCATATGCCCATGTCACACAAATCAAAACGAACATTAGCATGATGTTTTGTCTTTCTTGAAATGTCAAATAGTATCCTGATGATATTATCACATATACTTTTCTCTATATCCACCATGTCAAGGTTTTGGCGATGTGTGTTATACTACCAATAAGGGAGGTACAAAAATATTGACCTCTTTTTCCATGGACTACTAGTAGTTCCAATCCTTAGTTTTTTTTTTCCAAAGTCATTAACAAAGTCTTTCAATTCTTCCATTATTGTTGTCCCTAACAACAAAGAAGGGGCAGGTTGTAATTCTTCCTTATCATTGAATAACCTTGAATCATATCTCCAATGATGATATGTAGGCAAAAAGACAATGACACACATAACACATCGTTTCGCTATGTTTTAGGTAAGTGGATGAAGTCCTATAATTACAAGGACATTCAAGTTTGTCATTAGTACTCCAACCTAACTACATGGCATAAGCTGGAGTTACTAATTGTCCACAATAAAGCTACTTACATTAGAAAGGATTGCTTAGAAGAAGCATCATAAGTTTTCACCCGTGAGTTCTGGTTCATGCCACTACAATTGCCGAATCGTTCAAAATTAAATTTGTGACAACTTGCAATATAGTAATTTCCATGTCGTATTCATTCAAGGAGCCTCACTTTTAATTATTAATTAATTATTCGTGACACTTGAATAGTAATTATAGAACACATAAATTTTTTTTGGGGGGGGGGGGGAGGAGTTTGTTATAATAGAAATCAAATTGCACAATCAAAACAATAACATAATAGATTAACTCAAGCAAAACAGAACATGCAGCCAATCTTGGTCTTTTCTAAAGTTGTAACCATCCTAGTTCTATTCAAACATTAAGTTTTGTTATGCCCATCATCTGATTTTCAAATAATTTGTCCAAAAAATCTTCTAGCCTAGGTTACACTAAGAGATAAGCAAGAAAATCTTCTTTACAATCAGTATAACCTCAATAAACCTAACGAACATCATGCAAGATAATTATCATTATATGCTATTTTTATCTCACTTACTACATCAATCAATCACAGTGAATAAACCTCAAATAGAGAATACAAACCAAAAAATAAATCTATGCTCCTTGACTAGAACATCATAATTCCATAAACCAGAGGCAGAAAAGAAATGAAATGAAATACACACAATAAGAACTTATCTTATATTGATCAAGAACTCATATTACACCTTCAGTTTCCAACCAAGACTAATTACAAGAGGAATAGCCCTCCATGAGAGCCAAAAATGCAGAACAAAGAAGAAAAGAGCTATTGGAAGTAAACCTACGAAAATATGGCTAAGTGTATGTTCAAAAACTGGTCTCATACAATAAAAATGAAAAAACCAACTAAATTGATGGAATATTCCCTAATTGTGCACGTTGACTTGGGATGGGTCTCTTTCTCCTTTTTGGTTGGCAGCAACTTTGTACAAAAGCTCCTTCATAGTGCAGAGGAGCAAGCATAGGAATAAAGCTGCAACATGACTCTTTTGGTGTGCAGAAATTTGTCATGAGAAAGTTACCACTTCTAGCAAAGTTTAGGGGAGGCAATTCATAACAAAATTTCAGCAAATGGGTCTCACATCCATGTTAGCTAAGTGGTAAAAAAGTCATGCCCAGTCAATACCTCAAACTATGTCAGCGTCCTAGTCAGCTCACAAATGCCAAATCAGCATCCAAGTGGCACCCATGCCATCATTTCATCAAACTCAGCAATAAACTCCCTAATTATTTAATCTTCAAAATGCATAAATCAATTAATTTGAGTCTTTAATTATTTAGGTCTTAAAAATATGAAATTAAAGTATATTAAATTTATAATTAATTTAGACCCAATAAATTTTAAAACATGATAAAATTAGAGAGTTTTCCATGATTAAATTGTAAATGGATTAAGATAGCGACTAGAATGAATAAAAAAATGCTATATGTCAAGCTCCATAACACATTTAATTCATCAATCAAAGGCATATACACATCAATATTATTTCATAGAAACTTAGGCCTAGGGATCAATAATGAGAACATAAGGTTTTTAGACTTTGTACAGATCCATGGAGTCCAATTTTAGACCATCAAAACAACATGCCATGTGTTATAGGATATACTCAGTTCTTTATGGATTGAATCCATCACTAGACAATGCAAGTCTTATATTATGACCATTAGAAGAAAAATCATGGTGAAAACTATACAAATCTTTCCGTGCTAGGCTATTAGCAGGACGTCTTAGTTTCCCATCATTTGGGCACTAATTCATGCCATCACAGTGATTTTATAGATTTTGATCACATGAATAGTCTTTGAAGGCTAGGAATTAATGGAAAGTATCTTAGAACTTTTGCATCAACCTTATGAGTCCCGACAATTCCCTTTTGTTCATGACTATCATATGGATATTTATTTTGGCTACAAACGTTCACCCTGCAAGATTATTTACACCAATAACCAGCGCCAAATTACAATTTCGCAATAATAGCACACATTCTTGTGATTTCCAATTTAGTCCCTGCACAGGGATTAATTTAAAATTTCTCCCTTTTTGCCAACACATGGCATCTCCAACTCCAATTCATACACAACACAACGGCATAACATGAAAATCAAGTACTTATCATTCTCCAAGCGTTGCATACATACATGACATAACAAAAACATAGATGCAACATTCACACATGAATAATAGTCTCCTTATGTATCACAATACCTGTGTAAAGGCATCAAAATTTTTACACAGTCCAAAAATAACTCCTTATACAGTTACGTCAGTGGTGGAGCCACATGGAAGCCAGGGGGTGCAGCTGCATCCCCTGAAATTTATAAAGTGTCATGTAAAATTTTTTTTCATTTTGCCCCCTCCTTATTTTTTTTGAACAACCTTAATATTTTTTGAACCTCTTCAGTGACTCAATCCCGCTCTGCTGCTCATAGTCACAAGACCCCCACTCCCCAGAATCACAAATTTTTTTCTTGATGATGGTTAATTTCTCATTCCATTGTTAGGGGCCTCTTTGTAAAAGTTTGAAATTTAGAGTTTTTGTACATAGGTCTAGTTCTATTAAATTGATTAATTGATTATGTAATTAGGATCATGAGTAACATCTTTGTGAAGTCAATTTCATGAAATTTTTTCTTGATGATGGTTAATTTCTCATTTCATTGTTAGGGACCTCTTTGTAAAAGCTTGAAATTTTGGGGTTTTGTGTATAAGTTTAATTCTATCAAATTGGTTGATTGATTATACAATTAGGATTATGAGTAACATATTTGTGATGTCAATTTCATGAAATTTTTTCTTGATAATGGTTAATTTATCATTCCATTATTAGGGACCTCTTTGTAAAAGCTTGAAATTTGAGGTTTTTGTACATAAGTCTATTTCTATCAAATTGTTTGATTGATTATATAATTATGATCATGAGTAACATATTTGTGAAGTCAATTTTATGAAATTTTTTTTTGATAATAGTTAATTTATCATTCCATTATTAAGAATCTCTTAGTAAAAGCTTAAAATTTGTGATTTTTGTACGTAGGTCTAATTATATCAAATTAGTTGATTGATTATACAATTAGGATTTAGAAGAATAATGATTTTTTTGTAATGGAAATATTTTTTAAGAAGAAATTACTATCAAATGAGCAACAAATTAAAATTAATTTAAAAAAATTACCATCAGATAAAAAAATGATGAAAATTCCCCCTCCCCTAACCGAGGGGTCTTGGAAACGGCAATGAGTTACGTATTGCCTCAGGTGTTACAAGAAGCCTCTTGGTGATGGGTGCCTTGGGCTGGGGGAGGATTTTGGACTTTAGGATGCTTGTAGAGTGCCAGGCGCCATGAGGGCACCTAAGGTGCCATGGGCTGGACCTACTTTTTATGAAAAACTCTTAAGTTTTTATGCTTTAATGCTTCATAGGTGCTATGTTGGTTTTATTGGGTGCTTGGTCAAGTTACGTTGAGCAAGTTCTTATGCTTCAAAGTCCAAGTGAGGGATATCAACCATCCTCTTTGTTTTGTGTGTTGAATTTCTTCACTTTCATCACTATATCTTGTGATTACATGACGAGTAACCCGTTTGACATGAGACCAATTTAGAGATGGTATTTGTAGACTACATTTAATTGAATTAAGAACTATATATTGAGAACATGTCTATCTTTTCGTTTGTGTGAATCACTTCTTGAAATTTCATTGGAATAATTTGGTTATATGAAATGTTATGTGTGATTGTGATTGTGGTTGGCTTAATCATTTGTGATGGGACATAAAATTTAAATCCCTCGAGGAAGCCGCTAAGAAGGTGCGGGAAATTATTTATAAATATTTGCCTAAGGGTGTTGGGAGTCTAGTGCCTTAGCACACTGTAAGGCGAAGAGAAGGAAAACTTTTTGAGCAATGTTTGTGAACTTGCATGTTTACATGTTGGTGATGGTTGGGTACCATGATGTATTATTTCATTTCTTTCTTATGGTTGGTTTCCATGTAATGGCAAATGTAATGGTTACTAGTTGTGGTTGTCGATGGGATCGCTTCGAAGGTCTCATCCCTTTGAGTTTCACACAATATGTATTTATTTATGGTAGCTTTATCATTCACTGAGTAAATGTATTCACTCCCTTCTTTTGTGTGCCCTTGCAGATTTAGATTTAGTCGAGAGCTCTCCGCGAGAAGAGCATTAAGGTCTTGGAGTCACCACTCTCTTTTGGCTCAATTGGTGAACTTAGAGTGGCATCTTTTTGGGTTGGGCATGCGTTGCTCTATAGTTAAATAGAATATGTAAAATGGATGAACTTGTATCAACAATTACATCTTATTTTGATTATTTTGGTGACCGTGTTTTGGGATGTTCCTCTGTGATGGATTTGTGTGAAGGGAAAATTCAGAAATATGAGTATATGTGAATTGGAACATTTATTAAATGAATGACCTTTATTTATGTTGGAAAATCTGTTGTATACCTCATCTTTGAAATTATTCTTATCTTGATTATTGTAATGGTTGTGATGGTCAAGGCTTACAGTGGTGGTGCACATCCACCTTTGTGCTAGTCACAGGCTCAAATGGGAGGCGTGACAATAAGGGTGAGGTCATTGATCGATCTCTGTGGGCATCGGCGCACTTTCCTTGAGCAATACAGCTGCCCCCACTCCTCTTGTGGCTACACCATCCCAATCACCACTTCCCTCTACAGCTTTGTCAGCTCTGTCGCCCATCGTAGTTGCCTCATCGGAGAATCACATCACTACTAGTCCTCTTCTAAGTATGTCAATTCTCCCTGCATTGAATTGTTTTGCTTTTTCAACAATAAATGTATGTCTTAAAATTGTCTCTTTGATAGGTGACGCACAGTTTGCTACATATGATTCTACTGCTAGGTCCCATCCCCATCCAGCTTTCCTAGGAGTAACCATGATTGACAGAAGCTCATCGACTTTTGGCCCAACTTTATGACATTATTTATTTTATTGTATATGAACTTGAATTTGATTAATTATTTTTTATTTGATAATTTTATAATAATTTAATGGATATTTATTTTTCTTCAATTCTTCTACTGTATTTTGTTTGCTAGATTGTGTATGTTTTAAAATTTTGGAAAAAGGAAGAATGGATAGTGTAAAAAAATTGGCTCATTTGGCAATGAAATAATGATGGTGTGGTGAGGGAAATTAGCGAAAAAAGGGCAACAAAATGAAAGGTGGGTCCCTCCATAAGTAGGACCCATGACTTATAATATTATTAAAAAAAAAGGGCTAAATTATAATTTAACTAAAGTTGCAACCAAACTTTGTAATTTACTCCAAAGTCAATTTTGTCAAAAATTAGGCACCTCCTTTGAAACTGAAGGGGCTGCATAAGGAAGGTTGGCAGAGTGGTTAGGTGCAACGCAGAATTAGAGAGGGTTGGTGGAGGAATGACTCTATAAATAGAGTCATTCACCTCCTTCGTAATCATCCCTTAGAATCATCTCTTCATCAATTCCTGAAGCCTCACTTTGAGAGAGAAAGAGTGAGAAGAAAAATAGAGAGAGTGTCTCAGAAAGTTTCTGAGAGAAAAAATAGTGAGTCCAATTTGTGAGGGTTATTGTCCACAAATTGAAGAAATACTGTTGTAATATTTTTGTGAGTGAGAGGTCCACCTAAGGGTGAGGATTGTATTCCCATTATTGTTATAGTGGAAGATTTAAGCGGCCTACGGGTTCCATGGTTTTTACCTAATTTGGGTTTTCCACGCTAAAATCTTTGGTGTTAATTTTGTCTATTGTCTTTTAGGAATTATCTTGGGTCTGTGGAAATTATTTTGATTCTATAATTACTGCGCACACTGCCGTTTTTCCCAACAAGTGGTATCAGAGCTTTTGGTTGGAGTACTGTTGAAGAATACCGTACGAGTATTATTCACAAATACTGTACGAAGACGTACGAGACTATTCATGTATATAGGTACTATTCATATATACTAATTTTTTATACGTATTGATACTATTCATATATACGTAAGTACTATTCATATATACGTAAGTACTATTTATATATAAGGTACTGTTCATACATACGTAGGCACTGTTTATAAGTACGAAAGTACTGTTCATACATATGAAGTACTATTCACTGCCCGAAAAGTTTTGGGATCAGTTAAAACTGTTGACTACTGATCTCAATGGAGACAAGAAACATCAAAATGATCAGCCTAAATGGCACAAATTATCACATGTGGAGAAGCAAGATGAAGGATCTTCTATTTGTGATGAAAATGCATCTACCAGTGTTTACATCAGATAAACCTGAAGGCAAGACGGATGAGGAATGGGGTTTTGAGCATGAGCAGGTGTGCTGTTTCGTCCGAAAACATGTTGAAGACAACGTGTACAACCACATCTTCAATGAGACTCATGCCCGGACGCTATGGAATAAGCTTGAACAGCTTTATGCGTCAAAAACTGGTAACAATAAATTATTTTATTTGACCAAATTGACGCAGTTGAAATACAGGGAAGGGACTTCTGTAGCAGATCATCTAAATGAGATACAAGGGGTCGTAGATCAACTGTCTGGAATGGGCATAAATCTGGACGATGAAATATTTGCTCTGCTGGTATTGGGCTCTCTACCAGAGTCGTGGGAGACTCTGAAAATTTCTATCACCAACACTGCTCCTGATGGTGTAGTTAATATGGAGTCTGTTAAAAGCAGTATCTTAAATTAAGAAATGAGAAGAAGATCACAAAGCTCATCTTCTTCATCACAACTAGATGTTATGGTTTTAGACTTCAGGGGGAGGAACCAGTCTAGGGATCAAAAACCTAGAAGAAGGAGTAGAGGCAAATCCAACAGATATGCCAATGTTGAATGTCATTACTGTAAAAAGAAGGGTCATATCAAGATACACTGCCGCAAGTTCAAGAAGGATAAGGAAAAGAACAAAGGCAGAGGACAGAAGAAAAACGACAATAGTGATGATGAGCAAGCAGATGTTGCTGAGGAGTTCAACATTGTCTATGATGATAATGATGTAGTCAATCTTACAACCCATGAGACAAGTTGGGTGATTGACAGTGGTGCCACCATTCATGCTACATCTCGGAAGGAATTTTTCTCATCTTACATACCGGGCAATTTTGGTGTTGTAAGAATGAGAAATAATAATCTTTCAATAATTACAGGTAAAGGAGATGTTTGTTTAAAGACGGAGAATGGTACGCGATTAGTCCTGAAGGATGTGAGGCATATTCCAGATATGCGCCTGAATCTGATCTCAATAAGCAAGCTAGATGATGAAGGTTTCTGCAATACCTTTTTTAATGGCCAATGGAAGCTTACCAAAGGATCGTTGGTGGTGGCCAGAGGGAACAAAGACTCTAAACTGTACATTATGCAAGCAAAGCTCTCCAAGGATGTTGTGAACACAACGGAGAATGATAGTACAATTGAGCTATGGCACAAACGTCTTGGTCACATGAGCGAGAAGAGCATGATCCATTTAACTATGAAAAATGCCCTACCTGGCTTGGATCAAGTTTATTTGAAGAAATGTGATGATTGTCTGGCAGGAAAGCAAAATAGAGCTACGTTCAAAAGTCACTATCCTTCTAGAATGGCGAATGTACTGGATTTGGTACACTCAGATTTATGTGGACCAATGTTAAAGTCACTTAGTGGTGCTCAGTACTTTGTGACTTTCATTGATGACCATTCAAGGAAGATATGGGTATACACTTTAAAGACAAAAGATCAAGTGCTGAGTGTCTTTAAAGAGTTTCATGCCTCAGTTGAAAGAGAAACTGGGAAGAAGCTAAAATGCATTCGGACAGACAACGGTGGAGAATACATTGGGCCTTTTGATGCCTACTGTAAAGAGCATGGTATTTGGCATCAGACAACGCCTCCAAAAACACCGCAGCTGAATGGTCTGGCTGAAAGGATGAACAGAACTTTGATGGAGAGAGTCAGATGTCTACTCTCTCATGTAAAGTTACCAAAGAAATTTTGGGGTGAGGCTTTACTAGCAACATTACATGTGCTGAATCGCTCACCTTGTGTCCCTTTAAAGCTAGATGTTCCAGAAAAGGTATGGTTGGGAAAAGATGTTTCCTACAACCATCTGCGAGTATTGGGGTGCAAAGCCTTTGTACATATTCCAAAGGATGAAAGGTCCAAACTTGAGACTAAGACACGACAATGCGTGTTCATTGGATATGGTCAAGATAAGTTTGGCTATAGATTTTATGATCCAGTAGAGCAGAAACCAATCAGAAGTCGTGATGCTGTGTTCATTGAAGATCAAACCATTGAAGATATTTCTAAAGCCAATGTTGATTCAACTGGTTCAGAAGTTATTCCTCTAACACTGGTGCCAAGATAAGTTGGAGATGATATACAAAATGATCAGCCTGAGATAGGTGATCCAGATGCTCCCGTTGAGATTCCATCAGAAGATTCTGATGATGATGATGGTGTTCATGATCAACCACCAGTTCCAATGGGTTCTCCAGAATTGAGAAGATCTACTAGAGTTCGACAACCCTCTACTAGATACCCTGCAAATCAGTATGTGTTATTAACTGACGGGGGAGAACCAGAAAGCTTCGAAGAAGAAATGGATGATGAACACAAGAAGAAGTGGATTGAGGCCATGCAAGATGAGATGAAATCATTGCATGAGAATAAAACTTTTGAACTGGTGAAGCTGCCAAAAGGCAAGAGGGCTTTGAAGAATAAATGGGTGTTCAGAATTAAGCATGAAGAGAACAGTTCCCATCCAAGATTCAAAGCTAGATTGGTTGTCAAGGGATTCAGTCAAAGAAAAGGGATTGATTTTGATGAAATATTTTCACCAGTGGTGAAAATGACATCCATTCGAACAGTACTAGGGTTAGCAGCAAGTCTTGACCTTGAGGTTAAGCAAATGGATGTCAAAACTGCATTCCTTCATGGTGATTTGGAGGAAGAAATATACATGGAGCAGCCAGAGGGTTTCAAGCAAAAAGAAAAAGAGGACTATGTTTGCAAGCTGAAGAAAAGCATGTATGGCTTGAAGCAAGCACCAAGACAATGGTATAAGAAGTTTGAATCTGTTATGGGGGAGCATGGTTACAAGAAGACTACTTCAGATCACTGTGTGTTCGTACAGAAATTCTCTAATGATGATTTCATTATTTTATTGCTCTATGTGGATGACATGTTGATTGTTGGCCAAAATATTTCTAGAATTGATGACTTGAAGAAGCAGTTGAGCAAGTCTTTTGCTATGAAAGACTTAGGGCCAGCAAAACATATTCTTGGCATGAAGATAACTAGAGACAGAAGCGCCAAGAAATTATGGTTGTCACAAGAGAAGTATATTGAGAAAGTACTTCAAAGGTTCAACATGGACAAAGCTAAAGCGGTTAGTTGTCCTCTTGCTAATCACTTTAAGCTAAGTTTTAAGCAGTGCCCTTCTACAGATGAAGAAAAGGAAGAGATGGACAAGGTTCCATATGCTTCAACAGTTGGAAGCTTAATGTATGCCATGGTATGCACACGGCCGAATATTTCTCATGCAATTGGAGTAGTGAGTAAATTCCTTTCAAAACCTGGAAAGGAACATTAGGCTGCAGTAAAATGGATATTCAGGTATCTTCGGGGTACTTCCAAAATATGCTTATGTTTTGGAGATACCAAACCTGTGTTAGTTGGATACACAGATGCAGATATGGCGGGCGACATAAATTCGAGAAAATCTACTTCAGGCTACCTGATCACTTTTGCAGGGGGAGCTGTGACATGGCAGTCAAAGTTACAGAAGTGTGTTGCGCTGTCCACCACTGAAGTAGAATTCATCACAGCAACTGAAGCCAGTAAGGAGTTGCTATGGATGAAAAGGTTCTTAAATGAACTTACTTTCCACCAAGAAAAGTATGAGATATTTTGTGACAATCAAAGTGCAATTCACCTTGGAAAGAATGCCTCCTTTCACTCAAGATCGAAACACATTGATATGAGATATCACTGGATAAGAGGTGCATTGGAAAAGAAGCTACTACAGCTTGAAAAGATCCATACAGATGAAAATGGATCTGATATGTTGACTAAGACTCTTCCAAGAAGCAAGTTTGAATACTGTCGATCAGCTGCAAGATTGGTGGAACTCCCCACTTAAGTCGAGAGGGGGAGAATTGAAAGGTGGGTCCTTCCATAAGTGGGGCCCATGACTTATAATATTATTAAAAAAAGGGCCAAATTACAATTTAACTAAAGTTGCAACCAAATTTTGTAATTTACTCCAAAGTCAATTTTGTCAAAAGTTAGGCACCTCCTTTGAAACTGAAGAGGCTGCGGAAGGAAGGTTGGCAGAGTGGTTAGGTGCAACGCAGAATTAGAGAGGGTTGGTGGAGGAATGACTCTATAAATAGAGTCATTCACCTCCTTCATAATCATCCCTTAGAATCATCTCTTCATCAATTCCTGAAACCTCACTTTGAGAGAGAAAGAGTGAGAAGAAAAATAGAGAGAGTGCCTCAGAAAGTTTATGAGAGGAAAAATAGTGAGTCCAATTTGTGAGGGTTATTGTCCACAAATTGAAGAAATACTGTTGTAATATTTTTGTGAGTGAGAGGTCCACCTAAGGGTAAAGATTGTATTCCCATTATTGTTATAGTGGAAGATTTAAGCGGCCTACGGATCCCGTGGTTTTTACCTAATTTGGGTTTTCCACGCTAAAATCTTTGGTGTTAATTTTGTCTATTGTGTTTTGGGAATTATCTTGAGTCTGTGGAAATTATTTTGATTCTATAATTACTGCACGCACCGCCGTTTTTCCCAACACAAAATAGCAACCAATTGAAATGGAATGGCAACAAAATTGTGATGCATGGTAGAGACGAAAATGCTAAGGCATAATGATGGAGTTGTTCATAATTAGCGTCTATTTGGTGACAAGTTTGCAATGAGCCAACAAAATAGCAACGAAATAGTGTCCAATAGGTGACCACATTACTATTGCTAATTTGTTACTATTCAACGATAGACTTGATATAATGTCCTCGCCATTTCTCAACTACAATGACCAATTATCCGTCACGAACACTTTAGTGGCAGATTTTGGCGTCGGATTGATTCCATCGTTGTGGTATCGGAAATAGCAACCACTTATCCACAACTGAGTAATCCATCGCCATTTTTTGTGAATTTTGTCACTGACATGTTTGACAATGGATCAGCAACAATATAGCTTCGATTGTTTCCATTGCTGTACTAGTGTATTCTTGTAGTGTATTGAGACGAGAATTTTGGAGATGGAGTACTTTTCATCTCAAACTCCGTTTCAAAAATTTCATTTTTCCAAATACTCTCTTCACCTTTTCTAAGATGAACTTGGGATTATTTTGGTCTGGATTGGAGGTGGAAATTTTTTTTTGTCTCAGATTTTAATCTTAGATATTTTGTTTTTTTGTTTTTGTTTTTGTGGTGATTGGAACAATGGCCTGCGGAAAGGGTTTGGGGTTAAAAGCCACAAATATTAAAATTACTAATTAACCGTCCATTTTAGTGGGGGACAATGTTGGGAATTTTGAAAAAAAATTTTTTTTTAATGGCTTGTTGAAGAAGCCTTGGGTTTTGGGTCAAAATGAGAGAGACCCATTTGACATGCATTCATAAGGCCCAAAATGATTCAGAATCAGCCCATTCTTAATTAATTCAAAAGTCCAATTTAGTTCAAAAGTTTAAATTAATTGAGTCCCGAATAAATTATATTTTAATTTATTAATAATTATATTCTAAACTAGCTTATTTCTTAACTTATTTTTAATTTCCATCTTAAAATTTAGGAAAATAGGTTAAGTAGAAAATATTTAAATTTCACTTTTAAGAATCTAGGAGAATAAGTTAGGCAAAATATTACAGACAACACTTGATTTATTCGTAGAGCCAAAACCCAAAGTCTCATGACTCTAAAATGTGCAGCTGCAGCAGTTCACAATAACAAGCTCAATGAGATGTTGTCCTTGAATGATTTAGGTGAGCTACATTATTTTCTAGGTTTTGAAATAAACAGAAATTTAACTTGGATGTACATGACGCAAAATAAATACATCTTGGACCTCTTGAATAGATTCAATATGCAAAATGCTTCAAGCTGTCCAACGCCAATGGTCGTAGGGAAACAAATGACAGTAACAAGGGAGTGCCTATGAAAATCCCACTCTTTTTCCAAGCTTAGTAGGAGCATTTTAGTATGTAACAAACACAAGGCCTGACATTGCTTTCTCTGTTAGCAAATTTAGTCACCTTAGTGCTATGATATCTTAGAGAAACCGTAAGTTTGAAAATTTGTGGATACTCATTTGCAAATTGGGAAAACCTAATGATGACAGGAGATCAGTAGCAAGATACTTGTTTTCATTGGTGAATCACTTGTTTAATTTCTTGATCAGCCAAGAAACAAAATGTAGTTGCCCGTTCCAGCATAGAGTCAGAATACCGAGCTTTGGCCAAACTTGCTGCTGGACTAATATGGATCAAGTCATTGTTGGGAGAATTAGGTTGCCTATTAAAAGCTCCCATTATCTAGTGGGTGATAATCTTGGTGCAAGTGCATTAGCATCAAATCCTACCTACCACTCATGCACCAAGCATATCAAAATTGACATTCACTTTATTCAAGACAAGGTCTTAGCTAAACAACTCAATGTGTGTTATGTTCCTTTATACAAACAGACTGCAGATAGTGTGACTAAAGCCTTGTCACACATTCAATTCTAGTTTCTCAAAGCCAAACTTTGGAGTGGTGTTACCACCCACAAATTTGAAGGGAGAGGGGGTGTTAAGATTACGAGTACACTCCATAATAATGCAAGCTTCAACACAAAATCATGACTCAAGCAGACTGCCATGGCATGACAGTTAACCTTCTCTGATTTGCATTTTAGTGCACATGGGTTATTCATTTTCTTTCCCTATCTCACGGGTAATTATAGGTAATCTGTTGTTGATATTTGTTGCTCATGTACAACAGAATGTACTATATAATTAGATGTTTCATACTCATTACGTGAAATATACAATCAAATTACTCCTTCGTTCAGAATCTGACTAACAAACCTGGACCATGTTGATAATTAGTTGGCTTGGTGAGGATTACCCATTTGTAAGCCCATACACTGATTTTGTCAACACTGGAGAGAGCTTTTGTGGCGAATGTCTACATTCATTTTAGATAGATTCTAGGCTAAACTAGTCAAATTTAGTTACTTGCTCCGGATTTGTTTATAATAGATATAATTTATCGTCACTCATCCGTTTAGTCTAACAAATAACTTTTTTTGTGATTTCTAAATAAGTAAATAGTAGCAGTTATTTATATTTCTTTAAGTTGTCCTCTTGAAATATTCGGTTACAATTATACTTATAAGACAAAGTAGAGGGAAATAGTAATCAATCTTATTCAAATGTATAAAACTTTGCGACACCAAACATAACACGATAAAATAGTAAGCACTAGGTTTCTTATTTCAAACATGACACGATAAAATAGATAATCCCTGATAGCATCAGTGACACTAAAATTCTGATTCATTAGTACCTCCTTCTTAGGTCAATCAATGGTGCCTCGGATCTGGCCCTTCTGGACTAAGTCGAGAGAGTCTATGTTGAGATCCTAAAGCCAAATCTTTTGAGTCATTAATGCTCTTAATCAAACTTGGAGTACCCATAGGACGACATAGAGACTTTGAAAAACAGAAAAACACCAACACAAGGCACAACCACAGTGAAAGCACTAATTTTGCCTTAGCCATTCTTCTGCAACAGTCTCACTCTCACGTAGCTAATTGCACTTAGTGAGCTAAAAGAGCTTGAATGGAAGATTTTTGCACTTGACGATGCTCAATAAAATGGCAAACTAGTTGATATATATATAGGCCGAAACTAGAGGTTTGGCAATATTTAAAATATTGTGGGGTTTCTTTCTTGTTTAAATTGAACAAAAGCCAAGCATATGCATGGTCACAAATCAACTAGTGAACATAGACCATCCTCTTAAGGGCTCTCTTATTTGCTGCTCGAGAATTGCCTTCATAGTGTTTAATCACTTAGTCCCCCAATCTTTCTTTCTTACTCAGAACAATTTCGATAAATGCTTTTCTTTTTTGGCAATATATAACGTGTAACTGCACAACTACAGAGAATATGCCGTATGCCTACATATCCGATGTAGTATAGAAACATAGATGCCTTTAGTTTAACTTCATTTAAATATGGGATAATCATAAATAAAGAACGGTATGTGTGTTAACACTTCTAATCATACTTCGTGATTTTATCATTAGATGTCAAAATTGACATTACATTAGTCAATCCTTACTAATTTTCCTTTCAAAATTTTTTTTTAATATCAACTCGTGCAATTATATTTGGAGCTGCTATGTATTTTGAATAATGGAGTGAGTAATATTATGCCTAATATAATAAGGGGCTTCACGAAGTACAACCACAAATTTTTCAATGTTTGGAGCATAATGGAAGAGTAATAATTTAATGATTTGCTTCGGAGTTGAAGGGGAAAAAAGATAAAGAAAAATAAAATGAATTACAAGCATTGATATTAGAACTACACCGGATTACCAGGTCGACTGATTAGACCAAAAACTAACTAAGATACCGGTTTGAAATAATTATTAAAATCGGTGAGAGATCGAACTGACCAAGAACTAGTCGAACAGAGTAAAAACTTGTATTAAATGAATCGGTTGAATATATTAATTTAAATTCTTTAATTTTTTTATTTTTCTTTATCTATAATAAGGTAATGAAGAAATTAATATTACAAATTAGTTAATTTTAATGGAGATA
The DNA here is from genome assembly GCA_037074585.1 of Biancaea sappan. Taxonomy (NCBI): domain Eukaryota; kingdom Viridiplantae; phylum Streptophyta; class Magnoliopsida; order Fabales; family Fabaceae; genus Biancaea; species Biancaea sappan. The sequence continues at coordinate 32,770,335 of CM073493.1, forward strand.
TCAATATATTGATATTTTGTGAATTTAATATTAATAAATATTATATTAATTAATAATGTTTCTTTGTTATATAGTCAATTTTTATTATAAATTTTTAATTGTAAATATTATTTTGTGTAATTTGATATTATATTATATTTTTTATTAAATTTATAAATTTATATTTATAATATTTAATTATATGTATCATTTTTTTTGTATTTTAAAATAAATTGATTTAATTATAGTTCAAACGATTATTCACATGTTTCTATCAAATAAATAACTAGTGTAATTTTCAGATCCTCGAATACATGACAACCTTCTCAAAATTAGCTAATGAAGAAGGTAAAAAGAAAAAAGGACTGACTATGCTGCCTAACTACTTTTGCAGTGTGCTATGGCTGGCCTATCGGTATTAATTTATTGCAACCTTGCTTCGGAAACATGAAATGTGTTTCGTCATCAGCCCTACATCTATATTTATTAAATGTCCCGTTTGGTTTGATTGCATGAAGAGGCATGAGAAGTATGACTATCAAATATTTCGGGTCCACTTCAATTCAAGTCTTGTAAAATTAACAGTGGGTATATATTAAATTAAGTTAAATTTTATATAATTTATGGTTAAAGATTTTTGACCCATTTGAATATATTATGGGTTATGAGTTGGCTTATATTGTTTAAAAATATATAATTTTAGTTATTTTAATGATAAAAACTAAAATTTAAAACAATCAAAATTAAAAAATTAAATTAAACTTCCAAAAAAAAATATTAAATTTTAAAATAGATAATTTTTTTAAAATATAATTTTAATTATTTTAAATAACAAAAATTAAGTATTGAAACTATAAATTTTAAAAAATAGAACTAAACTTTTGAAAAAGATCGACTAAAGCTTAAAATATAATAAAAATAAAAATAAAAATAAAAAAGTTTACAAGGGCCCGCTCATCCTAACTCACCTAAGCCCTAAGAACTTTTTCAAAATAAGCTATTAAATTATTAACCTACCTTATATTATTTATAGGATTGAAATGAACCAACCCATTAAGCTGAACCTATTTTGACAGCTCTAGTGAAAATGAAATGTAATAAAAATGGTCAAAATGTGCCTGTGTCAGCCGAAATTCTCATTTTCTTAGAATTTATACTTTTTCATATGACAAGAAGTGGATTTTCTCTATTAGAAATTTAGAATGGCTTCTTATTCTTGAGAATGAGAAACCTTTAATTATCATGCACTTCATATAACCTAAAAAAGTATACATATGTCTCATTTATGGTAATGCATGTTGAAAATTACATTAATGTCTTATTAATTTATAATTTTTTGGTAAAGAAAGTGAAATTCATTAAACAATGGTAACAGAGGGATAGAGGTTTGCAGCATCATCCTTCTGCAAACTGATTAGATTCAACAAGAAAGTGATTATTAAATGAAAACTTGTAATCGTCAATTTATAATTGTAAACTAGTTTCATCTTCTAGAAAACATGCAAGTGATTATTAAATATTAGATTTTAGAAAAAAAAATAAGAGTTTGAATTTTTAATTTAAATAAAAATAAAAATAAAGAGGGACCTGCTTGGGACATTGTTTTTATTTTATTAATATTTGATGTTTGATGTAGAAGATAGAAAATAAGAAAATTGAAAACTATCTTTAAACTTCTTATTTGTTCAATTTGTTTGATGTTGTTATTATATATTATGTTTTTGTAATTTATTTCATCTACAAATATTGTGGCAATTTGCTTACAGTTTTTTCATTCCTACATGAATCATATATTCCAATCAAACAATAGAATGAAATGATGTAACCATTCCATTCCATATGTTCATCGAAAATAGTTTTACACTACAAGATTTCATATTCTACCAAAAGTTATTTTCATTCTCCTTCTCATTCTTATTTTATCCAAAATCTTTCCATCAAACCAAACAAGACCATCAGGATTATGGAAGGTTTTGGGGTTAAAAGTCACAGATATTAAAATTACCTATAACCCTCATTTTTATTTAGTTCATAAAAAGAAGCTTCCAGATAGAGAATTGTTCTGTTTTAATTCTACTCAAATATTTTAGACAAACGAAGGTGAAGAATTCAAAGTTCAAATTCAAGAATAATTAGGAAAAAGAGAAGGATCAAAGTCAACTCACGTGGTTTTTAATTTATGTAAGAATTCCAAGTTCAAAATTTTCTTTTCTTGCTTCAATTTTTTTTTCTTTTTAAGTTCCTCTACTTACAGCTTTGCCAATCAGATTAAGGAGCGTAGGAGCACCCTCAGACGCGACTTTTTCACTTTTTTTCAAAAAAAAAATACAAAGAGTTTATTTATTAAAAAATTTGACAGCCAATAAATTAAATTAAATATTATTGTAGACCTTAAATTTTAAACCATAATATTTAATTAAATAAATTACAATCAATTAAATTAAATATTATTGTAAGGGGAAGGTTTAAGGTTTACAATAATATTTAATGTAAAGTTTAGAATTTAGGGTTTAGAGTTTATGATTTATGACTTAGGGTTTAGGGTTTAGGGTCCACAATAATATTTAATTTAATTTATTATAATTTATTTAATTAAATATTATGGTTTATGATTTAGGCTACAATAATATTTAATTTAATTTAATTTATTAAGTTTAGAGTTTAGGATTTAAAGTTTAAGATCTACAATAATATTTAATTTAATTTATTGGTACTACAAAAAAATTCATATATGGTGGCGTTTGAAATTGTCATATAATGGTGTTTTCAAATCCCACTATCCAATTTATTGGTGTTTGGTGAAAATGCCACTAAATTAAGCGTCACAAGTAACTTAGTGGCTTTTTTGGACAAACATAAGAATAAACGCCACTAAATATATATATATACAATGACGCTTGTTGTGGCGATTCCAACCATCACTAAAATGAAAACAATGAAAGAAAAATAACTTAGTGGCATTTGTTGACTCAAATGCCATGATATAGTAGCGTTTGTAAGTCTCAAATGCCACTATATAGTATTATATAGTGGCGTTTGTAAGTCTCAAATGCCACTATATAGTGAGTCAGAAAACGCCACTACATAACGACGTTTGGGTAAACAAACGTAGTGGTGTTTGGTTAGACAAATGCCACTAAATATGCATTTATAGTGACGTTTGTAAAACAATAGCCTCTATAATTGTATTTTGCAGAGTTTTGAAACGTCACTAAAGTGATAACAAACACTACTATATTAGCATAATGGTTCCAGTTCATTTTATTTCTCCATTTTCCAAATAAGTTACAATCCTGCATATTCATGCAAATGACAACCCAATCCAATAACAACCCCATTTCAATATTCATAAACAAATGAAATTTGAAAATAAATTCTTTATTAATATAATAAGTTCAATGTTATTATACAAATAAATTTAGCAAATATGTTCTTCATTAATATAAGAAGGTATCTAAAGTAAAATATAAGTTCAACTACATAAATCATAGAGGAGATTCCTAAGTCAAATCATCATCGTCTTCGTCTTCAAGATCCTCATCTATCATCCTCCCTATCTTCATTCTCTTGATTACAAGACAACAGAGAGTTGGTTGCTAGTGCAGAACCACCTCCACTCCCTTGATTAAAAAGCTGCAGCTATAATAAAAAATTGTAATAAATTTATCATTTATATAGAAAAAAAATAATATAATTTAATGTCTAACTTACTCTTTGTGCAAGATGTTGAGGAGGAAGGTATTTTGCTAGAGGCTATGGAAGAGCTGCATCATTTCATTATGCTTTCTAGTCATCTCCTTCACTTGAAACCTAAGACTTGACATCTCCTCCACTTGAGACCTGAGTGCAACCTTCATTTGTAATTCACGAACAAATTAACCTGAAGATGACTTGCCAGCAAAGCACAAAATGCACCCAAACACTTGGATAGGTCATAGTCCAAATCCCAAGCCACACACTCGTCCAAGATATTCTTGGCTTCCTAAAGCAAGGGACAATATGTCATGAGATGAGACTCTAGTTAATGTAGATCCCTATGATTCAATCTTAGAGATTTTTTCATGCACACCCACATATAAAATAAAAATATTATTAACAAACTAATAGTTGAATAAATTAGATTACATTTCATAAATTTAAATATAAAACAACTTACACTAATAGCTCTTGTTTCATCGTTGACAAATGAGTCATGCTTCTTCTTGTGAGTCATATTCCAAAGTTCCACCCTACTGATGGGTCTATCATGCTCAGCAGTTTACATAATTAAAATTAGTTGATTATGAAATAATATTATATATTATGGATTAAAAACTAAGTTTACCATCTCGACTCCTCTTTGAGCCAAACTCTTTGTGCCTCATGTGTGATTGAGTGTTTGCCATTGTTTGCGGGCCATTTTTTTTTTAAGTTTTCTCCTAACATTTGGATGAAATATGTTTTTATATTGTCAAAAAATGATTTTAAAAAAAAATGTTTCAAAGTGATACTTGATTGCGTGGGTCTTGTTATTGCCAAATGTAAGTAGCTCAATCCTTCCTTGGAATTCTGCCCAAAACATCTATTATTTCTTCTCTCGATTTGATCCCATTGTTCCAAATCTTGTATAGCACCAGGCACCCGTTCTTCTAACCAATGCCAATTTTCTTAATAATGAATTTTCATTTTGCAACGCTACTAACAACATATTTGGTCTGAAAAATAAAAATAAAAAGCTTAAATAGAATATATATTATTAAGAAAATAATAAATAGGTAATCTGTAACTATTACCACTATATCATTTGAAAATACAGATTCCTTGCAGTTGAGTGGAACATTTGCTATGAAGTTACTCCCTACAAGACCCGTGAATGATGACAGCAACCTTGTAGCTTCTCCAATGGGCTACACAAGATCATTTCATTGCAATATAACCCTCTGATCCGAGGGAAGAGCTCATAAATCATTCAGCAATAGTTACTTAGTCTGCACAACATCATTATCATTTATAAGAAACATTAAAATTAATTAGTGACATAAAAAGGAAATAAATTACCAATCGTTTCCACCATTTAATAACAACCATGGTGAGAACGTTGTGCAGAAGAAGTCTTGGGCTGTGGCGATGGAGCCTCAAGCTGTGGCGATTAGGTCCGGAATTATGCTGATGGTGATGATGTCTGAGGAGTTGTCTAAGTGTGATGTCACGACCCATTTTCTAGGCACATAACCGGCACAATGATGAATCTCTCATCACTTTAAGCCCTTCGATAAATTCTACCCGTGAGTTTAAATTATCTAAGTTATCAAAATAACAATTCCTTAATAAATATGAAGAAAATATATCAAATTTTCTTATCTGAAAATCACAGAGATGATTTGCATGTAATAATAGATTATCAATTTAAAATACATTATTATACTGACATACAAGCCAAATGCCAAACTCCTGACCTAGATGTCCTAGACGATTACAGAGCAACATAGTCTACAACAAAAGAGGTGCCTACCCGACAACGGGAAGGTCCAAAGTGATCTGCTCTTCTAGCGGATATTCTTCATCGGCAACTTGATCTGAACAAAAAGGTTTTACAGAGAGTGTGAGCTTTAAAACTCAATGAGCGAATCGGCCTCGCGTTAATAAAATTTAAATACATCACCAGTCATGCAAGTATACCAGAAGGCTCATACTCAACCAATAGACATAGTTAGAAATTACATACAAGAAGATAAAAATTCATCCAATTCAACAAACGTTACTATTATTCATCAATGGCAATATATCCCGGAGAGCGCACACAGGCCAGCTCACCAATTTTGTATATTTCTGCCATGACGCACAACCTCATCTTCTTAGCTAGGGCGCCTCATGGATCTGTCACCGATCCGGGCTATATCCCTACTGAGGGAATCGTTGTCTCCACACTCATTGGTCAAGACACTCTTTCAACTGGGTTTTCCGCCTTGCCGTGAGAGGGGGTACTGTCGCGCTCAATCACAATCAATAGTACAGCATTTCATATCATAATCAGAAGTACAATGTAATATTCATTTATATAACAGGTATAATATATAAATATATTATAGATTTATAAACCATAAATCAAGATAACAATTAAACGATTTTTGAAAAGATTCAAACTTCACATCATCATGAGAAACTTGTTTCGTCTTATCCATACTTCTCGATTAATTATCTCATTAGATTCGTCATTCTGAATCCAATTTCCCCCTATGAATCTTGGGAGTGTCCTACGACATACTTTTTATCACCAGTAATGCTAAAACTCTATTAAAACGGGGTCGTTTCACTCACCTGGATTTCGTACGAGTATAGTTTCTTTAAGTCGTTATAGACAAGAGTACTCAGGTGAATTTCAATGTTCCGCTACAGAGATTTTCATGAAAGATTAGAGAAAATAAGTTAGGATTGTTTTCGTACATATACTGTTCATACATACGGTTACTGTTTATACGTACAGTTACTGTTCATACGTACAGTTACTATTTATATATATATAGTTACTATTCATATGTATGGTTACTATTTATATGTACAGTTACTATTCATACCAGAAATAGAGAATACAATCTGTAAAAGAGTACACTAGGTAAGTTCTCAGGAAAGAGTGGAGGGTCACAATGGACACACTTAAAAACCAGGTCTTTCCTTAGCCAGAACTTTCCTAAACATGTATTCTTCACAGTTTACATCCTATTTCGGTAATCAGAAAATCAAAATAACATATAGACAGCTAATAACAGTTTTTCTGATGTGGAAGATCAGCCAAAGCCGCAATCACAGAGCATACTTAAGAAAATAACTTCTAAAATTTGAAAGACATAGAAAGGGCATAGTATCCTTACCTAAGCTGAAAAGGAAAGGTCCAAAATCTCAGAGGCCTAGCATTGGAGTAAGAGAAACTTAAGGAGAGAAGAAGAGGAGCTGAAGGTGTGAGTTTAGAAGTGAAATGAAATGACCTATTTATAGGAAAAGTCAAAAGTACTATTTGATACTATGCGCTAATAAAATATTCAACTTATGATTCATGAAAATGACATTTCTAATAAAATATTAATCATTTATGGTTACTGTGCAATAACGGAAAAGTCGCAGGTGGCTTACTATTGAAAACTTAAGGGAAAAATTATCATTTCACCTTAAACCTTTAAGTTTCTTTTCAAATCAGTCCTTTCACTTTAGTCCCTGAGAGTATTTTCACACATAAAATGTCATTTTCTCCTACGAATTTTTTTTTAGTTTTCTCTTATGACCAAACCACATCTAGTACTTGACATTTCGATTATATAAGTGAACAATATCGTATACATAAATAGTATTATATAGGTGAACAGTACCATATATTGAAATAATAACCGTAGTTCGCAAACACGCATTTATATTTTATTTTTCATGGGTATTACATGTGAAGTGCAATAACTGGCCCCAAGCTCAATGGCTCTGCACCACAATTAGCTAGCAGACTTAGTAGTGGACTTTCACTACTAGAAGCTCCATTTCTAATAGTGGGGCTTGATCTTCTCTTTTTCTTAAATAATCTCTTTTTCTTAAATAATCTCTTTATTCTTATATGCTTAAATAATTAAAAAAAAACACATGTTAAGATTGAGGGAAAAAATAATAAATCAAGCACATACCAAATTATAAAATAAAAAAGTTGTAAGGGAGAAAATACTTGTATAAAATTAGCTAGACATTTCACAATCTACATTATCAATGATCTCCATGGTTAGTGGTAGATTTGTTTCACCATTAAGGAATAAAGACTCGAATTTTTGAAGTCAGTACGGTTCATTCTCATATAGGCACAAAAGAGAAAACACAAGACGAACATTACAATTTTTATGTACCCATTGCCTGACACATTGAATTAGTTGAGTCAAGCCACCATAGCCCTTTAGTTATAATAAATACCAAGCCCACCAAGCAAGGGCTTGTTTGTCTTCATGAAAATTTGAACAAATTAGACTTTATAGATTTATTTATAAAGGAAATTATTTTTTTTTAAATGACATACTCAAAATGTTTATTTAATTGTCAATGACGAATCAGATCAAATATAAAGTACATTATCTCTATCATATGCTATTGTTCTTTTGGTTTAGATATTTCTTCAGACCATTCAATCACTATTTTGTTGAAATATTTTTATGTAGATCAATGTTTCTAATTTATCATACGAATTATTAGGAAGAACCTAAGTTCCACATTGTCATGCATATGATGTAAACTTGTCTCTATAAACTCTAAGATTGTTTTAATATTTTGACATTGAAACAAGATTAACATGATAGCAGGCAAGATGTATGAAATTCTTTTACCCTTTGAAGTTCTAGAATCACATTCTTTTTCATACATGTACCATTCATGCCGTACGGCACAGAAACTAATGTCCACAATGTCACATATCAATATCACCAACAACCCAACCAATGAAAGAAGACACTGTAGTACAAGTTTTTGGATCTTGCAAAAGCTTGGTGGACTTCATGGAAAACTAGTGTGGAAGAACACAATATCATAGCACTATGCACATTTGTAACTGAAATGACATCTCTCAAAATAAGCCTAAAACTAATCTACATATAAATCTCTATTGCTTTCTCATGTCCCTAACAACTAATGGTTTGTCACAATTCTATAGGCCCTAATTCTACTCTAATTCTCTACTAATTCTGGCTATAGTAACAATGGAACCTCGAAAGGAAAAAAATTGCCTTAAAAAAATTGAATTCACAAGAAAAAGGTAACTTAATTTTATCACCAAATATCACTCCAAACAAGGACATCTGCATAGTGTGTCTGGTTGGAACATATGTTCGTTCATTGAGATAAACACATTCCATGCACTGTCAGCAACAGGTTTTATCATAAAAGTAATTATAAATAATCAAATTAATCAAGCTAGAAATGCTACCTGAATAAAGATAAGATCTTTGATTTGTAGTCAAGGCAATAATTCATGAATTAAGACATCATGTCAAAAAATTCTTGTGCACATTGTCAATAACAGATCAATGTGGTTCCTTTTATTCAACTAGCAATAGCCGAAGTCTTCTAGTTCTTTATAATAGGTTAATTCCCATCACTTAGCATCAGAAAGTTTTTCATATTCTCAAGAGGGAAAAGAGAAGATGGATTTTGTGCCTACCTCAAATTGAAAACCCTTTGGGGGAGAAAGGGGGCAGCCTGTGGCAAGAGTCTCGTCAAAGTTAGGCAAACGGAGGTTGCACAGAAGGTTTGATGCGGTGGAGAGAGGAGTTTCTTTAAGAGTAATGGTGAGAGGTTAACGGTGACAAAAAATGAGGTTGAATGGCGAGAGATTGACGACGGTTGAATAGTGAGAGGTTGACAGTAGTTGAATGTCTCAGGTCGACGCCGGTTGAATGGCGAGAGGTTGACGACTTCAAAGAGGAAGGGGGCCGACTAAAAATATTGTGAGTAACTGCAGGTTCTAAGGTTGAGCTTGATAAGGATTCAAACGCCACTACATAGTGCCTTTTTTGTACCAAATGCCACTATGTATTGGCATTGCTTTACCAAAACACCACTATAATGGTATTTGGGCGTTTTGTTAACAAATGTCACTAATTGTGAAATTTAATCTAACTAAATTCACTCTTTAATTAAAATTTTCTTCATATTTCTTCAGCAAAAGTAGGTTATATGTCTAAATATATCATGTGCATATGAGCTTTTGAATGAAAAGTGTTGCAATCAGTTCAATTTATATGATTTTATAATTGAGGCATAAACTTAATTGATCAAATAAGGAACAGCATATATGCTTAAGCTAAGTGATCAATGTACCAATACAAATACCTTGAAGCCTTGCAACGCAACATTAAATAACAACAAGTGATTTCTAATTTTAAAAATATATATAATAAAAGAAGTATGACAGCACTAAGCATGAAGCTTATGGATTCCACTAACATATTCAATACACGTACGTACGGTGACCAATGAGGAAAGGAAACTCAATGGTGAGAGAATAATGCCTATCAACTGAGAGAGTGGATAGTGGCAGCAAAAATAAAAAACAAAAAGACACAATCATAAATGGTAGAGCAAAGGTGTTAAAGAAATTGGAGATAACATTTATAGTATAATAGCATTTGTTTAGCCAAAACACTACTATATAGTGTCGTTTGTGGGGCGTGTGACCCAGACGCCACTAAGTATGAACTATGTAGTGGCGTTTCATAGTCAAACACCACTATATAGTGGTGTTTAATAAAAAAAAAAAATATTACTATGTTGTGGCATTTTGACTTAAAACGCTACTATATAGTGGTGATTGCTTAAAAAGCCACAATATATGTATTTAGTGGTATTTGAAAACAAATGCCACTTAAAAAAAAGTTACTATTTTACCTTTTTTTTGTAGTGTGGCCATCAAATTTTAAAAAAAAATAAAACAAAATAAACTCTGTCAAATTTATCTATATAAGAGGCTCCTACAATAGATATTATTGTAAATTTTAAATTTTAAATCTTAAATTTTAAACTATAAATCCTAAACCCTAAATTAAATATTATCATAAACTCTAAACTCTATACCCTACCCATATAATAATATTTAATTTAATTAATTGTAATTTCTTTAATTAATTAATTATTATAACTTAATTGATTGTCAAATTTAAAAAACAAAAACATTTTATTTTTTGAAAAATAAAAAAATAAAAAAGTCGCGTAGGAGGATGCTCCTACGCATCGACCAGATCCGGACTCCAGATTAAGGCATAATATAATATGTTTTAGAAGCTAAAACTGCCGCGTCGATGGGGCGTCCTATGTTGTCTTTTGGTGTTTTGTGCTTTATTACACTTACACAAAAGAACAGACACTTTCATTTATTTAAATAATAATATAACAAATGTACAAATAAATCAAAGTCAAGGCTAATTCTTTTGCGTTGGTCTCTGTTTGTATTTATTAGCAAATGGTGAGTTCCTTGACGTGTACATTCCACATTCATGCATGACTTGTCTCCACTTTTTGAGGTCCAATGACAGAATTTTGAATCATTTTTATATCACTACGTTGTATAGAAAAAGCCAAAGGCTAGCGATTTGAAACATTCTAATATTTAGCAGGTCGAGACACTTGGGGCACGTATATGGCATTCAAAAAAGCAAGGGAAATTGTAATTAATTATTCAAAAAAAAAAAGAAATGTAATTACTAACTCAAAATTTAACTGTTTGATATTTATTAAAGGCATTCCAATCTTATTTTTCTAGCAACTCAGTTGCTTTCTCTAAGACATGTTTGGTGTATACTAAAGAGACAGAAAGGGAAATAGAATTCGGTGTAGGAGGCTTTTGGTATGCTTTTAGGTACAAGAGACACATTCCTTCTGCAATCCATTTCTTGTATTGCGAATTCCATCAAAAAATCGATAGAAAGCATTTTCTTTCCATGTAGCCCAAATTATTGGACTGTCTACCCTTTGTCCCTTTTCCATTTTCTACTTTCTAGCTGCGATAGTGGCGGTACAAGGGTGAAGAGTAGAGAGAGTCTGTGAGGTTGGGCCATGGAACCTTCTATTACAACAACGACGGTGGTGGCACAAAGTGGTTGGACCGTGGGAGAAGATGATGACGACGACGATGATAATGATGATGATGAAGAGAGGGACACAAAGAGAGAGGGGGTAGAAGATGAAGATAAAGACGACATGGAAGACGAAGACGACTCTAAAAGTAACGTTCTGATCTCTTTTTTTTGTTATATTTTAAGTTTTTTTAATAAAGAGTAATATGGTAGAAACACATTAACTTCTTTTCTTTCCTTCATTTAAAATTTCATATCAAACAAATTTATCTCATTCTCTTTTTCTATCTACCAAATACATTTTTATGATTTTCATTTCATCTTTCTCATTCCCTTCTCATTTTTCTTTCCCTTAAAAACCTTTAATGTATAGCAAACACATCTTTAAAATATTGAGGTCTATGTTAAAATATTGATGGAAGTGGATTATAAAGTCGCAAATCGTCTAAAAGACCCTTGCTTTATTTTAATATTTTTTATCCAGAGGCATTTATGTAAAATCAAATATAATTATTTCATTTATCTTACTTTAAAATTTATTCTAAACAAAATAATATATTTTCTTTCATATTATATAAAATAATTTTTTATTTTTTTGACCTTTTCCTATCCTTAAAAATTCTTTAAGATACCAAATTTTCCCATAGTTTTTGTCAGATTGTAAACAACGCACGTGAATAACTGTCCAATCGATATTGGTCTTAATAGATTCTGACGTGAAGTTATGACCCCAGGCTTGTTACTTTCTAAATGGATTCCAACTTGGATTTAATGGCTTGATCCATCGAGAATTAAATAAGGACAGACAACTAGAAGACAAAACATATACAAACTTTAGAGCAACTATTTTTTACATAAAAGAAAGTTCTCTCCCTTAACGTTCGTGTTTACATGTGGAGGGAAAGTGTGTCACATCCCGAGATTTTGATTTGGTCAGTGGATATATATAATTTTGGACGTACTTAGATGACTCTAGACATGTTTGTTAAATAATATTAAGGTAGAAAGTTGTCTCCGCCTAGCAATGTCAAATGACAGAACCAGCTCATTACAAGTTAAAAAATAAATAATTTTAAACAGGCCAGGTATTTTACTTGTGAATTTTTTTTTAGCGAAGATCAAGATTATTTATCTTAGTTTACAATTTTAAACAGGTTAATCCGTAAGTTATTTTTTTAAAAAAAGTTATATTTAAATAATATAATATTAAAATTTTTTAGTAAAAAAATTTAACAAATTTTTATTAAAATATAATTTATGTATGTAAAATATTACTTCTTTAATATTTTTAAATAACCAATAATTTTATTTTTTATATTTTTAAATTAAATATATTATATTTAAATTTAAAAATTCTATATTTATTTTTAAAAATTACAAATTTTTCATATCTAAATTTACTATAATTATTGAATATAAGGTTATAAAATATAAAAATGTGATAAAGTAAAATTATTTATACCAAATAATATAATTTTTGTAAAATAAATTTTTTAAAAAAAGGACTAACCCCAGCCTTAAACTTTTAACTCGTGGACTAAATGACTAGACTTGTTTAGGTCCTTTTGTTAACAAACAGTTCTAGGCTAGCCCTTACCTCCTCCCTAATGTAATAATTTAATGTCACTACTCTTTCATCTATCATGATTCATGCAAATATTAATAATTTCTTTAAAACTTAAAATTACACTACAACTAAACCTATAATTTAAATCTAGACCTTAAGAGAACAATTTTGCTTTTGTTGGAAACTTAATGGGTCATGTTCAAGTCGATATTTAAAGAGTGTTTCTCCAAATTGATCGTTGAGTTGATTGAAAGTGAGAATATAGTTTTGTAACTAAAATGTTTAAGAAAATCTGGCTCTGGCTCTTTCAAACTTATGAACGTCTTTTTTTTCCCCTTTAACCCATTGTTTTGGGAATTTCTTTCTCAACACTTTCCCCCAAGTCTAACTGGCCTAATATAATTGTAACTAGCTTTCAGTTTTCATCATTAGCTTGTGTTCTTTGAATTTCAAATGCCTCAGATCTCTATCTTTCTTTGAATGAGCTTAATACTCTTTGAGCTTAGGACACCAGAGAGTTTCAAATTTGCTTGCTTAGATTTTCCTTACCTTTTTTTTTTGAACAAATAAAGATATATTCCATTAAAGACAGAGCCTGGGTTACATAGATAATACAAGACCTGAGAGTAAGATAATTATAGATCAAACTTGAATTCATGGAATGACAAGTACCTAAATTTGGAGCTAATAGACTTTAAAAAGTACCTAGGTCAAGACCAATAGGATTAAGACCAATAAATCCTAACCAATAGCTGACCAATTTTTTTTTTTTGGTTACAACACCAAAAAACAATTGCCCAAAATTATCATCCAAAGTCCAAAGTACCAAAAATAGACTAGAGAGGACCAAGCCTCATTTGATTCTCGACCCGAGCCTCGTATATCCCTCCTCAGTCGTGACTCGCTCAATGTTGCCAGTCAACACACCTTCACCGACAGCTATTTGTGCTCTGAGGGGTCAGAAAAAAAACATCTCACTTAGCAAACTCATGTGAGGTTCCCCTGCCTCCATCATCTCTCAACTTGGTTGAGCGTCAAAGACTGACACTGTATCTGGATCCTTTTCAGAGAGGTTTCGCACCTAGCACACTTTGCCTGTCAGTAGATCTAGTGTGCCTCTAGCCTCACCTGTGCAGCCTTTACGCTGTCGACATAAAGCAAACAGGTTGGGAACTGGGACTAACGATAGAGAATAGTGCCCTCAGAGCTTGGAGGCTTGCCGAAGGGATTGAATCTATCCGCAGAAATCAATTTCAAAGCACCACCCACCAACAAGTATTCAAATTGGGAGAGAGCAAGTGGGGAAGAGATGAATTTAAGGGGGTCATCGTCGCTGAAGCAAACAGACTGAGATGGAGACTAAAGACGAAGAGGATGATGACATTTCACTTAGATGAGGAGGAAAAGAAAACTGCATAACAGCTGGAGCCAGGAATATATTGGGGGGGGGGGGAAAGCTTCGATAAGGCAAAGAGGTGAGCTCTTAGGGAGGACAGAGGGAAAAATTGAGGGAAAAAGAGGTGGGCGGAGGGCAGCCCCCCGCCTGTGAACACTAGTACTGGAGAGGACAAAGTGCGGCTAGGGTTATTGTTCCCTTTTTAACCTTCCTTCTTGGGTTTCATGTCTTGGGCCTAAGGTCTTCAACTTCTTCTTCTTCTTCTTCTTCTTCTATTTTTGTTTTGTTTGTTTGGTCTTCTTCCTCACAGAGCCTTTCTTTTTAGGTCTTCAACATTTGTGCGGCTAGCTTGGAATTGCTAGCCCAACCCACTAGGAGATGAGCCAAGAATAGCAAATTCACATTGGATGAAGAGATATCAAAGGTGGATCAAAATAGATAAGGAAAAAGAGGACTTCATTACATATGTTCATTAAAAGCGTGTCGCATTATGACCAAAACAGCTTTGTCAGCAAACACGCAACATTTTTTATGTTTATATATTCGTATTTGTGAGTCCATACGGCCAAACGAGCCCGTAAAAGGGGTCTTTTTTTTTTGTCAAAATTTTCATATTCAACCACCTAATTAATTAAATGTTAATAATTTTTTTATCGGTAGATACTATTTAACAAATATTATTACAAAAAAAAAACTCATTCTTGTAGAAATATGTTTTTGAAAAATATTATTTATTTATATACTAGTGAAGTTGGAAGTATATCGTCCCTTAACGGAAATGTGATTATCAAGAATCATATTTTCAAAAGTGTGACATTAATAATTGTTCATTTGGTTCATCATAAACGCTTAATAGATTCTGACGTAAAGTTATAACCCCAGGCTTGTTACTTTCTAAATGGATTCCAACTTGGATTTAATGGCTTGATCCATCGAGAATTAAATAAGGACAGACAACTAGAAGACAAAACATATACATACTGTAGAGCAATTATTTTTTGCATAAAAGAAAGTTTTCTCCCTTGACGTTCGTGCTTACATAGGGAGAGAAAGTGTTTCACATCCCGAGATTTTGATTAGGTCAGTGGATATATTATTTTGGACGTACTTAGATGACTTTAGACATGTTTGTTAAATAATATTAAGGTATTGTCTCCGCCTTAGCAATGTCTAATGACAGGACCAGTTTATTACAAGTTAAAAAATAAATAATTTTAAATGGGCTAGTCACTCAACTTACGAATTTTTTTATCGAAGGTGAAGATTATTTATTTTAGCTCGCGATTTTAAACGGATTAATTTTTAAATTATTTTTTTAAAAAAAATTATATTTAAATAATATAATTTTAAAATTTTTTTAGTAAAAAATTTACTCAATTTTTATTAAAATACAATTTATATATGTAAAATATTATTTCTTTAATATTTTTAAATAACTAATAATTTTAATTTTTCATATTTTTAAATTAAATATATTATATTTAAATTTAAAAATTTTATATTTATTTTTAAAAATTACAAAATTTTTCATATCCAAATTTACTATAGTTATTTAATATAAGATTATAAAACATAAAAATGTAATAAAGTAAAATTATTTATATTAAATAATATAATTTTTTGTAAAATAAAATTTAAAAAAAAAAAAACTAACTCGCAATCTTAAACTTTTAACTCGTGGATTAAACGATCCGACCTGTTAAGTCTTTTTGTTAACAAATAGTTCTAGGCTAGCCTTTACCTCCTCCCTAATGTAATAATTTAATGTCACTACTCTTTCATCTATCATGATTCATGCAAATATTAATAATTCCTTTAAAACTTAAAATTACACTACAATTAAACCTATAATTTAAATCTAGACCTTAAGAGAACGATTTTGCTTTTGTTGGAAACTTAATGGGTCTTGTTCAAATCGATATTTAAAGAGTGTTTTCTCCAAATTGATTGTTGGGTTTGATTGAAAGTGAGGATATAGTTTTGTAACCAAAATGTTTAAGAAAATCTGGCTCAGGCTCTTTCAAACCTGTGAAACGTCTTTTTTTTTTTTGCTTAACCTATCGTTTTGAGAATTTCTTTCTCAACACTTTCCCTCAAGTCCAACTGGCCTAATATAATTGTAACTAGCTTTCATTTTTCATCATTAGCTTGTGTTCTTTGAATTTCAAATGCTTCAAGTCTCTATCTTTCTTTGAATGAGCTTAATACTCTTTGAGCCTAGGATACCAGAGAGTTTAAAATTTGCTTGCTTAGATTTTCCTTACTTTTTTTTTTAACAAATGGAGATATATTCTATTAAAGGCATAGAGTCTGGGTTACATAGATAATACAGGACCTGAGAGTAAGATAATTATAGATCAAACCTGAATTCGTGGGATAACAAGTACCTAAATTTGGAGCTAATAGACTTTAAAAAGTACCTAGGTCTTACAAGAGGCAACATATCTCAAAACCAATAGGATTAAGGCCAATAAAGCCTAACCCAATAACTAACCAACTTTTTTTTTGTTACAACCCAAAAAAACAAAGCTGTCCAAAATTATCATCCAAAGCCCAAAGTACCAAAAATAGACTAGAGAGGACCAAGCCTCATTTGATTGTCGACCCAAGCCTCGTATGTCCTTCCTCGATCGTGACTCGCTCAATGCTACCAGTCAACACACCTTCACCAGCAGCTATTTGTGCTTTGAGGACTCAAAAAAAAAAAAAAAAAAACATCTCACCTAGCAAACTCATGTGAGGTTCCCCCTGCCTCCATCATCTCTATCTTTGACGCTATATTTGTATCCTTTTCAGAGAGGTTTCGCACCCAGCACGCTTCGCCTGTTAGTAGATCTAGTGTGCCTCTGGCCTTACCTGTGCAGCCTTTACTCTACAGACATGAAACAACTAGGTTGGGAACTAAGACTGACGATGGAGAACAGTGCCCTCAGAGCTTGGAGGCTTGCCGAAGGAATTGAATCTACTTGCAAAAAATCGATTTCAGAGCACCACCCACCAACAAGTATTGAAACCGGGAGAGAGCAAGTGGGAAAGGGACGGATTTGGGGGGATCATTGTCGCTGAAGCAAACAGAATGAGATGGAGACTAAAGACGAAGAGGATGATGACATTTCGCTTAGATGAGGAGGAAAAGAAAATTGCATAGCAGCTGAAGTCGGGAATATATTTTGGGGGGGGGGGAAGCTTTGATAAGGCGAAGGGGTGAGCTTTCAAGGAGGAGAGAGGAAAAAACTGAGAGAAAGAGCTGGGCGGAGGGCTGACCCCCGCCGAAGAACACTTGTACTAGAGAGGACAAAGTGCGGCTAAGGTTTTGGTTCCCTTTTTAACTTTCTTTCTTGGGTTTCATGTCTTGGGCCTCAGGTCTTCAACTTCTTCTTCTTCTTCTTCTTTTTTTTTTTTTGATTTTGTTTGTTTGGTCTTCTTCCTCATAGAGCCTTTCTTTTTAGGTCTTCAAATTGCTAGCCTAACCCACCAGGAGATGAGTCAAGAATAGCAAATTCACATTGGATGAAGAGATATTAAGTGTGGATCAAAATAGATAAGGAAAAAGAGGACTTCATTACATATGTTCATTAAAAGTGTGTCGCATTACGACTAAAATAGCTTTGTCAGCAAACACACAACATTTTATATGTTTATATATTCGTATTTGTTGGTCCATAGGACCAAACAAGCCAGTAAAACAGGTCTTTTTTTTTAAATTTTTCATATTCAACCACTTAAATAATTAAATGTTAATATTTTTTTCTCGGTTGATGCTATTTAACAAATATTATCACAAAAAATTAACTCATTCTTGTAGAACCATGTTTTTGAAAAATATTATTTATTTATATACTAGTGAAGTTGGAAGTATATCGTCGCTTCACTTAAATGTGATTCTCAAGAATCATATTTCCAAAGATGTGACATTAATAATTGTTCATTTGGTTCATAACAAATATTTTTTAAATTTTTTACTGCATTCTTGAGAATGTTGGTTTATGTTAATATTCTTTATCATTTGTCCAAAAATATATCTTTCAATTTTTTATCATATAAGCATTACATGAAAATTCAATGATAGCAAAGGAAATGCCCTCGTTGTTATCCCTTGCTATACTTGCATTTTCACTGCCCCTTATTGATCTTGCAAAAAGAATGTGAAAAGAACATGGGAAATGTTACCCTGTTTTTAGCGTGAAACTAGCGAAGATCAATGAAGAATATCCTATTCATTGATATGCATTTGCCGCTATATAGTTAGTCATATGGAATTGATCTTTCACTAAATTTGAATTTATATTGGTGAGAGATCAACGAGCGATAGTCCCTCTTTGTATCCTCACAAAATATAACTGATTACTTTGACCATCTTTAAACTTCATATTAGTTGTGAGCAAAAATACAATTATCATTGTCCTAACACCATTTCATTTTTTGTTGATGACTATTTTAATCCTTTTTTTTAATCGTGGATAGGTCATATTCACTGAAGTATCGGCATTTTATTAGACAAATCAAAGTGTCGTTGAAGTGAAGTTCTTTATGTTCAATCGTTGCACCACAAATGATATCCTCTCAAAAATCGTCCCAACTCCCAAATGTCGTGGACAACTAGAGAAACTCTCAACGGGGCGATTGAAGGCATTCAATTTAAATTAATTTGTGAAAATATGATTTATTTGCATTAAAAGGGAATTATGAATTTTTCTTTTTACAAATGGGATTGAGTTTTGAATTTTAATGATGTTTTAGAAATTTTAGGAATGAGATTAATTTGTGAATTTTGATGACGTTTAGGAAAATTTAGGAATGAAATTTTGGAAAATAAATTAGAAAAATTTAGGATTGAAATAGAATAGGAAAGCGTTATAAACAATTCAGAAAAAAATTGAAAAGGAAGAAATTTTAAATAAAATGTTAGAGAAAATAATTTAGTGGAATTTAGGAATTAAAATTTTAGAAAAAAATTAAATAGGAAAAGATTAGAACATATAATTGCATAGGAAAAATAATTTTAGAAAATTAAAATGTGTGATTCTTGAAAATGTTGCATTACCAAAAAATATCTTTCTTTAAAACTTGAGCCGACTTATAGGAATGTTCCATTATCATATAACATTCTCAAGAATTAATTCTTAGAACATTTTGCGAACCAAACACCTTGTAAATCATTTTTCACTATCCATAACTTTAATTTTTCATGATAGATTTTTAAAATCAATTATACTATATGTAAATTTTTAAATTCATTATTTAAAAATTTTTCATACTTGAATATACCAAACTTATTGGATATACCAAACTTACTGGGAACTTTAATTTTGAATGACGGTTTTATCTCTCTTCACATTCATGTTCTTCTCCGTCTACGAGGGTGTCGCTCTCTGTTTATATCGACGGCTTCTGCCATTTAGGTAAGGATGGATTTGGATTTGGATTTGGATTTGGGTAAACCAGTTTAGTGTTCAGTTAAGGGAATAGTGATGGGCCACGCCATGTGTAATGGGTTGGGTTTAGAAAATGTTAAGGTTGGTAACTCAAATCATAGTTATTAGAGCCGATCTGCTCATTGATTCGGATTGATTTTTAAATTATTGAATTAATTGTTAAATTAAACAATAAATTAAAAAAATAAAATTACATATATGTTTATATTTGTTTACAAATAAATTTAAAACTAAGTAAAATAAATAATTTTATATATAAATTTCATACTTTCAAGTCTTAAAATCATAGTTATTAGTCATAAATAATTAAAATACAAATATCTATAAATAATCTTTTGTCATAAAATTACAATTAATTTTTTAAAAATATTTGACTGTTATTTTATAAATTAGATGATTATATAAAATTTTTGGTTTATAATCTTTAATTTTTTTTACATTAAATAATTATATAAATATAATTATTTTTTTCTTATCTCCTAATTCATTAGTAATAATATACTTATCTTTTATTAAATTGAATATCTTTTCCATTTTAATTTTTGTCATCTTGCCACATGCACATTTTGGTTTTTGGGGTTAGAATAATTTTAGCACTTTATATATATATATATATATATATATATAAAATATTTCACCTATATAAATTAAGAAGAAGTTGATAGCAAGATGGTAAGACACACAACCTATAAGTAGGAGGATAGAATTTGATTCTATGTTAGTGCACATTTTTCTAAATTTTCAATTTTTCATTTTAAAAAAAGTGGCCGGGTCAAAGCCCGGGTCGGCTTTGACCCCGCTAGGTCAACCCCAGGTCATTTGTAGTTGGGCCAAAAGATGTGACCTAGACCAATTCTGGCTTTGGGTCCCTATTCAACCCGCTGAGCCGGTCCGAGTTTAATAACTACAACTCAAATTGTCATTATGTCAGTTTTGTACTAAGATAATAAATGTGTTGAGTCAACGTTAACGAGCACATCTCTCTGCTAGGGTTCTCTTGCCCCTTTCTCTGTTGGGGTTCATTTTCAGTAGCTGCAACTAAGGTCTTAGGTAGCCATCATCGATCTTCTCCTTCACCTTCTTCTTCTCTTTTTTTTTTTCCATCTCTTTCGTGAGAGTAATTTTCTCTTCTTTTTGTAGAAGATTTTCTCTCTTCCTTGGAAGAGGATTTTTTTTGCAGTTTCAAATCATTCGATTGAGTTCAACCAAAAACCGACTCCAAGGAAACCATTAATTTGAAAACTACAGTGGCCTGAGAGCCTTACAAATATCAATGACCAAAGACGTTCAAGTGGCTCTATCACATCGTTGCTTATATTTGGAGCAGCAAGGACATTGAAGGTCTCTTCCTATGTATTCTTGGTCACAAAGCTGTTGGGATTCAAAAAGTGGACGGTGACTGAGGCACGGGATGGATTATTGGATGGTGTTACTAGAACATTAACTTTGATATAGGGTTTAGAGATGTGTTATTTTTATTTAAATGTGTTTTGATTTAGGGTTTATGGGTGTGTTGCCTCTGTTTTGTCTTATAATGTTGTTGTGTAAATTTTCGTATTACTTTTAAGGTGTGTTGCTCTAAATCATGTGTCTTCTTAAACTATAAGTTCATGCTTGTAATGTATTAATAGATCTTTGGGTATTGAAAAATCTTATGTAACCATAATTTGATGCTATTTTAATATAAATGTATTCCATTTTGTCCAAAAAAAATTAACACTAACTATTAGTCAAATTTAACCGGAGGAAATTTCGTGCACATAACGTATCTAGAAGAATAAGTTCATCTGAACCCTACCCTGTGGTGGTTAGATAGAAATGCCTTGTATAATGTGGGCGTTGCCATTTCTCGGCTATTTAGCTACATAATAGGTCGTTATTTAGCTACAACAACAACAACAACATAGCCTTATCCCACTAAGTGGGGTCGGCTACATGGATCGCACGACGCCATTGAGCTCTATCAATGATCAACTCTTTAAATATCTCATTTACTAAAAGGTCACGTTCAATAATTTCTCTAAGTGTCATTTTTGGTCTTCCTCGACCTTTTTTCACAGGGCTCCAAACCATCTGTTCAACTCTCCTAACTAGCGCTTCCAACGATCTTCTTTGCACATGCCCAAACCATCTTAAATGGTTTTCAACTATCTTTTCCTCAATAGGTGCCACCCCAACTCTACCTCGTATATGATCATTACGGATCCTATCTCTTCTTGTATGACCACACATCCAATGCAACATCCTCATCTCCGCCACTCCAATTTTATGTTCTTGTTGTCCTTTCATTGCCCAACATTCACTCCCATATAAAATCACTGGTCTTATGGCAGTACGATAAAACTTTCCTTTGAGTTTATCAGGTACTTTCCGATCACAAACAACTCCTGATGTCATTCTCCACTTCAACCACCCAACTTGTATCCTATGTTCTACATCTCTAATAATTTCGCCGTCATCTTGTATAATTGATCCCAAATACCTAAACTTTGACACTTGTGATACGACCTGATCACCAAGTTTAACCTCCATCTCGTTCTTAGCTTGTCGCTTGTTAAACTTACAATGCAAGCACTAATTAGCAACAAAGTAATCCATCGCCATTTTTTGTGAATTTTGTCACAGACATGTTTGATAATGGATCAACAACAATATAACCTCGATTGTTTCCATTGCAATACTAGTATATTCTTGTAATGTATTGAGATGAGAATTTTGGAGATGGAGTACTTTTCATCTCAAACTCCTTTGCAAAAATTTCACTTTTCCAGATACTTTCTTCACATTTTTTGAGACGAACAAGATGACTTTGGTTTGGATTAGAGGTGGAAAATTTTTTTGTCTCAGATTTCCATCTCAGATATTTTGTTTTGTTTTGGTGATTGGAATGGACCATAGAAAGGTTTGGGATTAAAAGCCACAAATATTGAAATTACTAAGCAAGCCTCCTTTTTAGTGGGAGACAATGTTGGAAATTTTGAAAAACAATTATTTTTTTTAATGGCTTATTGGAGAAGCCTTGGGTTTTGGGTCAAGATGAGAGAGGTTTCTTGACCCATTGATCTAATTCACTCTAAGGCCCAAAATGATTTAGAATCGACTCATTCTCAATTCAAAAGTCCAAATTACTTCAAAAGTTCAAATTAATTCAGTCCCTAATAAATTCTGTTTTAATTTCTTAATAATTTTATTCCTAAACTAGATTATATTTTAACTTATATTTAATTTCCATCTTAAAATTTAGGAAAATAAGTTAAGTAGAAAAATATTTAAATTTTCCTCGTAAAAATTTAGAAGAATAAGTTAGACAAAATATTACTGACAACACTTAATTTATTTGTAGAACCAAAACTCGAAGTCTCATGACTCTAAAATGTGCAGCTGCAGCAGTTCACAATAACAAGCTAAATGAGATGTTCTCCTTGAATGATTTAGTTGAGCTACATTATTTTCTAGGGTTTGAAATAAAGAGAAATTTAACTTGGATGTACATGAGGCAGAAGAAATACATCTTGGACCTCTTTAATAGATTCAGTAAGCAAAATGCTTCAAGCTGTTCGTAGGGAAACAAACGACAGTAACAAGGGAGAGCCTATGAAAATACTACTCTTTTTCCAAGCTTAGTAGGAGCATTGTAGTATGTAACAAACACAAGGCCTGACATTGCTTTCTCTGTTAGCAAATTTAGTCACCTTAGTTCACCAACTTTAGTTCATAGGCTAGCATCCAAGAAGGTGCTATGATATCTTAGCAACCGTAATAAGTCTGGGTCATCATCTCAAACCATCCTCCCATTTGAAAATTTGTGGATACTCATTTGCAAATTGGGCAAACCTAGTCATGACAGGAGATCAGTAGCAAGATACTTGTTTTCATTGGTGAATCACTTGTTTAATTTCTTGATCAGCCAAGAAACAAAATGTAGTTGCCAGTTGCAGCATAAGAGTCAGAATACCGAGCTTTGGCCAAACTTGCTGCTGGACTAATATGGATCAAGTCATTGTTGAGAGAATTAGGTTGCCTACTACTTAAAGCTTCCATTATCTAGTGTGATAATCTTGGTGCAAGTGCATTAGCATCAAATCCTGTATACCACTCAAGCACCTAGCATATCAAAATTGACATTCACTTTATTCAAGACAAGGTCTTAGCTAAACAACTCAATGTGTGTTATGTTCCTTTATATATACTGATTGCATATAGTTTGACTAAAGCCTTCTTACACATTCAGTTCTAGTTTCTCAAAGCCAAACTGGAGTGGTACTGTTACCACCCACAAGTTTGAAGGGAGAGGGGGTTAAGACTTAAGACTACGAGTACACTCCATAATAATGCAAGCTTCAACACAAAAAAATGGCTCAAGCAGGCTGCCATGGCATGATAGTTAACCATCTTATTTGTATTTTAGTGCACATGGCTTATTCCTTCACATGGCTTGATTCATTTCTTTCCCTATCTCACGGGTAATTATAGGGAATCTGCTAATGATGTTTATCGCCCATGTATAACGTACAGAATGTACTATTTAGATGTTTCATACTCATTCAGTGAAATATACAATCAAATTATTACTCCTTCATTCAGAATCTGACAAGCAAACCTGGACCATGCTGATAAGCTGGCTTGGTGAGGTTTACCCATTTGTAAGCCCATACACTGATTTCGTCATCACTGGAGAGTGCTTTTGTGGCAAATGTCTACACTCATTTTAGATATATTGTAGGCTAAACTAATCAAATTTAGTTACGTTGCTCCGGATTGCTTATAATAGATATAATTTATTGTCGCTCATTCGTTTAGTCTAACATGACTTTTCTTGTGATATTTTAATATAAGTAAATAGTAGCAATTATTTATATTTCTTTAAGTTGTTCCCATGAAATATTCAGTTACAATTATATATACATGTAAGACAAAGTAGAGGGAAATAGTAATTAGTCTTATTCAAATGCATAAAACTTTGTGGCACCCAACATGACACGATGGTATAGTAAGCACTAGGTTTTTTCTTTCAAACATGACACGATAAAATAGATCCTCTCTGGTAATATCAGTGACACCAAAATTATGATTCATTAATATTGAGTACCTCCTCCTTGGGTCAATTAATGGTGTCTCGGATCTGGCCCTTCTGGACAACCAAATCGAGAGAATCTATGTTGAGATCCTAAAGCTGAATCTTCTGATTCATTGCTCTTGATCAAACTTGGTGTGTCCATAGGACGACATAGAGACTCTGAAAAATAGAAAAACACCAACACAAGGCACAACCACAGTGAAAGCACTAATTTTGGCTTAGCCATTCTTCTGCAGCAGTCTCACGTAGCTAATTGCACTTAGTGAGCTAAAAGAGCTTGAATGGAAGATGTTTGCACTTGGCGATGCTCAATAAAATGGCAAACTAGTTGATATATATATATAGGCCGAAACTAGAGATTTGGCAATATTTAAAATATTGTGGGGCTTCTTTCTTGTTTAAATTGAACAAAAGCCAAGGATATGTATGGTCACTAATCAACTAGTGAACATAGACCATCCTCTTAAGGGCTCTCTTATTTGCTGCTCGAGAATTGCCTTCATAGTGTTTAATCACTTAGTCCCCCAATCTTTCTTTCTTACTCACAACAATTTCGATAAATTCTTTTTTTTGGCAATATATAACGTGTAACTGCACAATTGCAGAGAATATGCACTATACCTACATATCCGATGTAGTATAGATACATAGATGCCTTTAGTTAACTTCTTTTAAATATGGGATAATCATAAATAAAGAACGGTCTGTGTGTTAACACTTCTAATCATATTTTGTGATTTTATCATTAGATGTCAATTAGACATTACATTAGTCAATCCTTACTAATTTTCTTTTCATATCAACTCGTGCAATTACATTTGCCAGCAGCTATGTATTTTGAATAGTCGAGTGAGTAATACTATGCTTAATAAGGGGCCTCATGAAGCACACCACAAATTTTTCAATGCTTGGAGCATAATGGAAGATTAATAATTTAATGATTTGCTTCGGAGTTGAAGGGGAAAAAAATACGAAGAAAAATAAATAAATTACAAGTACTATTATCAAAACTAGACCGGATCAACTAATTGACCGATTGGACTGGCAACCGACCATGATATCAGTCTTAAAATTGGAAAGTGATTGAACTCACTAAGAGCTGGTCGAGCCGAGTAAAAACTTAGATTAAATGAACCGATCTACTTGAACTTTTGTTATTTTTTAATTTTGTTTAATTTTTTTTATTCTATAATGAAGAAATTAATATTATAAATTAGTCAATTTTAATGAAATTGCTAATATATTAATATTTTGTGGATTTGATATTAATGTATATTATATATATTGATTAATAATATTTCTTTTATATGATTAATTTTTGTTATAACTTTTGATTGTAAAATGTAGATATTGTTTTTTGTAATTTAATATCATATCTTATTTTTTATTAAATTATTAAATTTATATTTATAGTTTTTAATTATATATACTATTTTTTTAATATTTTAAATTATATTAATTCAATTACAATTTAACTATAATTTTATTATTAACATTTAAATTAACGTTTCTATCAATTTAATAATTAGTTTAATTTTCAGGTTACATAGCAACCTTTTAAGAATTAGATAATGAGAAAGGGGGGGGGGGTGGGGGGAAGGACAGACTATGCTGCCAAACTACTTTTGCAGTGTGCTTATGCTATGGCTGGCCTACTGGTATTAATTTATTGCAACCTGCTTTCGGAAATATGTTATGTGTTTCGTCATCAGTCCCTATATCTATATTTATTAAATGTCCCATTTGGTTTAATTGCACAAAGAGACATGATAAGTAGTGTTGTCATACTTAGTCGGTTTACTCTTGGTCAAGTCTTACAACGTCAATAATAAATATAAGTTAAATCAAGTTAGATCTTATATAATTTATAGTGAAATAATTTTGACTCATTCGAATATATTATGAGTTATGGATTAGTTCCAAGGACTTACTTATATTATTTTTTAAAAAATATAATTTTAATTATTTTAATGATAAAGACTAAATTTTGAAACAATTAAATTTAAAAAAATTAAATTAAACTTTTAAAAAATACATTAAACTTAAAATAGGTATTTTTTAAAATATAATTTTAATTATCTTGACGTGTACATTCCACATTCATGCATGACTTGTCTCCATTTTTTGATGTCCAATAACAGAATTTTGAAACATTTTAATATCACTAGGTTGTGTAGAAAAAGCCAAAGGTTAGCGATTTGAAACATTCGAGTAAATTACGTCCATATACTTCGGCCACGTATGGTATTCATTCAAGTAAGGAAATGTAAACTACGATGACATGTTAGGTTTAGGTATTTTTTATTTTTATTCTTGCTAAAAGTAAAAAAATAAACTTAAAAATATATTTGGTTTGCTACATTGAAAATCTTTTTTGAGAAATATTTTTTAAAATAGGATCAAATATGAAAATACTAAAAAGATATTTTTCATATTTCAGAAAATAAAAATAAAAAATATTTTCATGAATCAAATACATTCTAAGTGTGTAAGTCAATTGATAAAAAATTGTCTTAATTTAATTAAAAGTCTAAAATTCAAGTCTTTAAAATTACAGTTACGTTAAAACTTAGTAAGAAAAGCTTTACTTGTTTTTTTATCTAAAATTTAATGATTCAAATTTTAAATAGTATTTTTTTCTTTTTTTTGATAAAAAAAATATTAAAATCTAGATCATTAAATTTTAAATCTATCGACCTATAAAAAGACAAGCAAGCTCCGATTTTTCCTTCTCTTACAATACTAAGGCCTGCTTAAAATATTGATGGAATTGGAATACAAAGTCGTAAAATATCTAAAATACCCTCGCTTTATTTCAATGTTTTTTTTATCTATAGGCGTTTATATAAAATCAATTATAATTATTTTATTTCTGTCATTTTAAAATTTATAGGGAACAAAAAAATAGATTTTTTTTTTCATATTAAACTAAACAGGATTTGTTTTTATTTTTTCCATTTTAACCTTTTCCTTTCGATTGAAAATTACCAAACTTACCCTTAATTTTTGTCAGGTAGTAAACAACGAACGTGAATAACTGTCCAATCGATATTGTCCTTGATGGATTCTGACGTACAGTTATAATCCCAGGCTTATTACTTTTTAAATGGATTCCAACTTGGATTTAATGGCTTGATCCATCGAGAAGAAGATAAGGACAGAAAACCACAAGACAAAACATAAACATACTTTACCGCTATTATTTTTTGTATAAAAGAAAGCCATCTCCCTTTAGGCTGGTGCTTAAATATGCGCCCACGTCCGGAGATTTTGATTAGCTCAACATGCATGTTTTAATCTTAAATAACTCTTCGACGCTTCTAGTATCTCTTTGGTTGGCATTGTTGTGAATAATTATATAACTTTAGACATTTTTGTTAAATAATATTAAGGTAGAAAGTTGCCGCCAAGCACTATCAAATGAGTCGAACTAAATTGATCAGTTGAAGCCAAAAGATAAATGGGTTGAGCCATTTAACTCACATGTCTTTTTTTTTTTTTTTAAAATCAAGACCGCTAACTTTAGTTCACAATTTTAAATGGGCCAGCGTGCAGACTATTTTTTTTAAAAAAATATGTTTAAATAATATAATTTTAAAAAAATTAGTGAAAATTTCAATAATTTTTTATTAAAATACAATTTACACATGTAAAACATTACTTCTTTAATATTTCTAAATAACCAATAACTCGTATTTCTTTTAAATTAAATATATTATATTTAAATTTAAAAATTCTATATTTATTTTTAAAAAACCACAAAAAAATTCATATCTAAATTTACTATATTTATTGAATATAAAGTTATAAAATATAAAATTGTGATAAAGTAAAATTATTTATATTAAATAATATAATTTTATAAAAAACAATTTTTTTAAAAAAAGGCTAGTCCGCGGGCTTAGAAGGTTTAATAAACAAGCTTAGTTTTTTTGAATCTTGTTAATGATAGAGATTATATTGAGTGTACAGTTGACTTATCTTATATGTATCTTAGACTAATTTATAGATATGTAATCCTAAACTGATTTGTAGGCTAATTCTTCGTGATTTTCTTGATAGCATAATCCTAAGAATTCTGTCTTTTATTACATTTCTTTAACTCATGTAATCTGTATATATAGCCTAATTGATCAGTGAATAATATACAAGATAGTTTTCCATCTTCCTGTGTTTCTTTATTTTTAATTACATGATATCAGAGCCTAGGATATTTGAGTGTGCGAGTGCGTTCTCGTTCCTGCCTTTGCTTCCTGTGCGTGTGTGAGAAGAGCCCACCCATCTACGATGGTTGTTGGTTCTCACCACCCCCAAAAGACGTTCAGACTTCACTAGCCGGTGGACCCCGAGAGTCCCAAAGCCATCAACGGCACGTGTGACCTCCACGTGCCATTCGTTCTTTCTACTAGTGGATCCATGCACCGGCACGTACAGGGCTGCAGTTTTCTTCCCCGGCGCCGACTCGTCATTTTCAACCGGTCCCCGATGTCAAAATCGTGATGCTGGCCTGTTTGGATATCGGATCTCATCCCTTCTTTGCGGATGCCTGTGTTTCCTCTCTATCAGCCTATGGGTCCCACTTTTGAGTTTGTGTTTTCAGTATTTCTATATCTGGGTTTTGCTACAGGCTTATTTTTGTTGTTTACCCGTGATTTTTTTCGTGGTTGCGAACGCTGCCAAACACCTCAAGTCTTGTCTCACCTTGTATTCATGCTAAAGATGTCTCAATCAGCACCTCATTCAGTTTCTGCATTGTCAAAAATAAATGATCAAGGTAAAATGTGCCTTATCACCTCTTCACATAAATGGGTAATTGACTCTGGTGCCATGTATCATATGACAGGTAATACCAACATCTTCTTAAGTTTCAAGCCACATAAATCTCCATCTTCTGTTACCATTGCAGATGGGTCTACTTATAATGTTGAAGGTTTAGGGACCGCTAAACCCACTTCTTCTATTACCTTGTCATCTGTTCTAAGCTTACCCAGTCTTTCTTTCAATTTGATTTCTGTGGGTAAACTCATCAGAGACCTAAACTGTTGTGTCTCTTTTTTCCCTAATCATTTTATTTTTTTAGGATCTTGTGACGAAGCAGATTATTGGTAAAGGACATGTATCTAATAGTCTTTGCATCCTTGATGCATGGGAGCCTCGGTTAGTTGCTTGTGCTAGTGTCACCTCTTTGTTCGATGCTCATTGTCAGTTGAGACATCCTTCCTTGTCCACCTTGAAGAAGTTATACCGTCAGTTTCATGATGTAACCTCTTTGGAGTGTGAATCTTGTCATTTTGCAAAACATCATCGTAGTATATTAAGTCCCAGAATTAATAAATGGGTCGAATCAGCCTTTGAATTAGTTCATTCAGATATTTGAGGATCATGTTCGGTTGAGTCTAAAACAAGATCTAGGTATTTTGTTACTTTTGTGGATGATTTTTCTCGAATGACAAGGGTTTACTTTATGAAAAATCAGTTTGAAGTGTTTTCCCATTTCTCTGCCTTTTGCATTGAGATTAAGACCCAGTTCAATAGTTTTATATGTGTATTGAGAAGTGATAATGCTAAAGAGTATATGTAAGCATCATTTCAAAATTACTTGATCCAGCAAGGGATTATTCATCAAACTTCTTGTGTGGATACACCCTCTTAAAATGGGGTAGCTGAGAGAAAGAACAGACACATTCTTGAGACTTCTCGTGCCTTGATGCTCTAAATGAAGGTCCCTAAGCAATTTTGGGACAGTGCTGTTTCCATAGCTAGTTTTATGATCAATCGCATGCTGTTTACAGTTCTTGGTGGTGAAATTCCCTACAATATTCTTTTTCCCAACAAGCCATTGTTTCCAGTGGAACTACAGGTATTTGGTAGCACATGCTATGTTTGTGATGTGAGGCCTCATGTTACTAAACTTGACCCAAAAGCCTTAAAATGTGCATTTTTGGGATATTCTTGGGTTCAGAAGGGTTAACAATGCTACTCTCCATATTTGGATCGATACTTGGTCTCAGTTGATGTGATATTCTCAAAGAAAAAATCATTTTTCTCCGTACCTTTTCCATCCCCAAGTCAGGGGGAGGACGATGAGGAGTGGTTGATTTATAAATCTACATATTCAAGTATCTCTATTGAGCAACTAGAGGAGGTTCCAACCATTGTAAGGCCATCCATTGTTCAAGTTTACTCTAGGAGGCAAGCAACCAATGATACACTGGCTTCTTCGAGCTCTCAACTAAGTGACAGACAAGCAACCAGTGATACATGTCCAACACCAGCTTCTTCATCATTAGATCATCCACCAAGTGACCAGGATATATCAATTGCCCTTCGTAAAGGTAAACGTCAGTGTACCCTTCCTCAAACTACCTATCCCATTGCTAATTTTGTTTCATATGATCATTTATTTCCTGCATCTAGCTCTTTTATTGCTTTTTTAGCCTCTGTTTCAATTCCTAAAACTGTTAAAGAAGCCTTGGCTCATTCGGGTTGGTACGCCGCCATGCTTGAGGAGATAAAGGCCCTTGATGATAATCATACATGGGACCTAGTGGAATTATCCAAAGACAAGAAAGCTGTGGGATGCAAGTGGGTCTTTGCAGTCAAGTTTAATACAGATGGCTCAATAGCTCGACTCAAAGCCCGATTAATGGCTAAAGGGTATGCATAGACGTATGGAGTAGATTATTCTGATACTTTCTCACTTATGACCAAACTCACCTTAATCCGATTGTTCGTTTCTATAACGGCCTCTCAGAATTAGCCTTTATATAAGCTAGACATCAAGAATTCCTTCTTACATGGTGATCTCCTGGAATAGGTGTATATGGAGCAACCACTTGGTTTTGTTGCTCAGGGGGAGTATGGAGAAGTCTGTCATCTGAAGAAGTCTTTGTATGGATTGAAGCAAAGTCCTTGTGCTTGGTTTGGCAAGTTCAGTATGGTGGTGCAAGAATTTGGATTAAAGAAGAGTAAATGTGATGACTCAGTGTTCTACAAACAATCAGTAGCTAGCATTTATCCTTATTGTGGTCTATGTTGATGATATTATCATTAAAGGGAATGATCGTGCAGGGATCTCATCCCTCAAAGCATTCCTGCATACTAAATTTCACACAAAAGACTTGGGCCAGCTAAAATATTTCTTGGGAGTGGAAGTAACAAGAAATAAGAAGGTAATGTTTTGTCTCAAAGAAATTATGTCCTTGACATGCTTATAGAAACTAAAAAGTTAGCTGCCAAACCTTGTAGTTCCCCAATGGTTCCGAACACACATCTTACAAAGGACGATGGAGATCCCTTTGATAATCCAAAAAGATACAGGAGGTTAGTTGGGAAAGTGAACTATCTTACTGTAACTCGTCCTAACATTGCTTTTGCATTAAGTGTTGTTAGTCAATTTATATCTGCACCTACAGTCAACCACTGAGTAGCTCTAGAACATATTCTATGTTATTTGAAAGGAGAACTTGGACTTGGTATATTATATAGTGATTGTGGGCATACTAGTATTGAGTGCTTTACAGATACTGATTGGGTTGGGAGTAAGGTTGACAGGAGATCTATTACGGGATATTGTGTCTTTGTTTGGAGGAAACTTGGTATCATGGAAAAGCAAGAAACAGAATGTTGTATCTCGATCAAGTGCGGAATCCGAGTACAAGGCTATGGCACAATCCACGTGTGAGATCATGTGGATACATCACTTATTAAATGAGATTGGGTTGAAGCATTCAATGCCAGTGAAATTGTGGCGTGATAATCAAGCTGCTTGCCATATTGTATCAAATCATGTTTATCATGAATGAACTAAACACATTGAAGTTGACTGTCACTTTGTTCGTGAAAAAATTGAAGAAAACTTGATTGCTATCGGATATGTGAAGACAGGAGAGCAACTTGCTGACATATTTACAAAAGCCTTGAATGGGACGCGAATTGATTATTTGTGTAACAAGCTGCGCATAATTAATATCTATGCTCCAGATTGAGGGGGAATGTTAATGATAGAGATTATATTGAGTGTATAGTTGACTTATCTTATATTTATCTCAGGCTAATTTATAGACATGTAATCCTAGGCTGATTTGTAGGCTAATTCTTAGTGTTTTCTTGATAGCATAATCCTAGGAATTATGTCTTTTATTTCCTTTCTTTAACTCATGTAATCTATATATATAGCCTAGTTGATTAGTGAATAATATACAAGATAGTTTTCCATCTTCCTGTGTTTCTTTATGTTTAATTACAAATCCAAAACTACCTATTTATGGGGCAACACTAGGCTGACTGATGGGCCATAGGCTAAAACGATCGCTATACCTCCGTCCTAATGAAATAATTTAATCGCACTACTATTTCATCTTTCATGATTCATGCAAATATTAATAATTTCTATAAAACATAAATTATACTACAACTAAACCCACAATTTAAATCTAGACCTTAAGAGATAGATTTCGCTTTTATGGAAAATTTAATGGGTCTGTTTCAGGTCTATATTTAAAACGTGTTGCTCCAAATTGATTGTTGAGTTTGATTGAATGTAAGGATATAGTCATATCCAAAATGCTTAAGGAAATTTGGCTCTAGCTCTTTCAAACTTACAAGCCACTAGTTTTTTTTTCTCTTAATTGATCCATTAGGGGATTTCTTTCCCATAATTGCGACTAGCTTTCATTTTTCATCATTAGCTTGTGCTCTTTAAATTTCAAATGCCTCAAGTCTCTATCTTTCTTTGAATGAGCTTAATACTCTTTGGACCTCAAACGTCACGGAGTTTCAAGTTTGCTTTCTTGGTTTTTTCTCTCTAAACCTTCCTTCTTGGGTTTAATGTCTTGGACCTTAGGTCTTCAACTTCTTCACCGATCCTAGGCTTTAGGTCTTCAATATTTGTGAGACTAGCTTGGAATTGCTAGTCCAACCCACCCGGAGATGAGCTCCATACAATACTAATTCTTTTACTGTTAGGTTGTAATACCATATGTTGGAGACGATATTGAGTGTGAAGACTTTCCTTTGTGTCGAAAATGCCATTATGTATATTGGCTCTGACTCCTTCACACTTACAAATCTCTAGCTTTTTTCCTAATTTGTGAATGTGAAACTTCTTTCCAGTAGTTTTGCATTCTAGAAAAGAAAAAGACTCAACCTTTAGGGCACGTTTGGTATCGAATACTGTTGAAGAATGGAAAGGAAATGAAAGAAAGAAAGGAAAAGTGAAAAAGAAAAAGGAAATGGAAGATGAAAAAAATGTGTTTGGTATGTGATGGAAAAAAATAAAAGAAAAAAGAAAAGTTGTGTTTGGTATGTATAATTTTTAAGGAAAAAAAGTAGAGAATGCATTGGGCAATTACTAAGATACCCTTGATTCTAATTTATTAAATTTCTTTTTTATTATTCATAACTATTATTTTTGTCCCTTAACTTATTTTTTATTTCAATACAGTCCTTTTTATTATTTCAATATAGTTCCTAATTCATAGCATTAGGCAAAAATATTGTCTCACTCTCGTCTCTTATTAGTCAGTCTCTGTCTCACTATCTCACTCAGCCTTTCATAAGAAGACTCAGCCCGCCATACTCAAACTGTCAAGCACTCACTACCCAGATCTGCCTCTTTCTCGTCAACTCGCCTCCCTCTTCATCTTCATCTTTGTCTTCTTCGACTTGTGCACAGATCTTCGTCTTCGTCTCCCTCGTCTCCTCCTCTCTCTCTCTCTCTTCTGTTTTCTTGTAGCGAATTCCTGACCTTTGTTTCAAGATCATTCAAGCACAGATTGGAACCGGTGAACAGTAGCAAATTCCTGACTAGTTTTCCAGTCTTTTTTCTGACATCACTGTGCTTCTCCTCTACCATATGTAGGATCGTCCGGTTTTTCCATCTCTAGCTTCCGTTTTCCATCGCCAGGCCCCTGTAGGGAACTCCTACCAAACATGCCCTTAATAATAGCAAATTTACATTGGATGAAGAAATATCAAACATAGATCAAAATAGATAAAGAAAAAAGAGGACTTCACTTTGCTATCAACCACGAATCTTTCATTTGCCTACAAACATATGGCGCTCGGCATATGTATTAAATTACAAAAAATGAACTCATTCTTCTAGAACTATGTTTTGAAAAATATTATTTATTTATATACTAGTGAAGTTGGAAGTATATCTTCGCTTTACGGAAATGTGACATTAATGTTCATTTGGTTCATCATAAATGTTTCTGAAATTTTTTTACTACATTCCTGATCAAATGTATCCGGATTGGTTTTAACTCGTTTTATAACCGTAACTAAAAGTATATTTAGTCATAGTTATAATCGTGGTTATAACACATTTTTAGCCATAGTTTTCACTAATATTTATAGACATAGTTATAACCGTGGCTAAATATACTTTAAGTCACCGTTATAACTATTTATAACCATAGCTAAAAGTGCTACATGATCCGCTTCCGATCAAAATGGCGTTGAAGTGAAGTTCTTTGTGCTCAATCTTTGAACCACCAGTTATATCTTCCCAAAAGTCATCTAAATGCCAGGGATAGAGACCCTCAATTGAAGGCATTCAATTTAATTTAATTTGTGAAAATATGATTTATTTGCATTAAAATGAAATTATGAATTTTTTTTTTACAAATGGGATTGATTTTTGAATTTTAATGCTGTTTAAGAAATTTTAGGAATGGGATTTTTATGTGAATTTTGATGATGTTTAGGAAAATTTGGGAAATTTTGGGATTAATTTTTGAATTTTAATGATGTTTAAGAAATCTTTGAACCACCAGTGATATCTTTTCAAAAGTCATCCAAACGCCATGGACCACTATGGAGACTCTCAATAGAAGGCATTTAATTTAATTTAATTTGTGAAAATATGATTTATTTGCATTAAAATGAAATTATGAATTTTTTTTAACAAATGGGATTAATTTTTGAATTTTAATGATGTTTAAGAAATTTTAGGAATGGGATTAATATGTGAATTTTGATGGTGTTTAGGAAAATTTTGGAATGAAGCTTTAGAAAAAAAATTAGAAAAATTTAGGATTGAAATGGAATAGGAAAGGGTTATAAACAATTTAGAAAAAAATGCAAAGGAAGAAATTTTAAATAAAATGTTAGAGAAAATAATTTAGTGGAATTTAGGAATTAAAATTTTAGAAAAATTTAAATAGGAAAAGATTAGAACATATTAATAAAATAATTTCATAGGAAAAATAATTTTAGAAAATTAAAATCTGTGATTCTTGAAAATGTTGTATTACCAAAAAATATCTTTCTTTAAAACTCGAGCCAACGTATAGGAATGTTCCATTATCATATAACATTCTCAAGAATTAATTCTTAGAACATTTTGTGAACCAAACACCTTGTAAATCATTTTTCACTATCCATAACTTTAATTTTTCATGATAGCTTTTTTAAATCAATCAATTATTCAAGATATATTGTAGGCTAAACTAATCAAATTTAGTTACGTTGCTCCGGATTTGCTTATGATAGATATAATTTATTGTCACTCATTTGTTTAGTCTAACATGACTTTCCTTGTGAAATGTTAATAGGTAAATAGTAGCATTTATTTATATTTTTTTAAGTTGTCCTCATGAAATATTCAGTTACAATTATATATACTTGTAAGACAAAGTAGAGGGAAATAGTAATTAGTCTTATTCAAATGCATAAAACTTTGTGGCACCCAACATGACACGATAGTATAGTAAGCACTAGATTTCTTCTTTTAAACACGACACGATAAAATAGATTCTCTCTAGTAGTATCAGTGACACCAAAATTTTGAGTCATTAATATTGAGTATCTCCTCCTTAAGTCAATCAATGGTGCCTCGGATCTGGCCCTTCTGGACAACCAAATCGAGAGAATCTATGTTGAGATCCTAAAGCCGAATCTTCTGATTCATTGCTCTTGATCAAACTTGGAGTGCCCATAGGACGACATAGAGACTCTGAAAAACAGAAAAACACCAACACAAGGCACAACCACAGTGAAAGCACTAATTTTGCCTTAGCCATTCTTCTGCAGCAGTCTCACGTAGCTAATTGCACTTAGTGAGCTAAAAGAGCTTGAATGGAAGATGTTTGCACTTGGCGATGCTCAATAAAATGGCAAACTAGTTGATATATATATAGGCCGAAACTAGAGATTTGGCAATATTTAAAATATTGTGGGGCTTCTTTCTTGTTTAAATTGAACAAAAGCCAAGGATATGTATGGTCACTAATCAACTAGTGAACATAGACCATCCTCTTAAGGGCTCTCTTATTTGCTGCTCGAGAATTGCCTTCATAGTGTTTAATCACTTAGTCCCCCAATCTTTCTTTCTGACTCACAACAATTTCGATAAATTCTTTTTTTTGGCAATATATAACATGTAACTGCACAACTGCAGAAAATATGCACTATACCTACATATCCGATGTACTATAGATACATAGATACCTTTGGTTAACTTCATTTAAATATGGGATAATTATAAATAAAGAACGGTCTGTGTGTTAACACTTCTAATCATACTTTGTGATTTATCATTAGATGTCAATTAGACATTACATTAGTCAATCCTTACTAATTTTCTTTTCATATCAACTCGTGCAATTACATTTGCCAGCAGCTATGTATTTTGAATAGTCGAGTGAGTAATACTATGCTTAATAAGGGGCCTCACGAAGCACGCCACAAATTTTTCAATGCTTGGAGCATAATGGAAGATTAATAATTTAATGATTTGCTTCGGAGTTGACGGGAAAAAAATATGAAGAAAAATAAATGAATTACAAGCACTATTATTAAAATCAGATCAGATCGGCTAATCGACCGATTGGACTGGCAACTGACCATGATATCAGTCTGAAATAACCCTTAAAATTGGAAAGTGATTGAACTGACTAAGTGCTGGTCGAGCCGAGTAAAAACTTAGGTTAAATGAACCTGTCTACTTGAATTTTTGTTGTTTTTTAATTTTGTTTAATTTTTCTTATTAAGAAACTAATATTATAAATCAGTCAATTTTAATGAAACTGCTAATATATTGATATTTTGTAGATTTGATATTAATATATATTATATATATTGATTAATAATATTTCTTTATTATATGGTCAATTTTTGTTATAACTTTTGATTATGAAATGTGAATATTGTTTTTTATAATTTAATATCATATCTTATTTTTTATTAAATTATTAACTCACTACGTCTCATTTATAAAATTAAAATAAATCAATCCATTTAATCGAATTCATTTTGACAAGAAGGTTTAAGAAATGGTCAAAATGTGCGTTTGTTAGCCGAAGTTCTCATTTTCTTATAATTTCTATTCCCTCAGATGACAAGATTTGGATTTTCTCTATTAGAAATTTAGAATAGCTTCTTATTCTTGAGAATGAGAAACCTTTAATTATTATTGAGTAGGTCTCTGTTTGTATTTATTACCAAACAGCGAGTTGCTTGACGTGTACATTCCACATTCATGCATGACTTGTCTCTACTTTTTGATGTCCAATAACAGAATTTTGAAACATTTTAATATCACTAGGCTGCGTAGAAAAAAGCCAAAGGTTAGCGATATGAAGGATTCTAGTAAATTTAGCACGTCCATATGCTTGGGCCACGTATGGTATTCATTCCAGTAAAGGAAATGTAAACTTCGATGGCATGTTAGGTTTAGGTATTTTTTTTTTATTTTTTATTCTTACTAAAAGTAAAAAAGTAAACTTAAAATATTTAGTATATTGAAAAATTTTTTTTAAAAATATTTTTTGAAATATGATCAAATATAAAAATATTAAAAAATATTTTTAATATTTCAAAAAATAAAGACTAAAAATAAAAATAAAAAATATTTTCATAAACTAAATATATTCCAAATATATAAATCAATTAGTAAAGGATTGTTTTAGTTTAATTTGAAGTCTTAAATTCGAGTCTTTAGAATTATAGCTATGTTAAAACTTAATAAGAAAAGCTTTGCTTATCTCTTTACGTGAATTCAAATATCCAAATTTTAAGTAATATTTCTTTTTTTTGATAAAAAAGATATTAAAAATTTATACTATTAAATTTTAAATCTATTAACCTATAAAAAGACAAGCAAGCCCGATCCTTTCTCCTTTTACAGTACCAAGGTTTGCGTTAAAATATTGATGAAATTGGAATATAAAGTCGTAGAATATTTAAAATACCTTTGCTTTATTTCAATGTTTTTTTATCCAGAGGCATTTATATAAAATCAATTATAATTATTTTATTTCTCTTATTTTAAAATTTATAGGGAACAAAATAATAGATTTTTTTTTCATATTATACTAAACAGGATTTTGTTTTTATTTTTTCCATTTTAACCTTTTCCTTTCGCTTGAAAATTACCAAACTTACCCTTAATTTTTGTCAGGTAGTAAACAACGAACGTGAATAACTGTCCAATCGATATTGTCCTTGATGGATTCTGACGTACAGTTATAATCCCAGGCTTATTACTTTTTAAATGGATTCC
Organism: Biancaea sappan; assembly: GCA_037074585.1. Lineage (NCBI taxonomy): Eukaryota > Viridiplantae > Streptophyta > Magnoliopsida > Fabales > Fabaceae > Biancaea > Biancaea sappan. Next base: position 32,809,862 of record CM073493.1, read on the forward strand.
AACTTGGATTTAATGGCTTGATCCATCGAGAAGAAGATAAGGACAGAAAACCACAAGACAAAACATATACATACTTTACAGCAATTATTTTTTGTATAAAAGAAAGCCATATCCCTTTAGGCTGGTGCTTAAATAGGTGCCCACATCCCGAGATTTTGATTAGGTCAACATGCATGCTTTAATCTTAAATAACTCTTCGACTCTTTTAGTATCTCTTTGGTTGGCATTGTTGTGAATAATTATATAACTTCAAACATTTTTGTTAAATAATATTAAAGTAGAAAGTTGCTTCTAAGCATTATCAAACGAGTATGTTACGAGGTCAAAAGATATACAGGTTAAGCGATTTAACTCATTTTTTTATTGAAAATTAAGATCGTTAACTTTAACTTACAGTCTTAAACGAGGCAATTTACAGACTATTTTTTTTAAAAAAATATATTTAAATAATATAATTTTAAAAAAATTAGCAAAAAATTCAATAATTTTTTATTGAAATACAATTTATACAATGTAAAATATTACTTATTTAATATTTTTAAATAACTAATTATTCGTATTTCTTTTAAATTAAATATATTATATTTAAATTTAAAAATTCTAAATTTATTTTTAAAAACTACAAAAATTTCATATCTAAATTTATTATATTTATTGAATATAAAGTTATAAAATATAAAATTGTAATAAAGTGAAATTATTTATACTAAATAATATAATTTTTATAAAAAATATTTTTTTAAAAAAAAAGGACTAGTCCACGGGCTTAAACCGTTTTTAATAAACATACTTAGTTTTTTTGAATCCAAAACTACCTGAGTTGACTCATGGACTATGGGCTAAAACGATAGCTTTACATCCGTCCTAATGAAATAATTTAATCGCATTACTATTTCATCTTTTATGATTCATGCAAATATTAATAATTTCTATAAAACTTAAAATTACACTACAACTAAACCCACAATTTAAATCTAGACCTTAAGAGATCGATTCCGCTTTTGTTGAAAATTTAATGGGTCTGTTTCAAGTCTATATTTAAAAAGTATTGCTCCAAATTGATTGTTGAATTTGATTGAATGTAAGGATATAGTCATATCCAAAATGCTTAAGGAAATTTGGCTCTGGCTCTTTCAAACTTACAAGCCGCTAGTTTTTTTTTTTCCTCAAGATCCATTAGGGGATTTCTTTCCCATAATTGTGACTAGCTTTCATTTTTCATCATTAGCTTGTGCTCTTTGAATTTCAAATGCCTCTAGTCTCTATCTTTCTTTGAATGAGCTTTAATACTCTTTGGACCTCAGACGTCACAGAGTTTCAAATTTGCTTGCTTGGTTTTTTCTCTCTAAACCTTTCTTCTTGGGTTTCATGTCTTGGACCTTAGGTCTTCAACTTCTTCACCGAGCCTAGGCTTTAGGTCTTCAAATTTGTGGGACTAGCTTGGAATTGCTAGCCCAACCCACTTGGAGATGAGCTCCAAACAATATTAATTCTTTTACTGTTAGGTTGTAATACCATATGTTGGAGACAATATTGAGTGTGATGACTTTCCTTTGTGTCGAAAATGCCATTATGTATATTGGCTCTGACTCCTTCACACTTACAAATCTCTAACTTTTTCCCTAATTTGTTAATGTGAAACTTCTTTCCAGTAGTTTTGTATTCTGAAAAAGAAAAAGACTCAACTTTTAGGGCACGTTTGGTATTGAATATTGTTGAAAAATAGAAAGGAAAGGAAAAGTGAAAAAGAAAAAGGAAATGGAAGATGAAAAAAAATGTGTCTAGTATGTGATAAAAAAATAAAAGAAAAAAGAAAAGTTTTATTTGGTATGTATATTTTTTAAGGAAAAATAGTAGGGAATGCATTGGGCAATTACTAAAATACTTTTGATTCTAATTTATTAAATTTCTTTTTTATTATTCATAACTATTATTTTTGTCCCTTAACTTATTTTTTATTTCAATACAGTCCTTTTTATTATTTCAATATAGTTCCTAATTCATAGTATTAGGTAAAAATATTGTCTCACTCTCGTCTCTTATTAGTCAGTCTCTGTCTCACTATATCACTCAGCCTCTCATAAGAAGACTCAGCCCTCCATACTCAAACTGTCAAGCACTCACTACCCAGATTTGCCTCTTTCTCGTCAACTCACCTCCCTCTTCATCTTCGTCTTCGTCTTCTTCGACTTGTGCAAAGATTTTTGTCTTCGTCTCCCTCGTCTCCTCCTCTCTCTCTCTCTCTCTCTTTTGTTTTCGTGTAGCGAATTCCTGACCTTTGTTTTAAGTTCATTCAAGCATAGACCGAAACCAATAAACAGTAGCAAATTCCTGACAAGTTTTCCAACCTTTTTTTTTTTTTCTGACATCACTGTGCTTCTCCTATCCCAAATGCAAGGTCGTCTGATTTTTCCATCTCTAACTTTTGTTTTCCATCGCTGGTCACTGTAGGGAACTCCTACCAAACGTGCCTTTAAGAATACCAAACTTACATTGGATAAGGAAAAAAGAGGACTTCATTCTGTTATCAACCACGAATCTTTCATTTGCCTACAAACATATGGCACACGACATATGTATTATATTACAAAAAATGAACTCATTCTTCTAGAACTATGTTTTTGAAAAATATTATTTATTTATATACTAGTGAAGCTGGAAGTATATCGTCGCTTTACGGAAATGTGACATTAATGTTCATTTGGTTCATCATAAATGCTTTTGAAATTTTTTTACTACATTCTTGATCAAATAGATCCTGATTGGTTTCAACTCATTTTATTATCGTGGCTAAAAGTATATTTAGTCATATTATAACTGTGACTGTAACACATTTTTAGCCATAGTTTTCACTAATATTTATAATCATAGTTATGATTGTGGCTAAATGTACTTTTAGTCACAGTTATAACTGTTTATAACCGTAGCTAAAAGTGTTACATGATTCGCTTCCGATCAAAATGATGTTGAAGTGAAGTTCTTTGTGCTCACTCTTTGAACCACCAGTGATATCTTTCCAAAAGTCATCCGAATGCCATGGACCACCATAAAGACTCTCAATTGAAGGCATTCAATTTAATTTAATTTGTGAAAATGATTTATTTGCATTAAAATGAAATTGAATTTTTTTTTACAAATGGGATTGATTTTTGAATTTTAATGATGTTTAAGAAATTTTAGGAATGGGATTAATATGTGAATTTTGATGATGTTTAGGAAAATTTGGGAATGAAACTATTTAGAAAAAAAATTAGAAAAATTTAGGATTGAAATGGAATAGGAAAGGATTATAAACAATTTAGAAAAAATTGAAAAGAAAGAAATTTTAAATAAAATGTTAGAGAAAATAATTTAGTGGAATTTAGGAATTAAAATTTTAGAAAAAAAAATTAAATAGGAAAAGATTATTAGAACATATAATTGCATAGGAAAAATAATTTTAGAAAATTAAAATGTGTGATTCTTGAAAATGTTGCATTACCAAAAAATATCTTTCTTTAAAACTTGAGCCAACTTATAGGAATGTTCCATTATCATATAACATTCTCAAGAATTAATTCTTAGAACATTTTGTGAACCAAACACCTTGTAAATCATTTTTCACTATCCATAACTTTAATTTTTCATGATAGCTTTTTTAAATCAATTATACTATATGTAAATTTTTAAATTCATTATTTTAAAATTTTTCATACTTGAATATACCAAACTTATTGGATATTTCACAGGAAATCCGACAAGAATGACGGTTTACCAAACTTATTGGATATACCAACCTTGCTGGAACTTTAATTTTGAATGATGGTTTCATCTCTCTTCATATTCATGTTCTTCTCCGTCTACGAGGCTGTCGCACTGTGTTTATATCGATGGGTTCGGCCATTTAGGTAAGGATGGATTTGGGTTTGGGTAAACAAGGTTAGTGTACAGTGATGGGCCAGATCATGTGTAATGGGTTGGGTTTAGAAAATATGACGGTTAGTAATTCAAACCATAGATATCAGAATTTGGTCATTGATCTGGGTTGATTTCTGGGTTACCAAATCAATATTCAGATTATTGAGCCAATTGTTGAACTAAATAAATAAATTAAAAAATTAAAAAAAAAAAATATATATATATATATATTTATATTTGTTTATAAATAAATTTAAAACTAAGTAAAATAAATAATTTTATATGTAAATTCCACACTTTAAAGTTTTAAAACCATAGTCATTAGTCATAAATAATTAAAATGAAAATATCCATAAATAATTGTTTGGTCATAAAATTAAAAAATATTTTTTGAAAAATATTTGATTATTATTTTTTAAATTAGATGATTATATAAATTTGTTGGTTTATGCTCTTCAAATTTTTTTGATTTAATTTTTTAAATCAAATAATTATATAAATATAATAGTTTGTTTCTCATCTCCTAATTCATTAGTAATAATATACTTATTTTTATTAAATTAAATATCTTTTTCATTTTAGTTTTTGTCATCTTGTCACATATACATTTTAGTTTTTGGATTAGAATAGTTTTAGCACCTCATATATATAATATTTTACCCATATAAATTAAAAAAAAAGTTGATAATAAGATGATCAAACGCACAACCTATATGTAGGAGGATAGAGTTTGATTCTAACTATCTACACATTTTTCTAAATTTTCAATTTTTCATAATTTTTTTTTTTAAAAAGAGGCTTGGTCAAAGCATGGGTTGGTCTTAACCTGAGGGTCACTTGTAGCCGAGCCAAAAAAGTGACTTGGACTGGTTTCGGCCCTAGATCGCAGGTCCCAAGCCGATCTGGGTCTGATAACTATGATTCAAACTGTCATTGTATCGATTTTGTACTAAGATAATAAATGTGCTGAGTCAATGTTAACGAGGACATGTCTCTGCTAGGGTTCTCTTGCAGTTCTCTCTGTTAGGGTTCATTTGCAACAGCTGCAACTAGGGTCTCAAGCAACCCTCACCCATCTTCTCTTTCACCTTCTTATTCTTGCTTTTTTTTTTTCCTCTCTTTCGTGAGAGTGATTTTTCCTTCTCTTTGTATAAGATTTCTTTTCTTCCTTGGAAGAGGATTTTTTTTTTTGCAATTTCGAATTGTTTGATCGAGTTAAACTGAAAACTGACTCTAAGGAAACCATTAATTTGAGAGCTACAGTGACTTAGGAGCCTTACAAACATTGACGATCGAAGACATTCAGATGGCTCCGCTGCAGGCTGGAGAGGTTAGGGTCCAAATTCTGCTCTATCACACCGTTGCTTATATTTGGAGCGACAAGGACCTTGAAGGTATCTTCTTATGTATTCTTGGTCATGAAGGTGTTGGGATGCAGAAAGTGGACGATAGCTGAGGCACACGGTGGATCACTAGACGACATTGCTAGAAAACTAACTCTAATATAGGGTAGAAGTATGTTACCTCTATTTAAACATGTTCTAATTTAGGGTTTAAAGGTGTATTGCCTCTATTTTGTCTTTTAGTGTTGTTGTGTAAGTTCTGATATTGTTTTTAAGATGTGTTGCCTTAAATTATGTATCCTCTTGTCCCATAAGTTCAGACTTGTATTGTATTAGTTCATCTTTAAGTTCTGAAAAATCTTCCTAACTTGATGCCATTTTAATTGAAATGTTTTCTATTTTGTCAAAAAAGAAATTAATATTAACTATTTGTCAAATTTTACGGGAGGGAATGTTGTGCACATAATGTATCCGAAGGAATAAGTTCATCTGAATCCCATCCTGTCCCTGTGGTGGTTGGATAGAAACGCCTTGCATAATGTGGATGTTGCCATCATTAGCGGGGGGAAAAAAGAACATCATTGTTGATCTTTGCTCGGATCTTTTGTTTTTTTTTTGGGTGGGGGGGGGGGGGGTGGGGGGTGGTTATGCTTGCACAATTCGAAGTTGGACTGTAAATCTATCAGTTTTTATGGGACACATAACGTGCATTCAATGCCCGTGACACTTGGTACCCATTGAAAGAATGCCGAGTCTTATTAAAGAATGAACAATGCTAGGGAGAACCCAATAGTCTTGCTGATTATCATATTTCTATATATATGGTATATATTTGTTAAAAAAAGTAAGGGACTCGAAAGAATTTCCGTTACATACATCAACACAAAAAGGAGACTATTCTATCGACTCTTGGTCTGTTCTTTCAACATACATTATTAAGGAAGAAAATCGAAGAAACAAGAACGATTAACCAACCAATCAGACTCATGTAGGTCTAGTGACCATTCTATGCCTACGCAGATGGTTTGAATAAACCACCAATTACCCACCTTCCTAGGCACAGTTTGGAAGTGAACCAATTTTAATAAACAAGATACTTTGTTAAACATACTGCAATGTTGGACTCTTCCCAAATGATACAGGCTTGATAATTAATATGCTCTTCCTTAGCATCCACTACTGAGGATTTATTGCTCTCCATCATTCACCTCAGTTTTTTCTGTAGTTGAATAAGACAATTTCCTAGCTCTTGGAGTCCCTTTTGGATTAGCCATACTTTGTTTAACTGAAACTGGGATTTTGGGAGTTGATGAGTTCTTATCCTTGTGGGTCTTGCCGGATTGTTTAGTTTGATCCTTTTTGGTAGACATATCAGCGACACGGCTTTCCCATGGACGAGCGGCAATCCAGCGTTCCTTCCAGCTCCAACCCCAGTTAGCTTTGTTAAGTTCACAATTACCCAGGCCTTGGCTTTGACTAGAGTTTGCCCTCCACTATATATGATTCATAAGATATGCAATTATGCATATGATTTGAAGAAGGATCTGGTGAAACAGTGTAATTGTGAGACTCATTTTATAAGATTAACTAATCTACCTGATGAGAGAAGGCATATGCCATGGCTCTTTCCCGTTTCACTGCTGCTTCTTCTCTCTGATGAATCCTTGCAAGGATTTCCTCCATGGTTTCAGCACCACCAGACCATTCGACCTGTATGTAATCCACTTCAATTATAACTTAATGGGTAACTGAATTTAGGTCCAAACAAGCTGAAGTGAAATAATGCCATACTATTAATCAGTCGATGATAGAAAAATTTTAACAAGTCAACGACAAATGGTAAGCAAAAAACTGATATCCAAATAACTAGTCACTGACTACCCAAAAAAAAAAGAGGGGAAAGTTTTGTACTAATGTGTCTTTTGTTTAATTAGGCTATCAGTCCCACAATAGTTGTGTCAATGTAACCCAAGCATCCCTTTATTATAGGCAATCTACCATGCCTCCCAGTACATACAATGGACGGGGGCATTGGCTCTATAAATGTGAAGCCCACGTACGGAGCTAACAACCCTATGCTGGTCCTTTCAATGTTTTGGGAGAGGAGGGCGAGGGGGTGATGGTAGAGCCATTATCTAGGATTTCCATAGAATTCTCTTCATTTCATTTATTTTATCCAAGATGTATAGATCTCCCCGTTCCATTTATATGCACGCGCTTGGGTGTGTGTGTGTAGGGGGGGGGGGGGGGGGGGCTTTATGGTAAAAAATTTCCTCTTTATCTAGGCTTTCCATATCGTTCTCTTTCTTCTATTTTGTACAAGGGGGACCTTGAACTACCTGAGAATGTATCCAATAATTTCACATCATTATCTTTAGCAACAATGGAGCCACCACTTGACAACCAAAACCTAAGTTCTGTATCTTTTTCTACCTTATTTTAAACCTTTGGTAACTAGGTCTTCATAGAATAAAAAAAGAATATAAGCAGATTCAGTTATAGGAATTGATTGAAGAAAACTAGGAATGGATGGTAAGGGCATGTAGACATAATTAAAGAGTCGTACTGTAAAGAGGAATGCAATACCTTAAATTGTGAAACCCCTAAGAGGACAGTTCACCCACTCTTTGGAATAAAAAGTTCTTGACCAAAGGAAAAAAAAAAAAATGGAATAAAGTCAAGCTTGAACACCCAAGGGCATAATTGTAATAACAAATGCAATAATGAAGTAGATACAAAAGTAGACTTTTTCACTAAAGAAACAAATGAACTCACCGAGATACCTACATTTAGAGATCATCAAAATTCTAGATGGCATATTCAACAAATAAACATCAATGTTACAAGAAAGAATCCCAGTATCCCACCATTGAAAATCTTCAGCTTTACAAATTACAAGCCATTATTCCAGAAAGCAGAAAAAGGTTACCTCTAGATCATGGAGCTTTGCCTCAAGTTTTTGTTGAGATTCTAATTTCTTCCGCCTAATCCTGTCTTCTGTCACCATACAGATTCGGCGAGCTCTAATCTCAGCCTGTATCTTGCTCCATGAATGAAGATAAGTTAAAGTTGTATTGGCTTGCTTTTTAACAGCATAACCTTGAGTCAGCGTCTTTAATTTTGCAAGCCCTTTCAAGCGGTGTAGTGATTTTCTAGCCTAACAGATGTAAAAATCAACAATAAATTGTGAATATCAGCAAAAGAGAAATGATATAGGTATATGCTATTACAAATAAGTATCTTTATCTCTCTGCTATATGGTAAATGTCTAAATGGTATGCAGATTAAGACAATAATCAACACTCAGTTATATAGCACCTAACGAAAGAAGTTGCATATTATGATTTCCATCAAGCAACCAATTTTTGGCAATCCTAAAGGATCAAATCAAATGCATGTTCGGCCTGCCGTTATTGAGATTTATAGTCGTAAGAAGAAAGAGAAGGCTGAAAATAATGGGCCTGGGAGTAAGAATGACCCATTGGTTTATGTTAGGAAGGGTAAAAAGTCAGGGCCAGAAGTTTGGAAAAAGGAAAGGTAGCTGATTCTGACACATCATTTAAGGGTGAAAGGAGCAGAGCAGAGTGAATAAGTGTGTGATTAGAAACTCATTGAATAAATTTAAATTTGAGCAGAATTGGTTTTAAGTAAAATTAATTTTATATGAACGTAATTTATGTTTAGAAACTATTATCAGAAAATTGATTTAAGAAAATAAATTTCGTTTGGATATTGATTAGTAAAAGCACCTTTAAATATGTAATTACCATAAAAGGTATAGATATTATATTATATTATTTTATTTATCTTTATTTAATTTCTATAAATATAATAAAAAATATATTAATGTTTTAATAAATAAATAAAATAATAAATAATAAACAAAATAAAAAATAATATTTTATAAAAACATGATCACTCAGGCACCCACTACACTACTCATTTTATACAATAATATTCATATTCACGAACACTGCTACCCCTTTACCAATACCCACTACCCACGGTTTCCACAAAGAGAGAGAGAGAGAGGGCATAATCAGAGGAAGACCACCCACTACCTTCATCGAAGCAGAATAGCGGAAGGGGAGGCTCGTCTTGCTTCTCGATCTGAAATTGTCCACCCAACCCATATTCTCAAGAAAGAGAGTTAAGGGGCATATTTAGAGGAAGACCACCCACTACCCACTAAATTCTCATCTCGTCTTTGCTTCTTGGTCGTGCAGTCCATCGGAGGGGAGATTTGCAGTGGCTAAAAGCTTGACAACAGGTAAGGGAAAATATTGGCTCTGTTTTAGAATTTTTGTCTCTTCCTTCATGCAAAATGGGTCTGAGAGGAACAAAGATCTCTCCTTCCTCCTCTCTGTTTAGGAACAAAGAGAATGGATGAAGCACACCGAAACAAGGGAGCGAAGGGTAGTAGAGGAAATGGAATCAGTGAGGAGTAGTAACCAAAATCGATTTTGGCTATAAGCTACTCCCTGGAGCATTGAACCAAACGTGGGTTGGACACAGAATCAATTATGCCAGATATCTCCAAACGCAGAACCAAACAACATTTCCTTTATGCAATCGTGCTTCTATCTCTCTAAACGCATGGTCAGTCCCTCCTAACGCAGAACCAAATAGAGCCTAAGAGTGGTGGTGGAAGGAAGGAAGAGCATGGAGAGTTTTCAGAATTGAGGGAAAGCACCTAGCCTCCCGAAAGCTAGGCAAATTATCCTTTTATGTGTATTGTGTGTCTACTGTGTCTTGTTATCTTGTCATTTGTGTAGTGAGTTCTGTTATCCTTGTTTTAGTCCATCACTGTGTTATTATTCTGTATTGTGAGCTGCATGCCACATTTCCTTAGCAGCTTGTTACAGTGTAATCTTCAGTATTCAGCGAAAATATTTTTGGGTTCTACCAATTCATTACGAGAAGAAACGAGTCACAAGTGCAAAAGTTGCACTCTAGACATTCATCCGAGGTTTACCAAACCATGTCTATATTTAAAGATAAAAGATAGCATCATCTAATGACTGTCACTGAATGGAAAAAGGAGGTCAAAATTTCCCTCAAAAATTATAAAAATGCACTCTGAACATATTAATTTCAGAAGGGGTTTGATGGAACTCTGAACATATTCATTCAGAAGGGGCTTGATGGAACCCAATCTGGTATGAACACTTCTCTGAAAATTTATTGATTAATATGTGAAAAATACAAGAACAGAACTAAAATCAGAGACTCACTCCTATTCAGTCACTGAACGAATCACACACACAGACAACGACCTAAACCCTTGCTAGGTTTCGATAGGCTAGCTCTCTCCCAAAACCACTCACAATCTGCCTTCACACTCCTAACTTCCTTCTATTTATATCCTCTGACTACTGCCATCTCACCACTGTTAGTTAGATGTAACCAACCACCACCTCACCCCCGTCAGTTAGGTGTGACAATTGCTGTCAACTCCTCCTTCTATTTCTTCTTTCTTGAATACATCTTAAGCTGTGTTTGTGTTTTTCCCTGACGCCTCTTCTTCACTTCTCTTCTTTCTCCTCTCATAATGCTTTAATTTTGAAGGTCCATCAGAGCCGCCATAAATTCGGATAGAGTTCCTAATCCTGTAAACAGGACTATGTGAGACTCCTAAATGGAATGCTACTAACTTTATTTTTCACATAACTGCCTTATTTTTTATGGAATGCTACTCCAATCCATCATCAAAAAGTTTATCTTTTAAAATTTTTTCACGAGAAAGGTCCAGAAGCAGGTTGTACACTGCCAACACGCCAGATTGCTAGTTAAAATAACAGTAAATGGTGTCATGTGTATAAATTGCACCATCCTTACACCTATGGGCACTGAGGTCATACTGTGCATCAAATACATAATGGCAGCAAAACTCTACTAGGAATGAATTTGATGCATGTCCAAATGTAGATAATGACATGCAAACAAATTGCTTTTATAAGTCCCCTCCCCTCATTCTATCCTTTGTGACATATAAGTTAATAATAGCAATAGTACAAGTAACCAAATATTCAAGCCACTTGCAGTACCTTTTTTTTGTTATTTCACAGTTAGATTAACATCAGATATGACTAAAAAGATTTAGATATTTTTCTTGGTTGCATTAAAAACCAAAAGCAAATGGTCATGAACTCAAACCATACCCTCCTAGAAAAACCTCCAGCAATAAAGACCCCCATATAGGTTTAGGTGGGTCTTCCAACTCTAATTATGTAATAGAAATTATTAGTCATGCTTGATGAAAAAACACTAAGAGGCTTTTAATCGGTATATATAATTGCAGTTACAGCCAAAAATCTTGGTCATCTACAAAAACAGTGAAAAGAGCCCATATTAGTGATGATTCTATTAGATGAAAAGGATCATAACACCTTATCTTTTAAATAGCAGCAATATATGCTTCTTGCTAAAGCCAACAATCATGCACCAGCCTAGCTGGTACAACGAAATAGCACAGAGCCAAGAACTGCATAGTAATGAAAAAAAGAAAAAGGAATGCATGCTTCCTAAGGATTCTGAGGTAATGAATTAATTCAGGTTGGAGTTCCACTGTGTTTAAGAACACTGTTCTGTAAAACTTCAACTTGTCATACCTTATAAGCCCGGAATGCTGTCTGGATTCTTCTTGCTGCAATAGTTTCAACTGCGACTCCATGTAAAGCAAGACCTTCACATTTAGTACCATTTTTCATACCACTAAACTCTTTTCTTGCATAATTCTTGGACTCCACTGCACTTGGTTTCTCTGAAGCTGGAGATCCCTGTCTCAGAATGTCAGCAGATATGGAGATAGAAATTTTCTGATTACAGTAGCCGTCAAACAAAACAAATCTTAGTACATCTTCATAATAAATGGCATTGCTGCAGCCTAAATATTGATCAAAGTGATTTGAGTGCTTGTTTCAAACTAGAATATATAATGTCCCTAATATGCAATGTATAAATCCAAACTCATTGAAATTTTAATTCCTGTAAGTCCCTTTTGAAAAATAATTATACCAGTTTTCAGGCATATTATAGTCCAAAATGTTGTATAGTATAATAATACGTCTAGACTAACTTTGCTTTTCAATCACTGGCAAGGAACCGTCATGTTTTGCAGAACAATGCTCATTTAAATTCTGGACATCTAATAGTCAGGAACCAACTTGCTTACATATATCTCCAAATTACTTGGCATTAGCAGTTTTGATAAGGCATACTGGATGATTAAGATAATTGATCATCAAAATATTCACTACACAAATTTTATTTCCAAGAAGAAAAACAGTAACAAAATGGCAGAGTTAAAAGTTTGAAACTGCCATAAATCAATATCTGGAAGCATTATTTGTAGAAAAGCTAAAATTGACAAGAAGTGATCTGTACCTTTGCTTTTTCAGAACTACCTTTTGATTTTCTAAAGCAAATTAATGTCTTAAACCAATTGCCAGAACCCATTCTTGATGTGAAGAGACCTGGGGGCATTTTGAATGAATATAACACATTGGTGTATCACTGAACAATTAAAAATTTAATAATAAGTGAACTAATCATAACTACAAGCAACCTGTACAAACAAAAGAAAATATTTTTTAAGTTTTCGTCTTCATTATTAGTCTTCTTATCTTTCCATTTAATTAAATAAAACCTTAGACCTACTTTTTCAAATATAAGTCTGTGGGATTACATTTGCATAAAAGATTGAATATTTTTGTGTGAATTAAGTTGCTTAATATAAAGTTGAAATGTTTGTTTCTCCTTCTATGTGCCCATGATGTGTTATATTTCAAATGTACACAAATACAAATACGCATATTTACAATATTTATTTACAAATTCAGACAAACAGACATTCCCATCTGGACTCAATATCATACGCAGTCTTCTGTAATAAATATGGCATGTTATCTTGCACTCAGAAAAGAAACCTAATTTTCAATTACATATCTTGTCTGTCACTTATGAACACAACTAGACTCAATAATCAATTACATTAAGATCAGGGAAGCATAAACCTAACCAACTGAAACAAAGTCTATGACAGAAAATATGCAGTATATTGCACATTCTGAACCAAATTATGGCTATTATTCTAAGCTATGCTGTTAGAGTAATAACAAATCACATCTCTTCTCTTCCCTGTGTACCATAAGTAATTACCAACAAGAAATGTCCAGCCAACTGAAATGTACAAAAGAAATCAAAATAACCAACTTATATCTCCTTCCACATCAAATTCACACTGTGATCTACATATAGAACCAACAAAAAAAAAATTTGACTAATGGCAGAATATGCCTAAATTCTTCTTTATTTTTTATATTCTATGGAGCGGGCGGGGGGATGAAAAGGGCCTAGGCCTGAATATGCACAAATTTTTAGCAGTCTTCAATATGCAGAAATTCTCACAGGACAACCCATTTTAGTTTCAAAGAATCACAATTATAATCAATCAATGAATCAAAACCACGGCAAAAAAACAAACAAAACTGCATCAGGGCAAGAATGAAATACCGAAGAAAAAGCTGGAAAGTGTACTAGGCAAGAAGGCTCTATTCCCCCAAGTTGGCCAACCAAGATTTGGGATGAAAAAAGAGGGAACAATAACATCAGTAGAAGTAAAGTGGAAGGAAAAATCAAGCCGCAGACAGAAAGGGTCAGAAAAAGAAATTAATAAAAAAAGAAGTTGGGTGAAGAATGTGGACTGTCATGGGCCAACACCAGCTTTAATGTTCGCATCTGATGTAGTAGGAGAGAGAAAGAGACTTTCTCTCTCTAACCTCCCCAATACATCAAAGACTTAACCGACGCATACGCAAACAACTGAAGACGAATACTGATTGGAGTGCAGCGTAGCCCGAATGCAATCCCATGGTTGGTTGGTTTCGGAAATTCAACGAACAGAGGCTACAGCGACAGCAGAACGAACCGTGATAATATTTTGTTGGCAACGGGTTGCTTTCTTTCGTTTCTGGGAATTGTTTTGATTGACGAATATGCATAAGCAAATGGTAATTTTATTCATTTTTCGATGTAAACGAAATCAGAGGCCTTCTTTACTGTAGGGGAAATGCCGATCTGGTACAGACAAGTTCGTTGACGTTCATTGATGTTGCCACGTGGGATGCTTTGGCCGTTGCTCAGAAAAAAGGTGATTTTCCGCTACGGCTCCCCTATTTTGTTATCATTGTGCTCGTCTGACGTGGACTGTACTTGTATCATTATAAATAAATCTTGCAAAAAAGATAATAATTATAACAACAAAAAGTTATGGTCCCGGCGGGGCTCGAACCCGCGACCTTCGGCTCATAAGACCAACGCTCTAACCAACTGAGCTACGGGACCGAGCTATGACTCTAAAACTATTTTTCCATATAAAACAAAGCATTATTATGTTGTTTAAATAACAATTTTTTTAAAAAAAACAATTAATTATTAGTCATAAATATGACGATATAAATACTAATTAACTTCAATTAAAAGATGTCAACTTGACATGCCACGAAAATGCAGGGAATACCAAGGTATCTTTTTTATAATTTTCTTCTGGAAAGGACAAATTTTAGTATTTTACACAGACTTTCTTTGAAAGAAAATAAATAAATAAATGTCGCACAAAGACATGAAATAATTGCTTCTATGGCTTCTTTCCCTGATCGAAGACCGGATCATATACATATTTTTCTTTGAAATGGGGGATCACAGTAAAATCATAAATTATGTGTATTTTACTACTTTATTTGCAAAATTTTATTGAAGAAATTTTGTACTTTATTATTGCATATATATAAAAGATCTTCCTTTAAGGTTTGGTTAATGTTCATGCTCAAAACACATTGGTAATTTCTGGTTGTGGCTTAAAATGGTCATTAAGTTAAAATATATGCAAATTTGTTATCAACTGGGTGGTTCATATATTGTTGCAAAAAGAGATGGAATTTTTAAAAAATAAATAAATTTCATTGTTTTGAAACAAAATTAAAGATATGGGTATTTTGAATGAAATTGATATGGGTATTTTGAATGAAACTAAGTATTTTATTTATTATATTTAGATGATGAAATGTAGCACAATTTTTAGGTTTAGATTTGGTGAGTACATTTCAATAATATAGGAAGACGGACTTGTCTAAAGAAATTTAGGAACTTAAGAACAAAGAAAAAAAAAGTTACGATGAGTCAAAATGTAATTTTCCTACAATATTAGGGTCAAATTAAATTTCAAAAAATTAATAAACTAGAATTGTCTAATAGAGAAATCATATGATTTGGAGGTCAGTTCTCGTGTTTTCTAGGCCATTCTCCCATTTATTTTTCTTCCCATTTTCTTTCAACACTGGTATATTAAAGGAGAGTGACTTTCTTTTATGTTTAAATGATTTTTGAAAACCAAAAAAAAAAAACAGAATCACAATAAATCATCTCTTACTCACTTTTATAAATATCAAGGTTGACACTTATTTTAATATTTAAATTGGTGATCAAGCAGTTGACATTGTATTTTTTTTAAATGAGTGACCTACCAGTCATTTGATGTGATAAAACTGTTAGCATTTGGTCTTGTTTACTTGTGAAGTGGTCCCAAAAATAGAACAGTTTCCATTTTTTTGAAACTTTGATAGGGAAAGGTCAACTTCTTTGGAGGTCGACTGCCTGACCCCAAAATATTTTTTAGATTTTGTGTGAAAATGAAAACAAAATAATAATAGATATGAAAAACGGTATAAGAATGTATATGAAAAAAGTCAACCTATTAAAAGGTGGACCGCATAGTAGCATCACCCATTTTTTTGGTAGGGGGATATCTTGGTCAAGATTTGATAAGTCAATATCAAACTTGTCTTGCAAAATTTTGTTATGAGTGCCCAACAATGTCTGATTTCGTGAAATCTCTGGCTGAGTTCGTAAAAGCTTTGGCCTTCGTCTCTTGGACGTCCTGATAAATTCTCTAAAAAGATTTTATTTGCTTCACCAGGTCTTCAATACAAACCTAAACTACATTATTGCTCAAGGTATTACTTTTTCGTAGAGCTAACAAACTCATCGTTTAATCCAAAGAGACTAGAAAGGCAAACATCAACTCTTGTACACTACTAGAATGTTTAGGTTTAAACACTTTTAATTGTGTCATCCAATTCAGTAAATATTTTTGAAAGGACACTTAAAGTAGAAATTCTTCGTAAGATCTTTGAAATCTGAGTCCAAATGTAAAAGGAAATAGATTTAATGCAGAAAAAGTCTTATTCTCTCATCAACCTCTTTTTCTTCACATCATCATAAATTTTATGACACAAACTTTTAGGTTCACGCTTTTTTTTTTACTACTTCTTAATTTTTATTAGTTTTATCCAATTTAAATAGTTTCAAAATGTTGATTTTTTATACACAAAAATTTAATTTACATAAAAAATAATTTTATATTAGCACCTAAAGAAACTTATGTCATTAAATAACCGTTATGTTAGATTTTTTTATTCAATAAAAAAATAATTTTAATTGAAAAATGTATTTATGAGCTACGGGCAAATAGTTTAAAAGTTGAGATGAAATATACAATTGGTACGTGAAAAATAAATGACATAAAAAAATATATGTTGTCAATAGTTGTTTTTTATTTTTTCATTAAAAAAAAGTTACTTTTTATTTGGGTAAATTTATCAATATATACTTTAATATAATGATATTTGATTAAAGCATTTTTGAAAATGCGAAGATTTCATTTCACTTGTTTGGTATATAATTTTTTTAAAAAAGTATATAAATTATCAATTTTTGTCTTTACTACTCTTGGGAAAAACAATTAAATAGCAAATTGTGAAAATGTAAGTATTTATTTTTTTCACATAAATAATTTACGTTGGAGGCAATTCTCGTAGCTCATAAATATTTTTTCAGTTGAAATTATTTTCTACTAAATAAAAAAAGATCCAACGTAGCTTATTGAAAAAAATAAAAAATAACTATTGACAACATATATTTTTTTATGTCATTTTTTTTTCACATACCAATTGTATATTTTCATCTCAGCTTCTCTTTGCCCGTATGCTATGCCTTAATCAATTGTCTTTTAATTTTATACTTTGTAAATCTTTTAACGTAGCTCATAAATATTTTTTCAATTAAAATTATTTTTTATTGGATTAAAAAAATCCAACGTAATGATTAATTAATGACATAAGTTTGTTTAGATGCTAATATAAAATTATTTTTTATGTAGATTAAATTTTAGTGCATAAAAAATCAATATTAGTTTGGAATTATTTAAATTGGATAAGGCTAATGAAAATCAAGAAGTAGAAAAAGAAACCAAATAAAAAAAAGTGCTTGAACTAAAAAGTTTGTGCCACAAAATTTATGATGACACTAATGTCGAAAAAGAAGAGGTTGCATGAGAGAATAAGGCTTTTTCTTTTTTTATTTTATTAGATATAAATATTTAATTGGTTGTGCCTAAAAATGAGGTGTTAGGTTTGTGCACTTAAAAGAATTTCTCGAATCGAACATCACAACTTATAATCGAGTTTGAGAGCAATGATTCTTGAAAGAAAGAATGAATTTTGTTCACAATGGGGCATTGATTCTTGAAAGAAGGCTCTACTACTCTTCAAACGGAGGCTCCTTAGCTTCTGCGGGCTCTGAAAATGGTAAACATGGAAAGGAGTGAAAAAGTCTCAGTGAGCAAATAACTTCCTCAATATACAACATCAACATAGATAAACATAAGGCATCACATAACATGGCAAAGGCAACAACTAAGGAATGATTCATGCACAATTTTGTAATACTTGTTGGATGTTTCTATATGACCGTCTCCAGCATGTATGGGGTTTCTATATGGCCGTCCCCATACAATATCTTGAACTATGTAGCCTCACGAAAAAAGAGGATCAATCGGGCGTTTCTGAGTGGTCATCCCTAAGTCCCCTTTATGCTAGCCTATATATCTGAATTGATCCGATATAATCCCCCTTAGGGTTCACTGGTTGGAGCCACTACGACTACCGAGTCACCCAGAATTAGATTCGTGGCAACTTGCAATATAGTAGTCGCCCCAGGTCATTTCACTCTTGGAGCCTTACTTTTAAATTGTCTAATTAATTGTTCTACACTAATCTACCTTAATTATCTGCTAATTACCACCGGGGGTGATTGCAGATTTAAGGACTAAAACATAATGTAAACACACAACCTAAGCTATAATAGAATCTGAAACATAAAACAGATCAGAAGCACAATGACAAAAACGAAATTACAAAACATGTAATCAGTCATTCAATCCCTAGAGTCTGCATCCATTATCATCTTATCCTTGGTTTACTCTGATTTAATCATACCATTCAGTTTCCAACTAAAATTCCTAGAAGACTTTCCAAGACTGAATCATATTATAATCAAAATCACAACATAATATAATTTGTTTAAGCCCTAACCTAATCATGCTTGATAATCACCAAAGGCAAGCTATTTCGTTCTACTTACTCCACCAATCGGTTAAAGCAAGGTTACACCTCAAATAAGAATCATAAAACTGAACCTATGCCTAACTCAATCATAACATAACATAGATAAACATAAGAACTAGAGGCCCATGTAGAACATAAATGAAATAGGATTAAAACCAGAAAACTTATTTGTTATTGAGCCAAAGATTCAAGATACACAGCTCTAGTTCATGTCTGACTAATTACAACACTCTTTAGCCTTCCACGGAGGTCAAAATACATAAAGAGGGGGGGGGGAGGGGAAGAGAAATGAAAATACAGAGGAAAGGTGGAAGAAGAAACTCTTCAACAGCTGCAAAATGGTGGTCTGAAGGTGTTTTATCATGTTGCCAAGGAGGGAGACGAATTTGCCTTGTTTGACTCTCTAAGTATTGTCCCTTTCTGCTGCTACTTTTTTGTTGCATCTTTTTTGTTTTACTGGATACTTTTTTGCAGAAAGCAAGTCTGCTGCCTTGTTATTTTGCTACTGTGCAGAAAAGGGAATCAGAACAGTGCATAATGTATGGGTCCCACTAGACCAGTTAGCCTTAGTCAACTAGTCAACAGAATTTGCCATGCCCAGTCAATGCCACGTCATCATTTGGTCCATGTTAGCATCTAGGTCAGCAAAACACTCTCCAAATAATTAAATCTACAAATTAGGCACAAGGATTAATGGATCTCTAATCAATTAAGCTCATAAAAATATGGAATTAAAACATATTAGTTCTACAATTATTTTAGACCAAATAATTACCAAAATATAATAAAATTAGAGAGTTCACAATATTTAAGATGTAAAAAGGACTAATATAAGGACTAAATTATACATAAAAATGCCCGATATCATTTACCGCCATGATTAACTCAATTGACATAGCAAGTACAATCATAGATATACATAGTCAAGAACTTGTACAAGACATAAATTGTAATACCCAAGAAAAATAAAATATAAATATTTGTTTACAAACTACTGTTACTATTTCAGTATACGGTACTATTCACCAGTATAATACTATTTACGTATATGATACTGTTCATTTATACAATCGAAATGTCAAGTACTAGATGTTGTTTGGTCATAAGAGAAAACTAGAAAGAAGTTCTTAGGAGAAACTGACGTTTTATGTGTGAAAATACCCTCAGGGACTAAAGTGAAAGGACTGAATTGAAAAGAAACTTAAAGGTTTAAGGTGAAAGGATATTTTTCCCTTTTAAGTTTCCAATAGTAATAACAGAAAAATTTTCCATCGTACGCGTGAGGTGTACAGTAACTGCATTATTAGAAATGTCATTTTCATGAATAGTAAATTGAATATTTTATTAGCGCATAGTGTCAAATAGTACCCTTGACTTTTGCTATAAATAGGCCCTTCCATTTCACTTCTAAACTCACACCTTCAACTTCTCTTCTTCTCTCCTTAAGTTTCTCTTACTCCAAAGCTAGGCCTCTGAGATTTTGGGCCTTTCCTTTTTAGCTTAGGTAAGGATACTATACCCTTTCTATGTCTTTCAAATTTTAGAAGTTAATTTCTTAAGTATGCTCTGTGGTTGCGGTTTTGGCCGATCTTCCACATCAGAAAAACTGTCCTTAGCTGTTTATATGTTATTTTGATTCTCTGATTACCGAAATAGAATGTAAACTGTGAAGAATACATGTCTAGAAAAGTTCTGGCTAAGGAAAGACCTGGTTTTTAAGTGTCCAGTGTGACCCTCCACTCTTTCCTGGGAACTTACCTGGTGTACTCTTTTACAGATTGTATTCTCTATTTCTGGTATGAATAGTACCCGTACATATGAATAGTAACCGTATGAATAGTAACCGTACATATGAATAGTATCCATACGTAAAAAAGTATTCATACGTATGAATAGTAACCGTATGTACGAATATTATCCGTATGTATAAATAGTATCCGTATGTATGAATAGTGACCGTATATATGAATAGTACCGTATGTATGAACAGTATCTGTATGAAAACAATCCTAACTTGTTTTCTCTAATCTTTCATGAAAATCTCCGTAGCAGAACACCGAAATTCACTTGAAAACTCTTGTCTGTAATGACTTAGAGAAGCGATGTTCGTACGGAATCCAGGTGAGTGAAACGACCCCGTTTTAATAGAGTTTTAGCATTACTGGTGATAAAAAGTATGTCGTATGACACTCCCAAGATTCATAGGGGGAAATTGGATTCAGAATGACGAATCTAAATGAGACAATTAATCCATAAGTATGGATCAAATGAAATAAGTATCTTATGATGATGTGAAGTTTGAATGTTTTCAAAAATGGATTAATTGTTATCTTGATATGTGGTTTATAAATCCATAATATAGTAATATACTATACCTGTTATATGGATGAATATTATATTGAGCTTCTGATTATGATATGAAATGCTATTGATTGTGATTGAGCGGGACAGTACCCCCTCTCACGGCAAGGCGGAAAACCCGGTTGACAGGGTGTCTTGACCAATGAGTGTGGAGACAACGATTCCCTCAGCAGGGATATAGCCCGGATTGGTGATAAATCCGTGAGGCGCCCTAGCTAAGAGGATGAGGTTGTGCGTCATGGCGGAAATATACATAATTGGTGAGCCGGCCTGTGTGCGCTCTCCGGGATATATTGCCATTGACGAGTACTAGTAACGTTTGTTGAATTGGATGAATTTTTATCTTGTATGTAAGAGGATGATGTTGTGCGTCATGGCAGAAATATACATAATTGGTGAGCCGGCCTGTGTGCGCTCTCCGGGATATATTGCCATTGACGAGTACTAGTAACGTTTGTTGAATTGGATAAATTTTTATCTTCTGTCTATTGGTTGAGTATGAGCCTTTGGATATGCTTGCATGACTGGTAATGTATTTGAATTTTATTAATGCGAGGCCGATTCGCTCATTGAGTTTAAAAGCTCACATTGTTTGTACAACCTTTTTGTTCAGATCAGGTTGCCATCGAAGAATATCTGCTAGAGGAGTAGATCACTTTGGACCTTCCCGTTGTCGGGTAGACCTTTCTTCTGTTATAGATTATGTTGCTCTGTAATCGTCTAGGACATCTAGTTCAGGGGTTCGACATTTGGCTTGTATGTCAGTATAATAATGTATTTTAAATTGATAATCTATGATTTTCATATAAGAAAATTTGATATATTTATCGGAAGGCTTACAGTGATGAGAGATTCATCATTGTGCCGGTCATGTGCCCAAAAAACGGGTTGTGACAAAGTTGGTATCAGAGCAATGGTTGTTAGGTCTCCTAGTGATTACAGAGCAAGGTAACCTTAGTGGGACCTCCTCTATCGTTGTGAACCCGGGCACAATTATAGAGAGACGGCTCTACTGAAGGTCCTGTAGGATGTTTCCATTTCCTTTCCCTCCGAGACTTATCTCTTCTTAGAAATTATGTTGTCAGGTTTAATTTTAGATAGATATGGCTACACTTTTGAACTTAGTAAAGGAAAGATTATTACTTGTTTTGATTCCGTTGTTGTCGGATCAAATTTTTATATGGTGGATTTTATAAGCTGAATTCATGATTGAATTTGTGTAGCTATATTATTTTAGGGTACCAGCCAATAAAAGAAACCACTCGCATTAAAAAAAAAACTGAAGGATTACATTGCAAAAAAAGAAGTTTACTCATGCATGAGTAATCTAAAAGCGAGGTGGTCTTGGATTAGGAGGGTTGTATTGTATCATCACCCCTCGACCATTCCTTGGAGCAAGGGACATAGCAATGTCGCGGAGGGTAGTGTAAATCCCATTCATACAATCAACACTTCTTTGTTGTTGATTGCAGAAGCACTGGGTAGACCAATAGAAGAACCTGTCTATTCTTGAAGTCATTTCTGCATGATTGCGTTTAGTTAACTTCTCCAGGTCTCCTATCATCTTTTTCAGATTTTTCACCTCCTGCTCTAGACAGGCGATTTTGTCCTCCGAGGTATGGCCCGTGCTAGTCTCCTCAGCTTCCTCGATCTTCTTCATTTTCTTCTCCTTCTGTTTCTCTGAAGACCCCTCAAAAGGTCTTTTGCCCTTGTCTTTGCCCAGACTTAAGTTTAAGTCGAGCTCTTCTTCCTTAGCCTCTACTGTGAGATCAATGTACTTCCTTGAGGCCATGATTTGGAAAAATTTAGAAATTTTTGTAAGAGTATGAGGCGAGAGGAATACTGGGGGATTGTAGGCTTGGAGATTATTACTCTTTGTGGTGTGGTAACTGAGAACGCTGAGAAGGTTTTTATAGAGAAAAAATTTGGACTAAGAGACAAAGAAGATATCTCTTCACCGCACCCCTACACGATCAACCTATGGATTTCTGCAAGCTGGAAGCCAGAAGTCTAGGGTAGGCGTGCACACCGATAGCGCGTTGCATTAATGCCAAAACCCCGAAAGTCAGTATTCGGTGGATTTGCGGCCGATTTTACTCGGTTTTCCCATTTCTCCCGTTGGCATTTTCCGAAATTCAAAGAAGTTGATAACATAGCCATCAAAGATTGCCTTGGATGCTTTTATGATGAACTGAAATACATTTCTCCGTTTTATTGTGTTGTTCTTAAGAGCCTTCAGTTGAGTATAATATACATAATTGATTGAATCATGTTGTAATTACATTTATGTATGTTATTCATGCATAATGAGTGAAGGCTATGATCAAGGAGAATATGTGATGATCCTACATATACTCATAGAGATGTGAAATCAAAATGACTTGGATAGAATAAAATGTGTAGATGATGATATATCTTCATGGTTACACATACTTACATATAATGCTCTCGTGGGCAAATGAAAGGCAGTGATTTCCTTACATCATGATAATGCTTAAGGCATGTGACCGTAAGCAGTTAACTTTGTTTTAAAATATATATATTGATATACATATATTATGTGTAAGTCTAGAGTAAAGACACCGATTAGAATCTAAGATACGGCCAATATGAGGCGACCTAATCATAGAGGGACATCGTGATATAGGATTACAGAATAAAACAAGTTTAGAGGGAGAAAATCTCAGACTGAAGAGCGTAGTTAGTCAGAACTTTGAGAAAGGTCAAGATTAGCCGAAATTTTTTTTGAGGAAATCTTTGACTTATGTTAATTGCATTAAATTATATTTACTATTTACTTGCATGTCCGACATTAATTGCTGGCATTGCGACGTATGTGATCTGTAAACCTTATAGCGAGCGGCGTGTAGGTTGTGGTGGCTTTAGCTCCAGGGGCTTCGGGTTGTCTATAAATCTTGTATGCCTGTTACCCTACTCATCGCACCAAGCAAACCTACTTCTTTCATTACATACCTATTTCTCAATTTTCATTCCTTTCTCATTCGAAGTTATTTCTGAGATCCTTAGAGCAATGACTGATAATAAGTCTTTCAACTTGAATTTTGAGACTGGCAATGTAGAGCTTGATTTAAATCTAAGTCTCGGAGACAACAAAGGGAAGAGACCTGTAGACAGGTCACCAGAAATTAAGAAGAGAAAGAGGGATGTAATAGAGTTGGAGGAGGACAGTACTGCAACATCCTCAGAAAATAAGCTTGCATTCCTGGAACGTAAGATAGAGAGCTTGGAATACAAGATAGAGGACCAGAAGCGACTAATAAGTCGTCTCTTTGAAAACCAAGAGAAACTGATAAACCGTCGTTTCGGGGAACTGGCTAATCGAGTTGATAGACATTCAATGTTTGCAACTCAAAATTTTCGTGACCAACAAGCAAGGTGTATTGACTGTATGAACGGAGTGACTTATGCTCTTCACCAAATTTCTCAAGCGCTTCCTCCAGAAACTCTTTCTAGGCTGCAACGATTAGCTTCCTCCTTAAGGTCTGAAGCACCTTCCTCTTCTAGACCTGGAGCACCTTTTACATTTCAAAAGCTTCCTCGTCCTTAATTTATTTTTCTTTTGTTTGTACCTAAAGCTACATTTGGTGTAAGCTTCACGTATTAAAATTATCTATGTACTAGAAATAAAATTTAAGTTAGTATCTAGATCTTCTTTGTTGAAGTGATTCATTTTACTGAAAGAACTTGAGGAATGAGAAGATATTGGACTTGTTATATTTCATACTTGATTCTAAAGCATAGTATAGTAATATCTTTTTGACTGAGCAGAGTTACTAAAATGATATTTCATTGCACTTCTGAGCTATGGAGGAATGCTGAATAAGTATTTTATGAACCTATATATAGAGAACTATGGGTTTGCCCTAAGCATTGAAGGGATACGACTCTATATGAGTCATTGAGGTGAGAGGAATTTCTATATATATTTATTTTATAATTATGCGTGAGGAATATGTTATTTACTTAACACATTTTCTAGAATTGTTCTTCTTAGAGATTTATGTAATGATTTCATTTTATATAACGCCTTCAGCTGAGAGTATCGCCTTAAGGTAGAAGGATCGCCTTCGGGCAAGAGTATTGCTTATGGCCAAAATGATGCCTTCAGGTAGGGTGCTTGTATTCGTAAAAGTTATAAGCTATGTGTGTGGAAACATGTGTTCTGATATTCAATGTGAACTGGAAAGACCACGTGCCACTTTTGAGATGACACCTATTTGAGGTTTTACATATAGACAGAGTTCGTCTTTGATTAGGTGGTTTGAGTTTGGTAAAGGTTATGAGTATGAGACACTTTATGGTACAAAAGGTTGTGGAGAAGATCAAACTGATGAGGAAGAGATTGATTGCTATTTAGAAAAGGAAAAAGTCCTATGAAAATTATTGATAATACGGTTTAGAGTTCACAGTCAATGGTATAATGTTCTTGTAAATCTCACCAAGGGTGTGATGAGGTTTTGGAAGAAAGAGATACAAAGAATGAGATATAGACGAAGTAATCACACTTATTTCAGTCTTGAAATGAGTTTTGAATTCGGGGGACCGAATTCTCTTAAGGGGGTGATAATGTAATACCCAAGAAAAATAAAATATAAATATTTGTTTACAAACTACTGTTACTATTTCAGTATACGGTACTATTCACCAGTATAATACTATTTACGTATATGATACTGTTCATTTATACAATCGAAATGTCAAGTACTAGATGTTGTTTGGTCATAAGAGAAAACTAGAAAGAAGTTCGTAGGAGAAACTGACGTTTTATGTGTGAAAATACCCTCAGGGACTAAAGTGAAAGGACTGAATTGAAAAGAAACTTAAAGGTTTAAGGTGAAAGGATATTTTTCCCTTTTAAGTTTCCAATAGTAATAACAGAAAAATTTTCCATCGTACGCGTGAGGTGTACAGTAACTGCATTATTAGAAATGTCATTTTCATGAATAGTAAATTGAATATTTTATTAGCGCATAGTGTCAAATAGTACCCTTGACTTTTGCTATAAATAGGCCCTTCCATTTCACTTCTAAACTCACACCTTCAACTTCTCTTCTTCTCTCCTTAAGTTTCTCTTACTCCAAAGCTAGGCCTCTGAGATTTTGGGCCTTTCCTTTTTAGCTTAGGTAAGGATACTATGCCCTTTCTATGTCTTTCAAATTTTAGAAGTTAATTTCTTAAGTATGCTCTGTGGTTGCGGTTTTGGCCGATCTTCCACATCAGAAAAACTGTCCTTAGCTGTTTATATGTTATTTTGATTCTCTGATTACCGAAATAGAATGTAAACTGTGAAGAATACATGTCTAGGAAAGTTCTGGCTAAGGAAAGACCTGGTTTTTAAGTGTCCAGTGTGACCCTCCACTCTTTCCTGGGAACTTACCTGGTGTACTCTTTTACAGATTGTATTCTCTATTTCTGGTATGAATAGTACCCGTACATATGAATAGTAACCGTATGAATAGTAACCGTACATATGAATAGTATCCATACGTAAAAAAGTATTCATACGTATGAATAGTGACCGTATGTACGAATATTATCCGTATGTATAAATAGTATCCGTATGTATGAATAGTGACCGTATATATGAATAGTACCGTATGTATGAACAGTATCTGTATGAAAACAATCCTAACTTGTTTTCTCTAATCTTTCATGAAAATCTCCGTAGCAGAACACCGAAATTCACTTGAAAACTCTTGTCTGTAATGACTTAGAGAAGCGATGTTCGTACGGAATCCAGGTGAGTGAAACGACCCCGTTTTAATAGAGTTTTAGCATTACTGGTGATAAAAAGTATGTCGTATGACACTCCCAAGATTCATAGGGGGAAATTGGATTCAGAATGACGAATCTAAATGAGACAATTAATCCATAAGTATGGATCAAATGAAATAAGTATCTTATGATGATGTGAAGTTTGAATGTTTTCAAAAATGGATTAATTGTTATCTTGATATGTGGTTTATAAATCCATAATATAGTAATATACTATACCTGTTATATGGATGAATATTATATTGAGCTTCTGATTATGATATGAAATGCTATTGATTGTGATTGAGCGGGACAGTACCCCCTCTCACGGCAAGGCGGAAAACCCGGTTGACAGGGTGTCTTGACCAATGAGTGTGGAGACAACGATTCCCTCAGCAGGGATATAGCCCGGATTGGTGATAAATCCGTGAGGCGCCCTAGCTAAGAGGATGAGGTTGTGCGTCATGGCGGAAATATACATAATTGGTGAGCCGGCCTGTGTGCGCTCTCCGGGATATATTGCCATTGACGAGTACTAGTAACGTTTGTTGAATTGGATGAATTTTTATCTTGTATGTAAGAGGATGATGTTGTGCGTCATGGCAGAAATATACATAATTGGTGAGCCGGCCTGTGTGCGCTCTCCGGGATATATTGCCATTGACGAGTACTAGTAACGTTTGTTGAATTGGATAAATTTTTATCTTCTGTCTATTGGTTGAGTATGAGCCTTTGGATATGCTTGCATGACTGGTAATGTATTTGAATTTTATTAATGCGAGGCCGATTCGCTCATTGAGTTTAAAAGCTCACATTGTTTGTACAACCTTTTTGTTCAGATCAGGTTGCCATCGAAGAATATCTGCTAGAGGAGTAGATCACTTTGGACCTTCCCGTTGTCGGGTAGACCTTTCTTCTGTTATAGATTATGTTGCTCTGTAATCGTCTAGGACATCTAGTTCAGGGGTTCGACATTTGGCTTGTATGTCAGTATAATAATGTATTTTAAATTGATAATCTATGATTTTCATATAAGAAAATTTGATATATTTATCGGAAGGCTTACAGTGATGAGAGATTCATCATTGTGCCAGTCATGTGCCCAGAAAACGGGTCGTGACATAAATAGCACATCACAGAGTCTGGATGAACATTTATCTATCATGCATTGACTCCATTTGTGTGATACCTAAATTTCCATGTCATGCCACATGTCAACAACCCCTCATTTCTGATTAATCTACTAGCCACATGCTACTACATATGTTTCAACATACATAATCAACATGTGTACAATAAGAACTAGCCTTCAACAACATGATATGGGATGCCTTATTTACTCCCTTGACTTAGAAAACAAAATTGAGTAGGTTAGCTACTTACTTGGCCTCTAAGCTATCAATTAGGCCTCTTTCTTACTTGTAGCTTGTGAAAAAGATGATTTAGGGTGGTTTTGGTTCAAGTCCTATGGGTTTCATCATAGAAAAACTAGAAAAGAAATCAAAATTTCACTCTTGAATAACATGACTGACCGGTCAACCATTTTCCATCAAGCGGTTGACTAGTTCCTTTTTGCCAAAAACTCCTGAGAGCTACTGGTTGACTGTTTACCCTCTGGCGGTTGACTAGTTCTTCTCTGTCAGAAATTCTAAAATGCGATCGGTTGACCATTTCACCCCTACTGGTTGACTGGCTCCTGACGGGTGTCTCAAGGTTCCAAGATAGAGAGTTATTAATAGGCTAGTCTCCCATAACGATCGATGGGTTGCCATGACAACATCAAACTTAAGTTCTAAATCATCTCTCAAGAAAACCTTTAGTCCCAATCCATTCTTCCCCTTTCAAGGCTATGTTTTGGGCACCAAAAAAAAATTTCTAACTCAAAGAAGTCACCCCAAAACATCAAGAGTACAATATGGTTTCAAAGATTTACAATATCACATCATATTTCTTAAGAAAATTTTCACAACTTAAATTATTCATGAAATCAAGCCTGAAACTCAACCATACACCTTGAAACCACGAATTAGCAATAAGAAATCATTGGGGAAAAGCAAAGGGACCAAACTTAGCCTTCAATCATCTGGAACACCACATTTCTAAGCTAAGGTTCAGCATATCAAGGAAATTTGAGGGAAGCTCGAAGAACCCCAAAATACATACCTTTAATTTGTGATCCTAGGCCTTGGAGAAGCTTGCCGAAATGGGAATCTTGCTGGAGGCTGAAGAAAGTGATGGGCATGCATGGATTTGATGAAGAAGAAAAAATGGGAATGATGTAGAGATGAGGAAGCACAAGAGAGGGACATGTATGTGTGTGAGGAGTTTCCTAATTTAGTGTGTTTAGTGAGTGTGTGTCCTTTCTTTTTAAACCTTTTTGCCCTCCTTACCTAGCAAGGAGTTCTATAAACCCAAGGGCAATTTAGGAAACTTTGTAAGAACAATTAATAGGAACTCCACCTTTACACCACACTAAATCCACTATATCATAGAATATCTCATAGCACAATTTCACAATAATTTTCCCATCTCAATCTACATTTCCACTAAAACTTAAAAATATGATTTTTATGCAAGTTGATCCTTCTCAAGGACCTCCACACCCAAACACGCCTCCATATGTATTCTAAGGCAACAATCTCACATATAATTGGCAACAATACCCATTAAATAACTTATCAATTACACCAAATAAAGTTCATACATAGAAACATTCATAATTACAAAGGACATGGCATTCTTAGTGCATATACAAGAATGATGGGTATTACAACAATAAAATCTAATTTCTAATGGCATTGAGAATGAAAGAAAAAAAAATGGAAAATCTTATTTAGCTAACTTATTGTTGAGCTCACAATATGAATAATATGGGCATTAAATTTCTCAATGTAGGGGAAAAAAATACCGCAAACACTTTTTTCAGCACATTCATTCTTGTTACACATTCCCATAACATGGAACAGAGTTTATGGGACCAAACCATTGAACCCATTAAAACCTCCATCAAGTTACCATAATGTTGGCAATTCCTTTGGCTCTTAAGGCAAAAGTTAATCACAAAATGATATTTTTGCAATGTAAAATTTTTACTGTACGTGGATACTCAACAGAGGGGATGAATTGAGTATAAACCTATTTTTAAATATTCTTCTTTTCTTAAAATATATTTAGGGTCCTGCTTTGTTAGATTAGAGTCCCGATTAATACTTAATGATTTAAAGACAAGTAACTAGACAGAATAATTAATGCAGTGAATGAAAGATATTGTGATATATAGTGGTTCAATAGTATCTCGCGATACACCTATGTCCACTCCTCAAAACACAAAGTAATGATATTTTACTACAGGCAATCGATAACACCAAATAGAAGCAACTTAGGCCGAGGCTCAATTTCCTACTTTTATGCTAAAACTTTAGCAACTTCCAACATAGTTTTTTAACGAGGCCTGACTTTTACACTTACATAGCTAGGCCTTCACACGTCCCTAGCAAACAATCAACAGGAAACCTTTCCTCTTGAAAGGCAAAGCTACACGACTTTTACTCCTAAACAACCAAGGTCCACACTAAGGCACTAAAGTAACATCCATTCACGGGATAGATACAAGTATAGATGAAGTAGGTTGGTTCACAAAGAACCTTTTACATAGAAAGATAACTCTCAGAGAAGGTATAATTACAAATAATATAGATCAAGAACACAACTTAAATATATCAAGAAGGTATGTATGATTCATCTCAAAATTGGTGACTTTGAAGTGGCTAGATGAATGCTTTATACTCTTCTATACTAGCCATTGGAGGAGCCTCATTTGAAATGCTATCTTGATTGCATAATGAATTAGGTTCGTTCTATGGAAAAAGTGTCATTACCCAATAAGGAAAGAATTTCGTTGACTTCATATGATCCTTAATTCTGTGTGATTATATCCATATATGATTGGCTCAAAGTTGACTCTGATTTGCTCTCTAATATCTATTGTAAATGTGCTTAAAATGACTTTTTTCCTTAATATGGATCTTCATCATTAATCACGAGATCTTTCTCTTTAGGGACTTGATACTTTCCTCCGTTAGACAACATATGGTATATCTCCTTGATTAGCGTGTGTAATTTGATATGATTGATGGATTCTGACTCAGAGATTATTTATATTTTGACGACTCAGAATTTGACTTTGACTTAGTGCATTTAATGCATCTGGTTCCGGGGCCCTATAAGTTGACATTAATCAAAAACTCTGAGTTGGACTCTTGAATCATCAACAAAAATCATTTTTTTTTGTAGGGAAAGACAATAACTATAATTTACCACTTACAGAAGAGCCTACCCAAACTTCAACTAAGATACCATACTAAGCCTTCACAATCTTATCACAAAGATAAGTCACTAGGGTTACACAACCCAAAAAACTCTAGGATTTTTTCCAAGCTTCTTAGTAACTTATGTGCAAATATGATTCCCTCAAAAATCAAATAATAGACAACCATCTAGTAGGCTAACTAAGAGCACTAGCAAGCTTCAACACACAAAGAGCACCAAAAAGTATAACTCACTAAGAGTAATAAAAAATACTTCGTACACATTGAAGAATTTCAAATGAAGATTTTAATGACTTGATCAATAATATTCTCATACTTTCTTCTTCTCTTCAAATCTATAATGTGACCTTCTTAAGTTGCCTCACTCAAGAAATTGTCTTTTCACTTCAAGAGATCTTCAAGTAGCTTCAACAATTATCTTCTACACCATTAATGCTTGGTTTGACTAAATGCAGGAGAAGATATCACCAATCTTTGACTTGAAATTTCCTTAGCAAAAAAGAGATTAAGGGAGGCCTTTAAAAGAAGACCTTTATGCATGATTATCCCTTTTTTTTAAAATTTTTGCATATGTCTTCCTTTTATTTATGTTTGTATACCAGCTTTTGTGACAAAATTACTTTTATTCTTTTAATTGGTGTACACATGTTGCCCTTCTAAAGGGTATCATAAGTGCATCAATTACCTTGCACTCATATCACTTTTTTGAAGGGTGGCATGTATACATCATTAAAACAAAAAACAAAAAGAAGAAATAATCACCGCAATAAATGATATACAAAGTAAATCAAAAAAGGATAGTTAGAATAATTAAAAAAATAAAAAAAATGTAACAAAAAGTCTTGAATGAATGTATTTGATTTAGTTCTTACTTGAATTTGCATTGCCTTCCCTCAAACCCACATTTAAGGCTTGAAAATATGATTTTATCACAAATTTTACCTATTTGGGTACACTATAATAAAATCAAAGATCAGAGATGAAAAAAATACGTCTCTAATTAAGTGAAAAACTGTCTCTGATTGCTCAGAGATTGAATAAATTTTGTCTCTGATCCTGACGTCACAAACAAACTTGAGATGAAAAATAGATTCTATCTTAGAATCAAAGATAGATTTTTCAGTCTCTAATTCCGTCTCAAATTTGCTGAACATGCCTAAGATCCAATGGATTGTTGAACAGGTCAAATTTGGCCACCAAAAAATATTTTAGCCACATTAAATAATACTAAATTAGAAGGAACATTCATTTATTAACCTTCTCAAAACAAAAGTATCCAATGAAGCACAATTTATAGGAAAAGGTGGGAGGCAGCACTATATATAGTAAAAGGTGGGAGGGTCTTTTTCTAATCTGGGTGATGTGGGACAAACAAAATTTGAGATGGAATTTATTCAGTCTCTAATATGATACGGAGATTTTGTCTCAGATTTTCAGACTAGATTTTGAGACGGATTTTCAATATTTCAAAGACAAAATTTGAGATGAAATTTATTTAGTCTCTATCAATAATACCCGCCGTTCTCAGGTATTAGTGTAGTTAGATTTTTAATAAGTATACGGGCACTGGGGAAAATTTTCCATTTGTTTAGGAAAGGAAAGTGAGGTTAGAGGATGAGTGGCTAAGAACTGAGGGAGTCAAATAAAATTGGGGTCCATGGAGGGACTAGTTTGTAATAAAGAAAATATATGGGATACCTCGTGGTAAAATGGGGAAGTTAGCGGTGGAATTTGTGTGGTACCTGGAGTTTGTAAAATACTCGAGCTGGGAAAATTATGAGTTGCCATTTCTAGAGTTACTATTCACCCCTATGGGCATATATATATATATATATATATATATACATGGAACCACACACATCCCTCCCATTTCTCTCCTCCTTTCTCAAAACACCTGAGCTCCAGTCATCATTCTCTAGCTAAGGTTCAGGTCTTTGGTGGCCAACCACTACCAAAAGAGCAAGGAATTGAGGTAGGTGTTTCACTTTCCAAATTTTCCTCTTAATTTCGAATTTATGGGCAATTGGGGTGAGATTAAGTTGGTTGGTGAGATTTTGAACTTGGGTAAGGATTAGAAACCTTCTTTGATGATTGATAATGAAATTGGAAAAAAATATTGATGGATTAAACATGGTTAAAGGTGGGATTAAAGTTTATAAAGCTAACAAGGAAAAGTTAGGGTTTTAAAAGACATTTTGATTAATGGAACTTGAAATCTTGATAATAACTTGAGGTTTAAGTGTAGTTTTGATCCTTAAACATCAAGAATGAAAACTCATGGAAAGAATTAAGTTAAATGGTGAAGATTTGGTCCAAAAGCATGAAAAAAAACCAAAGGTTTTTGTGGGTCTTTAGTGGTGGGCGAACTGGTGCCCAAGGCACCACCACATCATAAAGGATTTAAGTTTGAAGGTATGGCACCTGATTGTGTATGGCATGTGAAGGGGGCCTAAGGCACCCCAGGGACCATAGTGGGCACCCATGGCTGCCCTTTATGAAATTATGTGCTGAAAATAATGTTTCAATGATCCTTAGGTCCTGTGTTGGTTGAGGTTCAGTCAAGGCATTCTTGGAAGATTGGAAAGAGCTTCATTCCAGGTAAGGGATCTAGCCTTACTTTGGTTGATCAAATGGTATAGTTCTTTTGTTGGTAAATTGGAGGATTAGAAACATGACTATTGCTTTCCAATTGGTTGTTTTTGCATTAATTGCTACTTCATCAATTTTACTGATTGGTGTACCTGTTGTATTTGCTTCTCTTGATGGTTGGTCGAGTAACAAAAATGTTGTATTTTTCGGTACATCATTATGGATTGGATTAGTCTTTCTAGTGGGTATTCTTAATTCTCTCATCTCTTGAACCTATTTGTTCTAGATCTAAAAAAAAATGACCCCTCCCTATAATTTTTTAGTTTTGTTTATTTGCATTTTGGGGCTTATATTCCATTTTAATGTGTCTCACAATCCGAAAGAATTCGGGGGAGGGGTCAAACTTGGAAAAATCTTCTATTGTAAAACTAGAAAAAAAATAAAATATTCTATTTATATATTTTATTTTTATATAAATAATTTTAAATATACATTTATATAATCTAATATATTAATAATATATTAATAATATATTATTAATATATATATATATATATATATATATATATATGTATATATATATATATTTGACATTGACATTGCGTGTCTATGATATTAGTGAAACAAATATTGTGGTGATTTGTGTTTGATATGTATAATGCACTTGTGAGTGTGAGTGTAAGTGTATAGGTAGAGAACATGAGTATGCATATACTTATGCACTATGCATATGGCATAGGAGTTGTAATGAGTGACTAGAGATAACCCTTAGGATTAATATCCTAAATGTGTGATGGACTTAAGTAAGTGTTTGACTTGAGCATGGTAAATAGGATGGAGTTGGTTTATGGATTTGATTGGGATTGTGAGTAGGATGGTAAGTGGTGGCCTAGGTTGAGGAAGTTGGATTGGGCCAAAGGTCCTCCCAAGGGGCGACTTACCTATGGTGTATCCATTCGGTTTGGGATTCATCATGATGAGGTTGTTTAGATTATATTGAGGGTTTCATAGGAAGCATTTGCACGTTATGTTTTTGCTTGTTGATGTGTGAATGTGCTTAGGAAATGATTGGCCAAAGAAGATGTAGATCCATGAGATGGTATCTCAGTGACAAATCCATAGGAGTGCATACCCACATTGACGGTATCTTAGTGACAAATCTGTGAGAGTGCAGAGCTATATTGATAAAGCCTTGAAAAACAGAATTATGGGAATACAAACCCATGATATGAAACTTATGAGTGGAACGTCCATGGAACAAAGACCCCCATTGACAAGGCTTTTCAGTGAATTTCCTATAGGAAAATTACAAGAAAATGCATATTTCCTGATGGTCATTTCCCGCGGTTAAAGAAAACCGCCGAGAATTACAATAATTCTTGGTGGTTAAAGTCATTGCCAATAATTGTATTCAATTGTCAGCTATTATAATAACTTCTAGCAATTACATACAATTTCTAGAAGTTTTGATGCAATTCTCAACGGTTCATAAACTGTCAGTAATTGCAGTTAAAAAACCTTTCCCTTTTCCATCTTGGTTTGTGCTGACCTTACACTTATCTCCCTCCATTTCTTTGGTTCTATCCTATTTTATGCCCTTTCCCATTTTGATAATGCAAAAACCCATTTTCATTCTCTTCCTTTTTGTTCTCTCCCATTCTCTTCCATTTCTTTTCATTCTCTCTCGTTACTCTGAAATTCCACTATTCTGGCCAGCAACACTAGTCGACAAAGTCATATTGTAGTTCAGGTATGTGGTTTTTGTTTCATTTTTGGAGTCGACACCCTCATCTAAAGTCTCCAAATGCATCTGAAGTCTCCCTTTCTTGCTATTTGGATTTGATTATTTAAACCCTTGCTTCATATTACAGTTGAGAAAAGGGGAAGTCATAATTGGAGTTCAACTTAGCCATTGAGGTAACCCTTTATTTGTTTTTTTTTATTTTAGTGAAAATGGAGTTCTCTTTGAGGTCTTGCGTTTCTTTACAACTTTTTCTTGTCATAATTTTTGTTGTGTATATTGTTTACCTCCGTTGGGTCCTTTTTGAGTCGATGCACTGAATTTTGTTCTTAGTTGGGTTATGGGTTTTCACTAGTGTGATTCAGTGTTTTATTAGAGCAAAGAGAAGGTTTTTTAAGCAGTATAAGAATACTAGTTTGAGACACATGGGATAAAATCTGAATCATATATATCTTTTTCCTTAGTATAAATTAATCAAAAGTATATATCTAAGGGAGGATGATCACTTTCAATAATATTCTCGAAATCATTTCAGGTATGCTTTTTCTTCTTTTATCTGGAATAGAAAAATTTGTGTTTGAAAATAAACCATAAATCAATTAGCTAGAGAGGGATTTTTGTTCTAGAGTTGAACCCCACACAAATGAAGTCTTAAAGTAGCAAAAGCCTCTTTTTCTATTTGAGTACTAGCTATAAGCAAATAGGCACATAGGATATATCCTTTTGCTTTCCTCACAACAAAGAAGAATTAAGAAAAATAAAAATGAAAACAGAAAGATGAGACATTTTGAATATTTTGAAGCAAAGAGGATCAATAGATGAAGAGGGGATGCCACAGATCAAGAGAGCGTGTTGATTGAAAGATAATATGCAAGATTTTGACTAGAACTCATTAACATAATTTTTGGCTTTGTTCCTTTTCTTATTACAATTTTTCTTTGCTTCACTTTCCGCAAAATCCACTCATTTATTCTCCTTTAAGAATAAAGATGGACATATTTTGCAAGACAGGAGATGGGTGGCCTACAAATTGGCCTCTTTGTCTTTGCCGTTCAATCAAATTAAACTTGAAATTCATGGCTTTTTCAAGCATGGGGTGAATATTATTCTCACTTGATATATATTTAGTGATCGTAATTATATGATCTTGGAAACTAATAGGGAATTTTATTACCTAAAACTAATGTGATATTTGTCAGGTATCTTCTCTCTTCCTCTTCTTCTAACATGCCCAAATGTGATATTAATGAAATATCTTATCTGTTCTTTGCAGCAATTTCCTTTTATAGATAAGAAAGTTTGTGTTAAGACCTAAGAGACTGTGTTCCATGGGGTAGGATCAAAATTCAAGAAACAATATATCACATTTTAACATTTCTGATGTATTTATGAAATGCTAATGCTTGCTTCATGCTGTATTGGAAGTTATATTATATGCTAGCATTATAAAGGAGCCTTGATATGATCAGTGGGAGAGAGTTTCTTATTCTGTGGATTTAGTACGAATGTAGAGACAGGAAATTGTTAATGGTTATGTATTTTATCATCCAAATACATCTGTGGTTGAATTTATGACATTTGGTATTGAAAAAGTTTCATAGGATAACAATTACATAAATAACTTGAGTCTTTGTGGAAAATGTGGTCTCAAAGATTAGGTTTATTTTATGTTGAAAGGAATTATTCTCTAGTCATTGTTCACTTATCAAACTAATGGTTTACATTCTGAGGATTTTGGAACAGAGTTAGAAGGAACTACTATGAACATCTTGAATTACTAGGTCTATGGATATATCGACATAGAAAGATTTATTGAACATTCTGTAATTTTGAATGTTAAAAATTATGAAAACCCTTTCCTTGTATCTATACCTTTTTCTCCCATATTTAAAGAGTTCCTTGTATCATAGTATTAGTTAGTCAGTCATGGCATGCAAATTGTGAAGAGAGTAAGGCTTCCTACATTCCCTTATATCCCTGTTGTTTCAGATTCTAAAATATTTTGGTCTAACTTTTGCTTTTGTTTCTTTCTTGCTCCTGAGGTTATTTTTTTCATTTCTGGTTTTCGGGGGTTTTCATTTATTTTATAATTGTTGACTTATTTCTAAGTGTCTAATTAGTATTTTTGAGTTGTAAGTATATTTTAGCATATATCTAATTCAAATTTTCTACCTTCCCTATAAAATTTCCAAATTCCTTGGCAAACATATCCAAATATTTGAAAAAAAATTAAAAAGGAATAATCTTCTCAAATTAATTTTTATTTATATGAAATTTTTACATAAAATCATAAAAATATTTTCAACCATTAAAAACATACAATCAACAGAGTTTGAAATTATATAATTTTATCAAATACATATATCTCGAATATATATAATAACTAATACATAAATATTATAACTAAGACATATTCAACCTATATATATATATGTGTGTGTGTGTGTAAATATGTATTTTGTGGGCCTAAAGTTGGTTCCAAAAATGATATGGGCCTTTGTGTTTGTAGAGATCCCAGAGAAGTGAGTTAGGTCTAGAAAAGAATGCCTCTTCTTTTTATATATCATCTCTTACTTTGTTGTTTGCCTCGTTGGCCATGCTCTCCCTTTTAGTATACATGGTGCACTGACATATATACCTACCTAGTGTATATGTCCTGGGATGGATGAGTCCTGGAAAAAGCATGACTTATAAAATAAATGACAATGTGTATATCAATTATGTTCTTTTTCCATTTTTTAAAATATAATCACTTCTGATCAAGAGTAATGCTATTCTTGACTAACTATAAACACTTAAGCTTATTCTTAATTTCTTTAATAGATTGAAAATGAGACTAATTAATATAGAAAATAGGGACTATTTGAAGAGGATTTCATGTTATCATTTTGATTTTGTTATAATGCTAAATATTTATCATTTTTTTTGTAAGATTATTTTCTAATCTTTTGTATTTTTTTGGACCAACAAATTAAATCTGATTCAATATACTATAAAAAGTTGTGAGTATTAGAGAGAGTGAGGAGAATTTTAGTCAGATGCAATATATTGAAGCAGTCAAAGGCAAATGACATTGAAGCTGTGATTTTGTATTTTTTTTTGTAAGATTATCTGATTAAGTTTTGTAAATTTATTTTGTTATTTTGTTCGGTAATTGTCAAGTTATCTAAATTATTATGAAGTGTTGTAAATTATTTCTGTAAATTTTTTTTGCCATTTCTAATAAAAAAGTTTACTCTATTATCTTGACAAAATTAACAAATCAACACATCATTTTTGTTCAGTAATTGTCAAGTTATCTAAATTATTATGAAGTGTTGTAAATTATTTCTGTAAATTTTTTTTGCCATTTCTAATAAAAAAGTTTACTCTATTATCTTGACAAAATTAACAAATCAACACATTATTATTTCGTTTAATATGTTTTTTAAAAAATGTTTACTTTATTATCTGCTATATCTAGTGTATATTTTTTCCTTGCATTTAAATCTGAATATAAAATTTATCTTTTTTATGGATATCTGGTATTATCATTTTGGGCCTTTCTCTTACAATCACATTCGGCTCTTACTTTCTATACTTTGACCCAAAAAAAGTCCACTTGCTATTCTTGTTTGCATCAATTTGGATTGGGCTCTTCTATTCTCTTTTGCATTTCTATTTCTTCTCTCCTTTTATGTATTTATTTTTTCTCTTTTGCAAAATTCATTATTATTATTATTATTATTATTATTATTATTATTATTATTTCATTATTTTATTTTGCCATATTTGTTTTATCACTTTGACTTTTGTCTAGAAACATAACGTATCTAACTTCTTTTTGTAATTTGAAACTATAATTGAGTAAGACTTCATTGTTTTTTAATTTGAACATGGAATTAATCCTTCATGAAATGCTTTTCACCCTTTTTGCCTGTGCTTGCATATTTGGTGGGTACTAATATGGAAATTTCATAGTCAAGATTAATTTTTAGTCAATTGATCTCAATTGATCAAGTGAGTACTAATCTGTCATGCCAAGGCTAATTCTTCAAGATATTATCTTGTTGCCTTTATTTATGGTCAAGATTCTTTAAATAAAATTCTTAAGTCTACTTTGTTCTAATCAAGCTTTCTATTTTGTTCTGATTAGATCTGTCTCTTTAGCCTCAAAGCTCTTAAGTCTCTTTGGCCTCAAGGCTCTAATCAAAATTGAAGGTTACTTTGCTAT
This sequence comes from Biancaea sappan, assembly GCA_037074585.1. NCBI lineage: Eukaryota > Viridiplantae > Streptophyta > Magnoliopsida > Fabales > Fabaceae > Biancaea > Biancaea sappan. Next base: position 32,849,572 of record CM073493.1, read on the forward strand.
GGTCAATTTACGCATTTGATTCTTTAATTAAAATTTTGTTTTTTGTGTAATAAGACTTATCGACATTGTTTAATTTAGAACCTATTTGTACTTGTTTCAAGCTGCTGTAGTTATTTGAATCATATATTCTAATTGGGACTGATTGGAAAAGGTTGTAATAAAATAGTTGAGTAAAATTAAATCTAGTTTTAAATATTTCTTGGATAAATCATTGTTTCTTGCTATTTAATCTGGTTCTATAATTTCTAGGCTCAATCCTTTTTTTAATTTTGAATTTAAACTCTTGGGAATCAATCTTTTTTCTTGATTTTAACTTTGAATTTAAAACTTTTGGACTCAATCTTATTCTGTGGTTTATGTTATTAAATTAGGATTTAAAATATGTTGGATTACTTTGCACTATATGTCATTAAAATTCAGCTTAAGCAATCTTGGATAAATCAGTGCTTTTTATGGATCTGGATTTTACTTATCTCTGAGTAATCTTTTCACTTTTCTCCCCTCCATTTACTTGTTTTTTTGTAAAAACAAATTCAAAATTAAGTTATTGATTGGTCTTCATTAGCAACAATGAAATTTGATTGGACTTTGTGGTAGTTTCTTTATTGCATTTCTTTGATCTGTTTAATCCTGATATTATTATTACTGGACTATTTAAATTGCATTTGTTAAATCATTTTTTTATCAAATAAAATTTAATATTAAAAAACATATAAAGTGAAATTGTTGTACTAATTTCAAGTGTAATTAGAGTTATTTAATATTAACTTTATATATAAAGTGAAAACTGATGTGCCAAAGTCTCTTCTGCTTGTACATGTCCCCTCAAACTCAATCTTCTTTTTTTTGATGTCACTAATATGTTGCGGTAGGCTTGTTCAATTTGGATTATATTATAGAGTATCTAGTGTTTTTTTAAGGTATTGATTTCCAGTTCTCAATTTTCTTGGCAATCTTTGACCAATTTGCTCCATTTTGTTCTCCAAAGCACCAAATATTTTTAGAATTATAAACCATCTTTGCAATTATACACAACTATATATTTATAAGAATATAATTAAAATCCATTATAAGACACACACACATACATAGTCAATTTATGGGTGGGTCTTGGTCATGTGGGCTAGATATGTAATCAATTTTTTTAATGTGCAATATTTCCTCTTCTATTATTTGTGCTGAAACTTGGTAGTTAAACTTCTATTATGGAAGTAAATTTTCAACTATGATTTAGCATGTTATTGTTTTTGAGACTTGAACTTCAATGGTTATATAACTCTGATCTGATAATCTTCATTTTACTTGCTCTTAGTTTTGGAAATTCAGGGAAGATAAGTTTATAGATATAATTAGCATTTACATGGTCAAGTAATTTGTAATAACCCTGGGGTTCCATTGGTAGTTATGTTGTGCTTATGTCTCATATGTGTATATGTATATGTGTGTTTATTCTTGGTAGTTAAACTTTTATTATGGAAATAAATTTTCAAATATTATTTCTTGTGACTTATTTTTAACTTGAACATAGAATTAATCCTTCATTAAATGCTTTTTAGCCTCTTTAACTATGGTTGCATATTTGGTGGGTGCACCTTCTCTTCACGTTGGTCAACTGTTAGTGTGACTGTGGTTACTTGTCCATGTTGTCTACTAGTTAGTGCTTCCTGCTTTGAGGTTACTTCTCATATTGTGTGTTTCTATTGAAGAGTTGGATTAATTCTAGCTAGAGATGGATTATGCTTTTAATAAGCTAAAGTGCTTGTAATTTAGAAACATAGGTTGAATTTTGCTTTTATCCTCCTCCTCCTCTTGTTTAAGCATAAAGCTTTTCTTAATGTTTCAAACTGTTGGGGGTGGTTATGTTGTTATGTAGCTGGAATCTTTAATTTTTTTTCTTTTCTTTTTTGGTCAACACTTGTGTATGCTAAAGTGTTGACCATGGGCTGATTTCATTTGTACTTATACTTATTAAGCAGAGTTAAGCATTATACAAATGTTGTTTGGTTCTACTTTAACCCAAGCTAGATCTTTACTAGAGATTTGGATAAGTTTGTTATAGGCTCAACTTACTTTTTTTAATATAACTAATTTTTTAAATTAAATTCCTTAGGATTGAGAATGGACAAATCTTGGATCACCAAGCCACGAAACACACCTGAATATGTGGTTGGGCTAAACAGATTCTTAGATTTTGCATTTTCTCATTCATCTAGAAGTAGGAAGATAAAGTGTCTATGTCCCATTGTGGGTTTAGGAAGATGGTTACTCGAGATGTAGTATACGACCACTTGGTGTGTAGCCAATTTCCATCTGGATATACTTTTTGGATGTTTCATGGGGAAAGTAGGATGAGAAAAAACCAAGATGCCTTCACTTTAGGACCTGATGCTTTGAGTAGCCATAATCATTTACCTAGTCAGGATTTAATTCATGTTATGTTACACGATGCATTCGGGATTAATACGCATTTTGGGACAGAAACTGGTAATGTGTTGCCTGAGTTAGTAAAAGCAAATAGGGCAGTGCCTGAAGGAAATCAAAAGGAAAGTAGAGACCACAATGAATTTACGAATTGAATTAGGGACTCTAATAAAGAATTGTATGAAGGGGATCTCTTTTAATTAAGCTTTATCACATAAAGTGCTTGTGTCAAATGATTGATAAAGCAATAACTATGATACTATAGTTACTTCAAGATGCTTTTGAGCATGCAAAGCTTCCAAATTTATTTTATAAAGCCAAGAAAATAATCAATAAATTAGGACTCAATGACAAGATTGATGTGTGTCTAAAGGACTGTATGTTGTATTGGTAAAATGATGAAATTATGGAAACATGCAAAGTTTGTAACACATCTAGATGGAAGGATAAAGGAAATGCTAGTACGTCATTGAGTGGTGAAAAGAAGAAGCAAGCTGTTAAAGTTTTATATTACTTTCCTTTGAGCCCACAACTACAAAGGCTTTTTATGTCTTCTATGACTGCAAATGACATGAAATAGCATGTTGTAGATAATAATAATGATGGTTTCATGAGGCATCCCAATGATTCTAAAGCATAGAAGGCATTTAACTCAATGTTTCTAAACTTTGCGATAGAGCCATGCAATGTGCAACTTGGTCTGGCTAATGATGGATTTAATCCATTTGTACAATGAGTACTAACTATAATATATGGCTAGTGGTGCTCATGCCATACAACTTACCTCCATGGATGTGTATGAAGTAATCATCGTTCATTCTTTCATTGATCATTCCCCGGGCCATGAATGCCAGGAAATGATATAGATGTTTACCTCGAACCATTGATTTAGGAATTGAAAGAGTTGTGGAGTGAAGGGGTGGAAACATATGATTCATTAACGGATCAAGTGTTTACGACATGCAGCTCTTATGTGAATGATTAGTGATTTTCTTGGACTTGACACCCTATCTAGTTGGAACACATGTACTGGGTTAGCTTGTCCAAATTGTAACTTTAACACTAAATGTTGTTGTCTTCCTTACTGTAGAAAATTGTGTTTTATGGGTCACCACTGTTTCTTGGAAGCAAGACATAGGTTTCGGTTAAACTGTGTTCGATTTGATGGCAATACTGAGTTGAGAAATCCTAATTTTATTGTCAGGCTTAGAGATATTGACACAAATTGATAATATTGATGTCACATTTGGTAAGAGTCAAGATGTGGATGATAGGGGGAAAAGATTGCGTGACACAAATCGTGACAGAAATGACTCTTAGCAATGGAGGAAGAGGAGTATATATTTCCAACTTTCATATTGGGAGTTTAATTTGTTACATCACAATCTTGATGTGATGAACAAAAAATGTATGTGACAATTTGTTATACACAATGCTCAATGAACCTGGTAAGACAAAGGATCATTTTAATGCTTGTAAAGATCTACTTCATCTAGGAATCAAACCAGATCTTTGGCCAAATGATAATGGGAAGTTTTGTCCTACTCTCTACATAATGACTAATAAAAACAAAGATAAATTTCTTAAGACATTAAAGAGAGTCACGGTGCATTCTAGTAACATTTCTAGATGCATTGATCTCAAGCATCATAAAATTTCTAGATTGAGAAGTCACGACTCTCACATTCTTATAGAACAATTGTTTCCATTAGCAATAAGGAATGTATTGCCTAACCAAGTTTGTGCAGTGTTACTGGATTTATGTTTATTCTTTAAGAACTTGTGTGGGAAAGTGTTGCTTACAAGTGAACTTGAAAAGCTTCAAAATCAAATTGTGTTGACCTTGTGCCACTATAAATGTTATTTCCTCCATCATTCTTTATGGTGATGGTTCACTTGAGTCCATTTGGTAGATGAAGCAAAATGTGGTGAGCCTGTACATTATCGATGGATGTATCCTATAGAACGACAAATAATTTAACAATATAAGTTAAATAATGTTATCATTTAATTATTATTTAGTGTGATTGATGTTTCCTCCATAGGTATTTAGGACATATGAAATCCTATGTAATTAATAAAGCCCAATAGGAGGGATCTATAGCTGAAGAATGCTTGACCTTTTCATCAAGATACTTACATGGGATTGAAAAAAGATTTAATAGAGTTCCACGTGTTGATGATGATGTTGACACCACACAAGGGGAAACTCTATTTCCTTAAATGGGAAAACTAGTAGGACATGTTGATTATTTCAATCTTAGCCCTAAAGAGAAACATCAAGCACATCGACATGTTTTATTTACCTGTGACCATGTTACTTGATTTATTGAGTAAGTATTGGAACCCAATCTAGTTTTTTTTTAATTTTTTTTAACATCATAATGTCTTAATTAAAATTCTCTTGTAGGGAATTCAAAGACTTGGTTAGAAGAAGACTAAGACACTGAACACATTCTGCATCAGTGGTTCAAAAGACAGTTCATAGGGAATTTGTTTCTTGGTTTCAAACATGGATGGATAATATCAATAATTTTCTTTTCAAACTATAAATATAGATTACATGTCTAATGCCATTGGTTTCTACTTCCTAGATTATCAATGACAAGAGTGAAGTTCATTCGGAGGATATCATATGTCTTGCATGAGGGCCACACATACAAGCTAGGAAGTTTAGTGCATATAATATTAACGGTTTCAAGTTGCATACTATGGAATGAGGTCATGGGATGAAGACTCAGAATAATGGAATTTTCAGCACTTATGAAACTAATAGTTATGCTAGCATTAGTGATAATCGTCCAACCTTTGGAAGTGTTCCATATTATGGAAAATTAGAAGATATAATAGAGCTGAACTATTATGGTCAATTCAAAATTACCATGTTTAAGTGTAGATGGGTTAATACAACAACATCGATTGGATTGAAAAAGGATGCCCTTGGATTTGATATGGTTAATTTTTCTCAATTGATACATACCAGAGAAGCTAAGGATGATGAACCATATATTCGGGCTTCAGATGCTCAAATGGTGCATTATGTTGAAGATGTGTATGACAAAAATTAGTGTGTTCTTGTGCATTTGAAACCAAGAGACTTATTTGAAATGGGAGAGGTTGAAGAAGATATTATACCTGACAATGTGCCTTATCTTGAACAAGACTTGACGTTGCTTTTTCCAAATGATACTAAAAGTATTCCATTAGCAAGGGACGACGACGATGATGAACCTAGCACTGCAATTGATATAGAAAATATAGATGATAATGTGGATGGAGATATGATAACTTAGTTACACTTTCTGTATTAATCTCTATGTATTGATTATGTTGCAAACTTTTGAACTAATTGTATTAATTTCTTTGATGGCTTAGTGATATTATGATGGTTTTAAATATATAATTTGATTTATTAGCTACTATTGTGGTGAAATCTTTTTCTTTCCATATATCAATTATTATCTCTAATGGCTTAGTCATGTTAACATGTAGTAGCTATGCTGAGGACTAAAAGATATAGGGATTCGGTGAATGACCATTCATTTGCACCAACATCTACATCAAGAGGTGCACCAATACCTTTACCTCCTCTATTGGCTCCGACTCCTACTTCAAACCCATCTAGTGTGTAGCCACAAGAGCAATCAATACCATTATCCTTTGAAAACAATGTTAAGCACTCATCTGGAGCACGTGATTGTCAGTCCAATAGATATTGGACTGTAAATGTTATTGGTAATTATTTGTATTTTTTTACGTTTCTTCACAATTTAAGATTGTTAACATCAAATTTACTTTAACAGATACTGGAGGTGCTTCAAAGAAAGAGAGATGTTTTGATAATGCAAGTAGGAGAACGAATAATTCTAAAATTCAATTCAACTGCCCAACCTGTGGGTGAATTTACTGGTTGTTTGAGTGGCTTCCTAGAGGAATTAGCATCAGATGTGAATCTATTTCCTATTAGCTATGAAAATTGGAAGAAGGTTCCTATGACTGATAAAGAGAAGTGTTACAGAGACTTTATACTGGTAATAAATATTTATTTATTAATTTTGAGATAAGAGTATTCTTTTTATATATGGTCAATTAGTAATAAGTGTTATTTGTTATGCTGCGAAAGAAAATTTTCGTTTTCAAGATGATTCTGGAGCAAAAAAGCTATGGATATTAGGATCTCTTGCAAAACATTGGAGAGATAACCGTTCAAAATTGTTCAAAGAATATTATAAAGAAGACTTGAGTAGAGAAGATAATATTAATGCACATCCTAATTGGATTCCAAGAGAAATTTAGGCAGCTTTTATTGGTTACCACCATTGACCAGAAACAAAGGTAAAACTTTAATTTATACAATGATTTTAAATCTATATACTTGTTGGATAGTAATTGTTGGATAATTTTATTAAACTATTGTATATGTTTGTTGGATAGTTAGCTGGATATTTGCTAGAGAGTTAGACAATTTGAGTTAATAGTTCGCTAAATTTTAAATTTGTATATATGCTGAATAATATATGTTTGTTGGATAGTTTGCTGGATTTTAAATTTGTACATGTGATCAACATAAGAATTAGGAAGTGAATGAAGGTAGCTAGGAATTAGGAAATGAGCGATGATGAGGATTGAGAAGCAAAAAATGGACAATGAAAAAGTTGTGTGGTGTAAGATTTTATGAACTCAATTATGTTAGCTAGATTTTGAACAAGTTGAGACAACCAAAATTATGGTTTCTCTGGTTTATGAACTTCTATATATATTACTTAATGTGCTAGCAAATTCAATAAAATTTTTAGGTTTTGTGCTATATGTACATACTTGAGAGTTGTGACTAAGTTAATTTATCTTAATTGATTATTTTGAGTGGGGTTCATTAATATGTATCTTTATCATCAAATTAGTAAGTGGAGGGTTAAGAATTATAAATACATTCCATGTTATCTTTTATTTTTCCCTATATATATATATATATATATATATATATATATGAAGTGGTTCTTTTAGATATGTGTTTTATTATATTTTCGGAGCAATGTATATGGTCACTTTTGGGTGGGCATTCCAAGATGCAAGACCAAAACTAAATAAGTTTAAGAATTAGTGAATTATGAAGCTAAGATGTGGTTGGGGGTCGGTGTTGAAAGTTGCTTCAAAATGAGAAGATAGTATATAAAGAAGAAATTAAATTCTTGTGTTGAATAGTATCTTGTAACGTCCTTATTTTACTATACTAAAATCTGAATTTTTTTTTAAATTCTAATGCTTAATACTCGTACCTTCAAAAAGAACATTCTACAATTGTTCTCAGTACAAATCATAATTGGTTATACATAATAATTGAAATTCTAAACATAAGATAATTTTACATTCGTTTGAAATAAATTACAAATATGTCGTACATAGTAAAATAATCTATAATTCTAATACTTAATAAACTTGAGTGCTCTAATAGTGTTCAATCAATCTTTACACCTTTCCCCTTATACTCAGCCCCTAAAATGGTCAGTTGGAAAAGCACAAAAAGGTGAGATAAGGGTATCTCAGTAGCTAGCATAATTTTATAAACATTTATAAATATACCATTTCAGTCATAAAAGCACTTATATCATAAAAATCAGTCCATGTAATATAAATTCTCAGTTCAGTGTAATAGGTTGATGAAAAATTAGCAGGCTGATATATAAATAAACCATGGAATCAAGAATAGTTGGTGGCACACTCAACGACATGGAAAAGATAGTCTGCAGAACTACTTTTTCCAAACTGAACATGAGAGAAAGGCTACTGTAGTCCTTTAACTCAAGCTAGAAAGATTCCAAGCTAAAACATGGAAATATAATTTCCAAGCTGAATGGAAATAGAATTTCCAAGCTGACATGGAAGCAGAACTCCCAAGCTGAACATGGAAGTAAACTTCCAAGCTGATATCATGCTAATTTCATCATGAAAAACATATTTCACTTTAAATAAAACTTCATGAACATAAAATATTCAAGTAGTAAAACAAGCTTTTATGAATTGCTAAGCTACCTGTACTTTGTAGTCTGACTTTTTAGCTCAAATAGCTATTCAATCTGTATTGAAATTCATTTCACGATTTTTAACCGTTGACCGCAGGGTAGTTTGCACTGGTTTTGGTTCTGATCTTTGCTTCCTATTCACTGCCACTTCTCCCTTAACACTTGTGTGGGTTAGTAATAGAAGAATCTCCCCAAAGTAGCTCAGAAAAATCAAGTTTAACGTTGCTATTTGCTTCTTCCAAAAACCTCTATTTTATGGTTAAAAAAAAAGAGGAATTTTTTTTTCTGCTTCTGTCCAAGCTGCTGGATTCTCTTTTTCTCACTCTCTCTCGGTTGTGAATGGTGCAAGGAAAGGGGAGGAAGATGTTGCTATTTATAGCTAAGAATGGGAGGCAAGTGGAAAATTCCTTTTGAATATTCAAATATCTTTCTAAAGCCTAGAAATGTTTAGAAAACTCAAGATAACTCAAGATAAACCTAGACTAACCTAGAATTCTCTAGAATTATCTATACCATTCTTCAACATTCTACACTTATCTAGGAAATTCAAGAATATATAAGATATCTGTAGAACATACAAGATTCCTCTAGAATAATCTAGATTCATCAAGGACATTCAACCTAGACTAACCTAGAATTCTCTAGAATTATCTATACCATTCTTCAACATTCTACACTTATCTAGGAAATTCAAGAATATACAAGATATCTCTAGGACATAACTAACCTGGAATTCTCTAGAATTATCTATACCATTTTACAACATTCTACACTTATCTAGGAATTTCAAGAATATACAAGATATCTGTAGAACATACAAGATTCCTCTAGGACAATCTAGATTCATCAAGAACATTCAACCTAGACTAACCTAGAATTCTCTAGAATTATTGTTAGTCGATTTGGCAAGCGCACCAATCGCACAAGTAATATAGTGATTTGAGAGTAAAAGTATCGTTCCCACGAGGACTAAGCGACTAAGTACCCAAGAAATTTAATTGAATTAGTTGGATGAAACAATTGGATTGAAGATAGCTTTAGCCAATGAATGATGAAATAAAATCAATAACCGTAAATATTTATGAGTTTTCTTTTAATAACAGTAAACAATACAAAAACTGATGAAATAGTTTAATTAAAGCCTAGGGTCACTAATCCCTCTTCTTTATCTTAGAAATTACAAAACCCCTCTCACGTATTCGCAACTTATTCAACTCTATAAGTTAATCCTAGGTTATTCTAATAACTTAAAAGAATCCTCCCGAATCTCAATTAAGTTACTCAACTCCTACGCAATTCCTTGTGTGGGCTAAGCCTAATACAACCAACCTAGCTTTGATTAAACGAGATTAACTAACATTCCTATTAGCTAACAAGCGAAAACACTTAGTAAGGTTCACGCACTCGTCCTTCCTATTCAGTGTTCTACTCTCACCTCCCTCTCCCGAGTTCGAAGACAGCAACAAGCATACATATAGATTGATCAAGTCCATATAACGCAACAATTAAATGGATAGAAAGACTTATATTAATTGAAATAAGGTTGCAAATACATGAGAGAATGTAAAATCTATTCAAGAGTCAAGTTCATAGTAACCCTAGATAGAAAATCTAGCTACTCATAGAAAACAAACAGCAGAAAGCAGAAAAAGAGATGAAGTTGGCCATGAATCTGAGGTGGAATGATGGATTGAGCTCCCCAAGCCTTGAGAATCAGGTTCCCCTTGCTCCTCTCAGCCAAAACGGCGCCCCCCTTCAGTCTCCAACTCCAGAATACCCTAAAAATTTCATCTGAAGCCTTTTATATCAGTGCAGGATCGCGAACTACCGCTATAGCGGTAAGTTCCCACCGCTATAGCGGTAGGAGGCAGAGAAGAAGGCTTAAAATTGAGTTTTTTAAGGTTTTACCGCTATAGCGGTGAAGATCCACCGCTATAGCGGTGGCTGGCAGAGAAGAAGGCATCAAAATCTTTTTTTCAGCAATCCACCGCTATAGCTGTAAATTTTACCGCTATAGCTGTGGGAGACAGCAATCAAATCAGCATTTTCAGAATTTCAGCTCTAGCATTCCATCTTCTAACACGAACTTTTTACCAACTCCACCTACACCAAAAATAACAAATAAACCCATTAAATCGCATAAAAGAAACATGAAATCACTCCATTTATTAAAAGATCAAAGAAAACTAAAACTAATCTAAACTACTCAAAATATGAGCTAAGAATTACAAGACAACAAGAAAGAGATCAAAAGATAGGGTATTTAACATCAAAATGGCACTAAATTGAGAACTCAACAATTATCTATACCATTCTTCAACATTCTACACTTATCTAGGAAATTCAAGAATATACAAGATATCTCTAGAACATAACTAACCTGGAATTCTCTAGAATTATCTATATCATTCTACAACATTCTACACTTATCTAGGAATTTCAAGAATATACAAGATATCTGTAGAACATACAAGATTCCTCTAGAACAATCTAGATTCATCAAGGACATTCAACCTAGACTAACCTAGAATTCTCTAGAATTATCTATACCATTCTTCAACATTCTACACTTATCTAGGAAATACAAGATATCTGTAGATCATACAAGATTCCTCTAGAACAATCTAGATTCATCAAGGACATTCAAGAGATTTCTAGAGTCTCAAAAAAAATATTAAATATTTAATCCATAATAATTTGGGATGTTACATATCTCAAATAAGATTGCAAAGATTATTAAATGAAATTGTGTGTCGTTGTTACTTCTTTGTATTAAAAAAAAAAGAAGAGAATCATGGCTAAACTAGGTTGGTGAATTGACGTAAGTTAAGTGAATTAGATTTGAATTCTTTATAACTGGTGTTAAAATTGCATAGTATAATTTTTCATTGTAATTATTTTCTTTTTATCAGACAATCACAATTTTTAATGCCTACTTGATTCAAACTACAAAGCTTGAACTTTATAATATTAAATGAAATTTGCACTTCACTTTTGCTTTTGAATGGTTGATTATTGCAATTACAGAAAATGGTCACGTTTCGAGCCACTCAAGATCCACTCATGATCATGTTATTGAATTACTGTAAAATTCATCAGCATTTCTCCTATTGGGTTTTGATTTGGCCTTATTGAATTATAGAAAATGGTCAAAATTAATATTACAAATAGAAAGAAGTTGGTAACTCCACATACAGGAGACTCTAAAAGTAACGTTAGGAAACATCACAAGATGGTACGACAATGTTAATGTCTTGCACAATTAAAGGATTTAAAAATAAAATTATCTATTTGATAAATGTCAAGTAAAAAAGACCGAGAGGCCTATTAGTCGTGGCGCTTTATACATTGAGACTCATAAGAGGACTGATGGTTCATATGTTAATGAACAAACTAGGATTATTAGTGTAAGTTTGAAACAATGTATATTAATTCACTAATTTCTTTTATTTAATTACTAATTTAGTTATTCTGCTTGTAGGGAAAAATTTTAGAAATTGAGTCTCAAGAGGGTTCTTCCTCAACTATTGGTGACCAAGATTCTTTAGCACAAGTTTTAGGTGTAGAGCACTCATGTCGAGTTAGAGGCTTAGGGTTTGGCCCTAACCATCTCAAGTCTTCGGTGGTTCTCTTGGAATGAATATGCTACCTAAAGTTGGTTCTAGTACTGTTGATGTTCAAATAATACGTGAAGAATTTAAGTATGAATTGCAGCGTGTGGAGTAATCTAATTTATCTAAAGATGAACGCATACATAATTTGGAGAATATGTTGCAATGTATTACGAAAGACTTCTATAATAATTGACCAATAACATCAAAGTTTGCCTCACTAGTAAATAATGAGGTAAATTGTTTATAAATATTTAACATTGGTAAATCTTTATTAATATATTTATTTTCTAACTTAACGTTATATAAAATGTTTCTTTTCAAGAAAATGTACGTCCATCGTCATCATCGAGCAAGGCTTCTCCTTTAGATGGTTAGAGAAATAGTTAGCACTTTTGCTACTGAACATTTTATATAAATTATATTCAATTTATGTAATTTTAAGAATTTGTATGAGTTTTTTGTTACTTTATGTTAGTTACATTAAGTATGTATGACATTTATTTTAGTAATTATAATATTTGCATTTTTTACTTATGATTGTGATAATTTAAATAAGTATATTAATTAAATTTAGAAATGTACAAATAAAAATAAGGAACTACTGCAAAATCATACAAATTAAAATTAGAAATGGTAAAAATAAAAACATTTTATTTTAAAAAAAGAAACAACAACAACATTAGCGGCTGTTACAAAAACTGTCGCTATATTACACACTGCAGCAAAAAACAAAACAAAATAGTGGCGATAACATTTACTGGCGGTTAAAGAATCGATGCAAAATCAAAGCAAATAGTGGCGGTACACATTTTAAAAAAATTGATTTCCAAAAATTGCCACGAATACTGCCAAGAAATATTGCCCGGCGGTTATGCCGGCAATTGTTGATCGATTTAGCAAGCGTACCAATCGTACAAGTAATACATAGTGAGTAGAGTATCGTTCCCACGAGGATTGAGGTACCAACTACCCGTGAAGCTAAAGTTAAATGCTATCTAGACGAATCATTAAACAGAGAAGTGAATCTAACGCTACAAATTAAACTAAAACTATTATCTAGAACCTAAAACTAAGCTACTCCTAATGACAATAACCTAGGATTGATGGGACTGACTTCATTTACTTCTTAATCTGACTAATTCATAGACAAATGAGTCTTTGAGTTGCTACAGAATGATTCAATCAAATTACAAATCCTTTTGGTGTTGGTTAAGCTCTCAAAATTGTTTGAACCCAATCCCTTGGAGAAACAAACCTACCTAACCCAAATGATTGTTTAATTCCTTAATCCAATCATTCAAGTAGGTGATTAAGTTTAGGAACTCATAAAAACCACATAAATAAGATTATCTATTCCTAAATTAATCCTATTTATGGTGGAAGTTACAATGGGCTCGTTAATATCTAGCTATCCCTAGCATAGATAAAAACCCCAAACTCATAAAAGTGGTGATCAAGCATTTTTAGAGCAATTCAATTCTGTAAAATCCACTCCAACAAAATACAAAATGCAATTAAGAAGAATCATTCAATAACAAAACCTCATAAGAAATTAAATTACATCAACCACCAAACCCATCATTTTTCATAGGTTTCATAATCATCCTCTTACTCTTGCTTTTATCAATTGTACATGCTAGTCTAGGGCACAAATATTCCTAGAAGGATTTTCCCAAACCTCAACTAAGATAAAACCCAATTCTCCATAATTCCTTATGTGAAAATCAAGTTCATTAAATGAGCAAACCCTAATTTGACTATATGAGGCTAATATCTATATTCCTATGACATTAGCAAATCAATCCCCTCTCCTTTAAGGTTCAAGAACTCATACAACTCATTCCTTGGGTCCAGTTTTTACCTCCCTTTCCCAAGTTTGGTAAAAACACCAAATCATCCCAATAAGTGGCCAATTTAAGGGAAAGCATTAAGATTGGAATAAATAAACATGTATTAACCAAGCAATAATTACAAGAGTTCAAGAAATTATACAAAACCTAATCTAAAATCGGGCTCATAACAACCCTTGAGTTACATACTACCTATCACTACATAAAACAAGAAAAATACAACATGGAAATAGAAGAAAGTGAAGAGAAAAGAGAAGAGATGGGGGAAGGAAGACCAATCCCATGAGGGAAGGCCTTCTTCCCCCCTAACCAGCTCAAGTTGTTGCTCCCTTGCTGCCTCCAAGCTCCCCAAAAATCTCCCAATCCAAAATTAGGGCAAAATGCCCCAAAAAGTTTAAGCTGCAGATTCGAGACTTGGCGCCTGGGCGCCAAGGTTGGCAGCTTCTATTGTTAGTTCATGGGGTTGGGCGCCTGGGTGCCAATTGGTCAAAGGGATCTCTGTGGTTCAAACGCCTGGCGCCTGGACGCCACGTCTGGCGCCTAGGCGCCAGCTCACTGGAGTCTCAACTTCCTCTTGTTTTCTCCCCAAAATTGCGCCTGCAAAAGACAACAACTAAAATAAATTAAAAGGCAATAAAGAGGGGAAATAAAACAAGAAAATAAGAAAACTATGAAGCACTAGAGAACTAATCGAAAACAAAGATAAAAAGCGCAAAAAGGAAAGCAACAAGGCTAAAAGAGGACTGAAAATCTCACATATGATGGCATTATTTAGTGACTTACTAGGACTTATCAGCAATGGAAATAACCACTGGTAACTGCTGCCCACGGTTATACCGGCAGTGAAGAAATATCGCCGACAAATGTGTGCCAACGCTTGCATTGTTGGCGGTTTTTGAACTGCCATGTGGTGCAATTCCTAGCAGTAAAAATATCAGTAATTGGTTTTTTCATTTGTAGTGGAAAGAAGACCTACACGAAGAAATCGAAATGTTTACGATGAGTATGTATGGGACTAGGGTTGCCACTTATGTATGTATGTTGTGTTGGTTGTGTTGAGATGATGACATGTGTATGATTTGGGGTGGGCTTGTGCTAGGCATATATACTTTTGCATTGGGTTATGTGCTAGGGCTATTTTGCTGGTTGGCATGATGTTGTATGTAAATGCTCATATGTTCATGCATATTGTAATACCCAAGTTTTTTTTAAGTTATTCACAATATTCTTAAATATGGGGAATTAATTTTGTTTTTATCTAATGAAACCTTTGAGGACTAAATTGAGATTGAAAATAAAATGAAATAATGATAACAGTATAAGTTTGAATTTTTGGGAAATAGGAATTGGAAATCTTTAATTTTCTTTATTTGGGGTAATGTGGAAATTTTCCTAAAGAAGTATGGACTTAAGTGAAAGATAAATCTTATGGGAAGTTAAATTCAAGATTTCCTCCAAGAGTGATGAAATGGCTAACCAAAATCAAGACACATGGAATCCACCAAGTATGTGATATGCTTCAGCCAAAAGTGAGAGATAATTTGCTATAATGAAATATGGTGGTAGCCTAAACACATGACATGTGTATCTTACTATCTCTTCCTTATCTTTTCCGTGAGGGATTCATCAAGAAAGAGAGAGAAGGCTTAGTTCTTCCATTTTGCTTCCCACAAGGCTTCCTTCTCTTCTTTTCTGTGAGTGAATAGAGAGAGAGAGGATTTGAGGCAGAGCAGTAAATTCAAAGAGTGAGCTATGGAGAGAAAAATTGTGAAGAAGAACAGAGTGGGGTGACGATAACTGAGAGGTAGATGATGTTTAGAATTTTTTTTTTGTCTCTATGCTTGCATGAATGTTCTTGGCTTTTGGGTTTAAAATTCTTATAAATCAAAGTCTGTGAGACCGGATGGTGAGTTAGAGAGATCAAAAAGAAAGTTTTTAGGGATTAAATTCTGATATGGTTGTTCTGTGTTTGTAAAAGAAGTGGGTAAATTTTACTCGGTCTGTACAATTGTTGTAAATCCTCTTAAATGCATCACTTACATCCTTCTAACAGAGTAATACCATTTCCCCCATTTGAAAGAAGATGATAGATGCTAAAATGTTTATGGATGGGATTGTGGGTATGGGTTGTAGTAGGTTATAGTTAATGTAAACTATAGTGTGCAATAACTAGTAAGTTTAACTATGTCTAGCATGAGACTTCATATGTTGCTTAAGAAAGAAAAAAACATGACAGTAGACTACAAGGACTAAACTGAAAATATTAAAAAGTTTATTGGGATTGATTTAATTTTAGAAGAAAATATATTCTTGATCTATAGACCTAGATGAAGTGAATTATGAGCTTAAATCAAGTAAAGGAAGTAAGGAAAATTTACTGAGAAGAGCTGTGAAGGGAAAATAGGACAATTTCAATGCTCCTAATTTTATGTGATTTTGAATGACCAAATCAATTCATAAAATCAATTCACGTATATAAAACAATTTTTTGAATGACCAAATCAATTCATAAAATCATGAAGTATATTAGGGACAAAACTAACTTAAACAAAGATAGTAATTGCATATAACAAAAAGAAAATGTATCTTTTAAAGATATATTTTAACTTTACACAGTTTTCAATGGCAGCACCTATAGAACTGTGTGAGTATTATGCAATTGCAGATAACTATATTTTTTCGAAGAGCAAACAACTACTTATTATCAAGTTGTTAGCGTGGTTATCAAGTTCTAGAATCTAGCTCGTAAGTTCGTATAAGTTCTTGAACTTGATAACAAAATATCATGATTTTATGAATTGATTTGGTCATTCAAAATTTTAGTGTTTAGAACAATTAATTAGGAGCATAAAATTAGATTAGGAGACTAAAATTTACTAAGAAGAGCATAAAATTTTTTGAATGACCAAATCAATTCATAAAATCATGAAGTATATTAGGGACAAAACTAACTTAAACAAAGATAGTAATTGCATATAACAAAAAGAAAATGTATCTTTTAAAGATATATTTTAACTTTACACAGTTTTCAATGGCAGCACCTATAGAACTGTGTGAGTATTATGCAATTGCAGATAACTATATTTTTTCGAAGAGCAAACAACTACTTATTATCAAGTTGTTAGCGTGGTTATCAAGTTCTAGAATCTAGCTCGTAAGTTCGTATAAGTTCTTGAACTTGATAACAAAATATTGCTGGTTCATGGTTGGAGTCACTACGACCGCCGAGTTGCCCAGAATTAGATTCGTGACAACTTGTAGTATAGTAGTCGTCCTAGGTCATTTCACTCTTGGAGCCTTACTTCTAAATTGTCTAATTAATTGTTCTAAACACTAATATACTCTAATCTACACTAATCTATCCTAATCTACCCTAATTATCTACTAATTACCAGGGGGAGTTTGCAGATTAAGCATCAAATCAGAATATAAAACACAAACCTAAGCTAAAACAAAAGAACAGAACAGATCGGAAACACAATAACAAAAGCAAAATTGAATAGAACACAAAAATGCAATCAGTCATAGAGTCCCTAAAGTTGCAATTATCATCATTCTTGTCTTTAAATTAATTCTAGTGTTCTCTATTATTAGGTTTTCTAACTAAAATTTCTAAGAGACCTCCTAGAACTAGATTACACAATAGCTAAACCTAACCAACATGCAATCTGACTAAATCCTAACCTAAATCATGCTTCATAATTACCAAAGCAAGCCATTTTCATTCTACTTACTACACCAATAAGTAATAGCAAGAAAACATCTTAGATTTAAGCCATTCAAACCAGAAATCACATCCATAAGAGTCTAAATTGAACAAATATGAATCTGAAATCAAAGGAAAGCTAGAACAGAAATGAGATAGAGAAAACCACAAGAAAACTTACTAATTAAGCTCCAAAAATTCATGTTACAAACTCTATTCTTCCATGGACTGATTATACAAGAGTTTTAGCCTTCCATGGTGACTAAAACCCACATAACAGAAGAGAAATACAAGGGGGGGGGGGAAATGAAATGCAGAACAAAGGTGGAAGAAGAAAACTCTTCAACAAGCACAAATGGGGTCTAAAAGTGTTCTTAATATGCAGCCAAGGAGGGAGGACGAATTTGACTTCAGGTGCTGTCATTTTCCCTTGCTGTTCTGGCCAGAAAAGTACAGCAAAAAGGAAGGAAATGATGCTGCAGAACACTCTTTTCTGGTGCAGAAAAGTGCTTGCCATTTTTGTTAAGAATTAGGACAGCATGCAGCAGCACAGCAGATTGCTTTGCACAAGATGGGGACCACACAGTCAGAAAATTTAGTCAACATCCAATCAACCCTAGAATGCTCCAAGTCAATGCCACATCAGCAAATTCATCCATGTGGCATCCAAGTCAGCAAAACACTCTCCAAATAATTAAATCTACAAATTAAGCACAAGAATTAATTGGGATAAATTATGAAATTAAAGCATATTAATTCTATAATTAATTTACACCCACTAAATCTAAAATATGATATAATAAGAGAGTTCGCAATATTTAAGATACAAAAAGGACTAAAATATGGACTAAATTATATATAAAAATACCCGATATCAGTTCGTGAGTAAGTTTTAATTTGATCAAGTTCAAAACAAGTTCTAGAACCAGTTCGTAGGTTCATAAGAACCTATGCAATCCTGCTAACATCAAAATTTTTTTTAATGCTTTTCTTGTGTTTAATTGCAAAAAAACCTTTATTTTTTTTGGTTTCTTAATTTTTTTAATGCTTTTCTTGTGTTTAATTGCAAAAAACCTTTATTTTTTTCTTTTTTTCTTGAGAAACTGAGTGCTTTTGTTCTTCCAAATTTGACCTCTGTATCATGTTCTTCAAACTTCATCTCTGTCACTGTTCTTCAAACCTATGTACTCTGTAGTATGTTCTTCTTCTTCAAATATCTATTCTATACATCTACATCAATACGTGGCTTGAGAAACCGAGAACCTCTGTTTTTTTTTATATCTCTGTGAATCACTAAATTGTGATTACTAATTACTAATTACATGTCATGCAAAAGCTGTGAAATGTGAATTTTGATTGTTGTAATACTATGTGCCTGTGTCTGACTGAGAACCTTTGCTCTCTCTGAATTTTTTATCTTTATGACTTTTAGAGATGTAATTTGTAATAAATTTTTATTATTTTTGCAATGTTAGCACCTATATATATATATATATATATATATTAACTTATTTATGAAATTTTACAAGATTTTACGATCCTCGATTCATCTTAAGATCTTGATCTTGCCACTGTCCTTTCAAGCTTTATGTAAATTCTAGAACTTGATAACCTTGGTTGTTAGAATAATAAATGAATGCTTGCATGTTGCATCAACTCTAATGTTCCTGAAAATTTTACATAATCCATTTTTTAGATTGAGTGAATTTTAATGATCCTCCACCAGTTTTTCCTTGTTTCAAAAATCATAAGAACCTTCATTCTGGAAACAAAAACACATACATATCCATTTATAAACAAGTAATATATTACATGGGTAAAGGTCGAAAAGTACAAAATTGTACATAAAAATTGATTTTGCAAACTAGACTTTTTATTCAATTAAATTATAAGAAATTCTAGTTTCATGCTGCTCTAAATAAATTACTAGTGGTAAAGTTTATTCAGTTAAATTACAAGAAGATAATGGTGACGATTATAATAACATGAGAAAATCAAGCTGGGAAACACTAATTCCTTTAGTTATTAAATATCAGCATATTCTAGAAAGTATATGTACTAGGATTAGCCATGGCTTCGTATCTGGAAATAAAGATTGGAAGTCACTTACAGTGATGACTTCGTCAGAATGATCAATCAACTCTGAAAAGTAAAAAGGGGGTACATGTATAAGAGTTTCCCCATTATAAATCCTTCCAACAAATTCATCATAAATGCTTATCTTCTATAAATCATGTTTGGACTAACCAGAAGAAAGTGCATCTAGTAAAGGGAAGTCGAATTAGCAGAGCTGTATGCAAGGCCTTTACTTCTCAAGCAACATTTTCACTTTAGAACTGTTTTTATCTGGAGGCTTCTCCATCTTATAAGTTGAGAGGGCTTCATCAGCAATTTGCCGATTAGGTAGAAGACTGACTATGGCATGCCTACAAATTAGGGAATATAGAGCAAATGTACCACCTGCAGAATCATGCAAAAATTAACCTAAGATGACTAGAGCATATATATACTTGCTTCCCTTTAAAATTCAAGTGATTACCTTCTCCATTATCATCAGCTCGAAGGACCACAAACACATATTTGAACAGAGGCACCAATGCCAGAGTCCAGAAGACAAATGAAAGGACACCAAAGATCACCACATTAGTAGTGTTGAATTTCTTCTGCAAATGCGCTCTTGTAAACATACAAAGGAGAAATGCTCAAGTCCCTATATACTACACCAAGGCTTTTAGTAAGTTAAGGCACTAACTTTTGGCTTTGATGTGCTCTGACACTTCCCATGTTCGAGATCCATTCAACTTCTTTCTCAATTTTCACACTGAAATCTGCACCAAGCAATAAAACCACCTGGAACTCATACCAAAGGACAAACAAAAAATTCTGTATTATGAGAAGAAAACTTAGTTCAATCTTTTTTCCCCCAAAGTTTAAAAAGAAAGAAGAAATGACAGTTATGAGTAATTCATAAAGAAAAATAGTATGGTGAAAAAGAAGGAAAGGAAGGGAAAACGTTCTTATGATTTTAAGCAGCACAGCTTCTAAAAGCAAGTAAGGAGGTTTTTAAGGCATACCTGAACAAGCTTTTGAGGGTGTGAACAGCGACGATGGATCACAGCGACAGAGGAGGCAGCTTATGGTCTTTATGCTGTCTCCACTGAAATTTTTTAAAACAAAAAAGGTATCAAATTTAATCTAATCAAATTTTAAGGGAGGTTAATGTAACTTTTTCAAATAACATTTATCAAAAAAGTCATTCATTTTAACCTGGATACACATACTATATAATATATAGATCTGGATCCAGTACTTTTTCCTTTTCCTATATGTATATGTATATATATTGTTCAAAAACCAACATTTTAGAAGTAATATCATAGATTTACTAGCATACCAAAATATTGGTTTTCCTAAATTTACAACTACTGTAAAATATAATCATGCAGCTAGTAGTCTGATATACAACTACTGTAAAATATTGGTTTTCCTAAATACACAGCTACTGTAAAAAATGCTTGAGGTTATTAACCAAAAAGTTCAGTTTTCAACACTAATCCTACATACGCCAACATCTCCAAGCAACAAAACAAAAAGTGAAAAAGGACCAATACACAAAGCAATAGAAAGATAAGATCCATCACTGAATTACCTGTCATCCATGCCAAGTATTACAATCGTGTTCTTCTGGTGGCTAAAGCCAACAGTATATTGCAAGCCTTAATTTACAACAAGGGATCTTATTGGATCTATTTAAAAATTGATTCTTGTAATTAAGTTGTAACCTTTGTGTCCACTCACACTCCAAACTCAAAAAGCTACCAAATGTTTAACAACTATGATGCACCAGTTTTCATTTCAGTACAAGCTACCAAAATGGTCATCACCTTGATATACTCTAAAAGAGTATCATGTAATGGCACCAATAAATTGAACTTAATTCTTATATCTATTCTTTAACAGATGAACTTGCAGTTGGTTGTAGCATTCGGAATCTAATTGTTAAGTACAGAATTCATACTCAATTACAAAGGTACACATATTATCATTAGTTAAATTGAAAAGAAATTATAGAACTTTATATTCAGGGAGGAACTGTACTGAAGATCTATCACAGTGTAGCATGAATAGAAAAACATATCATTTCAAAAGAATTGATAAACAGACATAACAGGAAAATCCAAAAAGCGAGGTAAATTTGTAAGAATGCAAGAGTAAAATAGCCAAAAACAAACATTTCTTCCCCCCTGAAATGCATTAAATACTCAAGAATATATAACATTTTGTATTAAAAATAGAATTTTCCAGTTACAAAACTAATCATCATCATCATCATATGTAGTAATAACTCATCATCATCTCCCTCCATTCGAGGACTCCATCAAATCCAATTTCATCTTGTTGATTCCAAAAAAAAGAAAATCAAAGATAACATGAAAGAGACAATGGAAAGATTACCAATATTTTAAAACGCTATCTCCACAAACTGTTCAGCACATCTATTTTGTAAGATCTTTATTTTGCTTGTCTACATTAAAAGAGGAATGAACAAACTTCAGAGCAAATAGTGTATAAAAAATAAACTTAGGTTTAGAGATGATGAAAACAAGTGTCCTTCAGAGCAATATTTTTTAAAAAATAAAATAAAATAGAACTTCAGAGCAATATTTTTTTAAACTAAAATCTCCAGCACTAGACTACGACTAATCTCATTTGCAAGAATTCAAAACCTAGCTTAATGAAAACAAGAGTCCTTCCACTTAAAAAACCATCGTTAGTAAGAAATTTCAGAGACGATGAGAATTAGAGATGGAGATGAGAATCGAACCAGCCGTGACCACGAGACATTGACGATGAAGATGAGAAAGATAGAACTGTTGACCAGACGGAGACGATGAGAACCAATGACCTCGAGAGACTGAGACGATGAGATGGAATTGAGAAGATGAGGTCTGTGACGGCCGACAGAGACGATGACGATGGAGATACGAAGAACTGGATTACTGAGACAATGACGATGAAGATTCGAAGAACTGGAACGATGGAGATACGGAGAACTGGAGATCTGAAAGTCTGAGATGATGAGGAAGAACTGAGAATATGGAAATTGGGAATTTGGCTATTTTTAAAATTAAATTAATTTAAAGTATTTTAATTATAAAATTATTAAAAGCTCAGTATTTTAATATTATTTTAAAAAATGTTTAGCGTCAGTTACAGATGCTAAGTATTTTAAAAAAATAACATTTTGTATAACTTGCATTTTTTTTGGTAGTGTATGTTCATCCTGTGCCATTGAACTATGTTCCTCACGTTGAAGAAGGCCTTGCTCGGGAAGGTGTTATGCATGATGTACACATGGCTGAGAACAAAACTTCCTCTATAAACATGAATGAAATAGATGAAAACAATGTAGGATAGATTTCTATCTATAATGCTAATGACGTGGCAACAATAGATAACGCCTTGTCATATGCTTCTTTTTGAGATATTTCAACAAGACTCAATACTTTAATTCACGAAATTGAGTCCCCTAATTATTAGTTTAAGGGCTTTCAAACTATTTTTCTTTGCCAACTGCTATGCGTGAGAGGCCTATGCAATAGTGGCAACCATTGCTAATAGGTTACCATATGAGCAGGGTGAACGGTTTTTTTTCTTTTTGGCCAAAAAAAATCCTTTCGTATTAGTAATATTTTTAGCAACAATTTTAACTGTTGCCAAAATTTAAAAATTGTTGCAAAAATATAGACGTTAATTTTTGCAATGAGTTTCATTTTTTGCAATGCTTGTATTTTAGCAACAATTTTTAAATTTTGGAAACAGTTAAAATCGTTGCTAAAAATATTAGCAACGGTTTGCCGAAAAGCAAAGAAACCGTACTCATGAGCAGGGCCTAGGTTGTCAGCATTATATAGTTAACAAATACTTGTCCTAATTTAATCAGTTAAATTTCAAATCTAACGATCCAAATATTAAATAACAGTTTTGGTAATTTTTATTTTTAAAAAATTAAAATTTAGACCGTTAAATTTAAAATTTCACAACTTAAATTAAGACAAATATAATATTTGTCCTTAAAAACAAGCGTTGAATCCTATTTCATTAACGGGATAGTGGTTTAGGAAAATTCTGATTGCTACTAAATGACGCACTACGTACTTTCTTTTCAATTTTGAAGCTCTCAACCATAGGATGCCCTAGTTTTTTTTTTTTTCGGAGTGGAGTGGTGTGAGTCAAGCTAACCTTGAAGGCTTAATAGGCCACAACTCAACCCATCTTTGAGGGCACATTTTTTAGCTTAATAATGCTTTTTGTGGCTCTAAGGCCTTCAATGCTATTGTAGGCTTCTATCTATTAATTTTAGGCATTACAAGAAAAATTGGCTTTGGAATTTCTACTCCTACATTTATTATCCAAATGATGTTTTTGTTGGGAAAAAACACCTTTCTCCCTTGAAAAATACCTTGGCACAAATAAACCAGAGAAATAACAGGAAACAATACTCACAATCATAACACTAGAAAATAACGTGGAAACTCCAAAATCGGAGAAAAACCACGACCGTTGTCAACGATAACCAGAGAAAACACTATGTGTAAATTTTTACAACACACATAAACTTCTCTTAAATACCCGGTACTCAATACCAGATACTAACTGATACCCAAATACACCCACTCACTCTCAAGCATGTATTTAACTTACATCTTTCATCACTCTAGAACAAGAGTATAAAGAAAGAAAGAATTAAATACAAGCTAATGTGTCTTGTATTGGTACACTTATAACCTTAACACTTAGTCCTATATATAGCAAGGAACCAAGCTTCACACATTAAACCTAGCCGATGTGGGACTTCCAAGAGCTCTATTCACATTTGCAAATTTTCTTCTTGTGGGTCCCACCACTTTCAATCAATTATTTCCAACAAATCTCCACCTTGATTGAAAGTAACCACATCTGCTGATTCATTGTCTACACCGACAATCATAGTTTCAAGAACTATCATACTCCACCATAAAAGAGTATATCCACCTAAAATTAACCAATTCTAGGAATTTCACCTCGGCACATGTCGAAAAATTCCTGCTGAAAAATTCATGGTGCCACTTCCGATGTTGGCTCTCCTTGGAAGTTCTTCAGCCATCAATATCATCCCACTACACATCTTGCATCAATGCCAACCAAAGCCCATGTGCAATTGTGGACCCTCTAATAGCAACTCATCCTCTTCCATGGCAACGCGGATATACCATGAGGATTCAAACTTCTCACTTTTCAGAGAAATTCCTTCCCCGCAATGAGAGAGACAGAGTTTGCATCTTCCTCGGAGCTTTTTGCCGAACCTGCTCCACCTGGACAATTTCTCCTTACATGTCCAGACTTTCTACATTTCCAGCAAGTCACATTCTTTCCCATATTCTTCTTCCCCTTACTCCAACTTCTAGCTACCGCCATTGAGTCTAACGAAGGTATAGAGCGACCCTTACATTTTAACCTTCTCTCCTCAGAAATAATTTTACTGGCAACTTCTTCGAAGTTTAGAGTCTCCTTCCCATACATCAAAATGTGTTTCATGTTCTCATAGGAAGACGGAAGAGACCATATGAGCCTTAATGCTTTATCTTCATCATCAACTTTGACTCCGACAGCCTCTAGTTCAGAAATGATACCATTGAGAGCACTGAGATGATTTGATATTTTTGTACCTTCTTCCATACGAAGCATATGAAATTGCTCCTTCAGTAACAATCGATTTGAGATACCCTTCGCCTGATACAACCCTTCGAGCTTCTCCCAGAGTTCTTTGGCTGTTGATATTCCTTGCACATTTGCAAGAACATTCTTGGCCAGGTACAGACGAATTGCACTTGCCGCTCTCAAATCTAATTCCTCCCAATCTTCATTGCTCATACTAGATCCGCTCTTTTCAGAATCCTTACTGGAAACCTTCCCCTTCAACGCCTTGTATAACCCAGATTGTATCAGCACGTCCTTGACTTGTACTTGCCACAAGCCAAAATTGATCCTCCCATCAAATTTCTCTATGTCAAATCTCATCGCGCTGGAAAAATTTGACATTGCAACTGTATACTAGAATAGTGAACACAACTGTAAATAGTATACCAGGTAAGTTCTCAAGAAAGAGAGGTTGGTCACAATGGACACCCTTAAGTACCTAGTCTTTCCTTAGCCAGAACTTTCCTAGACATGCACTTTCACAATACCACACTTCGTTCCAGTAACCCAGCAACCAAGAACAATCTTCAAGCAACCGGGAACAATTCTTTTCTGATTGTGGAAGATCAGACAAAGCTGCAACTACAAGAACATACTAAGAATTTAACATCCCACCGAACCATAGGCTTTGATACCACTTGTTGGGAAAATACCTTTCCCCCTTGAAAAATACCTTGGCACAAATAAACCAGAGAAATAACAGGAAACAATACTCACAATCATAACACTAGAAAATAACGTGGAAACTCCAAAATCGGAGAAAAACCACGACCGTTGTCAACGACAACTAGAGAAAACACTATGTGTAAATTTTTACAACACATAGAAACTTCTCTTAAATACCCGATACTCAATACCAGATACTAACTGATACCCAAATACACCCACACACTCTCAAGCATGTATTTAACTTACATCTCTCATCACTCTAGAACAAGAGTATAAAGAAAGAAAGAATTAAATACAAGCTAATGTGTCTTGTATTGGTATACTTATAACCTTAACACTTAGTCCTATATATAGCAAGGAACCAAGCTTCACACGTTAAACCCAGCCGATGTGGGACTTCCAAGAGCTCTATTCACATTTGCAAATTTTCTTCTTGTAAGTCCCACCACTTTCAATCAATTATTTCCAACAGTTTTTTGGGTTTCTGTCTAAAAGTGGTCTAACATGCACCCACCTTGTTATTTTGATAAAAACTTCACAAATGAGTTAGCTTCTCTTTTGCAGGTTGGGCATATTACGCTTCCCCTCCAATATTTTTATAAGAATATTAGAAGCGGGTCCTTCAATGATTGCAAAATGATGTCGACTCCAAGCTTTTACATAATGCATCTGAATCCATGTCATCTTCGATGAGGTTTTAATTGTATGGTTTTTTTTATATTCAATCCCAGCTTTACATTTATTAAGTATTCAACTTAATTGAATTTGGAATGATGTAATTGATTGAATATTTGAGATTCAATCAGTATATGGAATTTGGGATTATAGTATATCATATATATATATATATATATATTTGGGATTGAATTTGTATATATTTATCTCAATTTTAGATATGTATCTAAGTAATTTTGATTGATCAAAAAAAATTTTGAGTTTTTTTTTATAAATTTGATAGCTTTTATCAAAAACTCTAATTTTTCAAAATTTGTGGTTGAAAAATCATCCAAATTGAATGTGGGCTACAATAAGAAAAGTCGACGTGATTGAGATGACGTCATTGATTTGATCAATATGTATATTTCAATTATATGTAAAATATTGAAAATTGATTAATTATATGGATTGAGAAATTTATTCAAGGATGGGACGAGTATAGGGGGAATTTGAGGACTTTTCGTAGAACGATAATAGCATTTGATTGTTCTAGTAATCCCTATCGTTAAAGTTTTTCTATAATTCATTATATTAAATTCGTATACTTATGTTATATGCGATGATTTCAAGTGTGAGAGCTTGGATGAATGCTGTGAGATGTGGTTATTGGAGGTTGAGGTTCAGGTTAAGGAGAAATCCAAAGTGTAAAATAAAACTTTAAAGCCCAAATCATGGGCGTGAGGCCCATTAATCAAGTATAAACAAACAAAATAAATAAATGGGAATAAGATAAAAT
The DNA here is from genome assembly GCA_037074585.1 of Biancaea sappan. Classification (NCBI taxonomy): domain Eukaryota; kingdom Viridiplantae; phylum Streptophyta; class Magnoliopsida; order Fabales; family Fabaceae; genus Biancaea; species Biancaea sappan. Next base: position 32,877,045 of record CM073493.1, read on the forward strand.
AGTCCATAATTAACATAAGGTAAAGTAATCTAATTAAATAAAACAAGTTAGCCCAATCCAAAGTAAGTGGCATGAGGCCCATTAACTAGATCCAAATGGTATCAATGGGCAGACAACTAAAGATTAATGGGAATTACAATAAATAAATTAAATTAGGCAAATAAAGAAATTAAGTTGTCATAACTAAGAGGGACTAAAACAAAAATTAATACTTGTTAGGTAATGAATTGAATTACATGAAATGAGATCAATAAGTAGGAATTAACTTAGTAAAGATAATGTGGGGCTCTAGAAAGTGATTAATAGTCTAGAATTAAAGAAAAATAAAAATAATCAAAATGAAGAAAAGAATTCTCTTAGAGAAAATAAATTCAGGAAAATTAAATAATATAAATTAAATAAAAATAATAAGAATAGAAAACAAAATAATATACTATCCTAATAGATTAGGCGTGTAGGTGTAGGAATTAATTAAATTAAGAATTAGAACCATAATAGGATAAGAATAGGTCAAATAAGATTCAATATAACCTAAATCTAAAGTTAGATGTAAGATCCATTTGGGATTAGGAAGAGGAAAATAATAAAAATAAACAAAGAACACTACCAATAGGCATATATCCTTATAAATAATATAAGATAATAGAAGTTATATATATAGTAATATAATAATAAAAATAAATAGAAGGGGGAGTACCTAATAATAATAATAATAAAATGATAAATAAAGGGATAATCTACACAAACAATAAAATATAATAAATGAATGGATAAACTATATAAGAATATAATATAATAAATAAGTAGGAATATAATAATAATATTATTAAATGGATAACTAAAAATAAAACACAAATCCTAGTGCTACTAATGGGTAGCCAACATACCTCTTCTATAAATATCATCAAAGTCCTCAACACCTAGCAACCCAATATGCATCTCACATATCTCCTACTGGTAAAACTTAGACGTCTTTTCTCATCTCTCCCATCTCTCTCAAAAACACAAGAACCCAAGATAACACACCTCCACACATAAAACCTCACGGAATACATCTCCGGTAGTCTTTTTCGATTGAGGAAAATCTCACAGAAACAAAGATAAGTACTAGAAATCTTAAATTTATTGCACTTTATTTTTATGAAAATTAAATTAATCATAACTCTTTCAATTTGACTCTGTTTTCAATAAATTAGACATCATTGAAAAGTTGTTTGAGTCTAGTTTCTAACTCAATAAATTTATTTGAAAATTCTTTACCTTTTGATATATATGACCAAAATAGTGACCGAAGGTTGGAAGCAAAAATAAACAATTTTTTGCTTTCATGGTTTTAAATCCTTTTTGCAACAATCTTTGTTGTAATTGCCAGGAATTTATCTTGGAACCTTGCACACATCTTTTAACATGTGAAACCCGATAAACATGGCTTTGGAATCAAGATGAGTGAATGGCATCTCTATAACTTAGTCTTAGCATAATTGATCATGTTAGTATCAAGGTGGATTCTCGAGTATCATAGGCTAAGAGACAACGGATGAGATAAAATTTTTATCATTAATCAGAATAATAATTAAACATCTATCATGATAATTTAATTTAGTGGCTTTATTTGATTTTGATGCATGTGTTACATAACCTTGTTATGTGTACGATTTTTAGCAATTTTGTATGAATATATTCATGTGCCTTCGAGGCTGGATTGTGGTTGTGGGTTGGTACGCCCATCCGTGGCGAGCAAGACCGCTCATTTTGGCTCGATAAACAATAGGGAGACATAACACAACACAGTAGGATGAAATTGTGGTAGCATGGGTGGCATAGTTGGACACATGAGGTGCCCTACTAATGAGACAGATAGGGTGTTGCATCATTAAGGTTGCAAGAGGGCCGGTGGTTAAGCGAATGCTCCTCAAAGTGGCTCTGCCTAAGTGATAAGTACCATACCCAGTTGTGTATTTGATTGTTTATGCATTGATATTGCTATCTTTCTAGTATGTTTTCCTGCCTGTATTCTTGGTTAAATTCATGGCCTTTGGGCACATTAATATGATTGGTTATGTATTTGGATTTTATTATTGAGTTGCTTTTTCATTTGCTGAGTTCTTGTAACTTACACCCTTTTTCATTCTTTCTCTTACAAATCTGGTTACGACGAGGAACCTCGTTTGAGGAGTAGCAGGGTGTTGCGAAGAACCTCCCCATTGCTGGGTAGGTTCGGTTATTCTATTATGGTCTAATCATTAGGATGCTCTATAGTTATTAGGACACTTAGAGGGATTTTGGGATGATTCATTGTGTCATTTTTGTTTCTGTTTTATTTTAGATATTTTCTAAAAAACGAGAATTGACATTCAGTTTATTTCAAAAAATGGATTTTTATTTTGAAAATATTTCATTTTGAAAGAGACTTTCCGTTGAAACTTATTTATTTTAAAAGGATATTTATTTCGTTTGAAAATTTAAATGTTTCAAAAGAAGGATTTTGCATATAAGGTGACGTCAGGCACCCTAAATTTTATGTAGCTAACGTTAATTTAAATAATTCATATTTAATTTGTTTTAAAATTTTACATAATTACGACAAGAATTGTAGGGTATTCTAGGAATAGGTTAGGCTTATAGTAACAGAAAGTATTATTACTGTGCCAATCATGGGCTCAAGTAACGGGTTATGACATATTTGATATATCTTTTAAGTTAGTCTGAGGTGTAAGTGAAAATAATTTATGTGTAGATACTCAACTCTAAATAATAAAAGCGATGAGGTGTTATTATAAAGAGGTTGACTAATGGGCATGATGGATTGGGTAGTGGTTCCCTGGGTTATATGAGAGAGGCTTGTTTTTGGTAGGACAAGTTGTTGTCCTTTGTGTTCCATCATACCAGAAAAAAGTATTAGAGAAAGCCACTCATACTCTTCCAGAAGAGCCGACCTATAATTTTGAATTTCGGGTTAGGGTGGATCAATACGCTCTTATTCTTTTATTATTATATGTTCTTATTGCTTATCAAGATCAACAAATAATTTAATTATAACTAGAACATTCATGTTCTTAATTGAAAAAATTTATGCATATGAGTTTTTATAATTCGATGTTGTTTGTGCTAGATTTTCTATCAATTTGTGTAGAGCCTGGTTTTAATAAGCAACAAGAACCATTTATGTGATTAAATTTAAATTACGATTCATAATTGAAATTTTTGTGTAGATCCCTAAGTGTGTATTTGTCATGGCCCAAACTCGGGCACGTGACCGGCACGATAGCATGAACCTCGTGCTATCGTAAACCTATCTAACATGCTATATCTAATCCATTTTTCCCAATTTCGTTATCCTTTGTCACAACATGTGTATTTATATTTGATAGTTTATATATTAGCTTAAAATAATTAAAGCATTTACTATACAAACACCATATATAAGTTACACAGCAAAAAGGTTTAGATTTTTAAAAACTGTAACCCAGTACTGAGAGCTGGTTCAACAGAGAAGGCTATCATTTCTGTCTCGTTGGCATTAAGCGTCCTCTAGTGGCACTCAGCACTGACATGCTTGTGCTAATTCTTGCTGACGTTGGTTCTAGTTAGCACTAGATGTCCTGTCATGGTGCCCAGTGCTGACCAAAACGCAATCCTCTTGATTGGCTAGCGCTAAGTGTTCACGAGTGACACTCAGTGCTAGCCAACCAGAAACTAGCATTAGTGCTTCTGTAGGGCTAGCATTAATCGTCCAGTACTTATGCTCAGTGTTGGCTTAGCAGTGTAGTGCTAAACCTTCGTTTCCTTTGAAAATATTTTGGTTTCCTTGGAAAAAAAACATATTGATTCATCAAACACACATAAGAAGGGATGTGTTGGGAAATGTACTTAGGTTCCTTGCTAGCCACAACTCATAACTTATCATGCACATCAAGGAGAAAGAAAGACTTATCCGGATTCCTCACATTCTCCCACAATTCATATTTAACATTTAACTAAAGAAATACATCCATCTCATATATTCATCCAAACATCACCAATTCGCATACTCATTCATCATACTTGCAATCTTAATAAATCGAATTCCATATATTCTTCTAAGCAAAAACCACTTAATCAATTAATTAAATATAAAATTGTAATAAATGGTTCAAATGCCCAAAAACCCCTAGATGTCCTAGTTGACCACAAAGCTTCCTAATCTTAAAGAGAAAATAAATTATGACATGGAACCTACCTAACAATGGGAAAGTCCAATGGCAACTCTAGTCCTTTTGTGGATACACCTCTTTCACTACTTGATCTGAAAAAAAAAAAGGAAATCAATGAGTATGAGATAATAATCTCAGTGGCGAGTCAATTCCCGCCTTAATAAAATCTGAAAACATTAAAGAATAATAAAAGCATACCAATGTCTTTATCATGAAACCACAAAGGGAAAGAAAACATACCAAAGAGATTACAATTCAAGTCAAACAATCCAAACTAACGAAATTGATACTTGTCAATGGTAAAAATAACTAGAAGTACCCGTAGGCTTGCTCAACCAATCTCATCAAACCTGCCATGATGTACAACCTCATCTTCTACAGTCTAAGCGCTGTACAGGTCCCAATCCCGCACCTGGGCTTATTTCCTTATCGAAAGAGTCGTTGTCTCTACTCTCAGACGTCAAGACACCCAATTCCCGAGTTTCCCGCCTTGATATGAGAGGGGTACCATCCCACTCAAACACAATCAAGCACCAACCATTTACAAAAGTCCAAATAATCACAATCATTGAATATCTATGTAAAGATTAACGTCTTAACACAAACGTAAAAGATGTTTATTACATAGCACATGATCTCACCTTTTTCTCCCAATGATTCTCGTTAGCTTAATCATATCAACCCTTGAATTCATAATTTCTCTCATAAAATCCCAAATTCTTATTTGAATTCTCTCTTTCCCAAACTATGAGTTTTTCCTTGTCTTTCCACTTTACTATTTTTAACGCTAAGAAAATATTAAAACAGGGTTATCACCACTCAGCTAGATTCTAATGAATCTCTCCGATCAAACCCAATCAAGTTCTCCTTGATGTGAAAAAGACTTCGTGTACTATGTTGTTTGTGTTTTCAAAAAGGAGGGGGGGAGAGAGAGAGAGTTTATGTCAAGGTTTATTCTTATGTTTGTTCAAACCGAAATTGTTAAAGAGGAAAGAAATCACGACTTACCTTAGTCTCTTGTTTGTTTCCTAATGTTAGTCTCTTGTTTGTTTCCTAATGTTACAAATTTGGTAGTTTAAGGTAATGTATAGTCAAAGAGAGTGAGGAGTGTTTTGTGTGTTTGGTTGTGTGATTAGTCTAGGGGTTCTAGTTAAGAGAGAAAGCAAGAGAGAGAAGAGACGATGGGAGAGAGATAGAGAGAGTCGACGTTAAGAGAGAGAGATGGGAGAGAGGTGAGAGGCCGACGGCTTTGTGGATTTTTAGGGTTCTAGGGTTTTTCTTTTTGGTTTAAGATGGTTTAGTTAATTTAATTTGAATGGATTGAAGATTTAAATTTATTTGTTAGATACTTATTTTAATTTAATTAGAGAAGTAATATAGTTTGATTATTAGGACTATTTAAAAGGTAATTCTAATATATGCATGATTTGTTAGTTAGGAGTGTCTTAGATAAATATATAATTTATTTGATTATATTTAATCCATATCATTACTATCATCATTATAATATATTATTATTTATATTATGTTACTCTATTTTAATTTAACAATTTTCGTAATCCCATAGTTAATTAGTTTAGTAATTAATTGGTAATCCTATTAATCATCTTCTTACAGTTTATATTATATTTTTCCTATTTCTTCCTTTCTTTTATTTCAATTTTGAAAATTGTAGTTTAATTATCTACTCATAAATTAGTTTAAAGGAATCTAAGATTTGATCCCAATTTTGAATAGTATTTTCAGATTTAATTATCTAAGATCATTTATTTACAATCCTACTAGAATGTATAATCCTGTAATCTAATTATTTAAATTCAAGAGATATTTGATATTCCAAATAAGAAAAGGTAATGGATTTGGTTCAGATTTCCATAGGTATTTTTCAGATTTAACTATTGAAATTCATTATCCTTAATTTAATATTAAATTAGATTTGGTTAGTTAGGATAATTGTCTATTTCTTTTATTTATTCTTTTGCATTATCCATTAACTATTGCTACTACCAATTAAATTATTTTAAATATATTTATTTATTTTCTATAACCTATATGACATCCTCTTTTAAATTTTATATTTCTTATTTTTTCTTCTATTCTTTTTTTTAATACTTAATAGTTTAATTATACTATTTATTTCAAAAATTAATATCTTAAGATTTAGGAGATGTTTTTTCATCTCTTATTTCACATCAAAGTTCCCTATAATTTTCTCCTTCTACTCCTACCCTTTTATAGACTTTTCTCTACACCCCAACAAAATCTCAAATCTTTCATTGTAATCCCTTTAATTTTCACTTTACACACTATACAACCTAGCACCACACATGGCTAGCCTATAGCCCAAACTCACATATCATAGCACTATCATATGACATTATAATGTCATAATACATATTGCACACACAAATTACAAAAATCAACACTTGTGAAATAAGATTCAATAATACGAAAAATTAAAACAGTGGGTATTACAGTGTTCAATTCGAATTTGTTGAAAATTAGGAAGATGCTAGGGTTGGTGACCTCTATGTCCTCATCAATTATAACAATTCGCTTATGATTATATAAGAATTTTATGGGACAAATCAGATTTGGGAGAAACTTGTGAAATTGGGAACTTTTGTTATGAACCGTAAAATTTGGGATTTCCTAATTAAATTTGTTTTTGGGTGATTTTCAATGATTAAATTAGGGTCTTAATTAGTTATTTGACTTTATTTAAGTTATAATTCATGAAATTTGAGTTTTGTATGTGATTTGGTGATTTTGGAATGACGAACAATGAAGAACAATGTCATTTGCGATTTTCCAGATCGCGACAGTCAACTAGTACGAGTAAGCAATTGATTGGTTGCATATTATGAAACAACCAATCGACTGACTACTCTCCACTAGTCGACCAGTTGCTTATGAGACTAGAATTGACATAGCAATCAACTGTTGAGAGAGAGCAGTCGACTGGTTGCTCTCTAAGGTAACCAGTCGACCAACGAATTTGAGCGGTCAACTAGTTGCTTGACAAAGAGCAACTAATCGACTACTAAATGGTTAGTAGTCAGGCCTATTGTGATGTGATTTCCGGAGGGAAAACACTTGATCGATTTTCTGGATAGGTTGAAAGAAACAAACAAATGAAACCAAATCACTCAATTGATAAGCCAAAGGGCGCCACAACTAAGAGAAATGGGTTGATCTCGCCACACTCAAGAAAGAAGAACGTGAGTGATAAGAAATCTAGTTGCTCTCGCCACTAACACAAGTTAGATAAGAGAAAGAACTCAAGAATTCTCTTGAAAGCAAAATGCCAATATCTCATATATGATTCAAAGATGGTTTACAACATATGGCAAGGACCCTTTTTATAGAGGGTCTCTAAAACAAAAAGACAAAAGACTCCAACTAATGCATTAAATGCATCAACTAAAAGTCAAGTAGTGTAGGCTAAATGTCAAAGACAATAAATGTATAGGAAGCTAAAAGTCAAAGACAAGAAATGCATAGGTAATAGACTACAACTATATTCAACAAATGCAACTAACCCACATGCAATCTTTTCACACTTCTTCCACTTTCAACAATGTGGTTAAGCCCAATCCAAGCCCTTTAGCCCTTGAACGAGTTAGAGGCCCAATTGAAGTGTTCTCCCTTTCTTGGGCTGCAATTAATCCAAGCTCTTTAACCCTTGAACGAGTTAGAGGCCCAATTGAAGTGTTCTCCCTTTCTTGGGCTACAATGGGGTTATCCTTGATTACATCATCCTCCCCTGGTTGAAATGGATTTGTCCTCAAATCCAAGTCCTCTTTATCTTCTAAGTACGGGGAAAGATCCCTTACATTGAAAGTAGTAGAAACAGCATAGTCTTCAGGCAAATCAATTTTGTATGCATTATCATTTACCTTGTCTATGATACGGAAAGGACCATCTGCCCTTGGCATTAATTTAGACTTCCTTTGGTTTGGAAATCTTTCTTTTCGAAGATGAACCCACACTAAATCTCCAGGACTGAATTGAACAAATTTTCTTCTCTTGTTGGCAGTCTTCTTATAGATGGAGTTCTTCTTCTCAATTTGCTGTTTAATGTTTTCATGTAACTTCTTTATCATGTCAGCCTTCATTTTTCCATCTATGCATTCTCGAGCTTCAAGTGGTAATGGTACTAAATCAAGTGGGCTCAATGGATTAAATCCATAAACTACTTCAAAAGGAGAGTGTTTAGTAGTACCATGTACACTTCTATTGTAAGCAAATTCAGCATAGGCCAAGCATTCATCCCAACTTTTCAAGTTTTTGCCAATGATAGTTCTTAGCAAAGTAGAAAGCGTTCGGTTCACCACTTCAGTTTGCCCATCAGTTTGTGGGTGACAGGCAGTACTAAAGAGCAACTTTGTTCCCAACTTCCTCCATAAAGTCTTCCAAAAGTAGCTAAGAAATTTGGCATCACGATCTGATACGATACTCTTTGGAATGCCATGAAGTCTCACAATTTCTTTGAAAAATAAATTGGCAATGTGCACAGCATCATCGGTCTTATGGCATGGAATAAAATGAGACATTTTTGAAAAACGATCAACAACAACCATGACCGAATCTTTACCTCTTTGTGTCCTTGGTAAGCCTAGCACGAAATCCATGCTAACATCAGTCCAAGGTTGATCTGGAACAGGTAGAGGTGTATAAAGTCCATGGGCTGCTTCCTTGCTCTTGGCTTTTTTGCAAACAATACACCTTTCAATCACATGATGCACATCTCTAATCATGTTAGGCCAATAAAAATGCTCTTTCAGCATCTCCAATGTCTTGGTTTCACCGAAATGCCCAGCCAATCCTCCTCCGTGAGCTTCTCGTGTAAGTAATTCCCTTATAGAACAATTTGGAATTACCAGCCTCCCTAAGCGAAATAAAAAACCTTCAGATCTATAAAATCCCTTATATGCCATTTTCTCACAAGCGAGATAAATTTCAGCAAGTGTTGAATCTTCCATGTAATGGTCTTTAATAGATTCAAATCCCAATAATTTAGCATTCATCATGGAAATTAAGGCATATCTCCTTGATAAGGCATCTGCAACAATGTTGGTTTCTCCCTTCTTATATTTCAACACATAGGGAAAAACTTCAAGAAATTCCACCCACTTTGCATGTCTTCTATTCAGCTTGCTCTGACCTTTCAAGTGTTTGAGTGATTCATGGTCTGTGTGAATTACAAATTCTTTTGGTAACAAGTAGTGCTGCCATGTCTCAAGAGCTCTAATTAAAGAGTAGAACTCCTTATCATAGGTAGAGTAGTTAAGACTGGCTCCATTCAACTTCTCACTAAAATAAGCTATAGGACGCCTTTCTTGAAGAAGTACAGCTCCAATTCCCACTCCACTAGCATCACATTCAATCTCAAAAGTCTTAGAAAAATTAGGCAAAGCCAATATGGGTGCATTGCACAATTTTTCTTTGACAAGCTCAAAACTTCGTTGGGCTGCATCACTCCATTTGAACTCCTTTCCTCCCTTAACACATTCAGTTATGGGTGCTAAGATGGTGCTGAAATCCCTTACAAATCTTCTATAGAAAGAGGCAAGCCCATGAAAACTTCTTACTTCAGATATGGTTCTTGGAACGGGCCATTCTTTGATAGCTTTCACCTTTTCTTCATCAACTCCCACTCCTTGCTGAGATACTACAAAGCCAAGAAAAATCACATGGTCTTGACAAAAGTAGCATTTTTTTAGATTAGCATAGAGTTTCTCCTTTCGCAACACTTCCAAGACTTCCTTCAAATGTTGCACATGCTCCTCATAACTTTGACTGTAGATCAAAATATCATCGAAATATACCACAACGAATTTTCCAATGAAAGATCTAAGCACATGATTCATCAATCGCATAAATGTGCTAGGGGCATTAGATAGCCCAAATGGCATTACCATCCATTCGTAAAGTCCATGCTTTGTCTTGAAGGCCGTCTTCCATTCGTCTCCCTCTTTCATTCGGATTTGGTGATAGCCGCTCTTCAAGTCAATTTTTGAAAACACCTTGGAACCATTCAGCTCATCCAACATGTCATCCAATCTTGGAATTGGGTAGCGGTATTTGATGGTGATCTTATTTATAGCACGGCTGTCTACACACATTCTCATAGAGCCATCCTTTTTAGGGACTAATAATGTAGGCACAGAACAAGGGCTCATGGATTCCCTTACATAACCCTTTTCAATCAACTCATCGACTTGCCTTTTTAGCTCCTTAGCCTCCTCTGGATTCATTCTGTATGCTGGCTTATTTGGTAAGGCAGCACCGGGCACCAAATCAATTTGATGCTCAATTCCTCTTAAGGGTGGCAATCCCTTAGGTAGCTCATTCGGAAAGACATCTGTAAATTCTTCTATCAACTCCCTCACAAGCTTAGGAAGCTTTTCTGCAAGTTCTGGATTTAGCTCCTTAAGAATTAGTAATAATACAAAGTTTTCCCTTCTTATTGCCTTCTTTAACTCATTCTTAGAAGCAAAACAACTAGGCTTATTCTCCTCGATTACATCCTCCTTCGGCTGTACTTGTATTGGCTTTAAGGGTGCCAACACAATCTTCTTTCCATCCTTCTCAAAAGCGTAGGTGTTTTTGAAGCCATCATGTAGTGCTCTTCTATCAAATTGCCACGGCCTCCCAAGTAGAAGATGACTAGCATCCATAGGGACTATGTCACACAATACCTCATCTTTGTAATTCTTCCCTATAGAGAAAGGTACCTTTACTTGTTTGGTGACCTTCATCTCGCCATGATTATTTAGCCATTGCAGCTTATATGGACGGGGATGATTGATGATAGGTAGCTTCAGTTTTCCAACCAAGGTGGTTGAAGCAACGTTAGTGCAGCTCCCACTATCAATTATCACGTTACAAACTTTGCCTCCGATAGTGCACCTTGTTTGAAAAATATTCTCCCTCTGTTCTTCTTCTACCTTGGCTTGGATATTCAAGGCACGTCTAATAACCAAAGCAGCACCTTCATCAGCATACTCAACAACTTCTTCTTCGTCAAAATATTCTTCCTCTTCACATTCCTCCACAATATCTTCATCTTCACTCTCTATTTCCCCTTGTTTCTCCTTCAAGATCATCACTCTTCTATTAGGACATTCGGATGCTATATGGCCATGACCCAAGCACTTGAAGCACTTAATGTCTCGGCTTCTTTTAGAGGGCTGGTTGTCTTCTCTCTTATCCTTCCCCTTAGAACTTTCAGATTTGTTCGGCTCTTTCTTCCATATCTCCTTATTACTCCCTTTGGTAGTGTTTGAGGTTTGGGAAAGTGTTTGGAAAGGTTTACTCCCCAATGGTTTAGACACTCCATTGGTTCTTCCATAAACTCTCTTTTTCTGTCTCTCCACCTTAATTGCCAATTTAATTACATCTTCTAAGAAGACATAATTCTGCAACTCTACTAAGTCAGCAACTTCTCTGTTCAAACCACCAAGAAATCGAGCTATGGTTTGCTCTTGAGGTTCATTCAGCTCGCACCGAATCATCAAAGTTTCAAATTCTTTGACATAATCTTCAACACACATACCTCCTTGCCTCAAGCTTTGAAGCTTAAAATAAAGCTCTTGCTTGTAGTAATCAGGTACAAAACGCCTCTGCATGAGCCATTTCATCAATCTCCAATTTCAAACTTCCTCCTCTCCATCTCTTCTTCGTTGATTCTTCAAATTTTCCCACCATAGATTCGCATAATCAGTGAATTCAAGCGCTGCAAGACGGCATTTGGTAGCTTCTGAATATTCTTGATATTCAAAAATCTTCTCTACTCGTTGCACCCACTCCAAGTATTCTTCAGGAGAACTTGTTCCCTTAAATGGAGGAATCTTCATTTTGATGTTGGCATCACGTTCCCTCTGCTGCCTTCTTTGCCTAGGTTGATCACCTTCTTCAGCTTCAGATTCTTCTCTATGGTGTTCAACATAAGCTCCTCTTCTTGGTTGTTGTTGTTGTAGCTCCATAAATCTAGCCATTTGAGTGGTTAGTTGAGCTATTTGTTCCATCATTTCTTCTTGACCTCTTTGTAGGCCAACAATTTGAGCTTGTTGTAGGCTAAGCCCAAAAGGAACTTCAGAACTATTTTCTCCTGTCATAGTGATTTGTAATTTGTTGGTTTGAGTTTGGTGAAGGGTAGGTTCACTCTCTAAGTGTTTACACTCGGATTAACAATGAACAGTAACGATGAACAATGAACAGTAACGATGAATTTTTTTTTTTTAAATAAAAAAGTTGGAATAAAATAGAACAACACAAGAATAGAAATAAAGATAAAGATGAACAGACGAGAAAATTAGCCTTCCATGTAGATGGCAGATTACAAAACAAGGAAAACTAAGCCTTCCATATAGGTGGCAGAATACAAAATAAGGAAAACTAAGCCTTCCATGTAGGTGGCAAAACACAGAATAAAATGCAATAAAATTAAGCTTTCCACGAAGGGGCAAAACACAAAACAAATAATAGAACCTGAATTGAAGTGGCTCTGATACCAATATGATGTGATTTCCGGAGGGAAAACACTTGATCGATTTTCTGGATAGGTTGAAAGAAACAAACAAATGAAACCAAATCACTCAATTGATAAGCCAAAGGACGCCACAACTAAGAGAAATGGGTTGATCTCGCCACACTCAAGAAAGAAGAACGTGAGTGATAAGAAATCTAGTTGCTCTCGCCACTAACACAAGTTAGATAAGAGAAAGAACTCAAGAATTCTCTTGAAAGCAAAATGCCAATATCTCATATATGATTCAAAGATGGTTTACAACATATGGCAAGGACCCTTTTTATAGAGGGTCTCTAAAACAAAAAGACAAAAGACTCCAACTAATGCATTAAATGCATCAACTAAAAGTCAAGTAGTGTAGGCTAAATGTCAAAGACAATAAATGTATAGGAAGCTAAAAGTCAAAGACAAGAAATGCATAGGTAATAGACTACAACTATATTCAACAAATGCAACTAACCCACATGCAATCTTTTCACACTTCTTCCACTTTCAACAATGTGGTTAAGCCCAATCCAAGCCCTTTAGCCCTTGAACGAGTTAGAGGCCCAATTGAAGTGTTCTCCCTTTCTTGGGCTGCAATTAATCCAAGCTCTTTAACCCTTGAACGAGTTAGAGGCCCAATTGAAGTGTTCTCCCTTTCTTGGGCTACAATGGGGTTATCCTTGATTACATCATATTGGCCCTCTCCTTACTCGCCCCCCAGATCTCCAAATTTTCCTCCAATTTTTTTCTAAATCATATCATATGTGTTCTTCATGAATTCTAATCAATCTAAGGTGTGTTTTCTTATTAGAATTAGGTTGGTTGAACTATTAGGTTAACAAAGTAGATAATTTAGGTAAAATTGACTTAGTTTTAACAAGAAAAACATGAAAGCCTATGCATGTTACATATCCCAAAGAAGTTTAGCTAGCCAGGCTTGGGTAAGTTAACAAATGTATAACATATTTGGGAAGCTTGCTTGGTAGGTGTCGACCTAAAGGAAGGCAAGTACTAAGTAAGTGAGTTTGTTTTACATCTGTTAACTGCATTTGAGTAGAAAGTGCTACTTATTAGCATTTGTTCTATTCCAAAGACTAATAGGTGTTGATGTACTAGACATCTCTAAATATGATTAAGACCCTTATGTGTATATGTGAATGATGTTTTATATCTCTAATTTACGTTAATAGAGCAATTGTGTTTCACATGTACAAGTTGCTATATACTTCGTGTGTAATGTATATATATGAGTTTGTGTATGATTAAATACATATATGTGTTTTTTAAGTATGTTATTTGTTGTTCTAATTGTGTTGCTTGTTGGGTTCCAATTGGGATTAAACTACTGCTGAAATTAAATTAACTAAGAGGTTGTGAAGGAAAAATAGGACAATTTTAAATGCTTCTGGTTTTATGTGTTTTTGGATGACCAAATCATTTCCTAAAATCATGAAACTTTTGTAATAGATTCTTGATATAATGGCAATCTGATCTGGAATGTTTCAAGCTCATTAAAATTGGTTTGGTTGGTCAAATAAATATGGGAACAACAATTTGTTAAGTGTAGAGAAAGCCTAGGCAGTTTAAGAAATTGATTTAGTTTTGGTAGCTAAAGAACTCATTTTGATCTGAAATTTTTATGACACTTAGCTAAGACATGAAAATAATGCTATGAAAAATTTCATTGCATTTGGATATGGTTAGGATGGTTTGGCAAATGAAGAATAGTACCTATAGTAAAAGTAGGCAGTTCTAATATATGGTCACTAATGTGAACATTTAAGGAATCAAACAGTGGAGTTTTGGGCTGAGGTTTTTATCCTAGTATATTAACACATGAATAAAGATATATGTCAAGTTTCATGAATTTTGAGCTATGGATTGATACTAGAAATTTTGTAAAATTTGGCTCCGAAACTAGCCTAAAACAGAACAATGTTGGATGTTTGGTAACCTATGTTCTAAATGGGTCTTGTTTCCTTCTTTGACTATTTTCTAGGCTTTCTACAAGTTCTTTGGCATCTTCTTTCAATTTAGAGTGTGGAAGCTTTGCTTGGATCTGAGGTGAGGGAGTTTTACCCTTCCTTGCTTGTTTTCCTAGCTTTCTTGGCCACTTAATATCAAATATGTTTAGCATATAAATTCAAGCGGTGAGAAAAGTATGACTTCTACGAATGTTTTGTGGTTGTGACTGAAAGATTAAATGAAACAAGTATGTACACGAATGGGATTGTTATGGTCTTGTGATGTGGCAATGTGAGTGTTCTATGTCACTTAAGAGAGCTAAAGCCTTTGTCATATTTATATTTGCCTCTTATACTCATAATTATTTTTAGTGAACAATAAGAATGCTTATAAATATTGGGGACTACCTTTTTGCTTATAAATGAAGAGCATGCTTGTACCACATATCCCATGTAAGTAAGTTTGATTTGTATGCTATGTAATTGGTTGGTTTGTGGCTCTATTGTATTCAGATATACTGAACCTATTGCCATGCTTGAGCATGAGTTGTGTATATGTTGTTGGAGAAATACAAAAGGGGAGCGTGTAGTCTTTCTAGTTACACCATGGATGACCACAATTGCTAGAGGTGGTGCAATTTGGAAGAGTCCTAGAGTGTTTATTGGAGTGGCTTTTGGCAATCTTGAGAATGTGAATGAAAGTCATGCTTTATTTTATGTTATTATCAATTATTGTGTGATGAAATTGCATAATGTGGATGAATAGGACTTTATCATATTGCAGTTAATGTCCTAATTCCATTATGTGAGATGAAACCCTGTGTGTGTTGGAGGTGGTTACTGGTGAGGTAAACAAATCACAGATGAGTTAGTGGTAGTTCAAAGAGTTTATAATTTTATAGCACTATGACTAACCAAATGGTACAAAAGCCTAAGTAGCCTATGGATACAACTAAATTAGTGGTAGTATGAAGAGTTTATGACCTTATCGTACTATGACTAATCACATGACATGGAAAGCCTATGTAGCTCGTTGATATAATTAGATTTGTAATAGTATGCAGAGTCTCGTAGCTCTTTCACATTATGTACAAAAAGCCTATTTGGCTCCTTGATGGGATATATATATATATATATATATATATTAGTGGTAGTACAAAGGGTCGTGTAACCTTTTCGCACTAGGACTAATAGTTTAAGAGAAGCATTCTCTACTACGGAAAAAGGGAGAATAAACTGAGAAGCCTATATGGCCCACTTAGATTGTGACCTATGCACATATGGTAAAAACTAATAACCTAGTGAGAAGCTTGTGTAGCCTTCATACCTATATTTTATGATATGATTCTACTCCGTGTTTTCAGTAATTGATAGTTGGATTTATTTGTACTTGGATGACATTGTATTGTAGATTTTAGAAATTGGTGGATGTTGGAAAATACGTATGAATGCTCTCATGTTGTGTGATGGAATGTCTTTATGGCTTAGTTGTGATAATTCAATATTCTACGAAAACTATTGTGGTCATGTATGTGGAGCAAGTATTTAGTGCTGGGTAGGACTAATCAAGGTTATATCCCTACAAGGTGTATATTGTTTGCCTTTTCTTTAGTAATTTAATTTGTCCTCACTGAGTATTTTATACTCTCTTTCTTTCTCTTTTTGTACACTTATAGGTCTCTAATGTATCTAATGAGTCTCTGACGAGGAGTAACAAAGCCTCTGAGTCCTTAACTCCTTTCTGGTGTCGAATAGGTAAGTTATGGTAGAGTTATGGGTTGAGTCGCTCTATAGTAGGATAGAATACCTAAGATTTACTAATGTTTAGGTATATGATGTTGACTCTGGTTTGTTGCTCCAGAAGCATTGAATAAGTGAATAACTTAACCGAAGAATTATATATACGTATGTTATTTGTTAGCTTTGGCACTCTGATGTATCCTTGAATCATAGTATTTTGTTTTAGTCATGGTGTTTGTTAAGTCTTACAGTAGTGGTGTAGGATTCACCTCCGTGCCGGTCACTATCTCGTTTTGAAGGACGTGACAAATTGGATCCCTCAAACCTTCGCTACTCCTTGGGCCAGTGTTCTTCAAAGTACGTGGGCTTTAAAACATGAAAACAACAACGTGAGACAATAATCTCAGTGAGTATAACCAAACATAAGCAACCAAAGCATAAGTGAAGCATTACGCATTCACATCTCTTGCCCTGAGGGCATAAATAGCTCCTTGCTCGTAGGCGATAATTATTCTCTTGACCTAAAGGCATAATTATATTCACATTGCCCGGAGGCAAATTTGAATTTCCCTGTGGTCCCATGAAAGCAATCGTAAAAAAGATAATTCATTCCATGAATAATACACATATTAAACCAAGCATAACATGCAAGCAAATCGATATGGGATTAATAGTCCCAATCATACTCCAAATGTGCACAAGTATTCCACCATTGTGATACAATTCAAAAGTGTGCAAATGTCTCCAAGTCTTTCCATGTTTGAACATTTTCAAGTGTTGCACAACATGATTTATACAAGTATCACATCCCTATACTTGAGTAGGTTAGGTACTCACTTGGCTTGGCAATTAAAAGCTAGGAAAAGATTTGGATCAAACACACTGAGGCTCCCGGAACCACCTAAGGAATCATATAATGCCATAAAAAAAAACTCCAATAACATCAATCACTCAGCCTGGGACGCCTTGGGTGCCCACCCAACTTATAAAACCCCCTCAATCTCTCTAGGCCATGGTGCCCTAGGAGCTAAAATGCCTTCTCCCAACCCCTCTTTGCCTTGATGGCGCCCTGGATGCCCTAACCTGAGGCTTCATTCAACTCCTCGAGCTCACTTGGTGCTTGAACTTGCAACTCAAAAGGACCTCTGTCCTTGTAGCACCTTAGGCGCCCGGGACTGTTGCAGCACAAAAAATATGGCAAAACATCACCATTCTAGGTCCTTTAATCCTTCATTTGCAAAGCTTTAAAAAGGGAGGGTTCTATGATCTTGTGGTTGCTTCAAAAGTCAGACAAAGTCACAAAATACTCCACCCACAAGCTCAAGGAACCTAAAAGCCCATTTGCATAGTCACAAAAAAAAAAGCCTTCTTCAATGGTTTCATGATTTCCATCATTTCAATTCATTGTTTAATCAACCAATCAAGCTTACAAACCAAGGGTTAAGAAGGAGAAGCACGATCAATACACAAGTTATACCACCAAAATATCATTTTATTCCTTGGGTTTGAAAATAAGATGCAACAAAAGAAAGGAGGAACGATTTTTACTTACCTCGTTCTCCCTAACCAGCAACAAAGCAACCCTCCCTGAGCTCCCAGACATGCTTGTCAAGAAGAAGTAGACTTGGCAGAAGATGAAAGTCTGTGTGTATGGCATGAGGAGTGAAGGAAGCATTTTAGAAAAATATGTATGGGTGTTGCTGTCACGACCCAAAACTGAGGGTTAGAATTTTCATCATTTCTTGGAAATATGGTCATGATCGACATGGACAATGTGATATTCACACCGTCGCAAGCGTAGATCCTTTTTCTATCGACCTTAACCCCATACACTATATCCTAGGAAACCTATCAGATCACATAGCATACTAGAATAATCAATTTAAAATAAATAAATATTACATTACCCCAAGCAATGGAGAGGCATCCTCGATCCAGGAGTCCTCACTCTAGTCGTTCTTCTATACTTGCAACTGTGACTGTGAGTTGAATCCATGGACTTGCCCAAACTAGGCCTACTCTACACCAAAAAAGCAATATTATATGTAGTATGACATGTATAAATAAACACGTGTTCACCCCTTGTGAGTCTACGTTTCCACGGCAAGTTCCCACTTTTATACAACACAACACATACACGCATATATATATATATATATATACACAACATCCATATCACATCCTATGGGTCTATGTTCCCATAGGTCCCCCTCTTAAGAGCCTCATCAACATGGGTCCACATTCCTATAGATTATTGCTCAAGAGTCCTATCATGTGGGTCTACATTTTCATGAACTCATTATTCATATCTCATGGGTCACTTTGCTGGGGTCTACGTTCCCCCATACATCCTACTTAAGGATTTCACTATATGGGTATGCATCCCTATATTTTCATTTTTCAAGGCTTCATTAATGTAGGTTTACATCCCTATAGATTCATCATCGAGATACTATCCAATTCATGAGAGCTTCATCAACGTAGGTCTACATTCCCATGAATTCATTGCTCAAAAGTTTTCACATGGGTCTACTTTCCCACAGACTAATCTCCTTCCCGATCACATTCATAATCACAGGCATTTATAAATAAATAAAATAAAATCCTCATATGCATAATTTATCAAAGATTTATATTTGGCATCTAAATAAAGTGTAACACTTATACCATCTTCGTTCATACCCCCTAGGTTCCAATCATTCCCATTATGCATATCAAGCACATCATTAATCAACATATATAACTCAGCACAAATAAAAACAATTTTAATTCTTTTGTGCTAGTTCCTACTATTTCATTTGCATAAATACATATTATAATATGTATCAGTGTTTCACATTTGGCACTCAATGGAAAATGGTAGTACTTATACCACTTCTAGACAATTACCATCTATCCACGTAAATTTATTTAAATTACATTCAGGATAACAATCATAATATATATATATATATGTACATATATAGAGAAGAGCTAGATTCCTCAACTGGATTGAATCTTTTCTAGCTCCCAAAAGCCCAAGCCATGACCCAGCCTACGAGACACCAACCACACATTTTAGTACACAAATCTCCAAGAAAGCATGAACCTTAGGCTGTGGGTGCCATAGCATACACAAGGGAAAACAAAGCATTAGGCTATAGCGCCCCCAAAGCCTCCACGTGCATTAGGCCTAGGTGGTGCCTTAGGTTCCAGCCTTCGTTCTTCCCATTTCCCTTTGCTAGTGTGGCACAATGGGTGCCATGTTCTGCACCTCGCGATTTGGCCTCGTTTTAGCTCAAAAACACCTAATTCCTCACTGTTACTCTTGATTTCTTCCATGGTTTTCATCCTTGATGTTTAAGGAGTGTTTTGATACCGAAACCCCTATTAATTCCAACAATCCAAGCCCTAAACATCAAAATTGCTCCTAAAACCATAATTTTCCCATTTTAGATTCCAATCTTTAAATCTCATCTTTAATCTTGTTTTCCCCATTAATTCTTAATTCTAATTTCATCAAAAAACACCTAGGAATGTTTTAAAAACTAAAACAAGCCTCAAAAATCACCAACAATCCCAATTTCTATCCAAATCCCTTTAGATTCGAAAATAGAGAAAAAAGGGGAGAAATGGAATACCTACCTTAATTCCTTGCTTTTCTAGTGGTGGTTGGTCGCCGAAGACCCGTACCTTCACTAAAGAATGATTGTCGGAAGCTTGGGTCTTGTCACAACCCCAACTGGATACATGACCGGCATGAATGACGCCTTAACCATACCACAGTAAGCCTAACCTATGCTAATCGAAAACCCCTTTCATTAACTTTAACAATACATTTCAGAATTTATTTTTCTTTAAAAACATAGTCAAAAGTGAAATCTCTTTAATATAATAACATAAACGTAATTTTTACATTCTTAGTAAGCAATTCTCATGCACTTTGGTTCGTAAAACATTTCACATAATCATTTACACAAAGCAACATATCCTACTCGATTACAGAGCTGTCCTATTGGTTTCCTATATACTAAAATGAGCAAAGAAAGAAAATTACCTAAGATGATTTTGCTCCCTGAACAAAAGTGGAAGGTCCTTCAAGCACGTGCGTCATCGGACTTCAGGGACCATCAAATCTAAAACTGTGAGGGAGTGAGTCCAAATCATGAGACTTACCATGAATCCCTGCCTAGCTATTATACAAGATATACAAACAACAATATTCAATGATAAACACAATGAAATCTATGCGTAACACATTGCATCAAATATTCACTCAACATAATATAAAAAAAAATAGGACATATCTTATTCCTACACATTGATTTCAACCATTTGTGTCACAACCTGCCAACACAGTTCATGACTGGTGTAGACAGTATGTTACCAACACTGTCGCAAGCCTAGATTTTTGGCACAAGATCGTAAGTGGTAGCCAATTTGATTACAGAAAACACTAGAGAAATATAATAAAATATATTACCTTACCTCGAATAATGGGGAGGCATCCTCGATCCATGAGCCCTCGACTTGTACACCCTACATACCTGCAACTGTGAAGGGGTGAGTCTAAACTACGGACTCACTAATGTTAACCCTACACTACACAGATATATAGAATATATATATATACATATATTCAATTGGGAATTTATCCCGCATGACACCAAGCTGCCCATAGGCACACATATGGTATCATATCCCATTATATTCTCCCCCAAACACACACATGCACACCACACAATAAATAAATAAATGTATGAGACCTTATTCAAGGGTCCATGCTCCCATATCACTTTTCGAGAGCTTAATCAATATGGGTTGACGTTCCCATGGATTATTACTTAAGAAATCTCACTATATATTGGGTCTATTGGGTTATATCCATAACCATAACATGTGTATAGTCTCTCGGATTATGCCCTTAGCAAGTACATATGTCCCACACATAAATAAACCACCACATAACAATATAAATGATGCAGATGAATGAAATGCAATGCATATCTCGCTCTTTTCCACACTACATTGAAGACTAGCCTCAATGCGCATACATACCCATTGATGCCACTTAGCGGTATTACACAATGGGTAGCTTCTCACTTCTATTTCCCTCTCATTTCCACTTTTCCATAATATAAATATGTAAATGAACATGCAATGTACCTACACCATCCCTGCACAATCACCAATCTACACATCCCACAAATAATACATTTAAATATTAAATATATATACAAAAAAATTTAAATATACATATATATACATATATGCATATCCGTATATAGTAGAGCTAGATAGATCTCTCACCTAGATTCCACACTCAGCGCTCCTGCCTTGCGCCTCGACCATTCCTATTGTAACCAGGCAAAAATCAGTCAAGGTTACAAAATAGAGAAATTCTTCTACCACTAATCCCGACCTTTACCCACTTTTTTAATTATAACTCTCAACTGGTAATGAATCTCCATTCCACACTCAGCGCTCCTGCCTTGCGCCTAGACCATTTCTATTGTAACCAGGCAAAAATCAGTCAAGGTTACAAAATAGAGAAATTCCTCTACCACTAATCCCAACCTTTACCCACTTTTTTAATTATAACTCTCAACCGGTAATGAATCTCCATATGAAACTTATACCATTAGAAACTAGACTCAAAAAGCTTTCCAAAGATATAAAGTTTGCCTAAAATGGAGTCCGGATAAGAGTTATGGCTGATTGAAGATCGGCTAGGGTTTCTTGGAACAGCTGGCACCTGAGGCACCATACACACCTTGGCGCCTAGGCGCTACACCTTGCTTGGCTCCTGAGTCACCATGCCTTGCTTGGCACTTAAGGCGCCACGAATCTGTACTTTAAGTCAGATCCTACTGATTCTCCACAATTTTCCATGATTTCTTCCATGGGATCTCTTCCTTTAGACACCAAAAGTCCCAATTCTAGTCGAGAAACAAAGCCAGAATCTCAATTTTATCCAATACCCTTAAAACTAGAAAAGAGGGAAAAACTTGAGAAATAGGAATTCCTACCTCGATTCCTTGCTTTTCCTACGTTGCTTGGCTCCTAGAGGCTTGCCCCATCGCCTGAGATCTATCCCCCAAAGCCCGGTTGATGGAGTTGACTGGAGAAAGAGAGTAGAGAGAAGGAAGAGAGAAAGAGAGGAGAGAGAAGGTAAAGAAAGAATGAGGAAATGAGAAAAAAAGGGCGAGGCCACCTATATATACTCGTCTAAGGTGAAATTACTACATTGCCCTCCAGCTAACTCTCAGTCAAGACTGGTAAAAGTAAATCCGTAATATCCCACCTCGGGTGTTTCTAAATCCTACGTGTCCCATAGTTTTCCTTATTTCACTTTAATCCCTCTTTGAATCCAAATTGTCTCTTAACTCCCTCGATGCCCTCGGTACCACTAATACACTCCTTGACTCTCTACCACTCAATATTCTACAACCTTGCCACTTCTAAGCCTCACATTTTCCTTCGCACACCATGAAAAATATTTCCTCCACCGAAATATTCTACAAAATTAGCTTTACGTAACACCCAAAAATCATGGATTTTTTTAGGTATTACAATTTAGGTAATGTTGGTACATGTCCCGAAAGCTAGGACTTACCCATTTAGAAGATTCGCTTTTACATCATCTTTGACCATTCATGCATGGGATATTATTATCAATTTACTACCATCCTCACAATGAGCAAAAGAAGGTTCACACAAGGTCATTTGTGATTATAAAGTGAGGCATTTTCTTGATTTAAATTATTTCACAAGAATTCCATACCTATATCTATTACTAGGTGAGTAGAGTACATCAAATGAGAGGATGCATAATTTAATTCATTTCACATGATGCATGAATACATGATCCACTCACATTGTACCTCTTACACTTATGACCATCGGTGGCACGAAACATTTCCCCTTCTTTATCCTCTAATATATCATGCACATGATGTCATGAGGCCTCGACGGTAACTGCGTCCTCCCTTATCCTCCAGTAAGGAAATCTCCCCATCTCACCCTCACCTTATACTTAGGTATATGACATTTCATGTATATATGTATGTCAATACCAATCCGAATTGCACAAATGGATATCTCACCATGCATACATACATCGACAAGGGTGATGCAATATATGCAAGTGATACAATGGACAATGCATTTATCATAGTGTCATTTGCCAGAAGGCCAATCGTCAAATAACTATTTATGTTCCTTCTCATAAAATGCATATAATGCACATGTACTCACCTGACATAGTAGTCATAGCCACATTTCACAACATCATGGAATTCCAATACAAGTGATTTCATGAGAATGATCGCAAGGCTTTCTTCTTGCAAGAATAATTTACCCTTTCCTTAAGATGGCCAAATAATATTCCTCATCTAATCCATACACAATCAAACCAATACATGAGTGATTACATTCATACAATACAATAGAGTACATATACTTGATTTCATATATTTAACTTAGTGACGTGTTATATTTGCCTCAATACTAACTTGAAAGTTAATACATTTTGTACTCTTCCATGGGTGTTCCCTTCCATTTGATCATATGTAAGTCATGAAATCCTGTCTTGATTTATGTAATGGCATAAGTATAAATTAACTTATTAAAATTCACAATTAAGGAACACACAAAGTAGGATAGGATTCCCTCACCTTAGTCTGAGTCATCCTTATTAAATCCCTTCAATAACTGCCATATCATGAGTCTCCACAATGCCCCAAAGCTTCCCAACATCTAAGAAAAATCAAGATACAAGGAAGGAAGCATGAAAACCAACATTTTAGGGAGAACTAGCTGGTGGCCCCTTGGGTGGCTAATTTGGCACTCATGGCACCATCCCAAGCAAGCCCATGGACACAAAAGAGGTGGTGGCACCTTGGGTGCCCGAGCTAGCACCACATTGTGTCCTTTTTGTTTCAAGAAACAATGGTGGTGCCTTGGGCGCCCTAGCTGATGCCCATGGTGCCACCTCGCCATCCTTACGGATTTGCTACCTAGACTAAGGTGCCCATGGCTTGGCAGCCATGGGTAGACCTAGGTCACCTCCAAAGAAAAGCTTAAGCCCCACTCTTGCTCCAAAATGTTAGGGACACTTACTTAGATAATTATTGTAGACAGAAACCCTTCCAAAATAGTCCAAAACCACATCAATCTAAAAATAATTCATCAAATTATGGTTTTGCAAGAATATGACTCAAATCCTTCTTCTTACATATACTTGAACCCTTTCCCAAATCACAGCACATTTTATAAAGGAGTTCTTTAGCAACTTCAGAGAATTAATTTCACAATACCACAACCAATCATTACCTATTCAACTCTAATGACATTCCCCTCTTAGAACTATTTTCTAGGGTTTCTTTTACAAGGAAAAAGAGAGAAGGATGGAAAAAGAAAAGGGGAGGGAACTTACCTCAACTCAATAACCAAGAGGGATAAAGAATAGCGTTAGAAGGAAGAGAGCCAAGGGAAACGTGAGAGTTGCTAAGAGAGAAAGAGAGACACTATGAGGGAGAAGAGACTGATAGAATAGAGAAAGAGGATAAGTGAATCCCTTCTTTTAGGTTAGTCATTCCTCGAAAGCAATTTAACTAGCATTTTAATGAAATAACTTGATCATTGCTAGGCTCCCAACTATATTTCAACAAAACAATTACACATCACCACTACATCTCATATTCATTAATTATCAAAATTCCGCATTCATTCACTTTAGTCCCTCTTAGTGTCCCAAACTCCCCTTGAGCCTCTTGAATCCATCACCTTGAAGGTATCAGGCTCATGCTCTTATAGTCCATTCTCCTTCAAAGGTTTCTATTTGGTCTTTTCTGACAAGTATTTCACATTTCCTTTACTTTTTCACTTTGGTCCTTACTCGTCCTTCTTACATTTACTACTTATGTTTTCTTTTTTGGTATACCTTCACTTGATCAAGGGCAAATTTTGGTCCTCATTGACCTTCAGGACCCTTTATTCCTCTAGTTGAGACTTCTTAACATGTGAAAAATTTTCACCCCCATAATTATTTACTTTTTAATTACATGGAGTATTACAGGTCTTGAGTTTCGGTGGGGAGAGTCAAGAGAAGATGGAGAGAAAAGAGAGTGAGGAGAGATGGAGATAAGTTGAAAATAAGAAAAAAGGGTGAGGTCACCTATATATACCCATCTATGGTAAAATTACTATTTTGCCCTCTAATTAACTCCTG
Organism: Biancaea sappan; assembly: GCA_037074585.1. NCBI lineage: Eukaryota > Viridiplantae > Streptophyta > Magnoliopsida > Fabales > Fabaceae > Biancaea > Biancaea sappan. Next base: position 32,902,674 of record CM073493.1, read on the forward strand.
GTTAACGTTACTCTTGGCAATTTCCCTAATTTCTCTAACTTTGGTATTTCTCACATCTTAGGTATTACACAATTTTCCTTATTACATTTTAGTCCCTCCTTGGACTAATCATCTGGCTTCGTTAATGCCACGTGTACTCCTCCCCAGTCCCTAGTTATTAATTATTTACACATCTTGTCATTTTTAAATCTGACATTCCTCTATTAAGTAATGAAAAAATTTTCCCATGCCTAAATTATTTCTTAAAATCAAATTAAATTAATACCCAACAACCATAGGTATTACAGTTGTTGTGAGTGAGGAAGGAAGAAAGAGTGGGTCTGATTTGTAAAATGGTTTTGTGATCAAATGGGTAAAAGTGTGCCCTATAAGCATTCTAAGACTTCTCTTCTTCACTTAGGCAATGCCCACCCAAAATCTCTTCTAATTTCCACTAACTCATAAGCCCACAAGCACACAAAAAAAGTTACAAGACCCACCTTAGGTTAAGACTCTACCTTTCCTTTCTTTTTAGTCCCTGATATATATTAATTGAGTCTTTTCCTTATTCAGTGCCTTGGTTACAATTAGCTAACTAGTTAAAATCAACAACCCAAAGATAATAATGACTTATAGTCCCAACAATGTAAATTAGTGAGTAAGTTAGAATTAATCTTCTCTTTTAAAACAATATTAAACTTCTTATTAAGGATGTAATCGAATCTCCTTCCTATGTGATCACTATAGGAAGTCTCCAATTCCATTGCACTCAAAATAAAGTCATGACGACATGATAATATAAAACAAAAAGGGTAATAATATTGATAAATGACAAAAAATAATTCTCCTATGCACGTGTGCACAATAAAATCTCCCAGGGTATTACACCATATGAGTTATAGATAGGTAAGAAGCTATTATTAGGCACTTGTATGTATGGGGTTATCCAGCAAAGGCTAGACTGTACAAGACTAATGAAAGAAAGTTGGATTCAAGGACTGTGAGTTGCTACTTAATAGGGTATCCCGAGAGGTAAAGGGTTTCAAGTTTTATAACCTTTTGACTAGGTCCTTCTTTGAGACCTGGAATGCCAAGTTTATTGGGTATGTTGGTCATAGTGGGAGTGATCAACTAAGGGACATTGTGTGTGAAGAGGAATATGTGAGTATTCCCACCACAATCATGGGAACATCTAATTAGGTAACACTATTTGAGATAGTTGAACTTATGAATGAGGGAACTATTGATAACACAATAGATAGAGAAATCACTCCTGTTCAGGATCAAGAGATTTATTCTCTTGAACCTAAAGAATACCAACAGCCTCAAGTGAAAATGCCATTGAGAAGATCCATTAGAGAGAGGAGAAGTGCAATTTCAAATGACTATGTCATTTACTTGCAAGAGTACGAGTTTGACATAGGCATTCAAGATGACCCAATCACTTGCAAGGAGGCTATGTCATCTAGCAACTCTCAAAAGAGGACAAATGTCATGAGGGATGAGATGAAATCCATGGCTGACAATGAGATGTGAGATCTAGTAGAGTTATCATAGAGTGCGAGACCAATTGGATGTAAATAAGTGTTTAAAATAAAAAAGGACTCAAGTGGTAATATCAAAAGATATAAGACACACCTCGTAGCCAAGGGATATACTTAGAAAGAGGACATTGATTTTAAGAAAACATTCTCTCTAGTTTTTTTGAATGATTCCTTTAAAGTCATAATTGTTAAGGCTTTATGCCATAAGTTTTAATGATAACAAATATGTGAGAAATGTAGCATTAATATATAAGGATTAATTATCATATATGCTACAAGTATTTAAGCATGATTATGTTATTTAGTGAGCAATATTTTATATATGAATCATGCTCTTTACAATATATATGTGATTACATTTATAATATATATGGTTACATTGTCTAAGAATTGTAGCCTTGATATACTAGAAAAGTATTTCACATATGTATTTCTTGTGCTACAATTTAAACATGATCAGATTATTTGAAATGAAATAATTTATATTGAAACATGTTATTTATTATGAATTGAACTAACTATTTGGTTTGCAAGTACGATATCTTTATAGGTTGATTCAAAACAAGAAGAGTGAGCATTGAATTGAAGAACAACGAAAAGAAACATCTTGGTTCACTCAAGAACACAACATAGCTCCAAGAAATGAAGAACTAGAAGATTTGAAGTTTTAGAAGCTTAAATGCATCAAGATAGCCTATATGCTTACATTAGGTATATTTTAAATAGACTAGTATACTTGTGCAACTCAATGATTTAGATTTGCATACATTGGCTCAAGTATTTTGAACAAAAAGATAGTGAGAAATGAAGTTTTACAAAAGTTAGTTTTTAACCTTTGGTTACTCTTTATATCATATCTCCTAAATAGAAAATCAGTTTTTCAAGAATCTCAATATCATTTGATAATAGACTGAAAGTTCTTTCCAACATTATATTATTTATTCAAAATGGAGTCTAAATGAGAAAGATATAACCGTTTAAAGTATAGTTTGAAAAACTGAAAGTTAATTTTACTGTACTCAAAAATTAATTTATTCTGACCTATGGTCAGTGTTTTGATCATATCTTTTAAATTAAAAATAATTTTGAGTGAAACTTCTTTCATTTCAAAACTAGACTCCAAGGGCTTTCCAATGATATATAATTTGTTTAAAACGGAATTCAAATGAGGGAGTTATGAATCTTTAAAGAAAGCTCAAAAACTATGTTTAATTTGCTACTGTCAGCTAGAGGTCGATCGGGTGAATCCAACCAGTCGACCAGTAACCTTGAAACCAGTAGCCTTGAAAATACTATATAACAATCATATTTTTGAATTTAATGGCCATACTGAGTGACCAGTTGACCGGTGCTCTTGGCAGTCGATCGGTCTACTGGAACTGCACTTTTAAGTGATGTAACGGCTTGTTTCTTATATCTCTATATATATGACCTTAGATACATGATTTTGAACTAGAACAAAGCACTACAATGTAATATTAACTTGTTCTATCATATTTGAGAGAAAGAAAACTCCCTTGAGCCAAATCTTGCATATTCTGTATCATTAGAGTTATAAGAATTTCATTTGTATTCATCTACTCTTTAGAGAGAGTTTCTTTGTATTATTGATCTTGATCAACACAAATATTATTTTGAGTTGTGGTTCATAAGTACCAGTATTAGAAGAACTTGCTTTGAGTTGTAGAGGAGCCCGAAGTCATAAATTCTCCACTATAGTTTCATAAATACCCAGATTGAATTTGTCTGTCAGCAAGTACTAACCATGTACAATCTTGTAGTGGTTTCAACAAGTACTCAAATCGAACTTGTTGTGGTTTGCAAGCACCAACTATTCACAAGCTTGATAATGAAATACTCAAGTGGTTTGTTTAAGAACTGGATGTAGGCTTGGTTTACCTGAACCAGAATAAATTGCCGGTGTCAATCTTTTTCTCCCTTACTCTTTAGTTTGTGCACATTTACATTTGCTCTTTTATAACATGCATTCTTCAATATTTATCTTGATAGCATATTAATTTTTTGAATTGAATTATTATCTTTAGCATTGTACAATTTTAGAAAATCATTTTAACTTCCAATAAAGTTTTGTGAAAAATTTATATAACCCAATTCACCCCCTTTTGGGATCCAACCATTACTTTCAATAATGACACTTGTAGCTTATGATCTAGAGCTACATCAATAGATGTGAAAATAACATTTCTTAATAGAAACATTGAAGAAACAATATACATAGTGTAGCTAGAGAACTTTGAATCTAAAGATTCAAAGCACCTAGTACGTATGCTAAAAAAGTCCATTTATGGTCTTAGATAGGCATCCCGACAATGGTACTAGAAGTTGAAGAGGTGATTTCATCATTTAGATTCATATAGAATCTACTTAATTAGTGCATATACCTCAAGATGAGTGGGAGCAAGTTTGTAATACTAGTTTTGTATGTTGATGACTTACTGTTAGCTAGTAAAGGTATGTCTTCTTTGTGTAAAACCAAGTCTTTTCTTTCAATCAAATTTAGAATGAATGATCTTGGTGAGGCATCTTTTGTTCTGAGGATTCAGATCCATAGGGATCATACCAGATATACTTTGGAATTATTGCAGAAAACGTACATTAAGAAAGTCTTGAGTATTTTGGCATGTAAAATTATGCACCAGGTGAAACAAATGTAGCCAAAGACAACGAATTTAGTTGGCTCTATTGTCCTAAGTTAGATATAGAGATGAGGGAGATGGAGAAAATCTCATATGTCTTGGCTGTAAGAAGTCTCATATATGCACATGTGTGTATGCATCCAATTTTAGCGTACATTGTGGGAATGTTAGGCAGATACCAGATTAACTTAGACATAGCTCATTAGGATAGAGCCAAATGGGGTATGAGGTACTTTCAAAAGATAAAGGTCTACATGCTCACTTATCGGTGGTCAGATCCATTTGAGGTCACCTATTACTTCGATATTGATTTTGCAGGATGCATATCAAGTTATATGTTCATGTTGTCTAAAAGAGCTATATCTTGGAAAAGTGTCAAACAGACTCTCATAGCTTCTTCAACCACGGGGCTGAATTCATAGCCTGCTGTGAGGCATCCATTCAGGCTGTTTAGCTGAGGAACTTTATCATACTTTTTCATATTGTAGAAGGCATTAAGAGGCCTTTGAGGATGTACTATGACAGTAGAGCCACCAAGTTGTTTTGTAAGAACAACCAAAGTTTATCTAAGTCGAAACACACAGACATTAAGTTTTTGGTTGTTAAAGGGAATGTTCAAAGTAATATTGTGTCAGGAAATCATGTAGGTACTGATCGTATGACCGTAAAACATCTGTCTAAAGATTTGCCACCTAGAGTTTTTCATAAGCATGTGGCTCATATAGGTGTGGTGAAACGTTTAGATGGTTAAGTGTATTGTATAGTTTGTTATGTACATAATTATTGGATATCCATTTCTGGTGTATTTTGATATATGAATATATGTTTTTCATATAAATTTATGTGTGTTTAGAGTACTCTGAACATATATGTTTGCTTTCTCATGTGCTTTTCCACAAGAAGTTTAGAATAAAGTTGAGAAAGTGTAGGAACCAGTTAGAAATAAGCATGTATAAAGATCCTTGACATGAAATTTCCATGCTACACATTTAGGCTTAATCTATATCGTTAGCTGTATTAGTATTGTGATTGTTGTTGGGTTTAGTTTCAATTCAATTAATTACGAAAGCCTTTTTGGTTCTGTGCTGATACAGTTAAAGGACCGGATTGTTGTGATATATATGTTTAGATAGCAAGAATGTGAACATTGAGGGTTATATATATGTATAGTATGTGCATATACAACTTCATAATCATATGTCGTCCAAGTGGGAGAATTGTTAGCATTTATTATATATATATATATATATATATATTTATTTATTTATTTATTTTGTAAATAATATTTAGCACTAACAATTATTTGAGTGAACTGACATGTTAAGTATTGTATATTTGTGCATATTTTGGGACATATATATTGGGTGTCATCTTTCATTAGGTTCATTATAAGATCTTCATGTATTTTGTGTTAAAGGGACTCATTTGTAATACCCCCAATATTTCTGTGTAATTTAAAAAGGACATAATTATGAGGGTGAAAAATTTTCGTGGATTAAGAGCATAAGGTTGAAAGGCTGAGGCTAAAGCAAATCTTTGAGATCGAGAGAAAATAAAGTGAATAAATGTAAATTTTGGGATTTTAACAAGAATGAGAGGTAGTGATGTGTGTTTGAGAAAGTGTGGTTGGGTGCCCAAATTGTGAGCCAAGGTTTTCTTAGTATCATAAGGGGTTCAAATTGTGAATTTGTTTCTTCTGTGGGATCAAACTAAAAATTTGTACTATAGGCCCCACTCTCACTACTTAAAATACACCTCATCCCCTTTTATTTTTTCATTTCCTTTCTCACATCTCTCTCTCTCTGTCCGAGGTCCAGTAGTCTTTCCTCTCTTCTCTTCCTGGATGGCCAAACCGGTGGGTGAGATCAAGCTTAAAGATTGGAAGAGGTAATGGAATCATCTTCTCATCCTTCTCTCCTTATTTATCTTCTTTCTTCTTGCAAGAACATTGAACCCTAGGAAATCTTAGGGATTTTGTTTATGGTAGATGATGATGATTGGATTTGTTTTTGAAGATTTAAGCTTAGTAAATGTTTTGAAAGCCCCTAAAATGATTAATGATGAATTAGAGATCATAAACTCATGAATGTTATATAGATATGAAGAGATTTCAAGGAAATGTTGGTTTAAGAGCAAAGTAAGGGTTTTGAGTGGGAAATTGAGGATTTGAACCTTGAATCATGAAATTCTCTTGGGGTTTTAATGTTATAATGGTCCTAGAACAATAGTGTAGGAGTCCCATTGAAGGAATCATAAAAAATGGTGAGAAATGTGTGATGTTGATCTCTTTTCTCTTGTTCGTTGGTCCTTAGATGTTTGGGAGATGATTTGATGGTTCTTGGGGCATCTCAACCTTCCAAGTTCTCTTTTAGAGAAGGAAATCAGTAAGAGAAAATGGGATAAGGTGAGGGAACCATACCTCTTTGTGTCTTGTTTTCTATGGTTTTATTCTTAGAGTTGAAATGTTATATTTATGTAAGATTGCAAATAATGTATGACATGCTAGAAGATTACTTGCATCTATTTAAGCAAGTATCATGTGAGTTTCAATTTCGAGTATAAGAGAAAATTGAAACCAGGAATATTGTATAAGTAAAGCAAATGATTCTATGTGATTAAAAACAGGTGATAGGTTATGTTGTATGGAAGTATAAACGTAAGCTCACACAAGTAGGTTGTGAGATAACCTTCCCCCTATCTCATAAGTTTGTTGCATAGATGTTACTATGTTTGCTTAATTATATCTCTTCAGGTATTGAGAATTCTCGAGGTATGTATTTTGGACTATATATAGATATACAAATGTCAGTTAATATTTAATGTTGTTCATTGTAGAGATTATTAGAGTAAGTGAATCTTTCCTTATTGTATTGGTTGTATGATTATGATAATGGAGGATTTTGTAAAGACTTGTATGACCTCATTCATGTAATATAAAGTTTTTATAGATGGAAATTAATTGATTTGTTGTCAATAAATATGAATGTATACCTCCATGAAATGGCTTAAAGATGCAAGGTTAGGTAGAGATAGCTAGTTGATTGTTTAAAGGGATAACAAAGTTAATCTTTCATAGTAAACTATCGAGATTTTCTCACGAAAGTATGAATGATGAAATGTCTAATCTATGTATGGAAAAAGTGTAAAATATAAAATATATTCCTTATGACTGAAATCCAAGTTTAATGATATGGTGAATTGTAACTATGTTTGTTACATCATATATGTTGTATCATGACTAATGAAACTTTTGTGTATAAACATGGAGAATGTCACAGATGATGATATTGTGATTAGTTGAGGGTGATTGCAATATGTATATGGTTAGAAATGTAATTAAGTTATGGCTAGGTTTCTATGCTATGTGAGTACTTGTGTTGTGACTCATGTATCCTTTGAAATGTGATGTAAAAGATTGTATGAACCTTTTGAACTCATTTATCCCCAATATCGCGTTGCTACATGTACAGTATGGGCCCGTGTGTTGTGGTCGTAAGTTGCTTGGAAATCGATTGACTTCCGACTTCTATGTGATTGTGACATGGTTGGGCCTCGATATCCTTGGTCTTACGTTGCTGCATGCACAAAGTTGGTGCGCTATGTTCATTGAGTTGTTGGGGAATTGATTGGCTTCCGACCCGAGTGAAAACATGGTTGTAAGGGTTGTATGATCGTAAACTCGTGTGTATGAATTATTTCCAATTGTTGAATAATGGGACATGACTATAATTAAAATGGTAATAATGAATTCCTGACATCGCACGGAATAATTATGATGCATAATGCTTGTAGTCTATTGGAAGTTAATTTGAATATATGTTGAATTTAATTGCATGACATCATACATTTTAAATCTGCTTTCTTTAGTATTGTCATGTACCCATGTTGTGTTGTGATAGTTAGGGTTTATGGTGAGTCTAGTGGTTTAGACTCACCCCCTCACAGTTTCAGGTACAGTGAATTCTGCCACTCAAGGATGTGTGTGCTTGGAGATTTCCCCTTGTTCAGGCCTGGTATCATCTTAGTTAGATTATTTATTCATGTCAGCAGTTAGGAAATTTTAGAAAGGCTCTGTAATCGGGTAGTAGATTTCCGCTTCGTCATGTTAATGAGTTTTGGAACGATATTATAATTTCGTTTGAGAACAGTATGATGTTTGTAAAATCATGTATTTATGAAAATCATTACTATGTTAATTATATCTTGAATTAAAGGAAGTTAGGCTTGCGGCGGTGTAGTCAAGGCACCATCCTCGCCAGTCATGTATCCAGACAGGAAGGGTCGTGACAGTGCACATTGAGGGTTATATATATGTATAGTATGTGCATATACAATTTCATAATCATATGTCATTTAAGTGAGAGAATTATTAGCATTTATTTTATATTATATTTATTTATTTATTTATTTTGTAAATAATATTTAGCACTGATAATTATTTGAGTAGACTGACATGTTAAGTATTGTATATTTGTGCATATTTTGGGACATATATATTGTGTACTACCTTTAATAAGGTCCATTATAAGATCTTCATATATTTTGTGTTAAAGGGACTTATTTGATATATTTTATAAATTAGTCTGGGTGTTAATAAAAATAATTTATGTGTGTAGATACTTGACTCTAAATAATGATAGTGATGAAATATTATTATAAAGGGGGTCAACCCATGGGCATTATGGGTTGCATAGTGGTACCCTCCCTGGGTTATATGAGATATGCTTGTTTTTTGTAAGAAAAGTTGTTGTCATTTGTGTTCCAGCAGCAGACCAAAAAAGTGTTAATGAGAGTCACTTATACTCTCCCAGAAGAGTTTACAATTAATTTTGATCTCCGAGTTATGATGGATCAAGGCACACTCTTATTATGTGTTCTAATTGCTTATCAAGATCAACAAATAACTTAATTATAACTAGAATGTTCATGTTCTTAATTGAGAAAATTTCCACGTCTGAGTTTTTATAACTCAGGGTTGTTTGTGCTAAATTTTCTATGACCTGCACCTTGAATAAGAAACTTTGTTAAGCCAAATAATGAAATACATCACCGTTTATTTGTGTGACTTCATTCTATGTGGATCTTCTAGAAATATGCACCTTTTAATTTACTCTTTCCTTTTTCTGCAGCATCCGTTCTTAATGGCGCACAAGTGACATTATTCTTTATTTAAGGATCTTAGCATTTAATACGTGATCTTTTCTTTTTCGTGGTAAATATGTATTGCAACGTTTCTTCAACATAAACTGCAGTTAAATGTCAAGTGACAACCATCTTCAATGTTGACTAAGATTCATTCCATTTAAAGTCTGAATCCATTTTTGATCTCGGTACATTAAATGTTTAAAACTTCAGGGACCTGATTGTTACATTAATAAAAAAAAAAAACACTCACCTAGGGAACTTGACTCAACACATTTCTATTTCTTTTAATTTTATTTCAACCTAGTCATAATAGCCTTTGTATGATTCTTATGAGAATTCCCCCCCGCCCCCCCACTCTCTTCCCACAGGTTTGAAGTTTTCGTCTTGCCCATTAATTCTGTTCTTCATTCACTCAAAAAAACAAAAAACCTTAAAAGTGCAGTGCTCTAGAAACCCATAAAAACTAACCTTTTGGAGTCAAAAGTTTGTGCGTTTAAGCTGGTGTGTGAAAAATGTGTTGAAAAAAACTTCTAAACATTGACTAACGAAGATGTGATAAAACTACTTATTGTAAATTGCATTTTGATTAGCGATAATGTTTGATAAGTATATAGTTAATTATAAACAATTGTGACTATCTAAAATTATACAAAAACACACACACACACACATATATATATATATATATTATACACAATTAAATTGTAGTTACAGACCTGGAAAGAATTAAAGGTGGACATTTTAGAAAAGTTAAAAACTTGTTTATTAGGACGCAGTTCATACTTTTTGCAGACAGTCATAATTCATAACTGATTTGGAAAAGCATCTGTTAAAGACTTAAAGTTCTTCCTGAAATTTACTTACGATTTTTAAAAGCATAAGAAAATTAATGTTAATTTTTTATCAACACAAATTATTATTTTTATTTCTAATCCGAGAGACAGAGAGAGCGAGAGGGAGAACTTTGACCAAAATGAATTTTTGATGTCTATGTAAATTGTAATAAATCAGATTCTATATATATTCCTTTTTAAAAAAAACCAATTTAAAAGAGCTTTCTTATTCCTGATGGTGGAAATATTAAACATGAAGAATAGGAATGAGAGTTGAGAGTATGGAGAGAGGGGAATTGGATCCTTTAATATTAATAATGGTGACATTGTATTTCAGTCGTTGGATCACACAAAATAGACGATTTTCTGCATGTTCACATCACCTTTCAGAATATACTGTGTATGATGCTGTCCATCATATACGATCCAATGGCTAAAATGTAATATCACCAATGTTAGAAAAATCTAATATTAGAGGATCCAATTTCAGGAAGAGGGATTATCTCTTTAGCGGGACTCTCCTTAACCGTCTACAACCGTTGAATGATTGTAAATTTCATTTATCTGTGTGAGGTCTATAACCATCTAATAACTGTGAGCAACTAAGGACTCTCTTTTAACCATATCCAAAACATTGTGATATATACTGATACATTAAATTTCAATTCACATGATGTTGTCTTTTACTTTAAAAAGACAAAAGCGGATCCCTTCACCAAATAAGAGATCCTTTTGATGGGTTTATTCCAAATTACAAACCAATAATAAGTTACACACGATTGCATCTTGACTTCCCCAAGTGTCAAATTATCAATTTATGAAAAGGATAGTATTGCCTTATTGGGTTCATAATTAATATTATTAAATCAAGTGTGTGTGTGTGTATATATATATATATATATATTCTTAATCATTAAGGTCTCTTTTTTTATTTATAAAAATTACACTTATTTTTTAGGTTCAATCACATTACGTGGTTTACTTTTAAAAATTATTTTGATTTCTTAACATTTAATGTATGTGGCCAAAAATTTTCATCTAATTGACATATATACGTTTAATTCAAAAAGAAAATTATATGATTAATTTTCAAGGATCAGTTAACTGGATTAATCATTGAACTGATTAAGACACGGGTCCAAAGGTCAATAGTTGAACCATGATCAAATCGCAGTCAAACTGATAGTACTTAAAATATATTAAAATATATAATTAATTTATATGTTACAGATATTAAAATATATAATATATAATATTAAAATATTTTAGTTATGTTACTAATATATATTTATACCAATCCTAGATCTTCTCATAATAATTTAAACTTTTAGAGATTTCTTAAAAATACATAATAATATTTAGTAAAAATTAAAAAACAAAAGAAATTAAAAAATGAACTGATTGAACTAATCGGTTTTACTTGTTCGAGACCAGTTTGACCAATTCAAATACTCACCGGTTCACTAGTCCAAACCGAATCGGTTTCCTGACCAATTCACTGATTTTTCAGATAAACCAACTAGTTCAGTCGGATTCTCTGAATATTATTATTTTTATTGTCATATTAGCAATAAAATCTTAATATTCATAACATCGACTATCTCTATTGTTAAGATAAGAATAAAACAATAACCTCATTTTGAATAAATTAATGTTAATTGCATTGACAAAAATTAAATTGTAAGAGTGGGTTTTTATTAAAAATCAACAAGTGTAATTTTTAAAATAATTAAGAAAGATATCACCTGTGCCTCCTTATTGATTACACCTTATGGTGTTCTTGTGGGTTTAGGGAGATTTTGTTTTTGCGCTTAATAGATGTGTAAATTTGATTCATTTAAATCTTTTATCATTAAGTGTATTGTTTTTTTATTAAGTTTTTAATAGGTCGAAATAGATCTTGATTAATCAGTTCTTGAAACAAGTTTAAAAACTTTTCATATGTATTATTGATTGCTTTATTTGAATATTAAAAAAGAATTATTAAGAAGAATCAAATCTAATGTTTTTGGAATTGGTCCAGTCATTGACCCGAGTTGGCTTCCGGGTCACCGAGTCAACTACTGGATCACCGGGTCTATTGCTAAACCGGATAAATAAATTAAAAAATATATATACATATATATCTTTACAAATAAATTTAAAAAAGTAAAATAAATAATTTATATGTAAATTTCAAACTTTAAAGTCATAAACATGCATAATAATTCAAACGTAAATTCATAAATATTCATAAAGTTATAAATAATATCATCCAAACATAATAATATGACTACTATGTAGAATATCAGTTTTTCTCAAGAATGTATATTTGAATTTCTCAGTCATATTCAATGATTTAAATCATGAAATTTTTGTCATAAAAATTATATTAGAAAAAACTTTTATATTTGTCAACTTGATCTAGTTTTATTTTTCTAAAAATAATTTTAATTTAATTTTTTGGTGCCTATCTGAACATATAAAAATATGTTAGTCACAAAATTGATAGGGTTAGTTTCAGAAATTAAGGGATTGTTTCAAAAAAAAAGATAATAAAATAATTTTTTTTAAAAAAGGAGAGAATCGACCGGGTCTTGGTTGGGTCGATTGCGACTGGACCAAAAATCATGACTGGATCGATCTCGGCCCTGGGTTATCGAGTCCCGGGTCAACTCGCTGGACCGGTCCGGATCCCAAAACAATGATCAAATCTATGTCTTGCTAAATGTAAAAGATTGTTTCAACCATTTAGCCCAAATCTTATTATTATTTTATAAGGGTGAATTTTCATATATAATATAAAAAATATAAATCATATTATTATTTGTATAAAATGATTTTAAATTATAAAAAATAAAACAATAACAGTAAATTTTATAATACCATATAATACTAAAAATAATAATTAACAATAAATGCTTAGTTAATACTTTATTTGAATATAATTTTTCAAACTATTTACATATGTTAAAAACAAACAGTCTTAATTATTTAATATTTATATTCAGAGATAATATCTTAATAATTAGTATATATTTATATTCAAACACCTTAATCTTAAAGATGAAAAAAAAAAAAGGACACCTAGTCCACTTTCTTTCTTTCTAAATACCAAAAAAAATTAAAAAAAAAAGATATCAAGTGTTATTTAGCTAAATTTTTCAAGAGATTTTCCATACAATTTTAAGAACATATTCTCAAATAAGTAGGTATATTAGAACTTTAATTTTCAAGTACATCTTAATTAAAAGAAAAATTCAAACATTCTAGACGAAATTTGGCATCCCTCTTTATTAATCACACTATCTCTCTTGAATTTAATTAGTAAAACGAATAATTTATTCCTGGACAAAATTATCTTATATATATATATATACACACATTAAAGGGGTTACATACTCGTTTCATTTAAATCTAGAAATCTCAAATTATATATTCAATATATTCGACAATAAATTACCTCTCTAATTCTTCTAAATCCCTTATACCTTCTCTAATTCAATGCAAATCTTGATTTTGTTATTGACTTATATTTCTCATCAAGTCCAAGAAAATCATAAAAAAATTGCTAAATCTTTGACATGCATTAATCTCATAAATTACCACTCAAACAAAAATGTGCTAAATCAGTGGCTTCAAACTCAAAGTTTTGAGTCATGTATATCTTCCAACATTGAATGCTCTTTCCCTCTCTTTTCTTTGGATTCGTCCAACTTGTCAATACCAATAATATATATATATATATATATATATTTTGGCAGAATATGAAAGTCAACAAATTAAGTTTGAAGCAGAAGCCGTTTACTAATTTAACCATTATCGATTTATAGACCCCATAAGTTTTCAAATTAGTCTATCTCCCATTTTCGATAAATAGGTAATATCTATTAATGGCATTTGATATATATAAAGAAATATTCTTACCCACATTTGTATTTGGGCCTGTCTACAGCTAAGATCAATTTAAAAAAAAAGGGTTATTTTTTACTTATTGATTTATTATTGTTGTGGGGTAATCTCTGACCAAAAATAATAATGATCTTCATAATGAGTAAAGATTACCACCCTCATGACCCATGTGAATAGTGAATCATTACAATATTGTTGCTTTGCCAAATATTTTTCAGCATACCATATACAGATTGTCAGAATATATATTGGAAATATTTTCTTTTTAAATGGAAAAGTGTAATTAAGGGTCAATTGCATTTGAAAATCATTGAATTTTTTTGCATATTTAAGGCATAAATTGATTGTCTTACACTAGGTATAGTGTCACTTAGAAATTGTAGTCCTTTGCCTTGCAAGAAAAGCTAGGTACTCTGTCTAACGGTTCTTGTCCGTCCAATCCTCTCAGTGGACGAACAAGATTAAATCTTGGTGATAAGTTATAGGTCGTTAAATTGACACAATCTAACGGGTTAAATCTTATCCTATATTTTAATAAAACGTAATACTTCATTATATATATATATATATATATATATATTTACATGCATGCTATGGCGACGCATGTCCCCCCAACTTGCCTACCCGTGTTAAGATTTTCAACCTAACTCAATATTGTATATGACTTTTTTATTTTTATTTTTATATTTTACAAAAATCTCAACCAAGATGTGTTCAATTAAACCCACCAACCCATCAATTAGATCTCCTTTGTCAACTAGTTTTTTTTTTATTTGCTTGTTGAAAATAAAACCTTGCTTAAGAGATGGATAAAATATTTGAAGTGGTTGGCATAATGGTATTTTACTTTTTGTTTTTATTATACAAGCATATAATGTGATAAGATATTTAAATTAATATCTCCATATTTAAGACGTTAGTGGAAATTTATCAAAAATTAAAATAATTTTTTATAAACCTTTACTCAAATTAAAATTCAAAAGATGATTCATGTTTTTTTCTTTTGAAAATATGGAAGTTGGTTAAATATTTTGTGTTTTTTATTCTATCAAAAAAAAAGAAGTAATGTGTTTTTATTTCTGATGCACCTTATACCTATGTTACCCGCATATTCTAGCCGCCTAGTATGTACTAAATGTTTTTTAAATTAGATAGTATAAAATTAATTTTATCTTTCACCTGGTTAGAAAGATTAATAAATTTAAAAAGTCTTACTGTAACCATCCCAAAAATAAATATAAAAAATTCCTGATATGTTGAGGTTAAATTTTTTAGTTAAAATTATCAATATTTAAAGATTTATTAAATTTCAACTAATTTTATTTAAATTAGAATAAATGATACTACAAAATTATATAAGTCTTATGATACTAATTTTCTATTGGAAAAAGCTAAATTGTTAAATTTAGAAGAAATATTCCATATTTATGTGAGAGCAAAACTGATCCACTAAATTTTCTTGGGATGTGATTTTCCAGGTTGCCAAAGGGACTCGAAACTCGACGTAGTAATATTAAAAAAAAAAAAAAATTGACCACAGACAAGTTTCCTCAAGGACAACAAATAGATGTCTAAATTGAAAGAGGAGGGTCCACCGCAAAAGAAGTATGTGTGTATATATATATATAAATTGCGTACAATTATAAGCGACTAAGGAAGATGAAACTCATTGGTTAAAAATAGCAAAGATTTTCACTAAGAGTAGAGCCTTAGTGTAGATCTTAAATCCTTGGGTTGCTACCTCCTTCCCACATAAAGCAAAATCGAGCGAGAAAAACACGGGCTAAAAAAGCGAGAAAGAAAAGCGAGAAAGATTCTGATGGGTACGCTTGGATTTCCGGGGTTTGAAAACCTCTTTTCTCTGATTTATTTCATTTTCTCGGACAAAATCATAAGGGTCTGAGAAAATCCCGGCAAAACCTTTAGATACCTTCTTCCGCAACACTTATATAAGATTTTCTTCACCTACAGACAAGGTTTACTCTTCCTGATCCCGCATTGGTAGGCCCTTTCTTCTCCTCACTCCCATTATTTTGTATCCACATTTCCTGTTGTTACTTTTCTCTTTTCCCAATCTGCTGCTACACAAATGGTGTATCTCTTTTTTTTTTTTTTGAATTTGTTCTCTTTTTGTGACAAAACAGAACATGTTTAGCAGTAGTAGCAGTAGTGGCGGTGGTGGTGGTGGAGGTGGGTGTGGGTGTGGGACTAATGGCAATAATGGTAATTCTGGGATTTGGAGTTCAGGGATGAAGAAGCAGCAGAAGCGTCCAAAAGTCCCGAAAAGAGGGCCTGGAGTGGCTGAACTGGAAAAGATCTTGAGAGAGCAGGAGAACACAGAGAGGGGCAATAATAACGCTAATATTACTAATAATACTAATAATGCTGAAGGGTTTTCAGTTTCACCGTCCTGTTTCGATCTCCCTCATCATTCTCCTCCGCCATTGAAACCCCACCATTCCCCGCCACCTCCTCCTCCTCCACCCTCACCTCCGCCGCTACCTCATCCTCCTCACATCCAAATTGGCCCAAGATTTGACCATTTGAACGCACCTACACCAACCCAACCGCCTCCTCCTCCACCACCACCGTCCATGGCAGCTCTCTATAATACAGCACTAGTGAGGAACGGCTTGGTTTTCCAAGAGCAGGCATTGTTTCCTATGAGTCCCAGTTCATGCGATGGATTGACCCAATCTGATCACTCTGGAAATTCCTCATCTAAGAACTTGTCCAATGACTCCAATACTGCGCTTTGGTCTTACCCTGCTTTGCCCCAAAAGAGGCATAACAATCAGTACCCTCCTCCTATGGTAAGCTTTATACATACATACATACATACATACATACATACATACACACATATATATATATATTTATTATGTATGACTAGTTACTTCCATTGGTAATCTCTTCTTTGTGTGTGAAATTGATTCTGACTTTGTTATGTGCAGATGAAGCAATTTCTAGGCCCTGCAGGTGCACCAACATCCTCGAGCGCCTTGCCTTCAGGATTGCAGAATCATGTAGAGCCCCCTTCAAACCAAAGTTCGTATTACAACTGCATACCTAGGAGCAACGAGGAACTTAAGGTCACATTTCCTACTTTCTCTGTTTGTTTATCTATCAAAGAATCAATTATAATTATGACAAACCCAATGAGTTGTAGTGGCAGTGACTATTTGAACCTTAGGAACGGTTATGGTTCGGTTCTTGGGGACGCTTCTTTGAGGAGAACTCTACCCTTCATGCTTAATAAGTTTGAAAGTGATTAGGTTTTTATCTTGTCGGATGGCAGGATACCCATAAGAAATCAGAAAAAACCCTATGGCACTGGGTCTAGTGGTGGAGACTGAGTGTGTAATATGTATTTAAGTGCAATGTTGGAGGTTTGAATTTAGCTATGCTAGTATTTTGGGGCTGAGGAATCTTCTTGTGACTCCTCAAAGTAGTTTTCTTGTGATAAATCACTTAACAGTAGAGGTGACCACATGGTGTACGGAATGAGATTCTCTAACGTACTTTATCTCGTATAGTTAGAAAGAGATTGAAATTTGTAGAGCCCATACGTACGTACAGGGCCTAGTGGATTCCGTTAATTCTCAAAATTTTCACCTTTTTTGTCGTTATCTCTCTCTAACTTTACTTGGTAAAGTTTTTGAAAAAATTTAAAGAATCCAAAGCCATTGTGGTACGGTTAAGTGCACTGTTACAGATTGAAATTTAGTTAAGCCAGTTTATGGGTATAAGGAGCTGATAGGGCTTATTGCTGTTGTTGTTGTTGTAGTTTATGAGTATAAGGAATCTCCTTATGAATCTTTTAACTATCAGTTTTTATGATAAACCCGTAGGCAAGCCTGTTGTGTATGGTTAACTGCATTATCACAGGTTCTAATCTATCTAAATTTTTTTATGGCTAGCCTTCAATTTAAATAATGAAGTAAATTAATTAAGACGTGCGTGATTCAGTTTTCAAGAAATCATTTGAGCACACCATAAAACAACAAAAAACTACATTGATGATAGAACGGAACAGTTCATCATACATTCCTGATCTGAAAAAGGAAGTAATTGGTTCTATCATCGGTATCAGTAAACAGCAGCATGCGAATTTATGGAACTTTCTCAAGTTCTCAGCATAAAACAATGAGAAATTAACAGTTGTTTAGTACTGATGAGAAATTTATGGATAATTGATGGGTGTGTTGTAGATGGTTGGCATGAAGAGGCCTCACCCTTTATCATTTGACAACTCTCTGATTCCTCCAACAAACTTCCATGTTTCTCCAATTTTCTCTAGCTATAGCAGATCTCCTAAATCATCGACAAATGACAGTCACATGAATGCAAGTAACTTCACTTCCCCCAATAACGACTGCTACAGGTTGGTGTACCTTACTGGAAATGGATCTCTTGTTTGACTTTGAAAGCTAAGTAGAGTGTTTGGATCATCTGAGTTGTTGATTTTCACAATCAACGGCTTAGATTTCATGGTTATTTTAAAAATAAAAAAAATAAAAAAATAAAATCAGCATCCTAAAATTTAAATTGTTGATTTTCAAAATTAATGACCTAGATGAGCCAAGAAAGCCAAGCAGCGGATCCATTTCCTATTTTACTTAAGTTGACCATTTTTCAATCACATAATTGTGCCCATCTCTCGGGAGTTATTTTTGTGCTTAGTTAGTTAATTACCAAATGCTTTTACACTGTTTTGCAGGGATGCAAAATGGGGTAGCCCTTTGGGATTCAACTGCAGAAAATTCAGTTCTGACAATAATGGAGCTTCAGACCATTCAAATTTTCCATCATTTAATAGTACTCCTTCAGTTCCATCACCACAATCCATGCATATGTTTCAACGAGAACTTTGCAAGAGCAATGTGGTTCCTAATTACCATGCTATTGATGTAAGTTGCAAGCTCTTCACTTCAATAGTATTTTAATTTTATAGTTTATTACCTAAGATTCTTAGTTAGACTCAAAAGCCCTATGTCATGTTAATTATATACAGATGTGTGAGCATAAACAGTTTTTGAGTAAATGTACAAATTAGTCACTAAAAGATGCAATGTTTATTGTATAGTCTTTGAAATTTTAAATGTTGAACAAGTTAGTCATCAAGTTAAAGACTCTGTATAAATTAGTTCTTCTAAAGGCTAACTCAATAGTAGAGTAAAAGTTCATAATATTAAGGGATTAAATCATGTAAAATTTAATTTTCAAGGACTAAACATTCTTTCATATATCTTTTAGGGACTGAGTTGTTAATTTGTCTATTTGTCTTTTGAAGAACAAATTTTATTTACTTAAAAATCTTTAAGTAAACATACATATTGGTCCCCAAAAGATACACTTTTTTTTTTTTTGGTTTAGACTATAAAATTTAAGTGTTAAATGAATTAGTCCTATAATTTACTGACTCATATAATTTTGTCATTTTGTAGGAATAAATTGGACATTTACTTATTTTTAAGGGATTGACTCAATAACGATATTTTTAGGGACTAACGATGGACTAGTGTGTTTTTTGGAGACTAAACTGTCAATATAGTGAAACTTTTTTTGTTATATTGTATATAAATGTTTAGCTTCCTTAATATCATTGTTCTTTCTTGGTTTTTATAGGTGGATAGAATGGAGGACTGTTACCAAAGGTCAGAATCATCAAGTGGATCAGAGCAAAAGCCTTTCTATAGCTTTCTAGAAGTGAAGGAGGCAGGCATGAAAGAGACAACAATTGGGTCAAACCATGAGGGATGTGTTGCGGGAAGTGATGGCCTTGATCTTAGCTTGAAGCTCTGATGATGACGATGAGTTTACTTGTTTGCATTTACATCTCAAAGGCTGGTTTCTGGATCAGATTGAAGCAATTAATTTTTAACTATGTCAGTGATAATGAAGAAGAAAGAGAATAGTTTGGGAGTGTTACTAGTAATTAGGCTGAATACATTGAGATTTTAGGGGTAGTGGATGAGACTGTTGCCTTATCTTTTATTATTTTCAGTGCTTTCAATTATGAGTTTTATTTTAGAGATTCTCTTGCTTCAAACTTGGATGAAAATTTAAAATGTTAACTTTAGTTGCTCTAGTTTTAATGAAAAAAAAAAAAGACAATTCTAGTTTGGCTCTACTTTGGTTGTTATGATAATTGTTAAGTGCCTTTATTATTTTTTTCCTTAACTTACAAAATTTTGTTTACTTTATAAATGAAGCAAGAGTTTTTTTTTGGTCCTTAATGTCTGGCCCAGATTTTAATTCATCCTTAGTGATTTTTCGATATCAATTTCATCTTGCATGTTTTCAATTTATATTGATTTCGTCTTTACCAATGTCATTAAGTCTATCTAATGTTGTGTAGACTTCTCTATTAACACGTCACAGCCAACTTGTTCGCTAATCGTACAAATGTTAGCCATTCAGATTTAATTGTACAAATGTTAGCCATTCAGATTCACCAGTAAAATTATCATTTTATCTCTCAAATTCTTCCTCTGCTGTTGATTTATCTCCCCTCTCAATCTCTCCCTCCAAATCTACAGAAGAAATTATAGATGAAAAATATTAATGTGAACTTATTTATATAACATGTTATCGTCAATGTATCTCAATTTTAAAATATTTATATACTTATAAATTGATATATACAAAGAGTTAAGATGCCTACTAATTAAGATTAAAATCTCTTGCATTACTATTAATTTTTTGCACCAATCATAAGTGCAATAATTCGTATGATCTAAAAAATATTCCTCATTAATTTGTCTTTTTTTTTTTTTTATAATGACTTGGATAGCAAATTAATGTAACATCCTCAGCTCTTTATGTTCGCCTCACCTTAATTAAATTTTTCAATAAAATACAATATTAAAACAATCTAAAAATGATTGAAATTTAGCGGAGAAATGTATTGTGGATATTGAAGGCAGAGGAACGCTTATAGATTTGATTAAAATTTGAATATATTGCTGAAATGGATATCCCAACTCAGGCATGTTTTATAAATTGGATGCCTATATACATTATATACATATGTATGTAGGTAAATACAATGCAATAAGCTCTTGTTCAAGGAGTGACTGGAGCACATTTCGATTGTCTGTGGATAGCTGATCATACAGTCTAAAAGTTGTGCATCTTTTAGACTACACAATCAATTGTCTATGCACCTCAAACGCTTTAATACTAGGGCGGATCGTGGCACAAATACAACCGAACATGTTAATACTGCAAATATTCAGCCATAAAATTCTTTAGCCGACAACAAAGTGGAGCAACAATTTAAAGTGCTTAAAAAAAATTCACATTTAGTATTAAAAATGAGGAAACCAATGGGCATATAATAAAAGGTTCAGCCATTATTTTGGCTTCTTAATTTATATATTTATTTCAATATCATCTTCAATATTTTAAATAAATAAATAAATATATTTGAAGAAACTGAAATTAATATTTAAAATAATATCATTGAAATTAAATTATACTAAATATATATTACTGTTTACCATTGAAAAGAACTATAAATGCATTTGTTTTCCCCTCTCTCCCATACGAGAACAGCTTCTCTACATTTGGTGACAGAAAATATAGAATGAAGTTGAAATTTCAATCATTCAATTATTAAATGGACGGTTAGGATTGAATTGATGAAGTTGAAGATACAAATTTTTCTCTTAATATATTCAATCATAGTCGTCCATTTGATGATCAAATAATTAAGAGTCCAACTTCACTCTACATTTTCTACCACCAAATATAAAAGAATTGTTCTTCTCTCAGACATCACTCTCCCCTAGCATTAGATTCCATGTGAAAATTTTGATCTAATTCTTTGTTTTGCAAATGCTTCCTTTCAAAAGAGTGTCAAAACTTGTTTGCTTGGGCCTCTCAAAAAAGTTTTGCTGCACTCTTCAGTTTGAGTTAGATTAATTCATTTAATACAATGTGTTCCAATTACTTAATTTGTAAAACATTTTTGTTTATAACTGTTT
Source organism: Biancaea sappan (assembly GCA_037074585.1). Lineage (NCBI taxonomy): Eukaryota > Viridiplantae > Streptophyta > Magnoliopsida > Fabales > Fabaceae > Biancaea > Biancaea sappan. The sequence goes on from CM073493.1 coordinate 32,924,714, forward strand.
CATACTATGTAATTTATATATTATTCGCTATGTTTTTCTTTTTCTTTTTTAATCAGTTCCGACAAATTTAAAACATGTTTTTTTAATATATATATATATATATATATACTTGCAATTGAAAATTTATGCGGCATGTACTAAAATTCACAATTAAAGAACTCTTAAGGGATTACGAAAATTTATATTCAATAAAAGAAATAGAGAAAAGCATGCTTACTCAACTAAAATAAATATATTAGAAAAAGTATGTTATTAAACATGTTTAACAATAAATAAAAATATATTAAAAAATTACATTAATAATTGAGAATTTATTAAGAAAATCAGGAAAATATATTAGTCAATTTTGCTAGATATTTATATACTTTTCCTAGATATTTATGTACTTTTCTTTTTTTACTTTCTTTTACAAGTAGAAATTAATAAGAATTATTCTACAGCAATCTATCGCCATCGTAGAAGCAAAACAGGAGTAGATTCGAGATTTTTCTGGACTGCCTCTTCTTCTAATTAACGTTTTCTAGATTAACCTTTAATAAGATTTTGTAATTCGTAATGATTGTAATAATAATAGGAGCTTGCTCTTAATGTTCCATCATATTTTACAATCTCGACTTTTATATATGTAAGCTGATTTTATGCTCTTTTTTTTTTCTTTTATCTTGAGCGAAAAATCTAATATCAAAATCACTACTTATATTGTTTGAAATTGAGACTCTAATGAAATGTTTTGATATCAATCAATGTGATTTGTAACTATCCCAAAAGATTGACTTGTTGAATAAAAGTATCTTGCAACTTAAATATCATGCGACAATTATTATACCATTTTATAAAATTACCCTCAGACTTTCAGATAATAGAAAAAGATTGTTCAGATCAGACGTTGAAGAACGAGTATTATTATTTTCTTCGTCTTGTTGTCTACTGTCTAGGAGATAAGCAAAAAGTTCATAAACCATATGATGAGTCATTAAATTATGTTATAAAGCCATTCGGAATCTCCCAATTAATCCATATCTTCATCTGCAACCATGTTATTCGTCAAAGTAACATTTCTGAGTCTCTCCTCTATGCACATTGCGCGTACGTAGAAGGCTCATATGCTCTCTTTATTATTATTTTTTTTTTATAGTTAACGTGGTAGTCAACTAGCTAGAATGTGACAGGTTGTAATTTATTTAATAATAATATTTAAATTTAACAAATATTAAGTTTAAGATTTAGAATTTAGAGTGTAAGATCTACAATCATATTTAATTTAATTTATTATAATTTATTTAATTAAATTAAATATTATGATTTCAGGTTTAAGATTTTAATAATATTTAATTTAATTTATTGTAATTTATTTAATTAAATATTATGATTTAGGGTTTAAGATTTATGATAATATTTAATTTAATTTATTTAATTAAATATTAGGGTTTAGGATTTAGTATTTACAATAATATTTAATTTAATTTATAAAATTTAAAATTTAAGATTTAGGATCTACAATAATATTTAATTTAATTTAATTTAACAGATAAGAGCCTCCTATACGCAATGTACATGGGAGGAGAGCCACATCCAACATTTCCTTGTGCGAAGTGTTGCAAAAGATCTCCATCGTGATATTACAAGAAAAATAAGAATTTTCGCTCTTATTCATCAGAGACCAAGGCCAAGCATCAACAAATTATGTATTAGAGATGTTCCAATTTTGTTGGACAATTCACAGCCTGTGTTGGTTCTTGGCCTTTTAAGTTGAGATTTCAAAGTCTTAATTTTCTCTTTATGCCACTATATTTCTGACCTTCCATTTTCTATCCACTGAAGGAAAAGTCCTTTTACGTGTTTCTATGCTTGGCACGTTTCAATGAATCCCAAGTCAAAGATACTAATTTTCAATGCATTATTCCCAGAAAATCCATTATCAATTCGTTTGACTGTTAAGAATGACTGAATCTCTTGCAACTTCTACAAGAAATGAGACTCAGCCTCATCTTTATCAAAATATAAAGGGTTGCATGTACCAAAAAATCTATATATATATATATATATATATATATATATATGTATAACTCTGACAAAGAAACAACTTTCCACGTAATGTCTCATTCGGATAGTGTGTCCATTTTGTCTCTTGCCATGTAATTCAATCTTTACGCATGACTTGCACATGCGCAATGTGATCTTTGTCACATCCCTAAACATGGTCAGTGACCGGCACGAGGTAGAACCATTGCCACCACCGTATGTAAGCCTAGACCAACACAAACATACACCAGAAAAATTGGATAGCAATCAAACCAATCACAATATAAGGAAATGTAAAAGTTTCTAAAATAGCCATGTACACAAACCAACCAAGTTTCCAAATTCTCATTTCCATCACATTGCTAATAAAATTAATGAATAGTCTAAAACGTGGTTAACGTAAAGGATTTCAAAAGTAACAAACCAAATTACCATCACAACCTTCACAATATTCCTAGGTGTTTTATTCTACTACAGAGTGACTCAAAATCCACCAATATCGTAAAACCATAATGACCAACCCGAAGCTAGAAGGGTTGTAGAATCGAAGACTCCTCTACTCCTAACACAGATACTCGTTAGCTTCTCAAGGAACCTACAAAGGGTACACAAGAGGATGAATATATAATATTCAGTGAGAAATAACTCTATTGTAAATTTAAAATACAAACTGTATACTACTTACAAGGATAGGACCATGAAGAGGTCCCATCCTTAACCACAGCCAAGTCGCCGAGATAATTATCTCACAACCTACATAATGACATAATATTTTTGCACATAATACAACCACCACAAGTCATGCACAACCAACACTTATTTACAACCATCACACATCATACACATGCACTGACAAAGATTTCCCAACCCAATCCATCGCATAGACACAAGATTCCATATTACCACACATATATATATTCACCATACCTCCACATAGGCGTTTAGGGCCACCAAGGCCCCTTTCACGCGAGCTTATCATAATATAAGCTTCTTCGTCTCTCCATCACATAAGCGGCATTCTCAAGTTTGGTATCCTCGAGGGTTGGGTTCTGATGTGCCTAAAAGAGGACACAATCTGTACCACAAGGAAAATAAAGAGAAGAAAACCAACTCAACTAAATTGATAAGCCTATGGCGCCACAATCAAGCTAAGATGGGTAGAATTCGTCACACCCCAGATTAGAGAACGGAATGGGAGTGATAAGAATTCTGAGATTTTCTCGCCACACTAACACAATTGTTAGATAAGAGAAGATAGATGTGCACAAAGCAATCTCAAATATAATTCACTCAAATCTGATTATCTTGCCACAAGGGGGCAAGTTCCCTTTTATAGATAACAAAAACCAGCTGCCTCATTAATGCAACCAAAGCCACCTCATTAATGAGCCTACAACAACTATAGTCAACCTATAGCCACCTCTACAACAACTACAGCCTCCCTATAGCCACCTCATTAATGAGCCTACAACTATAGTCAACATACAGCCACCTAGCCTATACCAACTACAGCCACCCTATAACCACCTCATTAATGCAACAACAACAACTACAACCACTTGGAAAGCTAAAAGACAATACAACAACTCTGAAAATATTAAATTACATCAGATTTTATATCCCAAAAAGTCATGCACGAAAATTATTAAAACAATAAGAAAAATCTGTAGTTATTTTAATCTTCAAAGTCCAAGCTTCTAAATTGGCCCAGCCCATCATTGCACACAAGTAAAGAAACCCAAGTCAATCCCATTTGATGCTTCTTGGCCCTTGAACGTGTTATTGGCCCATGTATAGATTCAACCTCTTGTTCTTCAAGGACAGCCTTCATGATCACATCATCTTCCCCTGGTTGACAAGGATTTGCCCTCAAATCCAGCTCCATGTTATCTTCCAAATAAGGGGTTATGTCCCTTACATTGAATGTTGCTGAAACACCATAATCTCCTGGGAGATCAATTTTATACGCATTGTCATTTACCTTTGCTAGTACTCGAAAAGGACCATCAGCTCGTGGCATAAGTTTAGACTTCCTTTTGTTTGGAAATCTCTCCTTGCGTAGGTGAATCCAAACAAGATCTCCTGGGCTAAATTGAACATGCTTTCTTTTCTTGTCTACTGACTTTTTATAGGCAGCATTCTTCGTCTCAATTTGCTTCATTACTGCCTCATGCATTTTCTTCATGAATTCAGCTTTACTTTTGCCATCCAAGCTAAGTTTTTCATTAATTGGAAGAGGTGCCAAATCTGCTGGTGTATTAGGATTAAATCCATACACAACCTCAAATGGAGATTTCTTTGTAGTACTATGAACACTCCGATTATAAGCAAATTCAACATGCGGCAAGTACTCATCCCAATTCTTCAAGTTTTTACTGATAACACTTCTAAGCAAAGAGGAAAGAGATCTATTTACCACTTCAGTTTGCCCATCAGTTTGAGGATGACAGGTTGTGCTAAATAGCAGCTTTGTTCCAAGCTTCATCCATAATGTCTTCCAAAAATAGCTCAAGAATTTGGCATCACGATCAGAAACAATACTCTGCGGAATGCCATGCAATCTCACAACTTCTTTGAAGAATAAATCAGCAATATGAGAAGCATCATCAGTTTTGTGACATGAAATAAAATGAGACATTTTTGAGAATCTATCAACAACCACCATAACTGAATCTTTTCCCCTTTTTGTTCTGGGTAATCCAAGCACAAAATCCATGCTTAGATCCATCCATGGTTGATCTGGAACAGTCAATAGCATGTACAAGCCATGTGCAGCCTCATTGCTCTTTGCTTTCTTGCAAGCAACACATCTTTCTACAATCCGATGCACATCCTTCATCATATTTGGCCAATAGAAATGCTCTTTCAACATTTCAAATGTCTTCTTTTCACCAAAATGTCCAGCCAGCCCACCTGCATGTGATTCTCTAACAAGCAATTCCCTAATAGAACAATTAGGAATCACAAGTTTCCCAAATCTGAACATATAACCATCATGCCTATAAAACCCTTTAATGGCCATTTTCTCACAAGCTGAATAGATTTTAGCCAGCATAGGATCAAGCAAGTATTGCTCCTTAATAAGTTCAAAGCCCAACAGTTTAGTGTTCAACAGAGAAATCAAAGCATACCTCCGAGATAATGCATCAGCCACAACATTCGTCTCTCCATTTTTGTATTTGATTACATAGGGGAAAGCTTCCAAATACTCCACCCATTTGGCATGTCTTCTATTCAGCTTCCCTTGCCCCTTCAAATGCTTTAGGGATTCATGATCGGTGTGAATGATGAACTCCTTTGGTAATAAATAAATGCTGCCATGTCTCAAGAGCTCGAATTAGTGCAAAGAACTCTTTATCATAGATTGAGTAATTCAGACTTGCTCCACCAAGCTTCTCACTAAAATAAGCAATGAGACACTTATCTTGCATTAAGACAGCTCCAATCCCTACTCCAGATGCATCACATTCAATCTCAAATACCTTTGAAAAATCTGGAAGAGCTAGAATAGGTGCTGAACACAATTTCTCCTTGATTAAGTCAAAACTCTTTTGTGTAGCTTCGGTCCATTTAAACTCACAATTTTTTTTATGCATGCAGTTAATGGTGCAAGAATAGTGCTAAAATTCTTCACAAATCGTCTATAAAATGAAGCAAGGCCATGAAAACTTCGTACCTCAGAAATACTTTTAGGAATTGGCCACTCCTTGATTGCTTTTATTTTCTCCTCATCCACGTGCACCCCATGTTGAGAGACAACAAAACCAAGGAAAATAACTTGGTCTTGACAGAATTGGCACTTCTTGAAATTGCCAAATAGCTTTTGTTCTCGTAATACTTCAAATACTTGCCTCAAATGCTCTTCATGCTCTTCAGAATTTTTACTATAAACCAAAATGTCATCAAAATAAACGACAACAAACATACCTATAAATTTTCGAAGCACATGGTTCATTAGCCTCATAAAGGTGCTTGGGGCATTGGATAATCCAAATGGCATGACCTTCCATTCATACAGCCCATGTTTTGTCTTAAAGGCTGTCTTCCATTCATCTCCTTCCTTCATACGAATTTGGTGATAACCACTCTTCAAGTCTATCTTTGAAAACACTTTGGAGCCATGTAATTCATCAAGCATGCCATCTAACCTTGGAATGGGATAACGATACTTGACTGTAATCTTGTTAATTGCTCTGCTATCCACACACATCCTCATGGTCCCATCTTTCTTTGGCACCAATAAGGCCGGTACTGAACAAGGACTCATGGACTCCTGCACATATCTTCTTTCCAGCAACTCATTTACTTGACGTTGCAACTCCTTTGCCTCCTCCGGATTCATTCTATAAGCTGGCCTATTTGGTAAGGCAGCTCCTGGTACAAGATCAATTTGGTGCTCAATACCACGAATTGGTGGTAATTCCTTTGGTAGTTCTTCTGGAAATACATCACGAAATTCTTCCAAGAGCCTTTGAATTTGTGGTGGAAGTGATCCCACAATTTCTGGTACTATCTCCTTCAAATGCAATAAAAGAACTAAATTAGAGCTGGATAAAGCTCTCTCAATGTCTCCTTTGTTGGCAAGTAAATTACCCTTCCTTTCAGCTTCCTGTTGATGTATCTTCACTTGTTGAGGACTCAATGGTGCTAACACAATCTTCCTTCCATCTTTCTCAAAGGAATATGTGTTTTTAAACCCATCATGCAAAGCTCTTCTATCATACTGCCAAGGTCTTTCCAAGAGCAAATGACTAGCACTCATTGGAACAACATCACATAGTACCTTATCTTTGTAATTTTTTCCAATAGAAAAGGGCACAACAACCTGTTTAGTGACTCTCACAACTCCATCTTCATTTAGCCACTGCAATTTGTAAGGATGAGGGTGTTCAGTTGTGGCTAAATTCAACTTCTCCACCAAAGTAGTAGAAGCCACATTTGTGCAGCTCCCTCCATCTATAATTACACCACAAACCTTCTTTTCAACAGTACACCTTGTGTGAAAAATGTTCTCCCTTTGCTCATCACTAGGCTTAGCTTGCAAATTTAGAGCACGCCTTATGACAAGGAGTTCTCCCTCATCAGCATACTCCATGTTTTCCTTATCAGAACATTCTTCCATAACTCCTTCAATGGCTGCCTCATCTTCGCTTACCACTTCTCCATGCGTGTCTTGGATAATCATTACCCTACGGTTTGGACATTCAGATGCGTAATGCCCATGACCAAGACATTTGAAGCACTTTACATCTCTACTCCTTTTAGGAGGTTCTGAATCAGCTCCCTTTTCTTTCCCCTTTGATGAACTTGATGGAAGTTTTGAAGAATCCCTCTTCTCCACCTTTTTTTCTTCTCCTTTAGATGCAACCCATGATGGTGTTGTAGAGAAATTTGTGATTTTGTTTCTAGTTGGTTGTGACATTTGCTTACTAGAAACTCTCTTCCTTTGTCTCTCCACTTTGACTGCAAGTTTAATAACATCCTCTAAGGTTACATAATTTTGTAGTTCCACCAAATCACCAATCTCCCTATGCAAACCACCAATGAACCTTGCAATTGTTTGCTCTTGAGGTTCATTCAGTTCACATCGAATCATTAGCATCTCAAACTCTTTCACATAGTCTTCTACACACATACCTCCTTGTCTCAAGGATTGAAATTTGAAGAAGAGCTCTTGCTTGTAATATTCTGGCACAAATCTTCTTTGCATAAGTCTCTTCATTAGCCTCCAATTTCTGACTTCTTCCTCACCATCTCTCCTCCGTTGGTTCTTCAAATTCTCCCACCATAAATTGGCGTAATCTGTGAATTCAAGGGCTGCAAGACGACATTTGGTTGCCTCCGAGTACTCATGGCACTCAAAGACCTTCTCTACACGCTGCACCCACTCCAAAAATTCCTCTGGAGAGCTACTTCCCTTGAAAGTAGGGACCTTCATCTTAATCTTCAATTCTTGCTCTCTTTGTTGCCTCCTTGGCCTTGGAGACCTTTCATCTTCTGTATTGCTTTCTTGGTCCGATTGCTCTTCATTTCTATTTCTTCGCTGCCGACGCCTTGGTTGATGGTTTAGTGTTGAGTTCTCAATTTAGTGCCATTTTGATGTTAAATACCCTCTCTTTTGATCTCTTTCTTGTTGTCTTGTAATTCTTAGCTCATATTTTGAGTAGTTTAAATTAGTTTTAGTTTTCTTTGATCTTTTAATAAATGGAGTGATTTCATGATTCTTTAATGCAATTTTTGGACTTTTAATCACTTTCTTTTTGAGTTACTTTTGTAACTATGTTGGTGATTTTACTTTTGCAGGTATTTCAGCTAGGAAAGTGTTGTTGAAAGATGAGAAATCCATTAGCCAAGAGTTAATTGAGGTGAAGAGGAACCTTGGAGAAGAAAAAGAGGCTCAAAATGAAGACTTTGCTGTCACATTCACGCTTAAGCGGGATATATTCACGCTTAAGCGTGAAGCTTGCTGCATTGGAGGCTCAATTCTGTCCAAAACAGGCTTAAGCGGGAATTCTATGCGCTTAAGCGTGTGACACCTTGCTGATGGAGAATCGTTTCTGCCTAAATCGCGCTTAAGCGGGAAATCCATGCGCTTAAGCGCAAAAGCCAATTTACTGTCACGTGCAGCAGGCTTTAAAAGGCAATTTGGACTGAAATTTTAGGGTATTCTGGGCTGGAACCGAAGGAGGAGCGCCGAATTCACCTCCAGAAGCTAGGGCAACCAACTTTTGGAGAAGATTGAAGCCATTTTTCTTCCACCCAACTTGGAATCATGGAGTTTTCTTTTCTCTTCTCTCATTTTCTGTATTTTGTGATGATGTGTAGCTAAATTTCTGTACTAGGATTGCTATGAACCTTAGTTTGGATTAAGTTTTGTTAATCTCTTGACTCTTGTGATTGTTTGGCCATTAATACATGTTTATTCATTCTCATTTTCTTGCTTTCATTAAACTTGATCAATTTAATGGAATGTTTGGTGGTTTTGCTGTACTTGGGAGAGGAATGTAAAACCTAGATCATAGAATGGATAGTATGAGTTCTTGAACCACAAAGGAGAGGGGATAGATTCGTTAATATCATAGGAATATAGATATTAGCCTCATATAGTCAGATTAGGGTTTGTGCATTTTCGGAACTTAAGAATACATAAGGAATTATGATATTTCGGGTTGAGTTTTAGTTGGCATTCGGGAGAATCCTTCTAAACATATTCGTATCCTAGATTAGCATGTATGGCTGGTGATAACAAGAGGGAGAGGGATTAAAACTTATAAAGAACGACGGGGGATTGGCAATCCTAGGCTGTGTTCATCTTGTGAAATTAATTGCATTTGTCTTGTGATTTTTATTGTGCTTGTTTAAAATTCATAAAACCTACAATTCACTACTAACTCAACTTTACATTTTCACTTTCTTTCTGTCAAGAACCATTGAAATTTGCATTGTCTAACTAATATAACTTAATTTCTCGAGTAATTAGCAAGTTAATCCTCGTGGGAACGATTCTCTTACTTAATTTTCACTATATTACTTGTACGATTGGTACGCTTGCCAAGCCGTCAACAAGTTTTTGGCGCCGTTGCCGGGGATTAACGGTTGTTGCTAATATTCATAGGGATTAAGAAGTGTTAGATTAGACCTTTGTCTATAGCTGTTTTTCTTTGTTTATTTCTCTTAGTTTATCATCTTAGTTTTTGTGTTAATTCTATTGTTCATATTGTTCTTTGCTAATTAGTGCCTTTCATTGCGTATGCGAGGTACTCTCAATCCTTCTGACCTTCTTTACGAACCTGAGATTGAAAGACTAGTAAGAAGAGTTAGGAAGGAGGCTAAAGCCAGAGAAGCTCAAGTAAGCCAAGCTATACAAAAAGAAATGGCTGAAGGCAACTTGAATCACCAGGGTGATGAGATCAATGCTGGAAATAGAGTTGTTGATGAGCCTCAAATGGGATTCAGAGCAATATGGGATTATGCATCACCTGTTAATGCTGGGAATGCTTCAAGCATAGTGAAGCCCGCGATTGGAGCCAACAATTTTGAGATGAAGGCTATGATGTTAAATCTTGTACAACAAAACCAGTTTGGGGGAAGTCTTATGGAGGATCCAAACAATCATATTGTGAACTTCCTTGATATTTGCGATATGGTCAAGCTGAATGGAGTTACAGATGATGCCATCCGCCTTCGATTATTCCCTTTCTCCTTAAGGGATGGTGCAAAGAATTGGTTGATGACTCTACCACCGGGGAGTATAACTACGTGGGAGGAACTGCGAAGGAAATTCTTGGATAAATTCTTCCCTCCCTCCAAATCAGTAAAATTGAGAAATGAGATTACAGCATTCCTTCAACAAGATGGCGAGACATTATACAATGCTTGGGAACGATTCAAGGAGATGTTGAGGAAATGCCCGAATCATGGCATTCAAGAGTGGCAACAGATTTCAATCTTCTTCAGTGGATTGAATTATGAAACCAGGGATAAATTGGATACCGCAGCTGGCGGTGCATTATTGGGCAAGTCAATTGAGCAAGCCAAGGACATTATTGAGACCATGGGGGCTAGTCAAAATGCTTCCATCAGAGCCAAGAGCAACTCAAAGAAAGGGATGCTGGAGTTGGACACTCTTCATGCTATTTTAGCCCAGAATGAAGCCCTAACTAAAAAGGTTGAGATGTTGTGTGCTAGACAACAAGAGCCGCTAAGAGTAAATACAGTGAGTAATCCGGCACCAAGCTGTGACTTCTGTGGGGGTGCTCACGTTAATGGTTGCTGTGAGGAGAATTCTACCATGGAACAGTTAAATTATATGGGCAATCACCAGAGGAACCAGAATACCTTCTACTCAAATTCTTACCATCCGGGAAATAGAAATGATCCGAATTTCTCATGGAGTAATGATCATTGTCTCAATCCCACGGCCTCATCATCATCTAGTAGACCTTCTCAACCGCTCGGCTTCAATAACCAAAACCATCACATTCCTCATAATAGAGCCCCACCACCTCAGGTGGAACAGAAACCCACTTTGGAAGATATGTTCATGCAATACATGGCCAAGAAAGATGTTGTGATCCAGAGTCAATCATCTTTAATTCAGAGCCAAAATGTGGCTATTAGAAACTTGGAGACACAAATGGGACAGTTGGCCAATGCTCTTAATAATAGACCTCAAGGTAATCTCCCCAGTGACACTGAAAATAACCCAAGAAGGGAGGGGAAAGAGCATTGTAATGCTATTACTTTAAGGAGTGGCAAGGAGCTTCCAGATACTATTACATCACATGATCCACCTAAAGATGTGATTGTTGAAGAGGGAAAAGATGAGGTTGCTAAACCTCTAACTGAGGAAGCTGATGCTTCAGAGAAAAAAGGTAAATATGGAAGGGTGGTAAAAGATAAAAGGGCTGAAAGTTTTGTTCCACCACTACCGTATCCTCAGGCTCAGAGGCCCAAAAAGCATAATGAGAAGCAGTTCAGCAGATTCTTGGAGGTATTGAGTAAATTGCAAATAAGTATACCTTTTGCTGAAGCCTTGGAACAAATGCCTATGTATGCAAAATTCATGAAGGAAATGTTGCTGAAAAAGAAGAAGATGGGAAATAATGAAAAAGTCACATTGAATGAAGAGTGCAGCGTAATCATACATAAGAAGTTGCCTCCGAAACTCAAGGATCCAGGGAGTTTCTCCATCCCCTGTACTATTGGGGATGTCACATTCAAGAAGACTTTATGTGATCTTGGGGCTAGCATCAATCTTATGCCACTATCAATTTTCAAGAAACTAGGGATTGGTCAAGTGAAACCAACTATGATGACTCTTCAGCTCGCCGACCGATCCGTGAGACATCCATATGGGGTAGTAGAAGATGTGCTAGTCAAAGTGGGAAAATTCTTCTTTCCTGTAGATTTTGTAGTATTAGACATGGCGGAAGATGAGGAAATCCCTCTTATTCTAGGTAGGCCATTCTTGGCTACTTCGGGAGCGGTAATTAATGTGGCTCATGGGACATTAACTCTGACAGTTCAGAAAGAGATAGAGACTTTCAATGTGTTTGATATTGCAAAATCACCGATGGAAAAGGAAGCCGGCAATAATAAGGAAGAAACAATGTCGATTCAGCTTCAAGACTCTTCAATGGGTTATTGTGATCCAGGATAAAACCGGTAAAGTCTGGCTGAAGACTATAAACTTAGCGCTCTTGGGAGGCAACCCAAGTTTATTGCTTTCGTAATTTTTTTTCTTTTCTTCTATTTTTTTTGTTGTGGTTTGATGTGCTGCTCTTGGTAATATTTTAACTGCTATTTATTATTTATTTTGGAGTTGAATTGATAAATGTTAAATATGGTCATGTTTATTATCTTGGTGAATGGCAGTTAGGATGTTCGTAATAGCATTTTGTTTTGCTTTGTTTTGTTTTGTTTGTTATGTTGTGTCTTCTTTTCCTCTATTGTGCTGATCTGGGACAGTGAGGACACTGTCAAATTTAAGTTTGGGGGAGAGGTTTGTTGATGAGTTTCTTCTTTGAGAAAATTTTGGTTAATTTTGTGTTGTCCATATGTATGTGTAGTAGGAGGAAATTTTTGAAAATTTTGAAATCTGAAAGTTTGAAGTTTTTGGCAAGTCAAATCATGTCAAATGCAATTCTTTTTAAGAGTTACCTCTTGAGTTTGCTAATCTTAAGTTTTCATATTTTGTAAGTGTTAACTCTATCACTTCAAAATAACGGGAGTTTTATTTTTGTCTCTTTGAATGGTTTTTAGATCATTTTCATATTTATATATAAAAAAAAAGTTCAATAAGAGGCTAGTGAAAAAAGGATTCAATAAGGGGATAGCTAAAAGTTTCAATAAGGGATAGGCTCTTGTAATTAAACTAAAATGAGAAAATTAAAAAAAAAATTCCAAATGAAATAAGGAAAGTTAGGAAGCTATATCCTTGAGAACAAAACAGTGAAGCCCTTGAGAATCGAAATAAAACGATGCCTTTGAGAACAAAGAAGTAATTTAATTTTGGAATTTTTGTGAATTTGGTTTTATAAACTGTTCCAAGAGGTGAAGTTTTGATTTCAAATTTTCTTGTGGTTTGGTTAACATTTCTTATTGAATCCTTAAGATTGCAAACTCTTGAGTTAAATCTTTGGAGTAATGGTTTGATGAGGCTTGGTATGCTTTAATTCACATTTTCATATCTTTACCCCTCCTAGTTGCACATATTCTTGGTCGCACATATTTTTCTCAAAATTTTTCTCATTGAAAGTTTTTGCTTGAGGACAAGCAAAGGTTCAAGTTTGGGGGAGTGTTGAGTTCTCAATTTAGTGCCATTTTGATGTTAAATACCCTCTCTTTTGATCTCTTTCTTGTTGTCTTGTAATTCTTAGCTCATATTTTGAGTAGTTTAAATTAGTTTTAGTTTTCTTTGATCTTTTAATAAATGGAGTGATTTCATGATTCTTTAATGCAATTTTTGGACTTTTAATCACTTTCTTTTTGAGTTACTTTTGTAACTATGTTGGTGATTTTACTTTTGCAGGTATTTCAGCTAGGAAAGTGTTGTTGAAAGATGAGAAATCCATTAGCCAAGAGTTAATTGAGGTGAAGAGGAACCTTGGAGAAGAAAAAGAGGCTCAAAATGAAGACTTTGCTGTCACATTCACGCTTAAGCGGGATATATTCACGCTTAAGCGTGAAGCTTGCTGCATTGGAGGCTCAATTCTGTCCAAAACAGGCTTAAGCGGGAATTCTATGCGCTTAAGCGTGTGACACCTTGCTGATGGAGAATCGTTTCTGCCTAAATCGCGCTTAAGCGGGAAATCCATGCGCTTAAGCGCAAAAGCCAATTTACTGTCACGTGCAGCAGGCTTTAAAAGGCAATTTGGACTGAAATTTTAGGGTATTCTGGGCTGGAACCGAAGGAGGAGCGCCGAATTCACCTCCAGAAGCTAGGGCAACCAACTTTTGGAGAAGATTGAAGCCATTTTTCTTCCACCCAACTTGGAATCATGGAGTTTTCTTTTCTCTTCTCTCATTTTCTGTATTTTGTGATGATGTGTAGCTAAATTTCTGTACTAGGATTGCTATGAACCTTAGTTTGGATTAAGTTTTGTTAATCTCTTGACTCTTGTGATTGTTTGGCCATTAATACATGTTTATTCATTCTCATTTTCTTGCTTTCATTAAACTTGATCAATTTAATGGAATGTTTGGTGGTTTTGCTGTACTTGGGAGAGGAATGTAAAACCTAGATCATAGAATGGATAGTATGAGTTCTTGAACCACAAAGGAGAGGGGATAGATTCGTTAATATCATAGGAATATAGATATTAGCCTCATATAGTCAGATTAGGGTTTGTGCATTTTCGGAACTTAAGAATACATAAGGAATTATGATATTTCGGGTTGAGTTTTAGTTGGCATTCGGGAGAATCCTTCTAAACATATTCGTATCCTAGATTAGCATGTATGGCTGGTGATAACAAGAGGGAGAGGGATTAAAACTTATAAAGAACGACGGGGGATTGGCAATCCTAGGCTGTGTTCATCTTGTGAAATTAATTGCATTTGTCTTGTGATTTTTATTGTGCTTGTTTAAAATTCATAAAACCTACAATTCACTACTAACTCAACTTTACATTTTCACTTTCTTTCTGTCAAGAACCATTGAAATTTGCATTGTCTAACTAATATAACTTAATTTCTCGAGTAATTAGCAAGTTAATCCTCGTGGGAACGATTCTCTTACTTAATTTTTACTATATTACTTGTACGATTGGTACGCTTGCCAAGCCGTCAACATTTAGCCTCTCCATTTGTTCTATCAAACGATTCAACTGCTCCATCATTTGTTGTTGAGATCTTTCAATTTGACTGTGAGACCTTTCCAACTTCAGAATTTGAGCTTGCTCTAAAGTAAGCCCCATTGGAATTGGAGGTTCAGAACTGTTTTCTCCAGACATGATCTCTCTCTATAAGTGTTCTACTCTCAAGTTACAAGAGTTTTCCCACACGAAACCACCGCTCTGATACCAATATGATGTGCCTAAAAGAGGACACAATCTGTACCACAAGGAAAATAAAGAGAAGAAAACCAACTCAACTAAATTGATAAGCCTATGGCGCCACAATCAAGCTAAGATGGGTAGAATTCGCCACACCCCATATTAGAGAACGGAATGGGAGTGATACGAATTCTGAGATTTTCTCACACTAACACAATTGTTAGATAAGAGAAGATAGATGTGCACAAAGCAATCTCAAATATAATTCACTCAAATCTGATTATCTTGCCACAAGGGGGCAAGTTCCCTTTTATAGATAACAAAAACCAGCTGCCTCATTAATGCAACCAAAGCCACCTCATTAATGAGCCTACAACAACTATAGTCAACCTATAGCCACCTCTACAACAACTACAGCCTCCCTATAGCCACCTCATTAATGAGCCTACAACTATAGTCAACATACAGCCACCTAGCCTATACCAACTACAGCCACCCTATAACCACCTCATTAATGCAACAACAACAACTACAACCACTTGGAAAGCTAAAAGACAATACAACAACTCTGAAAACATTAAATTACATCAGATTTTATATCCCAAAAAGTCATGCACGAAAATTATTAAAACAATAAGAAAAATCTGTAGTTATTTTAATCTTCAAAGTCCAAGCTTCTAAATTGGCCCAGCCCATCATTGCACACAAGTAAAGAAACCCAAGTCAATCCCATTTGATGCTTCTTGGCCCTTGAACGTGTTATTGGCCCATGTATAGATTCAACCTCTTGTTCTTCAAGGACAGCCTTCATGATCACATCAGGTTCGTTTTACCACACCACAACTAATTACCATGCCATTTCATAGGGACTCCAAGTAGTGCACCATCCTAGCACTATAGGTCACATAGACATCCTATATTTTTCACACATTTAGAACAAATTATAAATTCCAATTCAATTAAGTGATATCTAGCTCATCGCAGAATTTCTGATACAATCCAACACGCAAACAAATACATATTTACACATATCGGAACCCGAAAGTAATTTCCAAACATGAGGGATTATTCAATGCATTCCAACATAAATAGGGGATTTCATTGAACACTCATAGTTATATCCAGCATAGTTCAACAAACAAAGGTGTGTCTGTCACAACTATTTTAGATAGTAAGCACCCTTTTCCTTCACTAGGGTGTGTTTATAATTATAATTATCATTATTTTTCCACCTCCCATATCTTCCCTTGCATACATTACAATTGTGTTCCCATAAGTAAATTAGCACAGAATAGCATAAAAGATCACACTAACTCACCTAGAACATAAGGTTTAGTATCCCATTTCTAGCACACATACACATAAATGAAAGTTCAAATAAGAGATCCGCCATTTATCTCAAGAATATTTAATTATGTGAGTTGATTCCGAAGCCATTTTAGACTCACTACATTTTAGATATCATATAGTATAAATGAAACAACATATAAGGTGAATAACATATCACAATCACTACTCCGTTTTCTTTGTAAACCCATTTACAACCTATAGGTACTGTACCTTTGGGAGGTTCAACCAAAGTCTACACTTGATTGTGGTGCATAAACTTTATTTCGAATTTCATGGTGTGAAGCCATCTTTTAGAGTCAATGTCATACATTGCCTCTTCGTAGGTTGAAGTATCCCCATATTCTGTTAGGTAAACTTCTAGGTCATTCTTGATAAGATATCCATATCTTTTGGGAGGCCTAGAAACCCTTGTTGACCTATGCAAAGCTTGTGTTGTAACAGGTTCCACATTCTCAATTTTCTTGAGTTCCTCTATATGTTGTGGCTCTTGAACTTCCTCAAGTTCAATTTTACTCTCACTATCCTCTCCTAGTGTGAATTCCTTTTCTTGGAAGATAACATATCCCACAACAACAACATTTTGTTTAGTTGGGAAATAGAAGTAATATCCTAAACTTTCTTTAGGATATCCCACAAAAAAGCTCTTGTCCCCCTTTAGAATAAGTTTTTCCATGTTAAGGCTCTTGATGTAGGAAGGGGAACCCCAAATCTTAACATACTTAAGACTTGGTGGTTTTCTATACCACATCTCACAAGGCATTGAAGCCACTAATTTAGATGGTACCCAGTTAAGACCGTAAGTTACAGTTTCTAGGGCATATCCCCAAAAGGATATTGAAAGAGTAGCAAAGCTCATCATGGAGCAAACCATGTTTATTAACGTTCGTTTCCTCCTTTCTGAAACTCCATTCCATTATGGAGTTGCCAAAGGTGTGGGCTATGAGAGAATCTCATTTTCTTTGAGATGATCCATGAATTCATTACTCATGTATTCACCTGCTCGATCTGATCTTAAGGCCTCAATACATAAGCCAATTTGTTTTTCTACCTCATTCTTATACTCTTTGAACTTTTCAAAGGCTTCAGACTTGTACTTCATTAAGTACACATACCTAAATCTTGACTATTCATCTATGAAAGTAATGAAGTAAAGGTAACCACCCCTAGCATTTGTACTTATAGGCACACATACATTGGTATGTATTAAATCAAGCTTGCCTAGGGCTTCAACTCCACTTTCAATAAATGGAGACCTAGTCATCTTCCTAACGATAAAAGACTCACAAGTTGGATACTCCTCATATTCAAATGAGGGAAGGGTTTTTTCCTTAACCAACTTTTTGAGTATTTCATCGTTAATATGACCATAGGCTTGATTTTTTTTTTCTCATCTCTTTTCTGTCTGAGATTAACATTTTTAGTGTTAGTAACATTCATAATTTTAGCTTCTTCTTTTAGAAGATAAAGACCATTGCTACATTTTTTGGTATATATCAAAACATTATTCAAAGAAATAAAATACATTTTATTTTTTAGTAAGCATTCAAAACCTTCTTGATCAAGACAAGAGATGGAAATAATATTTCTCATAATCACTGGAATATAATAATAATTCTTTAGTTCTATCAATTTATTACAAGGCAAATACAACAAGTAAGTTCCTATGGCTAAGGCATTAACTCTTGATCCATCGCCTATCCTTAAGGACACTTCACCCTTGTTAAGTTTCCTTGCATTTGTAGTCTTACATTTTATTACAAATGTGAGAACCACAACCAGTATCCAATACCCATGAAGAGCATTGTTAATTGACAAGTTAATCTCAATAAAGAATAAATTTAACCGACCTTTAATTGATTTATCCTTTAAGCTTGCAAGGTAGACCTTGCAAGCCCTCTTCCAATGCTCTATCTTGCCACAATGGTGGCTCTTGTCTTTCCGTTGATTGTTTCCTTTCTTCTTTTCGAGTTCCTTCTTTTTCTTCTTGATCCTACCTTCTAGTTTGGGGGAGTGATTCTTCTTTTTTTTCCCTTTGTTCTTTTTAGAGGACTTAGGTTTTTGTTCCATAACAAGAAATTGACCTTTCTCCTTCTTAATGCTAGTCTCTACCTCAGTTAGCTTATTAAGGAGCTCATGAAGTTGGACTTCCATCCTATTCATGTTAAAGGTCATGATGAAATAAGAGAATGAGCTAGGTAGAGATTGAAGAATTAAGTCAATACTTAGTTTTGCATCTTTACAAAAGCCAAGAGAGGTTGGGCACTCAATTAACCCTATCATCTTCAAGAAATAAGCACTAATTGACAAACCTATAGTCATCTTTGCTCCATACAGTTCCTTAGACAATATATATCTTGTTATACATCTATGTACACCATACAACTCTTGTAAGTGAAGTAAAATGTCTGAGGTAGTGGATATATGCTCATGTTACCTTTGCAACTCATTTGCATTAGAAATGAGGAGAAGGCACTTAGCTTGTGCATTATCAAGCTTCCATTTATCATACTTAGACTTTTCCTCATAAGACATAGTTTCAGTAAGCTCTTGTGGACAGAGGGATTCAAGAACATGAAAGAGTTGTTGAATAGTGAGAACTATTCCCATATTCCATAACCAATCAATGAAGTTAGGCCCAATCAACTTGTTTTCATAAAAAATTTTGGACAACAAATTGAAACTAGCTATGTTATCTGAAAAATATCAAAATATTAATTAGCCAAGGTGTACATTATCTACCATAAGATTTAGGTCTTTAAATCCAATGGTAACTTCCATTATTTATTCAAAACATGTATACCTTAAAAAAAATAAAAATTTAGGAAAAAGACATTCTTTTTCTAGTGGAGATTGAAGTTCCTTACTTATCCACTACAACCTCATATAATAGTTTCTTGACCATATAGACTTTTAGGGGTAGGTAACTCTTTACCAATTTGCATCTTATGTTCTTTCTAATCATGTTTTGGTTTCTAAGGAAAGGTCACCTCACATAATAGTGTCTTGGATCCCTTTTCTTAGTGAAGTTACATCCACCATTCTAGCAAGTATAGGTGATTGAACCAATGACTTCCTCACATAATAGTTTCTTGGAATCATCTGTCTCTTACCTCACAACATCATATGCTAAAAATGGCATCAAGCACCCCTCGTAATGTCAAGTCTCTCCTATCGGAGGAATCCCCTTGTAATGTGGAAAACTATGGGACCATGTCTCTTCATGTCTCCCATTACAACTTGATATATAAATTTAAGATTTTTGGAAAGGTGACTAGGTTCAATTTTAAGGTCTCATCCTAAAAAGGCCTATGTTATTAGGTAACGTGTTGTAACATACATACATGAAATAAACAAATAAAAATGTAAATCACTTATGTACATCATAGGGTTGATGTATCAACATACACACACACAAGCCTTTTGTTATACTCCTTTTTCAAGCTCCTTGGTTGCATTGAACAAGCCTCCTTTCTTCTTAAGAAAACATCCTATCTTCTACTTCACATCACATATTTAAAGAAACCATACATATAAGCAATAGGAGGTTAATAAAGAGGGAGATAGAAGATGTAATGCCTCGGGTATTACGACGTGTAAGAAAGCGTGAGTGCGGGTAAGTAGGAATTTTTTTTTTTGTGAACAGATGGATACTTGTAGGGATTTTTGTCATTTCTATCATTTAATTCCCATATGCCTATGGTATGTGCGCTATATTGTCCATTTTTGGAAGCTTAACTGTATGTGATGTGCTTTCAATTTGTGTGGCATGAATGTTATGTGATATGATGATCCTTTATGCCTGAATTGTGATTCGGTCAAATGAGGGACTGAATGAAAATTAAAACTTGGTTAGGCGATAAATTCAATCACACAAAAAGGGACGAATAGGTAGGGATTGTCTTAGTAAAGATGATATGAGGCTTTAAAAGTTGATTAGTATTCTAGAGTTAAAGAAAGATAATGTAGGGAAATTAAAGAAAAGAATTGCCTATTAGGTGTTATAAAATGTACGAAAATTAAATTGAACAAAATAAAGGAAACTATATTAGGCACGTAATGAATTATTAATGCAAATAATATTAGTAGGCAAAAGAAATAAAAGAACAAATGAATTAACAAAATCCTATAAGATAGGCGTCTAACCACTACGGGGAAAAATAAAATAATAAGAATTATGTTTAAATAACCTATAATTAAAATATGAATAATCAAGATAATGAGAAAATCAAAGAAATTAAAATAAAATAGGTAATTGGATAGTAGTAGGAAGGAGATAAGATCACACTAATTTAATAAGAGATAAAGAAAACAATAATACTTAAATCCCTATAAAGTAGGCATGGGATTAATTAAATAATAAGAATATTATTTCAAATGAATAAACAAGTAGTAAAACTAGATAAAACAAACAAGATAATATATCTAAACATAAGATTCAAATCAAATCAAATAAACCATCTAAACCTAAGATAAATAATATACAAAGAACTAATTCAAATAGATTTAAGAATTCAAATAAAATTAAAACTAATTCTAAATCTAGAAGCTATGCGTGCACACTTAAGATGCCTAAGACCAAGAATATATAAACATACTTAACAATCAATTAAATGGAACCTATTACACTACTAACTCAAACTTCAAATTAAAATTTGAGTTAGGATAAATCAAATCCCACTAAGGGATTTAACTAAGAATTAACCTTGACAATTCCAATTAAAACACTAAAAGATTTAACCTAAAGTACTCTACCTAAATCTTAGATACCACACAACCACAACACCTCCTACCACACCAAAAACCTAGACACTTTAAACCGTAATTCACAAGACACCAACCTAACAACCCTAGAGTCTCTCTCTCTCTCTCTCTAAACCCTAGGTGACTTGCACCATCTAGAAACTGTAACCTAAGAGCACTTGGCCATCCCTTCTAGAAACCCTTGCACCTCGTCTCATTTCTCTCTCAAGATCTAACTGTCACTCTTTTTTCTCTTCCCTCTCTCAAAAAACACAAGAACCTCAAATGCCACACCTCTACATATAAACCTCAAGGAACACATCTCTGGTTCTGATGGCAAAAAATTTCTAGAAATAAAGGCAAGAACTAGAAAATCTGATTTATCGTACTTTTGTTTTCATAAAACTTAAATCAGTCATTAACTCCCTCAATCGAACTTCATTTTTAATAAATTAGATATTATTGAAAAGCCCTTTGGTCTATTTTTTATTGCAATAAACTTTGTTAAAAAATTTCTTATTATTTGGGGATATGACTAAAATAGTAACCAAAGATTTGAAGTAAAAACAAGAAGTTTTCTAATTTCATGATTTTGATTTCTTTTCGCAACCTTTATGTTAAAATTATTAAAATTTTATCTAGGAACCATGCACAAATCTTCCCTCTCTTCGGAAGACATGCAAAACCTAGTAAACATAGCGTTGAAATCCAGGTGAGTTGAATGACTCCTTTTTAATTAAACCTTAACATGTTAATTACACTTGTATACCGAGGGTAGGTTCCCAAGGACCATAGGTTAAGAAGGTAGTAAAATAAAAGGTTGTATAATTCATATGATATATCAAATCCTAGTATGACACATGAATTCATAAAATGTGTTAAATGATAAAGGGGTGTTGTACATATAATTTGATTATGTTATTTCTTATTCACGTGTTCTTGTATTTGTTGTCGTTATGAATGCGTGTATTTGCCTACATGACTTGGATGGGACAGGATGGTACCCCCTTTCATAGAAAGGCAGGAAGCTTAGTTGACAGGGCACCTTGATTGTTGATTGGGACAATGATGTTCTCACAATAGGATGGGAATTAAGAGCTTGGTGGCAATGCTAGACCTGTGAGGTGCCCTACTGTTGAGATAGGAGATTGTGCATCACTGGTACAAAGAGACCAAGGGTTGAGTGATAGCTCGTAAGGGGTACTAGACAATGATAAGTATCATACTCCGGGATTTATTTGCTATAATTGTTGTGTTGTGAGATTTGGTATGTATTTCTTAACTATGGCTCTTAGTTGAATTTGTGGCTTTTGGGCATGCTGGTATGATTAATATTGTATTTGGGTTTTATTGTAGACGTGCCATTACATTCACTGAGTTGTCGCAACTCACACTCTCCTTCTCTCTTTTTACTTATAGATCCGATTGCCAATGAGGAACACTCGCTTGAGGAGTAGCGGGATTCGCAGAGGACCTTCTCGTTGCCAAGTAAGCCATTGTTTATTTTCAGTATTGAGTTATTAGGTCACTCTGTGGTCACTTAGGACACTCAGGAAGATTTCAGTACTGCATTTTGTTTTATTTTCTATTTATCTAATTTGGTGAACTTTTTATTTATTGAAAACTGATGTTAATTTTGTTTATTGGACGCTTAAGAACAATTAAATTTAAAAGTACAGTTGAGCTATTTATTTTGAAATAATGTTAAGCTTCCACCTACTTAAAAGAAGGGGATTTAATGTCATACTCCCAGTTATTTTGTTTAAAACGTTGAAATTATGCATTTTAAAGAAAAGTTTAATGTCTAACGTGGGACTATACTTAATTTTGAAAGAGGGATCTTTACATTATTACCTACTTGTTTTGAAAAAGGGAGTTTTTCATTAAAAGAACATGTTCACTTTGAAAATGTCTTTGGAACCTAATCATTTTAAACGAAAAGAAATTTCATTTAATGCTAATTATTTCAAAAAGAGAATTTCATCTACCTTTAGTTGTGTATGTTTGAAAGAAAATCTCTACATTTGTAAAATGGGGTTTTATAATAAACCTTCATTTTGAAAAAGGGAACTCACAATTAGGCACTTATTTATGAACAAGGGGTTTTCTTATTGAACATTTATTTTCTATGAAAAAGGTCCATGTTAAACACTTTTTTTTACTTAAAATGGATAATTCATTTTTTTTGAAAGAGAGGGTCTTCGTTAAAACCTTTATTCCTAAAGGAGTTTTAAGTCCTATAAGGGAGGTGAAGATAAATTTCTTATATTTAATTGATAATTATGTACTTAATTTGCTTTAGAATTTTACATAAACATCTGGTGAACTAGAGGTGGTCTGAGACATAGGTTAGGCTTACAGTAATGAGGAAGTATTGTTACTGTGCCGATCATGGGCTTGGAAGCGGGTCGTGTAGGAGTGAGCAAAATCCAACATGTCATGATCAAAAACTGAATTTGTGACTAGCACGAATAGTATGTTATCAACACTGCTGCAAACCTAAATTTCTCTTATTAATTCTAGGTGGCATATCTGATTACATAGTATACTTAAGAAATATAAAAAAAAATTACCTTACCTCAGACAATGGAGAAGCATCCTCGATCCACGAGCCCTCGATTTGACTGCTCTTCCACACCTGCAACTATGAGAAAGTGAGTCTAAACTACGAATTCACTAATGTGAGCCCTACACTATACAGATCTATAGAGCATATATGTGTATATATATATATATATATATAACCCACTCGAGAATTTATGCTGCATGATACCAAGTTGTTCAAAGGCAAGCAAATGGTGTCATTCGCATCATATTTCCCCCCAAGCACATATATACACAACACACATTAAATGTGCACAACCCTACACAATGGTCCGTACTCTCATACCACATCTCAAGAGCTTAATCAATGTGAGTTTACGTTCTTACATACTATCACTCAAGAAATCCATATTATGTGTTATGCTTATTGGGTCATATCCATAACCATAACATGTGCCCAACCTCTCGGGTCATACCCGCGGCCATAACATGTATCTGGTCTCTTGGATTATGCCATCATCCAAGACATATATCCCATATACAAAAACAAACAACCACACACAAAATATATTATGCAAATGATGATATATAATGTTTTTTCCACACTTCTTACACTTAACACATTGAAGACCAACCCTCAATAGGTTTATTTTAGAGGTCGACCCCTTTGTTCCCACTCATTTCAGAAGTCTACCCAACTGTTTCCCTCTCATAATATGAATATGTAGATGATAATATGCAATACATTCATACAAACATAATACAACAACCAATCCACTATTCCCACCCATATTCCACACAATAATTCCAAATAATTCCCACTACATACCTCACACATAATACATTTAACAATTAAATATATATTAAAACATTTTAGGAAAATAAATCCTAAAATATAAATATTCATACATATACATATATGTACATATCTATACAGAGGAGAGTTAGATCTCTCACCTAGATTCCACGCTCTCTTAACTCCCACCTTGCGCCTCAACCATCCCTATGACCATCCCTATTAAGTAACCATGCAAAAACTTATTAAGGTTACAAAATAGAAAAATGTCCTATTACTAATTATGACCTTTGCTCACTTCTTCAGTCATAACTCTTAATGAATAATGAATTTCTGAATGAAACATACTATTGGAAACCAGACTCAAAGAGCTTTCCAACAATATAAAGTTTTCTAAAAACAGAGTTTGGATGAAAGAGTTATGATCATTTAAAGAAAGACCAAGAATCCTTGGCATGGTTGGTGCCTAGGCGCCAAGGCCATCTTCTTCTCCAAAACCTCTAAAGCTTAGTGCCTAGGTGCCATAAACATGCCTGGTGCCTGAGTTCCACGATTGCGACCTTCACAATTTTCTCTCAGTTTTGACTTAAATTCAGTCAAATCTCCACCATTTTTCATGATTTCTTCCATGAGCTTTCATCCTTGGTGCCTAAAGAGCATTTAAACACTAAAAGCCCCAATTTTCACAGAAAAATGAAGCTAGAATCTCGATTTTACCCCAAATACCCTTAAAACTCAAAAATAGGAAAAAGTTCAAGAAATCAAAATTCTTACCTCAATTCCTTGCTTTCCTTAAGTTGCTTGGTTGCTAAAGGCTTGCCTTGTAGCTGGAGAAAGGCTCTCTGAAACTCATTTGAGGATTTGGAGTGGAGAGAGAGAACAGAGAGAAGGAAGACAGAAAGAGAGGAAAATAGAAAATGAGGAAAAAGGGGCGGAGTCACCTATATATACTTGCACATCTTGAAATTACTACTTTGCCCTTCAGTCGACCCTTGGTCAAGACTAGTAAGAGCAAATTCGTAATATCCTACCAATTCCAACATGTAAGTTCGTCTTCCCTTCCAGTTTCCTTGAGAAATTTCTAGTTCAATCCAAAAAGTCCTGGTTCATAAACCAGATTTAGTTCATGAACAAGAAATTTTTGGTTCACGAACCAGAAATTTGTTAGTCTGGTAGTGATTTAGAGCATTGCCACTGGTTTAGAACTCATGTGGGAGAGGGGTTATTGGCAAGTATGCCATAGTTGGTTGTCCTTATCGCCATTAGTGTTGCAACTCAAGGTGATAGTGGAAAGAGACTGGGACTCTGGGACATAAGATTTTCTCACATGTACAGAGAAGGTAATAAAATCACAAACTGGCTGGCTTGGCTATGGTGGGCTGTAGACACAGTAATAAGGATGAGAAAAGAGAAGGAGAAGGAAAGAAGGAAAAAAAAAAGAACTTGCCAACCCAACCAGCCAGAGGTTCGAGTCCAACCTTACAAAATTCAACAAATTGACCAGACGCAACCTACCCATATTTGATCGGGTCGAGTTGAAAATTTTCCTCAAACTTAACCCACATGACCTGTGCTCACCCCTAGTCATGACATAGTTACATCAAGAAAGAAAGAGATAGGAGAGGCATGCAACCCTAGAAAAAGAAATCAACTCCTACATTCATATATATGCAAACCATTCACATATAACATAGCATCCATAGTCTAAGTCCATAACTAGCCACAACTAGCTACCATCCATAGCACAAAACAATAAATACACATGTACTCACATAAACATTGGTTAAAGAAACCAACAAACTAGATGACATTCATCAAGTTGATGAAGAAAAAACTTGTTTTCTAGTCTACGATCTTTTCAAGGCAATTCTTGCAATTTCAAATTTCACCTTCAAGACAACCTTTTTCTTATCCATTCCAGACATTTAAAACATATTTGAAACACCTTTAAACCTTCATAAAAGTCCAGAGAAGGTGCAGGTTACAACAAATACATCAAAATGTATATATCTTGAAAAGTATCCAAAAATTTCCTAATTCATCTTCATGAATTTTCCTAAAAAATATACCTTTCAAGATTCATTGTAACATGTTGTAAAACTTAATTAGACCAAATCCTAACATCTAAAAATGTTATTAAACGATCCAACATTCATAAAAATTACAAAAAACATGAATTACCCATCCATTATAACAATTATATTGCCTAGAACTAGAAATTCATGAAAATCAGATTTTTTTTTAGTTTTTTCTCCAAGAATCACAATTTTGACTGATTGTTTATGTAGTTAATCATGTATAAACATGAAATCATCCATGAAACAAAATTTTCTCTAATATCACTTAAAGAAAGAGGCATTTTTGTCCTTGAAAAAAAATGAAGAACACTTTCTTAATGAAGATATATAATAAAAGCAAGAACATAAAAAATAAATTTTAACCAGATATATCATCTTTGTCTTTTCATGAATGTTTCATGGAAATTAAAGAGATCACTTACTTGGTTGAAAAAAACCCTTGGAGTATTCAAAACTGCCACTAAACACGTCTAAGGCAAGGAGGGGGCTTCACCTTCCAAGAAACCCACTGGATTTTAAGAACTCCTTTCAAAAAGTCACCAAGCAATCAACTTTAATTAGTGGAAAATGTATAGAGAGACTTTTCCACAAATTAATCCTTCTAAGAAGTGTTGTAGCAACATCCAAGATATAGAGACGAGGTGAGGCATGGTGGAGGAAGAGAGATAAAGAGAGATGCCCAAGAGGAGGAAACCAAGAGATCTCTTCCTTTGTAAGTCTCAAACATTTTGAGATTGAAGGTTCAAGAGACTTGCAAAAAAGCAACACAAGCGTCTGGCCTCTAAGTGTATCCACACAAAGGTAAAGTCACTAGAGAGGAGAATTCCTCAAGGACACCTCAATGCCACACGCTAGAGAGAATGAAAGAAACTAGGTGTCAGAGAGAGCAGTTGTTAGGTGTGATTATGGTGCTAGCCACCTTACCTACCATGTCCTTTATAGAGAGCTTCACTTATCTCCTGGGCTTTAGGATTAGGTGATTCCTAGGCCCACTAATCTTTGGATCTCTATAAACTCCTAATAACTCCCTTGTTGTGTATAACTCATTAGGTTCATTTCATGCTAATAGTAAGTGGTAACTATTTACTTAAAGTCAATATTAATTTTTCCTTTTCTTTAATTAGAAATCCTTCTAATTCATGAACCACGTGACATGATTCTCAACCCTACAGATCATAAGTAACATCTAGCAATATATTATGACCCCTAGTATGAGATAGACTTTTCTAAAATCCTTCAAACCTTTATGAATGTATGTATAACTCATCTTTCCATTACGTGATACTACTACATGGACCTAACTAGGTATGGATATATGTTAAACCCTTAAGTCCATGAAATGTATGTTTTCTTGGACCAAGACTATCCTTGAGGAAACTAGAAGGCTCATTTTCTATGCATTTCTTCATGCTATGACTATAGACTTTATCTAGTCTTATCCTTATCATCTCGAGCATCTCTCTTTCAGTGAGAGTAATGGATTTCTGACAATACACTCATATGTCTTCATGTATGCAACACATACCCAATCTCTAGCCTTAACAAGGGTCTTTATAGACCCACAACCCACTAGAGTCAAAGTATAATGCCAACACACATAAGACATCAATGGTCTTTCCAGGTCAAAGGAAGTTATAAACATCCAACCAAGATTAACTTTTGACATGTTAATGAAAAACCTTCATCATTCAATCTTGTTTAGGTCTATTCAGTTAACTCATACTTGCTATGAGGACCCTACATGCTGCTCTTAATGTCACCTATACCAATGTCATAGGGATATATTATTCTCATCATCATAAGGGAGTGTTGCCATGTACTAACCTCATGTCATAGGGATATATTATTCTCATCATCATAAGGAACGTTGCCATGTACTAACCTCAAATAGATCAAAGTTTTCATTCTCATCATCATAAAGGAGTGTTGCCATGTACTAACCTCATGTCATAGGGATATATTATTCTATCATCATAAGGGAGCGTTGCCATGTACTAACCTCAAATAGATCAAAGTTGTCATTCTCATCATCATAAGGGAGTGTTGCCATGTACTAACCTCATGTCATAGGGATATATTATTCTCATCATCATAAGGGAGCGTTGCCATGTACTAACCTCAAATAGATCAAAGTTGTCTTGGTTCTAGTTGATCCCTTGGTAGGAACAATTCAAGGCTCAAGAATCATGAGGAAAGTGAGGTCCCTTAAGATGATCTTATTACCCCTCATCTTCTCCTACTCTTAAGTCTAAGGAAAATATCTCATTTGTGACATAAACGGAGATAAAATGTCTTTCATTTTATTAATAAGAAACAACATACAACATTATATGATTGTCTTTTGGGCATACTCACTAAAAACAAGAATCTAGCAAAGCCAAATGGATGAATTGTTATTTAAAAAAAAAACAAAACAAAACAAAAGTGGGCCACTTGGATATGGTAATGGCCCACATTTTTCTTAACATGGGGTGGAAGCAAATATATATCATATTTGTTCATTTTCTTCGACTAATCCTATAATTTCATATCTTCTCTTTGCCTACTACAAGTTGAAATTGTTTGATTTTGACATGGCTATATTCCATTATGATTTTTGAATACTACACTAAACTTATCGCTATGTCATTTTTCTTGCTTTAAATTAATTATGCTATTTGCAAAGTACTAGAAACAACTTTTGCAACATTATTTGAGAATATGGAATATATGTGGAGAAAGTTCACATCTACCTTTCTTTCTTTGAGTGAATGGTATGTACACCACTCTCATATTACCTCAAGATAACCTTTGTTCTTAATGGCTTGAAATTGCATCTCAATCCCTTGCTTCCCTCATTTATAAGTTTAATATGCCATTTTATTGTCGTTGATTTTTCTTTAGTTCAATTTTTAGTTTTGTTTTTTGCTTAGTTATTTACATTGATTTAGAGCTTTTTTCAATCCAACCGAATATTTTATCCAAATAGAATTTGTGTTAACGAAATTGATAGTTGTTGAAAGTCGATTCCTGTGGAAAACGATACTCTTATTCACTACTTTACTACTTATGTATGACCCAGTACACTTGCTGAAATTTATCATCTGTAATTGCTTTTGATTGTTTTGAAATCGAAATACAACATATGGAAGTAGTTTTGTGTGCATTTGTTTGCATAATTATATTGCATATAAAGATGCTGTAAATGAAATGCAATACAAGCTTTCATCAGTCCAATCAATGGAACACAGTTATAGGTTCAAATTAAATAAATAATGGAATAGGCGAAAGTCAAACTAAAAAGAATTCTAGCCTCCGTTGTGTTCAAATACAATAATGTTATTCCTCTCTCTGAAGGGTAACTTTTATACTTACAAGTATAATTTTATTTCAATTTTATGTACTAGAATAATACTAATATACCTATTTTGAAGATCAAATGTAAATAAGAAGTTTCTTTAAAAAAAATCAAAGCTTTTGAGCACTTAAATGATACAAAAATCTAAGAGAATGTCGATTGACTATATAAGCGAAAAATTAGATAAATTATTATAGATGATCTAAAACTTGACTATATAAGTACTAATATTTTAAAAGTTATTCATTGGTTTCACTGTTAAATAATCATCAAATCATCAAGTTATTATAAATGATGGCTTTTGTAAATAATCATTAGAATTTGTTCAGTGGTGGATTTAGAGACAACAAGCAAACCAAAATTTTATGAGAATTTATAAGCTCTAACCAGATCTTTCACTTTCTACAATAAACAGAAAAAAAAACTATTCAACAATATTCAACATTTTGTTTGCCTTTTTTTATTTAATGTCTATAAACATTACTTTCAAATCTCCATGGTATATCTAATCTAATTATTTGTACATAGACTTTTTACTATATATTTCTAGAGTGCGAAGCAGGAAAGATTTAAGAATATTAGTACGCAACAAAGGAAGAAAAGTGTTCAAATATTGTTTCTATTGTAGTGTATAACAAGTTTTCAACAATAAATTATAATTGTAAGTTGCAATGTGAATAATATTTTATTGCAAGTTTTTCTTTTCATAATTTTATTTATTCATGTAGTTCTCTGTACATCCACTACAAAAAAAAAGACTTGTCGCCACCAAAAGTCTAAAAGTCGCCACTAAAAGTCTTTGGTGGCGATTTTTAGTGGCGACTAAAGTTGTTGGCGTAAGTCCGTGGCTGATTCTTTTGGTGGCGACTTTCAAAAGTCACCACTAAAAGTCATTTTTATTGTAAAAAAAAAGAAGAAAATTCGTGAAAAAAGTGATTTTTGGTGGCACCAAAAACTACCTTTTGAAAGTAATGGTTGGAACCCAAGAGGGGGGTGAATTGAGTTTTATAAATTTTTCACAAAACTTTATTGGAAGTTAAAATGATTTTCTATAAAAGTACAATGCTTAGGATAATAAATACAACACAGAAAATCAATGTGCTATCAAGATGAATAATTATGATGAGCAAGGAAATAAAGAATAGATAACAGTAAGCACAAATAAAGGAGTAAGAGATAGAAAGAGCAAACTCAGAGATTTATACTGGTTTGGCTAATCTCAAACCTACATCCAGTACTCAAGAAGTCACTTGAGTATTTTTACTATACTTGCAAGTTTGATCTGGGTATTTGCAAACCACTACAAAGAATTTCGTTAGCCAAGGCTCCTCCACAACCCAACGGAGAATTTATGAATCCGAGCTCCTCCTCAACCCTCCAGAGAATTTATGCTAAACTAGCTTCTCTACAACCCAAAGGAAAGCTCTCTCAATAAATACTCTATCAAAGAATATTCTCCTTGATAATACAACTCAAGATAATATTTGTGTTGATCAAAATCAACAATTACAGAGAAACTCTCTAAAAACAGAGTATATATTACATTGATAAGCTCACAAGGGTATAATCTGTATAAGAGAGAATTTACAGATGATGTTCAGCAATAGGAGTGTTCTCTCTTTTGTTTTGATAGCTCCCAAGGTTGATATATATAGCCCAAGGACGAATAAGACCGTTGGAGACAAATCCAAAGTGGTTCCATAATGATGTCAGCAAAAACTAGCAGTTACAGCACATTTTCTAATGTCGGTGGTCGACTAATGTGGCACGATGGTCGACCAGTGTAGTCCAAAAATGATTCATCAGTCACGTTGGTTGACCAGTGTAGATGGGGTGGTCGACCAATATTTTTGCTTCTGGAGCTCGTTGGTCCACCAGTCAGCATAGGGTGGTTGACCAGTGCTCAAACACTTTGCTTCTAGAACTCGTTGGTCAACCAGTCAGCATAGGGTGGTCGACCAATGCTCAAAGACTTTGCTTCTGGAGCTCGTTGGTCGACCAGTCAGCATAGGGTGGTTGACCAGTGCTCAAACACTTTGCTTATGGAGCTCGTTGGTCGACCAGTCAGTATAGGGTGGTCGACCAGTGCTCAAACACTTTGCTTCTGGAGCTCGTTAGTCGACCAGTCATGGTAGGGTGGTTGACCAATCACTTGTTATCTTCAAATTCTTTGTTTTAAGAGCATGGTGGTTGCTTTCTTGATCCATCCAAGCTTCCAAGACTTCAAATCTTCTAATTCTTCATTTCGTGGAGCTTTGTTGTTTTCTTGAGTAAAGCATGATGTTGTTTTTCCTTGTTCTTCAATCCAATGCTCACTCTTCTTTTTTTGAACCAACCTCTGAAATATATCTTACTTGCAAACCCAATGGTAAGTTCAATTCATGATAATAACATGATTCAATATATGAAACATACATATTAAATAACATAATCATGCTTAAGTACTTGTAGCATATATATGATAATTAACCTCTATATATGTCAATGCTACAATTCAAATATATTTGTCATCATCAAAACTTATGGCATATAGCCTTAGGGCTAACAATCTCACCCTTTTTTATGATGACAAATCACCAAAGAAAAATATGTATCACAAGATAATGAATGCAATGTTGTAAGCACATACAGATATTTTCTACTGTTTCTTCTCCCCCTATTTGACATCAATAAAAAGGTGTAGGGAACACAATATATAGAAGTTAAAGCACATACCTTCTTTAAGCCAGGATGTTAAAACATGTCAATATAGCATGGGGTGAGGATACATCAAAACTTATCATTGATTTCATTGACATGTAAAAATAATTTTCAGAAAAATTTCGCATGTCAAATGAAATGAGCCAAAAGATAAAACTTGAAAGAGTTTTAGGCTCCCCCTTAAACCTTGTATAATTTGAAAAAGAATAATGAATATCCAATTCTCTAAATGTATTCTTTTTCAAGATCATCTATATATATATTCAAGAGAGACAAAGCTCCCCCAGAATTTCATAACCCTTTTGATTTGCAGAATTTTGAAGTAAGACTTTTGAAGAAATTTTAGCAATATTTCTGTTGAAGATTATTTCTTCTTGTTTATGAAAAGGCATTTTAGTAAATAGCAGAAACATTGAAATCTTTGAAATATGTAACAAGAAATAAACATCATTTGCTGACATATGATAGAAATATTTGCAGCACACAACAAAAGTATGATATATGGATTAGCAAATCATGATATAAACAAGAATATTAATCATAATCCATAAATTAAATAGTAATATTTTTCAAGATTTTTGAAAATAATTTCTGCTTATAAAAATATTTTAACATATAGCAGAATTAATTTAAAATGAGGATAGTCAAATATTTTTCTTTGCAAGACAGATTTTGCTTCAATAAGGCAAAGCAATTTCAACACAGTGGAAGCAATTTAAAAGTTTCATGATCTTTTTCTAAAACAATTTGCTTCAAAGAGAATTTAGAAACATTTCATCTAAGAAGCAATATATATGGATTAGTATAACAATATATAATCAAGGATATAGTTCATAATCCATACATCAAATATCAATATTTTTCATCCCCTTTGTCATCAACAACAAAAGAGATCTGTAAAACCTTTTCTTTTTCAAGAAGAATGTTGCTTCATACGACAAAACATATTGACATAGCAAAAAAAAAAATTTGCTTCAACATAATAAAACAATTTTTAGCATATTGAAAGCAATTTATATATTCATTCAAGATGTAACACATTATAACTAGGATAGATATGATATATACATCATAGATCACAACGGAAGTAATTTTCAAATGGATTGATTGAAAGATATAAACATAAAAATCCATAATCCATGAACTATTAAGTGCAAAGAGTGAATGATATATATTTGAAGAAGATCAATCAAGTATTCAATATAATATCTATTTTGATATGAGTAGTCATACCTCTCAAAATTCTTTTATCCAATCGACTAATCTTTCTTACCTTTCTTTTGCAAGAGCTTGTTCATCCAAGAATTGTCTTGGCGTAGAGACAATTTATTTTGTAACTCTTGACTGCTTGACCCTTGATGAAGATTTTAAACTTGTATACCTTGACTATCCTTTTGAGAAAGTCATTTGTATCTTTAATCTTCTTCATCACTAAAGAAGTATTCTTGCACAAGATGTGATTAGTAGATCCAAAAATCATATAATCACTTGATAGATGATAGGCAAGGAAAGTTACTTCAAAGAATTTTAGTGGCAAAAGAAACATTTTTCTCCTTTGAAAGATAAGCCATTGTAGTTCATATTTAGCTTGAAGTGTAAAAGAGACATTGAAAATAATATATGACCCTTTTTATCCCTTGTGTCTCTATCTGCACTTTTTCTGTTTCAACTTTTAAAGAGTTTTCAGAACAGTTTTTAATCAGCTTAGAAAGTCTTTCTTTCCATTCATCTAGTCATTACATAAAGCTCATAATACTTAATGGATTAAAGATCTATTTCAAGCAAGGATAGAAATTACCAATGTTTTGAGTGTGCATGCTTGATTAGAATCACCATCTTCATCGTTAAGTCCTTCATCCTTAAGATTGGTTGGTTGTTATTGCAAGCTCGAGCTTGAGAATACTTTTCCTTATAAAACAATGTGACTCTTATTCTTAGGTACCCAAATAATTTGGGTCCTTGACGGGTTAGTTCATAATTCTCAAGCAATGGAGGATTTATAGAGAAATCATTCTTCTTCAAAGATTGATACCGTAAAAAGCACAAGAGAAGAAAATCTTTTGAAATAAGGATTTCCAAATCCTTTTCTTTTCAAAATGATTTTT
Source organism: Biancaea sappan (assembly GCA_037074585.1). NCBI lineage: Eukaryota > Viridiplantae > Streptophyta > Magnoliopsida > Fabales > Fabaceae > Biancaea > Biancaea sappan. The sequence continues at coordinate 32,959,384 of CM073493.1, forward strand.
GCTTCAACATGATAAAATAATTTTTGAAACAATCTCTTCCCTTGAAAGAATGATTCTATAAAGAGCTTATCAGAAAAACTTTGTCAATAAGAATTTCCAAGTCCTTTTATTTTGAAAAACAAATTTTGCTCCAAAAAGGATTTGGAAAGAGATGCAGCATAGCAGAAGCAACATATATATCCTTTTAAAGATAATAACAGATGATATTATAACAGGATATATATCACAACAAATGCAAATGATATACTCATACAAGATATACCATATTATAATCAGAGTATATAATAGCATAGGGGAAGCAATTATGGATTAACAAAAAAGATATAGCTATTATAAAGTAGAATCCATAGGTAGAGGAAGATTTCGAGTGAATACCCATTGAGATGCATCTTTAATGATGAGTTCCTTAGGATGACTTTTGGCATACCTCAAATCCTTTGAAAAATCATCATTATTGCTTGATGTCTCCTTCTCATGAGATAATTTTTCTTCTTGAGGCTTTTCTTCTTCTTGAGGTAGATTGGCATTATCTTCAATGCCATTATCATCCTTTGCAATAAGGGTACTCTCTTCTTTTTCAAAGCTTTGAAAATAATTTTCTGCTTATAAAAACATTTTGGTACATAGTAGGTGATAAGGATACTTAAATTCTTTTCTTATCAAAACACTTTTCGCTTTAACATGATAAAGCGATTTCAAATCATTTTCCAAAACCTTTTCGAAATAATTCTTCTTTAAAGAATGGCATAATATTTAGCATAATAGAAGAAAATATATATCCATTATCATATATAAAGCATTTTATATCCAGGATATATCATATCATTTCAGTGGAGGCATAATGTATTTTGAAAAGTATACATACATTCATTCAAGGCTAGAAAAACATTTTCTCACATGAATATATATATATATATATATATATTATCGTTACATGGAGGAATCAAATTACATACTCATTCAAGATAAAACATATTATAACCAGAGTATGTAGTAACATAATTGAGGAAATATGGATTAATCAGATATAAACTATAATCCATAAACAATGGTTCATAAGTTACAGCTTATACAAAATATATGATATGTATAATGCTTAACCCATGATGTATTTGAAAAAATAATTTAAGTATTTAACATATTTTCATATGCAATGATGTGATCAAGTATGTAAGGTGTCAGAAAACAATATGTCATTGCAATGAAAGTATGTCAGTAAAAAGATTTGCCAGAATGTTCAATTGAGATCAAGGAGTATCATTCAATTAAATAATGAAGAAGTAAAGGATAGAGATACTCATCAATTTTGGCAAACTTTTGTTGCTTCTTGAACTTCCTCCTTAAGATGTTGATATCCTTGTCTTCCTCATTGCCCTTCTTTTGATCTTATCTTCTTGCAGTTTTAATGATCTTCATTGATTGATTATTTGCAAGATCCTTGTCAAGCATTGGTTGACCATCATGAATGAACTGGTCGACCACTCATGACCAAAATTGCCTTAGTTAGCCACTGCCTCAAGTTGGTCGACCAGTCTGAGTACCTTGGTCGACCACTTATCTTATGTTGCAAAAGTATTTACTCAGCGTTCAGCATTCTTCTCTAGTGCTAGGCATTGGTTCAATGTAGGCTTCGTTGGTCAACTACGGATGAGAGCGTTGGTCGACCAACCAACTTTAGAACTATAAGTCTTACTGATTTCAGAGAGCAGAGGAAGAGAATGCCTTAGAGGATAAATTTGAGGATTAACTCCGGCAAAACACTTTTGGTGGAGCACTTTGATGTTCAAATTAGTAATGTTCAAATAAATCTCGAGCACAAGGAGCAACATTATGTTCAAGATATGCCATATTAATAAAAGTGCTATGCTTCCATGAATGCAATTTTGCAAGATATTTGATTTCATTGAAAATATTTAAATAAGATTATAGCAAGGATAAATACTATAGGTAGGAGTAATCTTATTGTTGTGAAGACAAGAAAAATGTGCGTGTAATGAAACAAGTTTTCATGATGTGGTAAAAAGGATAGTTTGAGCAAAATTTGGAAGAAAGATTTTAGCTCAAAACAAAATTCGAATCTATAAGCTGCACACCTAACAATTGTTTTCAGATATAGCATGCATGAGTATCAAGGATAGATGTAAGGCATATTAGAGAACAGACAAAAGCATTAGAGAGCAGTAAACATATCAGTCAAATTTCTTACAATGCATTCCAGCTTATATGTTTACTTATCCATTGCCTCCTTTTGATGCAAGAGAGAGGAGTTTGAATGATGTAGCCATTGAAAAGTCATTTCTGCTCCTTGCTTCGAGGAAAATCTACCAATTAATCCTTTGTCTTTGATACCTAAATTTCTTTGGGTTTTCCTGGGTCATGAGGTCCTTTTTGAACCCATTTCATTTTTACTCCATGAACAAGATTTTTCTTATAAAAACAGGAGTAAGATTTGTGTCCTTTTAATCCACAATAGAAACAAGTACAAGTTGGACTATTGGACATCTTTGCAGAGACAAAGAAGTTTTTAAAATGCTTTTGGTTTGATTTTTTTTTAGAAACAAGACCAACTTTGGTAAACTTTCTTCTTTGTTTCAAAACTGAGGTATTTAAAATTTCTCTACCTTGAGAGAGTTTTTCAAGTGTGTTTTTAAGATTATCATTTTCCTTTTTCAAAGAATCACACTTGGTACAAAAACAATTTTTGTTGGAAGAGATATTTGCTTTTAAAATTAAATTCTCTTCTTGCAAAGTTCTGTTTTGATTTTCAAAAACAAAATTCTCTTCCTTGGAAATAGAAAATTTATTTTTCAATGTTTCCAACTCATTTTCAAGAAAAGAGTTTTTCTGTTTTGAAACATTTAATTTCTTTGCAAGTTTTAGAGATTCTTCATGTAAATCATAAAAAGCATCTTGTAATTCTTCAAAAGAGTAGTCAAATGAATTTACCTCATCTTCATCTCTGGCCACAAGACAGATGTAGTTTTCTTCATTTGTGTCCTCCTTATTAGAATTAATATTTCCCCAAATGGAGGATAGGTAAGCTTTCTTTGATGATTCAGCTTTTGGTTGAGATTTCTCTTCTTCTCTTTTTTCTTTTTCTTCAATCTCCTTGGTGATTTGAGATTTTCCTGTAAGTTCAACACCAAGAGCTTGCAATTGATTAAGCACAAGTTGTATCTCATTAATGGTTTTGCAATTGTTCATTTGAGCAATTTCAAGTTCATTAATGAAACTTCAATACCTTAATTCCTCAGCAATAAGATCTTCCTCATGTGGAACTTCAAGAATTTCCCACATTTCTTTTGCAGTTGCACAGTTGGAGATTTTGAAAAATTCATCTCAACTCAATGCACAAGAAATAATCAATTTTGCCTTAACATTGAGTTGCATTAAACTTCTTTCAGTATCATTCCATTCACTCTTGGGTTTTGGAATGCATTTTCCTTGTTCTTCCTTGACAGGCAAATAAAAACCATTTTCTATAACTTCCCAAAGTTTATGGTTTACTGAAATTAAAAACATTTTCATTTCATACTTCCAATATTGAAAATGATTAGCATCAAAAATTGGATGTTCCGTGAAAGAACAATTTTCAAATATAAACCACTCACTAAATCCAACCATGTTTACTCTTAGAAGGTTAAGTCTCAAATCAAGAGCCCAAGCTCTGATACCAATTGAAAGTAATGGTTGGAACCCAAGAGGGGGGTGAATTGGGTTTTATAAATTTTTCACAAAACTTTATTAGAAGTTAAATGATTTTCTATAAAAGTACAATGCTTAGGATAATAAATACAACACAGAAAATCAATGTACTATCAAGATGAATAATTATGATGAGCAAGGAAATAAAGAATAGAGAACAGTAAGCACAAATAAAGGAGTAAGGGATAGAAAGAGCAAACTCAGAGATTTATATTGGTTCGGCTAATCTCAAGCCTACATCCAGTCCTCAAGAAGTCACTTGAGTATTTTCACTATACTTGCAAGTTTGATCTGGGTACTTGCAAACCACTACAAAGAATTTCGTTAGCCAAGGCTCCTCCACAACCCAACGGAGAATTTATGAATCCGGGCTCCTCCTCAACCCTCCGGAGAATTTATGCTAAACTGGCTTCTCTATAACCCAAAGGAAAGCTCTCTCAATAAATACTCTATCAAGGAATACTCTCCTTGATAATACAACTCAAGATAATATTGTGTTGATCAAAATCAACAATTACAGAGAAACTCTCTAAAAACAGAGTATATATTACATTGATAAGCTCACAAGAGTATAATCTGTATAAGAGAGAATTTACAGATGATGTTCAGCAATAGGAGTGTTCTCTCTTTTGTTTTGATAGCCCCCAAGGTTGATATATATAGCTCAAGGACTAATAAGACCGTTGGAGACAAATCCAAGGTGGTTCCATAATGATGTCAGCAAAAACTAGCCGTTACAGCACATTTTCTAATGTCGGTGGTCGACCAGTGTGGCACGATGGTCGACCAGTGTAGTCCAAAAATGATTCATCAGTCACGTTGGTTGACCAGTGTAGATGGGGTGGTCGACCAATATTTTTGCTTCTGGAGCTCGTTGGTCGACCAGTCAGCATAGGGTGGTTGACCAGTTCTCAAACACTTTGCTTCTGGAGTTCGTTGGTCAACCAGTCAGTATAAGGTGGTCGACCAGTGCTCAAACACTTTGCTTCTAGAGCTCGTTGGTCGACCAGTCATAGTAGGGTGGTTGACCAATCACTTGTTATCTTCAAATTCTTTGTTTTTAGAGCATGGTGGTTGCTTTCTTAATCCATCCAAGATTCTAAGACTTCAAATCTTCTAATTCTTCATTTCTTGGAGCTTTGTTGTTTTCTTGAGTAAAGCATGATGTTGTTTTTTCTTGTTCTTCAATCCAATGCTTACTCTTCTTTTTTTGAACCAACCTCTAAAATATATCTTACTTGCAAACCCAATGGTAAATATAGCCTTAGGGCTAACACCTTTGGTGGCGACTTTGGTCACCACCAAAAGTCACTCGCCATCTTTTTAGATCTGGATTGGCCCGGTGGGTCGACCCGAGATCCATTCGACTCGTGCAGGTCTTGGCCGATCCAATAACTCGTTGTCCCGAGCTAACTCGATTTTTGTGTGTACAATATTCAAGTTTATTTGAAATTAAACCAAACATGTGCATACCTGAGATTCGAACCTGGGTCCCTTGCTTGTAGCCATGTATGTCTTGCCATTTTGCCACTGCTTCATTTGTATTATGTAAGTGCAAAATATTATATATATCTACATATATAATCTGTTAAAAATATTTTAGGTCAAAAATATTATAAAACAGAAATAAAATAATATTAAACTTAACAAAAAGAAAATATATTATTACTATTGGAGTCACCACAAAAGTCCGACTTCAGCTAATTTCATAAAAAAAAAACGATTTCAGTTAAAAAAATAGACTCAGTCGTCACCGATAATCTATTTTTTAAAAAAATTAAAAAATTAAAAAAATTAAAAAATTGAATTTATTTTAAATAAAATTATGAAAAATAAAAAAAATTTTGAATTTTTTAAGTAAAAAAATGACTTTTTTAATTTTATATTTTCTTCTAAAAAATCTGACTTTTTTTATTTTTTTTAAAAAAGACTTTTTGTGGCAACTATAGTCGCCACCAAAAGTTTAATTTTTTATTTTATTCTAAAAAATCTGACTTTTTATATTTTTTTTAAAAAAGACTTTTGATGGTGACTATAGTCGTCACCAAAAGTTTAATTTTTTATTTTATTCTAAAAAATTTGACTTTTTTTATTTTTTTAAAAAAGACTAGTCGCCACTAAAAGTCTATTTTTTCATTTTATTTAAAAAATTAGACTTTTTTTAAAATGAAAAATTAATCGCCATCAAAAGTTGATTGTTTTAAATTTTATTTAAAAAAATTTGAATTTTTTTAATATTTTTTATTTTCTTAAATTAACTTTTAGTGACGACTATAATTGCCACCAAAGGTCTAATTTTTCATTTTATTTTTTTAAAAAATCTGAATTTATTTCTTTTTTTAAATTAGACTTTTGGTGACAACTATGAGAGCCGTCACCAAAATTCAACTTTTAGTGGCGACTTATTTAGTCGTCACTGAAAGTCAATTTTCTTGTAGTGATCCCATGAGTCCACATGCTAGATATTATCTTTTATCAATCAAGCTTTAAAGATCTTGGCTCTTAACAAAAGAAAAATGTTCAAATTTAATTAATGTTTTTAATTTCTTCATTCATTGTCGCTTTTAAAATTAAACAAGTGCAGTTGCAATCAATTTTATATTCTCATACTTCTTTCAATCCATGCTTTCCCTATACATATATGATTAACGTGTTTTTTTTAATATATCAAGAATGATAAAAACCCATGTGTCGTACAGGTCAAATTTTTGTAAGAATATAAAAGGGTTGAGTTATGGAACCCATATTCATGAGATTAAAAAAAGAAAAAGAAAAAGCGTTTAAGTCCAATATGACTATTCATTCCAAAGCTATCAACACAGTTCCAAACCTTTTTTTTTTTTTTTTGTTGATCTTCGTTCTCTTATTTAAGTGCTCTTCAGGAGATGCAGCTGCTAACAGTTATGGAGTCACTGATATTGGTGCAATTATTGATGTGAGTCAGAAGAAAGCAACAGTGAAGAGCCATCGAAATTGCAGCTGAATATTTCAATGACTATTCACATACTCAAAATATATCAATCCACTTTCGTGACTCTGGTAGAAACCCATCACAAGCAGCTTCTGCTGGTGAGTGCAATTCCAGAAATATCGCCTTAGATATAGACGTATATCCATGACTCTTCCCAAAATTATGCTTTATATATATAGCATTTGAATATATATATATATATATATATTCCAGTTATTTTGATCGATTCTTGCTTATTGCGTCATTTTTTGAAGTTCTGAGACAACTTATTTGATGGTGAAGATTTAAATTCAAATTTAAAGATTCTGCAGACTCTTCTGCGTGACCTTAAAATTTTGAATGAAATTATGATAAAAGTTTAACATGACAAGTATTTTAATGGTTGAGGGATTAAATTAAAAAAAAGTAATCCGTAAAACAAAAAACTAAATTAAGAGTTCACATATACGTCAGTAACCAAAATTGGGTTTTTTTTTTTTTTAGTAAATTACATTCTCCTCCCTCGCAAGTTTTTCAAATTAGACTTTCTTTTTCTTTACTTTCAAAATATACACTCTCCTCTCCTATAACTATGAAATTGTTATATTTTAGTCTAATTTTATATTTTTTATTTAGAAAAATTTGTTACAGTTTATTCCATAATGCTTAATGATTTAGTACCATATATATATATATATATATATAAACATCATTCATTAACCAAAGTACATCTTGGTATTTTATATTACAAAAAAAAAACTTATGACATCTTATTTTGGATTAACAATAATAAATAATAGTGTTTAAAAATCGACGTTCTCGGTTAACAATTGGTATATTTTAGTCAAAAGATATGTGGCATCAAGTTAACACGTCAAAAACGTTATGTAATAGAACTTTCTAAACAGAAAATATTAAGTTAGACTAAAATGTAGTGTATTCTATAATTACAAAAGAGGGGACATATATTTTGAAAGTAGAGGGGAGGGAAGTATAATTTCAAAAACTTGCAAGGGAAAGGATTATAATTTACTCTTTCTTTCTTTTAAAAAAAAATTTTTTTCCTTTTCTTCTAAAATATTATGTCCCCTACTTTCCCGCTAAATAACTAATAAACAAGAACAAAGTTAAAATCATCGTTGGCATGGAGAAATGGCAGGAAGCAGCCATTGTAGCTGATCTTGGAGGTAAATCTCACGTCCCAGTTTTTTCCATTCTCATCTCCCTCCATAACTTCACCACCATCATCGATTCCGCTTCGTTGGCCTTTCTTGATCCAAATGGCCAAGAATCAAACTGTAAACATGAACTGCATAGCAACATTGTCCATGCATTTAACTTTCAAAAGGTTATACTTATAGCAATATACGAAGACGACCCCTATGGTATTGATAATTCGGGCATTTTAACCCTCCTTTCTGAAGCACTTCTAAAAGTTAATTCCCAGATTGAGCAGAGACTAGTTCTTCCTCCATTCTCCTCGTTAAAATATCAGAAGGGGTTGTTCTTGATGAACTTCTTTAGTTATTGTTTATAGTTCTGAAAGCATCATTGCCTATGGTGACGCATTTGCTCAGAGAAGCCAAGTAGAGTTTTTAGGGAAAGAATCAGCTCGGATTATCAATGATGAAATTTCAAGCATGCTAGACTCTGTTAATAGCTCTTTTTTGTCCTCCACGAAAGGTACTATTGGAAGCAAAACGTACTATTCCGCAAGTTCTAGTTCTTACACTGTTTTTAAGGAGAAATTTAAGTCTAAACCAGGATTTTATGCACTACAAGCTTATGATAGCATCGACATCATTGCAAAAGCCTTAAAGAAATTGAATAGTACTTATATTTATAACTCGAGGGTATTCTTGAAGAAAATGTTGTCGAGCAAGTTCTCGGGGTTAAGTGGGGAAATAAGATTTAAAGAGAACCAGTTATCCTACCCACCAATGTTGAGAGTCATAAATGTGGTTAACAAGAAATACAGAGAATTGGAATTTTGGGTTCCAAATTTGAAGTTCTTTAAGTCTCTGAAGGATACAGAGAAAAGTGGTGATGATACTACAATGGGTTTGACATTAAGTGGTACAGTGGTTTGGCCTGGAGGGAACAACGCTACTCCAAAAGGATGGAAGAAACCCAGTAAAGATAATCCCTTAAAAGTGCAGTCTGTAAGTCCATATTACAAAATTAAACTCAGATCAAAATAACTTCCGATATTCATTCAGTGCTGGATACAAGGATATATATATATATATATACACGCATCTGCACAACTTGACATAAACCAGAAAAAAAACAGAAAAACCAGTCAACTGAACTTAGCTATAGTGAATTGAATCAAGTCCGACTTAAAAAACAAATGATGAAAACTACGAGCAGCAAGTGCCTTTGTAAGTATATCAGCAACCTAATTTTTTGTTGAAACATGTACTGGCCTAATAAAACCTTCTTTCTACTTATCCCTTAATCAATTTCAAGATGTTTCGTGCGCTCATAAAACACTGCATTCTGTGATATATGGATTGCAGCTTGGCTATGACATTTAAGGTTGATTGGTAAGTGTAGGAATATACCAAGATCGCACAACAATCAACTAATCCAATGACATTCACAAACAGTAGCTGCCATGCTCTTGTATTCAGCCTCTGTAGATGATCTAGATACTATCATATGCTTCTTAGATTTCCAAGAAATAGGTGTTAACCCCAAGTAAATACAATAGCCAGTAATAAATTGCTTAGTTTTTCTACATGTAGCCCAATCTGCATCACAGTAAACTTCTAACACAAGCGGAGTTGTAGCTGAAAAATATAATCCTATTGTGGAAGCATATTTCAAGTATCTCACAACATGCAAGGCGGCGAGGCTTCTGTAGAAACTGACTTAAGTAATGAATTGCAAACATGATGTCTGGCCTGGTAAAGTTAAGGTATAATAGCCTTCCAGTTAACCTGCGATACTGAGATGAGTGTTCAAGTAAGTCACCCTCCTCTTCCTGCAATTGTAGACCTTGAGGGAGAGGTGTATGAGCTTCCTTGGCATGGAACATGCCCACATCAACAATGATGTCAGAAATATATTTCTTTTGATTAAACATATACTAGTAGGGGAGGTAGCTATTTCTAAGCCAAGGAAGTACTTGGCATGCCCAAGATCTTTAATGGTAAAGGTTGTATGTAAAGACTACTTCAGTTCTTGTATTGAATCATTTGATGTACTAGAAATCAATAAGTCGTCAACATACACAAGGAGTACGAGAGACCCCTTATTTGAATTATATATGAAAAGACAAGAATCTACCTTAGACTGAATAAAACCAAAAATATGCAAATGTTTGGTAAATTATGTATTTCATTGTTGTGAAGCCTATATAAGGCCATAGATGGACCTTTGTAGACAACAAACCTTCCTTCTTTGGCTTTGTGATATTCCTCAGGTGGTGTCATATAAACTTCTTCAACTAAGTAGCCATGGAGGAAGGCATTGTTAATGCCAACTTGATGGAGTGGTCAAGCTTTAGCTGTGGAAACTTACACACACACACACACACACACAAAAAAAAAAAACTTACTGTGGCAGCCTTTGCAACTAGAGAAAAACTATTATTATTGTAACATCCTAATATGCCGCGAACTGTTACTTTAGTTGAGCTCAACATGTATTTACAAGATTTAAATTAAAATTTCAAAAACATCAAAGATTTTGTTGCAATTAGCTAGAAATATTACGACAACATAATTTTAAGGGCTTATTTGAAAATTTTCTAAAGTCGTGGCCATGTTTTATGTTAGTGAGAAGGTGAGATAAGGTGAAATAAGATGATTCAGATTTTTGGAAAAAAAATTATTAAATTCAAGAAGGACCCAAATGAATTAATATTACAAGCTAGAGAGGTTTTGAGTAATTTAATTAAGGAAATCGTATGGCTTGGAGAGTGACACGTATATGCTTCTATCCCCGTTAGATTGGATTTGAAGCTTGATGAGTAAGCTTCTTTCTGTGAAGCTTGCCTGGGGAGAAAGAGAGGAAGAGAGTAGAGTCTGCAGTTTGAACAGGAGAGAATGGGCGAGCTGTGAAGAGAGGTCGAGTTGTAGACGCACCACCGTTCGCCACCATGAACCGTCGGAACCCTCTTCCTGCCTTCCTTTTCTTGGACTTCCCCTGCTAACCGAGACGAGAACAGAGCTGCGGAGAGAGGAGCACGACGAAGAGAGAAGACCAGCTTTGAACCCCGACGTTCTCCGCCACCAAGCTCTGTCCTCTTACCAGTCCTCTTCCTTTTTCGCCCATTCTTCCCTTCGCACGAAACAGAGGAGTTGAGTCACGAGATAAGGAACTTTGGCCACGATGATTTTTCTGCATTATTATAGATAAAATCCCCTTTTCATTGGTTGCTTTGTTGTTTCCGTGGAATGAGAACAAGATAGACTGGTGAAGTGAGATTTAAAAATCTGAGTTGGTGAAGTGAGATTTAAAAATCTGAGTTAAGCATGAAATTCTATTTTGGCCGAGAGAGATTTTTAAAACAGAGTATGATTAACATGGGTAAAAGCCAAGAGTTTTGGTTGATTTAACTGTCGTTTCTTCTGCATATCTGGATGTTTATTTCTGATAACTGATGATTCATTGTGAATTTGGGATCTTGGGTAACTTAAACATAGCACGTTACTTGATGAATGATGGGAAAAATATGCATCAACTGAACTATATTGAAATCAGAAATATATTCTCGGAAATATGGATAAGAAGCTAACCATTAATTTGTTCCAGTTGTTATTTCTTTATTTTATTTTATTTATTTATTTATTTTTTTTGGCTGAAATGAGTATTTGATTAGATGTTGGTATTGTGGGCTGTAACAATTGAATTAGAACCACATGAGAACTGAATATAATTCTATGTGTGAGGATGATAAGCAAATGGACTTGCAAATGTGTGTGATTAAAAGGAATATGTTAAGTTATTGTAAGGCAATAAATCAATGAGAAAGATAGAGAAGAACACACAAAGAAATTACGTGGTTCGGTCAATGCGACCTACGTTCACGGACAGAGAGAATATCTGTATTATTTTCTGACTGAGGCTATACAGAGAGAAATTTCATCAATCACTCTTACAATGAATTCCCTTACACACATATATTTAGAGGAAATAATGGGTTATGGGTTATGGGTCATGGGTCGTGGGTCGGGTTACAAACCGGGTCACCCATAAAATTCAAGTCAAACCCAACAATTTCCCTCCTTGACTTGAATTCTCTCAAATCACCAGAACTAAGTACAAATTCATCTCTGTCATTCAAGCCCTGTAGGGCTTCATAGAATGCGAACATTCACCAAGTCCAAGCTATGCTTGAACTTCTCTGAAAGTAGAGCCTTTGTCAACATATCTGCTGGGTTATCTGCTGTGGCTATCTTCTCGATGGATAATTTCTTGTCTTCTATCACATCTCGAATAAAATTCAATCTGATATCAATATGCTTCGACCTCTCATGGTAGACTGGATTCTTGGCCAAACTTAATGCACTCTGACTATCACAATAAATGATAGGTCTCTGAATATTTAACCCCAGACTATCAATCAAACCATGCAACCACATACCTTCCTTAACTCCTTCTGCCAATGACATGTATTCTGCTTCAGTGATAGACAAGGCAACTGTAGATTGAAGTGTTGCCTTCCAACTGACAGCACATCCATTCAGAGTCAAGACATAGCATGTCAAGGATCTCCTCCTTAAAAGATCTCCAGCATAATCTGAATCTGTATAGCCAACCAAGCCACTATCAGATTTATCAGCACCATAAACCAAGCAAATATTACTCGTACCTTTCAGATACCGCATAATCCATTTAACTGCACTCCAGTGAGCTCTCCCAGGATTACTCATAAACCTGCTTACCACACTGACTGCTTAAGCTAGATCAGGCCTAGTACACACCATTGCATACATCAAGCTTCCAACAGCATTACAATAGGGCACTGAACTCATGTACCCTTTTTCCTCAGCTGTAGTAGGTATTGTACTAGCATCAAGTTTAAAATGTGCAGCCAACGGAGTACTAACCGGCTTAGAATTATTCATTTGGAAAGATTGCAACAATTTTTCTATGTATTTCTGTTGAGATACATACATTAAACCTGCACTTCTATCTCTCCAAATCTCCATGCCCAGTATCTTCTTTGCTGCACCCAAATCCTTCATCTCAAACTCACTGCTCAACAAGGCTTTCAAACTATCAATTTCAACCTTGTTCTTTGCAGCAATTAACATATCATCAACATATAGCAACAAATAAATATAAGAATCATCTGCAAGTTTCTTAGAGTAGACAAAGTTATCAAACTGATTACGCAGAAAATCATGGGAAGTCATGAATGCATCAAATTTCTTGTACCACTGTCTAGGAGACTGCTTGAAACCATACAAGGACTTTTTTAGCAAACATACATGATCTTTCTTCCCATAATCAAGAAATCCTTCTGGCTGTGACATATAGATCTGCTCCTCTAAATTTCTATGTAAGAAAGCAATTTTCACATCCAATTGTTCCAACTCCAAGTCAAAAACACTTACCATGGACAAAAGGACACGAATGGTTTTATGCTTCACAACCGGGGAGAAAACTTCATGATAATCAATTCCCTCCTTTTGTGAAAAACCCTTTGCCACGAGTCGTGCTTTGAACCTTGGTGGTTCAACTCCAGGAATACCTTCTTTCTTTTTGAAGACCCATTTGCATCCTACCGGTTTCACTCCCTTTGGTAACGATACAAGATCCCATGTTTCGTTCTTCTCAAGAGATTGCATTTCTTCATTCATTGCAACCAGCCATTTTGATGCTTCTCTACTCTCAACTGCTTCTTTATATGATCTCGGGTCATCAGAATCAATACTTTCACCTACTGCCAAGGCATAAGCAATTGAATTAACATCAACTATATCAACACAATCTGCATACCTCATAGGTTTTCTGATTTCCCTTCTTTCCCTCCTTGTTGTTATAGGTTGTGATTCTTCTTCTTCCCTGGGCTGCTGTACAGGGTCTGTTATAACCCTTTTTGAAGTTTGAACTTCAATTTCCACCTTCTGGTTGGCACCTTGATCATTATTACCTGCATGACTACCAAGCTCCTCCTTCTGACCAAACATAGCAGACTCATCAAAAGTTACATCTCTGCTAATAATAAATTTTGGAGTTATATCCTTTTCAGTACACCACAGTCTATACCTTTTAACTCCAGGTGCATACCCTAGAAATATGCATTTCATTGCCCTAGGCTCTAGTTCACCATCATTCACATGAGCATAAGCAGGACAACCAAATATACGTAGGCCAGAATAATCAGAAGGTTTACCGGACCATACCTCTTGAGGAGTCTTAAAATCAATTGCAGTAGATGGCGATCTATTCACCAGATAACAAGCAGTGTTAACTGCTTCAGCTCAGAATTGTTTTGGCAAGCCAGCGTTTAATCGCATGCATCTCGCACGCTGCAACAGTGTTTGATTCATACATTCTGCAACTCCATTTTGCTGTGGTGTATGACGTACAGTGCGGTGCCTCACTATACCTTCTTTCTTGCAAAACTCATCAAACGGAGCATTACAGAACTCCAACCCATTATCAGTTCTGAGTGTTTTGACCTGTTTTTCAATCCGTCTCTCAACCATGGTCTTCCACTCCTTGAACTTCCCAAATACTTCATCTTTGGATTTCAGAAAATATACCCAAACCCTTCTAGAGTAGTCATCAATGAAAGTAACAAAGTACTTGCATTTGCTCTGAGATTCAACTGAAGAAGGACCCCACAAGTCTGAGTGAACATATTGCAGAACATCCGTAGAAGTATGCTTCCCAGAACTGAACTTAACTCTGCGTTGTTTACCCATAACACAAACTTCACAGAATTTCAGTTTCCCAGTTTCTGCTCCTTCTAACAATCCTTGTTTACTTAGAATTGATAGCCCTTTCTCACTCATGTGTCCCAATCGGCAATGCCACAACTCTGTACAATCATCATCCTTCCCTAAAGATTTAGATACAGCCACTGTCCCTATCACTGAACTACCAATCAGAAAGTAAATGCCATGCTGCAATTTACCCTTCATTATAACCAGAGCACCTTTGGAAATTCTCAACTGTCCATTCTCTCCAGAGTACTTGTACCCTTGTTTGTCTAAAGTACCAAGAGAAATCAAGTTCTTTCGTAGACCAGGAACATACTAAGCATCAAGCGTCCTGACTATTCCATCATACATCTGAATCTGCACAGAACCACTGCCCTTAACACTAAGCTGCTCATCATCACCCAATCTCACAACACCATTCCACTCCTTGAAAGAAGTAAATAGTTCACGTGAGAAAGTCATATGATAAAATGCACCTGTGTCCAAGACCCAAGTATTTGCAGAACCAGAGGTGCTGACTGTGAGAACATCAATGTCTTCTTCTTCGTCAGAACTATCTTGCACCACCGCAGCACTACCACTGGTATTCGGTTCCTTCTCGTCATTTCCCTTCTTCCTCTGTGGACAATTCTTCCTGATGTGCCCCTTCTGTTTACAGTGATAACATCGAGGTCCTCCTTTGTTCCTCGACTTAGACCGTGACTTGCTTCTTTTTCCATCATCCCTTTTAGTGTCTCTACCTCTGCCAACATACAAACCTGCTTCTGCACCATCCTCATTAGAACTAGAGATTCTTCTCTTCAGCTCTTTAGACTGCAAAGCATCTTTGACATCATTAACAGAGATACTATCTTTACCATACAACATAGTGTCAACAAAGTTCTCATATGAATTTGGTAGAGAACACAAAAGAATGATAGCCTGATCTTCATCATCTATCTTAACCCCAACACCCTGTAAATCCAAGATAATCCGGTTAAAATTATCAAGATGATCTTTTACCTGCATATTTTCTGTCATCCGCAGGGTATACAAACGCTGCTTCTGATATAACCAGTTTGTGAGAGACTTTTTCTGGTATTTATCATCCAATTTCTTCCACAAACATGCAGCAGTTGATTCATCAACTATTTCTCTCAACACCTCATCAGTCAGACTCAATAGTAATGCACTATGAGCCTTTGCCAAAATTTCCTTCTTCTCCTCTTCTTTCAACGTGTTAAGTAGACTACTTTCTCCTTCTAATGCCATTGCACATCCCTGCTGAACCAGAAGTGCCCTCATTTTTACCTTCCACAAAGTGAAATCATTCGATCCATTGAACTTCTCAATATCAAATTTATGAGTCGACATCTTCTCAAATAACAGCAGATAAATTACTAGCAAATTTCGCAATCAGAAATTGAATTTCAAAAAATTGTTCAAAACCTTGCAAACTGACCAGAACTTCACTAACAGAAATTCAACACAGCAGTCCAACAAAATTCACAGCAATAAACCAGAAATCCAATCCAGCACAATCTAACACAATCCAGTAAATTCACAAAGAAATTCAGAATTCTTTTCTGAATTAAACATAAACTCACCGAAACCGTGTCGACGAAACAATAACGATCGCAACAGAAAACTTGGTCCAAACAACAACTATGACCAAACAGCAGCTTTGACCAAACAACGATTTTTGACCAAACAGCAATTTTAACCAAACAGCAGCTTTGACCAAATAACAGTTTTGACCAAACAGCAACTTTGACCAAACAGTAACTTTGACCAAATAGTACCGTTGACCGTGCTACAGTTCTGAGACGCTACAGTATCCGAGTCGCTACAGTACCATTGACCGTTGACTACTACAGTACCTCGCCGTAGAAGACGATGGACAGTGCTTCCGATGAAGATTCCGGTAGTGAACAGTACTTCCGATGAAGATTTCGGCAATGAACAGTACTCGCAACCGTAAAAACTCACCAAAACAACTGAAAAACGATCTCCAATGCACTAGAAATGCAATAAACGGTCTCTTTTTTCCCAAAAAACAAGCGAATCAAGCTAGATCTGAAATTTAAAACTAGATCTAAAAATTTTCTTACCACCAAAAATTGGTCTCCGACGTTCTTCAACGCACCAAAGATGCAGAGAATGGTCTCCGATGCTCCAAAACAACTAAATCGAGGCAAGATCTGAAATTTTGGAGCCGGATCTGAAAATTTTCGGACGTGCTACAGTAACCGACGAACCAAAAATGAACCAAGACTTTGATACCACTTGTTAGGTTATTGTAAGGCAATAAATCAAGGAGAAAGATAGAGAAGAACACACAAAGAAATTACGTGGTTCGGTCAATGCGACCTACGTCCACGGACAGAGAGAATATCTGTATTATTTTCTGTCTGAGGCTATACAGAGAGAAATTACATCAACCACTCTTACAATGAATTCCCTTACACACATATATATAGAGGAAATAATGGGTTATGGGTCATGGGTCGGGTTACAAACCGGGTCACCCACAAAATTCAAGTCAAATCCAACAGAATATATGTAGTAAAGCAAAACCAAACACAAAATTTTTGATTTGGGTCTCTCCAGCAAACTTTGGATTTTGCTATCGAAGCCTGTTTATGTTGTCACCCAATGGAACAGTAGTAATTGGATTTCTTTTGTGATTTCTGGGTTGATTTTGGTTCAAACTGATTATATATTTTTATTTGGTTTTAAAGTGTGCGAAGTAGGAAGATTGTTATGCTTATAAAAAGTTAGTAACAAAAGTGGTACATGAAGTAAAATTCTATGGAGGCTAAGCATAATGTAATTGGGAGGAATATGACCCTCAAACTAAGGGGGGACAGTGCAGAACCGAGAGAGAAAAGAATTCTGCAGTAAATTAAATCTGACTTAGTGCAGAGGCAAATCTGAACAGAATTAAATCCTAGTTCTTATTCAGTGACTAAAAGAGATTATTTTGACCCGAAATTTGTATGGCAACTAGCTAAAACATTGTACCAATGATCTACCAAATTTTATAGCAATTGGCTAAGGTTTGATAGGCTTAATAACAGAAAGATAGAGTCTATGTGAAAATTGGACAGTTATGACCTATGATCACTAAAAGGGTCTTTAGAGGGTCCTAAAGATAGAATTTTGATCTGAAAATTTTGCCCTATCATATCAACATATAAAGATGGTTATAGGTCAAATTTTGTGATTTTTGGAGTTACGAATATAGGCCATAATTTTTCTAAAGAACGGACTTGAAATTAGCTTCAAAACGTAACAAGGATCGATTTTTTGTAGCCTATGTTTTGTATACCTAACGTCATGCACAAATTAAAATCCCCTCTTTCAAAAAACGTTATAAGTTTAATGAAAACTCTTTCCTTTTAAAACAAAACAATTTCAGGTAAGTCCCCCTCACCTTAGAATGAATTTGATGCAAATCCCATATTTCACAAACATAGGTTTCCAATAACATTCCCTTCTCAAAGGTAAACATTTTATGAAAATTTCCTAGACATTATTTCAAAATTAGAGAGGGTTAATATTATCATCAAACAAAACGTATTACTAAGAATAAGTTTCAATTTAGAAGTTCTTTCCAAGAGCATAACATTCAACGTAATGCATTCCAAACATTCCTAAATTATTAATATCCAATTTCAAGCAACAAGCATACAAGGTATATCCGACATGTCATACCTCAAATCACAAAATCCGAATATTTCATGATGATATCTTAAGTCATTCCATAATCATCTAATCATCAAAATCAAACGAAAATAAAAATATCTTACTCAGGATAGTCTTAACACAACATATCATGAAATAAGGTATATAATATCCAAATAAATAGAAGTAGAATAAAAGTAATAAACTGTCCTAAAATTCCCCATAAGTGTCCTAAGTGACTAAAATCAATCTAGGACTAAAATTTGAAAGTACCACAGGTCTACCCGGCAATGAGAAGGTCACAAAATAAGCATTGCAAGTCTTTGGGAGAGTGCTCCTCGACAATCGGATCAGTAAAAGAAAAAATAACAGAGAACGTGAATTATAAAACTTAGTAAATAAAACTGCTTTACTGTAACAAGGTTCAAACACGTCAAACATCACAAAAAGTGTCTGTCGGGCCAAATCTAAATACCAAAATTGTAATAAGAAAACTTATTGTCTCAAGGCATCCAAAAGCATCCAACCAGTGGTAAGGACGCCATCGGGAGTTAAACTCGCTTGGCCACCCTCCTTACCTTCCCTAACGCACGGACGTTATACTAGTCAAGCCGCCATTGGGAGTTACATTCGCCTAGCCACTCTCCTCGACCTTGCCATGAGAGGGAGGCACCACTAATATCAACCAAGTAGAAGTAGTTTAATAACAGACATACATGCTAAACCAAAATCAACACACCAAAATCATGTCAACAGAGAACAATTCACAATCTCAATATGTTTAGGCATAATCCATACTTAAATTAAACACAATTCATCACCCCCAACCCTGCTAGACATAAATAAACTTTAAATTAAACTATTTCACCATCTCCGACATATTTGGGTACAATTAAACTTCAAATTAAATTACAATTTGTCATTCCCGAAATGTCCAGGCATAATTAAATTCTAAATTAAAAAGAATGTACAATTCTCTATATTTCTGGACATAATTTAGCCTTAAATTAACAACGATTCATTATTCCTAACATGCCCAAACAAAATTTGTCTCTAAATTAAATAGAAATACGTTGATTAAGCATTAATGTCCCTCATAGGGACTTAACTAAATTGAAATAAAATTTTGACATGATAATTTAATTAGTTTGTACCTCGTATGCCATAGGGTACGCCTATTTCACTGTTATCTATCCACCTAGAGACTTCATGGTTAGGGAGACCCCCTACATCATCCCTTATAATGTTTAACACTAAAACTGAGTCAAAACGGAGTTGAACCATGCACTTAGATTCCAATGACATCTTTATCATTACCTAGAGAGAGAAGATGTGAGCAAGGTTTCGAGATGAAATTCTAATAATTTCAACAAAAAGTTTGCGAAAAGAAATCAAAACTAAATTAGAAAACTTCTCTTTTTGCTTCTGACCTTTGGTTATTGTTTTGGTCATATATCTCAATCAGTAAGAAATTTCTTAACAAATTTATTATATTATAAACTAAACTCAAAGATCTTTTCAATGATATATAATTTGTTAAAAATGAAGTCCGATTAAGGGGGTTATGATTGATTTAAATTCTGTAAAAACAAAAGTATGATAATTGTAGAATTTTTAATTCTTACCTTTGTTTCTGTAAGATTTTTCACCATCGGCAAATGTCATCAAAAATGTATTTCATGAGACTTATGTGAGGAGGTATGGCATCTAGAGTTTCTAGATAGAAGGGGACACTAAGGTTGGCAGGAGAGAGGAGAGAAAGACGTTTGAGTGTGGTGTGTGGGTGGGTGGGTGTGTGTGTGTGTGTTTTTTTTGTTTTTTTTTTTGTGTGTGCGTTTTGGTGTTTTGGCTGTCCAGTCCCTTGTGGAACTAGATTTAGTCTTTTAGTTGAATTGTCTAGGTTTAATTTAGGTTAAATATAGGTTAAGTATTTTAGTGGTATTTGGTTTATCTCAAATTAGATTTTAGTTTGATTAATTAAATATGGATTAAACATTTTAGTTTAGATATATTGTTTCTAGAATTAGGGTTTAAATTAGTTAATTCAATATTTGATCTTATTTGAATTTTAAGTTGATCTAGGTTTTTTTTTTGTTTCTAATTTATTAATTGTCTTAACGCCTATTATAGGTTATATTTTAATTTTTTCATTAATTAATTTAGTTTGAATTGTAAATTTAATTGATTTAAATTTGAATTGTCTTGTATTTTATTTATCTCAATTTAATCTTTGTTATTTTATTACCAACCCTCCTTATTGATTAATTAGTACATGCCTAGGGGGTGTATATCTTTTTTTTAATATTTTATTAATTTTTTATATCATTGTTTTATTCATATTATTTTTGTTTTAAACTTCTTTTCTACCTTAATCCTATCTTTCCTTTATTATTATTTTTATGTCATAATTTTATTTTATTTAATTTAAATTAGGCTTCAACCCTAACCTATACTTTGTTTTATTTGTTATTTTTATTATTTAATTCTACCTAAATTATATTTATCTAAGATAATTTTTTTCTTAATTTTTCTTACATTTATTTTTTTTGAATTTTAAACCTTTAATTAACTTTTAAACCCTCACATTATTTTCTTAAGTTTTATTTTTCATTTTAGTCCCTCATTTTTATTTTTTGTTTTAATCTCTCATTAGCCCGAATCACATTTATCATTTAGGAGAAATATCACATTATATAGCATCCATCATACCACACAATTCATGCAAAAATGAATGTCTAACACATGCTTTTAACTAGCACACACAGACTCGATGACATAAACCGCCTAGGCATACATAATAAAATTGACAAACACAAAAATTTTTAACCACGGGTATCATATTATCACCTCCTTTAGAAAATTCAATCCCCTGAATTTTTGGTACCTCTAGTCTTTAACAAATGCGGGTATCCGTTTATTTATGAAAAAAAATTATATATGTCTCACGATATTGTAATACCTGGGGTATTCTATTTCTTCAAAATCACAAGAGTTTCTTCCACCTTTCACTTAGATCCCTACACAAGGGCTTCTTTGATATAGTTTACAGCTCATAATTAGCATGAAATAATTTGCCATTACCTAATGGCCTTATATAGTTTCACAACCATTCCTACACATGTAATCACACCATGCAAGAATACACTACACCACACAAAGTTTTATGTTTATTATCATTTTATATAAAACTTCAATTGCGTCCTCGGGTTTACACAAATCCAATTAATTGGATAAACACATCATCCAAATTGTTGGAATTAACTGAAAAATAAAGTCTCACATTGCTTAAGTTAAAACCAAGGAGGAGAGAGAAAAGTCACATATTGCTTGGATTATAAAGTGGGAGGAGGTGCCAAGGCCATAAAAAGGAGCCAAGGCCTTAGTTTCTAATTACACCAATACAAGAATATTAGTTTGTATTTAGTTTTCTCTTATACTCTTGTTTTAGGTAGTGAGAGATGTAGATTAAATACATGTTTGAGAGTGTATGTGTATTGGGGTGTCGAATATCTGAGAAAAATTTCTGTGTTATTGAACTTTTCACATAGTATTTTTTTTTTATTGTCTTTAATAACGGTCATGGTTTTTTTTTTCTAGTTTTGGAGTTTCCATGTTATTTTTCTTGTGTTGAGATTGTGTTTATTATTCCTTTTTTATTTTTTTGGTTTATTTGCGCTAAGGTAATTTTCAAGGTAGAAATGATGCTTTTTTCCCAACAAGTGGTATCGAGTTTATGGTTTGATGGGATGTTAATTTCTTAGTATGCTATTGGGATTGTAGCTTTATTTGATCTTCCACAGTTAGAAAAGAATTATTCCCAGTTGCTTGGTTGTTGGGTTGCTAGGTTGCTGATACGAAATGTGGTACTGTTTATAGTTGTGCTCATTATTCGAGTATACGGTTACAATATCAAATTTTTCTAACGTGATGAGATTTGACATAGAAATTTGATTGAAGGATTATTTTTGGCTTGTGGCAAGTTCAAGTTAATGATATGTTGATACAATCAGGATTACACAAGGCAATGTGGAGCAGGTTCGGCAAAAGGCTCCGAGGTAGATGCTAGCTCTGTCTCTCTGGTTTTGGGGGAGGATGACATCCTCTGAAAGGTGAGAAGTATATCCTCATGGCATGTCCACGTTGCCATGGAACAGGATGAATTGCTGCAAGCGGATCCACAATTGCACATGGGCATTGGTTGGCATTGATACAGGATGTGTAGTGGGATGATGTCAATGGCTGAAGAACGTTCAAGGAAAGCTAACATGAAAGTTGCACCATAAATTTTCAGCATGGATTTTCGACATGTGCCTAGGTGAAATTTTTAGAATTGGTTAATTTTGGGTGGATATACTCTTTTATGGTAAAGTATGATAGTTCTTGAAGCTATAATTGTCGGTGTAGACAATGAATCTAAAAATTTGGTTATTTCTCAATCAAGGTGGAGATTGTTGGAATTGATTGAAAAATAAAGTTTCACATTGCTTAAGTTAAAACCAAGGAGGAAAGAGATAAATACCACATTGCTTGGATTACAAAGTGGGAAGAGGTGAGATAAGGCCTTAGTTTCTAATTCTACCAATAAAAAAACATTAGCTTGTATTTAATTTCCTCTTGTACTCTTGTTTTAGGTAGTGAGAGATGTAGATTAATTACATGCTTGAAAGTGTAGACGTATTGGAGTGTCAGGTATTTGAAAGAAATTTTTGTGTTGTAGAAATTTTCACATAGTGTTTTTTTTAGTTGTCTTTGACAACTATCATGATTTTTCTCCATTTTTGAAGTTTTCACATTATTTTCTTGTATTATAATTTTATTTTTATTCCATTTTATTTTTCTGGTTTATTTGTGCTAGGGTAATTTTCAATGGGAAATGAAGTTTTTTTCAACACAAATTACGCTAAAACCACAGACGATGGTATATAGGACAACAATCTAATTTTTTTTAAAATGTAAAAAACTTTCTCCAGCTTTGAAAAATAGTAATACAAATTTTATGAACTTTTATTTTTATGTAACATAATTTCTTTATTAATTTGTTCCATCAAATTTTTTACGCGATTTGTCCATGCAAACTAAAAAAAAAAGAAGTTAAATCAATGAAAAAATTCATCTAACCAATTTTTTTGTAAAAACATAAAATAAAATGGCAAAAAAAAATATTAGTGTTTTGTCACTGAAAATAATAGATTATATATATTTTTTATTTATTTAATTTTTTTAACTTTTATGAACAAGTAATGTTAAAATCTTGAATAAAAAATAACAAAAAATTATACTGTAGAAAATTAAAAATTTAAGAAGGTTTATTGTTGCCTTTTTATTTATTGTTTCCTTCTTAAAGTTAATAAAATAAATTTTATAATTACTGAATTTGAAAGAGTTCTTGACATTTTAATTATTTTTTATAGCCTTAACTTTATGGGATAGCGCTATCCAAAATTACATTTGGTTTGGCGCTGCTTCCTTGAAAGTGGCCTCATCAACTTGTGGATGCCCGATTGGTTTATGGCATGCCACGTAACATTCTTTAAAATGAAGAAAAATCAAGAATTCCAGCGCACTTCTGTATTCGAAAGTCAATTTTTGGCAATGACGTGCCTTGGATGGCAAGTTGGTAACGGGCCCGTCCCCACTCGTTGTATCCTCACCCCCGCTTCCTGTCATGAGAAAAATTTATTATATTGGCTTCGTGAGAGGCTCCCACGTAGTGCTCTTGTGGTTACTAAAGAATTATTGAAAATATGTAAAAAAAGAAAAGAAAAAAAATTCAATAAGGCTAGAGATGATGGAGACGGTGAAGGTTGGCGACAAAGATAACACAGAGACGAAGACGATGGTGAGACGGAGATAGTAAAAGCAGTGGCAACGACACTTGAGATGATGGAGACAACGTAGACATAAACGAAGACAATGAAGATTGATGACAAGCTCAAGTATTGTTAGTGAGATGGTGAAAGCTGGAGATAATGGAGATGGTGAAGCCATGAAGATTGGAGTCCAAGACGACAAATTAGACGATGGAGACAATGGAGGCTGAAACACAACGAATTGATTAGAATCTAGAAATGAATCAGAGATTTAGAATTTTGGGTTTTATTTTTTTAATAAAATTAATTTTCATTATTTTAATTATAAAATTACTAAAATGTTCTTTTATATATATATATATATGAGGACGTTTTAGTAAACTTAGTAAAATTATTAAAATGTTCTTCGAAAATGAGGACCTTGCAAGGCAGGAAGTAGTGCTGTGCAAAAAGTCAATGGCCTGCAGGCTTGACTGGAACCACCCGTAAATGAGTGATCCTGGGTTTAGCAGTTTGGACTTGTTTAATATATATTATTTAGTATAAATAATCACATTTCCATATTTTATAATCTTATATCCAATAATTATAGTAAATTTGGATATAAATACTTTTGTAATTTTTGAAAAATAATTATAGAAATTTCAAATTTAAATATAATATAATTAATTCTTAAAAAATATGAAACATTAAAGTTATTGATTATTTAAAAATATTAAACAAGTAATGTTTTACATGTTTAAATATTATTTTAATAAAAAATTATTGAATTTTTTATTAAAAAATTAAAATTTTACTATTTTAATATAAAAAATCAATATATATATATATATATACACACACATATAACGTGGCCCATGGGCCAAGATTAGCAATCTTTGTCTTAGGGAAGAAGCCCGTTTAGTGATTAGCCAGTGACAGACTAACTTGTTTAACAATACTAACAAGGAGTGCGATCTTAATTCCTATCCCTGAATCGCCTTCTAGAGAATTTTTTACCATCCATGTCCTCGCAGAAAAAATATCCTCGCTTAGGGACCCTAAATGCGAAGATCTTCGGAAAAACATCCTCATTACCATCCCAAGATATACCCAAGTATTTGTTTTTTTCTTTTAGTAACAACACCAAGTTGTGGTTGGAGTCTAATCACCTTGTTTCTATTCTCAATTTCCAAGTTGCGTGATAAATACAATGGCATGAATGACATATAGGACATGGAAAGAGCAAAAGACTTCGCAGCGTAATAAATACAATGACATGACATATAGGATGCATCCACAACAAAAGACTTGCAACTTAATAATGTTTAGGAAAGGACCAGATCCCCCGAAGAGGAACCAGCTCCTTTAACAATACTAATAGGAAGTGTGATCTTAGTTTTCATCCCCGAATCACATTTTAGAGAATTTTTCATCCATTCCTATTCTCATAGAAAAAATATCCCCCCTCAGGGACCTTAAATGCGAAGATCCTAAAAAAAAATATCCTCATTACCATCCCAAGATATACCCAAGTATTTGTTTTCTTTCTTTTAGGAACAACACCCAAGTCGTGGTTGGAGTCTAGTCACCTTGTTTCTATTCTTAATTTCCAAGTTGCGTGATAAATGCAATGGCATGAATGACATATAAGACACAGAAAGAGCAAAAGACTTCGCAATAGGACACTTCCACAACAAAAGACTAAGCAACTTAATGATGTTTGGGGAGGGACCACATCCCCTGCCCTTTCCTCTTTGCTCCCTTTTTTTTTTAAAACACATTGTTGAATAAGTGTGGATCTTATGTAGACAAGTAAAACTCACATCAATCTAATAGTATATATGAAAAGAGCGGAGGGAAGAGCAAGGGATTGGGTCTCTTTGGAGAGGTCCACATCCTCTTGGCCCTCCAATTTGTTTTTTTGAGATTTGTGCAATTTTTTAGTCGAATACATTATTTTAATATCAAATAAACTTTATTTTTATCAAATAAATTAGACATACAGCATGCAGCAATCAAGTAAAATTTCTTTAATATTAATTTAAACGATCTTTTTTATGTTTATTAGAGTTAAAATGATGTTATTTTATTAGACTTTTTTATTAAACTAAAATTTGTATTATAATAAAATACAAAATTTATTAAATTTAAAAATAAAATTTTATTAAATTAGTTTAAATAAGCTTAACATGAGAAATATATCAAATGAAAAATATATTAATTCTCATAATTTAAAATTATTACCAGAATTTGAAAATTGAATAGTTAAAATAAAAAATTAAATGAGCACAACTTATAAATTGAATTGAGAAAAATTAAATATTGTAAAATATTGATTCATTTTTTGTTCATTTAATACAATTAAAAATATTCAACTTAAAAAAATTTTAAGGCAAAATCAGAAAAAAATCCTCCAACTTTTACCAGGTAAAATGGACACAAAATAGTTATGCAAAATTTCTCTAATAAACTTGCAAAGAAGCGTTAAATTGCATTAAAATAACATCTTTTTTATTTAGTTATAATACAAAAATTGATTCAGCAGAAATGTTAAACAGAGTATAATGTAAATTTTTTTTAACTTAAATTCTATCTTTTGATTTTTTTTTTCGATTCGATTTATAAGTTGTGCCCATTTAATTTTTTATTTTAACGATTTAATTTTATAAATTTGGTCATAATTTTTAAATTTTTTATGATAAGAGTTAAGATATTTTTTATTTGATATATATCTTATGCTGAGTTTATTTTAACTTGTTTAACAGAATTTCATTTTTGTATTTAATTATAATACAAATTGTAATTTAATGAAAAGGTCTAACAAAATAACAGCATTTTAACTTTGATAAGCATGAAAAAAAAGCTTTAAACTGTATTAAAGAAATTTTAATTAATTGAAGCAGTATGTTTAATTTATTTGACAAAGTATTATTTTATTTGATATTAAAATAATAGATTCAACTAAGAAAATTGCATTAGTGGGTCAGGATGTCGACCTCCGAAGAGGTCGTACTTATTGTTTATGACTTTTATCACGAGAAATTCAAAAAGGGAATCAATTAATACATTTTTAACTTGAATGAAAATGAAAAGTAGTAAACAAATATAAGAATAAAAAAGAATCCTCAATTTATCCTCTTTTTTTTTGGGTAAAAAAATTTACCTATTTTAAATCTTAATTTTGCAAATTTTCTCTTTTCCTAAATACTCAAATCACATGAGTGTATGAATCTTATTTATTTGATGTAAATAACCTCTGATTTAACGGTATTGAACTCTAATTTTACAAATTTTCTCCTCAATTTCCTGAAAACTTGAAACAAATTAAATTAGCACTTAAATCTTATTTATTTGATGTAAATAACTCCAATTTTTTCATGTTTAAACTCTAATTTTGCAACTTGTAAAATTATGGTTCAAATTGAGCAAATTGGAGATTATTTATATTATATAAGTAAGATCTAGGTACTAAATTTGCTTCAAGTCTTTTGAAAAGAAAGAAATTTGTGAAAATAGAGTTCAAAATTTGTAAGTTGGGGGTATTTTTTTAAGAGTCACGTGCATCTCATGTGCTTTTCTATTAAAATCTTAAAGGAAAAAAACCATAAAGTTCTAAAGTGCTAACGGTATGTAAACCACATATAACTTAATTGATACTTTTTCAACCACATAATACCTATGTGAAAATAAGTTAAACCACATGAATCTTTTGTAGTTAACCCTAATTAAAACCTATAGATGGAGTGAGATTACTTTACTCATTAATCATTCTGAATATATTATTTTAATATATTACTCTAAGCTTCCCACTATGACATATTCTTTGAACACTGCTCATGAATAAATATTCATATTTTTTAGAAAGGAAAGAATTTCTTTAAAACCAAATTCAATTGATGGTAGCCATAAAAGTAGGACTCGGGTTGGCTTTAATACTAAAATCACATGTGCCCTTTCTAGTCATCCAACCCGTGCCCATAGAAGCAACCCTTCTAACAGGGGCTAGTTAACTTTTTCTCTCTTGGTGAACGAGCTCACTTCCGTTCTCAAAGGCAAAACTGCTCTACTAATCTCACACTTAATTAGTACCTAAGACAAGGTTAGCGTTAAAAAGTAAATTGCGTGGTATTAAACTGATATTCAAGTAATTCGTCTTTTTTAAGGTAATTTTACGTTGCTTACAAATTGATTTTGTCATATCACCTAGTGTAGTGTACACAAATGTTATTTTTAAGATACAATATTTAAGACTCTCTTGTTCGACTTATAATTCCTGTACAAAGAATGTAAACATGACTCTCTTTTCACACACCCTCTCTACGCAAAATATCTCACAAATAATAATATATTTCGTATATATTTTATCTCATCTTCACCCTTATCTATATATACGTACCACACATTCCCTATACACAGTTGTAGTTGCTTCACTTTACCGTCGGAATCCATTGGTCACCATTGACTGAGAATTGAGGCTTTGATTCTCATTAAAATTGAAGCCAACATCCATGATAATAAACAGCATTGAATTGCAACGTAAGCAAATCAACTTTAATGGAATGGATGCCATCGATTAGATTAACGTATTTGAAGATTTTATAATAATGAGTTCCAACAGTTTTTAGACTCCCATGACTAGTATACCAAAATTAAAATTTTATTTTTCTTTCTTTTTCTTCCATTCTCCTCAATCCAAACATATTCACGTGTCTACACGTTTTCTTTGCGATGAACTTCTAGTTCCCAATGAAAATCTTTGTTTGACTGTGAACTCAACTTACTTCATAATCGACCAAGTCAAAAATTCCAAGTCCATGACGTATTAGAGAATATCCATGGTTTTCTTAATGAAATTCTTCATATTCAATTATTTCTTCACCTATTCAAGTTTTGAGTTCGTTTTTGAAATTATACTTTATAAATTGAATTGACTGTAAAACCGTTGTATACATAACTTAAGAAAAACAGCTAGAAGTTTCTTTTTAGGAGGCGTTACTATCTTACTTTGAAAATCAAAATTAGTAACATGCACCTACAATAAACCTAGTTATTACTTATTAGTATATTTTTTTTGTTAGCGCAAAAAATGCGCAAGTGGTTCAATTGGAGTGAATATTAATTTCATGACCCTCTTAATTTAGGTTCTTAATTCAAAAGGTAATCAAGTTAATGTTTCATTCTATAAGTATTAGACTTCAACTTGCGTCTTTTGAAAATTAATTAGGAAGTAATTAGAAGAAAATATAGGCTTTCAAAATTATTTCCAAAATGTTTTAGGAACCTTATTTGGAATCTGATAAATTTTCTATAAATGTAAGAAGGATGAAAAGTAGAGCACAATAATTTGAAACTTTCTCCGTTGACCATTCTATTGAAAAGTATAAAATAGGAACTATTATATTATTATTATTATTATTTGATATTCAAATTTAAAAATAATATTTTACTATTTAGATAAGTATTCAAATTTAGACCTCTTAGTATTAAAAATAAAAAAGAAAAAAAAAACTCCCTAAAATAAACAAGAAAGCACTAAACAAAGACAATTATTTATAGAGGTTTAGATATAATGAATCAGATTTCACATCATTTTCATCAATCATACAGCCAAAAAAAAATTCTATAAATCATGGACAATTATCAAATTAAACCCCTTGACAAAGGTTTAAGTTCCTAACTTTTGCCACCAGCTGTAACGTACCAGAACTACCATTCATTGTTGCATCAATGGTCCCGCCTCTCTACCACATTTAATTTATACTTCACCATTTACGTACTTCTCTTTCCTATTCAATTTTTCTTCTAATGCATAAAGACCATAAAACAAAAATTCAAAATCTCAAAAAATCAATGAAAATTTAAAGAATCTTTGAAAATAATGGCAGTTATATGTAGCACCTTTGTCCTTACTGCGAAGTCAACTTACTTCATAATAGACCAAGTCAAGATGACTTCTGCAGAATCCCTCGTTTTCTGATATTACACTTCATTATATATGCCATAGTGCAAACTGCAAAGCTTGTTCCAAAATCTAACAATCCAACATTTTCTTTTAGATCATATAGCAAAATTTACTGAAGCCAAAATGCATTTCCCTTTGTTTATTCCTAAGACACTTGGGAGGTTTTGGCTATTCTTTATTCTGCTCGTCTCCTTTCTTCTCTTTAGTATTGGCTTGGGAGATGAAGCTACAGAAGAAGTTGATAAAGTTATTCCCATTGGTGCAATTATTGATGTTAATTCTCGCATTGGTAAAGAACAGCAAGTAGCTATGGAAATTGCAGCTCAGAATTATAATAACAGATCAAAGACTCACAAGCTGGCTCTCTATTTCCGGAACACCATGAAGGAACCCTTCAGAGCTACCTCTCTTGGTAAGTAATCTCTTGTATTTGCTAAGAAAAAGTTTAGGAGCGGTTTGGTACTGGATTAAACTGGGTTGGGGTTTTGGCTTGAATTCATTTTGTTTCAACCCACTATTAGCAATTTAAGTTTCAGGTATAGATATTTCAATCGATACCAACCCAAACAAACCTGCTAAACCCATCATTTACTCTTTTTTCTTGTTTTTTCATATGTTATATTTATTTAGTTATACACCTAGTCTCATAGTTACACTCAACCATGAAAACATTTCACTTTTCTATAGTTTCAATTATAATTAGATTAAAAACATTTCACTTTACCTTAGTTTCAATTATAATTAGATTTATTTTTAACTATTAAGAAATTAATTACCAACCCACTTAAGTATTGATTGGATTAGTTCGGTTTAAGTGACAAATTTTAATGCCCAACCCAAGTCAACTTGTTTGGGTTGAAAAACTTGGTCAATCCGAGCCAACTGTGTTTGTAAACGTCCTTACTTTTACTTTCTCGCTCTTTGAAGCTACAACACCAATTTTATTTTTTTTTCAATTTTAAACAAGTGCTACTTGCTAACTCCTTGTCCTCTATGAAAAATGCTGTTGATATGAGAAGAATGCATTTAGGAAATCTAATTATAATTCCAACAATCAACACATCAAGTTGGCTGTCAAACGAATATTCTTTTTTTCCGGTTGCCAACTGTGTGTAGGCCAACAGATAAGATATAGGCCACTTGTTCTACTTTTAGTGTTTTCGAAGACATCAACGTTGATTAGTCACGAGTTGCTCTTCCATGGAATATATATATATATATATATATATATATTAAGAGCATCTCTAGTGTTAACCTCATTTGAGTTATTTACTGTGAATCCCATAATGTTAAATCATTACTTTTGACTTTAAATAATTTTTTATTATTTTAAATAACTCTCCACTCTAATGGTACAATTCTTAAAAACTTACAAGTGAATCTCACAAGTAACTCTTCACTATTTTAACATTTATTGCTCTCCACTAACATTTATTAGAATTAATTATTTTATTATTATTTTTTGTATAAGAACTTATTCTTATAAGAACTATTTTTACACGAAACAACTAGTGTGACAAACTTTAATGGTAAACTTCAATAAAAATAAGTTATTAAATTTAAGAACTTTTTAAGAATCTCATTCGAGACTATAACCATTTTTATCTTTTAACCTTGTCTTGCTAACTCCCTGTCCTCTATTGAATATGCTAAATCTGGTTGCAGCTGAAGATTTGATTCAAATTCAGAAAGTGAAAGCGATCATAGGGATGCATACATGGCAAGAAGCAGCTCTTGTGGCTGGAGTTGGAAGCCAAGCTCAAGTTCCTGTCATATCCTTTGCATCACCTGCAATCATCCCTCCATTGACACCACTTCGCTGGCCTTTTCTGGTAAGACTATCCAACAATATCACTGCACAGATAAACTGCATTGCAGACATAGTGCATGCTTTTACTTGGCAAAGAGTAATAGCCATTTATGAAGATGATGGTTTTGGTGGTGGTGGAGAAAATGGGATGCTATCACTCCTCTCTGAGGCCCTCCAAGACTTCGGTTCCATAATCGACTACCGTTTAAGGCTCCCTCCAATTTCCATTTTGGCTGATCCGGGGAGTCTAATCCATAAAGAGCTGTTTAAGTTGATGGAACAAACTCAATCTAGGGTTTTCATTGTTTTGCAGTCATCTCTAGAAATGGTGACACATTTGTTCAGAGAGGCTTCTCGAATGGGACTTTTGGATAGAGATTCAGCTTGGATACTCCCGGAGCGCATAACTAACCTGCTTGACTCTATGGATGACAAGTCTGCTATTTCTCACATGGAAGGGTCTTTAGGAATCAAGACACTCTACGATGAAAAAAGCAGTGAGTTTCAAGATTTTCAAACTCAGTTTCGGAGAAGTTTTCGCGCCAAGAATCCCGAGGAAGACAATAGCAACCCGGGATTTTACGCTTTGCAAGCATACGATAGCATCGAAGTGATCATTCGAGCGGTAGAAAGAACGGAAAGTGAGAACAACAGAACCAACACAAATCCATTACTAGGAGAAATATTGTCTGGCAATTTCCATGGTTTAAGTGGGAAGATTCATTTTGAAGCAGGAGAGCTCTTGCAGGATCCAGTGTTGAGGATAGTGAATGTAGTAGGGAAGAGTTACAAGGAAATAGACTCTTGGACTCAAGAGCATGGGTTTGTTAGAAGATTGGGTGGTGTAGTACAATGGCCTGGGGATTTGGCGGGGAATAGGGTTCCAAAAGGCTGGAACATGCCTACTAAACAAAAGCGAATGAGAATTGCAGTTCCAGGAAGAACATCATTTTCCAAGTTTGTCAAGGTTGACTATGGAGAGGGAAAGAATCCACATATGTATAGTGGATTCTGTATTGAAATTTTTGAAAAGGTGCTTAAACTTTTGGAATATGACTTGCCCTATTACTTTGATCCCCTCAATGTAACTTATCCTGATCTGGTTCAACTTGTTTACAACAAGGTAACAGCTTTTTTCATTTAACCTTTCTTCTCTACATGTGGTAGAAAAGTAAAAGCCATATGTTCCATCTTTTTTTTTTTTTTACGCTTTCAGATAATAAACAAATGAGTAAACTACTGATTTGGTTTATGAAAAATTATAGTTTTCTCAATTTGATCCTTCAAAGATTAAGTATCTCAATTTAGTCCATAAAATGTTACATTTATCTTAATTTGATCCTCTTTATTGCTAAATCACAAAACCAGTTGTTATTAAATCTCAAAACTTTCTTTGTTAGAAATCATTTTGACAAATGAAGGACTAAATTAATATAAATATAATTTTTTAGGAACTAAAATAAAATACTTGATCTGACCAAATTAAAAACAGTAATCTTTCAAGGACCAATAATTTACTCCGAACAAATCTGTCCACGAAATTTAATAAAGCAACCAAATTTTGTATACCATTTTGGCCTACATTACTGAATTAATCATATTTGATTTTCATGTGGCGGAAGACGTACGATGCAGTGGTGGGCGACATGACTTTATTAGCAGAGAGATTGGAATATGTGGATTTTACAGTGCCATATGCAGAGTCAGGACTGTCAATGATAGTTCCAGAGAAGGCTGAAGAATCAACATGGATGTTTATGAAGCCCTTCACATGGCAATTGTGGGTAAGCACTGGGGTCATCTTGGTTTACACAATGTTAGCAGTTTGGTACCTTGAGAGGGTACCCAATCCAGAGTTCCATGGCAGTTGGAAGAGCCAGATCAGCACTGCTCTTTGGTTCACCTTCTCCTCTCTATTCTTTGCTCACAGTGAGTATCATCGCTCAATTCCAGTCACTATTATATATCTTCTATGTTGAGTAAGCTTAGACATGTTTAATACATGTGGATTCTCTGATGTGAGGATCTTTTGCGTCACATTAACGTGAGATTTGAACTGTCTATTCTGCGCAATCAGACATGTGGGCTGTCCAATCGTGTGAAATGGATGGTGCAGATCTCATATCACGATAACATGATATCAAAGAATCTGTCTCAGTATAATATAATGTCACACATAATCTAACATTTCAAATTATATTTCACTAGAACTTTCTTTTGATCCCTTATAGATAGGGTGCTTCTGACCTTAATACCCCATAGAGTTGTCTTCTCATTTTAGTCCTTTATATGTAGAGTATTTCTCAATTTGGTCCTTCTCAACAAAATTGTGATCAATAATGTTATGTTAATTTATAAATTATAAAGCAAATTGTCAATTTACAATTCTATATATTGTGTAATATATAATTTGTTAATTTCATTAATAACATATTGACAAAAAGGTATTATCGATAACATATTTATTTATGAATGATCAAATTAAGAAATATCTATATGTAAGAGACCAAATTGAAAAATGAATTTTATGAGGGACCAAATTAAAAAATATTTTATCTATAAATGATCAAATTGAGAAGGCAATTTATAAAAAATGAGATTGAGAAATAACCTATATGTGACGGACTAATACGGTTCTAGTCAATAATCTTTTTACATTACATAATTTGAGACAAAGGAGTGGGGGCCATTTTGCATATGTACCCTATAATTCTTTAGTCATGTTTTATCGTTGATGCATGTGTTAGCACATGTGCTTCTTAGGTATCCTATCAAATTTCTTTGTGTTTGCACTTAAATAAGAGGTCATGTTTTTTATTTGAACTGCTTATTTCAAATTGAACGATTTAAATCAAAAAAAAAGTTTTTTAAAATTTTTCTTTGATTTAGACTATCCAATATGAAATAGAAGCCTCAAATTTTAGGAACATGACCCTCGCCAAAACATGAAGGCATCTGGATTTGCTTCTTGAACTAAAAAATGTCTGCTGAACTTAACTCTTACCTCCGATTTCACCTTACAGGGGAGAAAATGCACAGCAACTTATCTCGTGTGGTGATGGTTTCATGGCTCTTTCTAGTTATGATTCTGAACTCAAGCTACACTGCTAGCCTCTCTTCAATGCTAACAGTTCAACAACTTCGGCCAAATGTCACAAGCATTGAGTGGCTCAAGAAAAACAACATGAAAGTTGGCTGTGATGGTGACTCGTTTGTAAGGACGTACCTAGAAAATGTGGAAAAATTCAAGAAAGAAAACATCATAAACATTAGCAGTGAATACAGTTATGATGGCGATTTCAAAAACAACACAATAGCAGCTGCTTTTCTCGAGCTTCCTTATGAAAAAGTATACATCAATACATATTGCAAGGGCTACTCCAGCACCCCACCCACCACCAGATTCGGAGGACTAGGCTTTGTAAGTAATTGTAGATTTTCATATCTTATTACCTTTCCATGGACTTCTCAATATTAAGAAGATGATACCTTTGAACTCTCTCTGCTTTCTAATGGGTGATAAGATCAAACACCATCATCCCAGTAACTTCGAACTCCGCTAGCAAGAAAGATCTCTCAAGCTTAGTGGTGTTAGAGATTATTATAAAAGCTATTTATATAGAGTAACTTAAGCTTAATCTTGTGTGTTGAAATAGTCATTAGTTATCAGGGTTTTCATTGTCCAGTACTTATGAGTTTGATTAAAAAAAGAGGAAAAGTACCATTTTCATCCCTGTAACTCCGACATAAGTTCAAATTTTGTTCCAAAACTTTTTTTTCTTGTATCAAATTTGTCCTACATATTTTAATTAGTTTTAATTTTGTTCTTAAGCTCAATGCCGTCTAAATTGTTAATGACAAACACAGATGTAGCACATCTATTGTACATGTCAACACCTATAGTCTACCTAAGCATATCCATGCCAAATATACAACAATCATTTGCCACTTTCTTTGTACAAAGAAGTTGGAACTAAAGTTCAAAGAAAGTGGTAAATGGCTGCTATTTCAAATGCATATCTGATGTACGTGACTATACGTAGTTGGAATATATGGCTCTGACAATGGAGGTGACCACATCAATGTTTGTCATTAACAATTTAGACAACGTTGAATTTAAGAATAACATTGAAACTAATTAGAAAGATGAGACAAAATCAACATTCAAAAAAAGTTCTGGAAGAAAATTGAAACTTAGGTCAAAGTTTAGGGACAAAATGGTACCTCTTTTTTTTGTAACAACCTAAGGTATCCCCAAGTCACATTAAACTTGAGACTAATTGTTGTTAGGCTAGGAGCGTTTAAGGCTAAAGCCCTCCCAATAAATATGCTTAGGATTCAAACTTGTATGCTCTTCCTTACAAAGGTAAGATTACTTACCATCTCAATCAGCAGCTTGTTGGTTGAAAATGGTACTTTTACCAATAAAAGTCTGGTGAATTTTCATATGGTGTAGAATTAAGTTTCAATAAAAGTACTAAATTTACAAGTGAATTAGTCTTTCACTTGTGTTACAATGTCTATGTACCTTAACCATGATTTTTCCTAACAATTCTTTGATGCAGATGTTCCAAAAAGGCTCCCCAGTGGCCAAAGATGTTTCCAAGGCTATATTGCAGATGTCAGAAAACGGAGAACTGAAGAACTTGGAAGAAAAATGGTTTCATCCGTTAAACGGGTGCTCTAACAATACAACATCTAACGATACAGAAAGTTTGAAACTAGGAAGTTTATGGATTCTCTTTGTCATTTCTGGTGCCACTTCTACCATTTGCTTATTATTTTCTATCATCCAATCTCTAGGCTTCTGTCAACCACCTCAAAGTGAAGCTCAAGGAGGTAATGTCCCCACAAGTGATGAGAGTGTTTGGAGAAGAGCTGTTGAATTAGCTAAGCTGATTTATAGCAGAAAGTTTCATAAGGAAAGTGAGGCAAGGCATGATGGAACTGATAGTTCTTCCAGATGGGACTATTTTAGCAGTCCTGATACACCTATGCATCAGCACAATGCTGCTTCCTTAGTACCTACAGTTGTAGTAAGTACTCCCTTCACCGGACATACAAATGGAAACTCCTGATCATAGATAACTAGTTTCAGAGTAGAAGATCCTAGTTTGGGAAGCTAGTTGTTTAGAGGTGTGAACAGGGAAGATCATTAGCTACATGTATCAGTTGTTCAAAAAGTCCGTAAAAATTACTGGGGGCATTTCAAGTAGTAAAGTCAACTGTAAGGGAATGTACCTAAAAAGGAATGTACCCAAATGTCTAGCACATGTGAAATGCCTGCTTTAGGGTCAGTGTACAAAGATTTGAAGGAACCATGTGTGTGTACGTACAGTCCTGATCTAACAACTCTGCCACTGTTATTTATTAAACCAATCCATGCGCAGATGCGCAGGCTCACTTAGCTTCGCCTAGAACATCACTGTCTGGAGAACAGTTATCATGGGAGCTGCATTCAGAACATAATGATTTTGATTACATCACGTCCTTTTTCTTATTCATAATAAAACCATGGAAACAACCTAAATCTCTTCTTGAACCTTGAGGTTAATGAAGCCTTCGAAACTCTCAAAGAGCCTAGAGGAAAGGATGTAGAATTGACTCATGTCCAAGCTCCATAAATTTACATTGAAATGTTCTTTACTGGCTTTAGTTCCATAAAAGATTGAGGATGAAATTCAAATTAAACTTGGTATGGCTAGTGCGCACAGGTAAAATTTTCTTTCGGGAGATTGACCTCTGGTTAAATGAAATTTTAAATTATAAATCTTGAATTCATTAGTCCAGCCACAGAAAATGTAAATATATTAGTCGTATCGCATGGTGGAGGTTTTGTTGTGTGTGGGTTGCCAGTTCAATTTCAGTTTTGATGGCGCAACAATGCCCTAACATTGGGGAATGGGAAAGAAACGACTGCATTGAGATGGAGCCATGTTAAGGTCATTGTTATTGCAGATACAACACTTTTTTATGTCAGAAGAAATTGACACATTTGAATGCATTTCTCAATAAATCACATGCATACATACCAAAGTGGTCCTCATCTGCTGCTTGCATCAAATGGATTGGAAAATATAGTCAATAACTCTACATTCTGCAAAAGACAAGTCTGGGAAAATGTGTAACAGCTATTTCTGTCCACAATGAATCTAAACTTTTATCGTCTTTTATAATCAAAACTTCATCTAAAAAAGAATTTCAATACATATAGCTATTTATATTTTGGTACAGTCTCGTAATTCTGATGTGAAAACTGCATCCGAGTCACCGATATCCTCTTCCTCTTCCGCGACCACCCCAGCCCCTTCCTCTGCCTCTTGCACCACCTCTCCCACCACCAGATAATCCTTGCAGTGCCCTATTAACAAGTTGATTTTGTAAACCGCCACTGCCTCGACCCTTCTTTGATGCAACATTGTTGGCTCCATTAGTCGTAGGAGCAGGCCGTTTTGCTCTGCAGGATGAGTGAAAAATACTATATAATTGTTCAATTTCAATTATTTCTTTTGTAACTGAGTTTAGAATCATTGCAGCGATGCAATCATAAAAGACAATGGAAAAGTTACAAAGTGAAAAAAGGATGCAGAATATAACATTTTTTTTTTTAAAAGGGAACAAGACACCGTACCCAGCTGCTGTTGTGGAAGATGATGCTGTTTTTGTTGCTTCTTTCCAAGAAAGGTTGACGCTCTTATCTCCAATAAAAGAAGGTGTTTTTGCGTGTAATGGCTAACCATGCAAATTAAAATAAGAAGGAAAGGGGGGGAGGGGGGAGGAATCAGCCACTGAATTTGTATGCTTGGGCAAAAATATTTTAAATTTCATCCAAGGGTTGCATCCCTTTTTACCTTTGTCATGGCCAAAATGTTATTACAGGTACGCAACCCAGTCGTAGTGTTCTGTTTTTGAGTTTTCTGCAACATAAAGGTTAAAGATATAAACAAGGCACATAGTAAGAGAACGGCAAGACAGAACTAACCAACCACAAGATTAAACTCACAATTTTTTCCTTCGCTTCATCAGTTTTGGCAGCTGCCATAGATTTGTTGTGCTCAGCCATTCCCTGAGTTAATTTCTTCATGGTAGCCCGGGTTAACTCCTCAATGTTGTTTAATCTGGAAAAAACAAAAGTGACCAGAACTTAAATTTCTAGCGGACAACCGGAGGGAGAATATACAGAAGGAACACAAGTTTTGCAAAACAACGATGAGTCTACTATAAAAGCTTAGTTGCAAATATTCATTAATTTCACCCTTCCAAGCTTATTGTAACAAGACGAAGGACAAGATCTGTTTTTCAAAAAGAATCAAGACTGACATTAGTAGAAGGGAAAATTTTAAATATGCAGATTCTAGACCCAGCTTTGATAGAAAATGAAGCGGCTGATGAGATTAAGAGTAAAAGGAGGTTTGTGTTTAAATTGGATTTTGAGAAAGCCTGATGGTGTTTGTCGGATTTTTCTGCATAAAGTTCCCATCAGGAAGGGTTTTGGGGAGACATGGGGAGGTTGGGTCTCTAGTTGCTTGTCCACGGCAACCTTTGCGGTAATTGCCAATTGTGAGTCTAAGCAAAGCAGAACCAAAGGAAAAAGGGAAGGAAGGAAAAATAGGGAAAAAAAAAGGAAAGAAGGGAGGAGAAAGGAAAATTCCAGTGAATGATATATTGTTTAGCTGCTTAGCACAATAGAGAGGCAGAGAGCATATTCATATAGGGAGCCCAAGATATAAAAAATAGAAAAGAAAATAAATATAGAAAACAAATTCATAAGTGCAATAAATAAGCTAATAGTTCTGAGGTGAAAATTAAGATAGCAACTCCAAGATAAACTAATTATTCTAATATTTCCAAATTCTTCATCATTTCCTAGAATATTTATTATGACCAGAATTAGTTGCCCATATCATTGACCATATTGCTCCAAATATTCTTTTCCCATTCTTCATCAATCTCCCCTGGTTGGAGAAAACTCAACCTCAAGAGTGAAAGTAATAGAGAAGTCCAACTTGAAGCATTAGGTAGGGCAACGGGTATTGACAGAAAGAAGGACAAGAGGGAACTTTGGATTCTCCAACTCATCCAAAAATTTGAACGGGCCTGGCATGTAGATTGAACCTGAAATTGAATATTTGCCACTTGAGGTTTAAATCCTCCAATTTGATCATCTTCTAAAACACCATCATTTGCAAAAGAGGAAAGGCAACCCAGATTCCAATTCCTCCACCAATCACCACACCCTTTCCGGTCCAACATGCCAACCAAGAACCTAGTTAACCCTATCATAAGCTTTCTCAAAATCATTAGCTACTAAACTAGCATACAGAAATTGTCTCTCGGCAGCAATAAAGCATTTTTTGTTATCAAAAATAGTATCACCAAGCACCTCACCCAATCCCATTAAAGAATCTTAGTGATAATCTTATAAACACTAGACACCAAGCTAATAGGCCTAAAATCCTTACCTTGAGTGACCTATCATACTTCTGGTTATCCTACCATTATAGAAAAACTCTTCAAAGTTCAAACACCTCCATCAAAACATCAATCACAAAAAACCATCAAGCTTGGAAAAAAGGCATGTTAAACTCATCGAGTCCTGAAGCCTTCTTCTTCTCCATTTTCCAAATTGCATCCTTAACCTCCTCCTCCTCCTCAAAAAGTCTTCCTAACCAGCTAGCCTTTGTACTATCTATAGAGGACCAATCTAACCCCCCCCCCCAAAGAAAAGATTCATACAGAATCTCTACCCCTGAAGACCTACTTCTGAAAGAAATCAAAAAAAAAAATGATGAAGAGAAAATTCCATTTGAACAAGTCCAATTCAATTTGTCGGTGGGACCCTATGTTCAACAGCGAGAGGAAAAATAATTATTCCACATCTTCTGTTGCACCACTTTAGAATCTGATATGAGAAAAGGAATAAAGGAGAAAAATATTGCCTTAAACAGGACAATCATCTTTGATTTTGAAATAATTTCCTTAATTAAAAGAATCATCTTTGATTATGAAATAATTGCCTTAATTAGGAGAATCATCTCTGATTTGGCAAGTTCTATTTTTAGGAATTGTTTGACTTTCATTTTAGGAAGGTTTTCCTTTAGCAAAGATTATGATTTGTAAAGGAATCAATAGCTGATTCTTCCCTCATTTGTCTCCTAAATTACTCTATGTATCTTGCTTATTTAAAGGGATAGAAATGAATAAGAAAGGCATCAGACAATTTGTCGACTAATATTAGATAAATTAAAATAAATTGTTTGTTAATATTGCATAATGTAAATAGTTTTTTCTGATGTAAATCCCTATTTTACAGGGATATAGTTAGGTTATGTTTAATTGTTTTTCTCGACTATTTCCTTTACATTAGGAAAGTTAGTTAGTTTTAGAGGTCTATATATTAAACTCTTGTAATTTGTGATGATCAAGTAATTAATATATACTTCTTGTTCTCTCAAAACTACATGGTATCAAAGCCTAGTTCCTTCTAAACCGATAACCCTTTGCTTTTCCGTTTGAGAGAAACTCTTGCTCTTTACGGTTGACACCGTTTTTTTTTTTCTCTTCATTCATTTTTTTCCCCCTCTACATTGACATCGTTTTTTTTTCTCTATTCTCACAATCTCTACCTCAGCGGAATATACCAACATCTCTCCTAAACCGTTTTCTTCCCCTAGTTCTGTGGAGATTGGAACCCACGGCTCCCTTCAAATTACTGTCGTCAGGCTTAATGGCAGAAACTTTCTGGAATGGGCTCAATCTATCAAGCTTGCTGTTGATGGCAGAAGCAAACTGGGATTCTTAACAGGTGAGGAAGAGCAACCAAGTGAGGATGACCCAACCTTTCGAAAGTGGCGTTCAGAGATGTCTCTAATCACGGCATGGCTTCTAAACTCTACGGAGGAATATATTCGTCAGCCTTATATGTTTATGGATGCTAAGGGAATTTGGGAAGCAGTCCATGAAACATATTCCAATATTGAAAATTCTTCACAAGTTTTCGATTTGAAGAGAAAACTGTGGCAGACTAAACAAGGGGACCGAGATATCACAATATACTAGTGAGATGCTGGCTTTGTGGCAAGAATTGGACCTGTGTTACAATGACGTGTGGGAGAACCCCTGTGACTTAGCACGGTTCAAAAAACGTGAAGACAATGATCATGTCTTCATGTTCTTGGCTGGCGTCCACCATAAGCCAGATGAAGTCAAGGGAAGACTTCTTGGGAGGAAACCATTACCTTCCATCTGAGAAGTTTTCTCTGAGTTAAGATAAGAGGGAAGAAAACATGTGATGGCAATTTCAGGCATTAACACTGGTGCTGGTATAGGAACTGACAATTCTGCTTCTCCTCTAATAACTCGAGGAAGTTTAGAGGGAGAAGGAAAAAAGAAATTCTATTGTGAATATTGCAAGAAACCATGGCACACCAAAGAGAGTTGCTGGAAGCTCCATGGGAAACCACGTAACCCAAAAAGAAGGGGGGAAGGTAGAGCACTAAATACTACCATTGATCAAACTCAGGAAAAAGCCTCTGTCTCTGAAGGTTCTGAAATTTCTCCTTCCATGGAGGAACAAATTGAGCATTTGTATAAATTATTAACCTCTCAAAAATCTCAAACTACACCATCTTGTTCTCTAGCTCATCAAGGTAATTGACCTCACTCAGCTTTTTCTGTCAATTCTGTGGTTAATCCTTGAATCATAGATTCAGGGGCTACTGATCATATGTCCAGTAATTCTCATCTTTTTATCTCCTATAGACCTGTAGCAGGTAACCAAAAAATTAAAATTGTTGATGGGCCTTTTTCTACAATTGTTGGTCATGACTCCATTCAAATTTCACCTTCTCTCACTCTTGAAAATGTCCTTCATGTTCCCAAACTTTTGTGTAACCTATTATCTGAGGACAAGAGAATTAAAATGCAAGGCTGTTTTTTCTTATTCAGGCTGTGAATTTCAGGATTTGACCTCAGGGAGGATGATTGGCGGTGCTAAACAAAGAGGAGGCTTATAATTCTTTGAAGATGGAGCTAGCCTGGGTAAAACTGTTCAAAGTTCTCTGTCAGGCTCAAATTTTGTTTCAAAATCTGTTTCTAAGGTAGAGAGTCAAGATGTCATGTTATGGCATTATTAATTAGGACATCCAAGTTTTCAATATCTTAAAAAATTGTTTCCAAAACTATTTATCAATAATGATCCTTCTATTTTTCAATGTGATTTTTGTGTTATGGCTCCACGACCATATCTCCCTTCTAAACCTTTTCAACTCATTCACAGTGACATTTGGGGACCTTCTCGGGTTCCTACTAGTACAGGAAAAAGGTGGTTTGTATCATCTGTAGATGATCATACCCAGTTAAGTTGGATATTTTTAATGAAAGAAAAATCTGAAGTTGTTGATATTTTTCAAAATTCTCTTCTATGATAAGAGACACAATTTAATGAAAAAATAAAAATTTTTAGAAGTGACAATGGAAGAGAGTATTTTTCAAAAACTTTGGGAGATGTTTCTTCAAAAAAGGGGATTGTACAACAAAGCTCATGTTTTGACACACCACAACAAAATGGCATTGCTGAAAGACCAAAACAATTTTGGGGGGATGCTGTTCTTCAT
The DNA here is from genome assembly GCA_037074585.1 of Biancaea sappan. NCBI lineage: Eukaryota > Viridiplantae > Streptophyta > Magnoliopsida > Fabales > Fabaceae > Biancaea > Biancaea sappan. The sequence continues at coordinate 33,002,791 of CM073493.1, forward strand.
GCAGCTTTCTTAATAAATAGAATGCCTTCTAGGGTGTTAAATTTTTCTACCCCTCCACAATTTTTTCAAAAATTAAAACCTATTTGTTAGAAATTAAAACCTAATTCTAAACTAATATCTGATTTACCTTTGAGAATTTTTGGCTGCACAGTATTTGTGCATAATCCTGATAAACAGAAGAGTAAATTAGATACTAGGGCTTACAAAGGTTTTTTTGCTTGTTACTCTGTATCTCAAAAAGGTTTCAGATGTTACATCCCAAAATTAAAAAAATATTTTGTCACAATGGATGTTTCCTTTCTGGAAAAAACTCCTTTTTTTACTCCTCATCTTCAGGGGGAGATTAAAAATTCAGATATGGTTATTAAGAGTAAGGAAGATTCGGCGGTATCAACTATAGATCTAGATTTTCTAATTCCTGATGCTATGAACAGCAAAAATCACGTTGAAACAAGTTCAAGTTTGGATTTAAATATGGAAAAACAATTTTTTGAACTCTTGGAAACTGAAACTGCACTGCCTGAAAGAGAAAGATTACCTTTTGATACTTTGAACAGACTTACTAGAGGAGGAATCCGTCCCAACCAACTCAGCACGGCCAATCTTCCAACCTGCTGTCAGAACCGAATAAATCTTGTACTCATAATCTTCTTTCTGATTCAGATCTGTCTAAACCTATTGCTCTTAGAAAAGGGATAACATCATGTTCCACTAAGCATCCAATTTCCAACTTTGTTTCACATCAGAATATTTCTCCATCTTTTTCTGGTTTTCTGACCAAACTTGTTAACATTGAGATCCCAAGAAATATACAAGATGCACTACAGGTTCCTGCATGGAAGGATGCAGTTTTAGAAGAAATGAGGGCTGTAGAAAAAAATAAAACGTGGGAAATTGTTGACTTGCAAAGGGAAAGAAGATTGTAGGGTGTAAATGGGTCTTCAATGTGAAATACCATGTTGATGGCTCACTTGAAAGATATAAGACTCGCTTGGCTGCAAAAGGGTTCACACAGACATATGAAGTAGACAATATAGAAACATTTGCTCCAGTGGCGAAATTAAATACTATCCGAGTGCTGTTATCTGTGGCAGTGAATCTAGACTGGCCACTTCAACAACTCGATGTTAAGAATGCATTTCTTAACGGAGATTTGGAGGAAGAAGTATACATGGATCCCTTTTGAAGAAAAATTTAATTCACAAGTATGTAAATTGAAGAAGTCTTTGTATGGACTGAAGCAATCTCGAAGGGCTTGGTTTGAGAAGTTTACGGGGTCATTAAAACAGCAAAATTATTAATAGGGGCAAGCTGATCAGGCAATGTTCTTTAAACGAACAAAGGGAGAAAGGTTAGTAGTGTTGATAGTTTATGTTGATGATATTATCCTAACTAACAGTGATATGGAGGAGATGAATAGATTAAAAAAGAATCTAGCAAAAGAGTTTGAAATTAAAGATCTAGGAAATTTCAAATATTTCTTAGAAATGGAAGTTTCTAGATCAGAAAAAGGAATCATAGTCAGCCAACAGAAATATATTATGGATATGTTAAAGAGTACTGGGATGTTGGGGTGTAAGCCAGTAGATATTCTAGTTGATCCTAATGTGAAACTTGGTACAGGAGAGTCAGAAAGTCCAGTTGATACAAGTAGGTACCAGAGACTTGTTGGAAAATTAATATACTTATCTCACACTCGCCCTGACATTGCATTTGTTGAGTCTTGTGAGTCAGTTTATGCATTCCCCAAGAAAAAACCATCCTGAAGCAGCATATAGAATATTGAACTACCTTAAAGGGACGCCTGGGAAGGGATTAATTTTCAAGAAAACTGAGCACAGAGGAATTGAAGCCTATACAGACGCTGATTGGGCAGGATCCATCACTGACAGGCGATCTACAAGTGGCTACTGCACATATGTGTAGGGCAACTTAGCTACATGGAGGAGCAAGAAACAAAACGTGGTGGCTCGAAGTATTGCTGAGGCTGAATACCGAGCAATGGCAAATGGTGTGGCTGAATTACTATGGCTGCAAAGGATTATGAATGAATTAAAATTATCTCAGAGGAATCCTATGAAATTATTTTGTGATAACAAGGCGGCGATAAGTATTGCAAATAACCCAGTTTAGCATGATAGGACTAAACATGTAGAGGTGGATAGACATTTTATTAAAGAAAGAATTGAAGGAGGAGATATCTGTATTCCTTTTATTCCTAGTACAGAGCAAGTGGCTAATATTCTGACCAAGGGGTTATTCAAGCCTACTTTTGAGTTACTTGTTAGCAAGTTGGGTTTGCTTGACATCTACAAACCAACTTGAGGGGGGTCTCGACTAATATTAGGTAAATTAAAATAAATTGTTTGTTAATATTGGATAAATGTATACAGTTTTTTCTGATGTAAATCCCTATTTTACAGGGATATAGTTAGGTTGTTATGTTTAATTGTTTTTCTTGACTATTTCCTTTACATTAGGAAAGTTAGTTAGTTTTAGAGGTCTATATATTAAACTCTTGTACTCTGTGATGATTAAGTAATTAATATATACTTCTTATTCTCTCAAAGCTACACAATTTTTATCAGAAACTTAGAGTTGTCTCTCAACCAATCACAATAAGGTCCAAGAAGGGAAGAAACTCGAACAAGGGAAAAGAAGATTTTCCCGTAAGTCGTCCCTTGACTAGGTCCTACATGAGCAATCACATCAATTTGGTATTAGAGCCCGCTGTCATGGACGACTCGACAACTTTGCCAAACCAGATGGAGGCGTTTTTGCGAAATATGGAACACCGGCTTGCCCTTGTAGAAGATCACCAATAGTCCAACAAACGATCGCCAGTGGAGGAGATTCTGCAAGAACTAAAAGGTCATGATTCCTCTCAAGTAGAGTGTAGCAATAGCCACAACTCAAAAAGCACTGGAGGAGGAACGAAGCAATAAGAGTATAGGAGCTATTGTTCCAAGGTACTCTAAATTAAATTCTTATGATGGAACTAATGATCTCATGATTTGGATATATAAGTGTGAGCAGTTCTTTGAAAATCAAAGCACACCAGATGGAGACAAAGTGAGCTTAGTAGCATTTCATCTAAATGGAGAGGCACAACTCTGGTTCTATAAGATGAAACAAGAAGAAGCAAGTATGAATTGGAAGATATTCACAGAACAATGCCAGCTACAGTTTGGTCCTCCCATGAGCCTCAACCCTTTAGGTAAGTTGGCTAATCTTAAGCAACACGCAACGGTGGAAGACTACTAGCAGAAATTCCAATCCCTCTTTAGAACAAACCAAGGGGTTCACTTCCAACCAACAAATTGACCTTTTCACTGTTGGCCTTAAGGAGGACTTACGCTTGGAGGTGGAATTACAAAAGTCGAATACCTTGGGCGAAGCTATGAACCTAGCCCGCACCTTTGAATGTAAGCATCATAGCATTTTTTTTGCAGGAAGAAATTCCAGACCAGCAACAACCGTTGAAAAGGGAGCCTTAGGTCCTACACTTGGGGCTGGTCATACGCCCACGCCATTTTTTGAGAAGATTACAAAAGAGGAAATGAAGACCATAGAGCCAAAGGCCTTTGCTTAGACTGCGATGAAGCTTATTATTGTGGCCATAAATGCAAAAAGCTATTCTAGATTGAGGTGACAGAACCGAACAAGGAAGGGGAGGAAATTAGTGAACCCGATGGAGTTCCTTGACACATTTTGCAATACCTACCCTAATTTCAAACTTGAAGACAAGTTCTTTGACCAGGAGGGGAGTAATGATATGAGAAAGGGAATAAAGGAGAAAAATATTGCCTTAAAAAGGAGAATCATCTTTGATTTTGAAATAATTTCCTTAATTAGAATAATCATCTTTGATTATGAAATAATTGGCTTAATTAGGAGAATCATCTCTGATTTGGCAAGTTTCATTTTCAGGAATTGTTTGACTTTCATTTTAGGAAGGTTTTCCTTTAGGAAAAGATTTTGATTGTAAAGGAATCAATAGCTGATTCTTCTCTCAATTGTCTCCTAAATTACTCTATGTATCTTGCTTATTAAAAGGGCTAGAAATGAATAAGAAAGGCATCAGACAATTTTTATCAGAAACTTAGAGTTCCCTCTCAACCAATCACAATAGGGTCCAGCAAGGGAAGAAACTCGAAAGTCCCTTGACTAGGTCCTACGTGAGCAATCACATCAGAATCTCAGCAACTACTTCCTATAACTTTCTAGGACCTTATTCAGTTCGGTAGCACATATCTGATTTTGGATATCTTAATATAAATATCTTTAAGGTAAGTTTGTTAGCATATCTAAGTTGTTATTAATTGTTATTAGTGGAGAGTTGTCCCCTCAATACAGGATTGAATCATTCGTTGTAACTTGTATACTAAGTTTAAGATCCTTGCACACCTGCAGCCAATAAACATCACTATTTTCTTCCCTTTCTTTCTTTTTTTTTTTTTGGCTGTTCATATCATTTAGGGAGCTGGTTGATCCAAGATGGTTTATACTTTATACCAGGTCATCCTGATAGAAATGGCTAACATCCAAGAGGGGGGATGAATTAGGTGATTAAAAACTTATCAAAAAACTTATTGGAAGTTGAAAAGATCTTAATGCACTAACCAAAAACTAGAAAGAAAGTTTATATCAGAAAAACAGAGACTAATAAGTCAAGATGAGTTTGTAGAAGTGCAAGAAATGAAAAATAAGTGCAAGAAAATAGAGATACGGTAAGAAGATCAAGCATAGATAATTTATCTTGGTTCAGCTTGCAAACCCAAGCCTACATCCAGTTCCCAAGATTTCTCTTGAGATTTTCCACTATCACCACAAGTATAAGAAGGGCACTTGTGAGCCACAATACAATCAGAAAATTTTTTCCTTCCAAGGGTTTCTCTCCCCTTTACACAGTGTTTTTCCCAAACACCCACTCAAGAAACCCAAATCCTTGAGTATATAATTCGGTAAAATCTCTTTCAGAGTAAATGTACGAATGAAGCTTTCTAAAAACTTGTGATATGTACAAGATCTTTTTGAGGAATTTCATAAGGTTTTTCCACGTTGTAATGCTTAAGTAATCAATTTGGTACAAATATAGCCATTGAAACTTTGCTTTGTTTAGCTTTTTCGTATGAGCTAGTAGACTGTCGAGGGTCAACAGTCGACTGGTTGGCTTTCTGGAAACCTTCCAGTCGAATGGTTGCCTTGTCAGAGACAAGCCAGTCGACTGGTGGCTTACTAAAATCCCCATCAATGTCTTCAAAAATTTAAGTAAACCGAGGCAAGCCAGTTGACTAGTTGGCTTCATATTTGCAAAACTTAGAAAATTTTGGACTTGGAAAGATTTCATAGCCAACCAAAGATTGTTGACTAGTTGGCTTCATATTTGCAAAACTTAAAAAATTTTGGACTTGGAAAGATTTCATAGCCAACAAAGATTGAGAATAACCAAACTTAACAGGATTTTAAGCTCAAATACATATCAAAGTCTTACAATAAGAAATCCCAAGTCCTAAAGGCTAAGGACTTCAACTCTTGATCATTGAGCCTTGGACTTCTTTCACATTCCCTAAAAATTTTATTATTAAAGACCAAGGGGAATCTTGTAAAAACATTTGTCAACAAAATTTCATTGAAACACACAATGGGGTCAACACATCCAACATCCAATCTACACCACTAATCTCCCAGCCAACCCAAACCCTATTCCTCCCGTAAATTCGCACCCGAACTCAATTGCTCAACTTCTTTCAGCCGTAGCCACCAAGCTCAACACCATGGACACACTTACAGCACAAGTGGCCACATTCAAAATCAAAATCAATAACCCCACACAGGATGACACTAGTTCTCAGGCACGAGATAGAGGAAATCGATCTGGCAACATGAGGAGGAAGAAATTGACAGCCGTTGGCGGTCCAAGTGCCCATCGCATCATCCCACACCAATATGGAATTTCCCAAGTTTGAAGGGGGAGATCCTAGTGGGTGGATTCGAAAGGCAGAGAAGTATTTCTGATATTACTAGACTCACGATGACCTCAAGGAGGACAACGCCACCATGTATTTGGAAGGTGCACCTTGGATTTATTTGCATGGATCAGCAGAAAGCAGACTCCTCCTATACTGGGAAGAGCTGGGGAAATCATTGCAGGAAAATTATAGCTTGGTCCAGTTCCAAAATCTAGATGAGCACATATGCAATATGACAGATTGGCTCCATCCATGAGTATTGCCAAAAATTCACTAAGCAAGCAGCAAGAGTCACCAACTGGCCGAAGCATAGCCTACTTAAGGTTTTCCTCAGCAGCCTAAAAGATGAACTAAAGGCAGACATGCTCATACACAAACCACAAACCATCTACAAGGCAGCAGTTTGGCCTTAGATTTTGAGGCCAAAGTAGGCCCAATACAAGGTTCCAAAGGGCCCAAATGGTCTTTGCAAAGCAAGCCCAACAACCCAGTTTATACACCCATAGCAATAACTTTCTCAGATAAACACGGGCCCACAAAACAACATAGTATTCCACACGCCCAACCAATACACTTAAACAGCAGCAAACCCAGCCCTTTCGGTCTAGAACATGAGAGACTGAGTGACAGAACAAAATTTTGAAAGGCCTGTGCTTTCTTTGCAATGAAAAATTTGGGTCAGGGCATTGGTGCAAGCCGTCAATCTTCTCTCTCATGGAAATCACAAAAGGCAAGCATCTGGCGGATGAAGAAGATGAAAACACAGATGATAATGACACACCAGCAATCAACTAAGCAGAAATCTCATTCCATGCTATTCACAGCAAATCAGTACTTTGACAATCAATACTCTTTAGATAGTGAAATAATATTAAATATTCATTATGATTAATTTAATAAAGCAATATATATAAACACACAGATTGGTAAAATGATAAGGTTGAATAATGCTATTACTTTTATTTCGAGTGAGGGCATTTTTGTCAATAAAAATTAATTTCCTGGTTCAAAGGACAAGCTTCAATTTCTTTTTCATTTCCAAAATGAAAATCATGTTTGGCCAAAGACAACTGAAAACTAAATAAAAGTACTTTTCATGAAAATTAACTTTTCATCTCCCCATCACAGCCAAACAGGCTAATCTTACCCCTAAGCATCCTTCTTTTTTTCCTCTTTTTTTTTTTTAGGGGAGGGTTCTAAGCCACCAATATCTACAACAACAACAACATAGCCTTATCCCACTAAGTGGGGTAGGCTACATGGATCGCACGACGCTATTGAGCTCTATCAATGACCAACTCTTTAGATATCCCATTTACTAAAAGGTCCCGTTCAATAATTTCTCTAAGTGTCCTTTTTGGTCTTCCTCGACCTTTTTTCATAGGGCTCCAAACCATCTGTTCAACTCTCCTAACTGGCGCTTCCAACGGTCTTCTTTGCACATGCCCAAACCATCTTAAACGGTTTTCAACCATTTTTTCCTCAATAGGTGCCACCCCAACTCTTCCTCGTATATGATCATTACGGATCCTATCTCTTCTTGTTTGACCACACATCCAACGCAACATCCTCATCTCCGCCACTCCAATTTTATGTTCTTGTTGTCCTTTCATTGCCCAACATTCACTCCCATATAAAATCGCTGGTCTTATAGCAGTACGATAAAACTTTCCTTTGAGTTTATCAGTTACTTTCCGATCACAAACAACCCCTGATGTCATTCTCCACTTCAACCACCCAGCTTGTATCATATGTTCCACATCTCTAATAATTTCGCCGTCATCTTGTATAATTGATCCCAAATACCTAAACTTTGACACTTGTGATACGACCTGATTACCAAGTTTAACCTCCATCTCGTTCCTAGCTTGTCGCTTGTTAAACTTACAATGCATATATTCGGTCTTACTCCTGCTCAGACGAAAACCCTTCGATTCCAAAGTAGCTCTCCATAACTCAAGTTTAGAATTAATCTCTTCCCTTGTCTCTGCTATGAGAACAACGTCATCTGCAAAAAGCATGCACTTAGGGATTTCTTCTTGGATGTGTTTCGTCAGAATAAAACCAAGTCAAACAAATAAGGGCTTAAGGATGATCCCTGATGTAGGCCAATTTTAATAGGAAAGTCTCTAGTCTCCCCTCGAGACGTTCTCACACTAGTCGTAGCCCCCTCGTACATATCTTTTATGGCTCTAATATACGCAACCCATACACCTTTCTGTTCCAAGGCTTTCCACAGCACCTCTCTTGGTACTCGATTATAGGCTTTTTCCAAGTCAATAAATGCTATATGAATGTCTCTTTGTTTACTCCGATATCTTTCCATCAACCCCCTTAGAAGATATATAGCTTCCATAGTAGACCGTCCTGGCATGAATCCAAATTGATTTTCAGAAATACTCGTCTCGATTCTTAACCTACGTTCAATCACTCTTTCCCATAATTTTAGAGTGTGACTCATAAGCTTAATCCCACGATAGTTTGCGCAATTCTGAATGTCTCCTTTGTTTTTGTAAATAGGCACTAAAGTGCTTCTTCTCCATTCCTCAGGCATTTTCTTAGACATTAAAATCTCATTAAAGAGCTTAGTTAGCCAGATAGTACCCTCCTCTCCTAAACACTTCCAAACTTCAATAGGAATACTATCGGGACCAACAGCTTTACCATTATCCATTTTTCTAAGACCTTAAGCCACCAATATCTACAAACCCACTAAACTCTGACTAATCTAGTTTAAGTTAGGTCAAACGACAAAGATGTAAAACTCTTCCAACATTGATTTTCTCCATTCACAAGACTCAAATCTAAGTCCTTGCTTAAGGGGAACAAGTGCATAACCACTTGAACAAATCAGCACTAGTTACCCCAAAGCATTTTTGAAGTGTAAGTATTTCACTCTTCCCCTAGCTAATTCGACTCAACAAGTAGGATCCCTAACCTTTGCAACTCCATCCTCACAAATCTCCTAGGAGCACCTTACACCTAATGTAACAAGACACTACCAGCTCAAAGGATCCTTCACAAGTCATATATGATGCCTCATTAACCGAGCACAGGTTGCTTTAGTTTTTTCTATTTGGGGGACCCGGGATCTGATAGAATAGAATAGATAAGGCCCAAAAAAAAATCATGGGTATGGAAGAGATAAATTTACTTCTCAAGCATCAACAGATGCACCAATTTGAATCTTAATTATGCAGTCTAATCATTCATAATCTAGGAAAAGTGATATTCATAGTTCAAGCAGCCATTGAAAGCTACCCCGAGAGTCCAAAAAGACTGAAGAATATTGAGCTAACATTACCAAAAGATAATGCCCAACCACCTAGGTTCTCCAGAATTTCAAGTTCATTCACTCTTAATTTGTAGATAATTAAGGTAGAATTGTCTTAATTTGGCAATGCCCCTATATTGGAACTAATTTATGAAGCTGCATCCAAGCATAAACATTGTATCTACTTTCACTCCCTTCAGAGAATAACTTTTTTTTTTTGATAGAAAAAGAAATATTATTGAGGAGAAGAAAAACGTACAGAGGGAAAGGATTACAATAGGTGGAGGACAAGGGATCCTCCTAACAGAGAATAACTAATTAGCTTACACTGCACTTAGCTCCATAAAATGGTAGTATTTTCCCTAAAGAAATGTCAATCAAAATTTCTTACTTGCATGTGTAATTACAAACTGTATTATCTAAAGGTAGGTTACTTATTTATTATATACAGTTTTTCAAAGGATATACAATACCTTTCAGTAAAATCCTTGTAATACTCTGAAAAGTCCTCTCCAAGTCTATCAGACGGCTGGCCAGTAACAATATTGTAACCACATAAACTATTTGTGGCATTAGGAACCTACATAACAACAAAGATCACTTAATCACTGCATATAATTTACTGATGCAACCCAGAACTCTAATTGCTGGAAACTACTCTATTGATCTGAATAGCCAAAAAATACAAATTCAAGAAACCCGAGAATAAGCCATAAACAATATACTCTGACCCTACTATCTTTAGAGAGGCTAGTATCTCTCCCAAATGACAGTCTAGACTAACCCCCCCAAACTAGAACCTCCCCTACGATAGGAGGTCATACAGCAAGTAGTTGCAGCAGTTATAACAGAAACTAATCTAACTACTGTGACAACCTTTATTTCTCCTCTTGTAAACTCTCAGCCCCTTATAACTCGTATCTTTATTCTTCTTTTTTCTGCTATAACATTTTATATTTAAATCAATCCCATCAGTACTCTCAACAGTTTGATCTCTCCATAATGCCAAAATAATGGTAATACAAATTACCTTGTGAGCTAGATGATGAAATGTGTATAACAAGCACTCAACATAAGTAAAATTCATCTCTTCTCCAGTCTTCTTCCAAGATATGTATTTCTGAGAGGACAAAAGCAAACAGTTTCATGTAATCAAAAGGTTGAGAAGTAGGAGACTTTAAATCCTTAATGATTATAACGTTGCGTATAATGATATGGAACAGTCAGCTAACAAGTTTATAAATAAATTAAAAAAATTATATACATTTATGTCTATAAATGTACAAGATATATATGGCTTGGAGAGAAACACAAGAAAAGTAAGAAACTAAAATATGCAATAGAACAAGTTCATATTGCTCATAACTTTCTAAAGATACTGCAGATTTTAAGAAAGATATAAGGGTGCACAATGGCAAACTCTAAAAGAGAGGAATAAATGATGGATTTGAATCCCAATAGTAATCATTTCAGAAAGAAATGAAGGTTTTACTACACCTGAGCTAGCCATCTCAATATCCTACTTTAAGCAGGTCAATAATTTGCTTAGATGAGATTTCACAAATCAAAATATACTAGAATAAAGACGACATAACATTTTATATTTATAGCAGAAAACATTTCAAAATCCAATATATTGCTACTAATATTGGCATTTCTAACAAAAAATGCTTACCTTCAGCAACTGAACAATAGAAGGAAGAATTTGACGTGAATCTTGTGGTGTTGTGTAAGGTGAAAATTCTGCAAGGTCTTTGAGTAGATCTACTTTTCGTTCTTCAGGAAGCTGAAAGGAGAAGAAAAATCATTATATCTATAAGTTTCTCAATAAAATTAGAATTCAATCAACATAATTTTTGTAAATAAATTCCACCTGGATTTCACTAATTAAAAAGTGAGGTTTGACCGGCCCAAAATTAATATAACATTTGGCAAGGTGATAGTAAAAAATATCATGCATATGATTCCTTATCATATATTTCATCAGAACAAACCAACAGCAACAGCCTTATCCCACTAGGTGGTTTTCATCATAACAAACCAATCAACAAAAAAAAAAAATACTAACTTGCCGCTCCTTTATAATAACATATCCCAAGTGGGGCAACTATTTTATTCTCCTAAAGCCCTAAGCAACTGAAAAAAAAAATCCTAATCAAACTAGAATATTGAAATATAAAATATATTTAAATAACAAAATAAAATGAATTAATTATCCTCTCACCCTGCATCATAGACACTTAGCCTGGAGATTTGAATTGCACAGAAGTGGTCCAGTTTACAACTAAGACTTGCATATCAATATCTCTATGAATTATTTTTGAATATCATGCATATGATTCCTTATCATATATTTCATCAGAACAAACCAATCAACAAAAAAAATACTAACTTGCCGCTCCTTTATAATAACATATCCCAAGTGGGGGCAACTATTTTATTCTCCTAAAGCCCTAAGCAACTGAAAAAAAAAATCCTAATCAAACTAGAATATTGAAATATAAAATATATTTAAATAACAAAATAAAATGAATTAATTATCCTCTCACCCTGCATCATAGACACTTAGCCTGGAGATTTGAATTGCACAGAAGTGGTCCAGTTTACAATTAAGACTTGCATATCAATATCTCTATGAATTATATTTTAAGTATTAGACAAAAAAGGGGCTTCAAATATTTTGTTGAAGGTGTCAATTTATAAGACACCAGATATAGTAAGTGTTATGTCAATGTTCATACTATCCAACATTCAATAAAACCTAAAAATAGCTTTAAAAATCAAATGGGCTAGACTTATAAGCAATCATTTGCTAACCTTCCCACTAGTTACATGCAATGTAGTCAAAGGTGATAGATGCCTCTTGCCAACTGATGCAAGCGTCCTTCATCCAGGCACTTGCCTGGAAGCACCTTTGATTCTTTTCTGGTGGACACAAGGCAATCACACCATGCATTAATGGAGATGCACAGTAGTTGACTGAGAATGAAAGAATTTTATTGAGACCTGAAGGCAATTATGCAAGATACTAGGGAACTTAGCACCCTTCGACTAGCTCACTAGCTTTCAAGGGGTTCGTTCTCTCCCCACACTCCATGTCTAATTTCTCCAGTGACAAAACATCTTCTGACTTCCCTTATATACGCATATGACATCACTAGGTTAGTTACAGTAAGTAGTTATAACCCGCCAACCACTCAAATAATTCTTCTCATTCTTTCCTGTATATACCCTGACTTCCTGCGCCTTATTTCTTGTGCTGTACTGTTTCAAATTAATACCAGGTCCAACATTCTCCCCTCCCCCCCCCCCAAAACAAAAAAAGAAAAAAATTAAAAGTCACCTTGTCCTCAAAGTGAAAATGGGGAAATTGCTGCTTAATGGTATCATGCATTTCCCAAGTATTCTCGAATGTTGGTAACCCCTTCCATTTAATTAAGACTTCAAGATGACCATTAGTCAAAGTTCTGCTCTGGATCACCTCCTCAGGTTCAGACAGCAACTCCAACTCTTCTGATAAACAAGAGGGTGGTGGCTGTGGTTCCACATCAGGTTGTAATGACTTTTTCAATTGAGAAACATGGAACACAGAATGGATTTTAGCTGTGGTAGGAAGTTCTAGCCGATAGCCAACTACTCCAATTCTTTTTAAAATTTTAAATGGTCCATAAAATCTGGGACACAACTTCCCATTCGATTTTTTGGCCAAGGATTTCATCCAATAAGGCTTCAATTTCAGGTAAACCATGTCACCAACCTCATACTATACATTTCCGCATTTCTTGTCAGCATAGGCTTTCATGCTTCGCCGGGCAGCTTCTAATTTGATTTTTAATTATGAGATGACAGCACTGCTTTTCCTAATTTGTTCATTGACTTCCTCTACCTGGGATGGCATATCTTCAAGCTTAAACAGTGTAGGAAGGTCCCTACCATACAAGGCTTTGAAAGAAGTCATTCCTGTAGATTTATTATAAGTAGTGTTGAACCAATACTTTGCCCAAGACAACCATTCTGCCCATTCCTTCGGTTTTTCTCCCACAAAGCATCTCAAGTGTATCCCTAAACTTCAATTTACTACCTCAGTTTGGCCAGTTTCCAGATGATATGCTGAGAACTAAACTGCAAGGTGGTTCTTGAAGCTTCAAAAAGCTCTTGCCAAAAGTTGCTCATGAAGAGCCTATCTCGATCTGACACAATCGTCTTTAGGAAACCATGTAATTCACAACTCCATTAATAAACTAAATAGCCACATCTTTTGCTGTAAACAAATCGGCTTCGTCCTTCCACTAAAAGACAAAATAAATGCATGGGTATTAAGTCTTTTCCTCATAAAGGTATCACTAATGCAAAGGTATTTAATCCATTTCCCCACACACTAAATTCAGGGTTATGAGAAGACCTACATATCCCTATAATTTGTCTTTTATTGAACAAGTGAGAGCTTTAGTAAAGTACCCAATGTGAAGATTAATAACCTCCACGACTAAGGTGGAGGTTAGTATTCCTAGTGTGGAGGTTAGTATTCCTACACACACACACACATGTATATGTATAGTTGTAATGATAAACATTTCTATAAAAGATTCAAGGCATTACCTGGTCAAAAACGGGAATGATGAACTTGTTTACGTAGTTAAGAAATTTACTGCTGGATGCTCCTCTCTGAGTAAAAATTTCAGCTGGTTTTAGAAAATTCTTAAGTGGAAACAAATGGGTAAAATAAATATTATACAGTCCTCACCATAACAAATGGAAGAGCCATGTGAAGGCACGATATCAATCTGTCAATATGATCTGCATCTGAAACCTACATATTACCAGAAAAAAGTAATTGTTAATTAAGGAAACATAATTGAATAGTGTGAACTCTTATCTGCCAGTATCAAATTCCAAAATCAAGACAAACTAATATTATGTCATAATTTCTTGTATGCACATGCCCATTTCCACATCCTCTACACTTTCAAACAGAATATGCACTCAGCATGAAGCCGAACAACTATATACTCCTAGTTGGTGCAAAACTACAATAATTTTAAGATAAATTTTTTAAAGATCAGAGAAAGAGAGAAAAAGATAGAGAGATAAGACTTGAAGAAAAAATAAATAAACCCAAGAACTGAGAAAATTATGATAACTATTTCCAAAACCAGTGAAAGTCAGACTGGTATTTAGAAAGCAGCATTCACACAAGCAAACCCAAAATAATCCTCACAATAGTAGTAAAGCCCAAAAAGTATATAATGTTCCAAATAGACAGTAATATTTGAATGATGAAAATGGAAACATTAAAAGTCAGCAATCCCAATATAACCATTGCAATGATAAAATCCCTAAATAAACAGCTCCCCAGACTCTTATTTCACATATTAAATAAGCATGTTTGTTCGTATTTCAGAAAAAAGATAAGCACTCACGTTGAACTGTGCATCTAAATCAGCTTGCCCTTCAACAATTCCAATTAGCTCTTTCATGCGCTCAGGTGGAGCCTTTTCTCCAAACAGGCTCAAACTCTTTAGGAAATCCATAAACATTCTAAATTCTGTACCAGTTACATCTTCTAAACTCTACAATGGAATAAAAATACAACAACTTGAACCTTCTATTACAATACAAAATTAAGTACTAATTACTAAACAAATGTACTGATAACAGTATTCAACCAATTACAAATACCTTTTTTATCAGATCAGTTATGTGTCTTTCCATTTCTTCCTGGGGCTTCAACAGTTCGGATTTAATAGGAAAAACCTAAAATGAAGATACTTAGTATTCATTTCCACTCAAAAGATGCAATTCAAAAAGGGCCCATTAGAATCAACCATTTGCCTGCTCACCTTATCTCTAACAAAGTTTATAACTTTTTCACGAATAACATCATCAGTACTTGGTTCTTCAACACTCCCAATGTGCTTAAACAAAGCCGTCAAAGAAGCTGCATCAACATCTATTCTATAAGGCAACCAAATAAAGCAGCAGTAATCCCAAATGTCCAGAATCTCTAAAGGCATCATGTGATTTTAGCAAGAAAACTAAGCATTCAAGTATATATTATAAAAGAATAATGAATGACATATTACATAACTAAAGCATTTGAGGTGATGAGCTACCTCACCATTAGTTTGGTATGCAATAGATTAAATGCTTTCTTTCATGCATATATGTTTCTAAGTTCATGTTTCATTGCCAACTAAAAACAACAAACAGCACTAACATATTTGAATTGACCATACCTATTAGATGCTTCAAAAAACACTTAATTTTTTATAGGATTGTTACGTTGCAGATATCATTAGCATAGTTATAGGCTTTGTAAATAGCTGATACGCTACTGATGTTATTAGCATAGTTATAGGAATGTAATCAGGATAGCATAATCATAGGGATTTTGATTTATGATTCCCTCTGTATATATTTCACAATCATATGAATGAGAAGATCACATTTTTCCATCAACCCTGTCTGAATCACAGGATAAAACAGAAAAGAGGAAATACTTCATTATGCACAAATGTCAGGTACAGAAAACTAATCAGGCAAACATAACTACATGAGGACCTCATCCTGTTGCAAAATAAGCTTGTCCAGAAAATATATTTCTTAAATACAAGTGAGAGACACTCATATTCACGCGCTTCTTTCTTTAATTTTTATTTTTTTGATACAAAGCCCACATCCTTCCATTCCTCTCAATAAGTCTTTTTGGAAAATTAAGGCGCCATCAAAGATGAAAGCTCTTGTTTGGACAATAGTAATCAATAGAATTAATACGAATAATCTGCTTTACATTGGGCAACCTAATATGATCTCTTCCCCTAATGTATGTGTTACGTGTTTTAGAAATTTGGAGACTAATAAATCATCTTTGTTTGCATCTTGAAATGGATTGGACAATCTGGAACAGATTATTTTGGCTTCTTGGAGGAGAGTTGGGTGTGTCCTTGGAACTTTCATTTTCATTAACTTTCAAGCTTATGCAGTTCATTTTTACTAACAAAATTGGGCCCTTGGTTGGCAATACAATTTTGTTACTCACAATCAAACTTACGATACTAATGCAACGCCTTCAACTAGAATAATAGGTAAGGTTACCAATGTTTGGTTAAAGAATTAGCATCTTAACTAAGGGGGCTTTTTTTTTAAAAAAAAAAAAATTAAGGGATCTGATTTTGAATACATATTTGAATATTAAGATATTATCTCTAAATCCGAAAACTAAATAATTAAGACTAATTATTTTTTCAACATTTGCACGCATTAAGTAAAAGATGTATCCAAAGTAATTAATGTTTGAAAATTTTTAAAACTTTTCATGAAATCTGATTGAATAACATGCATTCAAAGCTACTAAGCACTTAATAAAAATAAAAAACAAAATGCACTAATGGCCTGAAATTTCAACGAATCATATTCAAACCCTCATTAAAGACAAACAATTGCCCCCTAACAATGGTGGCACATGATCTGAACTCCCTAAATATCATATGTCGGGGAGCTTTCAACAATATTTTTATTGTTATAAATAAGTTGTTATGGCATAACTCAGTAATGATCTCAATAAAGATCTAATAACCATTTACTGCAAAAAACAAATAATAATACAACAACAACAACAAAGCCTTAGAAACTACAAGCGTCAAAGTCAGAAAACATGCATCAAGAGATTCTATAGGGAGAAACTACAAGCTGATTCACTTAAAGAAATGACAAGAATGAGGGCTAGTATTAAAACTGCTCTAGAATCAATAAATTGAAAGCCCATGAAAAATTTATACTAAGATTCGTTTTCCATGTCAAAAAAATGATTGTGTTCCTAACCATAAAATCCCCAATGTAATGCTTACATCTTTAAGAATGTTCAATTCTAACTAAGGGTGTTATTGCTTGACATAGAATCATCTAAAAATACCTTTGACATCCTGCCTCAGTAGAGACATAAGAGCTTTATGTACAGCATCCCGCTCCACAAATTCCTCTAACAGGACCCAGTGAAATAGATCAGAATCATATAGATGATCAAGTTCTCATTAATGGGAAACTTCAAGAAGCATCACATACCAGATCCAAGAATTTGCACAAGAATATCAACAATCTTCCCTATATTTTCTGGTGTATCCTTGCAGAAAAGGGGCAGTCCTCTTATTGCTTGCACACGGACCTT
Source organism: Biancaea sappan (assembly GCA_037074585.1). Taxonomy (NCBI): domain Eukaryota; kingdom Viridiplantae; phylum Streptophyta; class Magnoliopsida; order Fabales; family Fabaceae; genus Biancaea; species Biancaea sappan. The sequence continues at coordinate 33,020,201 of CM073493.1, forward strand.
TACAACAAGAAAAGGACATAAAAGAGATAGAACAAACATTAGCATATACAGAGTTCACCAATGGTCCACAGGGAAAAGAAAATGACCAAGACAAGACATTTAAACATATGCTTGTATTTCGTGCGAGCAGAAAACTTACCCCAAGCTCTTCTTCCTCAACCAAATCAAGATGTGCATCGAGGGCAGGACCAGAAAGATCAGGGAAGAACTTGAAGAACCTGGGAATGAGCTGGGCGGCCAATTGCTTCGCCTTAACGCTCGTCGTGGCAGCATCTATAATTCCCCGGTAATCCTTCACATTCTGCAAAATCGCGTATGACTATGAAATCTGAAGAAGAAAAGCAACTAAAAATATCGATTTACAAGATAAAACCCTAGAAGAAATTTCAAAAAAAAAAAATAATAGAGAAGATCGAATTCAAGTAGGTCGCAAAAAAAAAAAAAATAGTCAACCTGAGACTTGTCCTTGGCATTGTTAAGTTTCTCGCCGTATTCATAGAGCTTCTCGATGAATGCAGCCTCTTCAGAAGGGTCACTCATTGGGGTCTATGAAGCTGAAGCTGATTGAAATTGAATAAGTGCAAAATTAGCATATAGAGAGGATAAGAAAAAGGGCTCTTTTGCAGGGAGTTTGTATGCTGTGTGAAATGGAGTGCCTGAACTCTCAGCACTTATTTCGAGTACCGAAGAGGAAGCGATAGAAAGTGAGGAAGAAAAACAAGTGCAGTATAGAGAGTACCTGGAGAGCTTGACGTTAGTATGGGGAACAAGGAAGGAAGACGAGGGTATTGGAAGATTGACTGATCTAAGGTTTAGACTCTTGGATCAGGTAGACTTTCCACAAAACGGGAAGAAAGGAGGCAAAATGAGAGTGTAGAGGTACCATCTTTGTATGCTCTTCTCATGTAGGAAAAAATGCTTGAGAGAATTATTAATTTAGTATATAAAAATATTATAATTGTTTTAACTTATATTTAAAGAGTAGATATTTTAATTTTGTTTGAAGTTTAACAAACGTGTATTTCTCTTAATTTCATTATTTAACTAGTGATGTAGCCTACGCAATATAAATGTGATAATTTTTGCTTATCAAATAAATAAGATCAATTAAGATACATATAAAAAAATACATACAGAACAATAATGACAAATTGCAGCCAATGTTATTCTTCATTCACTTAAGGGAAGAAAATGTAAAATCAAAGAGAAAAAAGAAAGAAAATGTGAGAGAAAGAGAGATATAGATATGAATGAGATCTTCGTAGAAAAGATATAGATATCCACATTAATTTTAAATTTTAAAATTCCAATTTTAGAAAACCAAAAGGCCTCTAAATTAGCTAATGATGATGGTCATTTTTAAAAACCTCTAATTGAAAATAGGAAGGAAGATACATATTTCACAAATTAGCCATTAATGATGGGTAATAAAAAAGTAATGTCTGGCTTGTATAGAAAAATAAAAAATGAGTGATAATTTATTATTATAATTTAACTTTGATTGAAATAATTTTAAATTTTATTATAATTATTTAAGAAGAGCAATAAATGATATGTCAAAACACTGACAACTAGCAAACATGAAGTATGTACATTTAAGAAGATTTCTGTAATTAATGTTGAGGAGTGAAACTCTTTTAGTCTACTATATAGATTTATCAAAAAGCTTTTGACAATTAGAAAATTTTGAATTTAGCAATTGTATAAAAAAAGAATAAATTAAGACAAATATATTTTTTTAAAAGATTGAATTAAGTCATTTAATCTTTTAAAAATTAAACTAAATTAAAATATTTCATAAATTAAATTAATAATTTGCTAAAAAAATATATAACTAGGCATTTGTACTTAATATTTATAATGTAAATCAAATTATAATAACCTTTATACATAAAACATTATTAAAAATAATAAAATATTATATAATTTCTCACTCTTTCATTTACATTTTGATTTTCCCTTTATATCATTTCTATCAAAAAAAAAATTTTCCTTCATATCATGATTGATTTTTAGAACAACAATAAGATATATATTAACTAAAAATTGATATGAACTAAATTTATTTTTAAATAATAGCTAATATACAGAAAATTTATCATATTTTAAATCAATATAAAAGGTAAATGCAAATTATTTAACTTTCCATTTAACTTATATTTTTTATATTATATTTTATATTTACTTATCTTTCAATTTATGTCTTTACACACGAGTAACTATGGCACAAGATTAATTTAGATATTTTTTAAAAGAATTAATCAAATATTGATTGTTGTAAATGTTTCCAATTTTTCCTAACATTATTTTCCTTCACCTTTTAGAAGAAAATCATTTTATTTTTTAAAGAATTATTTAGTGTACGAAATCTTACATTTTAATAAAATAATCGCATTCATAAGAATCATATTTCTAAAAATATGACGTCTCTATACATGTCCCTTTTGGTTGAAAAAAAAAATAGAGGAAATAATAGAGACAATTGCTAAAGGTATATTTGGTAAGCCAAAATCTCTATTCTCTTATGTTATTTTTCATTGTTGGAATTGTTTAGTAAGAAATAGAAATAGAAATGAGAATTGTTAACGTTCTCATATTTGTTTGCTGGAATTCTTATTTTGTCATATCTCGAAAAACAAACATGTGAGGTAACGTAAATCCTAAGATGTACATTCATGGTAACCTTTAAATTTCTTAAATAATCTTACTATTCACAATTATGCCAATCATAAATTTCAAAAAACAAGAAATTTACATAGTGTATCTCCCACATCCCAAAATATTGGGGAATTTGCATAATAAAATACAAAGCAAATTACAACCAATATACAACAAATCTCCTAAATACAACAGGACATAGGTGGCCTATAGGATTATAGAGCGCTTTCCTAGACATATAGCCCAAAATTGGTTTCAAAAACTCATCGATCAAAAATAGAGTATATCTCCAAAACCCACTAACTCTCCAGCGATTTTCTTTCCTCCTCAGCTATTGCATCTAAAAATTAGCAACCACAAAAGATGTGAGTTTATCAAAACTTAATGAGCAAATGACTGTACGATAAAATAATATATGGTACAAATATAAATATCATAATCACTACCAAAATCAAAATAAATACCTCAAACACATACAAGCACAAATATTTATACACTAAAAGCGTACTGTATTAAGCGACAATGACGTGACGTTTCCACACAAGTCTACATTCTCACAATTCCTCATTGAATCATAACTCAATGAAGGTGTAACAAGAGTCTACGTTCTCTCAGCCTTAACTTTTCCTTATGCAAATCACACACACAAATTCTACAAAACACATCCAATAACATAACATAACTCCCAAGCATGCAGAAGCATAAATCAACTACATACACAAAGTATATTATGTAATCACCATGTGCTTATCCATCCTTGAGTCTACATTCTCACAGAGCACTAACCACAATGTACTTATCCATCAGTGAGTCTATATTCTCACATATACCATATTGAGTTTGATTAGCGAGATTTCCCTCCCGGATTATTATTTCTTAATAGGTTAGTACTAGAGGTTTGCATTCCTCTGGATTGAATCCTCAATATTCATTTGCACAGATGCCGCCATCCATAGATTTACTAATTGATTTTCCTCTCATGGGTCTACATTCCCATGATACATTCTTTTTCTTTTGCCAATCACAAACAACCACACATAATGCACAATATAACAAGTAATCCACCACCCCTAAATATGCACATTACACTTCTCCAACATCACAAGAAATTCTACTATATAATTAATATCACTAACTAAGGAATTTAATAAAGTAAATCCAAATATGGTGTGAATGAGGTTTACATTATACTTGACAATTTAATAAAATTCAAAAGTAAGGTCACCCACTTACCTTGATGTCAAAAGGATTTACCGTGAAAGATTCCCGAGAAATGTAGCCAACGAATCTCCCAAAGCCACCTAAAACCAACCCAAAAAAACTTAGAATCCAAAGTCCCCATTTTCCCTTTGAAACATCATTTCTCCTTCTCTGTCGAGACGAAGGCACCTAGGTGCCCCAACACCCATCAAAGAAGCTAACGCCTCTATTTACTTGGCGCCTGGGCACCAAGAACCCTGATGCCCACTACCCCAAGGGCGCCTGGGCGCCTATGTCTTGTAACCTCCCCTAGACCTTGGTGCCTAGGTGTTTCAAGTCTGGGTTCCTCTATTTTTCATGGTTTTGGGTGAAAACCCCACCAAAAATCCCACATTTTCATCCCTTTTCTTCTTCCTTTGGTTCTTGAACTTATATGGGTTTTCAAAAGTGAATTATGGTGATCAAAACACCTACAACAAAACAAGAATAAAAATGGTTCCATGATTTTATTGAAAGTTCCTCAAATTTTCCATCAAAGTGCACTTTTACCATTTTCTTCCATGAAACCATTTCTACTCCTCCAATGAGTTGTCTTTCACCATAACCAACAAGAAACCAAAAGAAAACAGAAGGAAAGGAAGGTAAACAATACCAACAACTCAAATCTTCAAAATTTCTCCTCGAGCATCCATGGAGAAAATGAAAAAGAGATGGAAGATGACAATTACCTTAACTCCTAACAACTCCAAAGAACCGCAAGATAATCAAGAAACAAGAATCCACCAGAAGAAACTAGAAGGAAAAGATGATGAGAATTGAGAGAAATCTCACTTTCTCTCATGCTCGAAAAATGTTCAAAGTGAAAAATGAAGAAGAGAGAGGAAGATGGCTTTAAGGGTGGAGGGTCTCGGGTAACCCATAGGTACCCATACCCAGTTGCCCAAACCCACTTGACCCAATAATAATTATTCTCTAATAATTATATTAATTCTATTTAAATTCATCTTTCTCCCATTCTTAGAATATAGAGAAAATACAACATAACATTAAAATATTTGGTCCAGTTATTTATCTCAATTTTTACAATTAATCATTCAAATAAAATAAATTAAATATGAAAAATAAAAATGACTAATCTAAATTAAATAATTTAACACTGTAAATACCGTAATACTTCCAAACATGTGACTCTAGTTTTAGCAAGTATTACACATTTCCTATGAAATCTACATTCTCTCAAGAGAGGGAATGTTGATTCCCTAGTTTAAGTAATGAAATGGACTTTCCCATACTTCCAATATAACAATTTGACTATTATACTCTAATAAAATTTTCAAAATTACACTCCTATCCTAATTTATAATTAACCTCATTTAATCGCCTTAGGATATTTGTAGCATTTATATTGGCATACTTGAAAGTATTAAGACCATGACCACTGGTCACTATTAGCAATGTAGTCAAAATTTATTAGAAATCATTTCATATAAATAATAAATATATATATATATATATATATATATATATTATATATTATAATATATTAAAAAGTTATTAAAAATGTTAGTGGCCTATTGATTATTTATGACAACTATGAACTAGTTCTGAAAATTTGACTTTCAATATGTTTTATATACAATATTTAGTAAATTTAATATGTTATTATTTAATATATTTAATATGTTATTATATACAATATTTAATACAAAGAAACATATTAAATATATCAAATATTGTGTGATATATTAAAAAAATTATATTCAATTTCTTTGTTGAATTTATTTACCAGTGTTCTTTCATATAATGTTTATATAACTTTTTGCATTCATAAGTATTATAATAATTTTCTCAAAATTCCTTTACATTTCAACCCACATTCTTACAACTAAACATAAAAAATGAATGATTTTTCCTTTCCTTTTTATGTCTAATCAAACATTGAAATGAAAATGTGTTTTCAATTCTCATACCTCAATTCTAACAATCAAACTTCAACTTAGAATCAAATATAGAGTTCTTAATTGATTAGAATAGCTTCTCCTTTTTGTTAAAAGTTGATGTTTGTATGAAGAAGAAAGGAAATAAGGAAACTGAAAATCATTTTAGGCCTCTTATTTATTATTTTTAAAAATTTCTTTGCTCATGATTCATTTTCATTCCTATATAATCATTCCAACAAAACAATAGAATATTGAATTATTTTCACATTCATTTCTATGAATTATCAAACAAAATATTAAATTATAAGATTCCATTTCATCAAAGATCATTCCAATTCACATTCTATCCAAAATCTTTCCATCAAACCAAACAAGACCCTAATTTAGTTCCTTGAAAATTTCTTTAAATAATTTTCTATATTCCATTAAAAAAATTAATATTTGTATGCTTCTATGTTTGATTCATATCAAATTTTCAAAATTACATTTTTTTATTTATATTATTATATTAAATAATATAGTAGATTTGTACATGTTTATTATATTTTTAGTCTTCCTTATATATTATATTAATTTTTTTATTTTTTAACTTATATTTTTATTGCAATTTTTTAATTTTTGTATTTATTGTATTCCTTCATTTAATATAGTTATTTATATTTATTATTTATTATTTATTAAAATATATTAGGATAGAAAAGGGTAATAGAGTTTTATAACATTCTCTCCTCATAGAAGTATAACGTTCCCTCATCTTAGAGGAAAATGAAAATGAGGAATTCTATGAAAGAATAACATTTTGGTATTGTAAAATTTTCTTAAATAATTTTTGAAAAAAATATTTCTTAACACTAATATTCATTCTTTTCTGTTCTATCAAAGTGATAAATTAATGTGCAGTAATGAGTTGAGCTCAGGATTGGCAAATAAATAGATATCGGAGAAAACGAGAATAAAGGTGAATAGCTCGGGAAAAGAATATATGAAATATGCAAACTAACTTGAGCATGTTTGTTTTTATGTTACATTCACTGCAGCCTCAGTTTGTAGATCATAAACCACATTTTGCACAGAAATGAGATGTTTAGAAAATTGTTGGACTTGCCACCATAACCAGGTTCTACCCCTGAAAACTTTGGACGTTCTCTCATCTTTGTTTCTCCCATAGATTGACGAAAATAAAGGAGAAGCACATCGACATGGCAAAGAAGAAGAAGCACATCAGCTGTTACTATCCTCTGTACTTGTATAGTTTATTAATTATTAATTATAATTATTATTAGTTATTGTTATTTTATTATTTTATTTTATCAGATATTATATAAAATAGTATTTTAGGAGTCGTTGGATTTCAGTTATGATTAGTTGGTTTTCCTTTTTGCTTTACCTTTTATATATGTACAGAACTCTAGATAAAGGCAATTTAGGTTTGTACATAGTAAGTGAAAGAATCTTGTTCTTGATAATTCTAGAAGTGTTCATGGTATTAGAGCACTTGGTTCATGATCCGTAAAGGACTGAAGTTCCCTATTCCACATTCACTATGATGAATCAAAGCACAAGCAATAGCAAAGAAGATCCCTTGTTTCTGTATAACTTCGACCACCCTGGTATGTCTTTCATCTCCTCTTCTTTGATCGAGAACAACTACCTCACCTGGAGTTGCTCCGATAAAATTACATTGGGGGCAAAGACCAACTTGGGATTCATAGATGGGAAATGCCAACAACCATCGAAAAAGGATGCTAAGTATGCATCGTGGCTGAAAGTGGACTATATGGTGCGCTCCTAGATTTTAAACTCCATTGCAAAGGACATCATGAAGGCATTCCTCTACGTCAATACTGCGAAGGGACTGTGGGACGAGTTGCAAGAATACTTCAGCAAATGTAATGATCCACTCCTCTACCAGATTCATCGTGAAATCTCAACTGTAAATCAAGGTCATTTGATTATTGCTCAATACTACACAAAATTAAAGAAGTACTGGGCTGAGTTACAATGTCTTAACCCCATCCTCGAATGCGCCTGTGGTGCTGCTAAGAATATAGTAGAGACCCTTGAATAAAATAAATTGATTCAATTCTTGATGGGTCTGGGAGATGTATATGATTCCATCAGGGGCCAAATCCTGCTTATGGAACCTCTCCCAAATGTTAACAAAGTATACATGATGATTCTTCACGTGGAAAAACATAGAGAAGTCAACCTCTCGTACGTTGGAACCCAAGAAAATATGCCCTCCTAACTAGAACTCAGCAAGGGACATATGGGAGAGGCAGAGGAAATAATTATACTAGAGGGAGAGGGAATTAAAACAGTGGTAGAGAAAGAAGCCGCATGAATGATAAAACAACAAGATACTGTGACTATAAGAGAGACATGCTTCCAATTAAATGGCTACCTAGAGTGGTACTAACAATATAGAGGGTAGAAAGAAAATGCAAATTGTTGGTGAAGTTCTGGCAAGTGCATCAGTCGCACAAGTAATATAGTGTTAAAATGAGTAAAGAGTTATCGTCTCCACATGGACTAACGTGCTAAGTACTCCAGAAATTCAAACACATTATTTAGGCAAACCAATTTTTGATTTAAGAAGCTCTAGTTGAAGGTAAAAGCAAATTGCAATAAAATCGAATGGAACTAATTCAAATAAAAGGCCTAGAGTCACTAATCCCCCTCTTTCGTCCTAGGAATTGTTAATTCTCCCTACACTTGTAATTAACATCAATTATGCACAATAAACTCAGGTTTTCTAATGGCTTAAAGTAATTCTCCCGAATCTAGATTAAGCTACCCAACTCTACACAATCCCTTATGTAAATTGAGTCTAATTAAAGCTAACCTAAATTGATTACACAAGGTCAATTAATATCCCTATTAATTAACAAGAAAAACCCCTAGGTTCTATCACTCGCCCTAATCATTCAGTGTTCTACCAACATCTCCCTCTCCCAAGTTCAATGAAGACAACATACATATCATAAAATGGCCAATTTTATAATAAGTTCAGGAAGTAATGAATGATAGGTATGCATAAATTGACAATAATCACAAGTTTTAAGAAAACACAATTCCTAGTCTGAAAGTAGGTTCATAGGAACCCTAGAACAGAAAATTTAGCCACTCATGGCTCTAAGACTACAGAAAAAAATAGAAGAATGAATAAGCTTCATGAATCCGGGGTTGGGTTGACAGAATTCAGGCTTGATTGGCTCCAAGGATGGATTCCTCCTTCTCCTCTAGCAAAAGTCGGCACCTCCCTTTAGTCTCCAACTCAGAATTCTCATAAAAAGTTCATCTGACGCCTTTTAAACCAGCTCAGTATCGCGACGTACCGCTATAGCGGTAGAAGACAGTATAAAATTCTACAACAAATTTGGTGCAGGGCTCACCACTATAGCGGTAAGGATCCACCGCTATAGCGGTGGTAGACAGAGACTGGGCCTTCTGGTTCTTCAGCTCCAGGGACAGGCGCTATAGCGGTGAGGATCTACCGCTATAGCAGTAATGGACAGAACCAACTTCCAGCTATATGTTTAGCTCCAGGGATCACAGCTATAGCGGTGAGAGTCCACCGCTATAGCGGTGGTATGCAGAAACTCCCTCACAGCAGCTCGTATCAGTTCGGTCGTTCACTTCAGCTTCGTCCAGCTTGCCCTACGTCAGAGAGAATAAAATGATGATTAGTAGCATTCTTAGTCAAGGAATCACATGAAGCAGACTAAACTCTAAAAAATCCTAAACTAAACTAAATCAAACAAAAACAACGAAAAAGACATACAAGCAAACACAAGTAGGCGATAAAATGGATCAAAGATTTAGCACCAAATGGTACTAAATCTAGCACTTAACACAAATATTGCTAAGCCTAACATAACCAAAACCCAAACTCACTTTGATTTGACTAAGGACTTGAACAACAAGCAAGGATTTGCCTCTGTCACCAGCATGTTGCATGGTTCATAGCAAGAACTTGACAAGATCAAGGGAAAATTACAAAGTGAGAATCATGTTGTAAATCTCACATAAGTTAGCAAATATGTAGATAATAAGAACCCAGGTACCATTTCGGATTCCCAATCTCTATTAACTGTTCTGCACACTGTTTTAAACACTCTAGGTGGCCTTGAACTGGGCTCATGGGTCATAGACACTGGTGCCGACACACATGTGACCCAACTTGCATTTTCTGTCTAATCTCACTAATTTCACTCAACATGTGTCCATCAAACTGCCTGATGGCAGTGTTAGATATGTTACTATTCTGTAAATGTAAAATTAACACCAAAATTGGTTTTAGAAGGGGCCCTTTACAAACCTATTTTAAATTCAATTTAATTTCTATTAACAAACTGACTACTGATGCTGGTATAAAATTCATCTTTTATCCTTCATATTGCTTGTTACAGGACCTGAAGATTGAGAAAATTATAGCTAGAGAAAAGGTTGTTGATAACCTGTATATTTTAGATAGTTCTCATATTGTTACTAAGAACTGTTGCTAAGAGTTGTAATAATGTTTTTAACTGTGATTGTTTGAACTGTAATGGTGGTTTTAAGGTTGATTCTATGAACTGTGATCATTTGAATGCTTAAGACTCTAATAGCTAGTTGGGAAATGATTTTGCTTATAGATGTGCTAATATCTGTAAATTTGATTCTAATGATAACTCTTGTAATAAATCCCCTTTGAATTGTAGAGATAATGCTAAATGCTTACAAAGTAAATATAAGTAATTACATAGTAATATTTCTATCAATATTTATTGCATTGATGACCCTTGTATTTGGCATAAAGGGTTAGCACATGCCTCAGATTACATACTACAACACATAAAGTGCCTTGGTGTGATTATACCTTCAAGTGACAATAGGTTTGATAATTCAGAAACTTCTGAAATTTGCCATAAAGACAAGTAAACTAGGCTCCCTTTTCCCACACGTATAGGTATACTTCTACTTCTTTTGGTCTCATCCATATGGATCTTTGGGGTCCTTACTCACAACCTTTTCTTACCCACACTAATTACATGTTAACTATATATAGTAGATGGTTTTAATTATGCTATTTGGATTTACCTCTTACAGCACAAGTCCCAAATAGTAGCTATTTTCTCTTCTTTTATAAACAGTTAAAACTCAATTTAATATAAAAATTAAAACTATCAGGATAGATAATGGAAGTTAATTTGTCAACATTAATTTTCTAAATATGTTAAATCAATATGGTATCCTTCATCAAAAAAAATGTATCTACAATCCTTAGCAAAATTGTATAGTTGAACATAAGCATAGGCACCTTCTTCAATTAGCTAGGTCCCTTATGTTGCAAGCCTCTTTACGTATGAATTTTTTGCCTTACTCCTTTTTTTTGGTTACTGACATTGTAAATAGATTATGTTAGTTCAAGAGTATACTCTAGAGGGGGTCAATAGAGTATATGCAATTTTTATAAAAGAAAAACTTATTTTTAAAACTTATTAGAGTCCACTTATCTTATCAGGATCCTGTTAAAAATCTTTTTCAACAAACCACTAATAAAGTAATGTAAAGAGAAGGGTAGATAAATGACAACATGATTTATAGTGGTTTGGAAGAATTATAAGGATTCACTTACATCCACTCCACACAACATATAGTTATGAGCATTTTATTAGGAAAATAAGGTCACCAATACAAAGTAACTAGACTAAGGCTCAACCTTCGAACTTTATGCTACCTAATAGCAACCTTTAGTTTGAGTCAGCAGGACCCTGCTTTATACATTATTAGCTAGAACTTCACACGTCTCTAGCAAACGTATAATAGAAAGACGCAGCTTAGTAGCTTTTATTCCACACCAGTTCTATACCCTACCAGGTACTTACTAATAATCCTTACAAGGACAAAGAATACAAAGTACAAGAGTATTCTTTTAGTTCACTCAAAACTTAGGATAGAGAGAAATCTCACTAAGAGGAAAATGAACAATACAATTCTCTCTTACATGAGAAACAAATAGTTACAATAGAAGTATGATTACACAAGAATTCTCTTTCTCAACTTCGGTGATCAAATGTTGTTGTTGCTTCTACCTTTTATACCTTTCCAACAGTTAGTCGATGGTGGAAAATGCTTCTCATTAATTGTGAGAATAAATCCTAATTGCTTCCTTAACTGGTACCTTGTTCCAGATATAAAAATAAACAACTATAACTTTTAATGTACTTTGATTGCATTTTATTTGGTGATGATTCTTTCCTTTTGTGATTTAATTCCCTTCCATCTATATGGATTTGCTTGATCAATGTGTGATATGATTGACTTGGATTAACAACAGAACCCTTCTATATTCATTCCTTGATTTGCAGCTTGATTCAAGCTCGGCTTGTCTGACAGTATTAAATGTGCATCAAGCTACTAGGTTCCTCATGGCTTCTATTAGGTTCCACATGGATTTCCAAAATCATAAACTTGATCCATCAGATTACCTACCCATGTCCTTAATTGGAAAACACCTTACGAATTACTCTTCCATAAACAACCTAATTACTTTGAGTTGAGGGTGTTCGGATATCTTAGCTTTGCTACTAATACAAAGCCTCATAAACATAAATTCGAAATCTGTGCTCATAAATGTGTTTTCCTTGGTTTTTCTCTTAGTCAAAAGGGTTATAAGCTTTAAACAAATTGTACTTTCTAGAGATGTTGTCTTTTTATGAATATGTTTTTCCTTTTTCTATTAAGACCAAACATAGCGACATTTCTCCTCCCTTACTTGTCATGAACAATGCCCATGATGATCTTGACAATACTGGACATCAAGAGAGTGAGCAAAGATCTAATGATTACCCTAACATATCTCTTATTTCTGTTACTGATGAGCAAACTGAAGAAGGCAATGGTGTTTCTTAGAGTCAAAGGTGCAGTAATAGACAAAGAAGACCACCTAAATGGTTGGAAGATTTTTTGGTAAATAGTACTATTATAAGTAAAAACTCATTCTTGACATGGGTAGGTAATCTGATGGATCAAGTTTTGGTAAATAGTACGAGGAACAAATGGGACTTACATAAATCAATGTAAGTATATTCTTGACATTCTTGCAGATTCTTGGTTGCTTAGATTAAAGCCAGTTGACATGCCTTTGCCCAAAGGGCACAAGTTCTTCAAAAAGGAAAGTGGTCCTTTGGCAGACCCAAATAAGTATAGGAGACTCATTGGACGATTATTGTATTTAAATTTCACCAATCCAAACATTACCTTTGTTGTTCAGTAGTTGAGCCAGTTCGTGGGGGCACATAATCATCAACATTAGGATGAACCTATTCATGTCCTACTTTACCTAAAGGGATACCCCTCTAAAGAGCCTTATTTTTCTGTTATTAATAACTTACAACCCTCTGCTTACTGTGATGTAGGGTGGGCCTCATGCCCAGATACCAGGAGGTCTCTCATGAGATTTTGCATATCATTAGGCCTTGCATTGGTCAGCTAGTGCACGAAGAAGCAGAGTACAATATCTCGTTCTTATGTGGAGTTTGAGTATAGTAAGCATGGCATCTACCACTTGTGAGGTTCAATGGCTCACTTACCTTCTAAAGGATTTGAATGTGGATTTTCAGCAACCTATTGACTTATGGTGTGATAAGACAGCTGCTCTTCACATCACAGCTAACCTACTATTCCACAAACAGACTAAGCATGTGGAGATGGATTATCATGTGGTTCGTAAGAAATACCAGCAGGGTCTTATTTTACCACATTATGTTGCTTCAAGTTCATAATTGGCAGACATGTTTACAAAGGCTTTGGCTAAGCATTAGTTCCAGATTATTTTGTCCAAGTTAGGGTTGTATGATGCTTACTGATAATTTTATGAAATAAAACTATTATGGCTCTTTCGTTGCTCTTTTACCTACATATTTAGTCTTCTCTGCTTGAATTAATTGTTTAGTTTGCTCTTGTTTCTAATTTCTAAGTGTAGAATTGGTTTCTTAGTTTATCATCTTGTTTTAGCTTGTTTTGCATGAATTTTGATCTCGTTTGGGCTATTTCTGTAGGATGAATTAGTGAGAAGAAATGCAAGCTTGGAGTTAAAGTTTATGGAGTCATAGCACCCAGCTCCAGCCCCTAGCACTCAGCTCTGCAGTCCCAAGTTAAATCCTAGTTCTGGTATCGTAGTGCTCGACGTTGGCCAATCAGCGCTCAATGCTATTATGGCAGAAGAAAATTTATCTCCAGTGTTGCAATGCTTAGCGATGGCCAGTTAGTGCTCAGCGCTAACGTTAAGTAGATTCTGTGTTCCCTTCAGTGGTCCAGCGCTGTGAGAGTGTTCAGGATGATGTCAATGTTGTTTCCCGTTTTGACAGACTTTTTAAGCCCTGTTTTGCTACTAAACTAATTACTTTTTGAATTTTTAGATTTTCTAAGGGGAGAACACGCTAGGACAGTTGGGAGACGTGGGAGAAACTCAAGGAACACGATTGGGAATGATCGAACCTTCAATTCTCTTAGTTTTCCTTCTAAACTTTCACTATAATTTTTGTGAATTCTGTCTTTTCTATTTCTTCCTTTAAATTATATGTAACTAAACTCTCTTGTGTTAGGGGATTAATGTAACTGATTTTGACGAAGTTTTACTGATTGAATAAATTTACTTTGATTTCGATTTTATTTGTTAGAGTGGGAGTTATCACTTTGTTTGATTCTTGAATGATTGGCCACCATTCAATGAAAAAAGAATTTATATCTATGCTACGAATAGTATGGTATAAGTTTGTCTTGTAATTTTCACCATAGACCGGATCAATCTAGGAATAGATAGTCTAGTTTATGTGGTGCTTGTAATACCTCAGGTATTACTGTGTGGTTTAAAGTGCGCAAATTTTGGGTAAAAGAAAAATTTTCACCAATAAAGGAGCTTTGACTAAAGAAGGTCCTAAAGTTTAATGAGGGCTAAGAAGTGCCCTTGAGCAAGTATGATTTGCAATGGGAAATAAAACTTAGGTGGAGAGTGTAAGAAGAACATGCAGGGGTCATAGTGAAAAGAAAAGAAAGTATGGAGTACTCATGAGAAAAGACTATATAAGACCCCAAGAGGGAGAGTGGAGTAGATGAGGATGGAATTAAGAGGTCGGTACCTTAAGGGTGACGGATTGGGGGCTAGAGTGGGTTTTGGGGAGGCGAGAGGGACTAAAGTGAATAAAAAGCAAATTTTGGTATTTTAATGAGAATGAGATGTGATGAAGTCTGTTTTAGTAGAGGTATAATTGGGTGCCTTAATTATGATCAAGCTTTTCTAAATTCCTTGCAAGTGTTAATTAAAAAGGAATGGTTTCAAGGAGGACCAAAATGAAAAAGAGAATAGTGGGACCCATACTATACTAACTTAAACACCTTCACCTATTCTTCCATTCACTCTCTCTTTTCCTCTCCCTCTCACGTGACCCTCCCCCTTTCTCTTTCGGCTAGCCACCCTAACCCATCTCCTTCAACCTTCATCCCCATTTTTTGTTGGAGATAGGAAGCTATAAAAGCCTAAGATGAATCGATAAGCTAATGTTCTCCTCTATCTTCTTCTTCTTCCTTTTCTTTCAAGAGGGAAAACCCTAGGTGAGCAAATTGGGAAATTCTTGATTGAAGATTGTATACTTGGTTCTAGCTTGAGAAATTAGTGTTATTGTGATGCTAGAACATTAGGAAGGAAAACCATGAAGAAATCTAGAGGAAAATAACGGTTTCAGACTAAAAACCCCTAAACTCGTAAGTGTCTATCGAAGGTTTGTAACTTGGCACCCGGGGCTCCAGGATTGGCACCCTAAGTACCAAGTCACAAAGACATTGAGACTCTACAAAGTGTGTGGTCGAGACTTCAAGGGCTGCGCCTCTGGAGCCAGGTGTGGTGCCTTAGGTGCTACCCTCCTAATGTGTATTAAAGTGTGGATTCTTGATCCTTTTTCTCGTGTATCCTTGAACCATAGGTATTGGATGATGTCTTGAGCATTCTTTGGACATCTTTGGAGCTGGTAAAGCCACCTTTAAGGAAAAAAATTTGTTTGAGAAGCTCAAACGAAGGTAAGGGAATCAAACTCTACCTCATTTGGCTGTTGCTATGATTAATCGACTATCTAGTAGTTATCTGTGTGTGCTATGGCACTCTTGAATTGTGACTGCTTGTGTTTAATAAGGGTTAGTCCTTAAGCGAATTACTGAATACAAGTTAATAATAGATAGATACTTCTTTCCCATTTATATGAGTGTTCTGGATGATTATAACTGTGATGAAACAAGAACTTATGTAGTATACATAATCGGGGTAGATGTAATTTATATTGTGACTGAGTAAGATGAATCATGATGGTTAATTGGGTATGATTATATGCCTATTAGCTGTGGGAATTATGGAAATATATATGTGTGTGTGTGTGTGTGTGTGTGTGTGTGTGTATGTGTGTATGTGTGTGTAGAAGTAGAGTTAGGATATGTATGAGGATGACCTTGAGAGGGTATTCATATATGTATGGGTACATAAGGTTATGCCCTATTGGTGGGGTAAAGGAAGATATTCTAGCATATTCTAGCATATGTATATATATATATATATATATATATATATATATATGGATGCTTACATCATATTCAGGTACACTAACACAAATACATGCATATACTTTGCTCCTTAAACCAATAGAGTAAGTGTGTTCTACACATAAGGGAGGAACTTCATTATGAGGATGCTTAACACGATGATGCATAGAGTGTTGTAATTAAAGTGATGATTGAGTTACAGTTGTTGGAACTTCTGCCATTATGAGTAAAACTATTTATTTCCTTTGAAATTTATTTAATGGTAAATATTTGGGTGACCTTAATGGAGAAACGAGATTTGGACATAGATCATTGCTTGTAAAGAAATTGTACAAAGGTACACCTTGATTGTGTGGTTAATGAAGGTGATGGGTTGACAGTGATACTCGATATAGAATGATATTTTTATTGTTTAATATGATTGTGTTATATGTTGACTTTTTGAACAAATTAAATTGAATTGTGACTTACGCATTTCATTTCTACTCTTTCGAAGGGATTGAATTCATGAATCATCTAAAGCTATTGCTAATATTGAAACGAAGTGAATTAGATTTCTTACAAATGTTAGTATTTAAGAGGAAGATTTGAGACCCTCTGTTCACTCTGTTAAAAGATTGAGTTTATGTAGATGATTGAGACAAATTCTTTGATATTATTTTAGTCATTTATTAATTATGGTCTATGTCCTGGAATGGTAGACGAGACTTCATTTATTTATTCTTGGTCTCTGTCCTGGAATGGTGGACGAGACTCCATTTATTTATTCTTGGTCTCTGTCCTAGAACGGTGGATGAGACTCTATTTATTTATTCATGGTCTCTATTCTAGAACGGTAGATGAGACTCCATTTATTTATTTATGGTCTTTGTCTTGAAACGGTGGATGAGACTCCATTTATTTATTCTTAGTCTCTGTCCTGGAATGGTGGACGAGACTCCACTTATTTATTCATGGTCTCTATCCTAGAACGGTGGATAAGACTCCATTCATTGTAAGGTGAACAATATTATTCTTTTATATAAATGTCTTGGAACGATGGACAATATTATTTTTTTATATAAATGTCCTAGAATGGCAGACAGAATCATTCTTTTATTTATGTCTTGAATTGCTGAACAATATTGAGATCGAGAAAATGTATGGTTATATGTGGGTGTTACTCTTATGCGCTCTAGCCTTAACTACACATATCAACACGTCATATTTTTATCAATTGATGTATTTCGGACGAAGGCATCATGTTTGCTTATAAGTTTTGGTATAAAATATCATGCAGGGTCTTTAACCATTGTTCTTTATCTAACTGTTTAGTCTTGCAGTGAGTAATTATGATGGTACAAGAATAATTATGGATGAGACCTAATCTAAGGTTCCATCATTGCGAGTGGTACACAGGTTCCCTTTTTAATTCCTAGTTGTTATCCCTTACTGAGTATTTTTATACTCATCTCTCCCTCTGGTGTGCCCCTTGCAGGTTCTGTGTTAGTGGATGAGTCTCTGTATGAAGAGTAGCGGAGTTTCTGAATCTATATTCCTCTCTTGGAATGTTGGTACATCTTCTAGTTGGGTTTTCTAAGTCGCTCTGTAGTTAGATAGAACACCTAGGAAATCTTGTGTTGGTGTAATAAAGGACTTATACATAATATATTTATTTCGCGTACTATAGTTTGAAGTTAGGCTTACGGCAGTAGACAGAGTTTACTTCCGTGCCGGTTACGTTCCTAAGGTGGGGCGTGACAATACTGTTGTCCTTTGAACCCAATCCTCTAACCAAATAATTGTATTAAGGAACTAGGCAAGTATTTGAATTAGGGAGTATTGTTAATCTAAGGAATTGGTTTCAATTATTTTTGAAAGAATTGCCAACAACAAAGGAGTTGGAAGTAAAGCAATTTATCCTTTAGTAAGTGAATATTAATTTGTCTATGAATTAAGTAGAGTTAAAATAAAGTGAAATCAATTCCCTACTCGTTTATTCCATCATTGAATTTCTCAATTTGTTTTGTTCTTGCCTTCTAATTTCTCTGTCTTAAATTAAATTAGAATTTCCTTCAATCTAATTAATATTTTATCCAAATAGAGTTTATATTAGCGAAATTGGTAATTATTGATAGTCGATCCTTGTGGATACGATACTCTTTTTACTACTTTACTACTTATATGTGACCCAGTACACTTGCTGGATAATTTGCATCACTTACCAACCTCTAACTTTAAGGGGTGTACAGTTTATTAATTATTATTAGTTGTTGCTATTTTCTTATTTTATTTTGTTAGATATTATATAAATTGGTATTTAGGAGCCGTTGGATTTCAGCTATGATTAGCTAGTTTTCCTTTTTGCTTTACCTTTTATATACATACAGAACTCCAGATAGAGGCAATTTAGGTTTTGTGCACAAGAAATGAAAGAATCTTGTTCTTGATAATTCTAAAAGTGTTCAATTCTCCCCTTCAAAGAAGACGATGGCCAGAGTTAGAGCTCTCACTCGCTCACAAAGGTAGTGGGGCTTCTGCTAGAAAATGTCAGTGGTCACAGAGGTCCCATAGTTGGAGCTCTCACTTGCTCAATGCTTTCTTACTCCTTCTCATTCTGCTCTTGTGTGTGAAGAAGAAGACCATAATGGGTCTTTAGAGGGAAGGGGAAAAACATTCTTAAGCCTAAAAACTTTTGAGCTATATAAAAATTTGGTCCCTCCAAAGTTTTCATTTTAGTCTCTCTCTGTGTGTGTGTGTGTGTGTGCGCGCGCGTGTGTTAAGACTAATGTATATGTGTGTATATATTCATTTATTATATATTTATAAGACTTTTATTAGTGTAAATGTTTACTTATATTATTTTTTTTTTGATAAATTAAAAGTAAGAAATTTAGATTAAATAGCTCTAGTATGTATAATTTATGATCCTTACTTAATCCTAAACCCAATGTAACTCATTCTAAATAGATAACTTAATTTATTTAAATTATTTAATCATTATTGTATTTATTAACCCACTTAAGAATATCAAATGTTCCTATTCCCTATAATTTCCCAATTATTATTGTATTATTTGCATTTCTTTTGATCATTTTATTTGTTACTTATTATTTTTAATAATTCTAAATAAAAGCATTTGAAACCCAAAAAAATGAAGAAACAAAAAACAACAAAGAATAAAATTTATAAAACAGATGCATTTTATTAAAACATTAATATAATTTCAAGACATTACTATAAAATGAGTGAAAATTAATAATAAGAGTACATGAAATAATGAAATATAAGATTCATATATTTTCTAGTATTTATACATCTAGAAGTGCTTCTACTAATCAAAATCCAAATATAAATTACCTTCATGCTTTGTCCAAACTTAAATTCAACCAATAGTTTTTAAATATAAATCACGTTCACCCAAACCTCAGTTTACTCAAAATCAATTATATAAATCATAATTTGTCCAAACCTAAATTTTCCCACATGCTTACCAAACACACAGTTCCTACGAAGTATAAAGAAAGCTAAAGCATCTATGCTTGATCCATATGACAAGGATGACGAGACGCAAGATACAAAATATATATATGGATAAAGCTTGGTTGGGTAGTCACCCCTAAGCAAATAATAAATCAACACGAGGAGGTTCAGAATAAGATCTTTTGATGGACGTAAATGGAAATAGATCCGGCGACACTACAAGAAAAACTGAGATTAGTGACCAAAAAATTCGTCACTAAATTAGTAGAATTCCGTCGCAAATATGTTTGCGACGGATTTTGCGACAAAAAATATTCCGTTGCAGAAATGCTCATTTGCGACGGATTCAAAATCCGTCACAAAATTAGTGACGAAAAATTTCCGTCGCAAATAACATTTAGAAATTTGCGACGGAAAGTGTTCCGTCCCTAATAATTCTGTCGCTGATCAGCGACAAAAATTTGTATGAAAATTCCATCGCTGATCAGCAACAAAAATTTGTATGAAAAATTCCGTCGCTAATTTTTAGACTTTTTTTAATACATTTTGCCAGTCATGATAATTCTAAAGTTAATTGGAAACCTGTGAACAGACAGAAATATAACCAATAAGCACTAGCCAACAATTATAACATTTAATTACAGCAAAAATTCCATATAACAAAAAGGTTTACTTGTTTTTTCATGATCCAACATCATGAAATGCAAAGTCATGACAAAATATAAGTTTCAACAAATACACTAGTCTAAGGGGTGATCTAGGGGCTATGTGTCATCATCACCATCATCAACAGTAGGAGTATCCCAGTGCCTATCAATAGAATTGATGAAGCAGTCCACCATTGAACACATATAACGGATGATGGTCGCTTGTGCATCGATATTCTCCTTCTAAGTGTTAATTTCCTCCTTATGAGCCCTAAGTTCATCTATCACAGGCTCCATCCGACGTTGTAGCTCCTCCTCAAAGTTAGGATGTAGATCTGATGGTAGGACAGAACGAGGACTAGAAGTACCAATCTCATGCACCTCTGACCCTATGCCAAATATGCACCCCTTCTTGTTCTTCCTTCCTACCGCTTGCAGCCACAACTCTACATCGATAGCATCATCATCCTGTTGTTCGCTAATCCCGCTTGTTGCTGGAGCTTGTGATGATTTCAATCTATTATATTCCTCCTGTTAAATGGATATAACCACATAATTTATTTTGTTAATTACATAGTTGAGAAAAGTAATGACAACAAAAGAAAGAGAGTTCAATATACTCACATAGACTTCTCGCGAGCGCTCATCAACGAATTCTTCAGTGCCCCTCTTTCTGTGGGTGCGTATAAACAATTCTACCAGGCAAGGCTTTCTTCTGTTTTGACACTCCTGCATAGTTTGGTGAATATTAATTTTAAAGATGATTATGTGTAACAATAAAAATAAAATAAGAATAGATTAGATTAGATACTACCAGTCGACACATGTGCTCGGAGGTAGGAATGCTACCTCTGGTGTGTAATGTACCCCTAATACTTGATGCCCTATTTCTGTGTGCCTTATCACGCCTCTCCTTGTAATCATCTTGCTCCCACTATTGAATTAGTTGCTGTATGATTTCCTTGCTAATCCATTAAGGTGAAGGATGAGACTGATATTCTCCACGAATCTTACACATCATGTTGCATAATAAGTAGCTGCACCTCTTATTCCAATTCTTTTTTATCCGAGTGTCATATTCACGCAACCACTTGTAACGTTTCTATACAAAGTAACCAAAAGTTAATATTTTCAAGTATGAAAAAAATTGTTTGTCAAAATCAAAACTTACCTTCCATTCTTGGAACCATAATTCTCGTAATTCTGGAGGAGTAGTCTTATGATTATATGCTGGTGCCTCGTATTTTCCCTATATGATTGAGGAAATATCTCATACTGTCTCAACAATCGAATAAAAGCTGTGTATTTTGAAAACATAAACCTTAGTATTTAAAAACATAAGAATTGAACAAACAAAAGAATTGATGATAACTCACGAATCTTTGTCAGGGTGTATCCAACGTCGCCCATCAGTGGCATCAGTCTCGCTGGGATGGTGGCTTGACTGAGTGCTAGCAGGGGTGGGTGACTCCTCGATAGACGAAGGATTTATAGATCGATCTTGCATGGACAGTGTATGCTTTGAGGATGTGCTTGGCCTGGTAAACTGTGGAGGAGATGTGGCAGGCGGTGCAGAAGAAGATGGTTATGGAGGACACAGGTGGACTATGAGACGGCCTCCTCTGCACCCTCTACCTCGCCTCGCATGACCACTCGTCATCTGTATCAATGTAATTCCACACCCGTAATTAAGTAAAAGTTAACTAGTAATAATATAAAACCTAATATTTATAGCATGCTAATCAAACTCTTAAAAAGCGGATATTAAACTAAATAATTCATATATACCATAATCTGAGAATTAATAACAGTTAGATGAGTCTTATTCAATTTCCTCTTCTGACTCCTTTCTAACTTCTTCTTCTTCTTCTACTTCTTCTTCTTCTTCTTCTTCTTCTTCTTCTTCTTCTTCTTCCCGATCTTTCTCTTCTTCTTCTTCATTAATAAATGATTGATCATTTAAGTCTTTATCAACCTCTTCATATTGCCCATCTTCAAGTAAGACTTGAAGGTCACTATTATATTCGACCATTGTAGGCATAACAAAACCCATATCTTCTTCTTGAAATGCATCAGTACTAATTTCAACACCAGGTGCCTCAATAGTCCTTCTGGACTTAACTTTAATCACTGCCAACCAATCATTCTTATTTCGATTGGCAGGATAAGGGGTGTAGTATACCTACATAGCTTGTTGGGCAAACACGAGTGGGTCATATGTGTTGAGTCTTCTGGACTTGTTAACTTCAACAATTCCAGCTTTGGCATCAATTCATGTGCCACGACCCAGGGTGGGATCAAACCAATCACATTTAAACAAAACCAAATGTTTTGACGATAATCCTGTGAAGACCAATTCATAAATATCTTTGAGTATACTGTAATAGTCACTCTCTGTATCCTTGTAGTTAGCCCCCTTAATGCAAACACCACTGTTATATGTGGATTTATAACAGCCATGCTTCTCAGTGTGAAATTGTACCCATTGATTAAATACATGGAACATGTTTTCACTTTTCTCACTGGGCCCCATGCAATGCTTTTTATGACTGGATCTTCAACAAAGTTGGTTGGATCAACAACCTATTAGTTCATTGACATAGAAACATTTAAACGTGACACAATTATATAGATTAAGGAAATTTTTACAAGATTAACTTACATATGCACGAAACCAAGATGAAAATTGTGAGTCTATATACTCATAGACCTCATCACTTGTAATGTTAGGCATAGAAGCCCGAAGGTTGTCCACAAACAAACTGTGTTCACAAAGATATTATATAAGATAGCAACAAGCGTTAATAACGATGATAATCATACTTAAGCCATAGGCCAAGTGAACTTACTCAAGATAAGGTTGAACTTCATCACAATTCATTAAAATGTACTTTGTGGCAACCTCTACCTCTTGATCGGTTAAGAACCGATGGCCGCAATTACCATTAGAACGCCCAGGATAATTAAAAAATGAGCATCGCTCAGAGGGTTCACCCCCATCATCATTTCTAGGAACCCTAGTTATTCTAGAGACAATAGTAGGCTCAAAATAGTGTGAACAAAAAGTAGCTATCTCCTCGGTGACGTAGGCTTCACATATGGATCCTTCCACTCTAGCCTTATTTTTAACCATTCGTTTTAAGGTATAAAGGAATCTAGATTAAATTTGAAATTAAAATATGAAAATTAAAATATGAAAATTAAAATTATATTTGATACTAGCCAAAAATAAACACAAAACATAATTAAGTAGAATACATACCTCTCAAAAGGGTACATCCAACGATATTGCACTGGCCCACCAACCTTAGCTTCATATGCAAGGTATACCAGAAGGTGTTCCATAGAAAAGCCATGGGGAATATTTTTTCTAACTTGCATAATGTCACCAGTATATTTTCCTCCAACTGTGTTGACTTTTCCATTATCAATGTGGTGGAGCAAATATCTCTAAAAAATTGACTAAGTTCCGTTAACAGTCTCCACACAACATCTGGAAGATTTATGAATGCGATGGGAAGAAACCACTCTAAAAAAATGTGGCAATCATGACTTTTCATGCCATGGAGCCTACCTTCCCTGAAATCCACACATCGTGCCATATTCGATGCATAACCATCAGGAAGCCTAAGATTCTTAACCCACTAAAAAACAACACGTTTCTACTCTAGATTGAATACATTGTTGAAGACATTCTTCTCAATATGCATAACATCCAAATTGTGTCGCACCAGATTTGTCTTCCAGTATGGCAATTCCCAAAAGATACTATGTTTTGTCCAATTATGTGTGATCCCATACCCAGGAATGGTCACAGCTTGATCGCATTCATGAACCATAGGAATGTTACATACTCTGCTCCAAACTTGTTGCCCATCTAATCGCGGAGGAGGTGATGATCTCTCCTCTTGTTTTTAAGGAAAGCATTTTTGTTATTCCGGTATGGGAGGTCTAGTGGCAAAAATCTCCAGTGACAATCAAAAAAAGAAGTTTTTTCTGCCATGTTTCAACATAAATGTCTGCGAGGCTTCCATGCAAACGGGGTAAGATAACTTCCCAGTGGTCATCCAACCAGACAACATTCCATAAGCAAGAAAATCATTTATAGTCCACATAAGCGCCCCCCGCATATTGAAATTTTGCTTCAACGATACATTGTAGGTCATAGCACCTTCATCCCACAACAATTTCACTTCATCAATCAAAGGCTGCAAGTAGACATCTATTTTTGCTTTCGGATTGCTAGGCCCAGGAATGATTAATGTCAAGGATTCACCTCTCTGAAATGGTTTCATCAACATCTATGAATACTCCACCACATATAAAAAGAATATCTTTCGTGTCAATCTGTATGTCATATAAAATAGATGAAAGATAACTCAGAAGAGCAATAACGATGGGGTTATTTAAAGTAGCCTCAATTGTCAATCTCTTAAAAAAATTTGGTTCAGAGATTAAAGAGTACTTTAAGAAGCTATTCATATTACCTAAAGTTTTGAAACTATCCATTATCTCTTTATTTATAAAATATAATGATATTATGATAATAAAAAGAGAGTTCTAGTAACTAGTTTATGGGTAGTTTTTTTTTTTCAAATTTCATAAGTTCTCCATTATCTCATTATTCTTTTTAATGAAAAAAAAATAACAGGCCTATCCTAGATACAAGCCTCTTTAATAAGGTATAAAGATTGAATATACCTCGAGTACCGAAAACACAAACTCGCCAACAAAGTAAGAATGCTATTACAAGCCATCATCCCCAATCAAATATATATATAAGCAACTATCCACAGTCATCCTTGAACAAGAGAGATCATCCAAGACGAAAGAGAATCATTCACAAGTATAAATATAAATAAATGAAATTCCTTTCCTTATACCTCCAAAAGTCTCTAGACTTGCCAAAAACAATATTCAGTGACCAGCAATATCTCGAAAACTAGAATTCTAACACCATAAAGTGTACCCAAACAACTTTGATTATACACTACAAAAAAAGCGGTCATTAACCATGGTTTTCTACCCACGGTTACCAAAATCGTGGCTAACTTTAGCCTATTTGAACTATTTAGGCACATTTATATTAGATGTGGCTAAAGCTGAGATGACCGTAGGAAAAAAATAAAAAAAGCGCCAGGTATGATAAATTTTTTTGACTCCCTCCAATTCTTTTTCTTATCTCCTTCCCTTTTTTTTAAGTTTACGCTTTTTAGTCTCCATTGTGTCATCACTTTTCATTTTTCGATCTCCCTTATGCCATCTTCTCTCTGTGTTCCCTTTCCTATCTATCTTTGTCGCATCGATTCTCCATCTCCGTTTGCGCTCTTAGAGGTATTTTCATTCATCTTCTTCAATCTTTTCCTTTCTCCCTTCATATATGTGTTGTTATTTCTAATAAGAGAGGTTTTTTATGATGTTATTCATCAATCTATACTTTTGTTAGGGTTAATGTTGTTAGCGATGGAGGATTGAGCAAGCACTATCTTCTCAAACGCTGTCGCCTTCTCTCAGGTTCGTCTCTCTATTTTTCTTCTCTCATTCTCTTTGCCTTCATTTTCTTGTGTTCTTCAACCCTTCATCCCGCCTTTCTTTGTTTAATTATGCGGCTGATTTTGTTAAAATCAGAGGTACTGCGGATTCTTTGTTTCAAGATTACAACAATTAAATAAGGAAAATTTTAATTTCCTGCTTTGAATGAACCAATGAAACCAGAAATCGTAAGAAAACTATGTGTTTTATTAGAATCCCTATTTCATGGAACTCCATTTCATTGAAAGACGATTTGATTATGCTAGTAAAAGGAAGAAGTGAGTTTTTCTGCAGTTGGGTTCACTAAGTACAGTGCTTACAGATTTTATGACTTGCATAAACTTTCAAAGCTTTTGAGTGAATTGATACCCGTGAAAGTAAATCTAGAAAATGATACAATGCTTTGCCTTTTGGATTATGTCCCTTTCAAAAGCATCACTGTATAATGTCTATTCAAGTTGCTTTCTATAATTTTGTCCTCTGTGATCTATACAATGGATCACAAATTATAGACACACAAAAGTCAAAATGTGTCAATAATTCATTTCATCAACTTCAACTTTGCTGTTGCTTGATTTGCCTTTTGTGTCATATTAATATTAAATTATTACAATCAATTCATTATTAGACTCATTTTAGTTCGGTAATTTTGTTGTATTCACCTTTCACATTCTTAAGTGGATTTTCCCATTCATCAATTATAATGTTTACCACGAAGTCTGCAAAAGGAGGAAGTTTTTCTGTAAAATGTGGCTTGAATGGTCAAAGTTGAACACTTTTCTTTCACTTAAATTAATTGTCAAAGGGACATAATCCATATTTTTCCCTTTCATCAACCTTATGTTCTTTGCTAGGGCCTTCTTACTTGCTATGTTTTGCTCTTGGACCTTTAGTTATGGTTACCCCAAACTTAGTTTAAAGTAATGTTTATTTTGTTTAAAAAAATCTGTTTGATAGTCTAAGTAAATTGAGGGGTATGTGAGAGGTGTGGGCGTTATAATATTTAATAGGTGAGTTGGTTATTAAAATACAGTATGTGTATATGTACATATAATATATGTGTCAGTGTGTGTTAGTTAATATATTATATGTATATGTGTGTGTAGGCGTGATATTAGGTGTGTGTGTTATGTATATTATATATAGTATGAGGAGGGGGCAGACAGGGAGGCATGTAAGAATATTGTATCACAATTTCAAAATAGAGCTATGTGCTCTGTTTTGGGGCAGAATTCTTTGGTGGGTTTTCTGTAGGAGTTGATGCTCTGGGGAGGAGTTATGCCTTGTAATCCTTCAAGTTCCTATTAATACTACTGAGTTATTTTCTGGTTTCTGGGTTCTATCATGAGTGGTACAATGCTTCATTTTGGAGATACATGATAGTATGTTTCAAGAGTCAAATGCCACTCTATCATACAAGGAAATTCGTCAACGAGATCCGTATGCCTCATGCCTTTTGCTATTATCTTGATCTCTTATCTTTTATTATTATTATTGTTCCTGTTGAAAACTTTTTTCTTCCTTTGTTGTGTTTGCATGAATTAGGTATTTCTTGTTACCTGAATTTGGGTGGGGAAGTTCAGGAGGCAATAAAACTAGTGCTTAATGCTTACATCAAGGTTAGTGCTAAGCTTGTACAGGAATGGGACATTATTCATTAAAGCATTGCTATTTCATAATTAAAAGCTCTGCCAAATTCTTTGTGTTATATTCATCATTTGAATTACTATTACTTACCTAACTTGCTTAGTCACATACCTAACTCTGCCAAATTCTTTATGTCTCCTTTTTGTTTCTTTTTTTATGTACCTTTCATTCTAAATATGCTACGATAATTAATATCTTTTTAATTGGCTGCTTTTCATATAATCATATATATCCTACTTAATATTATGACATGTTATTTATGTTTTGATGGAATAGAGGGGTATAAGATGAAGAAAATTGCTAAAATACATGTTTCATGAATTGACTGGAATCTTTATTCTTTTAGAACTCATTGACTTAGATGAAGGAGGGAATTTAAATTTGTAGATAGTCTAAATACACTGGAATCTTCATTTTCTTGTTTCATAAAGGATGTTTTTTTTTTGGTCTGAGTAACAACTCTTCATTCAAAAGATTTCTTCTCTTGCACACAGAAGCTCTAATAAAGTTATTGACTACAAGTTTTTTTTGCTTCATTTTCTAGAATAAGATTTCAGGGAACTTAACTCAAGATCAAGAATATACTGCTACTTTACGTGTGACTTCTAAATATATATGCTCAACTAAATGATTCAATTGAAAAAGTATTTGGCGCAGAACAACCTGGTGGTGTTCGAGGTTTGGGAATAGGCGTTTCTCCTTCTAATGTCTTTGGTGTGTCTACCCAAACTCTGAGCTCTATGAATACAAATGCTTCTAGCAGTAGTATAAATGAAAATTGCAGTAGAGATTTGAAGAGCCAAGTAAAGGCTTTAGAAGACAAGTTGGCTAGATACAAAAAGGCTATGGAGGAATTATCCCAAACTTGTACTCAATTAAGTATACTTTACAAATTTATGCATGATAAGCTTGGGTCTGATTTGCCTACCATTAGCACAAATGTATCACACCCTTAGTATTTATGTTTAGTAAAGAATGTTTAGTATAGCTTTTTGACTAATTGTATTCAGACATATATTTTGGTATATGTATTCAGACACATTGATGTGCATTTTGGTATGTTTTGACTAAATGTATTTAGACACATTGATGTGCATGTTTTGGTATATATTGATTTAATATGCATGTCTTCTTTAGAAGATAGTAACATATATCATTTTTTTAAAAATAAATATTAATTATTAACCATGGTTTATACAGTGCCTAATAATTGTTTAATTTTTTTTAAAAAATAAAATCATTTTTTTAGCCACGGTTATAACCGTGGCTAAAAATAAAATAAAAAGTATTTCTAGAAAATCAAAATAAAAACTTAGCCACGGTTTAAACCGTGGCTAATATATAATTATTTAAAAAAATTAAATATATAGTTTCAGTTTAAACCGTGGTTAATTCAAATATTGTCACAGTTTAAACCGTGGCTAAATGAATGTTACCACGGTTTGAAAAACTGTGGCTAATAGAGAAGCCGACGCCCGTTTTTGCCTCAATTTCTCTAACCGTGGCAACATCGTGTTAGCCACGGTTTTTTTCCATTAGCCACGGTTTAAACCGTGGCTAAACACTGATTTTTTTGTAGTGATATAATAGCATATAATTGCTAAACGCTATATTCCACATCTCCTATAAATACCATAAGCCAGACATACAATCATAATTCATTTACATTCTTTAACCATGCAATAATCTCTCATATTACCAAAAAGAGAATTATTCATGATAAATTACGAAAGAATGTACCTATACTCCACTAACTTCCTGCATTAATAACCCAATCAAGCATAAAAGGAAAAAATTTACAAGTTAATGTGATTATTTTTGTGTATCAATATATTACCACATAAACACTTTTGCTTGCTTCAAATTTGGATAAGGTTGTATTTATGTGACAGTTCTAATTAAAACAAGTATAATCTTTAATAGCTAAATTGAGAAATTATAACTTCTTAGAAATTAAATTAATAATTTCTTTTTATTATTCACAAAACTTAAATTTAATCTTTTTAAAAAAATAAATATTAAACTAATTGAATTAATGTTGGTTACTTCCGTAGTCTACTTGGTTACAATGATGCAATGGAAGATGTGGGAGTGAAAGCCACGTGGAGGGGAGATGGGTGGCACGGAGGCTTGTTTGGGAAAGAAAATGAAGGAGTTAAATTATATTGTGGTTAAATTAAAAGCCCAAGTTCAATAAGAATGAATGAAATCTTAGCTCAATTTACTCCATTCAATTGGCTAAAGTGGGAGAGATCCATAATGAATTGTATATTTATGTTTTCAACGTAAAACTTCAATTTCTCTTATTTTATAATTTTAAATATTATAATAAGTTTTTCATTAAATAAAAATTATATTCAATACCTATTTTATTAATTTTAATAATTAAAAAAGTAATTCTAAAATTTGTATATCCAAACATTACTTTTTTTTTTAATTTGGAAGTATTTTTTTTGAGTTTTTTCAAAGATATTCCATGGAAAATTAATTCATTTTGTATATTTTAAATATCTATCCCCCAATAACAGTAAAAGCTTCAATTAATAGTACCCTTTTGTTTTACACTATGTATATATATATCAATACAATTTATGTGGACATATGTGGCCGCATATATAGCACTAGCGAAAAAAAAAAGAATTTATTTACAACTTTAATCATTATAAATACCCAATAAAATTTTTTTTTACACAATATGTATTTCTTTCAGTGATAAAATTGATATTTGACAAATTTTATCGTCATATAATTGAGAATAATGTTACAATTTCATGTTATGGTTTAATATCAATTTGATTAAAATTGTAGCTTTCTGCCATATATAAAGTAAACTGGAATGCAAGTTCATGTAATATATATCATATTATATTATTAGGGCAGCTCAATATAATAATTTAAACAAGCAAGCATGTAGCATAATTTAAGCAAACAAAGAAAAGAAGTCAGAGTAACTTCTACTCTCTTTATATATTTGTATTTCTTGTGAATTTATGACTTGGCAGGTTGTGATATATATGGACCATAGTATCAAAATGAAAAGAAAAGTAAAAGTTACTCTAACTTGTTTATATTTGACAGTGCATTGCCTATTCCAATTAACCTATTTTATATAGGAGTTTTCTCAAGCCTTGGATGCATTCTTCTCTTCATCGGCATATGGTTCCTATACAAATTCTTAAAAAAACGAAGGACAGAAAAACTCAAGCAAAAATAACGTTTACAAAGGCATGCTCGTAGATGGCCATATTGTTGCTGTCAAAAAGTTCAAGGTCAATGGAAGTGTTGAAGAATTCATTATTGTCACCAAAACAGAGGATTCCAAAAACACACATTTGAAACCCCAAGCTTTGAAACTGAAACCCCAAGTTTCGAAACTCATAGAGAAGGCTAAGAAATAGAACACAACCTCAGCCAATACATTTCACTTTCAACAGCAAGGGATTCACAGACTCAAACAAAAATCTAAAGCAAAATAAATAAAAAGATGGGTCTTAGCTTACCTTTAATAGGAGAGTTTTTCCGACAAGGCAACAACCATTGGAGTTGGAGATAGCACCAAAGATCAGGGAGGAGCACGGTGGTTGGTGGAACGATGGCGTCGGGAAGGATGGAGGAGGAGTGAATCAAGCAACTCGTCTGTTATAGATTTGTCTTCAGCTGGCTGGAGGGTTTGTGTGTTTTGGGAAGGAAGATTTAAGAAAGAAGAAAATAGTGTTCACATGTTCTGCAAAGGAAGAAAGATTTGGGAAGGAAGAAAGAATTAGGCTGCAAAAAGATGAAATACTGGGTGGGTGAGCAAGTGGGAAGTAAAAATTGAAATAAAGGCTTTTAACTAAACTAGTGTAACCAATGTTCAAAATAAGGGGCTGGTTAATTGGTAAATGATAGTTGGCATTCTACTAAGGTGGCATGTTCAAGTTCCAGCAATGAACTTGAACTTTTATTATTTTTACCATGTAATTTATAAATTAATTAAAATTAATCTGAAATAATACTACCAATTAACTTAGGTGGCTAAGTGGTAAGCATGAATTTAACACCAAAGCAAGATAAGGGCTTTGAAACTTCTTATTATTTTTTTAAAAAACTCTAAATAAAATACTTTTAAATAATAATTGTAAAGACTTAAAAACAACTATCTTAAGTGGCTAAGTGATAAATACTAGCTTCTTACCAAGACCAAGTAAGGAGTTCAATTCTTGGTTTTATTTTTTCAAAAAGTTTCAAATGAAATACTTTTAAATAATGATTCTAAAGATCTGATTTTACTAAAATGGCTAAGTGATTTAGATTAATATTTCTAATGATTTAAAGACAACTATAAACTTTTTGATTTAGATTTATTATATTTTTTATTTTGACTTCTTATATTTCTTGATATAACTAAAATGGCTAAGTGACTTAGATTGATATTTCTAATGATTTAAAGACAATTAAAACTTTTTGATTTAGATTTATTATATTTTTTATTTTGACTTCCTATATTTCATTTAAAAAAATGAAATTGTTAATTCAATTTGAAATCGATAATTAACAAATAAAATAATTCACTTCTAAAATAATTGATAATTAACAATTTGAAGATTCGTGAGTATGTGCATGCGTAGCTAGGGTAATTAGGGATTAGGGTTCAATATATTATTTTATTATCACTATTTTATTTTATTTTTAATTTCAAATTTTTATCTAGTTCTCAATGATCCCATAAAAATTAAATTCCCAAAATTTTAAATTCAATGTTGAAAGTTTTTTGTTTCCATTTTTTCTTTATTAGTTCTTAAATAAAAAATTCCCACCTAATTAAATTTTCCAATAATTTTTTAAGTAGCTTTTTTAATATATACAAACAAATGTTTTCACAACATATCAATCATTTTTCCAATTATTACTTTAGATTCCACAAATTTGGTTTTTTACAACTTTAAGTGATCTTGAAAAAAAAAATTATATGAAATTGAACCCTAACCCAGAAACAAATAGAAAAAGTTAAAACTTAGCACCTTCCATAACCAGCTGAAAAATAGCATTGACTATTTACAAAGACGAGTGAGCATGACATCATAAAAATAAGAATCAATTAAAATATAAAGAAAACCATAAAGGAGCCAAATCAAAACACCAAGAATAAGTAAAAATATCAACAAAACCATAAAAGGGCCAAATCAAAACACCAAGAATAAGTAAAAATATAAACAAAACCATAAAGGAGCCAAATCAAAACACCAAGAATAAGTAAAAATATCAACAGAACCATAAAGGGGCCAAATCAAAACAACAAGAATAAGTAAAAATATCAACAAACCATAAAGGGGCCAAGTCAAAACACTAAGAATCGGTAAAAATATCAAGAAAACCATAAAGGGGCTAAATCAAAACACCAAGAATCTGTAAAAATATAAACAAAACCATAATGGCCAAATCCAAATACCAAGAATTAGTAAATATCAAGGAAACCATAAAGGGGCCAAATCAAAACACCAAGAATCATCAAAAATATCAGCAAGACTGTCGGAGATGAGTCTTAGATTACCTGAGTGAAGCACGACGACAATGGGAGTGGAGCTTGACGGTGAGAATGGCGAGTAGAGGGCAGAGAAAAGCATAGCAAGACAACGACGCAGTGAAGATCAAAGATTAGGATAGCACGACGGCGACGGGACTAGAGACCAGAGATTAGGAGAGCACAAGAGCAATGACGACTAGAGAGGAGAGTTTGGCAGAGCTCGACAACGAGTCGAGAGGAGAGGAAGACTAAACTCTGAAGGTAAAGCTTGACTGCGAGTGTAGAGAAAAGAGGAAGGCTAAGGTAAAGGGATTAGGATTTTTCTGAAATATGAATGATAAGTCTAAAATTTGGGAGGGAATGGGAAAATGCGAAACTGGGTGTAATTGAAATTGAAATAATCAGGAGGGAAAATGAAAACTAAGGAGAAATTTAAGATTTTTTGTTAAAATAATTATTTCTTAAATAAAAAGTAATTTTTTAAAGAATAAATAAATAAATAAATAAATATATATATATATATATATATATATATATATATATATTATGTATATATATTGTATAAGAATATCTTATGTTTTATATTTTATATATATCTCATATTTTATTCGCATATATCTTAAATATTTTATATATTTTTCTTTATATTAAATTAATTTATTTATATATTTTATATTATACGCACATTTAAATTAAACGAAGTCATGTGCATATATACGTTTATTTGATTAAATACTTTATTTAAGTATTATATGTACATTTAAATTAAATGAAGTCATGCACATATATACGTTTATTTGACTAAATAGTCATCTACACTATGGCTTGATTTTGATGAATGTCCAAAGGCACCAATGTGTACTTGTCTATCTCTTGTGTGTGCATGTGTGTGAGAGAGGCTATGACTAAATGTTAAGTGTGTCAGTGCAATCATACCATGCAAAGAAGGGGAAGAGCCATGCATACAAGGAGAACTCACTAGGGCTAGGGTGGAAATTGGAGATAAGACGGAGACGACCGAGAGAGAGAAAGTAGAGGGAGTAAGTATTGAGAAGTGAAACTAAGATTAATTAAAAGAAGAGAATGAAAGAAAAAAATATATAGTATATATCAAAATGATAATTTTATATAAATATTAAATTAATAAAATAAAATCTAAAAAATTTACTTTAAAAATTTTTAGAAAGTATAATTTTTATTTTTTTTACAGTTTGTAAAAATTTCCCTAAATTTATTTTATTAACATTTATTTTTTTCAAGTGATTTGACAATTGGGAGGAAATATGAAAAAGAATGAAAGGGAAGAAATTTTGGCAACTGAATTTTGCGACGGAAAAAATATTTGTGACGAAATTTTGCGACGAAATTTTCCGTCGCAAAACAAAAAATACTTTACGACGGAATTTTGCGACGGAAAATTGTATCACTAATATTAGCACCGGAAATTTAATCAGCGACGAAAATTTTCCATCGCAAATTTATTATATTGCAATTTTAAATCAATGACGAAATTTGCGACAAAAATTTTCTGTCGCTAATTGAGATTTTTTTAATAGTACGAGATCAAGCAATACTAGTGAAGAAGACACAATTTTGGAGTGATGAAGGCTTATTAAACGATGACGAAAACATGACAAAAAAGATAGATACTGACTATATTTATGTAAACCCTAAAAGAGAGCTATCGTAGTAAAGATTCTTGGAAACAGGGTTGGCTATAGAATGCTTCTGAATAGACGTCATAAAACTTGGAGAACAATCAAGATATGATAGACCTACAAAATGACTATTACCTTATTAGGTTCTCCTTGCTACAAGATTATAGTTATGCGCTACACCAAGGTCCTTGGATGGTGGCTAGTCATTACCTTTTCAGACAACAATGGAAACTCGAGTTTCAAGAAGCAAGTTGTGTGGATTTGTATTATGAACTTACCTATATATAAAATATCACAATAAACATTTATTATGGTGTATATGTAATGTTGGCAAGAACCTAAAAGTCGATGTCGTACCATTATAGGTAATTACATTTGGGCTAGGAAAAAATGTTTCTTACCCTCCCTGAAGACATTATGTAGAATTATCACACTTCTTAGGTCATAATCATGGAAGCTAAGATTGGGGGAAAAACTATAGACTCAATCATTAGAGTATTAGTTTGGACGATTCTTTTAGAGTGGAAGCCCATTAGTTCGGAAAATTGAAATTCTTTCTGCCCACTAAGTTGGGGTGGGGTTTAATTGCAAAGAAGGATGAGCTTTGGGTGAATATCCTAAGGAGTAGATATAAGTGTGGTGATGATGTGGTACCAATTTTTGAGAGAAGGGGAAGTGACTCTAGTGTATGGTAAGTAGTTATGTCAAAATGGGTCAAAATCTGTAGACCACCTTGTGATTGCCTGTAAATGGACGGTCTTTAAACATGTCATTTTAGGTCTTGTTTAGCCTATTGGGCTAAACTGTCAATACCTGTGGGTTGGTCTTTTTAAATTTTTTATTTATATTTTTTACAAAAAATTATATTGTTTAGTATAAAGAATCTTACTTTATCACATTTTTATATTTTATAATTTTATATTCAATAAATACAGTAATTTTGGATATGAAAATTTTTGTAATTTTTTAAAAATAAATAAAGAATTTTCAAGTTTAAATATAATATTGTTCATTTAAAAAGAAAATATGAAAAATTAAAGTTATTGATTTTTTAAAAATATTAAAGAAGTCATTTTTTACATGTATAAATTGTATTTTAATAACACATTATTGAATTTTTTTTACTAACTTTTTTAAAATTGTATTATGTAAATATAAATAAAAAAGAGTGGCCCACAGGTTGGTTCGTTTAGGACCGCGGGCCAAAACGGATGATCTTAGTCTTCCATAAGAGGTCCGTGACGGTATGGCCTGTTTGACAGTGCTAATGGCAAGATACTTTTAAGTTTTGGAAATTTGTTGAATTTAGTTATAGGTGGCAAATTGGTGAAGGCAAATCAATTTCTTTTTGGAGGAGCAGGTGGCTTGAACTGATAAGCCACTAATGGAGTATAGCAAGGTGGAGTTAAATT
The DNA here is from genome assembly GCA_037074585.1 of Biancaea sappan. Taxonomy (NCBI): domain Eukaryota; kingdom Viridiplantae; phylum Streptophyta; class Magnoliopsida; order Fabales; family Fabaceae; genus Biancaea; species Biancaea sappan. Next base: position 33,056,432 of record CM073493.1, read on the forward strand.
AGAAGATTTAAATAAAAGTCAGGGACTTTTTAAAGGAGAGTGGAGATTGGGATATGAGAAGGTTATATGCGCTTCTTCCTAATGATATTTGCAGCATAATCAACGCTCATTACTACCCTAGTGATGTGCTAGAAAATGATATAATTAGGTGGAAGAATTCTATAGATGAATGACTTTAATACTAAGAGGGCTTATGAACTTCCTTGACACAAAAGAGTGAAGCCAATCAAGGGAAGGTTTCTAACAATCAGAGGCTGCCACTCTTTCTTTGGATATATGATAGAACATATACTTAAGAGTAGGAGACTGAGACGGATAAATGATCAAGTCAACAATTATTTGATTGGGTTGCTGCCAATTTAAATGAAGACATGAATAAATATGGATATGGGAATTGGAGAGTGTTAGTTGCTATCACGGTTTCGAAGATTTGGAAAAACTGTAATGATATAATTTTTAGAGGCATATATTTGTATGAGAGGAGACTCCTTTTTGTTATATGGGTTAAGATTAATGAGTCTTGTGCAGCTAACGTTACAAAAAAAAAAAGAAATCTGAGACAGAAACATGAGATAGATACTATCCATCTCAAATTTGTGTCAAATTCGTGACAAAACAAAGATTTTGTCTTTTTTTACTTGAGCAAAACTATTTTTTTGAGATAGAACTCGAGATGGATCTAACTCTCACAAATCTGTCTCGAATTCGGATGCAAACGTATAAATTATTCAAATTTTCAATTTCTTTTGATGTTAAATTTTTGAGATGGAAAATTCCATGGTCAAATCCATCTTACATGTCCATGTGCATGAGACGCACTTCTCCCATTCCAAAGTTCATTTCAAAATTTGCAAACGACGACATTCTAAGACAGAAAATAATCTTGTAGCAAAGTTCATCTTAGATTTTGGCTATTGAGATAGAATATTCTGTTGTTAAATCCGTCAGAGAGACACACCATGTTGCTAATTTTTTTTTTTCTTTTGAAGAAATAAATTGGAAACGGCATGTCCATTGCAAAATCCGTGTTTGATGTAATTTAATTTGAGACGGAAGTTATCCATCTTTGATTCCCTTTTAGGTTCCCTTCATGATTTTCAATTTTTTTTTTAATTTTCAGTTCTAAGATGGAAATTGTTTTAATTCCAAATGTCAACGTTTTGAAATTAGAATATCAACACACCCTATGCTTTCTACTATTTGAGTTTTGCCATGTGAGGGGGAGAAGGCGTCGCCCCAACCACTGCCAGCGTTTGTCCAACGATTGTTTGGCAACTGACGTCTGCTGGCAACAGTGGGAAGCTCAGTTACCTTTAGCGAAGCTGAGGGCCCTTTTTTTTTTTTTTTTCTTTTTTCGAATTTTCATAGCTCTTTGGCCATACATAAATCTTTCTCCATTTTCGGTAATTTCTCCTTCATTGTTGTCTGCAATTTCTCCATTGTAGCTCTGAGTTTGTCCACTATTGTGAAATTGAGAAGTATGATGATATAGTTAATTGCTTGGTTGACATTTGTTGTGTATGATCATATGATTAGGCTTATGGTAGTAAAAGTAAGCTCATCCATTGTTCCAGTCACTTGCCCAGTATGGGACGTGACATATAACACCTAAACACTTCAAAAAAATTGCAACACTTCTATGACAAATAACACTAATGAGCTCATTGGAACTGTGGTAAAAGGAATAAATAGACCTATCAATGTCATGCCAACTCTTACCTTTCTATTTCATGCGGACTCAATATGCTTTTCTAGCAAGTACAATACTAATGAATCCTTAATTTGGATCGGAGAGAGTTGTTGGGCCTCTCATGTTTCTTGCTGTGTCACTCCATATAAAAACCATGAAAAATTAAATTTTTAAATACAAAAAAAAACACAGTAAACATTAAAAAAAAAAACAACTTGCCAAATGTATACGCAACAATTAAGATATACATATTTAAATATAGTGGAATTTATTAGTAGATTTCCTTATTAACTAAAATTTTAAAGTAATATTAATAACCATCTAAATGAAATAAAAAAATTAATTTAATTCATTATTCAAAATTAACAACTAACTAAAATTAATGACAACTAAAATTTTATTTAACATCAATGTAAAATACTAAACAAACTAATGATTTCAAACTAATAACACCTAAAGTGTTATGATAATATTAATACAAAAAATAATAATATTACAATTTATTAAAAAAAATATCATAAACAAAAATATGAAAGAAATTACATAGTTCAAAAAAATTGTTGGAGAAGAAGATGTGGTCAGGAGAAGATAAGGGATTATGTTTGGTTGGAGAAAAAGATGAGAAGTGGAGAAAGACAAAAAAGAAAAAAAAAACTATAGGGAAAGTGAATGGAAGAGATGAAGATGTAATGAGAAGAAAAAAAAAATTAGGATGTGGGATGTCTGAAACTAATTTTATGTTTGTTCTATGTCTGTCTTATCTGGACCGTTAAATTTTATATGTAATGGTCCAGATTTTAATGTCTTTTTTAAAAAAAAATTATCACTTGTCATCTAAACTATTAGATTTGAAATATAACAATCAAGATGAGATAAGTATCATAAGACAAGCTTGAGATCAGTTTCTTGGGAAGTATAGTGGGACAATCCGGCAAGAGAGAGAGAGAAAAAGATATGAGAAAGGATGGAGGAAGTAAAATGAGAGAAAGGGGATGGGGATGGAGAAAGAGAGAAGAAGAAGAAGAAGAGAGAGCTTTGGATAGGGGCAAACACTTGTTCTACCCCTATCCAAATTGCAGGCATGTCACTTCATTTTAATTTTTAGGGTGACATACATTTAAGTGATATACACTTACGTTGCCCCTAATGAGGTGACGTTAGTTTAATCAAATTTTCTTGCTTTCAAAACAAGTAAGTTTAGGTAAATTAAAAAAGAGAGAGTATTTTCAAAAATTAAAAAAAAGGTATGTAGAAAAAAGAAGTCCTTCAATCCATGAATGTTAAAGGAGATCACCAATAAATCAAAGTTTAAAAAATTGGATTGGTCATTGAATCAATCGAGATACTGATTTAAAGGTCAATACTCGTACCTTAGTCGAATCACGATCAAACTGATGACACTTAAAATATATTAAAATATATAATTAATGTATATATTACATATATTAAAATATTAAAATATTAAAATATTCTATACATGTTACATATATATATATATATCAATCCTAGATCTTCTCCTAATACCTTAAATTTTTAGAGATTTCTTAAAAATATATAATAATATTAAGTAAAAATTAAAAAAAAAAAGAACCAGTTGAATCGGTCTGTTCTACCGGTTTTCTACAAATTTAAACACTCATTAGTTCACTGGTATGGAGACATGATCGGTTCATCAGTTTTTTGGTTAAACCGACCTGTTCTACTGATTTTCCACCAGTTTAAATACTCATCAATTCATTGATATGAAGACATGATTGGTTCACTAGTTTTCTAGTTGATCTAGTCGGTTTAGTCCGATTGCCAATAATGAAAATCAAATTGCAAATTATGTGTTTTTAATCCAATAGAGTAAATGGGTGTTTGGATCAGCAGTAGACTTGCCCAACGCGCGGTGAAGGATGCTAAATGCGAGTTTGGTTCTGCAGTGGCATGAAGTATCAGAATCACTTCAAGAAAGGAAACCTAGGTTTGCTTCACTGTGGTTTGGAGTAGCTTCTAGCATTAAGCGGGGTTTACCTAGCCTTTCACTATAATATTATCTTCCTATTTTCTTGTGATACACCATGGTATCTGCCTACTTTTCATCTCTTTTTTTTTTTTTTGTCTCTGTTGTTATGTTCTCTCACGCCATTCATCTCCCTCCCATTTTGCTGTTGATGAAGCTGCTCACCTATGCAGAAATTTCGCCATGGCTTTGGTGAGAAAAAATGGAGGGGGAGAGAGAAAGTCAAATGAAGTCTCTGTGTGTGAATGAAATTACAAAAGTAAAGGGGGAGAGAGAAAGTCAATGAAGTTTGGACATGTGGCATAAATTTAAAATGCCACCACTACTTTCTTTGGCTGAAATAATAAGGAAACATCCCACAAAGCTTTTTATTTCATTTAAGTCCATAGCACCTAAGAAAAAAATTGATTTTTTCCCAAAATAAGAAGTGAAATTTCTTATTCCCTCTTTTCTAAATTTTCCCTTTTTAAAAGGTTATACATCAAATAGTTAGACCAAAAAAAAATAAACAATTAGTATTTCAATTAATTGTTGAAATTATTTTGAATTAATAATAATATTGAAATTAATTTTTTTAATTAGCTGATTAATAACTACTTAATTTCCCTTGTAGAATACTAATTTGACTATTATATTAATAAAAATATTATCATTAAAACATTAATATAATTTATTTTATTACATTTTCATATGAGAGAAATTAAATAAGGGTAAATGAAATAAAACAATATAAAATTTATACTATTTCCAATAATTAGACATTCAAAAATATTTTTACCAATTAATATCCAAACAAAATCTGTTTTCTTAAATCACTTTTTTAATATTAATTTTCAAACATAAATCACGTTCACACAAATTTAAATTTGTCCAAAATTAATTCTACTTAAAACTTAGGTATACCTTACAGTTTTCCAAACACCTCCTAAAACACCATTTTGGTGTTCATAAATATAGTAATTTTTTTAATTGGTCCCTTAAAAATTTTGTTTTTCTTCAATTTGTTTCCTTACCTATAAAAATATTTCTTACTTTAGTTCTTCACAAATAAACATATTATGAACTACTTCCTCATATTAATATGTTATTAATAAAATTAACAAATATAATGATACACAACTTTTTTTTTGCAGACATGTTACTATTTAACCACTATTATATAATATATATATATTACTACAAATTAATAGAAAGATATTCTTTGTAATAATTTTATTTATGAATGACTAATTGCAAAATACTCTATTTGTGAGGAATCAAATTAAGCAAGTATTTTTATAAGGAACCAAATTGAATAATATTGAGAAATATATATATATATATATATATATATAGGAGCAAATGATGTTTTAGGGTTAAGCCGATATATGCGAACAATCTAGGAATGAATTGCCCAAGGAAGTGTGATGCATGCAAGGGTGAGATATGGCAAAGAATGATCTTAGTAAACAAAAAACTCGCTCCGAGGTAGTGGATCTCCATTCCCCAGAGGAAGTGTGAAGTGTGGGTGTTGCTTTCACCTTGCCCATAAATGCATGTTCTAACTTCTCAAAAACAAACCATTCATTCATGACTAAGCAGGAGATGGATGATGCCATGATGGGTCCTCCTGCTTTTTAATGCGGTCACGACAAAAAGCTTCCCTCAATTTCACACTCACCACCTCAAAAAGTGAAAACACTCACTTGGGAATTTGATCATCTTCATCTCTCTCACAGCTACTGTTACACAAAGGAGATAAACAAATCAGTGGGCCAGGTTTGGCCCTAAGGGGCTTTATTAATTTATTCATGACTACCGGGCTCTTCAAGTTCCTGCACACGACGTTCATTTAATAATTAATACCATCAATTTGGCTCATGCCTACGGGCCAGTCGGGACCATATGTAAATAGGTAGTTTTAAGTTAAAAAAATAAACCTATTTACGGGCTTAAATAGATTAAGAGTATCTATAATGAAAGTTTTTAAGAGATTATTATATTTAAGAACCAATGTTGATTTTGATTTACCATTATAGTTTGTCACGCTGGCTGCTACGCGTAAGAATTGTTTTTATACAAAAAGTAATAATAAAATAATCAACTCACAATAAATATTAATGGAGAGTAATAAATGATAAAGTAGTGGAGAGTTGATTATGAGACCTATTTGTAAATTCTTTAGGTTAAAAAAATAAATCTATTTACAGGCTTAAATGGATTAAGAGTATCTACAGTGGTAGTTTTTAATAGATTATTAAATTTAAGAACTAATTTTTATTTCGATTCACTACTGTAGTTCGTCACGCTAGCTGTCATGCATAAGAACGGTTCTTTTACAAAAAGTAATAATAAAATAATCAACTCAAAATAAATATTAGTAGAGAGTAATAAATGCTAAATTAGTGGAGAGTTGATTGTGGGACTCATTTGTGAGTTCTTAAGAGATTCACCATTGTAGTAAAAAGTTACTTAAAGTGGTGAAAAATTGTCTAAGTTATGGCACTGTGGGACTTACAATAAGAATTCAAGTGAAGTTCACCATTATAACCTGTAGGCTGACTTTTTTTAATTTATTTTTTTATTTTTTACAAAAAATATATTATTTAGTATAAATAATTTCACTTGATCATATTTTTAAATTTTATAACTTTATATTCAATAAATAAAGCGAACTTAGATATGAAAACTTTTGTATTTTTTTAAAATCAATGTAAAATTTTTAAATTTAAATATAATAGTTAATCTTAAAGGAAAATATAAAAAAATTAAAGTTATTAGTTATTTAAAAATATTAAAGAAGTAATGTTTTATATGTATAAATTATATTTTAATAAAAAATATTAAATCTTTTTATTAAAACAAATTTAAAATTATATTTTATATATATATATAAAAATGGCCCATGATCCGGCCCATTTAATCTTTACACAATCACAGACTAATCTGAACTGACCTATTTGACAATGCTACCTTCATTTATCAACTCATTCAGGCCTTTCTTAGACTAGGGTGGTTAACAACCCTTTTTTTTTTCTAGAATAAACTTTTTTTCTTTGCCAATATTTAAAATTACACGATTTTTTTATTTTTAAAATATGTTTTCTCATCTTTTGTAATTATATAATTTCTTATACTTTATTCTAATTTTAAAACTTTTGTCCAAAGAAACTTTATTGCAATATATTTTTTTAGCATTCCATAATCTACTGCGTTATTTTTTCTACTAAAATTTAATTTAAAAAGATTAATTCTTGTAAATTGTGATACTTTTTTTTGTTAATTCATAATAAGATGTCACGAATATTTTATGTCCTTATGATAAAAAAAAAATCCAATATCTACTTTACGTTAATAGATAGTAATTTAGTGAAAAAAAAAAGAAGAAGAAGTGACATTGGATTATGGAAGAACATCAAAATAATGAACTTTAACAAAATTTTCTAGCCTGAAAATATAAAATTGGACTCAAGTATACCAATTTCATAATTATAAGGTGGAGAATGTAAATTTTGGAAGTAAAAATAAGGCAGTATATATAATTTTGGAAACTTATAGAAAAGGAGGGTGTAATTATTTAGTCTGTTTTCTTATCAAATTGAAAACTATTTTATATTGCATATTGACAACTTTATTCTAAAATGTCAACTACATGAACTAGAAAATGATTGAAATTTTTATATCTGTGGCTAGACAACCCCTTCCATCAATAGTCAACATACAAATGATAGAGATTACATACACACGTGAATGATTCTCGTGATCAACACAATATATGTTTTTTTTTATGTTGTATAATTAGGATATTTCATGTCATTTTTCGGATTCATCTTTTCTTCCTGTGTTTCACAAAAATTTACTCTACTTCTAACGAGACTTGAACCAAAAGCCTCTAAAATTTGGGACCACTTTTATAGTAAGAATTTCTACATAGATATAATGCCTCACATGGCTTAGCAAGAAATTAAATGTTAAACTAAAAGTTTTTTTTTCTTTTATAATAAAAGAGACACAAAATCCCTGAGAACAGGGGGTGAAAGAAAAGAATGATAGAAATTGAACCAACATATATCGCGATTCTTAACAGTTGACCCTTATGTTAAAAACAAAAAGCTTCTTGAACGTTTTAGTCAGCAAAATTCACTCATACATCTCTTGAATTTATATGCCCAATAAGTTCTTTTACAACAGAAGTATTTTTAAAGTGGAGTAAATTATTGATTTGGACTTTAAAAAATTATACTTGTTTCAATTTGACTCTTTAAAGACCAATCATTTCAACTTAGTTCATGAAAGATTGTATTTGTTTTATTTAGTATTTCTCATTGTTGAATCACTAAATCATAAACATGCCATGGTCAAAATTTTAAAGATTGAATTAAGATATTTGATCTTTTAAAAATTATATTGAGATAATCATAATATTAATAAAGACTAAAGAATAAATTAATAATTCACTCTTTAAAATTCTTGCAACATTAGCCCCCACCTTTAGTATTGCCAATTTGGCCCGTAGCACGCTGGTCAGCTTGTAATCGCCCAAAAATGAATATTTTTAGGTTCAAAAAAATAGGTTTATTTAAAAAAGGGTCTAAAAGGGCTAAGCTTGTTGGTCGACTTGTTTAAATTTTTTTATAAAAAATATATTATTTAGTATAAATAATTTCATTTTATCACATTTTTATATTTTATAATCTTATATTCAATAAATATAATATTTTTGGATATGAAAAATTTTGTAATTTTTTTAAATACATATACAAATTTCAAATTTAAATAGAATATATGTAATTTAAAAAAAATATGAAAAATTAAAATTATTGGTTATTTAAAAATATTAAAAAATAATGTTTACATATGTAAAGTTATTGATTATTGATTTTTTTACTAAAAATTTTTTAATATTATATTATTTAAATAAAATTAATTTTATAAAAAAGTAACCCATGAATTGATCCCGTTTAAAATCATAGGTCAAGGTGGGTAGTTTTTGTTTTAATAAAAAGGCCCATAGGCCTAAATGAACTAACACATTTAGATCCATTTAATTGTTAGCCCGTAATAATTTAGGTCGACTTGACTTATTTGAGAGTACTACTCACGTTTGTACAAAACTCTTGAGTAAGCAAGCCAGGCAGAGGTCAACACAACATCTATAACCACTCTGATTTTTAAACAAAAATTTATCAGAGCTCTGCATCATCAGGTGGGTGAAGTGCAAGTATAATTTCAATGAGTTCAAAGTCACTGAGGTTTGGCCTTTATGTAAAATTTATTTTATTTTTGGCGTTGTCTGGCTTTTTCTGCCTTATAATTTAGAAACCAACACCACCACCTCTGGTTTCGTAATATCTCTTCTCTGACATTCACGGGTCTCGCTTCCCTCTTATTTTTTAACCCCTTGTTTCTCTCTCACTGTCCCATATCACAAACATTCAATTCCACCTCGTCTTTCTTCACTTCTTTCTAATCTCTATATTCTCTCCACCACTCTTCTGTGCCCCCACAATCCAAAACCATGTCTCTCTCGTCTTCTTCTGCTGCTTCTTCTTCTTCTTCGTTTCTAATTCTGTTCGCTTGCTTGTTCTCTTTCTGTATATTGACACAACCTTCATTCTGCTCTGCTCGCCCACCTCGCCAGCTCTCACCTGATTACTACGCCAAATCTTGCCCTCAGGTTGAGCAGCTTGTTGGCTCAGTCACCTCTCAGCAATTCAAGCAATCACCCGTTTCTGGTCCTGCCACCATTAACCTCTTCTTCCATGATTGCTTTGTAGAGGTAATCTAGCTCAATTCCACTAAATTGCTTCGCCTAATTGACTTGCATGCATCTTTTGATAACTGTCTTTTATTAGCCTCCGATTGAGTCCCACATTGAGTAGTGTGAGATTTCCACCTGATTTTATAACATTTGAGATGGTCTCTCTGCTGTGCTGCCTTTCAGGATTCACCAACATTTGTCTAATACTCAATATAAATCGTTGAAATGCAACAAAATTCGATACAATTTTTTAAAGCCCGTTTGGATCATAGCTTCTTAGAGTTTTTTTACTAGTAAAAGTACTTTTATGTAAAAAAAGAATATTTGGATAAGTTTAAATAAGTAATTTATTATTTCTCAAAAAGTTACTTTTAACTTATTTTATGAATCTAATTTTTTAAAATTCTTAAAAAATTTTTGTGCGAAAGCTCAGATTTACAAAACCAAAAAATTATTTTGTATTTTTATAAGACAAGTATATCCCTAATCATAATTTGAAATTCCATGATAACTAATGGTCTGTTTGATTTGTGAAAACATTTTCTATTATCATTTTCAGTCTTTATTTTCTGAAACACTGAAAATATCTTTTTGGTGTTTTTAGATTTAGACTCATTTTAAGAAATGTTTTCAAGAAAATATTTTTATTAAACTAAACCAAACACATTTTCAAGCCTTTTTTTATTTTTAGTGAAAATGGAAACAAGAAATACTCAAACTAAACATGGCTCAAATATTTCACCCCATTTATTTTTCAATTATAACTTAAAAGCGCTTCTTCAAATATATATCTAAACGTACAACAACTTAATTTAAAAAGTTTATGATATAAAAGTTTTTCTCATAAGACTTTTTTTTATAAGTGTTTAAATAAATTGTTTATCCAAACAAGACCTTAGTGTGTTTGAATATTTTGTTGGACAAAGTTAATTTTCAAACTTAATTTTAGCTAAAAGCAAGCCAAATTGCTTCAGCCAAGCAAAGTTTGAGAAGCGAGATGAATGTTAAACCAAATAATTACTTTTGGGAATCAAAACTAACTTTTTAAGTTCAGACATCAGATTAGAGTGGTGGAACTGTTTTTGTTGGTGCATTGAAGTGGGTGAATGGGAAAATGCAGGGATGTGATGCATCAATCTTGGTGGCATCAAAGGCAGGAAGCAAAGAGTTGGCAGAGAAGGATGCAGTGGAGAACAAGGAGTTAAGGGTGGAGGGGTTTGAGACCATAAGGAAGGCTAAGGCAGTGGTGGAGAGCAAGTGCCCAGGTGTTGTGTCCTGTGCAGACATTCTTGCAATTGCAGCCAGAGATTATGTGCATTTGGTGAGTGCTAACTCTCTTCTTTTAATCTCACTGGCACCCTTTTTTGTTCTATGCCTCCTATTGTTGCATCTTCCACTTACCCTGCTAAAATCAGGATCAAAATGCAAAAAAAGAAAAAAAAAATCTTTCTCGATATAAGGATTTTCCAATTTCACCTCTTCACTTTAAAAGTTACCAATAACCCCCCCCCTCTTTTATAATTATATGCAACAAAATCCCTCTATTGATTTTTTTGTCCAAAGCCTATACATTGCCAGTCTATGTAAGTTAAAAAAACTGTCAAATCAACTGAAAAGATATTTTTCCTATTATTTTGAAGCGTAATTTGTGACAACAATATTGAAGAAAATGACAAAAAACTGGTCATTATTTGGTCTCTTTAGATTTTAGTGAAGGAAAGTTATGACATAATTATAACCGTAAACAATAAAATTTATTATCAATCTCAAATGTAAAAATTACAAATTATTTATTCTAGTTATGAATTGATTGTAAATAAGATCTTGATAGACAAACTAACAATAATAATAATATTAACTTAAAAAATTATAGAGAAGAGAATACCTTAATCTATAGGAATAAAACTCCAAAAGGTTAGGGTCTTGAAAATTAGTAAGGGTAGTTTTTCACAAATTAAATTTTGTGTGATAGATATTGTGTCACACACTCATATATTTATAGACGTCATTAAAACGTAAAAATCAAATCATTATAACATCTTATATTTATAGACTTCATTAAAACGTAAAATCCAAATCATTATAACATCTTATTACTGTTATTAATTTGGGTCATTTATTAATTCACAAATTCTTCAAACTAACTTTACTATATCAAATAGATACAACTCAAAATATATTTTATAAAGATCAATAATTCTGATCTAATTATAGATAATTATATATATATATATATATTCCAATATATGTACACATATACAATAATTAATATGTATGTCCACAAAAATAAAATTATTAGTACTTAATATTAATATATATATATATATATATATATATTTATGCATATATTTGCTTATTTAGCTTCTTTAAGTCTACATGAATAAAAATGTTGGAATTATTTGGCAAAAAAAAAAACAAAATAGAGGAGTTATATTTACAACATTAAAAGTTTAAGAGAACATGTTGTCAACTTCTATAGTTGAACAGGTAAATTATACAAACCTCTAACTTGGAAGAGTATTTATTTGTATTTTAGCATAAACTAAGAACATATTGCTGATTAGGGTATGTTTAGTTTGTTAAAATATTTCCTGTTTTCATTTTCAATCTTCATTTCCTGAAACACAGAAAACATCTTTTTGGTGTTTTCAGATTTAGACTTATTTTAAGAAATGTTTTCAAGAAAACGTTTTCAGTTAACTCAACCAAATGTATTTTCAAGTCTATTTTTTGTTTTCAGTAAAAATGAAAACAAAAAATGTTCAAACCAAACATGCCCTTAATTTTCAGAGTCAAAATTTGTCAGAGTACATCATATTCAAAGTATATCATGAGTGATTCTCACGTAATCAAGTATAAGAAAAACATTAATAACATTTTAAAAGATAAAAGCTGACATTTAAGACTAATAAAAACTAAGCAATGTATTAAAACTCCAAGAAAAATAATTAATTAAAAAATGACACAGCCTTTTATCCATGTAACATTTTGAGTGTGGAATTAATTTATGTAAGGGTTCATTTTGTGGCTACTCTTCCTCAAAAATGTGTATAACAGGCTTGAACTCCTAATATTACAAAATCCCTGTATTATTGATTACAAGCTTTTGTATAACTCTTGTGTACGCCACTAAGTGCAACATGTCATGTTTGAAATAATTAGATACTAAGATTTGAAGTATTTAATATAAAAAGAAAATCAAAGAGACAACAGAGTGAATCTTTATTTTGTGGTAAACAGAGAAAAGACAAGTAATAAACAGTTAGGCTGTGGGAAAACCTCAACTTTTCATTTGCTAGTTGTCTGGCGAAAAGGACAATGTTGTACACATTGGTCCAGGTTGGTCTGAATTCTAGATTGTTCAAAATCACTTATTAAATAAAGTCATTAATTTTGACCCTCGGAATCTTCCACTTTAGTTTCAAAAACAGACAACTTATACTTAATTGAGTAATTAGTACATTGCACTGCAGTTTATAAGTGGCTTGAGAGAGTCAGATATGCAGCATAATAGGTCAAGCTGGTACTTAAATATTGTCATAAACAATCATTATTTGGTCTCTTAGCCAAAGCTTCCCCAAATTAGCCGAACTCTTGTTTATATATATATATATATATGAATCCAAGTTTGAAACTTTGTTAAAAGAAATGTTTATATTTAGTATTAATAGTATCTCAACTATAATTATCTTTAGTAAATACCTGTGAAAAACCTATATATATATATATATATATAGATTATTTGGGCACCAATCATCGACCTTTATCTTTTTGTATATTTTTGTTTTATATGAGACATTGAATATAAATCTTGAATATTCTTTTGTAAATTATTTAAATCACTCACTGCCAAATTAAATTAGCCTGTTGACTATACTTGGCTTCCATATTAATATTTCCCGTCTATATGTCCCTTTCTTTAATACAACTTTAATTAGATGCTAATTAGTAAATGTATTATAGAAGTTTGAGTAGAGTTTTCAAAATAGACCCAATCTAATAAGTCAGGCTCATTTAATCTGACTTAAGGGCGGGTTAGGTTGACTTTTAGCCAACTTATTTAAGATTAGGTCAAATTAGCCCGACCCATCAAACCGCGGTTACGTGAGTTGAGTCCATGTAACTTGCGGGTTAGCTCATTTTTTAATATTATATATATATATATATATATATTAAATATTAATAATATATGTTAAATTAAATAATATATGTTATTTGAAGATAATTTCATATTAAATTTATATAATCATTTGATTCTAATTATTAATTAATGAGAAAAGATAACAAAAAAAGAATAATTCAAAAAAAATAATGATTTTATTTTTAGTTCCAAATATCTAAATTTATAATTTTTTTCATTTTTTTTAAAGCAAATGGATTATTTTTTATTAGTTTTTGTTTAAATAAAAAAGAAAAAAAAGTGCAGACTGGCTTGTTTGGCCCAATAGCTTGCATCTAGCGGATCGAGCCAACATTATGCCAACATATTTAAAAACAGGCTAACCCAACCTAGCTCGTTTCGGGATCAACACGAAGTAGACTAATCGAACAGGTTGAATTAGCCCGTTTTGATAACTGTAAGTTTGAGAAATACTCTATTTTTGGATTATGAGAGACAAGTAAATTTTTAAGTTAATTCTCAATGGATTTTTTTTATACAACACTTATTAAAATATTTGTAGGGTTACTCTTTTACTTTTTTATCTAAAATTTAATACTAAATATTAATAGTTTGTTAATTTAGTTTTTTTTTACTACCAATTGGAATTAAAATTAGACTTACCACCTGATAATATTTAACATATAGTTTGGTGTTCAAATTTAAACAAAATTAACATAAAAGGGCAATCACAAGTACTTTAATGACTAAGAAATTAATAATATGTAGACGATAAAATTAATAATACACTTATCTACTACAGATTAAAGTATGTTATTTTTCTAGAACATTTGGATCATTCAAATACCTTAATAGATGCATAAATGATTTTTTTTTCCATTTGTTCTGACTTTCAGATAGGTCCTTAAAATTTTGTTCTCCATATAACTCTCTAAAAATAGTCACAAAGAAAAAAAAAACATATTTGACCTATTCAAAATATTTTCTTTTAAATAAGTTTCTAAAATAAGTACAAAAAAAAAAATTAATTACTGTTGAACACGAATCCAACCACTAGAAAAAAATAAGCAGAGTACTTCCCTTCAAGAAAAGCAAAGATACCATATGCTATTTTCGTAACTTTTTAACCTTTACGTACCTTTTTTTTTTTTTATATAAAGTCCTTTACGTACCTATGGACATTGATAATGTAACGTGATTAATTACAGGCAGGGGGCCCCTATTACCAAGTGAAGAAGGGAAGATGGGATGGGAAAATATCAAAGGCTTCAAGGGTGGGGCCCAACATTCCCCGTCCAAACTCTACCGTTGATCAACTAATCAAGCTCTTTCAATCCAAAGGCTTAACCATAGAGGACATGGTAGCTCTCTCGGGTGCCCACACAATCGGGTTCGCCCATTGCAAGCACTTCGTGAACCGGCTCTACAGCTACCGAGGCACGGGTCAACCCGACCCGACAATGGACCCGAAACTCATGTCCGCACTGAGGATGTATTGCCCGAGTTACAATGGGAATTCAGGGACGGTTGTGCCATTTGATGCTACGACGCCGTTCGCGTTCGATCATGCGTATTATGGGAACTTGCAGAACAAGCTGGGTCTGCTAGCGTCGGATCAGGCTCTGTTTTTAGACCCGAGAACCAAGCCTTTGGTTCAGAACTTGGCCAAGGATAAGAACAAGTTTTTCCAAGCTTTTGCGACGGCTATGGAGAGATTGAGTTTGATACAAGTGAAGAGAGGGAGGAAGCACGGCGAGATGAGGAGGGATTGTAGTATGCACATGTGACTATGAGAAATGCTTTTTGTTGACACAAAAAAGAAAAAACAATTAATTTATCCTAGTGTTCAAGTTACAAAAATTTTTAGTTTTTTTTTTCCTGAGTTTGTGTGTGAACAATGAATCTCCCATGTCCTGCCCCGTATTTTGGGCCTATTTTTGTTGTGATACCATCAAGTTTTGTTCGAACTATTCTTAAGATGAATAATTTTAAAGCAAGAGTATACTTTATATATTTAATATTTATCTCAATTTTTATTCATACTTTTAATTTTTTTTATCAAATATATCTCATATATTTCAATTTTTTTTTAAAATATGTTATTTTTTTTAACACAGTAAAAAAACTAACAAATTTTACGTCATTGGTTGACTAGGTTACTCATATGACAAATATACCCTACCATGTCACTTGATATATCTAATGGAATAGCAACACGTGGCAAATTCGAACTTAGCCCTCCAAGAAAGGAGAAGAGGCATTAACTTCAAACCCCTAACCTCCTTGTAAGGATAAAAAACACTCAACTATTTGACCACTGATGTTTATTTGATATATACATGCACAATTTAATATATATATATATATAGGAACTTTTGCATTCAAAATTTAAAATAATATACATCAATTATTATATGTTATAAAATAATAATAAATCTTACAATAAGATAATATGCTATTGTTTTACATAACTTATTTTAAATTATATGAAAATTTAATAACAAATCATATAATAAATTATTTTATAACTAGCATATGACCAGTGCATCGCACGGGGATTATTGTGCAATAAGTTAAAGTTTGATATGCGCCTCATACATAATTTTTAACCAACCTAAATATGAAGTCATTATTATATATTTAAAATTAAAACATATGAGGAATATAATTGCACATGAATAAATTTATTTAATATTACTAAATACTTCCTTATATACAACATTAGTTGTAGAGTTAGTACATTTACATTCAAGGTCAAGTGCTAGAATTTTCAAACTACTCTTGCTTCTCACTCTTGAAATTGCAACATATAATTGACTATGTGTAAATACTGGATTAGGTAGATATAATCCAACATTAGAAAGAGATTGACCTTAACTCTTATTAATTGTCATTGCAAAATAGAATGCTATAGGAAATTGTCTCCTCTTCAGTTTGAAAGGTAATCTTGCATCAGACGGAGTCAATGCTAATCGTGGTATTAGAACTTTATCTCTAATATTGTCACCAGATATGAGTTTGCCTTCTATGACATGGCCTTCCAATTTGCTTATCAAAAGTCTTGTGCCATTAAATAGTCCCATTGATTTATCAATATTCCTCAAAAGAATGATTGGAACTCCAACTTTTAATTTCAATTCGTGATTTGGCAATCCAGATAACTTAATGATGTTAAGAAATTCAATTGTATTTATATTATCTGAAAGTAATGGTTGGATCCCAAGAGGGGGGTGAATTAGGTTTTATAAATTTTTCACAAAACTTTATTGAAGTTAAAATGATTTTCTGTAAAAGAGCAATGCTTAGGATAATAAATGCAATATAGAAAATCAATGTGCTATCAAGATGAATGATTATAAGGAGCAAGGAAGTAAAGAGTAGATAACAGTAAGCATAAATAAAGGAGTAAGGGATAGAGAGAGTAAACTCAGAGATTTCTATTGGTTTGGTAATCTCAAGCCTACATCTAGTCCTCAAGAAATCACTTGAGTATTTTCACTATACTTACAAGTTTAATTAGGGTACTTGCGAACCACAACAGAGAATTTCATTAGCCAAGGCTCCTCCACAACCTAACGAAGAATATATAAATCCGGGCTCCTCCTCAACCCTCTAGAGAATTTTTGCTAAACTGGCTTCTCTATAACCCAAACCAAATTATCTTAATGAATGATCTTTCAAGGAATACTCTCATTTATAATACAACTCAGAATAATATTTATGTTGATTAAAATCAACAATACAGAGAAAAATCTCTAAAACAGAGTATGTATTACATTGATAAGCTCTCACTGATAAAACATTGATAAGAGAGGATCTACAAATGATGCACAACAATAGCAGTGTTCTATCTTCATGCATGTTTGAAGGTTTTCAAGTTTGGTATTTATAGATCCAAGAAGAATAAATCTGTTGGAGACATCTGCAGGTTGAATCTGATGGATACGTTAGCAAAAACTAGCCGTTACAACGCACTGTCAAATGTTGGTGGTCAACCAGTGTAGCAAGATGGTCGACTAGTGTAGTCCAAAACTGATTCACCAGTCACGATGGTCGACTAGTGTAGATGGGGTGATCGATCAGTGCTTGCTTTTCTTCAAGACATATAGCTTCTAGACTGGGGTAATCGACCAGTCAAGATAGGGTGGTCGACCAGTGCTTGTTTTCTTCAAGGATCTTTGCTATTGGAGCTCGGTGGTCGACTAGTCAGGATAGGGTGGTCGACCAGTTCTCAAAGACTTTTGCTTCTGGAGCTCATTGGTCGACCAGTTAGGATAGGATGGTCAACCAATCTGCAAAAACTTTGTTTTTGGAACATATTGGTCGACCAGTCAGGATAGGGTGGTCGACTAGTCACTTGTTGTCTTCAAATACTTTGCTTCTAAAGCATGGTGGTTGACTAATGACAAGCTAATATAGGCACATAGGCTATCTTGATGCATCTAAGTGTAATATCCCAAAAATTTACATGAATATTTAAAATCTATTTGAAGTATATTGAAAAAAAAAATTTAATTACATGAAAAATGTTCTTTTGAATTAGTGAAGGAAATTTGGGAAATTTTTTACAAATTTTTAAGGGCTAAAATGAAAAGAAGAGAAAATATGGAGTACTTTTGAGAAATGACCAAGTAGGAACCCGAGAAGAAGAATAGAGCTTATGGGAATGAATTATGAGTCTGGTACTAAAAGGATGATGGATTCGAGGTTAAAGTGGGTTTGAGACTTAGAGAGGGACTAAAGTACAATAAGAAAATTTATGGGGTACTTAGGATTTAGAAACACCCGAGGTGAGATTTTATGAATTTGCTTTTACTAGTCTTGACTGAGGGTCAACTAGAGAGCAAGTGATAATTTTACTCCAGGGCGAGTATATAGGTGGCCTCACCTATTTTTCCTCATTTTCTCCTTTCCTCTCTCTCTCTTCACCTTCTCTCCTCTCTTTCTCTCTTTCTTCTTTCTACTTTCTCTCTCTACACTTCAACTTCACAACCGGACTTTGGAGGGTGGATCTCGGGCTACGGGGCGAGCCTCTAGGAGCCAAGCAACGTAAGGAAAGCAAGGAATCGAGGTAGAAATTTCTATTTCTCAAGCTTTTCCCTATTTTCTAGTTTTAAGGAAGTTTGGGGTAAAAATCGAGATTCCGACTTCGTTTCTCAATTAAAATTGGTGCTTTTTGTGTCTAAATCTCTTTAGACATTAAGGGTGAGATCTCATGGAAGAAATCATGAAAAATGGTTAAGATTTGGCTAGATCTGAGCCAAAACCGAGAGGAATCGCGAAAGGTCGCGATCGTGGAGTCTAGGCGCCAAGGTTCAGAAGGTTTTGGGGAGGAAGAAGGGCTTGGCGCCTAGGCGCCAGGTGTGTCACCTAGGCGCTAGGCTTGGGTTGGCGCCCAGGCGCCATGTGTGGCGCCCAGGCGCCATGTGTGGCGCCCAGGTGCCAGATGTACCAGAAAACCTTAGCTTATTTTCAATCGGCCATAACTTCTTCATCCGGACTCCGTTTTGGGCAAACTTTATATCGTTGGAAAGCTCTTTCAGTCTAGTTTCTAATGGTATAAGTTTCATTTAGATATTCATTACCAGTTAGGAGTTATAACTTGAGATGTGAGTAAATGTCGAGAGTAGTGATAGGAAATTTCTCTATTTTGTAACCCTAATGATTTTTACCTGGTTACAATAAGGATGGTTGAGGCGCAAGATGGGAGCGCCGAGAGCGTAGAATCCAGGTGAGTAGGCAACCTTGCAAAATTAATTTACTAAATTAGTCAAAACACAATATAAATCACATTTGCATTATTTGTGAAATTGAGAAGATTACCAGTGTATGTTCAAGTTGAGAAAAATTACAATATCATTAGGAATTATTTTATTACCTTTGTGAATTGATTTCTCTAGTTGACTAAATAACTAGATGTGGTAGTTCCTTGAATAAACTGGAACACTTTGTAAGTGAATGACCTTACTAGACTAATTTGATATTATTAGACAAAGTACAATATAAGTCTCATTTATAATATTATTGAAATGTTAAACAATCAATCTTTCAATTGACAATATATGATGATTGCTATGATTGATGATAGAAATTCAAAGGAATAAAAGTATGTGTAAATTAATTTATTTCATAGTAATTGTATTGTGATAAATTCTTACTATTTTATTGATGAGCAAAAGATCTACGGAATCTAATACATGAGTTTGAAAGGGTTAGAGTCCCATACTACTCAGTGTATAACTATGAAAATCTATGCATGAGTTTGAAAGGGTTAGAGTCTCATACTACTCGGTGTATAACTGTGAAAATCTATGCATGAGTTTGAAAGGGTTAGAGTCCCATACTACTCGGTGTATAACTGTGAAAATCTATGCACGAGTTTGAAAGGGTTAGAGTCTCATACTACTCGGTGTATAACTGTGAAAATCTATGCACGAGTTTGAAAGGGTTAGAGTCCCATACTACTCAGTGTATAATTGTGAAAACCTATGCACAAAGAGTTTGAGGGTTAAATTCCCAAGTCACTCGATGCAAGTATTTATGGCACATAATGCAAAGTGATTGAGGGATTGATCACCCAAGAAATCATACGCAAATTCAGACAAATGTAATACTATAATTATTTAAAATAAATGATAGATTGATTGTATTAGTAAATGTGGTATTTATGCTTGTGATATTTTCATGTACTGTTGTTACTCACTGAGTTTTGATTAACTCACACTCTCTATGATTATCTTTTCAGATACAGTGGTTGAGGAGGAGAATTTATAGTTTTTAAAGATATACTACACTTTTGTCTGGTAAACAAATAAATATAGATTTGGTAAAGATTAGGAAATGCTTTGTAATCTAGTAGGTCACCTAGGCTTAGGAGGTTGTATAGTACTGTATAGTGTATGAATGTTGAACATTTTCTGAATATGTATACAAAATATCTTTCTTGAAACATTTATGATTCACATAGTTATGGATATTAAGAATATTCATAGAGATTAAGGGGTACCACGGAGTACACCTTAGGTATTTTATGTTTATCTCACATATAAATTTTGGGATGTGACAAATTGTTATCAGAGGTGGTTTTTAGGTCCCCTATAGATTACAGAACAAAGTGTTCTTTGTGAGCCCTTTTCCATTGTCATGAACCGCGGCATGACCATGGGATTAGGTTC
Organism: Biancaea sappan; assembly: GCA_037074585.1. Classification (NCBI taxonomy): domain Eukaryota; kingdom Viridiplantae; phylum Streptophyta; class Magnoliopsida; order Fabales; family Fabaceae; genus Biancaea; species Biancaea sappan. The sequence continues at coordinate 33,077,162 of CM073493.1, forward strand.
CATAAAAGACCTTGTAGAGTTGAGTGTTCTTTTTGTAACTTACCCTTCGATGGAGTTAGTTAGAGATAATTTTGTTACAATAAGAAGTAATTGATTTCATGTGTAGAACTTTGGAACTTGTTGGAGGGATGATCCTTATACCGATGGAAGAGGTGACCTCTGTGTTAAATTTTTCTTTTCTTTTTCTTTTTTGAGAAATTGGGAACATAACTCTGTAGTGTACTCTTGAAGCTGAGGATCAGTAGTTGCTAGAATATGGCTTGAGGGCTGGGCTAAGAGTGATGTATTAGATGGGGTAAAGTTGATTATGAGGTATGGGCTAGAGTTTAAGAAAGATTTTTGCAAAAGTATATAGCGCAGATTACTGATGTAGGAATGAGAAAGAACCCTTGAGAGGCAGATCAAAGATTTGGTTTTGATAGATGCCAGACAGATGTGATTTATGGAAGAGGAAGTAAGTGCCTAAATAATATGTTCCTTGATATAAGCTTGGTTGAGAAAATCGATGTGGGCTATGTAGTTTTTCCTAAGGGAGATACTGCGGTAAAATGGAACCTAACATAAAAGATATTGGGGTAAGTTATAAGTCTTCTCTAGGGGCGACTCGCCAAAGTTGCACTTGTTTAGTTAAGGATTGGCATGATGGTACTATGTGATAGAAGTGTTTCAAAAAAAAATGTAGAAGTTTTGTAACATTGGAACAATTAGAGCATGTTATAGGTAGACTATTGGCGTATGAACATTCATAATTGTTAAACGTGATGTATAATTGTTAAACGTGATGTATGATTGGAATGGTCTAGAAGAAGGGCTTGGCACCCAGACGCCAGGTGTGGCACCTAGGCGCTAGGCTTGGGTTGGCGCCCAGGCGCCATGTGTGGCGCCCATGCACCAGATGTACCAGAAAACCTTAGCTTATTTTCAATCGGCCATAACTTCTTCATCCGGACTCCGTTTTGGGCAAACTTTATATCGTTGGAAAGCTCTTTGAGTCTAGTTTCCAATGGTATAAGTTTCATTTAGATATTAATTACTGGTTAGGAGTTATAACTTGAGATGTGAGTAAAGGTCGAGAATAGTGATAGGAAATTTCTCTATTTTGTAACCCTAATAGTTTTTACCTGGTTACAATAGGGATGGTTGAGGCGCAAGGTGGGAGTGCCGAGAGCGTGGAATCCAGGTGAGTAGGCAACCTTGCAAAATTAATTTACTAAATTAGTCAAAGTACAATATAAATCCCATTTGCATTATTTGTGAAATTGAGAAGATTACCAGTGTATGTTCAAGTTGAGAAAAATTACAATATCATTGGGAATTATTTTATTACCTTTGTGAATTGATTTCTCTAGTTGACTAAATAACTAGATGTGGTAGTTCCTTGAATAAACTGGAACACTTTGTAAGTGAATGACCTTACTAGACTAATTTGATATTATTAGACAAAGTACAATATAAGTCTCATTTATAATATTATTGAAATGTTCAACAATCAATCTTTCAATTGACAATATATGATGATTGCTATGATTGATGATAGAAATTCAAAGGAATAAAAGTATGTGTAAATTAATTTATTTCATAGTAATTATATTGTGATAAATTCTCACTATTTTATTGATGAGCAAAAGATCTACGGGATCTAATACATGAGTTTCAAAGGATTAGAGTCCCATACTACTCAGTGTATAACTATGAAAATCTATGCACGAGTTTGAAAGGGTTAGAGTCCCATACTACTCGGTGTATAACTGTGAAAATCTATGCACGAGTTTGAAAGGGTTAGAGTCCCATACTACTCAGTGTATAATTGTGAAAATCTATGCACAAAGAGTTTGATGGTTAAATTCCCAAGTCACTCGGTGCAAGTATTTATGGCACATAATGTAAAGTGATTGAGGGATTGATCACCCAAGAAATCATACGCAAATTCAGACAAATGTAATACTATAATTATTTAAAATAAATGATAGATGGATTATATTAGTAAATGTGGTATTTGTGCTTGTGATATTTTCATGTATAGTTGTTTACTCACTGAGTTTTGATTAACTCACACTCTCTATGATTATCTTTTCAGATACAGTGGTTGAGGAGGAGAATTTATAACCGTTAAGGATATGCTACACTTTTGTCTGGTAAACAAATAAATATAGATTTGTTAAAGATTAGGAAATGCTTTGTAATCTAATAGGTCACCTAGGCTTGGGAGGTTGTATAGTACTGTATAGTTTATGAATGTTGAACATTTTCTGAATATGTATACAAAATATCTTTCTTGAAACATTTATGATTCACATAGTTATGGATATTAAGAATATTCATAGAGATTAAGGGGTACCACGGAGGTACACCTTAGGTATTTTATGTTTATCTCACATGTAAATTTTGGGATGTGACACTAAGCTTCCAAGACTTCAAATTTTTTAGTTCTTTATTTCTTGGAGCTATGTTGTTTTCTTGAGTGAAGAATGATATTGTTTTTCCTTGTTCTTCAATCTAATAGTCACTCTTCTTGTTTTGAACAACCTATAAAATATATCTTACTTGCAAACCCAATGGTTAGTTCAATTCATGATAATAACATGATTCAATATATGAAACATACATATTAAATAATATAATCATGCTTAAGTACTTGTAGTATGTATATGATGATTAACCTTTATATATATCAATACTACAATTCAAATACATTTGTTATCATCAAAACATAGCCTTAGGGCTAACATTATCAATGTTGTCAACATTAATATCAGCCTTGTAGATACTGTCACAATTTTAATATGTTTTTTCCTCACTTGGTATTAAAGATAATGTTGACGACTTGGCAAGCGTACCAATCATGCAAGTAGTATAGTGAAAATTAAGTAAAAGAATCGTTCCCACGAGGATTAACTTGTTAATTACCCGAGAAATTAAGTTATATTAGTTAGACAATGCAAATTTCTATGGTTCTTGACAGAAGGAAAGTAAAAATGTAAAGTTGAGTTAGGAGTGAGTTGTATGCTTTATGGACTCTAAACAAGCACAATGACAATCACAAGACAAATACAATTCAATTCACAAGATGAACACAACCTAGGATTACTAATCTCCTGTCGTTCTTCACAAGTTTTAATCCCTCTCCCTCTTGTTCTCACCAGCTATACATGCTAATCTAGGATACAAATATGCTTAGAAGTATTCTCCCGAATGCCAACTAAGACTGAACCCAAAATCTCATAATTCCTTATGTAGTCTTAGGTTTCAAAAATGCACAAACCCTAATCTGACTATATGAGGTTAATATCTATATTCCTATGATATTAACGAATCCATCCCCTCTCCTTTGAGGTTCAAGAACTCATACTATCCATTTTATGGTCTAGGTTTACATTTCTCTCCCAAGTACAGCAAAACCACTAAACAATCCATCAAATTGATTAAGTTTAATGAAAGCAAGGAAATAAGAATGAATAAACATGTATTAATGGCCAAATAATCACAAGAGTCAAGAGATTTACAAAACCTAATCTAAACTAGGGTTCATAGCAATCCTAGTACAGAAATTTAGCTACACATCATTACAAAATACAGAAAATGAGAGAACTGAAGAGAAAACTCCATGATTCCAAGTTGGGTGGAAGAAAAATTGCTTCAATCTTCTCCAAAAGTTGGTTGCCCTAGCCTCTAGAGGTGAAATCGTCGCTCCTCCTTCGGTTCCAACCCAGAATGCCCTAAAAATTCAGTCTAAATTGCCTTTTAAAGCCTGTTGCACGTGACAGTAAAATGGTCCGTGCACTTAAGCGCAAGCTTTTCCCGCTTAAGCTCGATTTGGGTAGAAACGACCCTTCATCAGCAAAGTGTTACACGCTTAAGAGCACAGTATTCATGCTTAAGCGCATTTTGGACAGAATGAAGCCTCCAATGTTGCAAGTACCCGCTTAAGCGTGAATATGTCTCGCTTAAGCGTGAAAGTGGCAGAGAGGGATCCCTTGTTGAGCTTTATGCGCTTAGGCGCATTAAAATCCCGCTTAGACGTGAGAGTGACTGCAAAATCTTCATTTTAAGCCTCTTTTTCTTCTCGAAGGCTCCTCTTTACCTCAATTAAATCTTGGCTAATGGATTTCTCATCTTTCAACAACATTTACCTAGCTGAAATACCTGTAAAAGCAAAATCACCAACATATTTACAAGAGTAACCCAAAAAGAATGTGATTAGAGGCCCAAAAATTGCATTTCTAACCTAAGAGTGAGGTATGTATGCAACTATTCAAAAATTAGGTGTTAAAACCCTAATAAAAGCCAAAAGTAAGCCAATATGACAAAAATCTCCATAGAATATATATGATTGCTGAGGATTCATCAGATAACATGTGCTTATTGATTGTATCTATGTTGTTAAGTGTAGGAGTGAGAATTACTCTTTCTTTGAAATAAGACAATTTTCCTAAATTCTATTGAAGAATAGGATACGTACTCTAAATGATAGATAAGATAGGATCTAAGACATCTTTGAGCAAAAAACAATATGGAATTTGTATTGTGGCCTCACCATAATTATCATTATCTGTGACACCTTCTCTTAATTGCAAGATCCATATGTCATTCAAGACCCACCACCCATTAAAGCCTTCATCTTTCTCTTTTTTTTTCTCATTCTCACGTTTTAACTGAAGGGGCAAGCAGGAGAAAATGGGTTTTTCTCTCAATCCTCCCATCCTTCCTTCCAATTTCTTCGGTGATCCTTGGCTTTTTGATTACTTTCTGACCCACTAGGAACTTCTAAGGCAAGGGGTAAACTTCATCTCCTTCTCTTGCTTTAAATGAAGAAAAATGGGTATTTGTAGGTTGAGTTGGAACTTTGCTTCTCTTGCCTCTTTCTTTTGGTTCTTTTATTGTAAATGATAGATCCCAACTCATGAAGGAAAAACAAGTTGGTTTCATGGATTAAAATTGAGAAAGTGTTCTTAAGAAATTTTGAGGAATTCAAAGGAAAATCCATGGAACTAATCTTTCTTGAGTTTAAATTCCTATAAATTGTTTCATGAACCTTAGATTAACACAAGAACCAAAGAAAGGTGAAAAAGCGAAGCAAAGGGAGGATTTTTGGAGGTTTTGGAACTCAAAACCGTGAAGAACATAGGAAGAACATCGGAGCCCAGATTGGTCTGGGTAGGTGACTGAACTGCCATGGCAGACACCCAGGGGTCCAAGGCCACCAATGAGCTTGGCACCCTGGGCTCCAAGAGGACAGAGGCGTTGGCTTCTTTGATGGGTGTTTGGGCAGAGGGGAAGTTGTGTTTAATTTAAGAGGAAATGAGACTTTAAGATGCTAATTGTTTTGGGTTTGCTTTTAGTGTGTTCGGGGGATTCCTTTGCTCAGTTTTTGCACCATGTGGTAGGGTAAATCCTTGATTATCTTCAAGTTGAGTGGGTGACCTTACTAACTGAGTTTTTCTTTAAAATTTCTCAAGTATACTATAAATCCCACTCACGCCATAGTTGGATTTAAATTTAATAAATTTCTTAGTTAGTGATATTGACTAGAATATGAAATTTTCTTGTAAATTTTGGAAAGTTAACCAATGAGTTATTACTGAGTAGTTAATTAATGCATTGTGATTTGAGAGATTATTATGTTGAATGTGTTTAAGAATAATAAATTGGTTGTTGGTTGTTGTATGTAAAATATTGTGTTTGTGTGAATGCATTGCATATGAAAAAGAGAATAATGTGGGAACATAGACCCACAAGAGAAGAGGAGAGAATTATGTGGGAATTTTGACCCACAAGAGGGTGACTGATTAGTAGATTTGTGGAAGGTGCCATTCGTGCGAACGAAAGTTGGAAATCAATACTGGAGGAATGTAGACCTCTAGAGGAAACCTATTGATCAAAAATACTCTGGGAAATGTGAGTATCAAAATTTAGACTCAATACAATATATGTGAGAATGTAGACTCATGAGTAGGAAGGCATGTCATTGTTGCATAATCATACTATGTGTGTGTAAATTATTTATGTTTATACATGCTTTGGAGTTATGTTAGAGTATTGGATGTGATTTAGTGAGGAATCATGAGAATGTAAACTCGCGTGGGAATAGCGCGTCATGATTGCATAAGGAGGTTATGTTTTTATATTTTATTGTGCTTGTACATGCTAGATGTATTTATTATAGTTGTGGTTGTGATTCTGGTATTTATACTTGTACCTTATTTTATTTGCATAATCATTTACTCACTGAATTTTGATGAACTCACACTATCTGTGGTTATCTTTTTTAGATACAGCAGTCGAGGAGAAAGGTAAACCACTGGGAGTTTAGTGGGTTTGGAGACATACTCTTTTTTTGTTGGAGGGTTCATGTAACCAATTTTTTTGGGCTATATGTCTAGAAGAATGTTCTGTAATCTTGTAGGCCACCTAGTTCCTGTCGTGTTTTAGGAAATTTATTATTGTTTGGTTGTAATTTGCTTGCATTCTTATTATATATATTTCCTGATATTATGGGAAATAGGAGAAGGCACTATGTAAATTTATTTTCTTTGAAATTTATGATTTGCATAATTGTGGATATTAGAATTGCTCAGGAACTACAGGCTACCACTAAGATACATCTGAGAATTTATGTATACTCACGTGTCCAGTTTTTAGATTATGATAGGATTACTAACCAAAAAACAATGGAGGCACTAATAGAGCTGCAATCATCTTGGTTGCCTGCCTAATCGACATTGGAGAAGGCATGAAGAGTGAGAGTAGATCAACGGTTGTAGAACACCCCATGTTTTGCAATGCCTTTGAGAAAACGAAGCACACTTTTGAGACTAGTTAGTGATGCATTGTGGGTTGATTGGTGAACTAAGCAAGTTTATTGATCGAGAATGCAATGCTAGGGTTGGTGAATTGGAGATACTGGAGTGAACCAAGTAATGCACGGTATTTACAATATGTTTGGTACACAGGAAAGGAAAGGAAAGGAAATAAAAGAAAAAGTGGAAATGAAAAGGAAAAGGAAAAGAGAAAAAGGAAAATGTGTGTTTGGTATGAGATGGAAGAGAATAAAGGAAAGTAAGATATATGTGGGACAAATTTACTCGATTACCCCTTGTTTTAAAATCAGAATTTGAAAAAAGAAAAACAATTAGAGAAACAAATTAACCTTAGCCTTCTCCTTCGTGAACCCTTCTTTGTTTTTGCTTTTAGCTGAACCTGCGTGCCTTCTCCTTAGATGAACATGTGCGAAGGTGCCTTGGACAATGATTGGTGCGACGAGGGCTTCGACGGTGCAGGAATTAGACAGTGACCAGTGCGACGAATGCATGCGAGGGTGCTTCTCCATTTTTGTTCACTTCGCTGTACAAAAAAATTACCTTCCAAATAGAAAATTTCAACATGCTTCTCTCTCTATCTCACTCGATTTTACAGAGACATATACAATGAACATAAAATAGAAATGGAGAGAAAAAGTATACAATAAACACAAACAGAAATGGAGAGGGATGAAGGTTCACACAGAACAACTTGAGGACAAGATGGTCTTCTCCCTCCAGTCTCCCTTTCCTTTTCACGTCTTCCATCTGGCTCTCGACGGAAATCGACCATATAGTTAAAATGGGAGAGGGAATTCTAGAATTGAATTCCGCCACTGTGCTAGAAGCGAACCAAACGACAGAAGGGAGAATAGTGCACGAAATTCCACCTCCAATATTCATTTCCGGGTATACCAAATGCAATGTTAGAGGATGAGGTATATGAGCTTTGTTTAACTTGTTAAGGTTTTGAAAGGTGGACCTGGGAATGGAGATGCTATTTGCATCCATCATCTTCCCTTACTCTTAAGTCTAAGAAAAATATCTTATTTGTAACATAAATAAAAATAGAATGACTTTCATTTTATTGATAAAAACAACATATAAGATTACATGGCTTTAGGTATACCCACTAAGTGAGAGAAAAAATGCCAAATGCTGACTCCCAAGGGCATATTGGCATTTGCAAAAGTACTTTCCACTTGAAAAAGGAAAAAGTACATTAAAAAAAAATGTATCCCCTCAATATTCAACCTTCTTTAGCAGCCATACCTGTAAACCTGCGGACCAAGAGCAGAAGCAGAACCTTCGCCGCTGTCACCAAGAAAGCGCAGCCAATCACAGCAATGAGAGCCGTCGTTCAGCGCGTCGCTTCTGCAAGCGTCGAGGTTAGGTCCCTTCAACTACAAACTTCTTCTCCCCTATCTTTCTCAATTCTTTCTCTTATCCTATATCACCGGCGCAAGATAGCACTCTTCTAGGTCGAAGGTCGCGTTGTGTCGGAGATTGGGCCGGGCCTTCTCGTCCTCGTCGGACTCCACGATTCTGATACCGACACTGACGGAGACTATATGTATTTCTCTACCCAACCTTTTTTTTTTTTGAAAACAAAGGAAGATTGAACTTCAAAATGAATTTGATTTATGATTTCAGTAACTGAATTTTTTTATAACTTTTTTGCTTAATTTTCAGATGTCGTAAGGTTTTGAACATGCGATTGTTCCCAAATGAAAACACTGGCAAAGGATGGGACCAAAGTGTAACTCAACACCCTTTTGTTTGTTGTCAAATTTTAGCTATTAATTGAGAAGGTTGCTATGTAAATTTTGGTTTGACCCTTGCGTAATTGAGCTTCTCTTAATTTGCAGGTAATGCAGAGAAATTATCAGGTTCTACTAGGTATTGAAATTATGTATGTTATTTCGATTTTTCTTAATTTATATAGAAAAGTAAGAGAGTGGAAACTGGGAAGGTTTTGGTTGTTATTTAATGAATAATATTGGTTTGTGACAGTGAGTCAATTCACCTTGTATGGATTCATGAAGGGTAACAAGCCGGATTTTCATGTTGCTATGCCACCTCAAAAAGCGAAGCCCTTTTATGCTTCTTTAGTTGACAGGTTCAGGATCGCTTATAATACTGATGCAATAAAAGGTATTTTCAGTTGTATTTCATTCATCAGCTTAAGATGTCTATGTGTGACAAATAATAAAGATTACAGAGAGTCATTAATTTAGTTTGTTCCGGCAACGGAAGAATTTTAGTCCTATGAAAAAAAGCTGAGGAAGACCAAGAGGGACACTTAGAGAAGTTATTGAATGGGATCTTCAGGTGAATGAGATACTTAAAGAGTTGGTCATTGACAGAGCTCAATGGCGTCGTGCGATCCATGTAGCCGATCCCACCTAGTGGTATAAGGCTTTGTTGTTGTTGTTGTTGCTATTTCTTTTTTTCTTTTTGATTCATTTCTGTGGGAAATAGCAATTCTGTGTTTGCAGGTATTAAACAAACGCCCAGTTCATGGGTAATTGTTGCACATGATTATCGAAATTAATTGATTTGGCAATTGTCACCTTTCTTAGATCAAGCATACTTTTAGCTTAGGCCTAGTATATATTGTAATAATCCAACAGGAAAGCTGGCCTAAGCAACCTGAGAGTGAGTGATCTGGATTCTGGATGGAGTAGATGGCTTGAAGTAGCTATGTATAATAGTAGAAGTCTTACACCTTTTTCCCATGTTGAACATGAGGGGTATATTATCTCTCCTATTCAATTTGAATATGATATCCTATGCTGACACATTGCGTCAAAAGTGTTCTGTAAGTGATGTAGATTTCCATATTAATGCTTAATATAGCCACCGTGAAACCCACAATGTAGGTGGCAGTCCCATTATATTGGAAACTGCTGCAGAATTCTTTCACATTTACTTCTCTCCTCTCACCACAGAGGATGTTGGATCTAATGCAGCCAATCCAATATGAAATAATGCGTCTGATGCAGAACAGAGGAGGTGAGACAGATTTGGGGGGCTGAACAGAACTCTTATATTAGTATCAATTCCTTCCATTATTCAATATCAATTCCTTCCATTATTCAAGTCTTCCAAATCAAAGTTAATTACCCAAAGTATGATAAACCCAAATAATCCTGTCTTGTTAAATATTCCCAATTATTAAGTAATTATTATTCAAATCATAAATCCCTAATTTACAGATAAATACCTATAATCATCCATAATACTCCTAATATTTAAGTTTATTTCTTGTTGATGTAATTTTTTTGTGGATAAAAGGAAGGGTGACAAATTATTCGATGGTCTCAATCTATTGTCTGTACTCCTTTGAATCAAGTATTACCATGGATTGGAAACACATGATTTCATCTCAGCGCTTGTTCATTTATTACCATTAAAAAAAAAGGAAAAAAAAGGGTCAATCTGCTGCTGGTTACTGTGATGACTGTTCAATTCTTTTCTCTTGTTCTCTAATTGGATATGCATCAGCTTAATGAAAAGTCTTGCTTTTTTTGTTAAGACTGATTTCTTTCTAAGGAGTCTTGGTGATTGTATATTTGTTGCCTTGTCTTCATGCACCTTTTAAATCTTTTAGAACTCAATTTTATGTCTATTCTGACTTTAAGATTCTTTAAAATTTTGCAGATGGAGTTTTTGGAGCAATGATGAAGGTAAGCTTATGTCATTCAATTTCTGTGTATGGTGCATGTGTTGTGTTAATGTCTAATTGCTGCATATTTTGACTGTCTTCACACTTGTGATGGTGAGAAGGTCAGTTTGGTTAATGATGGACCAGTTACAATGCAGCTTGATTCTCAATCACCCAAGTGAGTACAATCGTGGTTCACAATCAAAATATTCGGGTTTTGGAGTAACAATAACATTGCCATTGATAATTCAATCATATTCAGGAATACAGTTGATGTAGCAGATTCTTGATATAGTGGTTGGCATGCTTTGATAGAAAAGGGTATAAAATTTGACCCTTAAATCATGAAGGCCACATGTAAGACGTTACTTCCAATCTATATTCTACATTAATTTCTTTCTCCAAGACGTTGCAGTATGTTGCTGTTTTTGCGGTGATTGGATGTATTTGGTTGGTAACTAAGGAACGTTAGAGTTTTGAAAAATCAACCCTCCTGTTGCACATGCTTTAGGACAGAATTTGTTTTGTAGCTTTCCTTTGGGTGGCTGCCAATGGTGTCTTTGAGGGGGTGTCATTTGCAGATATCATAGGGATTGGAAGGCTTTGTTATATTAGGCATTGTTATCTTAGGTTTTTTAGATTGGATGTTTGGTTTACTCCTTGTATGTTTTTCTCTTCTTGGAGATCCCTTGGCCCCTCACTTTTTTTTTGTACTTGTTCTGTTGTATCTCTCTTCTCTAATAAATTTTTTCTTTTCTTATTAGGAAAAAAAAAATCACAGCCTCCCAACTATGTCATTTATCTTATACTAAGCTCACGAATAGGGAAGCAAAGAAATGTGATTTACTTTTGTCAAATTTCCTTTGGGGCAACTTAGAACTAAAAACGGAGTCGCATATGCTAGGGTGGAGAAGCTTTGCTAGCCAAGAAGTTTGGGACGGTTGTGTCAACTAGGCCCTGCATGCTAAACAATGCTAGACTAGAGTAATTGATGACAAGAACACATTATTTAGCAAAGTAATGGACAGTAAGTATATGGTTGAATGGCTATTGCGTTGTGGACTTTAAATAAAACAGGGCAGAGTAAGTTGTTATCGGTGTTTTAAAAATTAAATTGTAGTTTATTGATTTGATCGTAATCGAATTGGTAATAATTAAATATATATTTTTAATTTTATAAATTAAAAATATATAATATAATAAATTAATAAATATTTTTATACTTAAATATAATAGATTTATATTATATATATATATATATATATATATACCTATTATACTAAAAAAAATTAAAACACGGAATTTTTTATATAAAAAATTATATTTTGTATGCAAAATTGCAATTTATGGCTGATATTTACTCTACAAATTCATTCTTATCCTACTTCTAGAAGGAAGAGGAAAGACGTACACGATATTGTCCTAGTCTACCCAAGTATACAGTGGGAGGTTCTGGGACGTGCGTGCCTTTTTTCTCTAGTCTCATCGTCCTCTTCCACTGGTTGTCTTCTTTTTCTGGCCATGGGGGATGGCGGTGATAAGCCAGTTTGGTCAATTCATAAAATTGGCCAATTTGATTGATTTTACTTGTTCCGTACTGATTTTTAACGGAATTAATTCGATGAGTTTGATCGATTTAATTTGATTTTTTAAACAGTAGTTGTTATTATTGATTGTGCCAATAGTTTGAATTTTTTTAAATTATTAAATACAATTATGGATTATTGAAAAATCACTGCCTTGGTTTCCCTTGAACTTCATTTAATTTTATAACCATTATTAAATATGATCACACGACTTTCATCATGATTTAACCCAAATTACAAGCCATAAGCAACAAGAAAAAAGGAACGAATATAATACACATGAATTGATGCTAACCGCTGATGATGAAATCGATGGTGGAACGAGCTCCCATGAAGATGTTGTGGTATGCCTTCTCTGTTGGGTGTATTGAATCCCAGAACACATACCTTGACGGATCAGAGCACACCTTTGAAACGTCATTGCACAACATCGATGCTTCAATGTACCCACTTCCACAACAACCACTATCAACCTCCTCAAACCCTGTACCACGCCGAAAATCAATGAGATATTTGATCTTCTAGGGACCAATGGCAATGAGACAACTCTAATATTTCAAGGATAAAATCATTAACTTACTCAAAATTATATGATAGTCTTAGGCTAAGACTAAAAGGTTTACTAACCAGATTTTTCATGCCCTTGGATCATATCAGCTAGTGGTCCGTATATGTCGATGTAATAGATCTTAACACCATGATTAGACGAATTAAGCTGCATTGATTGTATTTCGTGTTGAAGCATTTGGTTGTACTCTCTTGCAATTGACGAATACTTATCGATACAACCTCGCTCCTGAAAGCTGTTATCGGAGTTTAAGGTGATCATAATTGGTAAGCATCCCATTGGAGGTAACCCAGCCACAGCAATTTTCCGAGCACCTTCTTCCGACAAATCCTGAATAAATGAAAAAAATACAATCACATATCATAATTTTATTAAGAAAATTTATGCTATGAACTCCGGAAAAAGGCAACAACACATGTAGCTCTCTCCTTGTACAATCAAAAAATTGACTTTTAGTGATAATTAAAGTGGACAGTAAAAGTTAAATGTTACCATCAAAAGATTTTTTATTTTTGGCGGTGAGTTTTGAATCACTGATATTTTTGTTGTTAAAAGCTTTAGTAACAACTTTTGTTGGCACAAAAAATAATGTGTTTCATTGCGAAAAAGTCATTGGTTACATTATAATGCTAAAGAGGGGTTGCTATTGAAACTAGATTTTTAGTGATAACAAAAGTCGTTACTAAAGGCATAAGAATAAATAAATTATGACTTTTTGAAGTCTTTATTAAAAAGTCACTACTAAAATTTACTGAAAATAAAAGTCAACTTTTAGTGATAATTTCTTTTAGTCACCACTGAAAAAGTGCTATTGACAATCATATTTCTTGTAATATATGAACTAAGTATTTGTGGCTAACATATAGTTAACAATACAGTCAATAATATAACTTAGCTCTTAGCTATAACATATGACCGGGTTTTTTTTTTAAAATTTTTTTTTCTATCTGAAAGTGTTAGTATAATTAATGCATTATTCAATTAAAAAGTAGATGTATTAAGTGATGAGTTATTGACTATCTTTTTCTTTCTTATAAAGGTTGATCTAGCTAACTACCCTTGACGCTAACATTCATGTACTGTCCCCTTCATGTTATAGAATGATATATATATATATATATATATATATATATATATCGATCTGTATTGGATGTGATATTTGAGGAGTAAAGTGGAAGAAGCTTCTAAAGGAGAAGAAAAAAGGTCCTACCAAATACAAATTGGTTATTCAAATTATATCAGTGCCAAAAGTCAAGTCATTCTTAATTTAATGAGAAATCAAGATTCATGTGTTATCAAATATATGGAGAGACGTTTCGGAAATAATATGATTCTGTATGCTTCATAACCTACAAATTTGTATAGAACAAAAGAAAATTTGAGATAATTACGTTTTGATGTCTTTAAAAGCATTGCATTTTACGCTATGAATTCACTTTTGATTTTATGGTACGTCAAATAATCTCATGCAGGACGCTTTAAAATGACAAAAAGAGGAAATTACTAAGGTACCATGATAATCATAATAGTATCAACAACTTAATTCATATCATATCATCTTTTGGAAAATCAATATATTTTCAGAGATATATATATAGTTATTTATATATATATATGACTTTGAAGCAAAATAAATAAATGAATTAGCCTTTAATAACAATATAACTCAATTAGCCACAGATTTGTTAGATGTGTGTATATATATAGCACGTGGGTGTCATTGAAGCAAACCTGTACGAAGTCTTTGACACGTTGAATCAGGAACTGCTTATAGGTGGAGAGGCTATAACTCTGTCTTCGTATTGGTACACTAAAATAATTAACCACGAAGTCATTTGTACCTGCACTGATCAGAAATACAGCTTTCTCCACGTGATTTTTAATTCTTTCTTGACCAAGCACACCCCCCAATCTCTGTTTGCATTCTCTAAAATACTCCAACTGCTTTGGTAGTGAAATCACATTCTGAAATTGACCCAGAAAAATATATATGAAAAAACAAAGAATGACGATGATTATGCATAATGTATAAACCAGTGTTAAGTTAAATCAGTAAATTAATAGCGATTCAAACTACTCTCTACATGCAAAAGAATTTTTTTTTGTAATGTTTTATATGCATCTCCTATTAAAAATATTTTTACGCGAAACACTATTGAATATTAAATATAATACTAATATTTTTCTTAGCAAAAATTTGAACCTCAATTTATCACACTATGACTAACTAGTTCATTTAGCCCCCATTGGTCTATACTCTATACACAAAGATTTAAATATTAGAAATCTCACTTGATGATCAATTCTTACTAAATACATATATCTCCTGAGATTCAGGGTTAATTAAGGTTTGTTAAATGTCATTCTTTAAAGAATTTGGAAATAATTCAGTTGGGTCTTTTCCTATGTGAATCTTAGCATATTCAACTTAGCTTGATTTAGTTCTCAACTCATTTTTTTTAAAATAAGTAAATATACAATTTCGTCTTATGAAAAAATAATTTTATAGACTAAATAACAAAAACAAAAATTTTAGAGACTAATTGATATGTTTAATTTTTTTTATAGTATTTTCAGTATAGTATGTGTACATCAGTTTCATTTCCAGGTTCTAGATAAAAGTAACTATATGTGGAAGGAGTCTCCGAAAACGACATCTTTTCACATCATCTTGGACTCCAAATTAAATGAAATCTGGGGACCAGAGAAGAGAGAAGTGAAGCCTCACTGCAATCCTGCAAGTGCAATATTAATTACACCTAAAAAATATTGCACTTTAATTCGTCAACTGCCTTTATTTTGATTAATGGCCTTTAACAATCTGTGTATTTTCCCAAATAATTAAAAAAATATTCGTAAAACATTTGGATATATACGAGCAAATTTAGTATTCTTATATGTTATTTAAGAGACATATATACATTACATAAATTATATAATTTTCACATTTTTTATGTCTAAATATCTTAGCTTCTTATATTTGTATTGATCTAATATAATTTTGTTGGCCATTCGTGTTAAAAGTGAGTCAATTAATTAGGCCATTCATGTTGAAACTGAGTCAATCATATATACATATTACATGGGATTTTGTTTTCTTCTAAGGAGGAAATTTTGATTTAGAAATTTTTTTTTGAAGATTAAGTTGACAAGAAGCTTTAATTTAGAGGATCATATTAACAGAAGAGTATTTTTCAAAAACTAAATGAATGATATAATACTTCATCTTTAAATAATCAAATTAAATGATGTTTTACGAAGTAAATAATGATTCAATTATTTATTTTCTTTTTATCACAAAAGAGGCACAAAATCTTAAAAATAGAAAATGAGAAAAGCCACAAAAATTATAATCCTTAAAATTAACAAATACCAAAGCGATTTGCGTAGAATCATGGTTTCCTTTTGGCCCTTTTTCTTAAATTGTTTTTTTTTTTAAAGTTGAAGTTTTATTCTAGATGGAACAAGATCTTTTTATTCTGTACAAGAGCAAAGAGACTTTGTTTATTTGCCAGAAATGAATGCAAGTGCCACTACTACTAAACGTCTAAACCCTCATCGTTAGTGTAAATCTTTAAGTTGTCCAATCTCAATGGACATGGATCTTCTAAGGTGGAGATCTTTTACTACCGTGACATAAGATATGGACTATTCATCTTATATGATTTAACACTTCATATTTGTGATTTTCTTTTGAAAAGATGTAAATCGTTTAGTTGCACAAAATAAATAATTTAAATCTCACGTCACAAATTCTCAGACGATATATGTCCAATCACAATGGAATTTCCAAGTTGTGAGAGAGAGAGAGAGAGTGAGAGAGTACGTACAGTAATAGTCGGTGTTAGTGGGTCGAAGCCAGAACCGGCGGAGGCAAAACTAACTCCTGTCATGAGCTCCTCCGTGTCATCAAGTTTTGGATCCAAATACGGTGGCAGAAAGTCTTTCTTCAGACCTGCATATGAAGCTGAAGAGCCATATATATAGGTAAATATATAGATACACTGAATAAATTTGTCATTATATATAGATTTTATTCCATACAATACAAAAGAGGCACTTACCAATGAAATCAGTGGCAAGCTTCCCATTGGTGAATCGTCCAGTGGCCACCTGGTTGGGAAAATCTCTACCATAGGGAGGAAAATTGCTCTTGAATGGTGTTTTCAAGTTGTTATTATTCCCTGGGTCTACCGTGGAGTCTCCAAATACATACAGAGCCGACACATTCTTATTATAATTTGAGCCTTCAACTTTGGCCATCAAACATAACAGCCCAAGAACCAAAAGCAACTCACAGTCACAGGTCTCCATGTTTGCTAAAGGCAGTTGATGATGGGTTTGAATTCTGAATTCTGGAATTAACACAACTTTATATTGCTCTCGTGGATGAAGGTCGATTTATCATGACCAAAATAACCCTGAGCATGTCTACTCTATTGATCCATTCTAAATATGGATTTTTTGGGGTCCATGTGGTTGGCATATATATTTAAATAAAACGTTTCCTTAATTATTTAATTCTTACAGGTTAACTACCTTTCTAATTTAATTCAACATAAAATAATGTTCGAGATATCTCACATATCTGTAAATACTAAATAGTATGAATAAAATCGTAGTTTTCTTGCATCAGTCGTTTAGCATGCTTAGAGGGAAATAGAGAAACATCATCTTTGAGGAAATTAAATTATATGGTTTTTGGCAATATTTAACTATGGATTGTTCGTCTGATAGGAGAGCCTTGTCTTAGCAGTTGCCTCAGTTAATACCCAAACTAATGAGGAAGCTCTGATAGTTCTCATATAAAAAAATGAAATACTTGATATTTTATTCTGAATTACTAGAGAAAAAGGCTATCACTTTGTAAAAATTTATGATCTTAAGTTAATGTATTTTACTGAAAAGATGAGATATTACATTACCAAATGTCAAAAAATATATTGCAATAAATTTCTTTGGAGAGAGAATATGGGCTTATTTGCCTATGTACTAACTTTTTTGAAAGAAATTCTCTTCCTACTAACTTTCTTAAAGTTATTCTCAATATATTAATTTTTCAATAAAATCGATTAACATTTCATTCATTTCTTTCTTTTTTCTTTTTTCTTTTTTTATAAACTTGAGAAACTTGGCCAAAGCTTGGTCAAGCTTTTCATCTTTACTTTTAATATATTGCTGGATTTGACTAATAGCATAATAATTTTTTTTAAAATTATCACAGTCGAGTATTATAAATAAGGCTTTGTTGTTGTATATATCGTAGTTGAAACTATGAATATATCATAGTCGAAGGCTGTAAATATATCAGTCTTCGATTGTGATATTTTTTTTTAAAAAAAAATTGTTGTGTTAGATTTCGACCAAAGCAATTTTTTTTTTTAAAAAAATAAGTAAAGATGTTTCTCATTTTTTTTAAAAAAGAAATAAATCAATGAAATGTTAGTTGATTTTGTTAAAAAGTTGGTATATATATATATATATATATATATATATTAGGAATAACTTTAAGAAAGTTAGTAGGAGGGAAATTTTTTTCAGAAAAGTCAGTACATAGGTAAATAAGCCAGAGAATATGACAGAAGACTAGTATGTTTAATATATAGTTATAGTGGAGTGTATACTGCAAAAATAAAAAAAATGGACATGTAATTTTAAAAACTTAAAAGAAATAGAAAAAAATATTATTTGACAATATAAAAATCCCAATGCCAAAAGATCATGGTGACTCTTCATCACCACTATATCATACCTATAGTGACTTGAAATATATAAGAAAATTATAGCCGTCCATCGATCTTTTCTATTTGGGCAACAAGATTTTCTTTGACATTGCAACCAATCATGACCTAATCAAGATAATATTGCATGCATTATTACCCCTCTAAGTCTAAACGTAGGAGTTGAAGTTACTTGAAAGCATTCAATTACGTGTGATAACTGATTTCTTCTAAGCTTGAGTTTTCCTTCTTTTTTCTTAAAAAAAAAGACGGGGATTTGAAACAAACCAATTAAAAGGCAATACCTAATGTAGTATTTGAATTTTGTTAAATTAAAGCAACCTACAAGAAAACTAGCATTTAGTTGAAGTACATATAATGCATTAGATCATATGATCACTTGCCTTTATAGACATCAAGTCGCTCTCTCAACTGACAAGTCAAATGTGATATATATCAGATCTTTGATTGATTTAATGGCACTGCAATTAATCAAAATTTGTACAAGGTGCTATATATTACAGTAATTTATACAACGTGCTATGATTCTTTTCAATAAAATTAGCTTAAAGCTAATAGCTTATAAGTTAGCTCATTGAATTATAAGTGTTCGAAAAAAATAATTATTAAAATAACTGAAAAATGTAAAATGATATAAAAAGACATATATTTTTTAATTTTAAAATAATATAAATAACTAAATTATTTTTTAATTAAATTAATTTAAATTATTATATATATAATTCATTAAAAATATATATATTTATATATTTCATTATATATTATATATAAATAATATATTTTTACATATATAATATATTTATATATATTATTATATTTTATTATATACAATAAAATATATTTACATATTTTACTATATTTATATATTATATATATTTATATATAAGGGAATAATGAATATGAAAGGTATAATGGATATTTTCATAAAATAACAAGGGTAAAAAGGGAAGAAAAGTATATAAGCTATAAACTATAAGTTACTCAAAGTGGCTTATAAGAAAAAGCTATAAACTACTGAAATAAGCTTGTTTATTGAATACTTTTAACGAGCTTACAAACTAGTTAAATAAACTATAAGCTAGCTTATAAGCTATAAGCTCGCACGCCAAACACAGCCTATATTTGAACTTTTATGTCATTATATCTATTTAAAAAAAATCAAATTGGTACTTTTGCTTCAATAGTTAATGTGTTTCAAAGAAAAAAATGTATTATGTTTACAATCTTAAATGACAAAAGAACATCATTTAAGTAGTTAGAAGCTTCATTATACATTAATTTCCACTGCTCTTACCTTGTTTAATTCTTGAAAATGATTAGTTATCAAGATACAATAGTGAGATTCACAATCTTAGTAGCTAGCAATATTTCATATAAAACAAATACCAATTTTCAATATAAAAACATGTTAAACTCAATGTCTGAATGCAGTTCATGGTCATGATATTTCATTTTCTTCATAGGATGTCACTACAAGAAAAACAGAAATTAGTGATAGAATTCTTTCGTCTCAAATTTCATCGTTGATCCGTTGCAAATTTCATCTCAAACCATTTGCGATCGAAGTTTAACAGATGTATTTGTTTCAGTCATTAACCTATCAGCCACGGAATTCCATTAAATCAATGATAGATTTTTTTTTTTTTTTTATCGTTGATTGCTATATTTCTTGTAGTGTGTACATTTTACCATCTATAATCACATGAGAGTTAAGTATGTCTAACCCCATATATACTTTCATCATCAGTTTCTTGACCCATTATGGGCATTAAGTATGGCTAACCCCATATTTTTCAATCTTGCGGGCCAATTTGGAAAGGATAATGAAGCCTTCAAACTTGCATTTTCATCTTGCAAAACTTTATTTTTATTTTCAGAAGTGTTGCTTCCTCCTTGAGAATACAAAACACTTTTTTTTTAGTTAGTTTATTTCATCTTCAAGTGAAGAATCTTTTTTTTTTTTTTTAATTTTGGGAAGTTTCAAGATTCATCATGTAATTCTTTAAAAGCTTCTTGTAACTCATAAAAACAAGGAGAGGAATCAAGAACATCTATCTCATCATCATCTTCTTTGGCCATGAAACAAAGGCAAGCTTCTTCACATATCCTTCTTCATCCAAATCGTCATCATTGTCTCCCCAAATTGAAGAAACATAAGCCTTTTTCCTTTGTCTTTTTTTTTTCCTTCACCTTCTTCTTTTCCTTTTTGTTCCTGAGGCATTAGGAGCATTCCCACTTGATGTGCCCAAGTTCCTCTCAATCACAGCAAATAGGACCCTCCTTATTACTATCTTGCTCCCTTCTTGATGATCTCTTCCCATTCCTTCTATAGCTAAGGAACTTGCTGAACATTCTTATCTAAGAGAGCAAAATTTTCATCATTGATCTCCAAGTCTTCAATGGAGAACCTTCCTTATTCTCATCTTCTTCCACCTTCTTCAAAGAGGAGGCTTTGAGTGCTACACCAAAAGTACATAAATTAATGAGAGTAAATTTTGTTTGCAAATTTAGGAGTTCCAACTAGAGGGATGAGGGGTCCTAAAGTTTATTAAGGAATAAGATTTGCTCTTGGTCAAGTAAGATTTCATTGGGAAAAGGAAACATGTGTGTTAAGTGTAGGAAATACGTTCAAGGACTAAAGTGAAAGGAAAAGAAATTATGGAATACTTTTGAGAAAAGACCGAATAGAAACCAGAGAGGGAGAATAGATTAAATGAGAATGAAATTATAAGGCCAGTACTTTAAAGATGATGCATTGGAGGCTGGATTTTGGGGCACTAAGAGGGACTAAAGTAAACAAATGTGAGATTTTGGTATTCTAATAAAAATGGCATGTGATGATGTGTATTTTATAGAAGTGTAATTGGGTGCCCTAGTTATGATCAAGCTTTCCCAATCCCTTGTAAGGTCCTAATTTTACAAAGGGACCAAATTGAACACTAACCTAAATACCCATCATCCTCTTCTTCCCATCCATTTTCTCTTCCTTTCTAGTAGCTCTTTCTCTCTCTCTTTCGGCCAAGCACTCTCAAGCCTCTTCAACATCCAACCACACAAATTGATAGAGAAAGGAAGACATGGAAGCTTAGGAAGATTGGTAAACATGTACTCTCCTTCTTCTTCATCTTCTTCTTTTTCTTTCAAGAAGAAAACCCTAGGTTAGCAATTTGGGAAAATTTTGTATAATGCTTCTTTTGATCAATTGGTGTGGAATTGTTGTTCTAATTTGTTGATAGAGGAAACCCCTTGTCAAATAAAGTTGTATCATTAGAGAAAAAATATGGGTTGTTGAAAAGATGAAATTGTAGATTATTTCTTGAATCTTTCCCTCATGTATATAGCTTCAAATTTATGAGTTTTGGGGCTATTTATAGTGTCTTTAACAAACCTAAAAGCATCCTAGAGGAACCAATGAAAGATTAAGACCAAAGGAGGGAGGTTTGGCTAAGGATGGAGCCATTTTCAAGCTTTATCCATGGTCGCCAATAGCATGGCGCCCAGGTGCCAAGGTCTTGCAGCTAAGGGGCTTGGTGATGAAGGGTGTGGCGCCTAGGCGCCAGCTTTGGTAGAAAAGTGATTACAATGTTGGCATGTTCTAACTCAATTTTCAAATGGTCATAACTCTTTCATTCGGGTTCTATGTTTTGCAAATCTTATATCATTGGAAAGATCTTTTAATTTAGTTTCTAATGGTATAAGTTTTATTTAAAAATTCTTTACCATTTAAGAGTTATGACTAAATGAGTGATCAAATGTCAGAATAAGTGGTAAGGATTTTCCTATTTTGTAACTTTGACTTATTAATACACGGTTATCTTATAGGGATGAATTCTTTGATGTGTCTTCCACATCTTTTGAGGATGAAATGGCTAGCTTGGAGTAGCGGTGAAGGACTTCTCTACCTTGTCTCTTTGATATTTATTTCAATGAATATTTATTTGTACCATTGGTGCTACGCATGAATTATTTTGATATGACAATGTAAATGTATATAGGTATATACGTATGAAATCCTTCGTGTTTAAGATATGTTGGGTGAATTTAATTGTAAGCATGCAAAGTAAGTAGCTAGCTCACCTTTAGAGTGCTTTCACATCTCTTAAGTTGCATAAAAGAGTACATTCATATATTATGATCAATGAAAGTGTGGAGATCTAGAGGCTTGTTTAACCTAGCCTATAAGCATATTTTATACTATACTAATTATTATGCATATGTGTAATGTGCCAGTGGACTAATTAAATGCTTGGAAGCTTAGATAAGCTACCATGGGAGAAGAGAAATATTATAGAAAGGAGAGTAGGATGGTTAATAGGGAATTTATTGATGCTTGTTAACCTTGAAGTATGAATATCTTAATTACATTTTGTAATGCATATTCATGGTGGGCTGTATTCGTGCATTTTGGTTTATGTGTCATAAGAGTGGTATGGCTCCTTACCAATTATAAATTGTGACTTTTTGCCAGAGAACTTATGACATCATGTCGAGAAGTGATAAGTCAAATAGCCTATGGGCTTGGAGGGCTTTTTTCATGTGGGATGTACTTTTCATTTTTACGTCATATAAATCTTGAGTGAAGATGTGAACTCGCTTGGTTGTGTGATGTTAGGAGTACGAGGTGACTTCCTCCTTATAAGAAGTAGTTAGGGATCCTTGTGCTTGGGACCGATGATGGTCAACTGTGTGTGTTTGCTTTGTTAATGAATGATTTGAGGGATGATGTGATATCCCTCTAGGAGATTTATATGTCATTGAGCATAGAAATTTATATGTCATTGAGCAAATAGAGATTAAATGGAAATTAATTTGCCTATGTGAAAGGGGATTGAATTGCCTTTAGGCAATGGAGATTAAATTGCCTTTTGGCAATGAAGATTAAATTGCCTTTAAGCAAATAGAAATTAAATGGAGATTTACTTGCCTATGTGTAAAAGAATTGATTTGCCTTAGGGGTATGGAGATTTATTTCCCCTTGTACATGAAGATAATATCGGATGGGAGACAAATAGAGATTAACTTCCCCTTGGACATGGAGATAATATAAGTTGGGAGACAATATGGACCTATGAGCCAGGAGATAATATCGACCTACGAGCCAGGAGACAATATAGGCCTATGACCCGAGAGGTATTGTTGACCTATGAGCCGAACGATGATATTGGCTATATATATATAGGCATATATGTATATAAAGGTCCTTTACTAGAGCTTGTTATGGCCTTTTTTGACTATAGACTATTATGGTTTTCATGACATATAAATGTTATCTATGTGGATTGCTATATATATAGATGTATGTATTAACCTGTATGATTGTAATGGAGTTCCATTAGTATGTGTTGCTTGGAGTAGTTAGATAGAAATGTTATCTTTGTGGATTGCTATATATAAAATATATGTATTTGTTAGCCCTAAGGCATTTATACCATAAATTTTGATGATGACAAATATATGTGACATGTAGCATTGATGTATAAAGATTAATTATCATATATAATATAAGTATTTAAACATGATTATATTATTTAATGTGTAATGTCTTATACATTAATCATGCTATTTATTATGAATTGAGCTAACTATTTGGTTTGCAAGTAAGATATCTTTTACAAGTTGGTTCAAAACAAGAAGAGTGAGCATTGGAATGAAGAAAGAAGATAAACAAAATCATACCTAACTCAAGGAAACAACATACAAGAATAAAGCTTCAAGAATTGAAGAATTAGAAGATTTGAATATTGGAAGCTTGAATGCATCAAGATAGCCTATGTGCTTTTATTAGGTATATTTTCAATAGGCTAGTAAAATTGTGCAACTCAATGATTTAGATTTGCATTCATTGGTTCAAGCATTTTGATAAAAAAAAAGAGTGAGATATGAAGTTTTACAAAAGTTAATTTTTGACCTTTGGTCACTCTTCTAATCATATCTCCAAAACGGTAAATTGGTTTTTCAAGATTCTTAACTCTTTTGATAGTAGACTCAAAGAGCTTTTCAATGATATATTATTTATTCAAAACCGAGTCTAATTAGAAAGATATGATCATTTAAAATAAACTCTAAAAAACTAAAAGTTGACTTGGCTGCACTTAAAAATGATTTTATCCTGACCTTTGGTCAGTATTTTGATCATACCTCTTAAATGAAAAATAATTTTTGAGTAAACTTGTCTCATTTGAAATTAGACTCCAAGGAATTTCTAAAGATATATTATTTGTTTAAAATAAAGTTCAAATGAAGGAGTTATGAATTTTTAAAGTAAGCCTAAAAGCTGCAAGACAACAGGATTTTTGATAGAGAGTTGTTAGTTGACTAATAGACCCTGATTAGTCGATTGATTACCTGAAACAGTCATATTTTGAATCTAACAGTCATATTTGAGCAATTAGTCGATTAATAGCTTTCGATAGTCGACTAATGCTACCTTGATTGCACTTTTAAGTGCTGTAACGACTCTATAATGGCTAGTTTCTTAAATCCCTATATATATGACCTTAGATACATATTTTGGAGTTAGAACAAAGTACTACAATGTGATATTAACTTATTCTATCATCTTTGAGAGAAAGAAAACAATTCTTGAGCCAAATCTTGCATACTCTTAATTTGAGTTATAGAAAGCTTCATTTGTATCAATCTACCCTTTTGAGAAAGCTTCTTTGTATTGTGGATTTTGATCAACATAAATTCTATTCTAAACTGTGGTTTACAAGTACCGGTGTTGGAAGAACTTGCCTTAGGTCAAGGAGGAGCCTGGATTCAAAAATTCTCCATTGTGGTTTCACAAATACCTGGATCGAATTTGCGTGGTCAACAAACACTAATTATGTACAAACTTGTAGTGGCTTACAAATTCCTCAAACTTGTGGTTATAGTAGTTCAGAAGTATCCAGATCGAACTTACAATTATGGTGAAAATAATCAAGTGGTTTTCATGAGAACTGGATGTAGGTTTGGAATTAGTCGAACCAATATAATTCTCTGAGTTTGCTTTCTTTATCCCTTGCTCTTTAATTTGTGCATATTTCTATCTTCTCTTTAATTCCTTGTTCTTTATAATTATTCATCTTGATAGCACATTAATTTTTTGGATTGTATTTATTATCTTGAGTATTGCACTTTTACAAAAAATCATTTTAACTTCTAATAAAGTTTTGTGAAAATTTTATAATACCCAATTCACCCTCCTCTTAGGATCCAACCACTGCTTTTAGATTAAACTACATGGTTGTAAAGGAGTTCCATTAACATGTGTTTCTTAGAGTGGTTAGTAGCCTACGACCCAAATTGATATTAGCTTACGTGTTAAGAGCTATTGAGTGACCTTCAGACTAGAAGTTGTCAAATTACTTTAGATTTGGAGATGTATGATCGATGTTAGTCTATATGTGTGGATGTTAAAGAGTTGCTATATTAGAGATCAAGATTGTTTGAGCAATCTAAAGTACTCAGTATATTCACATAAGGCTATTATCGAGTTATTTTTACATACTTAGCTAGTATGTGACCTGGAGTAAGACTTACTTAAATCAATTATTATTATGGAGACAACAAACTGATCGGAGGTAATGAAAAGAGAATTCTCTACTCACTGAGATTTTATCTCACCATGTTGTTGCTTTTCCTTGCAGGTTACGTTAGCCATGATACCATCGCCTAAGGAGTAATTGAGGTTTAAGGATTTTAGTTCCTTCTTGCCAGAAGGTCAAAGCTTAGTAGTCGGTATGTTGTTGTAAGCTGTGTAGTCAACTAAAACACCTAGGCAGAGGGGTTACATATAGGGAGTTTCTGACATGTCATATTTACTTTTATTTCCACATATTAAATTAATTATTTATATGATTATGCACGTTACATGTTGCATAGGAACTAGGGAATAGGAGAATTAGGCTTACGACATAGGAAATTAACCCTATGTCATGCCGGTCATGTGCTTGGATTTTGGGTCATAACATTGAGAGAGAGTGTGCTCTTTATCTTTGCCTCTTCCTCTTTATGCATCTCCAAGAGCTTGACTTAATAATTTTGGAGATTATTTCCAAACAGAATATTAATTGAATTCATGGAATCACCTCTAACTTCTTCAATGGCTATCCTTTTAGCTTCCCATTTAGGTGCGAGAGCTCTTTACGAACTTTTGGGCTTGATCCTTTGGA
Source organism: Biancaea sappan (assembly GCA_037074585.1). Classification (NCBI taxonomy): domain Eukaryota; kingdom Viridiplantae; phylum Streptophyta; class Magnoliopsida; order Fabales; family Fabaceae; genus Biancaea; species Biancaea sappan. The sequence goes on from CM073493.1 coordinate 33,103,680, forward strand.
GGATATGTTTGACCTATAGCCTTCAAATGATTAATGATGTGAGTAAAAAAAAATTACATATCCTTAATGCTCTCACTAGGTTTCACTTTGAAGTTTTCATATTCATTAGTGAGAGTGGTTATTCTAGTTTCCTTGACTTCAATTGTAATTCCTTAATGTGCCATTTCTAAAGCATTCAACATTTCTTTTGCACTTTCGTAAGTTGAAACTCTAAAATATTCATCTAGAATCATATCACAAAATATAATAACTTTGACTCTTGCATTAAGATGAACAAGCATTTTGTTAGTATCATCCCATTCACTTTTAGGTTTTGCAATAGATTTGCCCTTTGCTTTCATTGTGGGATCATGGGGACCTTTCTCTATTACATCTCAAAGATCTTGGTCAATTGCATCAAAGACCATTCTCAACTTTGACTTCCAATATGTGTAATGTTGTCCATTAAAACTACGAGGTTTGGTTATGGAGAAACCTTCGAGTAAAATTCAATCACCTAATCTAGTCATTCTTCAACTCTTAGATACAGTTAAATGTTTATCAAGATCCCAAGTTCTTATACCACTTGTTAGGAATGACTTACACCCAAAAGGGAAGTGAATTATGTGATTTAAAAATTGTAGAATCACTTAGAAGACAAAGATAAACTTAAGTGTAGAAAGCCAAACTTTAAAAACAAGTTATAAATGTGAAAACAAAGACTTGGTCAAGAGAATATAAAATGAAGTTCAAAGAAATACAAATAAGCAAGAAATTGTTAAAGAGATGAAGAAAGATGAAACAAAACAACAATATTTATCTTGTTTCAGCTTGTTAACCCCAAACTACATCAAGTTCCCAAGATTTCTCAAGATTTTCCACTATAACTACAAGTTTAAAAGGGTACTTTGCACCACAGTACAGTCTTCAGAGAATTTTCATCACAAGGGTTCTCTCCCCTTTACTTAGTGATTTCCCTACTCACCCATGCAAGGAAACCTAGTCCTTGAACAAGAAAGTCAAATGGTATGAAGGAAATAAAGTGGGTAACTCTCAAATATAGAGTAAGTTTACAAATAAAGCACTTATTGAGCTATGAGAGGCAAGAAATCACTTAGAGAGAATTTCGAACAATAAGAGAATGTTTTCTTCTTGAAAAATGAACTATTATAGCTCATATTTTTAGGAAAAGATATTTTGAAGCTTTATAGTACAAAACTAGCCGTTATTTTTTTTTTGGGTTTTTTCACACTGTTGGTGGTTAAACGGTTGCTAAAGCAACAATTGACTGGAACCATTTAATGAGGTACTGATCAACTAACAGCTACTTAATGGTTGACCACCGCAATGCTGCCTCTCTATCAAAAATCTTGAGTCTCAGCAAAGATCAAGAGGTCGACTACTTGCAAACAAGCTGTAATTTTACCAAAGAGTATTAACAAATATCATACAATTTCCAAACTAGTTATACCACTATTATTTTGTCATTTATTATATAAATTTTAACCATTTATTCCAAATATATCAAATAATATATAAAAATAACACATAATTCTACAACAATTCCAAAAAAAAAAAATACTAGTTTCAATACTCTTGGAGGCTTTTTTTTTTATGTGTATGTTTACACTGGAGATTTGTTTTATATGTGTGTTGTATGTTAATTATTTTTCCCTATGATTTTGGGTTCATTGGAGTGGAGAGGTCTATGGGTTTGCATAGTGAAGGAAATTTAACTAGACTTTTATGTGAGGGACTAAAATGAAAGGGAGAATAAATTTTGAGAGTTTTTAAAATAAATTGCTTTGCCTAAAGAATTAATATAATTATTGTGATTTTTGGAGAGAGTTTTATGTGTGTAAGTCATATTCTAGATAAAAACACACCAAAGGGCCTTGCTTGTAATTAGACTTCTTGTGGAGGGCAATTTTTGTCCATGGTAGCAATTTTTTTTTTAATTTAAAATTTTTACTCTCTCTCTCCCCATCACCCTATGATACTCTTCATCAAAAGTTTGTAAGTGTTCACTTCCCTCCCCATAACATACATACACATTCAACCTCTTAAGCACTAAGCTTCTTTCCTACATGGGTATCACTCTATTTTGGGACCAAGTTGATTGTTTCTGCATTGTGAACAAAGAGGTAAGAGAGATCCTCTTTTCTTCTCTCTTGATTTTGTCCTTTCCAAACCCTAGGAGTAGAAATGTTGCTTTGGGCTGATTAGTGGGTGAATGTTTGGTACTTTTGTTCCCATTCCTTGTTCCTTAACTTTGAAAAAGCTTGAAATGAATTTTGGGTGGGTGAGTGTGGGCTCTTGAAGCTTTCAAAGTTGATGTAAAACTCTCTTCCTTGTGTATTTAATTTGTTTCAGCTTCTTGAACTTGTAGAGGGTTGTATTTGAAGATTTCATTGGAGTTTAGACCAACAAAAAGTCCTAAAATTTTTCCTATTGATGAAGGTTTGCAAAGGAAGGACTAAGGGAATGAGTTGGGAGCTTTTTTTGCATAATTTTTTAGCTATTCAGGTCTGGGTGTCCAAGGCGCCACAAAGACAGAGTACGTGTTAAGGAAGTCCACTTGGCGCTTCAAGCACCATGGGTTGGAAGTGGCTAGTGCCTACGGGCGGCTTTGGAGGGGCTCTTTGGTGGTTTTGTGCTAAGCTTGTGGTCTTGCATGGCCTAATAGGTGTGTTGAAGACCTTTTCAGGCTTGATTGAGATTCTTCTTCCAAGTAATTTTTGGCTAAGATTCAGGTGAGTAGCTAACCTATCCAATTGTTAGGCATTCATTTGGATTATTGAATTTGTGTACCCTTGGAGATGAAGTGTCTTATTAAATTGGAGATAAATGTTGTAATTAAATTGCTTTATACATGGAACAATGAAGGTTTGGCCGGAGTGGATGTTTAAATTTATGGGATTGGAATAGCATTGTTTGTATGCTAAATATCTTGATTATTTATTAGGTATTTTATGGAGTTCATGTTCATGTTGTGTTATGTTGGCATGGAAATTATTTAGCATTTGGGTTAGAGATATTATGCCTTTGGGCATGGAGATTATATCTAGCCTTCAAGTCGGGAGATGTAGATACTTTGCGCTCTATAAATTTTATTGCTTTGATGTTTGGTTATATGCTTATTAGGATTTTATATCTCACTTTGTTGTTTTCATGTTTCAGAGCATGTGTATGTTGAAAAACATTCGCGTAAGGAGTAGCAGACATTCAGGGTGTCCCAGCCCTTCCTTGATTCTTAGGTTGGTGTATTTTTGTGAACCCCTTTGTTAGTAACTCTTTTAGTCACTGTGTAGTTCGATGGGACGATTAGGAGGGAAGTGTTTTATGAAATGTTTTGTAAATATGATACTTAACTTATACTTTTGTATGTGTTTCTTTATATTCCTAGCTTTTTGTGCCAGATTGGAATAGGTAGAAACACATGAAGGTAGTCATGTTGTGACTTGATGTAATTTGAATTACAATGTATCTCTTATTTTCAATGATGCATTATTTACATGTGGATTCAAATGTGATGGTCATCACCTACTTTTATTTACATTACGCTTGTTTTGGATGGAGTTGGGGTTCATAGTTAGGTTTACAATAGTGGGAAGTACTCACGTGCTGTGCTGGTCATGTACCCTGGGATTAGGTTGTGACACTGGTAATAAATATAATACAATTTCTAAATTAATTCTATTGTTAATTTTAATTATTACAAAATTTTAAAGCCTTATTTGGCTAAATATAGCAAATAATGTAAAAAATTATAATAATACCAAAAATCCAAAATGAAATTTCAAGAACATAACCATTCACTAACCTCACAAGAATCACAATTCACCCTCGGCCAAACATCCCCCAACACCCATCAAATAGAAAACTCTCAAAAGCTTTGGTTGAAACTCCACCCAAAAAATGAGGACCCGCCAGTGATGTTGTCGAATTTAGTGAGAACAACTCAAAAAATGGCCAAAACAAGGTTAGATAGTGACAAGGATGAAGAGAGAGAGAGAGAGAGAACAATGAGAGAATGGGAAAACGGGAGGATAGGGAATAAAAAATAAAAATACATTTTGCAAGGGATTGGTAAGGGAATATGCCTCATTGATCCCTTCTAAATTGAAATTTAAATTAACAAGAAAGTTATTCCTATGCTAATTTAAATGGCAAGGGACAATATTAAAATCTATGGTTTTAGTCAGTGTATTTAGATTAGAGCCTAGTTTTGGTTGTAATGAATTATTGGGCCATGTTGTTTCCTATATTTTAGTTTGTTTGGGTTGTTGGTCCATTTTCTTTGTTCTATAAGTGTATATAGGATCAGACTAGACCATGTGTATATAATTCTTTTTCCTGACCCGGTATTGGTATCAATGAAAATGGGTTTGACCCGGTGTTGATTCAATGAAATCGTATGATTGTATCATAGCGGGTTCTTGAATCCTAATCCATCTCTATCTTCTTATTCATCTTGCTCAGACTTACTTGTGCCTTCCTTTGCGTTTTCTACCATCTTGAACCGTAGCTAGCGTCTTCCACTATGCAATTTGGTTTTTGCATCGTTGCTCTGTGTAATTTGTTTTTCTGCCTTTACTTTCACATGTTCTCTATGGTTTTCATCTTGTTCAACCCTAACTTGTGTCTTCCTCAGTGGGTCTTTTTTTCATATCATTCTCTGTATCTTTCACCTTCTCTGTGCTCCTCATCTTTCTTTGTGATGGTCGCTCAAGGAAGAGCAACCATGCTTGCGATGAAACGAATCAGGGGGGCTAATTAGTCCAATGATCATCTATCACTTCATGTGTCAGACAACCAAGGAATAGTTCGTGTGATGGTACCACTAATTGATGATAATTTCTTGACGTGGAGTAGACTAATCCGAAGAGCCCTAGTCACGAAGAACAAATTAGGCTTCATCATTGACGCCTTACTTGAACCTTCAAGTGAACTAGAGCGTGGCATGTGGAAGAGCACCAAAGAAATGATGTCATCCTAGAAATCAACTCTATATCAAAGGAGATAGTCGAAACTTTCATCTATTCTTCATTGATGAGAAAATTGTGGATGGATCTTGAGGAGTAGTATAGGGAAAGTAATGGCCCGTAGATCTACCATGTTTAGGGTAGATAGCATCAATTGAACAGAGAGGTCTGTTCGTGATGATATACTACGGGAAACTAAAAAAGCTATGGGAGGAAAAAGCTATGGGAGGAGCTGAACATACTGCAACTAGTGCCTCAGTACACATATGGAGTGATGAAGAATTGTATGTGTAACACTTCAGGTGATATGCTGAATAGATTGGTCAAAATAAATTAATAAAATTTCTTATGGGGTTAGATAAGGTCTATGACAATGTAAGGAATCAAATTCTTGTAATGGACCCTTTAACTTTTGCAAACAAAGCTCATTTAATGATTTTGAGTATTGAAAAATAGAGAAATGTATAAATAGTTTTTTTAAAAAACCTAGATAACAATATAATGCATGTTAAGACCAATCAAGGGGGACACAATCGTGGGTAGGGAAACAAGAAAAAAGAATCTAATAAAAGGGAGAATAGAGTCTATGATCACTGTAAGGGATTGGTCATGTTAGGGATAAATGTTTTAAGCTTTACAGGGCATCCGGAGTGGTTCAAACAATTGAAAAATGAAAAAGGTAACAGTTCTAAAGTTCAGACTAATATGACTAATAACCCCCTTGAAGAGGACAAACTAAAAAAGAAAAAAGGTAATGGTGTTAAGTTGTCTCCAGCATTATTTGACCTCGTCTAACATGAAGTCAGTAAAATCCTGAAGAATGAGAAATCTGAGCATATAAATTTTGCCCACATCTAGGAATTTACAGGTAACAATTATTCTAATTCTGATAGTATCTCTAGTATGTCTAATGAGTATGAACAACAGATCATAGATACTGGAGCCACTAATCACGTGTGTTACTATAAAAATATGTTTAAAACCTTTAAATATTTAGGCAGAAAAGTTAATGTGCATATGCCAGATGGAAATGTTAAAATTGTGAGACAATGTGGTGACATTCACTTAAGTGAATCTTTTGTTTTAAAAGATGTATTATATATACCTTCCTTTAAATATAACCTGCTCTTAGAAAGAAAGATTTTACAAGATAAAACCATTGGATGTTTCTTTTATTATGATCTTTATGGTTTTCAGGACTGGAGGACTAATAAGGTCTGTGCAATGGGAAGGTTGAAAGGAAACTTTTATATTCTTGATTCTAGTTCTTTCAACCAGAATACAAATAAGTATGTTAGAAAGTTTTCTACAAAAGTAATATCTTCTGTAAATGACTTGGATGATGTTGATGTATGGAATTCTCATTTAAGACATCCTTCTAGAACTATTCTAAAACACATTGCTTACTTGAATAATAAAACCAGTGATAATTTTGTTTGTAAAACATGCCCTTTAGCTAGATAGACTAGGTTACTTTTACACAAAAATAGTAGTACATTCTCTGACATATTTGAATTGTTACATGATGATATTTGGGGTGTTCTAGGCAACCGAGTTTAATTGGAGCGTCTTATTTTTTTTTTTCACTATCGTAGATGACTATAGTTGGGCTACATGGACTTTCTTGATGAAAACAAAAGCATAGACTATTCCCATATTAAGAATTTTTTTTTGTCATGGTTAAAAACCCATTTCAAAGGGTTCTCAAGAATTTTAGATCTAATAATGGTTCATAATTTCTCAGTAAAGAATGTCAAAAATTGTTGAGTGAGTTTGGGATTTTGCATGTAAGAACTTCTGTTTATTCTCCTCAACAAAATGATAATGTTGAAAGAAAGCTGTTCAGATTGCTAGGTTTCTTTTTTTTTTTTTTGGAGCTAATGTCTATGTCAAATTTTGGGCAGAAGCTATCTTACATGCAACCTATCTTCTAAATAGATGACTCAATGTCGTTATTAATTGGAAAACGCCTTATGAGGCATTGTTTGGAAGGCCTCTTGAATATGCTAAATTAAAAAACTTGGTTGTTTATCTTATGCTACTGTCACCTCACGACACAAGGATAAATATCACGCCCTAAACCCTAAGCACGTGACTGGTACAGTACAAGGGAATACCCTTCCCAAGCACGGTAAGCCTATACTAACAATCACATAACCAACAAACCATCCAACAAATTATGCATAAAATATCCCATCACATTTCAAACAAAATGGAAAGTATCTTTTCAACATAATTAAATCATCATGTTCCATCTATTCCTCTCATCACAAAAAGGGTATGGAATATTGGAGAACATGGGTATACAATAACATTTTTCAAATCCAGTCAGCCATTGGTCTTTACAAAACATACAATCCATTTCTAGGTGACCTACATGACTACAGAGCTTCTAGGACACTTTAACAAAATAAAAAGGAAATTAAAAGACCCACCAAAACAACCAGAAAGGGCCACACGCGAAGCATCACTACTCCTTGGATGGGTACTCCTTTTCAGCAACTAAATTTGAAAATGTTAAACCATAAAGGGTGTAAGTTTACCACAACTCAATGAGCAAATAACTGTGCAAAATAAATCAGGTAAAGTCAACATCATGTTTACAAGCCCTTAGGCCAATAATACTGAGCATCATACTTGAAAAATATCACATCACACAAATTTCAATCTTATCATGGCATGTGAAGTAATATGAAACCATACCCAAACATATGACTCTACAAGTCAATATATAGCAATTTGTGGCTTTCTTCAAGTGTGGTTCATGCACTCCTACTGGCATGCACCATGTCATGACCCTAGTACAACTCACCAGGCCTCAGCTTACACACTCCCACTGGCATATACTAGCCTTTGACCACTAAGGTATACTATTAGGTCCAAACGATCCACAATCAATACCACAATCCATTCCAAGAACATTCATAGTATAAAAGAGGTAAGATTCATCTCATTTCCAAATCATGCATTTCCACACACATGTAACATTCACATAAATATGATTACGCTCAACAATTCATTTCATAAATGCTCTACTGCCCATTTCATAAGACTCAAGGACCCTTGTAAGCATGTATGCATGATGTTTCTTCCAAGAAAAAATAAGTGAAGCAAGGTCACCCACTCACCTTTGGTCAAAGCTACTCTAATTCTACCTCAACCAACTCAATTCTAGGTGATGCAATGGAAATGGATTGACTCATACGAGAAAATGGGATGGAAAGATAAGAAATGTTGTTGCAAAAATGAATTTGGGGATGTCTCTGCACACCTAGGCGTGCATTGTGCCACTACGGGAATGAATAGAAATTGCTATTAAAAATTTCTGACTGACTCTTACTCAATATATTTGTGATTGCTTTTGAATGTTTCCAACTGATATCAGACCAAAATTTTCTTACTATGCAGCGATTAAAATTTAGTCAGACATATTTATTTATTGTGCAATCAACTGATTTTCAGTAGGTACCATACCTATCATTTTAAAATATTATTTTTATTTTTTAAATGGCTTTCTTAAAAATTATTTTGAATAATTTTTTGTGATACAGTAGCTTAGGAGCCCTGTATTGCAAAAAAGTATGTCTACTTATTACAAAACCAAATTAAAAACAAGCAAAACGCTATAATGGAAGACTATTATAAACCTTGTAAAAAACAAAACTAAAAAGAAAAAGGAAAGCCATGAATAATAAAAAGAAAAAATAGCCAATGTATAAATGTAGAAAAAAAAGGCCATGAATACTTTAAAAAAGGCAGAATACTATAAGAAAAAAAAGTTCAAAGTGAATCGAGAGATATGTGCTTGAGAGGCACCCCTGGAGCACTTCATGTGCTTGAGAGGATCCCACTTGAGCCAATTTGTGCTGAAGTTGTAATTATTTTCTTTTTAATTTTTATATCAACACAGACACACACACACACACACACACACACACACACACACACACACACACACACACACACACACACACACACACACACATATATATATATATTATGTTTTTTTTTTAAATTAGAGAGAATTTGTCTAATATTTTTAAATTGATATGATTATTATTTATTATTTTGTTTCAACACACTATTATAAAATTAGAAGAACAAGAATACTGACAAGCTCATATATATATATATTAAAAAAGTTGTTATGCTATATTATATTCTTTTAAATTAGAAAAGATTTATGTAATTTTTTTAAGTTGATATGATTGTATTATTATTTATTAAAAATATAAATACTGACTAGGAAAAAAAACAGCCAATGTGGCTCCGTAAAAAAAAAAATCATTATGTTCTCGAGAGGTATGAGCATCGAGCTAATGTTATACATATTATAATATATATATATATATAATATTATATTATATAAATTATGATATATATAATACATAATATATATGTTATTAACATATTATATATATATATAATGCATTATATAATAAAATTTTTTTTACGTTGTATTGATCTATGTAGTTTTTTTAAATTACAAAAAGATTTATATAATATTTTTATATTGATATAATTATTATTTTTTATTTTATTTCAACAGACTAATATTAATAATAGAGAATATGAAGCAATAAAAAATTTAGATAAAAATTACACTTATCCTAAGTTATAAAATACGAAAAATAAAGATATCTTAAAACTATTAGCGCTTTCAATGGAAAATAAGCACTTGATCTTATCATTATTTTTTTATTATATTGACCCACACTAATATTAATATTAGAAGAATATCAAACATATAAATATTTAATAAATAAAATTTTGTAAATTGATCAAAATAATTTTTTATTTAAAAAAAGTTGCTTCTTGAGCCACATTTGTTGCTCGAGAAGTGCCAAGAAAAGTCGAGAAGCGCCGAGAAAAGCCTTCTTGAGTATTGTGTGTGTATTTGTACATGATATATACACTGTGTTTTTGTGTGTGAGTAATATTTGTATTAACAATTACTTGAGATTCATGATATATATATATATATATATATATATATATACACACTATATGTTTAATATATATTTTTTAAATTTACTTTTTAATAGATATTCAGTTTTGTTCATTTTTTTACAAAATAGTTTATATATTATATAGGATAAATGGAATATATATTTATATAATATATCATTTAACAAAGATATACGAATATGTATTTATATATTTTGTAAATATATATTTTATAACATTATATGTATGCAATTTTTTAATATTCAATTTTCTCGTATTAATTTGTGACTACTTTTTAAAAACCAAAACATCCCCAATGCACATTTTCAAGTATCAAAAAATAGATTTACTCTTTTAATATATTTATATATAAGATTCTGTCTAATAAAAAGTAGCTAAGAAGACACATCTTGTAATTTAAAATCTTTAACATTAAAAGTATTAAAATTAAAATTATTAGAAATTAAAACTAGTTATATTTTAAATTACTTTAAAATAATTTTGAATTATATTTTTCAAAAATTATTTTAGGAAAAAATTTCACAAAATATATATAGACAATAAAATTTATATTTGATGGCACTAAGGCAAATTTTATTAATACACATATATAAGTATATATTTATGGATATACCTAAATATGTATATATAGCCTGATGTTACATATTAAATAATATGAACATTTGTATAGCTATATATTATTTAATACATCTATTTATCCATTATAAAAATATGTATGTTATTATATATATATTATTTATTTGTTTACATAACACTTTATATTTTTTGTTTATATATCTATATATATTTATTATATTTAAATATAATTAATCATATTTAGAAAAAGATTAAAATTATTTTAATTAATTTAAAATACAATTAATTTTTTTCATAATTTTAATTCTTTTAATGTAAAAGAATTAATTTTATTTTTTGTACTTTATATTCTTTATTGTTTTTATGTGATAAATAGAAATATTTTAAATAACAATTAAAGTATTAAAAGTATTAAAATGATATAAAAAATAAAATTAATTATACTTTTAATTAATTTAAATAATTTAAAATTCTTTTAAAGATAATTAGTTATATATATATATATATATATATATATATATATATATTTAAAAAAACCCAAAATATAAGGGGTTGAAGCAACTCTTGCTCGAGCCCCTTAGTTTAGTAAGGTTTTATATTTCATAATTTAATAGTATATACATAAATAAATCTTGCATATTTATTGATTATCATTTAATGAATGTAATAACTAATTTTAATTTTTTTATACTTTTAGTTCTTTTAATTAGAAAGATTGCATACAAAATATGTGCTTTTTTTTAACTTCTTTTTATTATCTTTCTATTGGCTTACTATCATCCTAATAATTTCATGGAAGTACTGATCATGAGTAACTTTGAAATAACTTGTATTAAGATTACTATTGAAATCTTTTTCTTAAGTTTACTTTATAATTTAAAATATTTGTATTAACTTTTTTATTTAATAATTTATACATAAATTAATCTTGCATATCAATATATTTTTATATAATGATTGTAATGACAATTTAAATAAAAAATTCTAATTTTTATTTTCAACATATTAAATATATACATAAAACCCGTATAACTATAAGACCCTAAATTGAGAACCATTAATCTTATAACCATAAGATCTTAAAACTTTAAACCCATATAAATAGTCATACTCTAAAATATTTTTTAATAATTTTAGTACTTTTAATGTAAAATATTTTAAAGTACCTTTATGCGAAATCGTTCACTTTAAAAATATTAAAATTATTAAAAATTAAAACTAACTATATTTTAAATTACTTCAAATAATTTTAAACTATTTTTAAATATAATTAGTTATATTTAAATATACTCAATTTATATATATAAAGTCAATACATACAATTTTTCTTAAAAAATAATATATATATATATATATACACACATATACATATACATATACATAATATATATATATATATATATATATATATATATAGTCCAAAATTATTTTTATGTAATTTAAAATATAACTAGTTTTAATTTTTAATAATTTTAATTTTAATGCTTTTAATGTGAAAGATTTTAAATAACAAGGTGTTTCTTTCTTAATTCCTTTTGATTATCTTTCAATTAATGTACTTCCACCTTAACTATTTTATGAAAATATTGATGATGAGCAAAATTTGAAATAATTTGTATTTAGATTACTGTTGAGATATTTTTTCTGTAAGTTACTTTAAAATCTAAAATATTGTATTAACTTTTTAATTTAATAGTTTATACATTACCTAATCTTGCATATCAATAAATTATTATATAATAATTTTAATAAATATTTAAATTCAAAAATTCTAATTTTTTTAATTTTAACTCTAGTAATTATATATATATACATATATATATATAATATTATTTATTGTTCACAAAATATTTTATTTATTTGTTTATATATATTAAGTATATTTAAATTTAACTAATTATCTTTAAAAAAATTAAAGTTAAGAAATTAGAATTTTTTAATTTAAATAGTAATTACATTCGTTATATAATAATTTATTGATATACAATTTTAGTTAATGTATAGACTATTAAATTAAAAAATCAACACAAATATTTTAAATTATAAAGTGAACTACTTAAGGAAAAAGACCTCAATTGTTATTTCAAATTTACTTATTAATACTTTCATGATATTGTTAGTTCAATAATACAGCATTTAAAAGATAAGCAAAATATGTAATGCAAACAGACCTTGTAATTTGAAATATTTTATATTAAAAACATTAAAATTAATATTATTAGAAATTAAAACTAGTTATATATATATATATATATATATATTTTAAATTATTTTAAAATATATTTGAATCATATATATAGATATATAAATTTATCTATATATATATATATATATATATAAATTTATATATATTTATATAGATAAATTCATATATATATATATATATATATATAAATTTGTGTATATAAATATACATATATAAAAATTTAGACATATATATTATAAATATTTATAAAATTTATAAAAACTCTTTTCAAAATAATCAAACATATAAAAGGAATTATAGACATACAAATAAAAAAAATGTTATCTATTTCACTTTTTCAATCAACACAGACTTATAACAATTTTATTTAATTCATATTTCGTCATTGCGCATTAAAAAACTAAGAAAGAAATAATAAATTATGTGTACGAGTCCCACTATCAAAAGATTTGTCTCCAAAACTTTTTTCTGCCTATTCTTGCTTAATATTTGGTACATTTCAAACTTCTTTTTCATAGGATGACTAGAGCAAATTTTAATTTTTATGCGGGACTTCAAAAATATTTATTCCCTGTGTAATTGAGCCATTTGTTTAACCATTTTTTTCTTCTCTTATTCTCGTATCATATAGTTGTAGATAACAGTTATTTTTTGTTCTACATATACAGTAAAAACCAAATATATTCTTCTATCTAATTATTCTCTTCTACTTTCACAGTTTCTTTTATTTTTGTATTGTAGTGTATTGCAAATTTTCTTTTCTTTTTTTTTTATATATAGGTAAAAACTCAATATATTCTTTTATCAAATTATTCTCATATGTATATCATTCTTTCTTCTGTTTTGTAACATTTTTCTTTTCTACTTAAGAGTAAGCAGAATGACGGATTAAGAGGAGCCACAACATTATTTTAATTTATTTTCCTCATGTGATGATGAATGGTTTGATTTTGAAGATAGATATATACAAGAAGAAAGAAGAGCAACATAAGACATCAAAAGTTATGTAAGATGAAAACGAAAATTAAATTATCTGATATGAAAATATGTAAATTGATTATTTTTTAAACAAGAAGATTAAATATATTGTATTATTTACTATATAAAATAAAAATTCATTAACGTGAAAATTTATAAATTCATTGTTTTTTCATAACAGGAAGATTAAATTCATTGTATTATTTACTCCGTAAAGTAAAATTCATTAATATAAAAAATCATTGAATTCATTATTTTTTTTACAAAATTAAAAATCCATATACATAGCAAAATAAATCCTTTTTTTTTTTGCAAAATTAGGATAGATATATAAAAATAAATAAATTTGTGGCTTGACATACAAATATTGCTCGATATACTGGATGTCGAGCCACACTGGGTTTTATATATATATATATATATATATATATAATAATAATCAAAATAAATTATTTATATTTTATATTATAATAATTAGTAATTAGCTAATTATATATATTTTTATTTTATTTTATAAATTTATTAATGAAAATTATTGCTCTTATATGTATCATTAATTAGATAATTATATATATATATATATATATATTATTTCATAAATTTATTAATTGAAATTATTACTAGTAAATATATTTATTTATTTACATAGTAGATAGGTGGCAAACGCTCGAGGAGTCAGAGATGATAGTTTCTGACTAAAAATTAGTATGAAAATTTCAGTAAATATTATCAATCAGAAATCAATCGCAAATGAATTAGTGTCTATTGATTTAGCAACTAAAAATATTCAGTAAAAAATCAGTCGAAAAAACCCATTGTCTTACTAAAATACTTAACTTTCCCACTATTTTTACTATAGGTATGGCACGTTATTCCGGTAGTGTGCCCACCTAGGCATGCAAAGAACAAATGTCCATGCCCTTTGCACGTGCACGCTTAAGTGTGCAAGGCTAACCAGCTCCAGCCTTGTGCGCACTTGAGTGTGCATTTGCACACTTAGGCCTGCACAAGGCAGTGCAACACCCTGTTTTAATGACAAATTAGTCCAAATTCTTCTTAAATCATTTCCAAGCTTTCCATTTCCCCCTCCAAACATTTTGGCCATTCAAGAAGTGTTATAAACCCTTGAAACATTCTAGAAATCATTTGGAATCATTCCCAAACCAACACATTTGATTCAAGATATCAAATTTCTCAATTATTAGTTCGAATCCATATCAGTCCAACATTAGTCCAAAGCCAAGAATTTCCAAATGATTCTTTCTAAAATCAAGTTCAAAATGACTAAATGTATTTGGAGGAAAGTTAGGAAGCAAGACCCATTGATTAATTTTGTGGTTTTACCCACTTTCCACCCTAGGGTTCATCAAATTGGAAAATCAATAAAAGTTGGGAAAAATTCTTTAAACTTACCTTAAATCCATGGGAATAGAGTTGAAATGTGGTTTGTTGTCAAGGAATTATGCACCTAAGCCTTCAAGAGCTGATGTGTGTTCCCAATAGGAGAAGAAAGTGATGAAAATGTAGTGAAGAGTGGAGAAACAAATGAGAGAGTGAGGGAGGTGTGAGACTTAGTAAATTTTTTGATATGGAGTTGCTTTAGGGTTAGTGTGGATGGCCTTAATTACCATTTTGCCTGTTCAAGACAATTCATTGACTTATAAGGGACCCAATGCAATACCAAATACTCCCAAAAATAATTTAATTTATACAGGTCCACTAGTCATGCCACACTAAAACCACTATATAACAAATAAATTCCATTCAGCTATTTTCCATTTTCCCTCATTCGTTCACCACATTTTTATTAAAACCCGGAAACATCATTTTATTCACATCAGTCCTTCTCTGAAATTGAAGTCCATATATAAGTTTTTCCAAAAATTCAAAGGCAACAAATGCATATTTATGACCAAGGTTTACAGATGAATAAGCAACAAGAAAAATGGATCACCCAACATCATACCATACATATTTCTAAACCACATGCAAGGAAATAATCACCACTATTTGTCAAGGTAGTACCACCACCACTCATGCATAAGACCAATACAACAATGCACATAACAGATACAATACTTAACCACACAAATAAACCACACACACATGAGGACTACATAATCATGGTTATCAAAATAAATTTACTCCAAGGGCTGTCAAGTGTATCTTTATGGGTTACACATCATGCAATAAAGGTATAAAATGTTTAATTATGTTCCTAACAAAATTATTATTTCTAGAGATGTGGTCTTCCATGAGCAGGTATATTCAAAGATGAGGAAAAGTGTTGAAACAGTACCCCTGCCTGTGATTCCTGTATCACAAAATGATGAAGTTGAAAGCCTTCTAGAGATGGAGGAAGAAGAGAACATCTAACATGAGAATGAGAATCAACAAATTTAGGATACATGTATTACTAGTGTTGTGCCCATGGGCTAGACTGAAACCGCCTGTAAATGAGTGGCCTTGGGTTGAGTAGTTTAAGTCCATTTAAAAATGAGCCTAAACAGTCTAATCTGTTTAGGCTCGCGGGCCAAACGGGGGGTTTTTTAAAAAATTTTGTATTTTTTAGAAAAATATACTTTTTTAGTATAAATAATCTGACTTTATCACATTTCTATATTTTATAATCTTATATTCAATAAATATAGTAAATTTGGTTATAAAAACTTTTGTAATTTTATAAAAATAAATATAAAATTTTTAAATTTAAATGTAATATAGTTAATTTTGAAAGAAAATATAAAAATTAAAATTATTGGTTATTTCAAAATATTAAAGAAGTATTTTTTTTACATGTATAAATACTATTTTAATAAAAAATTATTGAATTTTTTACTAAAAAATTTAAAATTATATTATTTTACTATATATATATATATATATATATATATAAAGAGTGGCCCGAGGCCAAGAAGAGTAGTCTTGGTCTTCGGGAATAGGCCCCTTAGTAGTTGGCCTGTGACAAGTTAGCTCGTTTAACAATACTAAGTACTAGGCAAAGTACATGAGAAAAAAGAAAAAAAAGATGGGTGAATATTTTTTGTGCGAAGTAAATTTTACTATTTATAAGAATGTTTTAACTAAGGACACTAGTAATGATTACACCCCTAGTAAATATCCCTTTGTTTCCCCTAGCTATTTTTCTCATGAATATTTAGATTTTGTTAACAATATTTTTTAGATAAAGGAACCAACTAGTTACTTAGATGCTAAGAATAACCCATCTTGGATTAGAGCAATGGAAGAAGAAATAAAAGATCCTAAACAAAATCAAACTTGGGACATTTGTGACATGTCTGACAATAAGAAACTCATAGGATGTAGGTGGGTTTATAAGACTAAATTAAAATCAGATGGCAAAGTAGACAGGTTTAAAGTTAAACTTGTAGCTAAGGGGTATAATCAGGTCGTGGGAATAGATTTTCATGATAGTTTTTCCCTTGTATAGTAGCTAAAGTAGTCATTGTTAGAATTATTTTTGCCTTGGTTGCTACTAAGTCATGGACTTTATATCATCTTGACATTAACAATGCTTTTCTTCATAGGAATTTAGATGAAGAGGTTTATATGTTGCCTCATGAGGGTTATAATAAATGCAAACAAGGACATGTTTGTATATTAGAGAAGTCTTTGTATGGGCTTAAACAAGTCTCGAGGCAATGGAATATTGAATTTACTAGTCAGCTTCTTGAATATGGTTTTTTACAATATGCTCATGATAATTGTCTTTTTACTTGGCTAGTGCTGATTATTTTTAATCTTGTTAGTCTATGAAGATGATGTCCTTATTAAAGGTATAATAGAGATTAGTAAGGTTAAAAAATTCTTGAACTAGAAGTTTACCATCAAAGATCTAGGACATGCCAAATATTTTCTAGGATTACAATTGATTAGATCTGAATAGGGAATATTTGTTAGTCAAAGAAAATATGCCTTAGACTTATTATAGGTGTCACGACCCGTTTTCAGGCACATGACCGGTACAATGATGAATATCCCATCATTGTAAGCCTTTCGTTAAATTCTACCTATAAGTTAAATTATTTAGTTATTATCTGTATGTTATCAAAATAACCATTCCTTAATAAATACGAAGAAAATATATCAAATTTTCTTATTTGAAAATCATAGAGATGATTTGCATATAATAATAGATCATCAATATAAAATACATTATTATACTGACATACAAGTCAAATGCCAAACTCTTGACCTAGATGTCCTAGACGATTACAGATCAATATAATCTATAATAAAAGAGGGGCCTACCTGACAGCGGGAAGGACCAAAGTGATCTATTCTTCTAGCAGACATTCTTCGCCGGTAACCTGATCTGAACAAAAAGATTTCACAGAGAGTGTGAGCTTTTAAACTTAATGAGCGAATTGGCCTCGTGTTAATAAAATTCAAATACATCACCAGTCATGCAAGTATACCCAAAGGCTCAAACTCAACCAATAGACATAGTTAGAAATTACATACAAGAAGATAAAAATTCATCTAATTCAACAAACGTTACTAGTACTCATCAATGACAATATATCCTGGAGAGCGCACATAGGCCGGCTCACCAATTTTGTATATTTCCACTATGACGCACAACCTCATCCTCTTAGCTAGGGCGCCTCATGAATCTGTTACCGATCCGGGCTATATCCCTACTGAGGGAATCGTTGTCTCCATATTCGTTGGTCAAGGCACCTATTAAACCGAGTTTTTCGCCTTGCCGTGAGAGGGGATACTGTCCCGTTCAATCACAATCAATAGTGCAATATTTCATATCATAACCAGAAGTACAATGTAATATTCATTCAAATAATAGGTATAGTATATAACTATATTATAGGTTTATAAACCACAAATCAAGATAACAATCAAACTGTTTTTGAAAAGATTCAAATTTCACATCATCATAAAATACTTGTTTCATCTTATCAATACTTTTGGATTAATTATCTCCTTAGATTTACCACTCTGAATCTAGTTTACCTTTATGAATCTTGGGAGTGTCCTACAACATACTTTTTATCACTAGTAATGCTAAAACCTTATTAAAACGGGGTCATTCCACTCACCTGGATTTCGTACGAGAAGTACTTCTCTAAGTCGTTACGGACAATAGTACACAGGTGAATTTCAGTATTTTGCTACGAAGATTTTCATGAAAGATTAGAGAAAACAAGTTAGGATTGTTTTCGTACACATACTATTCATACATAAGGTTACTATTCATACATATGGTTACTATTTATACATACAGGTATTATTCATACTAGAAATAGAGAATACAATCTGTAAAAGAGTACACCAGGTAAGTTCCTAGGAAAGAATGGAGAGTCACAATGGACACACTTAAAAACCAGGTCTTTCCTTAGCCAGAACTTTCCTAGACATGTATTCTCCACAGTTTACATTCTATTTTGGTAATCAAAGAATCAAAATAATATATGGACAGTTAAGGACAGTTTTTCTGATGTGGAAGATCCGCTAAAACCACAACCACAGAGCATACTTAAGAAAATAACTTGTAAAATTTGAAAGACATAGAAAGGACATAGTATCCTTACCTAAGCTGAAAAGGAAAGGCCCAAAATCTCAGAGGTCTAGCGTCGGAGCGAAAGAAACTTAAGGAGAGAAGAAGAGAAGTTGAAGGTGTGAGTTTAGAAGTGAAATGGAATGACCTATTTATAGGAAAAGTCAATGATACTATTTGATACTATGCGCTAATAAAATATTCAATTTACTATTCATGAAAATGACGTTTCTAATAAAATAATTCACGCGTAAATCATTTAGTTTATTGTGCAATCATGGAAAAGTAGCAGACTGCTTACTATTGAAAACTTAAGGGGAAAACTATCCTTTCACCTTAAACCTATAAGTTTCTTTTCAAATCAGTCCTTTCATTTTAGTCCCTGAGGGTATTTTCACAAATAAAACGTTATTTTCTCTTACGAACTTCTTTCTAGTTTTCTCTTATGACCAAACCACATCTAGTACTTGATATTTCGATTGTATAAGTGAACAGTATCATAAACGTAAATAATATTATACAGGTGAACAGTACCGTATACTGAAATAGTAACCGTAGTTTACAAACACGCATTTATATTTTATTTTTCATGGGTATTACAATAGGATGCAGGTATGATAGGCTGTAAACCAGTCCTACTCCTCTACCTAAGAATCATAAGTTAAATGATGAAGATGAAGAACTTCTGTATGATCTCCATGTCTATAAACATCTTGTGGGAAGGTTACTATAAATTGGCTTCACTAGGCCTGACCTAGCTTATGCACCTAGATATTGATTGCCACATTGTTAGAAACCAATACAAAAACAGTTCATCACCCTTCGTCGCGTTTCCACTAGAAGTCAGATAGCATATTGTTTTACTAAGGGATTGAGTACCCCTGTTTTCAACAAATTGGTATCTAAGTTAGGCTTGTTGGATTATTACCAGGCCTCAACTTGAGGAGGGAGTGATAAAATTTTTGGTTTTAGTTCATGTATTTAGATAGGGGGCCAGTTCTACTTGTAATAAATGATTGGGCCATGTTTTTCAGTTTGTTTGGGCCATTGGGCCATTTTCTTTGTTTTGTGAGTGTATATAGGTTCAAACTGAACCATGTCAATGTAATTCTTGTTATGGGTATCAATGAAAATTGTTTGACCCGATATTGATTCAGTGAAATCATATGAATTTCCCTCATTGATCCTTCGCTAACACTCACAATAAAGGCACGAACTCTACACGACCTTCTCATGTATTTGCACTAACATCAGCCACAAAATAGTTTCTCTTATTGTGCCTTCCATATTTGAGTAAAAACCAAAGATATAACCATCTTTTAGTCGTAGCTTTGCTCATAGCTATTAATAAACATATGCTTATCCACTAAAAATATTAAACAATATCTGTTCAAATGTCAGTGTAATAAAACTAGATAAACTCTTAATATATATTGTTTTGATTATCATAATCCAACATATTTAGACATTAGATATTGCATAACGTAACTTGAATAAATTACATAAACTTAGTTTAAAAATACAGTATCAATATAAAACTAATGACCAAGAATCAAGATTGTCTCATCTATGTTTCATCATAACAGACATAAATATATTCTAGCTATTGATAATGGCATCAACGGTGGGAAGTGCTGCCATGTAGAGGGTGTGATATGCCCTCTCCGTAGGGTGGATTGAATCCCAAAATACATACTTTGATGGATCAGAACATACATGTGAAATTCTATTACATAAATATGCCGTTTCCATGTACCCACTTCCGCAACACCCATTATCAACCTCTTCAAACCCTACCACAAGATATAATTAGACAATTATCGAGGGCATAGAAGATGAAACAATTGTGGTATTGCTTATATATATTTAAAGAACAGAAAAGTAAATTTATTTTAGTTTGCTTTTATAACAATTTCATATTTTTCCATGTGGTTTTGTTAACCTTCATTTGAATTATCTCATTAGTATTTAACTATATAGTGATATATTTTCAGTTCAAATTTTCATTAAAGTAACAATATGAATGTTATAACCTTCATTTGTAATAAAATATAGTTTCATAACTTTCAAAAAATCATTGCATATATTACGATAATATTTGTTGAAATTGTTAACTTGTTTAATCCTTACAATAATAGCATAAGAATTATTCGAAACTATTCAGTAAAATAAATTTTTTAACAAAATTGTTCATCTTTTTAAAGATTATCTAATTATCTCCGTCAAAGTTGGAATAAACTACCAAATGATATTATTTAAACACTAATAATAGAATAAGAAAATTGACATTTTGACCATCCAAAAAATACATATTATCTCAATTAAGTCTTTAAAAAGTTTTTTTAGCCATCCAAAAATACAATGTCTAGCAAAAGATAAAGTGTAATCATTAAAAAGGAACAAGGGGAACTAACAAAGTGTTAAGCAAGGGACTGAGTTTTGTGCTTACCAAAAATGTCAGGTGCTTGAATCATAGTGTCCAAGGGTCCATAAATATCGATGTAAGCGATCTTAGAAGCTGAGTTAGACAAGTTTAGTTGCATTAAATTCAACTTATGTTGAAGTAAAAGGTTGTAATCTCTAGCAACAGAAGAATACTTGTCCATACAGCCTCGTCGGAGAAGGGCATTATCGGAGTTAAAGGTGATCATTATCGGTAAGCATCCCATTGGAGGCAATCCTGCTACGAAAATTTTTTGAGCACCTTCTGCCCACAAATTCTACATATACAACACGAAGTTTATTTGTTTTAATCAAGAAATTCTTTAAAAAAATACTTAGTTAAGTTCTAAATGTATCGAACTAATGTGATAAAATGAGCTCTTAAGATATCATGGAGTTAGCTTGGTTGAGTTAATGAATAGTTAGGATTTGGGATAATTTGTAAAAATAATTTAAAGCTTTTTGTGACACTACCATCAAGGACAATTTCAAGTTAAATTCTCTCTCAAAGCAATCTTAAGCAAAGAAAAAAACATTTATTTTTCATCAACTCCCTAGCTTTGAGATGGAAGATGATCCTCTAACGTAGAGCAATTCTACATTACCCTGATGTTGCTTTTAGACCATTTGATTGGAGGAAATGGATGGGGATGCCATTGGTCTTCGGGATGCTGACATGTCATGTCATCCATTTCCTCCAATCGAACAGTCCAAAAGCAACGTTAGGTTAACATAAAATTGCTCTACATTAGAAGATTGTCTTCCCTTTGAGATATAATGGTCTTGTTTAGTTACTGTTTTTAAAAATAATTTTTTGTTTTTAAAAATTAAAAAAATGATAAAACTTGTTTAGTATAATACTTTTGAAAGATATGTTTTAAAAATAATTTTTGAAATTATTGTTTTTAAAATAAAAAAATGAGAACAAGTTTTATGTAATACCTGCCAAAATTGGGGTCACATGTTTGGGAGTATTACGGTATTTTACTATGTCAAATAATTTAAATCTAATTAGCCATTTTAATCTCCATATTTAATTTGTTCATTTTGAATAATTATTTGTGGGATTTGAGATAAATGACTGGACTAATATTTTATTGCGATGACATTTTTGAGATTTGGGAAAAAATAAGAGGAAGAAAAAATTTCATAGAAATAGTGTTAGGGGACAGAGAATTGAGAGAGAGCAGTCATGAGACGTAGAGGGAGCTGGATGCCTATGAGGTCTAAAAAGGGACTAAAATGAAATGAAGAACTAGGGTGACAATTAGAATGTGGGAAGTGCCTAAATTAGAGAAATTACGAATTTGCCATTACCGAGGTTAACTGGGGTTGACCAGGAGGCAAAGTAGTAATTTCATTATGGACGGACATATATATATGTGGCTTCACCCCTTTTTCCTTATTTTTTACTTTTCTCTCTCTCTTTCTCCCCTCACTTTTTCTTCTCTCTTTCTCTTGTCCTTCTCTCTACCTCAACCGCTCCACCCAAAGCCTTCAACCAAGCTTCGCCGAGCAGTTCTATGATGACAAGGTGAGTCTCCAGCAACCAACCAACGCAAGGAAAGCAAGAAATTGAGGTAGGAATTTTGATTTCCTGAACGTTTTCCTATTTTTGAGTTTTAGATCTTTTTGGGTAAAATTTGAGGTTAGAGGGTTGGATTTTCAGTTAAAATTAGGGGATTTTGGTGTCTAAATGCTTCTTAGACACCAATGATGATAACCCATAGAGAAATCATGAAAAACGGTGAAAATTTGGTCAAATCTAACCCAAAACCGAGGCCAAATCGTGTAGGTTGCGACACTTCATAAGGGAAAGGGAAAGAAGGCTGTGGCACCCAGGTGCCAGTGTGTGTGGCACCCACGTACTACGCGTGCTAATGTCATGTTGCAGCATTTTTGTGAACCTTTTTCAAATAGCTATAACTCTTTCTTGTAGACTTCATTTTTAGTAAACTTTATATCGTTAGAAAGCTTTTCAAGTCTAGTTTTCAATGGTATAAGTTTTATTTGAAAAATTTACATTTTGAATAGTTGTATATATTAGAACTATTTAGAAAATTTATGGGATACTGCTAAGGTACACCCTAGGATTTGTATTAATTCACGTGAACATTTTTCAGGGCATGACAAATTGATATAAGAGGGAAGTTTGTTTTTAGGCCTCCTATAGATTACAAAGCAAAGTGTTCTTTTTCGGCTCTTCTCCATTGTTGTGAACTACGCAGTATGACCATAGATCTAGGTTGCATAAAAGGCCTTGTAGGATGTTGATTGTCTCTTTTGTGACTTACTCTTCGGTGGAGTTAGTCAAAGATAATTTTGATATCTTGAGAAGTTTTTGTTCATATGTGTAGGTTATTAGCTCATGGATGGAGGAGAAATTCTCAGTCATGAACTTAGCTCAAATGTAGCTTCGCTGCATAACCACAGAGGCGATTATGAATTGTTTAGATAAGGATACGAATGTGTGTGTAGAGATATATATTATAGAAACATGGGCTTTCCATGTGACACCTTTTAGTTATTTTTAATTATATGGTGTATGACAATTTATTTGGACTAATCTTTGAAATGTTGTGATGTGTAAAGTAAGTTGTGTGCAAGGATATATGTATATATTAATACATGTATCTATCTTTGGTTTGTTTTGCCAATGTATAATAGTTATGTATGCCTATTTTATATGTATCTACAAGTAAGAGTAAACTTGCTAGGGTTTCTTTGTGGAGGTACTGGTGTACATATCTTAAGGGAATTTTCATTAACATAGTTTAATAAATTGTAGAAACTAGTCTGTTAGGAGAAGTCGAGAAATTATTATAGTATAGATATAACCTACATACTTACATGTGCAAATGTATTGTAATATACCTTGCTATGAATGTGTATACCATTCATTGTGGACTTGATTGAGGTTGGTCATGTGGAGTGACAAATATAGATGCTTGGGGATCGATACTTATGTGGATTAGCATATAATCCATTTTCATAAGTGTTGATGGCATCCTAGATAGTTGTATATAGGCGAGTATTTCAACCAAATTATTTGAGTTGAAATTGAGTAGAGGGGTTAAAGAGAACAAAATAATCTAGGAAGGAGGAATGTTCACGTGAGATGAGCAAAGGGTTAGGATGTAAGTTTTATCCTGAGAATTGAGGTGGTTGTAGTTCTTCTAGTCAGGTGATTCTCAGGCTAGAATATGGTGATCTTGATGTTTAGGATACGGAAAGCTTCGTTCAAGTGAGTAGTAACAATAGCCAGTAGGCTAGGGTTGTTTCTTTTACAGTTAGATGAAATACCTTAAGAGGAACTTGTAGGTAGAGAACTTGAGTAAGTTAAAGTTAGGATGCGTACTTGAGTATGCATCCTAGATAAAACTAGCAATGTGAGGCTCAGTTGAGGGAACCGATTAAGATTGTGTAGTTCCTCTTAGAGGAGACACCACATTCAAATGGAATTCGGCATAAGGGAGATTGGTGTAAGCTGTAGATTTACTAGGGGCAATTTATCTATGTTGTACCCGTTTGGCTGGGTTTTGTTAGTGGTAGTACTATGCAATGAGTGTGCTTAGGATGAAGGGATTGGTTTGAGAAGGTAAAGATCAGCAAGATAAGTCTTTAGTAGTAATTTGATTGAGGACATTGTAGGTGTGGGTTATGAGGATGCGTGAAATTCCAACATCGAGGAGGTTAGACGGAGTGGAGGATGGTTTATGAGAATTTCTATCACAATGATAGTGTGAAAATCTCATGACATTAGACTAGTTTAAGTGTGTTGTTGCTAAGCTATTAGCATTTATGCCATTAGAATAGAGTGGAGGTGGTGGTAAATGTGTGAGATTAGAGGTTGATAAGGGTCTAGCTCACTTATCTATGATAAAAAGGGCATTTGATTGGACAGTGTGTATATATTAGAGGATATGTATCACGCTTAGGTAATTACATACAACTGAGTGAGGTCGAGGATATAGATCAATATGGTGGTTATGAGGGTGTTTCATGTTGAGAGTTAAGAGACAGCACTGTGGATATGGCCTGGGATAATTTTAGGTTATACCTAAGCTCCGTGTTAGAATGAGTGCTTAGGCGTTAAGAACATTAGTTTGAGGTGGAGTACATTTGAAGGCATAAAAAAGTGTGATTACTTACGTAAGAACAGATGTGGGGTATGTGTATATGTATAGTTACATAAGGATTCTAAGTGAGAACTCATTTAGGCAAAGTAACCTTTAGGGACTTATAGTCTCGAAGGATAGAGTCAAGGGTTAGTAGCGTGCAGTAGGGGAATCTTAAAATTAGTCTTTTTCATGACATATTTTTGAGTACATTTTTCTCATGGAAAGTATCAATGAAGTTCACTGAGGACAGTACTACCAAAAAGCCGGTAGGGCCTGGCTAGCTGGGTGGTGCCATGCAGGTGGACCTAATCGTTACACCAAATAGGTGTACTGATGGAAAAGTAAGAAATGAGTTCTAGAGGACTTGATACTAGTTACGGGTCTGGGGTTAAGATTTTGGCCAGTAGCATGTTGTGTTTGTAGTTTAGGGCATGATCTTAATGACCTGCTATCAATTGCGAACATGACTTAATAAATCAAGATTTAGGATAAGCTTGGTGCACCCTTAGGGTCTAGTATAGTTAGGGTTTGCACTAGAAAAGTTAGTAGGAGAGATTCGTCCCATGAGTTGGGTTTCTAGAATAGACCTCTAAGTGACTATAGCCAATTGACGCTGTGGAGAGTTAGGGCCTAACATCCAAAAAGGGAAGGAAATCCAGAACCAACCTCTGATGGGACTTAAGTTAGTTAGGGTATTTATTTGTTAGTGATGTGGGAGCCGCGTGGTGTACTCTTTAGTCAGAGACCAGTAGTTGCTGATGTAGGCACATGGACTAAGACCAAGAGGGATGCACCTAGGAGCCAGAGGGCTGGAGGAACTGAAACATGGGGAATGAGGTCTCATGGTATGCTCTTGGGGCCAAGATGGCGATTATGGTGGTGTGACATAAGCCAGAGCTTAGAATAAGAGTTGTACTATAGGGACGATAAATGGGACGTCCATGAGCTGATTCATAGAGACGTAGATCCATGAACTGAGATACAAGGACGTATACCTATACAGAGAGATGTCTTTGGAGATCTTTAGCCAGTGACAATGCAGAGTCACGTGATAGGACTCTTAAGTAGTAATCTATGAGCACGAAGACCTACGTCGATAAAACTCTTGAGTAAGGATTCCATGAGAAAGATTAATTGTGTGATATATGTCTGAGTTGTTGTTTGTCCAGTGCATGATATGTATGAACAAGGGGTCTAGTATAGAGATACGATATGTAGTGGTATGAGTAACACGTCCTTCGAGAGCAGAGATAAGTGATACCACCTGCATGCCTATAGGCAAGATGACGCCTTCGAGTGAGTTGACGCCTACGGGTGAGTTGAGACCTTCGAGTGAGGTTCATGTAACTATCTATGAACCTTGTTATGATGGATTCTTCTTGAAATATATACACGTCAGAGGATTCCAAGTATGTATCAGTGTGTGTATGTATGGGTGTTCTTTCTCTTAGTTGTGTCTGGCAAGGTTGTCAAGATCGAGATTCGACATAGAATCAGAAAAGGCACAAGCAGATTCGAATCGTAGGATCGAATCAAAATCGTAAGATTATATCAAATATTAAAAAAATATATAAAAAATTTAAAAAAATTAAAAATTATATAAAATTTGTATATAATACAAATGCAACAAAACTATCGAACATTGATCATTCATACACTTATAAACTATAAGAACAAGCTCAAATATCAATATGTCATAGTCATACACTCATTATTAAAGTATTAAACATTGATCCAAATTCATTAAAATACTAAATATATAAACCTTAAAAAACCAAATTGATATTCATAGATTCACAGTTATTCACAATTGATATTCCAGCCCATGGTTAGCACTTCAGCAGAAACAATAAGTGCTAACCATATTCAACAAAAATTCAAAAAATCAAAATTTAGAATACAAAGTATGAGTGCATGACATTGCAATAGCATATTCAACAACTTGTTGAATCTGGCTTTGTCCCTAAAGATGATATTGGAAAACTGATTTTGAATATTGAAACTAAAGCTAACTAATATTGAAGCTAACTAATATTGAATATTGAAGCTAAAGCTAACTGATATTGAAGCTAAAGATGATATAGGAAAACTTAACAACTCTGTTCTTCTGTACAGTCTTGTAAGTAGACCTTTTCGCCGAGAAAACAAAGACATAAAAATTCGTAGCATTCAGGACTGCCAATAACCAATAAGACTTTTTTGAAGACTCAAATTTATGTCCTTCCCAATCCAACCTTGAAGCTAACTGAAATTGAAGCTAAGCAATACTTCTAATTTCTAAATTTAATTGTTTTGCTATCAGCCTATCACATCAAAAATCACAAACTGATTCAGAATTTCAGATTTGAAGGGGAAGACTCACCTAAGGGAGAATCGTGAAATGGCAGATGAGGGACGACGATGGAAAGACCGAAGACGATGGAGACAGCAAGAGAGATGATGATGGCAGTGCAATATGAACGAATAGAAGCAAGCCGAGCTGAGGACAAACAGAAGCCATGAACAATGGAGAGACCAGAGATGATGGAGACAACAAGAGAGGAGATGCCGAACCACAAACTGAAAGAGATGCCAGGGGGAATCACAGAAGCCTTGAATAGAAGCTGTGAACCATGATGCAGCAGAACAGACGAAGATGAAGTGATGATTGACGAAGCAAGTAGGAATGGCCGAATAGAGGAATGGCCTAATTGGATTGGAGATTAGGGCATCAGATCAGAAGAACAAGTTTTGTGGGGAAAATTAAAAAAAAATCCAATAAAGTTGAACGACATCATTTAGGAGCTAGGCTTTTAAAAAAATGGTGGGATCTTCAAACTTTTACGATTCTACGATTTTAAGTCTCAAATCTTGATTCTGAACGATTCTATTACAAAAATGATTCTGAGTAAAATCTGAATCATTTTTAAGAGTAGAATCTTAGAATCCTACGATTCTAAGATTCAACTCCTGATTTTGACAACCTTGGTGTCTGGGTTGGATAAAGAGATAGAAAATCTTGTTCATGGTGTAGGATTCTAAGATTCAACTCCCGATTTTGAAAACCTTGGTGTCTGGGTTGGATAAAGAGATAGAAAAGCTTGTTCATGGTAAGCAATCACACCACTTGTCACTTATTGAGTCGTTTGTGGTATCAACTACATGGTTAGCTTTGAAATGGCGCCTTTCGAGACCATGAGTGGGAAACGATAACAGTTTCCAACCAATCAGTTTGAGCTTAGTGTGACTTAAATGCTAAGACCTAGGGTGATATAAGGGGTTGTGAATAGGTGTCTACACCTCTTTAGGGTTGAAATGAGTTTTTGAATTCGGGGGACCGAATTTTTTTAAGGGAGAAAATGTAATACCTGTCAAAATTAGGGTCACGTGTTTGACAGTATTACAGTATTTTACTGTGTAAAATAATTTAAATTTAATTAGTCATTTTAATCTCCATATTTAATTTTTTTCATTTTGAATAATTATTTGTGGGATTTGAGATAAATGACTGAATTAGGTATTTTATTGCGGATGATATTTTTAAAATTTGGGAAAAGACAAGAAGAAGAGAAAATTTCATAGAAAGAATGTTAGGGGACGGGGAATTGAGAGAGAGCAGTGTAGAGGAAATTGTATGCCTATAGGGTCTAGAGAGGGAATAAAATGAAATAAGGAACTAGGGTGACACATAGAATGTGGGAAATGCCCAAATTAGAGAAATTATAGATTTGCCACTACTGAGATTAACTGGAGTTGACTTGGGGGCAAAGTAATAATATTTACCATGGGTGGATATATATATATATATATATAGGTAGTACCACCTATTTTTCCTCATTTCTTACTTCTCTCTCTCTCTCTCCCTATTCTTTCTTCTCTCTTTCTCTCTTCCTTCTCTCTACCTCAACCTCTCCACCCAAATCCTTCAACCAAGCTTAGGCAAGCGGTTCTCTAATGACAAAGTGAGTCTCCAGCGACCAATCAATGCAGAGAAAGCAAGGAATCAAGGTAGGAATTTCAATTTCTCAAACTTTTTCCTATTTTTGAGCTTTAGAGCTTTTTGGGTAAAATTTGAGGCTGGGGAATGGATTGTCAGTTAAAATTGGGAGTTTTGATGTCTAAATGCTCCTTAGACGCAAGAATGAGAACTCATGGAAGAAATCATGAAAAACGATAAAGATTTGGCCAAATTTAACCCAAAAATGATGCCAAATCGCGTAGGTCATGCTCATGGTGCCCAGGTGCCACACTTCAGAAAGGAAAGGGGGGAGAACGTCATGTTGCAGTGTTTTCTTGGACCTTTTTCAAACGGCCATAACTCTTTCATCCGGACTCTATTTTTAAAAAAAAACTTTATATCATTGAAAAGTTGTTCAAGTTTAATTTCTAATGGTATAAGTTTTATTTGAAAAATTTATATTTTGCATAGTTGTAGATATTAAAATTTGTATTAATTCACGTGCCCATTTTTGGGGGCGTGACATTTTAGGTCTTTCAAAAACAATTTTCTTAAAAATAGGGGTTAAAAATGAGATGGCATAATATAATTATGTAGATTCATTAATGGCATTCATATAAATATAATTTATTGCAAAAATAACTAAATACTTTTATTGGCGAAAACAATCAGGGATAAAAAGTTTAACTAATATAGCAACAATTATTGACCACTGCTAAAGGCAAATTTTTTCTACCTTATGTTTTTATTCAATTTTTGTAAAGTTGTAACTTTTGGCATCTAATCTTTTTTATAAAAGGCAAAAGTATATTTTACGTCCCTAATGTTTACCTTTATTTTTATTTATGTCATTTTAACTTTTCTTTTTAGCATTAGATATATCTTATATATTTCAAATTTTTACAGATATGCCCTTTTTTGTAACACCGTCAACTGGGTTAACAAAATTGTTGACGTGGCTAAAAGTACTGCCACATCATGTGCCACATAGTTTCCACATGTTTGCCATGTAGCCACATGCTAAAATATGAACTTTTTATTTTTCTATCAAGAACTTTTCTATTTATTCAATTTGGTCCTTGGCCAAACTTTTTCTTTGTCTTTTGCATGATTTAAGATCATATTTAACTTTATTTAAGTCAACAGATTGTGAATATTTTTGTTCTATAGTTAAATCAACCCCTGTAAAATTTTCTATTTTTGCACTAGTTCCTGTCATGCATGTTACATACTTTTCTCATGATTTTGATTTCCAAACCTGCCTATAATTTCATCTTAGATGTTTTTAGGACATATTTTATCATTTCCAACACAAAGCAAGACAAAACATGAATTAAAATGAAGTTTTGGAAAAAAAATCAAGCTATCATGATATTCATCACGTCTTACCTTTGTTTTTCTGATGTAATCATGTTTTCTCTTGGTTTTGGTCTTTTATTTCACCTTAAAGCTCTGATTTACTTGGATTATAACAAATAAATTATCTCTAATCACATGAAACATAAAAAGAAGAAGTTCTAAGCTTACTTGAGACTCCTTGCTAAAAATTTTCTACACTTTGTTGTTCCTCTTTTTTGCTGCTGTAAATGGATGTCTAGAAACCTCAGAGTGCCACTAATTTATGATCCCTTTGGACTGCACTTAGATGACTCAAAGTAGCCTATTGTTTTGGGTTAGAAAAATAGGTGTACTTCTCCCTCATTCTCTCCATTTTTACTCTGTTTTAGGTGCAGTAAAACAACAAATTTTTTCAATTACAAAATCAAGCTATCTTAATCTAAGTTTTGGCTAGTTTTGGTTAGGGGTTGATCCAATAAGTCTTAAACTAAGTTTGAAATGAAATCATGAGGCTACGTAGATGAAAAACCAGAAAAAAAAAATAAAGAAAAGAACAAGAACGACGTGAATAATTGTATAAGCTTGAAGAATTCGAAAACTCGATTTTTAATTCACTGTATGCCTTGATTTAGGATGGGAATGACAAAAAATATCTTTAAAACATCTAGGATGTAGTTTTGGACTGGTTTGAAAATCAAAACCGAGAGTTGGATGTGATACATTCATGACAATGACATGGACTACACTGAATAAACTGAAAAGTTTACAAAAGTTGATTTAATTATAGAACAAAATATATTCACAATTTGTAGACCTAGATGAATCTAAATATTATCTTAAATCATGCAAAAGACAAAAGAAAAATTTTGACTAAGGACTAAGTGAACAAATAGAAAAGTTCTTGATAGAAAAATAAAAAGTTTATATTTTAGCATGTGGCCACATGACAAATACGTGACAACTACATGGTACATGACGTGGCAATGCTTTTAGCCATGTCATATGCCACATCAGCAATTCTGTTAATCAAGTTAACAATGTTACAAAAAAAAGACATATATGTAAAAATTTGAAACATGTATGACATATTTGACTCAAAGAAATATTGAAGGGTATAAATGAAAATAACGGTAAACGTTAAAGATGTAAATTATATTTTATCTTTTAACTAATTTGCATCGATTTATTTTATCTTAATGGAATTATAATTATTTTAAATTATTGTGTAAAAATATTATTAATAATTTATGTAATTAGATAATAAATTTAACTAATTCATTGAAATGTAATACGGGCTAAAACAATTAATATATTTAACTCATATTTATTTTTATTCCCTCTTAAAAGATCATAATTTCCTATTTCATTGTATTGAATATATTACATTACATTGAAACCTTTTGTATCAAATGAATTTTTAAAGTTATTTTTAAAAAATAAATCATCCAAACGCTTTTTTTTTCATTTTTTAAAATTAGTTATTCAAACGATTTTACAAAAGTTGCTTTAAAAACAAAAACATATTTAAACAGCCCAATATCTTTTTGTTGTTCTCAAAGCTATATTTACGTTTAATTGTTCAATCAAACTGAGACAATTTACAATGTCTATTTAATCAAAAAGATTAATATTTCCGTTTTAGATTATATATATGGATGAAAATAGTAAAAGAAAGTAGGAAACCAACTTACGTTTTAGATTATAGATATTGGTTTTTTTAGAGGTGAGTAGCATATTTGGGTTGGGGCTTCCATTAGTTTCTCAGCTAACATTGACAGCACCAACAACTCAAGTTGCCCATTCTCGTAAGTAAAACCAACTTACGTCATGCATTATTTTAACGAAGGTTAAGAAAATTAGACCATTTATTAACCAAGTTGAGATACCGATTCAATAATTAATAGTTGAATAATCATCTAATGCGGTAATACTTAAAATATATTAAAATATTAAAATATGTAATTAATGTATATATTACAGATATTAAAATATATAATATATAATATTCAAATATTCAAATCATATATGTTTATACCAGTCCTATATTTTCTTCTGATAATTTAAATTTTTATTAATTTTTTAAAAATATATAATAATATTCAGTAAAAATTCAAAAAATCCAAAAAAAAAGAGAACCAGTTGAACCTGACTAGTTTTATCAATTTGAAATCAGTTCGACTGATTTTTCACTGATTTAAATGCTCAGGACTAAATCAGATTGAAAACTTGGCTAGTTCATGAGTTTTTTAATTCTCTGAATCATGGTATTAATTAATGTGGCATACGCAGTGTTGAACTTTGACTGAAGAAAAAAAACAAACCTGTATGAATTCCACCACATGATGAACCAAGAACTGGTGATATGATAAGAGCGTGTAGCTCTTTCTTCGTATTGGCACGGTAAAATAATTAACAACGAAGTCATTTGTGCCTGCACTGATGAAGAACACAGCCTTCTTCATATGATTCTCAGTTCCTTGCTTCCCAAGCACTCCCTCCAATCTCTTCTTGCATTCCTTCAGATACTCCAATTGCTTCGATATTGGAATCACATTCTGCAGTCAATTAATGGAGATTATATATATGCACACAATAAAATACAGGAACGAAAAATCTAATATCTCAAAATATTTATATAAGGCAATTCAGTCATCATACGCTTATAGTTGGTGTAAGTGGGTCAAAACCGGAGCCAGCAGAGGCAAAACTAACTCCTGTAATAAGGTCCTCGATGCTAAGCTTTGGATCCAAATATGGCGGCACCAACTCTTTCAGGCCCAAATATGAAGCTGAAAGTTGCGAAATTGAAAGCAAGGACCATGCAAGGATCATCAATTCATTGGTTTTGCATTTATTAATTTTGCAACACAGACATATAACAAGTGAAGCTAAAAGCACAACTCCAGAATGAAATTAATTACCGATAAAATCAGTGGCAAGCTTCCCATTGGTGAATCTTCCTGTGGGGACTTTGTTGGCAAAATCTCTTCCATAGGGTGCAAAATTACTCTTGAAAGGTGTATTAATGAAGTTGTTGTTTCCTGGGTCTACAGTGGAGTCTCCAAACACATATATGGCAGAGACCTTCTTCTTGTTTGAAGCTTCTCCTTCATTGGCCAAAGAACATAATAAGAAGCAGACGATGAAAATCTGCATAACAAAATGCAAGGGATGCTTATTAGAGCCTTCCATGATGGTGTAATGTTAAGTAGCTGAGTGTTGTGCCCCGAACAATGAAATGAAAAATTTTGAATTATTTATATATGTGTGTGTGTGTGTGTGTATTGCTGGGATATATACTATGGCTTGTTTGGTTTAATAATAAAGGTTGTTTTCGCATTACTAGAATAACCTTTAATATAATTGGAGTAATTCTTATAGTATTTCATATATCAATTGACTGAATAATAAATGAATAAAAATATCACCAAAAATATAAACGAGTCAATAGTCATCTAAAGCTATCGATTTTGAAAAAAATTTATTGACTCTATGAATAGTTATACATACGTGCATATATATACAGACACATATATCATAGATGGACTTAATAATTTGGGTGAGTTTATCGGTAATGTAAAACATACCAAACATTTCCTTAATTAATATGGGATTGACTGCCCGGGTTTTAAGATATGAGGAAAATAGGTGATAATTAAAATTAGATAGAAGGTAGGTTTAAATGTGTAAGTTTTCTTGCATCAGAAGATTTTGATATTTTTATCAGAAAGTGATGTCTACTCTTCTTGATTGCAGATTGTTTTCTTTGTAACACCAAAGAAATCGTTGATCCAATCAAGAAAATATATACAAGAATCATCAATTAATGTTGTATCATCCGAAGTCCGAACGTGTGCTTGATAGGTTTAATAACTTAAGAAAATCATGTTTCGAGATCTAAATTTTTAATTAAAGATTTGTTCTATGCAAGCCAAAATGAAACTTGGACACGTCGAACATTATTCAGTAGATCAAAAATCATGATCACTTTCCTTAATTGACATAAATATTTCCATCCCTAATAAAATAGTCAGACTTCAATTTTCGTTTTTTGATTAATTATTGTTATATATCAGGATTCATGAATTAATTAAATCCATATCAAAATGGGATATCACACGTGATTATACATATATATATATATATATATCTGCATACTGACTAGTCAGACTGCAATTATTGGTCTTTGGTTAATTAATATTATCTGGAAATAGTTAAACCCATCATAATGCGTGTTTTATATATATATATATATATATATATATATGATTATCAACATTGATTCCTATACAAAATTAATACAATTTACAGATGGATAACTTTGCCACGTACGTGTCTATTATTTGCAAGCTCTACATAAAACTCTTTCAGATGGTTGAGTCTCTGGAACTGTATATACTTTGGCGGATTAATTAAGTTCAACTCTAATAAAATTGGAACACTTTCAATTTGTTCATATTTTCACAGGATTTAATTAAAAGCATTAATCACAGGACAGAAATATTCTATTTCTCATTAATTAGTTTATTCACTTTCAAAAAAAGGTTAAATTCTAATTTTGGTTCTTATAGTTTTACTAAAATTATAAATTGATCCTTATATTTTATTTCTATGTAAAATAGTTCTTAACATCAGTATAATTAACTTTGCTATTAAAATGGTCCTACATGGTAGTTGATGTGTACATCTGTGAATATGTCAGCATACCATGCCAGTAATTTTTACACAATTTTCAACTTTCATGTTAACAAAATTCTCATCTGCCCTTAATTCTTACAGTAACGCTTAATTCTTCATGCCAACAAAATAGGGAATTAAAAGTAAAATGAGAATTTCATTGACATAGCGGTTCAATTGTGCAAAAAATTAATGACTGTGCATGCTAATATTTTTACAATTGTACAAATCAACTGCCATGTAGAACCATTTTAACAGCAAAATTAACCATGTTGATGGCAGAGATTATAACTTACATGGATAGAAAAACTATAGGAACCATTTTGCATGGAAATAAAGTATAAGGACTAAATTATAATTTTAGTAAAATTATATGGGCTAAAATTATAATTTAACCAAAAAATTTACTAAAAAAAAAGGAAAGAAGAAAAAGAAGATCAAAAAGCCAATTAGATTTTGGATGATTCCTTATGAGAGCCGAGCCTCTTGTGGTGTCCAACAACCATAATATCTTCAAGGTTTGGCTCAACCAAAGGTTTGAAACTTCGATTGAAGTTAGATGCCACACAAAAAATGCCACGTAATGGAGTTAGTTTAGGTCATGAAACTGGATGATTAACTACCTTTAATCCCCTATTAGTCAATTTCTAACCAATCGCCTCACTTTCAATTTAATTAGTTCGATGGTCGTTTGTTTGCCCTTTCCGCTGGTAATTTAGGGCGAGTTTGATTGATGGGAAGGAATTAGGAGAGAGAAAATTATTTTTTATTTAATTATTAAAAATTATTCATAATAATTTTTTAAAAAATTAAAATATTTTAGTGAAGTTACATTAAAATATCCTTTTCTCTTTTCTACTTCTTTTCCCTTTCTTGTATCTTTTTTATAGATCAAATATACCCTTACGTAGAGTCTAAAACATAATTTTGGGACTCAGACCGAACTAGCCATATTGATCTGAGAACCGGAGACATGTAGTCCAACCTATTATGGGTCACTCTATTGGACTACGATGTAATTGACCTAGTCAAGAACTGGCTGACCTTGTTCAACTAGTCTGATTTTTTTTTTTCAAATTTCAACCTAGTATCTAATAAAAAAAAATAACATTTTAATTATCAAAGAAGTAAACTATAATTATCATATAAGTGTGCTAATATATATATATATAAAGGAAGAATAATAATATTTTGAAACATAAAATGTTATTATTTTATATATATATATATATATATATAGTATCATTATATTATCTAAAATGATTTTAATTCATAAAAGTTAAACAGTGTTCATAACAAATTTTATAATATCATATAAAGTTAAAAATAACAAATAATCATTAGATAGTCAAAATAAGTTACTTTTAATTTTATTCTTACAATTTATCAATATGATTATAAAAAATGTTATTTATTTATTTATTAAATATGATATTTACATGCTAAAATTACTTTTAAGAAACATTTTTAAAAATTTTTTATTATGAAATTTGTATTTAAATTATTTGATATTTTTTTATGAACATATGTACAAATTGATATTTTTCTATCTAGTTCAACAGTTAATCTATTGATCTGACAATTGAACTAATAACTTAATAATTTAAAAACCAACTTGGATTAATTAAAGCCTGTTAACATCAGGCAAGGTGATACTCCAAATTTCAAATGGACCGTTCTAACCTCTGTGGCCGAAATTATATATGAGGACCTCTCGATTTCAGCTGAATTTAGCTTCATTTTAATTTGATGGGTTCAATTTTTTGGGGCTTATCATAGTTCAAATCCCAATGGGCTGGTCAAACTCGGAGGCCCGTTAGAAAAGTTTAATGATCACCTTGTCGTTCACGCATCACGAGGGTCTCGCTGATGCCATTTCTGGGCCTCTTAGGCCTTTTGTATCCTACATTGACAGAGCAAAAAATAATGATCACGAGTCTCAACTTTGCCGCAGTAGAATAAAATGAGTCTCAACTTCTAATATAGACACCATATTTTATTCGGGCCCTTTTAGCAAATTTTAGAAAATTTTTTATTAAAACCAAATAAAAGTGAAAAAAATACTAGAAAAAACTACGAAAAGAAGAGAAAAGAAAAGAAGCTAAAATGGCCATTTTGAGGCTTTCAAAGGCTGAAAACCTAGACATAGGGATGCTTTTAAAAGAAGTCGATTTAAAGTTTTCAAGATTTTTGGGTTACAGTCTAATTGTTGAAAGATTAATATGTTATCAATTTAGTTTCTAAAAATTTTTTATTCTTTATTTGGTCTCTCATAGATTAATATGTTATTAATTTAGTCCCTCATTTATTTTTATTCTCAGTTTGATCCCTCATAAATTGATATATTATCAATTTAGTCCTTTTTTGGAAGCTATAACTTTATATGGTCACAACTTTTGATAAAGATATTAAATTAATAACATATCATTTTGTGATGGACCAAATTGAAAATGCAAATATGTGAAGGATTAAAATAATAACATATCAATTTGTGAGAGAACATATTAAGTATGAAAATTTATGAGGGACTAAATAAATAACATATCAATCTATAAGGGACTAAATAGAGAATAAAAATTTATAAGGGGCTAACTTGAAAAAAAGGTATTTGTAAGGGACCAAAATGATGTTTTAGTCCATTTGATTCAGGACATCAAATTTCTCAATTATTAGTTCAAATCCATATCAATCCAACATCAATCCAAAACCAAGAATTTCCAAATAATTCTTTCTTAAATTAAGTTCAAAATGACAAAATGTACTTGCAGGAAAATTAGGAAGCAAGACCCATTGATTTTGTGGTTTTATCCACTTTCCGCCCTAGGGTTTAACAAACTCAAAAATTAGTAAAAATTGGTGAAATTTTCTTTAAACTCACCTTAAATCTGTGAGAATAGAGTTGAAATGTGGTTTGTTGTCAAGGAATTATGCACCCATGCCTTCAAGAACTGATGTGTGTGCCCAATAGGAGAAGAAAGTGGTGGAAATGTAGTGAAGAGTGGAGGAAAGAATGAGAAGAGTAAGGGAGGCGTGAGACTTAGAAAATTTTCTGATATGGAATGGCTTTAGGGTTAGTGTGGGTGGCCTTAATTACCATTTAGCCCCTTCAAGACAATTCATAAGCAGTTATATCCTTTTGGAAATGAAGAACGGAGAGAATATGATGAAAATGTTCAAACAATATCCCTGCCTGTAGATAAGAAAACAGAAAATGGAGAGAATTTGTTGTCATATTCAATATGAGAGGGGTACATAATATATACAGCTTAGAGAAAGGACAGAAGTGTAAAATCCAAAAGTAACCTACTGGCTCTAACAACCCAAGGATTACGGATCAAGTGCTAGGTGTGTGTGTGAGCTGTTCATGAGGCTACACTACAGTGTATCAGTATATACATAAAGAATTACAGAATTACTACTAATCTTTAACTGCCCCCCTCAATTTTGGTGTCAGTCAAGTGACTCCAAGTTTGCCTTTGAAGAAATCAAATTTGCTAGGTGATAATGCTTTCGTAAAATAATCTATTGTCTGCTCAAACGAAGGAACATAGCACACATTGAATCCCTTTGCTGCTACTTTATCTCTAATAAAGTGTAAGTCTACCTCCACATGTTTCATACGTGAGTGATATACTGGGTTGTCTGCAAGAGACGCGGCACCGAGATTATCAGACCATATCACAGGAATTCTTGAAGGTGGACAACTAATTTCTCTTAATAATGACTTTAACTAGAGAACCTCTGTTGTTACATCAACAATAGCATGGTATTCAGACTCAGTACTAGAGCATGAAAAGACACCTTGCCTTTTTGATGACGAAGACACAAGAGAATTTCCCAGGAAAACACAGAACCCACCTATTAACCTTCTATCTTCATTAGATACTGCCCAGTCAGCATCACAAAAGGCAAAAATATGTACGTCTAAATGAGAGCTAAGATGCAGAGCATAATCAAGTGTTCCCTTAAGATACCGTAAGATTTTTTTTGCTACTTGCCAGTGGACTACAGTGGGTTTATGCATGAATTTACTCAACAAATTAATAGCAAAAGTGACGTCTAGTCTTGTGTTCGTCACGTATTGAAGAACTCCCAACAACTGTCTATATACAGTAGGATTCTCCATTAAATCTCCCTGCTCAGCTGAGAATTGTTTTCCTGCTGTCTACGGAGTAGAGGAGCTTGTGGCAGAGGAAAAATTAAACTTCAGTAGTAAGTCCTGAATATATCGTTTTTGAGACATAAATAGACCAGACTCATCCTTACTGACCTCGAAGCCTAGAAAATAATATAAATCTCCCAAGTCTTTGAGAGAAAAGACAAGATTTAACTTAGTAGTGAACCTCTGC
Organism: Biancaea sappan; assembly: GCA_037074585.1. Lineage (NCBI taxonomy): Eukaryota > Viridiplantae > Streptophyta > Magnoliopsida > Fabales > Fabaceae > Biancaea > Biancaea sappan. The sequence continues at coordinate 33,143,772 of CM073493.1, forward strand.
AGCTCAGCAACATTACTTCCAGTGACTAAGATGTCATCTACGTAGATTAGTAAAATGATGATTGAAGACTTAGATTTTTGAATGAATAATGAGGAATCAGCTTTAATGTTCAAGAAACCCCATGAACTCAGAGTTTTTCTTAGCTGCTCAAACTAGGCCCTCAAAGCTTGTTGCAGACCATAAATGGCCTTTTTTTAACTTGCACACATGGTGAGGAAACCATGAATCTTCAAAACCTTTAGGCTGCTACATGTAGACATCCTCTTACAAGATACAGTTTAGAAAGGCATTGTTAATGTCGAGGTACTTAATAGACCAATTTAGACTAGCAGCCAAGGCAAGGATTAAACGAAGAGTTGTTATCTTTACAACTTGACTCAACGTATTTCCAAAACTAATCCAGGGGTCTTGTTGAAATCTTTTGGCTACTAATCTTGCGTTAAACCTTTCCACTTCACTGTTTGCTTTATATTTGTTCTTAAACACCCACTTAGAGTCCATTATTTTTTATCTTCATGATACAGCACGAAGGACCAAGTACTATTGTTAGTTATAGCTTCAAATTCTTTTAACATAGCTTCTTTCCAATGAGGAATCTGCAAGGCTTTTTCAACAGAAGTTGGTTCAGTAATAAGGGAAAATTATCCTGATTCAAGTGCTGAGAGACAATACCAACATACGGTGTCTTGGCTTTGTTAATACCACTCTTGCTCCTAGTAATCATTGGATGCAAGGATTGATGCTGAGCACTAGGATTTTGATTCTCACCAGGAAGGTTTCGTGGAATATCAGGAACAACTTCAAGCTGATCTTCTGAATTAATGACTTTATATGTTCTGCCATCTGGAAGATGAGAGGCACATGTGTCTTCACAGAAATTATTAACTGCTTGGTCACCTTGATTTAAAAAAGTGTTGTATGAGACCGAGGCTAGGCTAAGATTGTGCAAAGAACCACTTGAACCAGTAACAGAGTTAGAACTATTAATAGGTATGTCACTGTAGAGATCACAGTTCAAGTTTTTTACAACTGTAAAGTCACTAAACAAACTGTCAAAGTTATTAGCATTTTCAGCAACAAATTGTTCTTCATTTTTTCGAGTATTCAAAAAACCATTTTTAAACGGAAAATCTGCCTCATTGAATATCACGTGATGGGAGATATAGACTCTGCCTGTAGAAAAAAATGCATTTATATCCCTTGTGTTGATTGCTATAACCCAAGAAAACACATTTTGTACTATGATAGCTGAATTTATGTTGATTGTAAGGTCTTGAGTTTGGATAACAGGCATACCCAAATGTTCTTATGCTAGCATAATCTGGGATTTTTCCAAAAAAAACAAAATAAGGTGATTGATTTGACAAAACAATGGATGGAAGTCTATTAACAAGATAAGTAGCTGTAGCAAACGTTTCCCACAATAGTATAATGGCATGCTTGCTTGGGCAAGGACTGTGAGGCCAACCTTCGTTAATTGTCTATGCCTTCTTTCTACATGGCCATTTTGCACTAAAGTGTGAGGGTGAGACTGTCGAAACAAGATCCCTTCACTCTGCAAAAAATGTGTGAAACTTCAGATCTCCTCCCTAATCAGATTGTAATGTTTTTTTTTGTCAAATTGATTTTCTACAAGTGCTTTGAATTGTTTGAAAGCATTAAGTACATCTCCTTTTTGTTTTAAAGGATAAATCCAAGAATTCCTTGAATAATTATCAAGAAATTGTATATAATATTTGAAACCTGAAGTTGATTGGATGGGGGAAGGTCCCCAAATGTTTGAATGTATAAGGTCTAAGGGAGAAGAAGCTCATGACTGAGATAAGCTAAAAGATAAATTGTGTAATTTTCCAAACTAGCAGGACTCACAAAACAGTGTCTCATCATCATTTTTTTAAAGTTTCACATTACATAACTGTAATAGTTTATTCAATACTTGACTAGATGGGTGAACAAGCTTGCGATGCCATTTTTCTTTGTCTAAGGAAATTTTTGAACCATTATCTCTATGAACTGTAGCAAAATAGTGACTTCCAATACTTTTCCAAAATTCATAAAGTCCATCTTTATGCTGACCCACCAGTAGAAGCTCGCCCATTTCCTTGTCCTTAATATAACAACCAACTGAGTCAAACTCCACAAGAACATTATTACCATTTGTTAATTTAGATACACTGAGAAGATTTTTGGTGATTTGAGGTGTGTGTAAAATCTCAGTTAAACTAAGATTCTTGTTTTTACATGGAAAAACGAAAGACCCAGTTTTAAGCACTTCAACTTATTACCATTACCCACTTCAACATGTTTCTTACCATTGTTGCTAGCCACTTGTTCAATAGTGTTGGGGTCATTGGTAATATGAGTCGACGCTCCGCTATCCATATACTAGTTTTGATCGGCAATGGTGTTTGCAATTGCAACATAAGCGGGATGGACATCAATACCACTGCCATTGACAGGAGTAGAGTTAGCACACAGCAGCAGTATATCCTATTTTTCCATATACTTGGCAAACAGGTCGATTGGCATTATTCCGACCTCTGCCTCTTCCTCTATTAGAACGACCACCTCACTGACTGTTTTGATTCTTCCAATTAGAGTATGTTGCAGTGGCATTACTGCTATATTTTCCTGGGCACTAAAAACATTGGTTATACTAGTTAACTGTTCTAATTGACTCTCAAAAGTGAGAAGAGGAGACTGTAAATTTACCCATGACAAGTCAGTTTTATTCGTGAGCTGCACCACGATTGGATTGTATTCACTATCCAACCTAGCTGAAGTTTAAGTGATTAAATCCTCAAGAGAAACAACACAGCCAGCTAGCAAAAGATTATCAAATAGGTTTTTCATTTTGGCTAAGTATTCACTCATTTTTAGGCCACCTTTTCTAGTTCTATGTAAATCACCTTTGAAAAGGTGATTCTAGAATGAGTATGAGCTCCAGCTAGATCTTTCACAGCTCTCCAAAGCTGGTGGGACGTCTTACACCCAATTACCTGAGATGCAATCTCTAGTGTGAGCGTGTTATAAATCTAGCTGAGTAACAGTTGGTTGATAGCAGTCCATTCCTCAAATGCAAGGTTTGTTTTCATCTTCGCACCTCAGAGATGAATGGTTGAGGACATTGTTTTGTACCAGATACAAATCCTTCAAGTTTGTGGCCACATATGATTGGAAATATATTGGACTTCCAAAGGAGAAAATTGTTTCTGTTGAGTTTGATAGAGAATAATTGGGAAAGATTACTGGTGAGAATTTTGCTAGGGAAAGTTTCGGTATTTTGGCTCGCAGTGCTTGATGTTGCAGACGTAAAGGAAGCCATGATCTTTTCTGCTCTGATACCAAGATAAGAAAACAGAAAATGGAGAGAATTTGTTGTTATATTCAATACGAGAGGGGTACAAAATATATACAACTTAGAGAAAGGACAGAAGTGTAAAATCCAAAAGTAACCAACTGGCTCTAACAACCTAAGGATTACAGATCAAGTGTCAAGTGTGTGTGTGTGAGTTGTACATGAGGCTACACTACAGTGTATCAGTATATACATAAAGAATTACAGAATTACTACTAATCTTTAACTCTTATGATTCCTACATCACAAAATGATGAAGTTGAGATCCTTCCAGAGATTGAGGAAGAAGAGAACATCCAACATATGAATAAAATCAACAAAGTTAGGATACATGTATTACTAGGCAAAGTACACAAGAAAAAAGAAAACCAATATGGGTGAATGATTTTTTTGTGTCAAGTAAGTTTTACTGTTCATAAAAATGTTTTAACTAAGGACACTAGTAATGAATACACCCTTAGTACATATCCCTTTATTTCCCCTAGATATTTTTCTTATGAATATTTAGATTTTGTTTTTCTGAGATAAAGGAACCAATTAGTCACTTAGAGGCTAAAAAAAACCCATCTTGGATTAAAGCTATGGAAGAAGAAATAAAAGCTCTTGAATAAAATCTAACTTGGGTGACTTGTGACATGCTTGACAATGAGAAACCCATAGGATGTAAATGAGTTTTTAAGACTAAATTAAAACCAGATGGCAAAGTAAATAGGTTAAAAGCTAGACTTATAGCTAAGAGGTATAATTAGGTTGAGAGAATAGATTTTGATGATAGTTTTACCCTGGAGATAAAGTAATCACTGTTAGAATTATGTTTGCCTTGGCTGCTACTAAGTCATAGACTTTATATCATCTTGACATTAACAATGTTTTTCTTCATGGGGATTTTGATGAAAAGGTTTATATGTCACCTCCTAAGGGTTATAATAAATGCAAATAGGGGACAAGTTTATAGATTAAAGAAGTCTTTGTATGGGTTTAAATGAACCTTGAGGCAATGGAACATTGAATTTATCATTTGGCTTCTTGCTTATGGTTTTTTTTACAATCTGCTCATGATAATTGTCTTTTTACTTAGGTTAGTGCTATTTTTTTTTAATCTTGTTAGTCTATGTAGATGATGTCCTTATTACAAGTAATTATGAAACAAAGATTAGTAAGATTAAAAATTTCTTGAACTAGAAGTTTACCATAAAAAATCTAGGACATGCCAAATATTTCCTTGGATTAAAATTAATTAGATTTGAACAGGGAATATTTGTCAATCAAAGAAAATATGCTTTAGATTTATTATAGGATACAGGTATGATAGTCTATAAACCAGTCCCTACTCCTTTAACTAAGAATCATAAGTTATATAATGAAGCTAGAGAAATTATGGATGATCCCCAAGTCTATAGATATCTTGTGGGAAAGTTATTATACCTTGGCTTCACTAGGCTTGACCTAACTTATGCAACTCAGCAATTGAGTCAATTTGTTCACAAACCTAAGACTAGTCATTGGAATTTAATTATGCATGTGCTAAGATATGTCAAAGGCGCTCCGTCGTTAGGGGTTTTCTTTTCTAGTACTAACTCTTTGAAACTTGAAGTTATTGTGATGAAAATTGGGGGTCTTGTATGGATACACAAAGGTCATTGATTAGGTATTGTGTTTTCCTTGGCTCGACACCCACAGTGTATAAGTCTTTGGCTAAGGCGAAGTACAGGGCTATGGCAGCAACCGTGTGTGAGCTACAATGGATTATGTATATAATGTGTGACTTGAGGATTGCCTCTTCAGATCTGATTCCTTTTTACTTTGACAGCAAGGCAACCATACACAGTTTTTCATAAATGAACAAAGCACCTAGATATTGACTGTCACATTGTCAAAAACCAATACAATAATGAGTTCATCACTGGCTCAGGGAAAGGAGGGCAGAGCAGAAGAAGAAAAGAAACTTAAAAGTTTCTAAAAGCAAAGCTTAAACTTGATTCTGAATTGATCGGTACAATGAAGCTTTAACATATTTATACTAATTCTACGGGAACAAAGTCACATGGACATAGCTGGAAGAGGTTGAATCTGGCAGCTTAGGAGGTGCAGCCATTGTGGACTCTTGAAGATAGGTGCATGTGGAGAGGTTGAAAATAGAGTATGAGTGCTAACTGGAAGTTGCGGCTGTGGAATTCTCCTCGGGTTGAACAGGACTCGTCCTCGAGTCTAATTCGATATCATCATCAATGTATGGAGATAAATCAGCAACATTAAAAGTAGCTGAAACTCCATAGGTTCCAGGTAGTTCGATCTTGTATGCGTTGCTATTAATCCGTTGTACAATCCTGAACGGACCATCAGCTCTCGGTGATAATTTGGCATTGGGTTGATTTGGAAAACGTTCTTTGCGCAAATGAATCCAAACCAAATCACCTACTTTGAAAGTTTGTGCTTTCCTATACTTGTCACGTTGAGTCTTATACCTCATGTTTTGCCTTTAGATCTTGTCTCAAACTTGCTCATGCAGCTTCTTAATTTCTTTAGCACGCTGGTCTGCATCGACACTATATTGTTGTTTATCAGTAGATGGGGTCAAATCCAAAGGGCTAAGCGGTCGAGTACCATAAACCACTTCAAACGGGCATCTTCCAGTTGCTTGATTAGAGGAGTTATTATAGGCAAATTTAATTTGGGCAAGGATAAGATCCCATTGTTTCAAATTCTTTCCTACAAAACTCCAAAGTAGGTTTCCTAAAACCCTATTGACGACTTCCGTTTGACCATCCGTTTGAGGATGACTAGCACTGCTGAATTGAAGCTTGGTACCCAACTTCTTCCACAGGGTTCTCCAAAAGTGGCTTAGGAACTTAACATCTCGGTTAGAGGTGATAGATTTTGGAATACCATGAAGACGAACAATTTCTTTAAAATAAAGGTCTGCAACTTGAACAGCATCATTGGTCTTCTGGCATGGAATAAAGTGTGCCATTTTTTAAAATCTGTCTACTACCACCATTATGGAATCCTTTTGTCGTTGAGTTCTTGGCAATCCAAGGATAAAATCCATACTAACATCTTCCCAAGGTGCTTCTGGAATTGGAAGTGGCATATATAACCCTGTATTTTGACTTTTGGTCTTGGCCAAGTGACAAACTCTGCATCTTTGATTGTGTTTATTAGCATCTCTCTCCAGTTTTGGCCAATAGGAATTTTCCTTGATTAAGGCTACAGTTTTGTCTCGTCCAAAGTGACCTGCTAGTCCTCCATCATGGGTCTCCCAAATAATTGCTTCTCGTAATGAGCATTGAGAGATGCATAATGTCTTTCTTTTGAATAAGAATCCCCCATGCCTGTAGTAGTCTTGGAAGGACTGCATTTTAGTATTACCCTAAATTTTACCAAAATCTGGGTGATCTTGGTATAACTCCTTGACAACCTCAAAGCCGATAATCTTTGTTTGAAGGGTAGAAAGTAAAGCATAACGCCTGCTGAGAGCATCTGCTACAATATTTTGGACTCCTGCCTTGTGCTTGAGTAGGAATGGGTATGGTTGCAAAAACTCACTCCAAGCAGCATGTCGTCAGTTGATCTTTTGTTGAGAGTTCAAGTGCTTGAGGGCTTCATGATCAGAATAAAGAATAAATTCTTTATTCAACAAGTAGTGGCTCCAGTATTGTAGGGCACAAACAACGACATAGAATTCCTTGTCATAAGTCGAATACTTTAGTTTACCATTGTTGAGTTTTTCACTGAAAAAGGCTATAGGGTGCCCTTCTTGACTCAAAACAACTCCAATTCCGGTATTTGAAGCATCACAACTAACTTCAAATACTTGGTCAAAGTTTGGAAGTACTAGCACTGGTGCTTCAGTCAAACATTTCTTTAGTTCTTCAAAAATTTTCTGGGCTTGTTCTGTGAGTGGAGCAGCAATAGAGCTAAATTTTTTTATGAATCTTCTATAAAATGAAGCTAATCCATGGAAACTTCTCACATCATGAATAGAGCTTGGAATAGGCCAGCTATTGATGACTTCAACTTTACTCGGATCTACTCGAATACCCTCAGCGGTGATAATATATCCCAGGAAATTTACTTCCTTGGTTAGAAAATGTAATACCCATGAAAAATAAAATATAAATGTGTGTTTTCAAACTACTGTTACTATTTACGTATATAGTACTGTTCATTTATACAATCAAAATGTCAAGTACTAGATGTGGTTTGGTTATAAGAGAAAACTAGAAAGAAGTTTGTAGGAGAAAATGACGTTTTATGTGTAAAAATACCCTCAGGGACTAAATTGAAAGGACTGAATTGAAAAGAAACTTAAAGGTTTAAGGTGAAAGGATAGTTTTCCCTTTAAAGTTTCTAATAGTAAATAAACGAAAATTTTCCACGCGTAAGGTGCACAGTAACTGCATTATTAGAAATGTCATTTTCATGAATAGTAAATTGAATATTTTATTAGTGCATAGTATCAAATAGTACCCTTGACTTTTGCTATAAATATGCCATTCCATTTCACTTCTAAACTCACACCTTCAACTTCTCTTCTTCCCTCCTTAAGTTTCTCTTGCTTTGACGCTAGGCTTCTGAGATTTTGGGCCTTTCCGTTTTTGCTTAGGTAAGGATACTATGCCCTTTCTATGTTTTTCAAATTTTAGAAGTTATTTTCTTAAGTATGTTCTGTGGTTGCGGCTTTGGCCGATCTTCCACATTAGAAAAACTGTCGTTAGCTGTTATTTTGATTCTCTGATTACCGAAATAGAATATAATCTGTGGAGAATACATGTCTAGGAAAGTTCTGGCTAAGGAAAGACCTGGTTTTTAAGTGTGTCCAGTGTGACCCTCCACTCTTTCCTGGGAACTTACCTGGTGTACTCTTTTACAGATTGTATTCTGTATTTCCGGTATGAATAGTACTCGTATCTATGAATAGTGACCGTATGAATAGTACCGTACGTATGAATAGTGACCATATGAATAGTACCCATACGTATGAACAGTATCTGTACGAAAACGATCTTAAGGTATTTTCTGTAATCTTTCATGAAAATCTCTGTAGCGGAACACTGAAATTCACCTGCGTACTCTTGTCCGTAACGATTTAGAGAAGTGATACTCGTACGGAATCCAGGTGAGTGAAACGACCCTGTTTTAATAGAGTTTTAGCATTACTGGTGATAAAAATTATGTCGTAGGACACTCCCAAGATTCATAGGGGGAAATTGGATTCAGAATGACGAATATAATGAGATAATTAATCCAGAAGTATGGATAAGACAAAGCAAGTATCTCATGATGATATGAAATTTGAATCATATAGTTATATACTATACCTGTTATATGGATGAGTATTATATTGTGCTTCTGATTATGATATGAACTGTTGTACTATTGATTGTGATTGAGCGGTACAGTATCCCCTCTCACGGCAAGGCGGAAAACCCGGGTTAAAGGGTGTCTTGACCAATGAGTGTGGAGACAATGATTCCCTCAGTAGGGATATAGCCCGGATTGGTGATAAATCCGTGAGGCGCCCTAGCTAAGAGGATGAGGTTGTGAGTCATGGCAGAAAAATACAAAATTGGTGAGCCGGCCTGTGTGCGCTCTCCGGGATATATTGCCATTGACGAGTACTAGTATCGTTTGTTGAATTGGATGAATTTTTCTTGTATGTAATTTCTAACTATGTCTATTGGTTGAGCTTGAGCATTCGGATATGCTTGCATGACTGGTGATGTATTTGAATTTTATTAACACGAGGCCGATTTGCTCACTGAGTTTAAAAGCTCACACTGTTTGTACAAACTTTTTGTTCAGATCAGGTTGCCGCCGAAGTACATCCGCTAGAGGAGTAGATCACGTTGGACCTTCCCGCTGTCGGGTAGGCCCTTCTTTTGTTATACAGTATGTTGCTCTGTAACCGTCTAGGACATCTAGGTCAGGGGTTTGGTATTTGGCTTGTATTTCAGTATGATAATGTATTTTGTACTGAAGATCTATTATTAATTAAGAAAATATGATGTATTTTCTTTTTATTTATTAAGGAATGGTATTTTGAGAATATAGAGATAGTGACTAACAATTTTACTTGTGGGAAGAATTTATCGAAAGGCTTACAGTGATGGGATATTCATCATTGTGCCGGTCATGTGCCTAGAAAATGGGTCGTGACAAAGTTGGTATCAGAGCATAGGTTCTTAGGTCTCCTAGTGATTACAGAGCAAGGTGTCTTTAGTGGGCCTTCCCCTATTGTCGTGACTGCAGCACGACCATAGGATGAAGATCCACCAAAAGCCCTGTAGAGATTAAAATCCCTTTCTTTCGTGTCTTTTCTTGAAGCATAATAGTGACGATATATATTATTCTTAATTGTAGAATAAGTTTAGATGGCACCAAGAAAATCAAACGCTTCTGGAATCCGCACAAGATCTGACAGGGCCTTGGTCCCTCCAGCTGCTCAGTCAGCAAATGCAAGACTGGAGATGCCTAACCGTGCAGAAGATAACCATGCACAAAACAGAGAAATATCCACTGAAAACCCTAGAAGAAATGCTGGAGAACCATCACAAATCGACGCGACTGTAGTGATGGAAGCATTAGCTGCAATGCAGAACGAGGTGAATGGGCTAAAGGAACTTTTGATGGGACAATCATCTGAAGATGGCTCACAGGCATCAGTACATGCTGCAAAAGTACAAGAGACAGACCAGATGCCACCTCCACCCCCTCCTCAGGATTGGGTAGGTACAGAGGTCAAAATCTCAGAATTTATGAAGCTGAATCCGCCAACCTTTGCAGGAGATGTTAATGAAGACCCACAACGTTTTCTAGATGACTGTGAGAAAATCCTTGACACGCTAGAATGCCCTGAACCTCGAAAAGTAACCCTTGTTACCTTTCAGTTAAGAGGTAAGGCAGACCGCTGGTGGCGAACATAGAATAAGGGCATGGCCAGAAATGCCCCACCCGTTAAATGGAATGACTTTAAAAGAATTTTTCGAGAACAATTTATTCCGGAGAGTATACGAGAAGCAAAGATGAATGAGTTTGAGGCACTCCGGCAAGGATCACGAACCGTCGATGAATACGACAATCTGTTTATAGAGTTGTCTGAATATGCTACTCACATGGTCCTAACTGAGAAAGAAAAGATCTGACGGTTTATTAAAGGCCTTCGAGAGTCTTTATTTGATAGGGTGGGATCGAAAATACGAGATTTTTTATTTTACACAGAAGCCGTCGACATCGCCCGTATGATGGAAGAAAGAGATATGCAAAAAGAAAAATGGAATAACAAAAGAAAGAGGAAACAAGATGAGAAATCACGCTACCACGGAGAGAGTTCTGGACGTGCAGCCTCTACCGCTAGTGCACCACAGCGTCAACAAAGTGGTACAGGGGGTCAACAAAGGCCTTGGTGCTCTAAATGTGAAAGAAATCACTTCGGAGCTTGTTTTGTCAACAACAACACTAGGGTCTGTTACCAATGTAGTCAACAGGGCCACATCAAAAGAGATTGCCCCCAACTCTACACGAGATCTGGCCAAGGGTCAGTACGCCCTAATCAATCAGAGGCTACTGTTGCCAACAGATCCCCTGTAACTGTAGGAGGCAATGGAATCGGAAGAGGTGCTGGCAGAGGACAAGGTGGTCGAGGGCAGGCTTCAGCAGGCCGAGGGAACGCTCGAGTATTCGCTTTAACCCGTCAAGATGCTCAGGCGTCTAATACGGTGGTAGCAGGTACTCTTCTGATTGAATCAAATTTTGCACATGTTTTGTTTGACTCTGGCTCTACGCATTCCTATGTGTCACCATTCTTTGCTAAGAACTTTAAGCAAAAAAGTTGTTAGATTAGAATGTCCGTTTTTAGTAACTACGCCTACTGGAGGCACCTTACTAATAGAACGAGGCTATCGAGCTTGCAAGGTAAGAGTCGGAGAAATAAATACAACAGTAGACCTAATGCTGTTAGATATGACAGACTTTGATGTCATCTTGGGCATGGATTGGCTGGCATCTTGTCATGCCACCCTGGATTGCTATAATAAGATAGTTAAGTTCAATATTCCGGGGGAGCCTTCCTTCGTATTTCATGGTGAAAGAAGTGAAATTTCTAGAAATCTTATATCTTTAATGTGTGCCCAACGTTTATTGCGAAAGGGCTGTCAAGGATACTTGGCATTCGTTAAAGATATTAAGAAAGAAGAACTAAAAGTAGAAGATGTTCCAGTAGTCCAGGAGTTTGTAGATGTCTTCCCAGATGATCTACCAGGTATACCCCCAGATCGAGAGATTGAGTTCCAGATAGAGTTAGCACCAGATACTCGCCCAATCTCCATACCCCCTTATAGAATGGCACCAACAGAATTAAAAGAGTTAAAAACTCAGTTACAGGACTTGCTAGACAAAGGCTTTATAAGGCCAAGTTATTCACCTTGGGGAGCTCCTGTTCTGTTCGTGAAAAAGAAGGACGGATCGATGAGACTATGCATAGATTACAGGCAACTGAATAAGGTAACTATCAAAAATAAATACTCGTTGCCTCACATCGACGACCTTTTCGATCAACTTCAAGGAGCCAAGTGTTTTTCAAAGATTGACTTGAGGTCTGGTTATCACCAACTCAAGATTAAGGAGGAGGATGTGTCTAAAACAGCCTTCCGTACCAGATATGGGCACTACGAGTTCTTGGTGATGTCATTTGGATTAACGAATGCACCAGCTGCTTTCATGGATTTAATGAATAGGATTTTTAAATCCTTTTTAGATAAATTTGTTATTGTCTTCATAGACGACATTCTGGTGTACTCAAAGACTTCAGAAGAGCACGAACAACACCTTCGTGTTGTGTTGCAGACATTGAGGGATCATCAATTGTACGCCAAATTCTCTAAATGCGAGTTTTGGATTGATCGTGTAACTTTCTTGGGACATGTGATCTCCAAAGATGGCATCCAAGCAGACCCAAGCAAAGTAGAAGCGGTCAAAATGTGGCCTAGACCTACCTCCGTCACGGAGATTCGCAGCTTCTTGGGATTGGCAGGATATTATCGTCGTTTCATCCAAAATTTTTCCCAGTTAGCTGCCCCTCTCACACGACTGACTAGGAAAGGGGTAAAATACCAATGGGATGACGCTTGTGAAGAAAGCTTCCAAGAACTCAAGAAAAGGTTAATCTCCGCACCTGTATTGGTCTTACCCTCAGGACCAGGAGGTTTTACAGTATACTGCGATGCATCAAGAGTAGGGTTGGGATGTGTTCTCATGCAGCATGGCCAGGTAGTGGCATATGCATCGAGACAACTTAAGAAACATGAACAAAACTACCCCACCCACGATCTGGAAATGGCAGCAGTAGTTTTCGCTTTAAAGATATGGCGACATTATCTATACGGAGAAACTTGCGAAATCTACACTGACCATAAAAGTCTAAAATATATTTTCGACCAAAAGGACTTAAACTTGAGGCAGAGGAGATGGGTAGAATTACTAAAAGATTATGATTGCAATATTCTTTACCACCCAGGCAAAGCGAACGTGGTAGCAGATGCCTTGAGTCGAAAATCTATGGGTAGTCTGGCCCATATAGCAGTAACAAAAAGACCCTTGATCCAAGAACTACAAGAGCTGAGAGCAAAAGGTGCTACTCTTAAGGTTACAAGGACAGGATCATTCTTAGCCCATATCAGGGCTAGATCTTCCCTTGTTGACCAGATACGGATATCTCAAATGGAGGATCCTGAGCTTGTCCAAATTATGAAAAAGGTGAAGATTGGTGAAGTGAATAGTTTCACACTCGACGATACAGGAGTCTTACATTTTGAACAACGGTTGTGTGTACCACATGTTGGAACTCTTAGACGAGACATCATGGAAGAAGGCCATCGTGCTGTATATGCTGTACATCCAGGAGCCACCAAGATGTATCAGGATCTGAAACAGATCTACTGGTGGAAAGGAATGAAACAAGACATAGCAGAATTTGTGTCTCGTTGTTTAACCTGTCAACAGGTTAAGGCTGAGCATCTAAAGCCAGGAGGCTCGTTACAACGATTAGAGATTCCTGAATGGAAATGGGAACGAGTGACGATGGACTTTGTTGTTGGTCTACCTCGTTCCACAGGAGGTTATGACTCAGTTTGGGTCATTGTTGACCGACTAACCAAATCAGCACACTTCATTCCAGTCAAAACCACTTATGGTGTAGTAACGTTGGCACAATTGTATATTAAAGAAATAGTAAAGTTGCATGGAGTACCTATATCTATCATTTTTGATAGAGGTCCTCAATTTACCTCTCGTTTCTGGAGAAGTTTTCAGGAGGCATTAGGTACTCGAGTGGACCTTAGTACCGCTTTTCACCCACAGACAGACGGACAGTCAGAGCGGACGATTCAGACGCTAGAGGATATGTTACGAGCTTGTATTCTAGATTTCAGTGGTAGCTGGGAAAAGCATTTGTATCTTGTAGAGTTCGCATATAACAACAGCTACCAGGCCACTATTGGGATGGCACCCTTTGAGGCCTTGTATGGGAGACGTTGCAGATCTCCGATCGGTTAGTTCGAGGTAGGTGAAGCGAAAGCATTAGGACCTGACTTGGCCCAGGATGCCCTAACCAAGGTTAAGACAATACAAGATAGGATGCGAGCAGCTCAAAGTAGACAAAAGGCATACGCTGACCACAGACGACGTGATTTGGAGTTCTCAGTCGGCGATATGGTATTCCTTAAGGTCTCTCCAATGAAAGGTGTGTTGAGATTTGGAAGGAAAGGAAAGTTGAGTCCTAGATACATCGGGCCTTATGAGATTCTAGAACGAGTGGGAAAAGTGGCTTATCGGCTTGCCCTACCTATGGATCTGGAAGGGATTCACCCTGTTTTTCACGTATCCATGTTAAGGAAGTACCTTCATGACCCTTCTCACATACTTCACCCTTCTCAGAATGATTCTATCCTAGTAGATGAAAACTTGTCATACGAGGAGATACCGGTAGCTATCCTCGATAGTCAAGTAAAGAAACTCCGATCTAAGGAGATTCCATCCGTCAAGGTTTTGTGGAGGAATCAAACTCACGAAGAAGCCACATGGGAAGCCGAGGCCGACATGCGTTCTAGATATCCGCATCTTTTTACGACTTGAGGTAATTTAAATTCGGAGGACCGAATTTCTTAAAAGGGGTGATAATGTAATACCCATGAAAAATAAAATATAAATGTGTGTTTTCAAACTACTGTTACTATTTACGTATATGGTACTGTTCATTTATACAATCAAAATGTCAAGTACTAGATGTGGTTTGGTTATAAGAGAAAACTAGAAAGAAGTTTGTAGGAGAAAAATGACGTTTTATGTGTAAAAATACCCTCATGGACTAAATTGAAAGGACTGAATTGAAAAGAAACTTAAAGGTTTAAGGTGAAAGGATAGTTTTTCCTTTAAAGTTTCTAATAGTAAATAAACGAAAATTTTCCATCGCGTAAGGTGCACAGTAACTGCATTATTAGAAATGTCATTTTCATGAATAGTAAATTGAATATTTTATTAGTGCATAGTGTCAAATAGTACCCTTGACTTTTGCTATAAATAGGCCCTTCCATTTCACTTCTAAACTCACACCTTCAACTTCTCTTCTTCCCTCCTTAAGTTTCTCTTGCTCCGACGCTAGGCTTCTGAAATTTTGGGCCTTTCCGTTTTTGCTTAGGTAAGGATACTATGCCCTTTCTATGTCTTTCAAATTTTAGAAGTTATTTTCTTAAGTATGCTCTGTGGTTGCGGCTTTGGCCGATCTTCCACATCAGAAAAACTGTCGTTAGCTGTTATTTTGATTCTCTGATTACCGAAATAGAATATAATCTGTGGAGAATACATGTCTAGGAAAGTTCTGGCTAAGGAAAGACCTGGTTTTTAAGTGTGTCCAGTGTGACCCTCCACTCTTTCCTGGGAACTTACCTGGTGTACTCTTTTACAGATTGTATTCTGTATTTCCGGTATGAATAGTACCCGTACGTATGAATAGTGACTGTATGAATAGTACCGTACGTATGAATAGTGACCATATGAATAGTACCCGTACGTATGAACAGTATCTGTACGAAAACGATCTTAACGTATTTTCTGTAATCTTTCATGAAAATCTCTGTAGCGGAACACTGAAATTCACCTGCGTACTCTTGTCCGTAACGATTTAGAGAAGTGATACTCGTACGGAATTCAGGTGAGTGAAACGACCCTGTTTTAATAGAGTTTTAACATTACTGGTGATAAAAAGTATGTCGTAGGACACTCCCAAGATTCATAGGGGGAAATTGGATTCAGAATGACGAATATAATGAGATAATTAATCCAGAAGTATGGATAAGACAAAGCAAGTATCTCATGATGATATGAAATTTGAATCATATAGTTATATACTATACCTGTTATATGGATGAGTATTATATTGTGCTTCTGATTATGATATGAACTGTTGTACTATTGATTGTGATTGAGCGGTACAGTACCCCCTCTCACGGCAAGGCAGAAAACCCGGGTTAAAGGGTGTCTTGACCAATGAGTGTGGAGACAATGATTCCCTCAGTAGGGATATAGCCCGGATTGGTGATAAATCCGTGAGGCGCCCTAGCTAAGAGGATGAGGTTGTGCGTCATGGCGGAAAAATACAAAATTGGTGAGCCGGCCTGTGTGCGCTCTCCGGGATATATTGCCATTGACGAGTACTAGTATCGTTTGTTGAATTGGATGAATTTTTCTTGTATGTAATTTCTAACTATGTCTATTGGTTGAGCTTGAGCATTCGGATATGCTTGCATGACTGGTGATGTATTTGAATTTTATTAACACGAGGCCGATTTGCTCACTGAGTTTAAAAGCTCACACTGTTTGTACAAACTTTTTGTTCAGATCAGGTTGCCGCCGAAGTACATCCGCTAGAGGAGTAGATCACGTTGGACCTTCCCGCTGTTGGGTAGGCCCTTCTTTTGTTATACAGTATGTTGCTCTGTAACCGTCTAGGACATCTAGGTCAGGGGTTTGGTATTTGGCTTGTATTTCAGTATGATAATGTATTTTGTACTGAAGATCTATTATTAATTAAGAAAATATGATGTATTTTCTTTTTATTTATTAAGGAATGGTATTTTGAGAATATAGAGATAGTGACTAACAATTTTACTTGTGGGAAGAATTTATCGAAAGGCTTACAGTGATGGGATATTCATCATTGTGCCGGTCATGTGCCTAGAAAATGGGTCGTGACAGAAAAGAACATTTCTTGAGATTGGCATAGAGTTTCTGCTCTCGTAGAGTCTGTAGCACTTGTCGTATATGCTTTAGATGTTCTTCTTTTCCTTTGCTATAGATCAAAATATCGTCAAAGTACACAACTACAAGCTTGCCAATGAAGGGGGCGAAGTACCTAATTCATCAGACGCATGAATGTACTAGGAGCATTGGATAATCCAAAAGGAATCACGGTATATTCATACAGGCCATCTCTGGTTTTGAAAGCAGTTTTCCATTCATCTCCTGGACGGATTCTGATTTGGTGGTAGCCACTGCGAAGATCAATTTTGGAGAAGATGGTAGCTCCATGTAGTTGATCAAACAGGTCATCGAGCCTTGGTATCGGGAATTGATACTTGACAGTGATTTTGTTGACAGCTCGACTATTAATGCACATTCTCCAACTTCCATCTTTCTTCGGCACTAGAAGGACAGGTACAGCACAAGGGCTAACACTTTCTTGAATCAACCCTTTCTTAAGCAATTCTTCAACTTGGCGTTGAATTTCGTCATGTTCCTTAGGACTCATTCTATATGCTGGCTTATTTGGAATGACAGCTCCAGGAATAAAGTCAATGGCATGCTGGATATCACGCATTGGTGGTAATCCTTGAGGGATTTCTTCTGGTACAACATCCAGAAATTCAGCAAGCATTTCTTCTATCTCCAATGGAAGAATTGTTTCTTTATTTGCTTCAAACAAAAAGACGAAGTTTGTGGTCTGAGCTTCTTCTGCTGTCACCTTGAACTGTGTTTTCGTAACTAAAGACACAAGGGGCTTTGGTTCCTTCTTGTCTTTGTTCAGTTCACTTGGTGGCAATGGTGTCAACTTGACTTTTACTCCATCTTTGACGAAAGAGTAGGTGTTAGCATAGCCGTTGTATATTGCACGACGATCATATTGCCATGGTCTCCCCAGTAGAAGGTGGCACACATCCATAGGAATCACATCGCACCATGTGTTGTCGTGGTATTTCTGACCAATGGAAAAATTTACAAGACAACGTTTAGAGACCCTTACCTCGTTGCCTTTATTGAGCCATTGTAACTTGTATGGATGAGGATGATCTTGTATTGGCAATTTCAACTTTTCCACCATATAATTTGACACGACGTTTTCACAACTCCCACTGTCAATAATAACATCACAAACCTTGCCTTGCGCAATGCAACGGGTGTGAAAAATGTTGTGCCTCAGCCATGGTTCTTCTTTGGCTGTTGCAATATGCAAGCTTCGTCTAATTACCAGTGATTCTCCTTGATCAGCAGGGGTGACCTCTTCAATGTGCACTGGTTCTTCATCAAACACTGGGCCATCATCAAATACTGGTCCTTCATCTTCTTTAGAAGCTTCATGGATTTCTCCTTCAATGATGGTGATAATCTTGCGGTTTGGACAATTAGAAGCAATGTGTCCAAATCCTTAGCACCTGAAACACTTGATGACTTTTGAATTGCCCTCTCTGTTGAGCTTTGGTGGGTTGCTGTTTGAAGTACTTGCTTGTTAGATTTGAGGTTTGCGGGTATTTGCAAAATTCAATAAGGAAAAGAGGAAGAAGATTGATATGAAGGTTTCTTGGGAAGTTGTTTCTCAATTCGAAGAGATAAACGAATAACATCGTCCAAAGTCCAATATTGTTGAAGTTAGACCAGATGGGTGATATCTACGTTTAATCCTCCAAGGTAGCGAGCGATTGATTGCTCATCCCTCTCTTGAATGTCACACTTCATCATTAGCTGTTCAAATTCTCTGGTGTATTCTTCCACAAACAGGTTCTTTTGACGAAGATTCTGTAGTTGAATAAAATTATCTTGAAAAAATTGCGGAGGTAAGAACTTACGAGTTAGTTCTTTACGCATCTTTTCCCATGTCCGTATTTTGCTTTTTCCTTCTCTCTCGCGCTTCTTCTTTAAATTTTCCCACCATATGGAAGCGTGTTTCTTTAACTTGACAGCAATGATTTTTACCTTCTTCTCTTCGGGTATCTCTTTATACTCGAATATTCGCTCGATAATTTGTAGCCAATCAACAAATTCATCTGGTTGGAGTTTCCCTTCAAATTCTGGAAGTTCCACTCTGATATCGTCGGTACGGGTGACTTGTCTGCGTTGTCGACGGTTACTGGTGGACGTCGAGGTACAATTGTCTGAATCATCACTTTGATGCTCCTTCCGGTCCTCCAATTGAATCTGTTGGGCATTCACAATTTCCTAAAACTGTTGAATTTGTTGCCTCAATTCTTCTAATTCAAGTTCTTGAACAGATCTGCGTCTGGGAGGCATTTTCTTGAAGAAGATTAAGTAAAATTTTGGATGACGTAGGGATTTGGGGCAAATTTGAGGAGAAATTGGATTGGATTACAATTTTGAAAGTTTTGGGACTGATCGGTAATTTTATGAGAATTTTTTTTGGGTCAAAATGAAATTTTGGGAATTTTTTTGAGGTCAAAGATTAATCTAATGGAAACTTTGGGGTCAAAGTGTAATTTCGAAAATAATTGTGGGCAAAAATAAAATTTCAAAAAGTTATGGGGAAAAAGTGTAATATCAGAAAGTTAGGGGGTAAAAGTAAAATTTCAGAAAGATCTGGGGCAAAAGTGAAATTTTAGAAAGTTCTTGGGTAAAAATTTAATTTCAACAAGATATGGGGGCAAAATTGTAATTTTAGAAAGTTTTGGGGGTAAAAATAAGATTTCACAAGACTTCCGGGGTCAATATGAGAATTTGAAAATTGATAGTGACGTGGCTACAACTTGACACGTGGCGATCGGTAATTGGCTAACGCTCTGATGATGTGGCAGTAGAATCAGCAGGACACGTGGCAAACTTTGATTGACTGGACTAATGACGTGGATGATGACGTGGCGTGAGGACGTGTCAACCGAATCAGCTGGACATGTGGCAACCTCTGATTGATTGAGTGGATGACGTGGATGATGATGTGGAATCAGCTGGACATGTGGCAGTTGTGACACGTGGCAACCTCTAATTGATTGAGTGGATGACGTGGATGACGTGGATGATGACGTGGCGTGATGATGTGGTCGTCTTCAACCTCTGGCAAGCGCGTGTGGCGCATGGGAGAGATGGCCGGCGCGTGAGAGCGCGTGGATGGTCAGGCGGCGTTGATCTTCTCCAGTCCAAGGTTTTGGACCCTTCCGATCACGATTCCGACGTCCTTTTTCCTGAAAGATGATCGGAGATGGGACTTTCGAAGCTGGCCGATTTTGAGGTCGCCGAAAAACTTCTAACAGTGAATCTCAGGCAGTTTTTCAGGCGTTCCCTCTCTCTGGAACCTTCCTCTGATACCAAAATATGGCTCAGGGAAAGAGGGCAGAGTAGAAGAAGAAAAGAAACTTAAAAGTTTCTAAAAGCAAAGCTTAAACTTGATTCTGAATTGATCAGTACAATGAAGTTTTAACATATTTATACTAATTCTAGAGGAACAAAGTCACATGGACATAGCTGGAAGAGGTTGAATCTAGCAACTTAGGAGGTGCAGCCATTGTGGACTCTTGAAGATAGGTGCATGTGGGGAGGTTGAAAATAGAGTATGAGTGCTAGCTGGAAGTTGCGACTGTGGAAATCACGTTTCCACAAGTCAAATAGCAGACTGTTTTACTAAGGGATTGAGTATCCTTGTTTTCAACAAATTGGTATCCAAGTTGGGCCTGTTGGATTGTTACCAGGCCTCAACTTCAAGAGGGGGTGATAAAATATGTGGTTTTAGTCCATGTATTTAGATAGGGACCCAGTTTTGGTTGTAATGAATTATTGAGCCATGTTCTTTTTTATTTTTTTCCTATTTTTTATGCTTTTTAGTTTTTTTGGACTGTTGGGCCATTTTCTTTGTTTTGTGAGTGTATATAGGTTCAGACCTAGACAAGTTCCTCTGCTTGTCGTAAGTCATTAGATGGGGTGGGCTCCACATGCTCAAGTAGGGCCCACACCAGATCCAATGGTGCACAGGTGACAAGCACCGTGCTTGTCTCAAGGCGACAAGCAAAAGATCTCATCACGGTTTAAATTAGACCATGTGAATGTAATTCTTTTTCCTGACATGTTATGGGTATCAATGAAAATGGTTTAACTCGGTATTGATTCAGTGAAATCGTATGAATTTTCCTCATTGATCTATCGCTAACCCTCACAATAAAGGCACGAAGTCTTTACAACCTTCTTATGTATTTGCGCCAAGATCAGCCAGGGAATAGTTTTCTCTTGTTGTGCCCTTTCTATTTGAGTAAAAGCCAAAGATATAACCATCTTTTAGTCATAGCTTTGCTCATAGCTATTAATAACCAAATGGTCCTCCACTAAAAATATTAATAAACAATATCTGATCAAATGTCAATGTAATAAAACTAGATAAACTCTTAATATATTTTTGTTTTGAATTTTGATTCTCATAATCCATCATCTTTAGACATGAGATATTGCATAATGTAACTTCAAAAAATTACATAAACTAATTAGTTTAAAAAATACAATATCAATATAAAACTAACAATCAAGAATCAGGATTGTCTCATCTAGGTTTCATTACAACATAAATATATACTAGCTATTGATAATGGCATCGACGGTGGGAAGCGCTGCCACGTAGAGAGTGTGATATGTCCTCTCCGTAGGGTGGATTGAATCCCAAAATACATACTTTGATGGATCAGAACATACATGTGAATTTCTATTGCATAAATATGCTGCTTCAATGTACCCACTTCCGCAGCACCCACTATCAACCTCTTCAAACCCTACCACAGGATATAATTAGATAGTTATCAAGGGCATAGAAGATAAAACAATTGTGATATTGCTTATATATATATATATATATATATATATATATAAAGAACATAAAAGTAAATTTTAGTTTGCTATGGAACGTGGTTTGAAATCAATTTAATTTGTTCCATGTGGTTTCGTTAACGTTCATTTGAATTATCTAATTATTATTTAATTATATTGTGATATATTTTCAGTTCAAATTTTAACTAAAGTAATAATATGAATATTATAACATTGAATAATTTAGTTGGTAGCAAAATCTAGTTTCATAACTAATGAAAATCATTGCATATATTACAATAATATTTGTTGAAATTGTTAACTTATTTAATCCTTACAATAATAGCATAAGAATTATATGAAACTATTCAATAAAATGAATATTTTAACAAAATTGTTCATCTTTTTAAAGATTATCTAATAATCTGATTATCTACGTCAAAGTTGGAATAAACTACCAAATGATATTATTTAAACATTAATGATAGAATAAGGGGAAAATTGACATTTTGACCATCGAAAAAATACATATTATCTCAATTTAGTTTTTAAAAAGTTATTTTAGTCATTCAAAAAAATTTAGCAAGAGATAAAGTGTAATCATTAGAAACGAACAAGGGGAACAAACTAAGTGTTAAGCAAGGAACTGAATTTTGTGCTTACCAAAACTATCATGTGCTTGAATAATATTGTCCAAGGGTCCATAAGTATCAATGTAAGCAATCTTAGAAGTTGGGTTAGACAAGTTTATTGAATGCAACTTATGTTGAAGCAAAAGGTTGTAATCTCTTGCAACAGAAGAATACTTGTCCATACAGCCTCGTCGGAGAAGGGCATTATTGGAGTGGAAGGTGATCATTATCGGCAAGCATCCCATTGGGGCCAATCCTGCTATGAGAATTTTTCGAGCACCTTCTGCCCACAAATGCTATATATACAATGTCAAGTTTATTTATTTTAATCAAGAAACTCTTTAGGAAAATACTTAGTTAGGTTCTCAATGTCTCGAACTAATGTGAAAAAATTAGTATTCAGAGAACTGGATCAAACCGATCGACTTAATGGAAAAATCGATGAACCGATTTGATTTAGACTAATGAATTAGTAAAAAAACTGATCGAATCGATAAAATCGGCAAGTTCAATTTTTTTGAATTTTTGTATTTTGTATTTTTAAATTTTTATTGAATATTATTATTTATTTTTAAGAAATATCTAAAAATGTAAGCTATTATGAGAAGATTTATGATTAGTTTAAATATATATTTGTAATATGCCTAAAATATTTTAATATTTTAACATCTTTAACATATACATTAATTATATATTTTAATATTTTAATATATTTCAAGTACCTTCGGTTCAACTGCGGCCTAACTATTGATCATTAAATTTGTGCTTTCACCGGTTCAATGACCAATCCAATTTTCTAAACATTGAAAAAAAAAAAGAGCTCTTAAGATATCATGGAGTTAGCTTGGTTGAGTTAATTAATAGCTAGGATTTGGGGTAATTTGTAAAACAAATTTAAAACTTTTTGTAACACCGCCTGCCATCAAGGATAATTTCAAGATAAATTCTCTCTCAAAGCTAGGGGTGGGCATCAACCTGCCCAACCTGATACAACCCACGTTTGGATTAGGTTGGAGGGTTGGGTTGGGTCTAAATTTTCCAACACGCGAAGTGGCGGTTCAGGTGGCAAGTTAGAAAATTTCCAATCTAACCCAACTCGCAAACCTGCACATGTATACAATTTTTTTTTTTGAGGTTTTCCTTCCAGATTCTACTCTCTTCTCTCTCTCTCTCTCTCTCTCTCTCTCTCTCTCGTTTTTTGGTCTGTCTTTCATCCAGATCTCCTCTAAATCCCTCTCTTTCTCTCTTGCCCTATCTTTCATCTGCTCGTTCCTTGCCATTTTTGTCTCTCATCTGCTCGTTCATCCTAGATCTCCTTGGTCCTCGCTCATCTCCAGTGCTCATCGCCATCTCTACTTGGCTGCTCACTCATCTCCTCGATCCTCGCCTTCTATGTCAATAATTCAGATCTCCTCGGTCCTCATCTCCTCGACCTTTTGTCTCTCCAATTTCCTCGCTCATCTCCAGATCTCCTCGGTCCTCACCTTCTAGTCTTTGTATTCTTGCCATATATCAGAAGATTGTAGACTAGAGAGTCAGAGATGACCTTGAGCTTCTAGAAGCTTGCAATTGCCAGTGAGGTCGAGGTATTTCAAATTGGGTAGGTCGTAAGGGACGACTGACAAGGAAGTTGGATTCAGAACGATGTTTATCGACTGCTTGTGCTTCAATCCCTAGAGCCAGAGAAAAGACTAAGAAGGAACAACATCATGCCTCGTGTGTGGAAGAAGCAAACTTGGGAGGAGAGGTCTCAGTCTCTTAGATCAAAGGAGGCGTGGCAGCAAAGACAGAGAGAGAGAGAGAGAGAGGAAAAAAAAAAAGAGCCAACCCGCCAACCCAACCAAAACCAACCCCATTCAGGGTCGATTTGGGTTCAACTTCAAAAAAAAAAATTGAACCCAACCCAACCCACATGTTCATGGTCGGTTCGGGTTGAGATTTTGTCTCAATCCGACCTGTGTCCATGACTGTTGCTGTTTTCAAAATATTGAGCATAATATTTTTGAAAGATATGTTTTAAAAATAATTTTTAAAATTTTGATTTTAAAATAAAAAATGAGAACAAGTTTTAGGTCTTTCAAAAACAATTTTCTTAAAATTACGGCGAAAAATGCGATGCCATTATAAATATATAGATTGTTAATGGCATTCATATAAATATAATTTATTGCAAAAATAAATAAATAGTTTTAATGGCGGTACCAATCAGCGATAAAAAAAGTTTAACAAATATAGCAGCAATTATTGACAATTGCTAAATGCAATTTTTTTCTACCATATGTTTTTATTCAATCTTTGTAAAATTGTAACTTTTGGTATGTATCCTTTTTTTTTTATATAAAAATACTTTTTAACTAATTTGCATCGATTTATTTTATCTTATATAATTATAATTATTCTAAATTATTGTGTAAAAATGTTATTAATAATTTATGTAATTAGATAATGAATATAACTAATTCATTAAAATGTAATACATGCTAAAACAATTAGTATATTTAATTCATATTTATTTTTATTCCCTTTTAAAAGATCATAATTTCTTATTTCATTGTATTGAATATATTACAAGATTACATAGAAACCTTTTGTATCAAATGAATTTTTAATGTTATTTTTAAAAACAAATAATCCAAACTCATCTTTTTATTTTTATTTTTTCTAAAATTAGTTTCTCAAACAATTTTACAAAACTTGCTTTTAAAATTAAAAAATATTCAAACAGCCCAATATCTTTTTTTTCAAAGCTATATTTACCTTTTTTTTGTTCAATCAAACTAAGACAATTTACGTTGTCTATTTAATCAAAAAGATTAGTATTTCCGTTTTAGATTATATATATGGATGAAAATAGTAAAAGAAAGTATGAATTGAAACTGGCAAAATTACCCCAAAAATAATAACCGAAAATTTTATATACTTGTTTAATAAAAATGTCAAATACAATTCACTAGATTTGAATATTTATATATCTAAGTTAACAATCTCTATATGTACAACTTTTTAAAGTATCTTTTGGTTTTAGAGGTTAGCATATTTGGGTGATAGGTTAGCACTATCAACTCAAGTTGCAACTTACATCATACATTATTTTAATCAAGATTGAGAAAATTAAATCGGTTATTGAATCAATTGAGACATAAGTTCAAGTGTTAATAGATGGTTAAATTGTAATCAAACTAGTGGTAAAATATTAAAATATATAATTAATGTATATGTTACAAATATTAAAATATTAAACTATTTAAGGCATGTTACAAATATATATTTATATCGGTCTTAAATCTTTTCCTAATAGCTTAAATTTTTGGAGATTTCTTAAAAATATATAATAATATTTAGTAAAATTTAAAAAAAAAAAAAAGACAAACCAGTTAAGCCGTCAAACCTGTCAATTTTACCGGTTCGAGACCAGTTTAACTAATTTTTTACTGGTTTAAACGCTTACTAGTTAACTTGTCCAAACTAGACTGAAAACTTAATCAATTCACTAGTTTTCTAGTCAAATCGAGATGTTCTATTCGGTTCTCTAAAACATAATATTAATTAATGTGGCATGCGCATAGTTGAACTTTGAAGGAAAAAAAAAAAAAACCTGAATGAATTCCACCACATGTTGAACCAAGAACTGCTGATATGATGAGAGCGTATAGCTCTTTCTTCGTATTGGCACAGTAAAATAATTAACTACGAAGTCATTTGTGCCTGCACTGATGAAGAACACAGCCTTCTTCATATGATTCTCTGTTCCTTGCTTCCCAAGCACTCCCTCCAATCTCTTCTTGCATTTCTTCAGATACTCAAATTGCTTCGGGATTGGAATCACTTTCTGCAATTAATTAATGCAGATGTATATATATGCACACAATAAAAAACAGGAACAAAAAACCTAAGAACTCAAAATGAGAGAGAGAGAGAGAGACAGAGAGATCATACGCTCAAAGTTGGTGTAAGTGGGTCAAAACCAGAGCCAGCAGAGGCAAAACTAACTCCTGTAATAAGGTCCTTGATGCTGAGCTTTGGATCCAAATATGGCGGCACCAACTCTTTCAGGCCCATATATGAAGCTGAAAGTTGCGAAATTGAAAGCAAGGACCATGCAAGGATCATCAGTTCATCGGTTTTGCATTTATTAATTTAAGAGTCAATTATTGATTTAGTTTCAAAAAATTATAGTTATTTTAATTTAATCTATGAAAGATCAAACATGCACATCGATTTAGTTCTTAAAAGATTATATTATTCACTATTTTCTACCTCCGTATATTAATATGACTTTTGGAAATTAAAAAAAATGAGATTTGATATTTAATAAGAGTAGATTTAGTAATTTAACAAAAAAAAGATCAAATTAAAATAAATTAAATACAATCTTTAAGAAATTGAACCGACACTTGGTTTGGTCTTTGTTGGTTCAAATTGAAATAATTATAATCTTTCAATGACTAAATTAATAATTAACTCTTAATTAATTTGTAGCATACACACACTAGACATATAATGAATAAGTTTGCCTAGTCACGAGTCAGGCAAAATGTCTGGCGACCCACAACCGTTAGATTGGCGTGGGGTTCATATGTTCATATAAACCCCACATCGATCCAACTATCGTGGGGCGCTAGGTACTCTGCCGTCAAACAGAGAATTGACTCGCACATATAACAAGCGAACCTAAAAACTGCAGAATAAAATTAATTACCCAAAAAATCAGTGGCAAGCTTCCCATTGGTGAATCTTCCTGTGGGGACTTTGTTGGCAAAATCTCTTCCATAGGGTGCAAAATTGCTCTTGAAAGGTGTATTAATGAAGTCGTTGTTTCCTGGGTCTACAGTGGAGTCTCCAAACACATATATGGCAGAGACCTTCTTCTTGTTTGAAGCTTCACCTTCATTGGCCAAAGAACATAATAAGAAGCAGACGATGAAAATCTGCATAACAAAATGCAAGGGATGCTTATTAGAGGCTTCCATGATGGTGTAATGTGAAGTAGCTCAGTTTTGTGCTGGGATATATTATATATACTATGGCTTGTTTGGTTTAATAATGCAGCTTGTTTTAGCATTACTAGAACAACTTTTAATATAATTGCGGTAATTCTTATAACATTTCATATGTCAATTGACTGAATAATAAATGAAAAACAAATCACCAAGAATATAAACGATTCAATAGACATTGTCATCTAAAGCATCTATTTTGAAAATTTTTTTATTGACTCTATGAATAGTTATACATACTTGCATATATATATATATATATATATACACACACACACACATATATGATAGATGGATTTAATAATTAATTTCGGTGATCAGTTTATCGGTAATGTGAAATATACCAAACATTTCCTTAATTATTATAGAAATGAATGTTCCCGTTTTTGAGGATGTTAAGATATGAGGAAAATAGGTTACAAAAATTAGATAACGGTAGGTTTAATGTTTAAGTTTTCTTGCATCGGAAGATTTTGATATGTTTAGCAGAAAGTGATATCTACTCTTCTTGGTCGAAGATTGTCTTCTTTGTAACTCCAAAGAAATCGTTGAGCCAATCAAGAAAATATATACAAGAATCATCAAGATTGAACCCTCCGACGTGTGCTTGATATATAGGTTCAATAACTTAAGAAAATCATAATATGTTTAGAGATCTGAAATTTTAATTTAAAGATTTTTTCTATGCAAGCCAAAATGAAACTTGGACACGTCAAATAATTCTGTAGATCAGAAATCATGGTCACTTTCCTTGGTTGACATAAATATTTCCATCCCTAATAAATATTCAGACTTCAATATTTGCGTTTTTGATTAATTATTGTTATATATCAGTATTGATGAATTAAATTAAATCCATATCAAAATGGGATATCACACGTGATTATATTTATATATATATATATATATATATATATGAGAATTGATGCATTTACAATTACAATTTTGGTATCTTTAAGCAGAGCATTCATTGACATGCATATTGATGCATTTACAATTACAATTTTGGTATCTTTAGCAGAGCATTCATTGACATGCATATATATATATATATATATATATATATATATCTCTCTGCATACTGACTAGTCAGACTGCAATTATTGGTCTTTGATTAATTAATATTATCTGGAAATAACCAAACCCAACATAATGCGTGTTATATATATATATATATAGATGATTATCAACATTGATTTCCTATACAAAATTAATTAATACAATTTATTCATGGATAACTTTGACATATGTCTGTTATTTGCGGGCTCTACATAAAACACTTTCCAGATGGTTGAGTATCTGTTACTATATACTTTGGCGGATTTAATTTAAGTTCAATTCTGATAAAATTGGAACACTTTCAATTTGATCATATGTTCAGTACTGGATTTAATTAAAAGCATTAATCATCGGACAGAAATATTCTATTTCTCATGAATTAATTTTATTCACTTTTTAATATATTTTGATAATTTATTTTAGTTTTTTATGTATAAACCAATCGATACTTTAGTTTAAAAATAAATAGCATAACTGTAATTAAATAATAAATGATAATAAAACTAAAGTATTCAACACGCAAATAATTATTCCAAAAAAACTAAAACCAACACAAAGTGGGAGTTAATTAAGCTTACTGCAATTTACGCCACACACACTCTATGAGGAAGGATTTTTTTCATAGTTGGAAAGGAATCGAGATCCTATGTTTTCTTTCCTCTTGTTCCCAATACGAATCATCGATCTTTAGAAGAAAAAAAGGGTTAAATTATAATTTTAATTCCTATAATTTTACTATAATTATAAATTGATCTTTATACTTTATTTTCATGTAAAATAGTCTTTATAATTTCACAATCCATGTAAATTAGTCCCTACCATCATTATAATTAACTTTGATGTTAAAATAGTCCTACAGGACAATTTATATGTATATTTGTAAACATGTCATCATGTTCTGTCATTAATTTTTACACAATTTTC
This sequence comes from Biancaea sappan, assembly GCA_037074585.1. Taxonomy (NCBI): domain Eukaryota; kingdom Viridiplantae; phylum Streptophyta; class Magnoliopsida; order Fabales; family Fabaceae; genus Biancaea; species Biancaea sappan. Next base: position 33,172,802 of record CM073493.1, read on the forward strand.
AGCCCTCATATGAACAAATTTTGATTTTTACTCTTAATTCTTATACTAATGCTAGATCAAGAAATTGGGAATTAAGGATAAAATGAGAATTTTATTGATATGACAGTTGAATTGTACAAAAATTAATGACTGGACATATTGACATTTTCACAATTATATACATCAGCTGTCATGTAAGACTATTTTAATAATAAAGTTAACTATACTGATGGCAAGGACTATAACTTATATGGATAGAAAATTGTAGGGATTATTTTATAAGAAAATAAAATATCAAGAACAATTCATAATTTTAGTGAAATTATAGGTTTCAAAATTATAATTTAACTAAAAAAATTTGAAAAAAAAAGAAGAAAAAAAAAGATAAAAAAACACGACGGTTTTATTCCCAAAAAAAAAATAATAGAGAATGTGACTGGTATGAGAGCCGAGCATGGTGTCCAACAACCATAATGTCTTCAAGTTTTGGCTCAACCAAAGGTTTGAAACTTTGATTTACCACTGATTTAGTGAAGTTAAGTTAGGTGCCACACAAAAATGCCACGCAATGGAGTTTGTTTAGGTCATGATATTATTGGACTGATTAACTAAACTCTACTCTTCCATTAATTACCGTATTTGTGATACCCACTTACCCTTAATTCCTAACCAATTGCCTCACTTTCAGTTTAATTAGTTCCAGGGTCGTTTGTTTTCTCTTTCCGTGTTTGATAGATTGGAAAGAATTAGGAGAGACAAAATTATTTTTTATTTAATTATTAAAAATTATTGATAATAATTTTTTTTAAAATTAAAATATTTTAGTGAAATTACATTAAAATATCCTTTTCTCTTTTCTACTTCTTTTTACCTTCCTGAATGTTTTTTACAAATCATATATACCCTTACTTAGAGTCTAAAATCATAGTTTTAGGACACAAACTGACTTAACTGGGTCGATGGGAAACTAGAACCCCGTAGTCTAACCTATTATGAGTTACTCTATTAGACTAATATGCAATCGATTCAATCAAAACTTGGCTAACTCTGTTCAACCGGTTTGGTTTTTTGTTTTTTAGATTTCAACCTAATATCTCATAAATAAAAAATATTTTAATTATCAAAGAAGTAAGTTATAATTATCATATAAGTGTACCAAAAAATATATATAGGAATAATAATGATATTTTAAAACATAAAATGTTATTATTATTATTATTATTATCTAAAATGATTTTAAATCATAAAAGTTGAAGTAAAAAATTTTATATTATCATATAAAGTTAAAAAAAATCATTACACAGTCAAAATAAATTACTTTTAATTTTATTCTTACAATTGATTAATATAATTACAAAATATTATATTTATTTATTTATTAATATGATACTTAAGTTCTAAAATTAATTTTAAGATACATTTTTAAAGATATTTTGATTGTGAAATTTGTATTTAAATTATTTGATATTTATTTATAAATATATATATAAATTAATATTTATTTATCTGGTTCAACAATTGATCTATAAATTTAACAATTGAATCAATGACCTGATTACTCAAAGAACAACATAAGTTAACGACGGAGCCTATACCTAAAACTAAGTAAGAAACATCAAGCAAGGTGATACTCCAAATTTCAAATGGACTGTTTTAACTTCTTCGGCCAACAATAAGAGGACCTCTCAGTTTCAGCTGAATTTAGTTTCATTTTTTGGCGCTTCTCATAGTTCAAATTCCAATGGACTGGTCAAACTCGGAGGCCCGTTGGGAAAGTTTAATGCTCACTTTGCCCTTCGCGGATCACGAGGGTCTCACTGATGCCATTTCTGGGCCGCTTAAAGATCACGAATCTCAACTTTGCCATATTAGAATAAAATGAGTCACAACTTCTAATTTAGACACCATATTTTATTCTGGCCCTTTCAGCAAATTTTAGAAAATTTTTGAATAAAACCAACTAAAAGTAAAAAAAAAATTACTTAAACAACTACGAAAAGAAGAGAAAAGAAAAGAAGTTAAAATCGCCATTTTTAGGCCTTCAAAGGCTAAAAACCTAGACATGGAAATGCTTTCAAAAGAAGTCAATTTAAAATTTTCTAGATTTTTGGGTTAAAGTCTAATTATTGAAAGATCATTTTGAAAAGAACCCCAAAATTCTTGGAGTTTATTTTATAGATAAAGATCATTTGAAAATCCCAGAAGAGTTTGATGTTAATTTGCAAATTGTGATTTCAAAGAAATCTTGGATTAAATGGAAACCTCAAAAGCTTTGGGGTTTAATTTTGAAAAAGCTTTAAATTGAAATCTCAAAAGTTTTAAGGTTTGATTTTGAAAAAGAATTAAGATGAAAATATAAAAAATTTTGGAGTTTAATTTTGGAAAATGGTTCAATTGAAAATTTAAATGTTTTGGGGTTTATTTTAAAAAATAAAAGGGTTAAAATAAAAGTTCCAAAAGTTTGGGGGCTAAATCTTGAGAAAGGCTTAATTTGAAAATCTAAAATGTTTTGGGGTTTATTTTGAAAAAGGATTAAAATGGAAGTTCCAAAAGTTTTGGGGCTAAATCTTGAGACAGGGTCAATTTGACAATCTCAAACTTTTGGGGTTTATTTTGAAAAAGGGTCAAAATGAAAGTTCCAAAAGTTTTGGGGATAAATCTTGAGAAAGGGTCAATTTGAAAATCTCAAATGTTTTGGGGTTTATTTTTAAAAAGGACTAAAATGAAAGTTCCAAAAGTTTGGGGCTAAATCTTAAGAAAGGATCAATTTGAAAATCTCAAATATTTTGGGGTTTATTTTGAAAAAGCGTTAAAATGAAAGTTCTAAATGTTTTGGGGCTAAATCTTGATAAAGGGCCAATTTGAAAATTGTTTGAATTATTGACTTTTACATATTATGTTTTCCAATGTGTAATTGATTGTTTTGCTCTAGTAGAGTAGAATTAGAGCTGTCAAAGTGGGCCAGTTCGGACTGGCCTACTGTCAAACCAAGGAAAAGTGGGATGCCGCCCACTTTATGGCTTTTTTTTTTATGGAAACAAAATATTATTACATATAGAGGTTTTGTACATCTTGGTGGGCCAAAGTCATTACATCACTTGGGAGAAAACCAACCCAAAAGATTGATTCAGACCCCACGAAGGTCTTTGCCAACCTGTGTGCAACTCTATTATAGCTCCTTTGTGCGTGGTTCAGATTAAACTCTCTCATCTCTCTTCCTAGTTCCTCCACATCTGCTAACAAAGCAAAAATGGGGGAGGCTTTGACCAGATTTCCTCCACATTTGCAAAACTATCAAATGTCAAACAGGACATCAGAGATTGAATCAATTATGTATGTGCATACGATTAAACTCTGCATCGACTTAGATTCTAAAATTAAAAGGATAAGAAGAGAATAGCTTACTTGTGCTGTGTTGAATGTCGAACTCAAAGAAGAGTAAAAATGGAGAAGTCACTAGAGTGAGCGACTGTGAGGATTGGAGCTTCGAGAGTAGCCAAAGTGAAGCTTGAGGACTGAGGTTGAAGGCACACCAGCACGGGAGTCGGGATGGACTACGAAGTGGAGGAGGAGAGTCTGGTAGGAGCTTGAGGACTTTCGATGCCGATTGCCAAGTGTCTTACCGAAGCGACGAAAGGGCACGAGAGTGGTTGGGGATGGCGTCGGCAACACACAGCCACAGAAGGTGAAGGTCGAAGGCTCGAAGCAGTTGTGAAAGGGGGCGGGGGCTAATGATTGCTAAATCACGGTTAGGGGGACTTAGGGTTCATCTGCATATCTGGACAATGAACTGGGAGTAATTGGTAAAGGAAACTTTAAAAAAAAAAAAACCGCGGGCCAAACGGGCCAAGCCTAAAAAACCCTGTGAAAAATGGGCTGATTTTTACAAAGCCTGACCCACATTAAAAGTGGGCTAAACGAGTTCAACCAGGCTGGTTTGACCCGTTTTGACAGCTCTAAGTAGAATATTTTTCTCACTAAGTTTCTTCCCCTACAAATTATCCTACTAAAGAATGTACCCCACTTAGTAGAGTACCAGAGTCGACACCCTTTTTGCTTGGGGTATCAATTTGTCTTTTGCATACCATTTTATTTTGAGAAATCTAATAGTCACTATGTAATTGGGTAGGTGGGTCCTAGAGAAAGGGTTTCTTGTTATCAAAAGATGTTGTATGTGTATGAAGCTATGTATTTTGAGATTGTTTATTTACTACATTCTTAAATGAACTTAATGTTAAGAATGAATCAAAATAGAGATTGTCATTGTAAAAATTATTTTGATGAATGAAATATGAGCTCTTCCTAATTATTTTGAATTCTATGTATGTATTATATCTCTATTGTGATAGAAATGCTGGTTGTTGAATGTTTTTAACATGGGATATAACTTGTTAGTTAGGCTTACAATATGAGTTAGGACCTGTCACAAGCCCAAATTTGGGGCATGACATTAATGACACTTTATTAGTTGTAACTTGATTGATGCAACTTTAAAATTGTAAATGAATATGTCCTTGCTATAATAAAGTGAATATGTTTTTGTTGTTGATGAAATTATGTTCGGTCCACTCATTGTCTTAAGATATGTTGGATTATGAAATTGTGATGTTGATATGGAAATACTATTGAGGCTATTTTTATCTTGGCTCTATGTTTGTGTTTATGATTGCAGAAAGAGGAGGAAGGCATGGGATCCCATTGGTTGGAGTAATAAGGGTGGATATATCCATACATAATTACATTCTGATTGGTGGAGCAATAAGGGCGGATATGATTAATTGGAGAGATTGGAGTGGATGCTGTTGGGGTCGCGAAGTAATGGACATTATGACGTGGATGGTCTCGTAAATTGTCAGAGCATGGTTTTGAAATTTTGTAGTGTGACTTGATTTTGAAAAAAATTATGATTTGTGCCTTCACTACAAGAAAACCAATAATCAGAGACAGAATTTTACGTCTTTGATTAAAGCAAATTTTGTCTTTGAAACGCATCCCATCTCTATAAGGTCTATGGTAGACGCTTGAGACAGAAATAATTTCCGGTTCAAATTTAGAGATGGAATTAATTCCATCTCAACATGGAAAATCCGTGTCAAAATAATTTTGGGAAGCCAAGACAGAAAATGTTCCATCCCTAATTTGATAAGGAAATACCGTCTTTGATTCAGTCTCTAATTTGAGAGGGAATACTCCGTCACATATCTGAGATGAAATTAGGAACGACAGGGCTATCTCGGATTTGAGACAGATATGGCAATAGGCTCATCCATCTGTAATATGAGATAGATTTACCCATTCTTAAATCTGTCTCAAATTTGAGACAGAATTTCATATCGGATTAGTTCGTCTCTGAATTAGAGACAAATTTTTTGTCTTCGATTTGAGACAGAATTAAGGACGAGATTTTCTGTTTCAAATCAAGGACAGAAAATTCCGTCCCTAAATCAGTCTCTAATTTTTACACAAGTTTTTTTATATATTTAAAATATAAAATTATTCAACTTGTGAACAAACAAATAAAAAGACAGTAGCACCCAATAGTGAAAGTAATAAAGACAGACCCTTTAAGTCTGAAATGATAATTACATAAGTCTGTAATGAAACAAATAACGGAAGCTTGAAATGATAATACAAATAATGTAAGTTAAGAAAAAAAAAACTAATTTAAGGGGTAATCGGGGGTTATGTCTCATCATCATCCTCATCAGTCACATCATCAGGCAGAGTACCATAGTGCTTGTCAACAAAGTCGATGAAGTGATCCATCATTTGCCTCATATCGGTGATCATGCTCTCTTGACTATGGATAATCATGTATGCAACATCAAGTTTCTCCTGTTGAGTCTTCAGCTGCTTAATCACAGGATGCATTCTTTGATGTAGCTCATCCTTGAAGTCCAGATGAAGACAAGATGTTTGGACAACAGACTAACTAGAGAGACTGATCTCATGTGCCTCTGATCCTGTGCCAAATATCAAGCCCTTCTTGTTCATGCCTCCCACAGCTCGAAGCCACAGCTCCGTATCATCGGCATCATCCTCTTGGTCCTCTACACCCCCACGTGTCACGGACGCTTGCGATGATTTCAACCGAGTGTACTCCTCCTATTAAATAGATACAACCACAATTTATTTTGTTAGTTAGGTAATTGATAGAATTAATAGAAGAGAAAGATCAAGATGAGAATATACTCACATAGACTTCTCTCGAGGGTGCATCAACAAATTTCCTGATGTCTTTCTTCCTATGAGTTCGCATAAACAAATCTACTAGGTGAGGCTTTCTCCCTCTCTGACGCTCCTGCAAATTACAGTGAATGTTATATAATTTGAAAATGATAAGGAATATAATAGATTTAAAATAAAAAGAGAACGAAGATATTACAAACTAGTTCATGTGCTTAGAGGCAAGAATGCTAACTCCAGTGTGTAATGTACCTCCGGTAGAGGATACCTTATTTTTGTGGGCCTTATCACACCACTCCCTGTAGTCATCCATGTCCTATGCCTAAAGTAGCTTCAGGTAAATTGCCTCACTAACCCGTGGAGTCTTAGCGTTCTCACTACGAACGCAGCACATCATGTGACATCATATGTTGCTGCACTTCTTGTTTCAATTTTACCGAATCCACTTCTTATGTTGGGACAACCACTTGTTTCATTTTTACACAGTAAACTTTGTATTAATATTCTTAAGCACTAAAAAAAAAAATAAACTAGTCAGTCAGAACTAGAACTTACTGCTCATTCTTGGAACCATAACTCTCATAACTCTAGGGGAGTAATCTTAATGGTATATGCCGGTGCCTTATGTTTCCCTTATATGATCGAGGAAATCTCTCGAACCACATGAACAACCAGATGGAAATTGTGCAATTTGAAAAAAAAAAACTAGTAAGGTTAGTGCTAAATGAATATGGAATCAACATTCATAAGTTTCAAAACAGAAGCCATATAGTCGCCTTTGCATCAGTAGCCACTTTGGCATGAAACTCCTAATCTAACCAAACAAACAATGTCATTATATTACATACACAAGCATAGAACAAACATAAACAACAAGCTTATTTTAATTCCAACATTTTGATTAGGGAAAAAGAAAAAAAAAACAGAAATGATTAAGGGTATCAACGTTTACTCTAGCAAATTTAGGGCAGCACCACGTATGACCAGAAAAATTTTGAGACCAGGGAGCTATGTTCAAGAATTTCTCTCATACATTACATTGAATAGCAATATAGTAAATTACAGTGGAGAGAAAAGATAGAGGATAGCTAAAGACAGAGAGACAATAGCGAGAGGCAGACACAAGAGAGAGAGAGAGAGAGAGAGAGAGAGAAAGAAAGATAGAGAGAGATAGTACCATGAGAGGGATATAGAGGGAAAGATGGCAGTGGAGCTCAGAGACCATTGTGGTTTAACATGCCAAAAGTACAAGAAGTTGCTGCTGCAGATAAAATGTATAGGTGCGATGGTTCAACGTAAATGAGAAGTGAGATTGACATCGGGGAAAGGGGGATTAGGTTAAAATTGGATGACAAAATAGCATCATTTGGCTCTGAGACGGATTTCTAAAATTGAAAAAATTTGTCTCTAAGTCACTACGACGTCGTTTTTGTCATTAACATTTTAAATATCCATCTGAAATGAATTTTTGAAATGAGCACAATTCATCTCTAACATTATAAATATCTAAAAAAAAAGAGAAAAAAAATTAGGAATGACTTTTTGACATAGACAAATCTATCTCTAATATTAGAAACGAAAATTAAATCAGAGACGAAATATTTCCATGCCAGAATCCGTCTCTGATTCACAGTTTAACATTTTGAAATCTGACATCGAGTTTGCAACAGATCAAGGACAGAGGCCGACATATTCCGTCTCTGATACTAGGATTTCTTGTAGTGCTTGACTTGGTAAAAATTGTGACATGTGGATTGACATGAAAGTTGTACTTTGGTTTTGCACTTGAAATATCATTTGTTCAATTTGTAATTTTAACTTCTCTAATTGTGATTATTTCAAATTGTGGATAGTACAGTAGATTTATTCCCCCAAATGTATCAAGGGATGAGGAGCCTCCATGTGTTGAGTTACGACCTCGGTGGCGTCTAGAGGCTTTTACCTAGGGTACCCTATTGTTGTCATCATTTAGTTATCTAGGAAAATTTTAGAGTATGCTCTATAATTGAGTAGATGGGATGCTTGGTGGGAGGGGGAGGGGTAACATGCATGTAATGTTGTGTGCATTGAGCTTGATACAATATTGTTATTTGTTGAAAATGCTTACAATCATCAAGAAATAATGTATGAAATGATTTTATTCTATGCATTAGGAATCTCTTCCTTTTTTAAAATAGGTGATAGTTTATGTTCTATGGATGTATTTGTTGTATGGATGGCTCACCGTAGCATGTGGTTAAGACTTATAGTCAAGGGGTTAATTTCAATTACCATGTCAGTTGCATGCTCAATTTGGGGCATGACAATTAATGCTACGGAGAATCTAATGAATTAATAGAATTGATTTTGTTTGCTTATACATACATATATATATATATATATATATATATATATATATATATATATATATATATATATATATATATATATCTTTGTTAACTTGACTAACTACGCGAAGTGTAAGAAAATTTCCTAGTTATAGTATAAGTTTCATATTCTAACTTTTTAAACCCTATTGTTTCTTTCTCATCTAATATTTCATACACAAACTGAGCTTAGAGATCACTTTAAGGAATTAGAAATGAAATTAAGACCAGATGGGTATCACATCCAAACTTCCAATTTTGAGTTCAAGAGTACAAAGAAAAAGGAGCTCAAGGGAGAAGCTTCACAAAAGGAAAATGATTGAGTTCGAATCCTCTTATTTACAGTTAGAGGGCAATTGATCAACTACAATTCATTCCAGAACATGTGCTGAAAAACACTACTACCCTATGGAATTTAACCCTTTCTTTTAGCACATAATCTAGAATAAATTGTAATTGATCGACTGCCTTCTAAATATAAGTTAGAGGTTCCGAAGGTAAAATGATTGGGTGTAATTTTGGGAATTTCATGGGAAAATAATAGGGGTGGCAAATGGGTAAATTGGCATTGATTTTGGGTTAGGTAAAAAATAAACGGGTCAAATGTGACTTATATAACCATTTATAACCCATTTTAAATTATTCAGAGTTATTAATTGACATATGATCTATTATTTAGGGTCAAACTGAATCCAATTATTAAACTATCTCTTTTCTTTTAAAAAAACTTTATTTAATAAAATTTTGTATACAATGAATACATTAAATATTAGTAATTTTATTTTAGTTTTAATTAAAATAAAGCTATAAATTTTTAAATTTCCACTACTTTATAATTTTTAAGATATTTATTATTAGTTAATACACCTTACTTTCAAATTTTAAGTAAGTTTGTTTAAAAAAATTAAGACTATATTACAAACAACTTTAATTTTTTGTCCTTAAATATATTTCAAAATATAAACGCATTTTTCAAGTTTTTTGGAAGAAAAAACTTAGGCTTACGAGCCTATTTTGTTCAAAAAATGAAAAGAAAAGAACTTGATTTATTTTTTTAACATGATGGGAAGATTACAACTACTCTTTAAATTAGTGTATTTGAGAATAAAATTTATTGACATATCTATCTTATCTTAGTAGACTGTAATTAATTTTTTATATGTAAAAAAATTAAGAAACTCACTTTAATTTTGGCATTTTATAGGAAAACAAATAAGTATCATAGGATAAATTAATGTTAAACTGAAAACTTTGGTCTTTATAGTTTTTCTTAATTTATAAATTAATTCCGACACTTTATTTTGTTATAAATTAATTCTTGTAGTTTCTTAGTACATTAAAAATAGTCCATACTCTTAAAAAAGGTTAGGCTGTTGCTTTTTTTTTTTTTGGGAACAAGTAGAAATATTTTCCATCAAATGCATAAAAGCAATAAGTCTGGTATACATGAAATAATACAAGACCTTGAGATAACACAATTACATTTAAGACCTGAACTCATGGGATAATAGATATAAATTTAAGGCAACACACTGTCAAAAGTATCTAGATTATAAAAAAGGCAATACACCCCTAGACCAAGAGGGTTAAACCTAAAAGCGTAACCCAAAAGAGTTACATATTGTGAGGCCCAATAAGTTTTTTTTTAATGAACCACAAAAAAAAGTCCGGAGATGGAGTTTTGAGAGTCCAGCTTTCTGCCCGATTAGAGCTATGGGGAGCCGCTGATCCTATCCCTTTTACCTTTTTGCTGAAGCCATAAGCAAGCCAGACAATGCCAGAGGATCATTATTGGCAAGAGGAGTAGGCGTCAAGTAATGTTCTAGAACTTCTCACTAACTGCTGAACGTCAACGGGAGGGGGCAGGCGTCAGATAGCATCAGGGGGAAGGTGGTGGCATCAATGGCAGGAAGAAGAAGGAAAGCGATGAGGGAAGACATCGACTAAACGACAGTGGTCAATCCTCTCTCTTTGCTCCTCTGTCCACTCACAGAGGCTCGAGAAGATGGTCGCGCCGAAAAAGGATGAAGCAGGGAAGGCAGCATTCACAGTAAAGTGAAGATGGAACTCTGCTTCAACATGTTGAGCCTCCAGAACTGACACTTTCATCAGAAAAGAAGGGCCAACACACTACAAGAAAACAAAAAGCAAGAAAAGTCCCATGAAGGGAGGGGAAAACTTCTATAAGAGAAGAGGAAAGATTCCTACAAAGAAGAGAGGAAAAAATAAAAGGACGGTTGCCTGAGGCAACCTTCACCACCAGTGGTGCACAAGAAGATAAAACCCTAGCAGAGGAAAAGGTTGAAGGAGACACTCAGCTTCGAGTCTTTTGGTTAGGCTGTTGCTAAGTAATGTCAATGTGAGAGATAATGTAGTATACATTTATACACGTATGCAAGCCCAATTAGTGTTTTAAGCCCACGTCAGTAACACATTAGAAGCCCAGAAGCCTTAGGCATCAAGACCAAGACTTGAAGAGGGGTTTTTCAAAAATTACCACTAGACTTCACCCCTCTTCCCTAGTCTCTATAAGTGCTTCTTATAGTTGAGTGAAAAACAAAGAAAAAATTGTGAGACATACATGACCCCTCCATTATATTTGGTGAAGAGGGTTTTTGAAAATTGGCAGAAATGGAATGCAAGGGGGTTTCGAATAAAATGGAGTTCAACTTTCAAATGCCTGATCACCCCATTATATTTGGTGAATATAATCGCAATGGGCTTAGAATATAGTGGAGAGTAGGGGTGAGCAAAAACTCACCCAACCCGCCCAACCCGCCCAACCCAAACCAACCCGCACATTTGGGTTGGGTTGGGTTGGGTTGAAAAATTTCCAACCCGCCAAGTAGCGGGTCGGGTGGCGGGTTGAGAATTTCTCAACCCAACCCAACCCGCCAACCCGCCAAATATATATATATATATTTTTTTTAAAAAAAAAAATTTTTTTTAAGGACTTAGCCACTTAGGATTTTTTGTTATACTCATTATTTATAAGTAAATATTTATGTGTTATGTATTTATTAAAATTTGGATTATATATATTGAAATTTGAATTGAATTAATTTGTCTATAGCATCATAGCCTATTGTTGACTATTATTATCTTGTTAGATGGAATAAAGAATAATGTGTGCCTTTACTAATTTATTTGTCTTCTATGTAGTGTGAATAAAGAAAGAAAAAAAAATAGAGAAGAAGAAGAAGAAAGCAAAACAAAAATAAATAAATAAATAAAAATTTAAAATTTAAAATTTTTGAAAAAAAAAAACAACCCGTCAACCAAGGTGCGGGTTGGGTTAGTTCGGGTTCATCATAAAAAAATTAACAACTCGACCCAACCCAACCCGATCACATTTGATTGGGTTGGGTTGAAATTTTCCCTAAACCCAACCCAACCCAACCCGTGCTCACCCCTAGTAGAGAGTCGATATTGGGAGGAGCTTTGAATGAATATGTTGGTGACAACAAGCTTTATGACTGTTGAACACTTCCTTTTGGCTTCGGAACTAGATCTTCTGCTTGTCTTAAAGAGACAAGCATTATGTTTGTCTCTTCTTGGATCCAATAGTCACCAATGTTTTTTTTTGTGCCTGCTTTCAAAAACCTATTTGAAGGAAAAAATTTCAGAAAAGCCCCACCAGCCCCTTATTTTTTCTTTCAGAAAAAGCCAGCCCCCTCTAACCCCTCATCCACTGTCATCAGTTTTGTCAACATCTCTATCCTCCACCATCATCAACTCCATCCTCCGCCCTCGCTCTCTCTCTCTCTCTCTCTCTCTCTCTCTCTCTCTCTCTCTCTCTGCCCGTGCATCATCATCCTTGACTTCAACATCTACTTTTCTCTTTTCCTTTTGATTTTCCTTCTTTCATGACAACCTTCTCGCTTTTCACTGAATTGCGCATCTGTTTTCATCTTGCATGTCGTGATTTTCCTTGGTTAATTACCTTCGATTGCTATTTCAGGGTGTTCTCTCTGTACGAGTAGTGGATTGTTTCATTTCAGAGATGCTAGTGGAGGACGGAGTACAAAGGAGCACACACACACACACACACATAGAAAGAGAGAGAGAGAGAGAGAGAGAGAGAGAGAGAGAGAGAAAGGATGTATCACAGAGTTGACAACGATGGATGATAGAGACATCGATGAAACTGACGATGATGGATGAAGGTTTGGAGGGGCTAGGAGTTGAGAGAGGAAGCTAGGGATTTTTTAAAATTTTTTCGTTTAAATAGGTCTCTAAAAATAGGTACCAAAAAAAGTATTAGTCGTCATTAAATCACAAATCCAATAACTAAGAAGAGACAAGCAGAGTGCTTGTCTCTTCAAAAAAAAAGTAGAATATCTAGTTCCTTGAGCTTCGGCCTTGGTCATGAAAACTTTCCTTCTCTTTCCAATGATTGCAAGGGAGAAGGCTGGGTTGAGAGATGTTGGGAGGAGTTTCAAATGTTAGGCAATGTGATTCTTCAAGTTTTGGTCCTCATGCTTAGGAGTCCTCACATGTTGACTTGGGCTTGAAATGCTAACTGGGCTTGCTTAAATGTGCAAATAAAAACCACATCATCTGCCATGTACACATTGCTTAATGACAGCTTCAACCGCAGAAAATATTTTCAATGTATTAAAAAATGACAAAAACTAATTTACAACAAATATAGTGTAAGAAATAATTTATAAATTGATGAAAATTATAGGGACAAGAGTTACAATTTAACCATAAAATAAATATAGCATAACTGCATAAGATCAAATAAAATTGTATAATATAGCGTTGAATAAGTTAACTGTGGACAGCACGCATGACACGTTAAGTTTTAAAATGTGACAAATTTAAAGGCAATGAAAAAGCATTTGAAGCAGAAAATAAAATTTTCCAGCCTTTAGCCTTCAACGTTCCAAGGTGTAGTGCAGTCGAAGATTATAGGCTAAATGGATAACAATAAGGTAGCCCTCTTAAACCCAAAAATCTGGGTCAAAATTATGACTCAAACAAATATAACCCAAGTCTAACATGGTTGAGTTAAATAAGGGTCAAAGTGAAATTGTTTTATTAGGTTATATGAGTTTGGGTCAAAATTGTCAAGCCTGGATAATAGAGAGAAAATAGAGAAAGAAAACTTCTTAATACATATTATCGCTAACTCTCCCAAACTTTTTCAATCTATTTATTTTTTGTCAATTACAGAGGCCCAAAAGGTCTCAATTACAGAGGCCCAAAAGGCCTAGCTAACTTTTTTCAATCTAGTGAACAATATATAAGAAATTCAAACTTAAAATTTGGGTTTGTTTTGCCGGCAGAAAATTAATTGTTGATATCATTTTCAACAATTAATTTTCACAGCAGAACTATAGAGTGGTGGTGGGCAGACGCAAATCTGTTGGTGCATTTTTTGAAGGATTGATGGTGTTGGAGGAACGACTTGAAAAATAAAAATAAATATAAAATAGAATAATTGAAGGTTAGTGTTAAAATATAAAATGTGTGATATTAGACTAAAATTTGAATATTTTGACTTTTTTAAAGGTAATTTTATGTTTCTTATAGATTGATTTTGTTATAACACCCTAATGCAGGGGTATACAGAAATATTACCTCTAAGATACAAAAACTTAAGACTCGCATATTTATTTATTATCTTTGTATAAATAAATTAAACGAATTCCCCTTAGTGTTAAAATATAAAATGTGTGATACTAGACTGAAGTTTGAATATCTCGACTTTCTTTAAGGTAATTTTACGTTTCTTACGAATTGATTTTGTTATAATATCATGATGCAGGGGTATACAGAAATATTACTTTTAAGATATAATAACTTAAGACTCACATATTTATTTACTTTGTATAAATAAATTAAACCAAATTTCCCTTTTTTCACGACTTTTTTACCCAAAATATCATATAAATGTGTGTGTATATATATACATATATATTTTTTTTTCCATCATATATATTTTTCCATGTATTACATAAAGACACACTCCTTTCTACATTGGACCATATATAGTGCATAGGACTATATATATATATATATATATATATATATATATAATATAGTGCTTGGATATGAACGTTAAGTCTGTTGGTCACCTTGATACTCGTAAAACAATTTATATCAAAACCAAGCTAACGTATTCAATGGAAATGGAAGTTGTTGACAATGATTAAATGGGAACCAATGTACAAATAGCCCTTTCAAAACTGGTTGGTTTGGACCGAGTCATTTTGTTCTGGATCTAAAATCTAATATTTAGGTTTGATTGTCTTAGTCTGCGAGTTAATTTTTTTTATATTTAAATAATATAATATTAAAATTATTTTAATAAAAATTCAATAATTTTATATTGGAATACAATTTATACATATAAAATATTACTTCTTTAATATTTTTAAATAATTAATAACTTTAATTTTTTATTTTTTTAAATTAATTATATTATATTTAAATTTAAAAATTCTATATTTTTTTTAAAAAATTATGAAATTGTTCATATCCAAATTTATTATAATTATTGAATATAATATTATAAAATATAAAATATGATAAAGTGAGGATATTTATATACTAAATAATATAATATAAATATATAAAAAATTTAAAATTAAAAAAAGGGCCAGCCCGTTTTTTAACATGCTTAAATTTGAATATCCAAGCTTGTCCAACGATAGTGCTATATTAAATAATATAATACATGAATACCCAAGTCCACCAACCCTTTTTAACAATGCTATACACAAAATACATGAAGCAAAATTAAGAAGGGAAGCCACGTTTTTATATAGACCAAAACATCATTTTAGTTCTTTATAAATTTTTTTTTCTCAAGTTAATCTCTTATAAATTTTTATTTTCAATTCGATCCCTTATAGATTGATATGTTATCAATTCAGTCCCTCATAGATTTTCTTTCTCAATATGTTCCCTTACAAATTGATATGTTATTACTTTAGTCCCTCACATATTTATATTTTCACTTTGGTCCCTCATAGATTTATATCTTATCAATTTAGTCAATCCATCAAAAGTTATGATCAGCAAAAAATGACTAAATTGATAATAGATTAATTTTTGAAGGATCAAACTAAGAATGAAAATAAGTGAGAGATTAAATTAATAATATATCAATTTATGATAAACTAAATTAAAGATAAAAATTTTTGAGGGACTACATATATAAGGGATCGAAATAAAATTTTAGTCATATATATATATATATATATATATATATATAAAGTAAGGCTTATGAAACTAATCAATATAGTTGGGTTGATATTAGCGTATGGGTCTTAAACACTGCTTTTATTTTCATATTTATAATAATAATTCCAAGAGAAGAAAAAATACGCTTTGTCTTAAAAAGAGGGAGACAGCTTTTCAAGCAATATTTTGTTCTATTTAGAAATTATGTTGAAGAACTTTTATAAAAAGTCAAAATCAAACACTAGTTTTAGAAAGTTCTACTCAGATGTATGAGTGATTCAGATTTGAGATGCATGTACTTACGTTTATTCCTCCGCTTTTAACGTTGTAGGTTTGGTTATCTATTTTTTATTGCCCAACCGTGTGGCTTCCACTCCTAATAATAATCCGCCTCTTTTGCTCCAAGAAACGCTGCTTGTGGTTTCTTTTACGCTATCGTCCACTCGGATTGCTGTAGATTTCATTCTATGTGGGAGAAGTCCCCATTTTTTATGTTCTATTTTGTTTCGTTTAGAATATTTGACTGATTATTAAATTGATTAAAATTGTAAATAGTTTAAGAATTAATAATTAATTTAGAGTCAAATTAAAAATATTTAAAATATATAATTAATGTATATGTTATAAATATTATAATATATAATATATAATATTAAAATATTCGAGACATGTTATAAATATATATTTATATTAGTATAAGATCTTCTTTTAGTAGCTTAAATTTTTTGAAATTTCTTAAAACTACTTAATAATATTTAATAAAAAATTTAAAAAAATCGATTGAACCATCAAACCGATCGATTTTATCAGTTCGATTGATTTAAATACTCATTGATAATAAACTGAACCAAAGGCCTGACCGTGATGTGTGAATCCAAGATACTGTTTGGTTTGATGAAAAGATTTTAGAGAAATGGCACTTAATAAAATGGAATATAGTAGTCTAAATTTCTAAAATCCTGACATGAAAAGGAATGAAAAATTATTATTTTTTACTTAAATAAAATAATTCATATATAGATGGAAAAGAATTATGAACAAATTATGGATGGAAAAAATTATACAAGCATTATATATTATAACTACAATAAAAAAATTAAAATAAACTAATTAATAAGAGGCTTAAATAATTTTAAATTTTCTTATTTTCTGTCTTCTCCAATATCCAATATTAACCTAAAAAGATTATGTTCCAAGTCCCATTTTATTTTTTATTTTTAATTTTAAAATTTGAACTCTTCTTATTTTTCTTGTATCTAATATATAACAATGACTCCCATATTCCCATATTTTTCAGAATGTGGAAGTAAATATAATATAAATGTTATTTTTTAATTTACGATGGATGGGATATATGAGTGTAATTTTTTTTTTAATTTTACAAGGTTATAATGATAAAAAAGTCTATTAATTTCCAGAAAGGCAAAAGCACTTTTTCATGCCTTTGAACTTTTATTGATATTTCAACTAGAATTTTGTTTCCTGTCTAATATATTTTATATGTTTTCATTTAGTTTTGTTTGTGTGTACGAGTCTAAAGTCATTCAATATTTAACTGTAGATGCTTATAAGATGTCACATTAACATTTATTATTATATATTTTAATAATGTTAGATTCATAGACATAATCAGAATTAATAGAAAACATATGGTTTATAATTTATACGAAATAAAATTATAGATTATAATTAAAATTAGGGGCGGACCCATATGCAGCTCAGGAGTGCACATGCACCCCTGAATTTTTGGCTAAAATTAAAGTTTCAAATATAATATTTTAAAAATTTATATTTTGGCCTTAAATTTTAATTTTTTTTCCATTTTATCCTTTTTTTTATTAATTTTAATATTTATGTATTTTGATCCCCTGACCTAAGGGTCTTAGGTCTGCCCCTGATTAAAATATAAGTCAAAATTTAGAAGTATGAAAGTTACTTTTTACTTTCTAAAAATATTTGAAGGATAAGCAGCAATTTCATATGGCTTTCAAAAACATTTTGAAGAATAAAGATTTAATAATTGTTTATTTATGTACTGTGTTACAAGGAACAGTATACGGTTATTTAATATTGCAGTCAAGCTGTCACTTTTATGCTTGCACTCAATTATTTTTCTTGTAATTAAGATATTTAACCATGTTTTGGATTTCGTAGTCAACCTATATGATACAAGGTTTATTAGAAAAAAAATCATCAAATAAGAAATAGAATTCTTTGTTTGACGTGTCAGGATGAGTCTCACACTGATCTAACGGTCGTGAGACGTCAGACACTCTGTCGTAAATAAAAATAGTTTGACAAAAGCAAAAATTCAGAAATTGAAATACTTTTGCCAGCTTTCAAATGCCTCAGCCTCCCTCTTTCTTAGCGTAAGATTAATGGTATGAATGAATAAAACTGATTATATTCCAATCCGATGCATGTATTAAATCCATAGAATCTATATGAGATAAAGTCCTAAATGATTGAATAAAGCACACAAGTCAAGAAAGCAGCATTTAAATAATGAAACCCATTAATTAAACATTATCCTTAACGTTGAAAATCCTGAAATCCTCCATAGAATTAGCTGGTCAGTGGATTCATTTACAATTTTCCAACTGGGATCTCATTCATTTAGCAAAATAAAGCAAACCAAAGTTGAGCTGTTTAGGTGTATTCACACTGCATATCATGCTTTATATATATATATATAGTCACTCATAATTTCCTTTCAACTCTTCAATTATGTTCGACTTTCTCACCAATATGGCTATTCGTAGTAATCATCATCATCATACACCAATGAGCTTTGGCTCAATAGTACTCGAATCATCGTCTCCAAAGCTGACGGATCAAAGTTGGAATCTCAGTCGTAGTCGAATTAACGACGATATTAGAAATAATCATGCAGCTTCCGAAGGTATTCTTGAGAATGTATGGGCTAGAATTACGAGCAATGATGGCGGAATAACGGAAAATGCACCGGAATCTTCCAAATCATGGGAGGATCTTCCGAATCTCGATGGAAGAGATGGGTCCATGGAGATTCTGCAAAGGCTTCCGAGTTTAGGAAGATGGGTGTCAATGGGATCTGAGGCATGGGAAGAAATCTTAGAAGGTCTTCCACAAACACAAGACTCAAGCAGTAACAACTTGGAAATTTGCAGAGACATTGAATCCAATTATAAGAAGGAAGGTGAAAGACGGTACAGAGGAGTGAGAAGAAGGCCGTGGGGAAAATATGCAGCAGAAATCAGAGACTCAGCAAGGAAAGGTGCGAGGCTATGGCTTGGGACATTTGAGACAGCTGAGGAAGCAGCTTTGGCTTATGATAAGGCAGCCTTGAGAATTAGAGGTCCTAAGGCGTACCTTAATTTCCCATATCAGACTGTTGAAAATGCTTTACGATTTGACCACAAACAAAGTACTAGCTGTGCTTCTTCAAATTGTTGTATTTCCAGGAAAAGAAGATTGAGGGAAGGGGAAGAAGTTGGTGGCGTGATGAATGAAGAACCTGAAACTAAAAGGATGGCGAGCTTGGAATTGGAAGGCGTGCTGGAGAATGAACTAGATGTTCTTGTGCTTCAGGACTTAGGAAATGATTACTTGGAGAGTTTGCTGTCTTCATTTTGATACAAAAGTAACGAAACTATATACAGATAGTGGTTATATAGATAGAGACATTGAAGCAGTTTATTTCCAAATCTTTGTTTTTGTTTTTTTGTGTCTGTATATACTATTAAGATGCAGAGTGAACGGTTTGTTATAGCGCATAGTATAGATGACACCATGAATTAACGTCTAATATAGTATCCAAAACAGAATACCGTGATTATTTATTCTTTTTCCTTCCTTCCATTACTCACAACATAAAAGTTTTTCTGTCTTTTTTAAATAAAAATCCAACAATTCGGGTCAAAATCCCCCTCAAAAGAATCCATGTTTTTGCCACCTCTAGCTCTGGTTTAAACCAACTGGTGATTTATTTGGTGATTCAACATACAAGTACGGAGATATCAAATCCAATGATCTATAAAAAAAAACAAGCATACTATTTATCTTTTGGAGACAAGCAGTAAATCTATGCTCATATGTGATGTCAATTGTAATTGATATGTAATGATAATGAGATGAAAATGTTTTTCCTTGAAACTCTGTCGTGGGAATATTCATGAAATACTCTAATGTTTGACCTAAGGGGATGCTCAAAAATATTGAAGATTTATGAACAGATCTAATATTCATGAATGGTAGCTCCATTTTTCGTCATTATGGATTTAACTGGTGTCTTATGGAAACTATAAATTCGCGACAAATGATGTCAAACTGATGTACTTCGATAACATAATATGGTTTAGTTGAGGCTATGATAGTGAGGTCAACCTCAAAACAATTTTACAATATTATTCTCAAAATAAGAAAACATGAATCCAACCAAACACACTCTTACTACTTAAGGCTTTGTAGTAGTTGGAGACTTATACATGTAATTGTGAGCGAGAGTTTCTAACCGACAAAGGGTCAGGGGTTTTCCGTTACACCTATGCTTTTATCTATCTTACAGAGTGTACGTTTTGGATCAATATTCGTTATAAGTATTTAGTGATTTAGTTCTTTATTAGTCATAATTTTAATAATGATTGAATCAAACCTAGCTAAAATTTATATTTAGTCACAATTTTAACTGTGATTAAATAAATAAATGTAACTAACAAAGAGCTTAAGTCTCTAAGTGCTTATAACAGATCTTGATCTGTTCGTCCTTTTCAAAGATTAATTTCTTTTTACATTATGGGTAAATTTAAAAATCGCGTGGTACTGCCTATAATCATTTTTTGAAGGACTGAAGAAAAAAAAAATGCTTGGTTTTAAAATAAGGGAATCAGCTTTTCAAGCAATATCTTGTTCTGTATATATTTAGAAATTATGTTCCAGAACTTTTACAAAAAAGTCAAAATCAAACACTAGTTTTAGAATGTTCTACTGAGATGTATCAGTATGAGTGATTCAGATTTGAGATGCATGTACTTACGTTTATTCCTCCGCTTTTAACGTTGTAGGTTTGGTTATCTATTTTTTCTTGCCCAACCGCGTGGCTTCGATTCCTAATAATAATCCGTCTCTTTTGCTCCAAGAAACGCTGCTTGTGGTTTCTTTTACGCTGTCTTCCACTTGCATTGCTGTAGATTTTGTTCCATGTTGGATAAGTCTCCATTTTTATGGTTTATAAACCTTGGTACTAACTTTTTTTAAAATTTTTTTTATATATTAATTATTTAAAACTATTTTCACATATACTAATTTTTTGTAAAATTGGACCCACATGCAGTCACTGAATAATACCAAACAAATTCAACTATGAGTTGATCGAATCTGATTTTCAACCATATGGATGCATGGTCAAATTCTATATGTTTATTTTTTTATTATTTTTCACATAAAATTTGACCATACAATGGTCAAATTTTATGTTTTTTTTTTAAAAAAATTTCACACATAAAATTCAATATATATTAATTAAATTTCATATTTTATGTTTTTTATTTCAAATTTCATATATATATATATATATATATATATTATGTGATGAAATCGCCCATTCCATACACACATATATATATATATATATATATTAATTATATTATATATAAATAAATATATATTAAGTTATATATAAATAAATAAATTATATATATATATATTAACAAAAAATGTATTAAATTTTTAAATTATTTTTTATATTTTTATTTGTACTTTTAAAAATTTTTAATTAAATTATAATAAATAAATTTTACATAATATAGTGGTCATTTAGTGACATCTGAAGCTAAAGGATATGGGAGAGATGTGGTAGTCAGTCCGTGACATCCAAAATTAGCTTGAGCACTGTGAGGGGGGATGACGCATGTTTGATCTATCAGACCCTACCAAGACAATATCTTGAATCCAACAATGATTCAAGCTCGACCGAAGGTGGCAATTCGGCCGAAGATGGCGATTAGGAAGAGGAGAATCAAGCACTCAGCCGAGCTTGAATTTTGCACTTTAACTTTCAGTAATATATTTTTAGCAATTTACTTTCTGCAATCTACTTTCTGCATTGTACTTTGCTTTTATCTTTTTTATTCAACTCCTTTTGCAAAAAGTGTATTTCCAGCCTTACGTTCTTTCATGCAATTACCTTTCAAGTTATTTGCATTCGACACATTTTTCATCAAAAACGAGATTACCGCATAACTTTGAAACCACATTATTCTTGATTCTATTATTTGTCGGACTTGGGTTAAACCAAAAATCACTGTTAATAGAAGGCCACAGTTGCAGATGAAACTATACCACATTCAATCTTTACAACATTAACATTTGAATACAAAATATTATCATAAACACACGAGGTACTCGTCTAGTATCATTACTACTTATGTTGTTTGTTACTATTATTTAAAAATTAAAATAAAGAGATAAACAAATAGTTAGTAAACAAATTAAGGAAATAATATAATATATAAATACACTTGATGGGCACCTTGATACTAGACGAGTACTACATGTATTTATGATAATATTTTGTATTGGAATGTTAGTGTTGTAATGATTGGCTATATGGTCTCATGTGCAACTGTGGCTTTCGGGCATATTGTTTACCTTGCATAGTATTTGGCTTCAGCTATGGTTTCATTAAATCGCTCACTAGGTTTTAAAACTCATACCCTCCATATACATTTTTTCTGTACAAAACTACAAATCATCAAGTTACTAAGGAGCTCCCGTTTAGGGAGTGGTGGAGAGCATTATTGTTCTTTCTGTTATAGGGTCAAATTCCATTTTAGGCTTTCAATGACGTAAGAAATTATTTATGTAAAATTTATTTACTATAATTTAATTAAAAAGAAAATTTGAAAGAACAAATAAAAAATATAGAAAATAATTTAGAAATTTTATATATTTTTTGTTAATATATATATCTATATATTTTCCTACGTCATTAAAAGGCTAAAATGGAATTCAACCCTACAACAGGAAGGATAACAATGCTCTCCACTACTCTCCAAACGGGAGCTCTTTAGTAACTAAATGACTTGTGTAGAAAAAATGTATATGGAAGGTATGAGTTTTAAAACTCAGTAAGCGACTTAATGAAACCATAGCCGAAGCCAAATATTGTATAAGGTAAACAATATGCCTGAAGGCCACAGTTGCACATGAAACCATATAGACAATCATTACAACACTAACATTCCAATACAAAACATTATTATAAATACACGTGGTACTCGTCTAGTATTAAGGTGCCCATCAGGTGTATTTATATATTATTATTATTATTATTTCCTTAATTTGTTTACTAAGTATTTGTTTATCTCCTTGTTTTAATTTTTAAATAATAGTAACAAACAACATAAGTATTAATGATATTAGACGAGTATCACGTGTGTTTATGATGATGTTTTGTATTCAAATGTTAATGTTGTAATGATTGAATGTGGTATATAGTCTCATGTGCAACTGTGGCCTTCTGTTAACAGTGATTTTTGGTTTAATCCAAATCTGACAAATAATAAAATCAAGAATGATGTGGTTTCAAAGTTATGCATTAATCTTGTTTTTGATAAAAAATGCGTCGAATGCAAATAATTTGAAAGGTAACTGTACGAAAGACCGTAAGGCTAGAAATATACTTTTTGCAAAAGGAGTTAAATAAAAACGATAAAAGCAAAGTACAATGCAGAAAGTAGATTACAGAAAGTAAATTGCTAAAAATATATTATTGAAAGTTAAAGTGCAGAATTCAAGCTCGGCCAAGTGCTTGATTCTCCTCTTCCTGATCGCCATCTTCAGCCGAATTGCCACCTTCGATCAAGCTTGAATCATTGTTGGGTTCAAGATATTGTCTTTGTGGGGTCTGATAAGCTTGGACATGCGTCATCCCCCCTCACAGTGCTTGGGTCAGCTTTGGATGTCATGGACTGACCACCACATCTCCCCTGTACCCTTTAACTTCGGATGTCACTAACTAACCACCATATCATGTAAAATTTATTTATTATAATTTAATTAAAAAATTTAAAGTACAAATAAAAAATATAGAAAATAATTTAAAATTTTAATATATTTTTTGTTAAAATATACATAATTTATTTATTTATATATATAACTTAATATATATATATATATATATGATTTTTATATGTAAAATTCGAAATAAAAAACATAACAAATGAAATTAGATCAATATATGTTCGAATTTCATGTATGAAATTTTTTTAAAAAAAAATGAAATTCGACCATTGCATGTGGGAAATAATAAAAAATAAACACATAGAATTCGACCATGCAATGGTCAAATTCTATATGGTTGAAAATCAAATTCGACCACTCATGGTCGAATTTGTTCGGAATTAGTCAATGAATTTGACTGCGTGTGGGTTGAATTTGCCAAAAAATTAGTATATATGGAAATAGTTTTAAATAGTTAGTATGTAGGGAAATTTTTTTAAAAAAGTTAGTACCGACGTAAATTCTCTCCATTTTTATGTTCTATTTTAGTTATCGACTAGTCACTAAATCAATCAAGATAGCAGTTTAAAAGTTAATTATTAGATTATAGTCAAATCGATAATACTTAAAATATATTAGAATATTTATATAATTAACGTATATGTTTTATATATTAAAATATTAAAATATATAATATTAAAATATTTAAGACATGTTACAGCTATATCTTTATATCAGTTCTAGATCTTTTTTTAGTAGTTTAAAATTTTAAAAATTTCTTCAAATACATGATAATATTAAAAAAAAATTTAAAATTTAAAAAGAAAGAACCGATTGAATCGTTAGACTCACCGATTTTATCAATTCAATCAATTTAAATGCTCATCCAAAGTGAGTTAAAAACCTGACCAATTCATCTATTCTCGCCGATTTTATCAATTCAATCAATTTAAATGCTCATCTAAAGTGAGTTAAAAACCTGAGCAATTCATCTATTCATCCAGTTTTGTGAACACAGTTCACAAGAGATGTATTGTCAAAACATAATATTCTACAGTCTACACTCCAACGAGACTTGTCAATCCAAGATACCGTTTGGTTTGATGAAAAGATTTTAGATAAAATGAGAATGGAAATGGCACTTAATAAAATGGAATCTAGTAATCTAAAACCCTGTTAAGTAAGACATGAAAAACAATGAAAAGTTATTTTATTTTATTACTTAATTAAAATAATTCATATATAGAAAGAAAAGAATTATGAGCAAATGGATGGAAAAAAATTATACAAGCATTATATATTATAACTACAATAAAAAAATTAAATTAAATAATTAATAAGAGGCTTAAATAATTTTAATTAATTATAAGAAAATTAAGAAAAAATTATACAAGCATTATATATTATAACAGTCAGAGGAATAAATCTCCTCTACCGACCCCGCAAAATTTGGATCAAGTGCTTGACAAGCAGTAAAAATTTACTGCTTGTCACTTTTAGCAATAATTTTTACCGTTGTTGAAAGTTTGGACAACAGTAAAAATTGTTGCCTTAACTTTTAACAACTATAAAAATTATTATTGAAAGTGATAAGCAGCAAATCCGGATTCGAACCCGCAGTATTACTCATTTGAAAAAGAAACTAACTCACTAGACAGACAATAAATATGTTTTTTTTCTAAAATTGTTTTGTTGAACGATTCTGTTTAAATTGAAAAATTGCCGTGTTGAATTATATATTCTAACAGCTGAAGAATATCATATAAACATATATTAATAGAAACATTTTTTATAAGAAAATTAAGATATTAAGAATGTGTTTGGTTGGGCTCTTGTTCTCTTATTTTGAGAATAATACTGTAAAATTGTTTTTAAAACTAATTTTGAAATTAAAAAAAATGTTTGTTTGGATAATTTATTCTTAAAACGATTTTAAAACTTAAAAAACAAAATAAAAAAAAGATTTTGAAATTACTTGGTACAAAACTTTAACACATGCCTTTGTGATAAATATAATACTATAAAATAATTAATAATGATATTTTAAGAAAATATAAATAAATACTAGTCAAATATATTAACTTTTATACTTAAGATATATTTTAATGAATTGGTTAAATTTATTATTCAAATTGACTACATAAATTATTAAAAATACATTTATATAAGGAATTAAAATAATTATATTATCAAAAGCAATAAATTTACAGAAGTTAGAAGGAAGACATGCATGAGTTTTCTGTAGAAACTATAAAGGTAGTACTAATTTAACCTGAGAAAAATATATTTAAAACGGTCAATAAACCACTGCAATATTTGTTATAAAGATTAATTTATGTTGTGAATCATATTTATTTAAATGTCATTAATAAACTCGCATAATTACAACAATGCCACCAAATTGTTTCTCTTATTTTTCAAAATAATTAGCTTTAAAACATATATGATTCTTTTCATTTTTATGTTTTATAAACAATAATTTCAAAAACCATTTTTAAAACATATCTTTCGAAAGCACCTACAAGACAAATTTTATTATTTTTAAAATAAAAAACTGATTTCGAAAATATAAACCAAACAGCTCCTAATTCTCTGGCATTCATGATTTTCTATAAATTATTTGTACTGTATACAAACATAAGCTAGAAAATTTTCTTAAGCATTATATATTGTATTGTAATCCTCTATTAATTTGTGCAGTATTTAATAAAATCAAGTTAGCTTATTCGATTTTGCACATCATGCCTTATACAATATAGTAGTGTAGAATTTATTAGATGCAGGCAAAATACTAAATAAGTTGTAAATATATATTCTTCTTTTCATATATAAGTTATATAGATTACAAAATTATATTGAATTAGTCGATTCAATTAATCAGCCTAAAAATTAAATCTTGATCTGATTTGAAAGAGAAGATGAATCAATTTTCTAAAAAATTGGTTAAATATAATAAAAAATATCGAGTTTTATCATACGATTAGAAGAAAAAAAAAATTTGAAAAAGAAAGAGAGCCATTTAATTTGATATTGATATTGAATGTTTATTATCTGTCTTGAGCAACATACATACCATGTGAGGAGACTGGAATCATTGTTTGGTGCACGGGCGTCGTCCGATGGACGTGGACCCCACCACGCACTATACCTCTTTGCTTTCTCCTCTCCTCCTGCATTCTCTCTACTCCACCCTCTACCACCACCATCAAACCTCTTCCTTAGTAAATATATACTATATTATATAAGATTCAAATAATATATAAAATTAATAAATTGGCTCGATTTTATTGAGTATTGCACAAACTGAGGTATTATAATATGAGATGTATAAGAATTTCTTTACAAACAATTGGATGATCTTTACATATTTAGTAAATTATATTAGTTTCTCGTAAAGTTTTGCTAAACTACCATGACATTTATTTTTCTTGTCAACCAAATTAACTTTGTACATATAATTTTTTTAAAAAAATAAAATAACTTAATAGTAAAAATAATATTATTTTAGTTTCTTCCATTGTCGAATTAAAAATAAAATTAGAATCACGTTGTGTGCAAAAAAATTCACTCATTGATATAAATAAATCTAATAAGAATTTTTTGCAACATATATTAAAATACCATGAAAGCCAAGTATAATGTTTTTTAAACAGAAAGGTTACCTAATAAAGTGCAGCAAAACCTCAAAAAAAAAAAAAAACAAATTGAAACATTTTTCTTAGGACTTGTACACTTTTAGTTGAAATCTAGTATTGAGATGTTTTGAATTTAAATTCCCATACCGTTGCGTAAACAACTTTTTTTTTTTTGAAAAAATTTACTTAAGAGCTTTAATTCAGATACTAGTTGCTTTTCTTCTTTTTTAATATAAATATGAGAGGACCATGTACTTAGCCTTTAGGTCCCATTTTTATCCTGACCTTTTTTCAATTTTAATTTCAAAAAATTTATCCCACCTCTGTAGCGGAAAAAATCATTTTATTTATATGTACTAAGTTAATTACATATGTAAGTATATTGGACCAAGGTTCAAAAAATCAAACTAGTTGTTTAACTAATCGAGACACCAGTTCAAAAGTTAATGGTCAAATATGTGATATTTAGAATATAATAAAATATTCAAATATATCATTAATGTATATGTTACAGATATTAAAATATATAATATATAATATTAAAATATTTTAGACATATTACAGATATATATTTTTCAATAATAGATCTTCTTCTAATAGCTTATTTTTTAGTAATTTCTTAAAAATACATAATAATATTCAGTAAAAGTTCAAAAAAAATTAAAAAAAAATTTGATCTGGTTGAACTAGTTAAATCAGTCGGTATTACCAGTTCGACTACTTTTTCACCGATTCACTGGTCTAAACTAAACTAATTCTCTGACCAATTCACCAAATTTTTTGTTGAACCGTAAATTCGATCTAATTCTCTGAACATTGTATTTGACAAATCTCAACTTTAAAAATTCTCTTTTACAAAATGGGCCAAGTAAAA
This sequence comes from Biancaea sappan, assembly GCA_037074585.1. Classification (NCBI taxonomy): domain Eukaryota; kingdom Viridiplantae; phylum Streptophyta; class Magnoliopsida; order Fabales; family Fabaceae; genus Biancaea; species Biancaea sappan. The sequence continues at coordinate 33,201,019 of CM073493.1, forward strand.
GGCAGTCACATATAGCTATTTTCTTTTTTGCCAAAACAGTGGACCCAAAAAGGCTAACGCTAGCTCAACCCAGTTAGGCACCGAAGCCACCACCAAAAAAAAAAAGAATTGGAGTAACTGACACTTTGATCCTTAAAGGATTCACTTTTTTCCAAAACAGTGAACCCAAAAAGGCTAACGCTGGCTCAACCCAGTTAGGCACCGAACCCACCACCAAAAAAAAAAGAAAAGAATTGGAGAAAACTGACATTTTGATCGTTAAAAGATTCACTTTTTTCAAGTTGGTCCCTGAAAAATTCTTTTTATCTCAATTTGTTTCCTTAAAGATATCAATGTGGTCCTTACATCTCAAAAATTACCCCCTGGCCTTAACTATGTTAGTGATGACATGGCAATTTCTTTTTTTTTTTATGGGGCAACAAATGGAGGAGAAAAAAGTAAAACGACCTAGTTTTGGCAAAAATGTCTATATCAGCATTGATTAGTCAGCAAAAAATTATCATATCAATGCTGGATGGCCATGTCATTAACACAGTTAAGTGGAGCCTATTTTTTGAGATGTAAGAATTAAATTGATTGAAAAATAATTTTTTAAGAATTAAATTGAGATTAAAAATATTCGAATTGAGAAAAATTAATTTTTTTAAAGACAAAAACGTTAAGTTATTCATAAAAAATATAATAGTAATTTTTTTGATACCCATATAGGACAAAGCTAGGTCACAAGCACAACAACCTTTTGACTTTCTTTTGCATCATCACATCATATAACACATGGTATTAGTTTCTTTGATGTCATCATAGTTTATTGGTTAATTAACCAAACTCTTTGCTTTTTCTTCCTTCCTTCTGCCACACTTAACCAACTAACGCCACCACGTACTATACCTACTTTTGTTCACCCTCTCTCGTTTGGGCCTTGCACTTGAAGAAAAGGAAAAGGAATAAGGCAATGATTTTAAATTGGAGGAGCCTCAACTAACGTAGGTCATGGACTTTGCTGCAAACTCATTTCTTCATTGTATATTATAGTTTCAGTACCTCAGAGTTAGGGCCAAAAGAAGAAGAACAAGATAAAATAATGAGCACAGCGAGATTCATCAAGTGTGTAACAGTTGGGGATGGTGCGGTGGGAAAGACATGCATGCTTATATCCTACACCAGCAATACCTTTCCCACGGTATGTTCTCTTCTTTTGGGTCTCTGTTAATCCTGCTTGAAAGAGCTAGTGAAGCTAAACTTTTTGTTTTGTTTTTCTGATTTTTGTTTTCTGATAGGATTATGTTCCAACAGTTTTTGACAACTTCAGTGCAAATGTAGTGGTGGATGGTAGCACAGTGAACGTTGGTTTATGGGACACTGCAGGTAGGTTCATCTGTTTGAGCTTATATCTTACTAGATTTCTCATCAAAACCGAGATTATCAAGTGTCAATAATTTTCCAAAAGCTGAATCTTATTATGCCTCGCTCTTGCATCAGACAACACGACACTTAGAATTATACAAGGGCACTAGATATTTTGTTGTGTCATGGTGTCTGTATTATGTCCTGTTTGGTATTCTATATTGGAAGCGGATTCGCTTCTGCTCATAAAAGAACTGGAGCTTCCTGTTAGGACTAAAATGAAAACAAAACAAAAAATTTGTGGTCAAAATAAAATTTTAAAAAAAAGGGGCTTAAATCTATAATTTTGACAAACCAAAGATTAAAAATTTCCAACATCGATTCTTTGGCGCTTTTCTTCTTCCTAATTCTTTTCTCTCATTTTTTTTCTCTTCTCTTCCTCTTTCTTCAAACTCTTCCTTTCTCTATGTAACTCTCTGTTTTCACCCTAGCTGTCTCTTCCTCTGTTCTACAACTCTCTAAATTGGTTTTTGATTGAAACAGCGTGTATTTGTGTGGGTGTTATTTTTTTCATTATAGTCCCTGTGTAAATAGAAAAAAAAAGTCATCACAATCCAATCCAAAAATGGAGGTGGGTGGGTCATTTGAGAAAAATTACAATTTTTTGGCTTGTCAAAATTACATTTTGATCTCAAATTTTTTGTTTTGTTTTCATTTTAGTCCCAACAGAGGCTTCGGTTCTTTTATGAACAGGAGCGAATCTGCTTCCATATTGGGTCGGAGAAGAATCTTCTTGAGATTTTGGGGCTTTAATGTCTAAAGTAAAGATATTGCTATGATGTTTTGATTACAGGACAGGAAGATTACAACAGGCTAAGGCCTTTAAGTTACAGAGGAGCTGATGTGTTTCTGTTATGCTTTTCTCTCATTAGCAAAGCTAGTTATGAGAACATTTCCAAGAAGGTTTTCTCCTCTCCGCCTCAGAATTTTCATTTTTTATTTTTTATTTTTCTCCTTGGATAATTATTATCTGAAATCTTTTCTAGTCCTTGAATGAATTCTTGAACCATTGACTAACAGTGGATTCCTGAGCTGAGACACTATTCTCCAAATGTGCCTATTGTGCTGGTGGGAACAAAACTAGGTAAGGTGGTTAGCATTAGTTTATCAATAATGGTTCAATTTTCTTTTTTAATTTTGAATAAAAAATATTACTTTTCTTATTTTCCCCCCGAACTGTATAGTATTCTCACCAAATATAATTGGTATTGCATGAAAATATAAAATTTGCTTATAGAAGACAATTTTCATACAGATCCACGGTCTTTATCAAGGATAAAGCAAGCTTAGCCATTCCTGTCATTCATTACTCTCTGTTTGAATCCATATGTAAAACCCAGTATTCAGAGAATTAGATTGTACTGGCAGATTCAATTAGAAAATTGATTAACCGGTCAAGGAATCGGTTTAATTTAGACCAGTGAACCAGTGAAAAACCGGTTAAACCGGTAAAACTGGCTATTTCAACTTGTTCAATTTTTTTTTGAAAATTTTGAAAATTTTTAATTTTTTTTAATATTATTATGTATTTTTAAAAAATCTCTAAAAATTTAAACTATTAGAAGAAGATCTAAGATTGATATAAATATATATTTGTAACATGTCTAGAATATTTTAATATTATATATTATGCATTATATATTTTAATATTTTAATATCTGTAACATATATATATTAATTATATATTTTAATAATTTATATTTTAAGTTTCATTGGTTTGACAGTAATCTGACTACAATCTGACTATTGACTCTTGAACCAGTGCAGCGATCGATTCAATGACCGGTCTAATTTTTTGAACTTATGATTCATCTAGTTAATAATACCTTCTACCTATGAAATAAAGAATGGATATGACAGGGCAACAAAATCTAAATTATTATAGACTAAATTAACAATTTGGCCTTTAAAAGATACACAGATTATTTATTTCTTAAAAATTAAATTTTATATGATTTAGTCCTGATGTTATAAACTTGCTAAGTTGGTAACTTATAAAACTAACTTGTTTGACTATTTTAAGGATTAATTTTTGTATTTACTCATTATTAATGTCACGTCATATTGAATATATCATTGCTTGACGTATGTGTGCTTCATAATCTAGATAGTCCTATTTGTATTCCATGGAAAAAACAGGGGAATAGGACCAAGCTACAATGGATAATCAAGATAGATAGAATTTTTTTCTTTTTGGCAAAGAGTAGTGATCTTCCAATGCTTTTATTTTTTTGGTGGTTGAATTAGATTTTCATCCTTAATTAATTTTATATACTTGTTGCCTTCGTGACATATGCATCACTCATAATTCTAATCAATGGGGCTCAAAGCTAAATTAATATTGGTTTCCATTTAAAACTGGACCGCACAGATCTGAGAGATGACAAGCAATTCTTGATTGATCATCCTGGAGCCACATCAATTACAACTTCTCAGGCATGGCCTCAATAATTTCATCTAAACATGCCTATATAAAATTTTGATAATTTCTTTATTTTTTGTCTTTTAAAAAAAAGAAGGGATTTAACAATATATGTGATGAAACAGGGTGAAGAACTGAAGAAAATGATTGGCGCAGTCACTTACATAGAGTGCAGTTCTAAAACACAGCAGGTAAATGAATCTTTGGCCTTCCTTTTATTTAGTAAATGTTAGAAATAATATAGATTAAATCGCTTTGTCAAAAGAGTTTATGTCTGTGAATTAGAGAATTATAGACAAACTTTTCTAAGATACAACAAAGCTATTTGGAACTTTTGTCTAGATATATTTTCTATCTCACTTGCAACTTATGTGTATAATCTAAAAGAATATATATAGGCCTTAACGATTAAATAGTTATGTCTGTTCAATGTCTTTTTAATAGATACATTAGTTTAAATAATTGTGTCAGTTCAATTTTTACAAAAGACAATTAGTTCGAATTTAATATAATTAAAATTCAACCAACACATTAGTATGAAACAAAATTAATTAGACATAATAGGGACCAAATTGAAACATAATCTTTTAAGTACAAATTTGATAAACTTGATAATTTTGGGGACTAAATTAACATAATAGTAATCTTTCAAGGACCAACTCAGTAATTTACTCCTTTTCTTGAAAATTTTAAATTAACATAATAGTAATCTTTCAAGGACCAACTCAGTAATTTACTCCTTTTCTTGAAAATTTTCGTGTTAATTTGGGTTGGTATGAATTATTTTCTCTCTAATTTTTCTCTTCTTTGTGGTTTCAGAATGTGAAGACAGTTTTTGATGCTGCTATAAAGGTTGCACTGAGGCCACCAAAGCCAAAGAAGAAACCACGCAAGAAAAGGACTTGCACCTTCCTTTAAGTTTTAATTTCACTCAAATGTCATAAATATAACACAATTAAAACCTTATTCTTTATTTTTGATAATTTTAATATATATAAATGGCCTCTGAAACCGTGGATAATCCTCATGAAGGATTACTAGATTCCTCATTCCTCTTAAATTGTAAACATGAAAAATGATTTTTGGTACTACGTTTGCTGATCTAGTACGGAACATGATGGTTCTGTTCTTAAATTTTAGATTGTTATTCTTCAATATCAATAGTTCAAAATTATTATTCCTTTCTAGTTTTCTTTTTCAAAAAAATTGTTTCTTTTAAAAAATTGATGTTTTATCTTGGATTGTCAAACAAGACTTTCTTGTTCTTTACCGGAATAGGAGAGGTTCATGTTTGTTTTCATCAAGAAATCTCTAATATGTATGACTAAAATTATGTGAAATGATAATTTTGATTTTGAAAGATATTCAATATTTTAATTTGACGGTGAGTGATGTAACCTAACCAAAAATTGATGTAACTTTTAAAATCAATACAAAAGTATGCTTAATGTCTTTATCATTTATATCAATTTTTACTTATGTATTTAACGTTTATTTTTTGTCAAATATATCTTATATATTTTATTGTTTTGTCAAATATGTTATTTTTAATGTTGTTAAATATATTAACATAAAACGTTAACTGGAACAATTCATGTGGCATATATCACCCGTCATATCATGTGTCAGGTGGATGCATACTCCAAAATACTCTTCATCTCTCTCTCTCTCTCCCCGTATCTATGTTGAAAGACAAGTATTCATACTTGTCTTAATATAAATTGTCAAATTTTAAATTTAATAGTTTAAATTTTTATATTTTTTTTTAAAAAATAAAAAATTATCATAACCGTCTAAATTAAGACAAACATAGTGTTTGTCTTTATATCCGAATTGCTCTCTGTTCACCCCACTGTAAGGAAAGTAGCTACTTTGTCAATTCAATTCGAGGGCTTCGCTGTCGTGCTTCTCATGATTGTACCTCACGATCATGTGTCCTCCATGCAAATCTTCTCTCATCTTGTTTACTCTGCTCTCGCTTGTCTTGTGAATTAATTACTCGAAAGAAGACAAATTATGTTTTTGTTTCTTCTCTTGTTTTCTATTATTAGATCCCGACATTCGATTCACTAGAAAATAGTATCTCATTTGTATTTATGTTTAAATTACAAGACTCGTCCTGTAGCAAAAATAAATAAATAATTATGAATCCGGTGCCGAGTCTAAATCCATTGACATTAGATTAGTGATTAACCAATAATATGATATCTGCTCAGTATTGGATAATATTCCAATGATGGTTGTTATGAATTCTAATACAGGACAAAGAAAAAAATATGGAGTAGTCTCTGGAGAAATTCCAACCAGGGGAAGAAGAGGAGGAGAAGGAACAGTGCCAAGAGGGAGAGGAGAGAGAGAGAGAGATGCATAGACAGAGAGAGAGAGAGAGACGAACAGAGAGAGGAGGAAAGAGGGACGCAGAGAGTGTGTGAGGTGGGAGAGATAACAGAGAGATGATGATATTTTTGACATTTTAAGATATGAGTACGTCCACGTGACATATGATGGAGAGAGAAATGAAAAGTATTTTTGACATTTTGGAGTATGGGTTCATGTGGCATATGACATGGTAGGTGATACGTGCCCAGTGATACATGCCACGTGGACCGTCCAATCAGTATTTTTGTAAGTATATTTAACAATGTTTAAAAAAAATATATTTTATAAAAAATAAAATATGTAGGTAAAAAATAAACGTTAGAAATATAATTAAAAATTGATGTAAATGTTAGGATTATAAAATATACTTTTGCCTAAAATCAATAATCCAAATAGATTATGACTAAAAAATAGGAGAGGATCTTTTTTTTTTTTTATAGTCTAACTTTCATCCAAAAATACTAATATCGATAACTAAAAATGAGTGCATTGATAATTTTAGTATTAAAAAATATTCAATATTTTAATTACAAAGTGAGTGATTAGCCTAAATTTAAATTTTTTTAATATAATTACCGTCAAATCAGTACTTTTGTTAGTATATTTAACAACGTTTAAAAAAGAACATATTTGATAAAAAATAAAATACGTAGGTAAAAAATAAACGTTAGAGATATAATTAAAAATCGATGTAAACGTTAGGAATATAAAATATACTTTTGCCTAAAATCAATAATCCAAATAGATTATGACTAAAAAATAGGAGAGGATCTTTTTTTTTTATATATATAATCTAACTTTCATCCAAAAATCACTAATATCGGTAACTAAAAATGAGTGCATTGATAATTTTAGTATTAAAAAATATTCAATATTTTAATTACATGGTGAGTGATTAGCATAAATTTAATTTTTTTTTAATATAATTACATTATATTATTTAGTATATAGATAACACTACTTTATTAATTTTTATGTTTTATAACATTATATTCAATAATTATAATAAATTTGACTATGAAAACTTTTATAATTTTTTAAAAATAAATATAGAATTTTTAAGTTCAAATATAATATAGTTAATTTAAAAAGAAAATATGAAAAATTATAGTTATTAATTATTTAAAAATATTAAAGAAGTAATATTTTATATGTATAAATTATATTTCAATATAAAATTATTGAATTTTCCTCTAAAATAATTTTAATATTATATTATTTAAATGTAAAAATTAAAAAAAATCTTGGGCCACAATCTAACAATGATGGGTTTAAACATTAGATTCCAGGCCCATTCAAAAATAGACCTAATCAACATGTTTTTATAGTGCTACATAAATTTGATGTAACTGTTAAACGTCTAATTGACAATGTAACATACAATAAAAAAAGTACCAAAATAATTTGATATTATAACTATATCAAATAGTATGTCATAATATGATATGTTTTGATGATAATTAGATACTTTACAATACTTCGGCTTCATATTAGAACAAATCACCCATGTAAAATAATAACATGTTCTTTTATTATAAGATTTGCTATTGTTTTATAATATATAATAATTGGTGGATATTGTTTTACATTTTGAATGCAATAACAAAAATTCTTATATCTATATATATATATATATATATATATATATATATATATTAAATTTCGTACATACATGTTAAATGTAATTAGTGGTTTATTGGTGGAAGATGACTCATTCTTCCATAGAGCCCTATGGTTGAGTTCTTCCACATGCGATTTGTTGATTTTTCCTTAAAACAAAACATATTTTACATGTCGTAATTCTATTAGATACGTCAGGTAACGTGGAATTCCTCCACATGGCAACTGATGTGGTGGATGGTATTTACCACGTGGCAATCCACTTAGCATTTTTGTTAGTTTTTTTTTACGGTGTTAAAAAAAGTGCATAATTGAAAGAAATTGAAATATATGAGACATATTTGACTAAAAAAAGTGTTAGGGGCATGAATAAAAATTGAAGAAAGCGTTAAAAACATGAGATATATTTTTTCCTAATGCACAAGGTTTTCATTTGCTCATATCATTCAAATACTCATTTATTTCAATGTGGTCCTTACATAACATACATGCATGAGGGCATACATGTATGTATGTGGTGATGTTGTATTAACTGTGAAATTTTTAGTTTGAAGGTACATGCTAATGTGGCTTGTATTTAAGTCCTATGACGGAATCAAATGAATTAAAGTGAAAATTTGATTGTACATGAGTAAATGGAAACTTTTATGTGGTAATTAGTCATGAAATTTTGGTAAATATTGTGTTAAGTGTTGAAGGTGTACTTATTCTTTATTGAGGAAATTCCAAGTTTGCCCTTGGTTAGACCATTTCCCTTCCTTCTAAGTAGGGGCAAAATGGTCAGATTGGGGGCCTTTGGCTCTCAAAACCCTTTAGCCCTTACTTCCCTCAACATCCACAACATGTATACTCTTACACACACCTCTTTTGAGCTCTCCACCTGTCACGTCCAAGAATTCGAATTAGTGATCGGCACGAGATGGATCCCACACCACCACTATAAGCCTAAACCATCACACGCTTATACGGAAAAGAAATGAAATAATACATCATCCAAACACAAAATAAGGTAATAACATTCAAGAATATCAATGATCATTTATAAATCAAATCCATAGCTCACATGTAATCGATGTTTCCAATCTTTCCCTTTCAATACAAATATATCCCAAAGGGGAATGTTCCAAAACATGGTTAACTAAAATAATAAAAGAATGATCAACAAAGTCCTTCACAAAACAATCTATACACAAATAGTCGTAGGTGTTCTATCCAACTACACTGCAGTAAAAGGGATTGGAGAGATGAGGCCTCGCTAACACAAAATTTGCAAGAGGTATACAAAAGGAAAAGAACTAAGTACATAATACTCAATGAAATATAACACTACTAAAATCAATATACTTTACCATGTACCACTTGTAGAGGTGGAAACTTGGAATTAGTTCCACCCACCGCCACAACATAAACACATCTAGCACTAGGTCATAACCATCACAAGAATTATCCATACACAAAGAAGTACACAATATAGTTTCATTATAGACGCACAAGGATAAATATGATTGTAACACAACCATCCGTTACATTGCCACCCAGGCATTGGGCCACTAAGGCACCACACACACTCAAATGTTCCACGAATTCCTCATGTTTATCCATCTCCTAAGCATACACTCACAAGTGTGTAATAAATATGATACTCTTTGTCTACCCATCACATAGACGACATCCTCGAGGGTTTGGGGTCGCTTTACCTTCTAGCGATTCATTTACATGCCATCCCATAGGTAATTCACAAAATGGGCTATCTCAAACATCATAGGTCACAAAGACCGATTAGTCACACATGCTTTTCACATAATCATAAACATCAAGACCACAAAACCCAGCATGATAAACTTATATCCATAACATTGAAGTGTTCCCAGCATAACTCAATTCAAGACATGTTTCATATATGTATTCATGTAAGTATAACTTGCATGGGGTAGCACACAAGATTACACTTAATTCATTCAGCACATAAAGTTTTAACCACAACTTCCAGTATATACATATATATATATATATATATATATATATAAGTTATAGCTAGCCCAGAGATCCATCAAACATCTCGAATATATTCATGTAAGTAAGTTCTAAGCCATTTTTGACTCACTCCTTCTTAGAGACCATGTAAGCACAAATCAACCCATGCATAAAGTAAATAACATTTCACATTCAAGGTGTAAGTAAAGTTAATCCCTCACCTAGGAGTTCAAATACCATATTAGTTGAATCCTCCTTGTAGTACTTAAGAAAATATCACCCAAGATGTTTTAGGGTTCAAGTCTTATCATTTTGGGATGGAAAGAGTGAAAAAGAATCGTTAAAATCCATGTAAATCACTAAGTTTTGCCACTACAACACCCAAGCCTGGCACTGCAGTGCCAAAAGGTAGAAATGAAATTTTAAATACTACGATTTGTCATTGCAGCGCCCAAATCTAGCTCTAAAGTGCCAGATGACATAATGAAATCATCCAATTCTTTAGCTCACCGTTGTAGTAGTGGTACTTTCTCTACACTTTGAAAACACTTTGTTTGGGTGCTCTAAATTGTCATTTGTACTCACAGCTTCCATGAGTTGATTGAAAACAAATTTAGGCATTAAGCCTTAGTTAAAATCAGTCCCAAAACCTTTCCAAGCTCAAAAACAAGATTGGGTTTCTTAAATCTCATGATTCACTCATTTATGACAGCAAGTTCATGTTTTTTTTATAGCAACCAACATCTTCCTTACCCACTCCACATATTAAATGCACATTTAACCACCCAAATACTTCAATTAATTTTCCCAACACTTTGAAATACTCATGGTAGAAGTTGGAAGGCATAAATCAACCCAAAACATCTAAATTTCCACATTTGCAAAACTAGGGTTCATGACCAATGAAAACAAAAGAAGAATGGATTTTTCCCAAAGATCTCACGTTCAATCCACATTTCCTAAGTTGGAGAAAAGTCACTGGAGTGAGATTCTAGCTAGAATCCAACCAACAAGAAGATTAAGTGGCTTAGAAAGTGAAGAAGGGTAGGAAGAGAGGGAAGAACACGAGACGAACATACACAAGAGAGTTAGGCATAAGATTTATGTGAGCTAAGGTGTGTGTGTATGTGTATGGGGGGTATTATATTTCCACATTGACTTTACCATATTGCCTTTCAACTTCATCACACTCAAACTTAAGTCCAAGGGCATAAATGGAAGTTCTTGTTAAATAAATTATCTGATACCCAATACATTCCTCAGTACCACATCCTCAAAATTAATACAACATCACATGAATTCAAACAAAGCACACATTTACCAAATTTTCCATCACACATAAGGGTTTCACATTCCTTTCACTTAGGTCCCTACACAAGGGCCTTTAAGCTATAATTCATTATCACAACCAATCACTAGCCAAGGGTATTATTCATGACCTTACCCACCTACACAAATGATTTAACATAAGCATAGAGATAAACATATATGATTTTATAAATTCACATTTATTCATTTAAAAGTTTCAATCTAACATAGGATTTACACCAACACAAACAATGGGATAAATACATTAATTAAGGCAACAAGTTACAGGTATCACAGCACCCCCTATAAGGATTTCAGGGTACTAATGTTGTCGGGCCTCAATGTATGTGTATCGTTAGGAGGGAAATTTTTCCCTTAATAATGGATGATTAATCACGTGAATGGTAAGGGATAATGTTGGTTAGATGAAACTATAAGAGAACAATGGACTTTGTGTGTCAAGAGAGAGCTACATATGTGTGTTAAGTCCTTGCAAGGACTAAATGAAAATAAAATTGATACTGTGGTGCCCTTGGGTTAAAAAGTTATAAGATTCTCCTAGTTTCATATATATATATATATATATATATTACTTAGCTTTGTTCATACGATAGATAGAATTACGATCTAGAGTTCTATTTTGAACTTACTACATTTGAGTATGATGAATTTGTTTGGTCTTTATTTTGAAATTTATTTTATGGTTCTGTCTTATATTGCAGTTAATCATCCTTTAACATATATTACCTTAGTCTTTTATTTTTTTTGTATTCACTTCTAATTTGCAATTTGCTTACTCCCACCATTTGTCCACTATGTCACCAATTATATTCAAGTAAAATTCTATAAGTAACTTATGTTAAAGTCTAACATATTATATCATATATAATTCATATATTTACATTAGAACTTAGACTCTACTTCATACATATGAGCTAACTTGCTATGCATTCCATGCCACACTCTAGATCACTACCTAAAACCCATACAAAAGTGCTTCTTACATAATTACATGCCAAAACTAATTTCTCCAAAATATCACACATATCTTTTACAACACAAGTCAACATAGCTAAGATAACTAAAGTCCTTAATTAGTCCGTGTTGCTTTCTCGGAAGTCCCAAATCCTGAAAATGGTTAGAATAACATACAGAACAATGAGATACACGAATATATCTCAATGGCTAGCAATTTCTTAAAATAAAGCAAGTACCATTTTCAATCATAAAAGCATAAGTAGCATTATAAATTCAACCATGAATATGAAAGTAATACACAAGTCAAGCATCAAACATTATATTTCCATTCACTTTGTGGAATGGAGTATAGTTGTAATAGTTTCATAGTTTCAGTCCACTCTGTGGGATAGCGTAAGCATTTTGGTTTCTGTTCACTCTGTGGGAGTAGGACTCGTAAAGTTGTTGTCTACTCGTGGGACTCGTAAAGTTAGTCTCCACTCTGAATGGAGTATAGTTGTAATAGTTTCATAGTTTCAGTCCACTCTGTGGGATAACATAAGCATTTTAGTTTATATTCACTTTATGGAACAAGTGAGTTTGTTGTCCACTCTGTGGGACTCGTAAAGTTGTTGTCCACTATGTGGGACTAGTGAAAATGTTATATGCTTGATATTCACTCTATGGAATAGGTGGAAATATCATTTGTTTACTCTATGGAACAAGACGAGCCTTTCTGCATATAGCTTTCAAGTTCATGGGAATCTCAAGCATGAAGATAAAATCATAGGATACTTTAAAAACAACGTAAGATCAACATAAGCCATGATTTTATGAAGGAACTAGCTACCTAGAAACTATAATTAGCTTTTAACTTGTCCGTCTATTCTCTTTCTCAGTTCTTATTCAGTTCTTGTCTCAGTTTTGTTTTCTTTATTGTTGTTCACCATTTTATCAATTTTTCCTCTTTATTTTTTCTAAAAGTAGAATTCACAACTAAACCCTGAAGATCTACTTACCTTGGGTGTTTCTATACTTCTAATGAAACTCATAATTCTCTCATCATAATAACCAAAATATTTTACTTAATTAATAGTTAGGACGTTGGGTTTCCTTCATCCAATCTTATGCCAATAAATTCTTTAACAGCCCTGCTACAATTTCATTAGGAAGAATGCATGTAACTAGATTCACGATTCTATTACAACATACCAAAATATTTAACTTCCCAATTCATATATCTAATTTATTTCATCAAAATAATTTAACTGATTATAACATTCTCCTTTCAAATAGCTACTCAATCCGTATAATTACTCTTTAAATTGGCCTTACTATACAATAATCCACCCAAAACTAACATCACACTCTTAAACAACTTTAGACACAAGTTAACTAATTAATCCCAAACTTACACAACCTCTATTTTATGCAGGTTACACTTTAATTCCAAGTTTAAATTATGTTTCAACCTTTGTTCTGTTTCTCGTATCCTTTATTCAATTCTCAAAGGAATAATCCAATCTTATATAATTATCATCAAAGTTTCTCTAAATGTCTCGACAACCATTTCTAGCTTTTTAACTAAGACAATTATCTACTGTGACAGCAAAATAACCATAAATATTCTGATGAATTTTTCTCCTTATCAGAACATATCCTACTCTGTTTATTTATCCAAAATTCTCAAAGTAATAATTAAATCCATATAATTATCATCTAGTTTAGTTTGCTCCTTAACTAGCCTGAAAATTCAATTTAAACCAAAAATTATCATATACGAGAGATAGGGTTCGATAAGAAAATAGAGTAACATGAAGCTCTCTCATATCTCATTGTCGTCTATCCTTGTTTTTTGCACTGGTCTAAATTTTTTGTCAAAAAGGGATGCCCAACAACCAAAAACATTGCTGTTAAATTTCTCTTCGGGTCTTACCGAGAAGGGATCCCTTCTATAGTGGAGCTCTCGAGTTCATGGTAGTATGTCGCGCCCAAGGTGCCAAGCATCAAACATATAGGGGCTGCCCAAACCAGGGCACCCATGGCTAGGCAGCCACTAGTTTGGGTGAAAATCTACTTCAAACCATGCCTAGCTTCCTTCTTTTGGTTCCAAATCTTCAAGGGTCCTTAATTGGTTGCATTAGGGTGTTAAAGAGGCCTTAAAATCAATTCACAATCATTCCAAATAATATCTATATTATCAAACATTCCAACATTACAGCCATCTACATCAGTTCACAATGGCAATACCAGAAAAGAAAAGAAAAATGGTTGGAATGCCACCCCATTCCACCATCAAGGCTGTGATACCCTTAGTCAATACTCACACCTATTCGAGATCAGACATAACAAAAATTTAGAGGACCAAATTTCCAAAAAGGGGGTAATATTGTGACACATATGAGTTTATTTTTCTCATGACTGTTAGTTTTCCCTTTGCATATAGTATTTACGCTAAACTATTTTTTTTTTGTGTAAGTGAAAAACATGCGTTACACATATATGTTGCATGAATTGTATGGGATGACAAAAGGTATATGATGCTATACAATGATATGTGATGCACTGTTGATTCTACATGAAGAATGTGATTCGGGCTACTAAGGGACTAAAGTGAAAATTAAAAGTTGGCTAGGGGTCAAACTGCAATTACTCCAAATTTGTGGTATGGGGTTGGAATTATTACAATAAGATAAATGCAAAACCCTAAAGGAATTAAAAATGTAAGATTTAAAGGGAAATTAAAAATAGTTAAAATAATGAAGGGAAATTCCTAAGAATTTAGTAAAATAAATATTAAGTGGGATAATTAATAAAGTAACAAAGAACGAAGTACAATCTATGAGTAGACCTTCCACCTACCCTAATATAAACAAAATAGAATTAAGATGATCAAGAAACCTAATTCTAATCCAACCCTAAATTAATTTAATTACTCAAACTCTAAACCTAAACCTAGAATCTACACCAACCAAAATAGTAGCACCCTTTTTGAAATTAATTAAACTAAATTAAACCAAGATATCCTAATCTACATTAAACTAAACTAAATATAATAAGATCATATCCTAATTCAAAAGTCAAATTTCAAATAAAACAAGAATCTATAAACCTAATCCTCTCCACTAATCCCAAAACCCACCCCTTCGTCATTTAGCCACACCAT
This sequence comes from Biancaea sappan, assembly GCA_037074585.1. Lineage (NCBI taxonomy): Eukaryota > Viridiplantae > Streptophyta > Magnoliopsida > Fabales > Fabaceae > Biancaea > Biancaea sappan. The sequence goes on from CM073493.1 coordinate 33,216,249, forward strand.
CTCCAACATTTACTTCTCAATCACACACCTACTTCACTAATGCCAAACCCACCCCTTCGTACACACACATTCACCACTCTCTCTTTCCAATCACACACAAAGAGCTCTTATTGAAATGAACACAAAGGACACACTTTGGGAAAGAGGAATTTGGAAAAAAGTCTCATAATCACATTCACATATCTGAAGAGATCATTAGGGTTACAAAAAAGGAGTCGTTGGAATCCAGGTGAGTGAACGTAATCTTAATAATATAATCATAACACAATCCATTAAGTTAGTGAATCAGGTTGAAAACCTGAGTTTCACCAGTTAAAGGTAACAACAGATATTAGTAAGAATCCTGATGTTATTTTTCAATGTTAAGGAAAAAGGGATAAACATTTAATAGATGAAGGCAAAAAAGCACTATATGCCCCTAACATTTACCCAATTTTCATTTATGCCCTTGAGATTTTTTTTGTTCGATTATGCCCTTAACGTTTCAATTTTTATCATATATGCTCCAAAATGATGAAAATATCCTTCATCCCTCTTTTTTTTCTCTCTCCTCACTCAAACAAAGACCCTACCAGAGAAGATGTTGGACCCCTTACCGGAGAAGCAGAAAACATCATATCTCACCATCATTCGCTCTCTTTCCTCCACCATTGCGTCCCTCTTCCCTCCAACATTCTTTCCCCTTTATTGCTCTTTGGTTCACTCTCTCTTTCTTTCTCTTAAACTCAAAAAATTTCATTGCCTGAAACCTACCGGGGAGACAGAGAGAGAGCGTGAACCAGAAAGAAAGAGGGAGGAAAGAATATTAGAGGGAAGAGGCACCTAATGGTCAAGGAAAGAGAGCCAATAGTGGTGAGATCTTATGTTTTCTGCTTCTCCTTCTCTGACGAGGGTTCTAGCGAGGGTTTCCAGTGTCTTCTCCAATGATGGTTTGTCTATGAGTGAGGAAAGAGAAAAAAAAGAGAGGAATGAGGGATATTTTTATTTTTTTGGGGCATATATGATTAAAAATTGAAACTTTAAGGGCATAATCGGGCAAAAAAGCCTTAAGGGCATAAATGAAAATCAGGGTAAATGTTAAGGGTACATAGTACCATTTTTCCATAGATGAATTCAATATGTTTACTATTTTTTTACTTGTATATTTTACATATGTTCATGATAAAACTGTGATGTGCACCATTAAGGCCTTGATTGTGATATTGGGTGGTACGCCCCATCTGTGGTGAGCAAGACCAGTCACATTGGCTTGATAAATAATAGGGGAGACATAATTTCTCACAGTAGGATGAAAATTGTGGTAGCCTAGGTTACTTTGTTAAACCCGTGAAGTACCCTACTGGTGAGATGGATTAGGCACAACAAAGGTCGAAGAGGGTCGAAGGCTGAGTGAATGGCTCTCGGGGTGGCTCTACCTAAGTGATGAGTACCGTATCTAATATGTACATTTGATTGTTTTGTTTATGGGAAAATTACTGATTTCTGGTATGTTCCCTACTTGTGTTGGTTGGTTTTATGACCTTCGAGTTCATTATCATGATCGATTTTGTATTTTATTCTTATTATTGAGATTATCGTACATTCACTGAGTTCTTAAGAACTCACCCTTATAATACTTGAGGCCCTTAAGTATTAGTGTAATTGGAATATCGATCAAGTAGTTGGATGCAAGGGAAAAATTTTTATTTTCGAATAAGGAAATTCATGGTTAGGGTGTAGTGTTGTGCATGATATGGTTACTGCCTGAGGATGCAGGTATGCGTGTGTCACAAAGGAAGACAGATAGGTAATGAGACTACTAGGGTGAAATAAAAATAGTTAAGTGATGCTCTTAATGAGAATGGAAAATAATGCTAGTTAAGGGAAGTTGTAACATCTCGTGCTTTTGCTTCCTCCTCCTTCTCTTCCTTTGTCTTCCTTGTTGTTCAACATAGAGTAGAGCACGCAAGAGAGAGAATGAGGGAGATTGTGCGATGGAGGATGTCATCACCACGAACCATTGAGGACACCTTCCCTTTCACTTCCCCTTTTGTCATCGACATCTTCTCTATTGTTTGACGAGAGAACAGAGCCAAGGGAATAGAGTAATGATGAGAATGGAATCAGTCACTGAACCTGTTGTTCTCTGTTACCAATCCACTATTAGTATCTTCTTTCTTATCTTCTTTTTCTCTCGTTGTTGAAATCCCTAGCTGACCTTGAAAGAATAGAGCAGAAATTTGTTTGGGCAAAAGAATCGAGTTGCTACCCAAAAGTGCAATATCCGAGAGTGAGAAAGAGAAGATGATAGAGCAATTCAAAAATAGGTAAGAAAGTTGAATCCAAATGCTTTCTTACAGAATTTTAATTATGATTTCTGTTTGGGCCTGAAAAGAACCTTGTGTATGTTTAGATGGAAGATTTAATTATTGGATTTGGTCTAGCTGAGATGAAGGAGAGTAAATTGAGACATGATAAATGAATTACTTGAGTGATAGCTTATATATGTGAATTTAGAGGATTTGAGTATGTGAATTTCCCTTATGGCCGAGAGTGATCATAGGTCAGTCTATACGTAGGGGTTGAGAATTTAAAATGATACTTTGGATGTTATTTTCCTATTTGTAAATGTTGTTGTTATAATTACTTATGAACGGGTGAAGCTACATTATACTAGATTCTTGAAAATGGTTTTGATTTGAAATAGAACATGTAACCTGTTGTAGTATAGAAGAAGCATATTCTTTAAACCCTCTGTTTCAATAAATTGAAATCAAATGAATTGGTGGGGATACTTTTAGAGTAGCTAAAGAGAGTTAGAAATTAATTTAAGAAGTGGTTAGGAATGATAGAGGAAAGTACATATAGAAAATAATGAGGTGGATTTGAGTTAATCTAGCAATTGGGTTGAATCTTCAATATACTTTCTTTATTTTTCTTCATGAGGAGCTATGGAAAATGTGGATAATTATGGTTTACTGTTATTTTGGGCCAAACAGAAAATTAGTGTTAATAAATTGTTAAGAAGTTGGTCTTGTTGTGAGGGTAAAGAAATTATATTGTTCTATGGATGTTCATATTCAACTTGGGCAAGGTCTAGCTAAATAATTGTTATAACTAGAAGGAATATATATATATATATATATATAACCATGTGTTTGAATTAATGTTGGGTTATGTTGTTGATTGTGGAGGATAAATTAAATTTTGTGAATCATGGGATTGTATTAAACTGTTGTGGCTAGCAAATTGTTTTCACATATTAAGATATTGAAATTAAACCCTCAGTTCTTGTTATTGTTTAGTGGAAAGTAAAGTAAGTTTAGTATTTTAATTGAAGTTAAGCATGATGAAACTTCCTGATGAAATCATGTATTGTTGGTGCTTCGGTTAAGTCTCATAACTGGGTAAATCAAATAGAGTTAGTGTAGATACAAAGTGAAGGAATCTATATCCTGACATGCTTCTATTTCCTAAATATAATCCACTGCTTTGAGTATGAGACTTAAAAATGTTTTGTGTATGCTATTTAAATATAAATTATACATATGTGTGAGACGTGTGTAATTGTTGATATATATGAATAGATGTGGGCCAATTATATGAATGTAAATTGAAAGTTTAGCCACTAAACGATGGTTTGTATTATGATATATTGCAAGTTCATGATTATATATATATATATATATATATATATGTATGTATAGGTGTGAATAAACAAATCCTTAGATGCAAAGCAACATAAGAAGTGTGCATACTTTCACATGGTTGTCTATATTATGAGTTGTAAATGGAGAGAAAGGACTCATACATGTATACATACACATTTATTTACACATATCGTATCATGAGTTGAACTTGGAAAAATATGTGCGTATGAGTAAACTTGTAAATCATTTATACGTTATGCACTCCAAGGTTTCATATGTTATGCACTCAAAATTTGATTCTGGGAATTATTAAAAATACGTTGTATTCATGTGGCATACCTATAATGGATTAAATGTGGAATGTGTCATGAGCTTATGTGATTGTAGTACATAATGGATGATGATACTACATTATTTGTGGGTGACTAAGATGTGTGTTGCTTATGAATATGTTTGTGATTGTGTTTGACCGGAAAAGAAAGGCATGGTGGTGCACCCCATGGAGCTGATATACTTGGAGCTATAAAGGTGGAGATTTACACATAGAGTTATCCAGTGGTATTCTGAACGACTCGGTTGGTACTGAAAATTATGTGATTGAAATAATTGTTGACTGTTGTGTGTTTTGTGTGGTTTGGTTGTTGGTAGTCTAATTTGAATTATATGGTTTGTGTAAAATTGATTGTCATTACATTGCCTCTGATGTTGTAATTTTTCTGGTTATTACCGAATCAGATTGTATATGCATAGATGTTCATAGCATTATAGGCATGTTTATTATTTTACTCAGTGTGATTATGTATTTTATGGTGGATGAGTGTTTGAAACATGATAAAGGAATATTGAGACATGCAAGTACGTTAATCCACCTAATTGGAATTCTCTTTCATTGTTATTGATAGGTGTATGTAGAACGTATGTAGTGTTAGTTCCATTTTATTAAAATAAAGTTATATGCTCATTAAGTCTGTGACTCACCCTATCTTATTTAACATTTTAGACAAGTTGTCGATGAAAATTTTTTGTATCAAGAGTAAGAAAGTCTTGTTGCAAGACCGTAATCACTCCTGGGGTTGGTCTCATCCTTTCTTGTATTCAATGATTCTGGAGCTACTTTGTAGTCTAATAGGTTTCTTAGGAAGATTGGGTTTAGGTATATATATATATATATATATATATTTTAGCCTAAATGTTGTACTTTATGTTTTTGTTTGATTGAATTTTGAAATGTATTTTATGAGACAAAGCTTAAACAATAATAGTGGAAATCTAATAATGTATTGTATTTGGATAAGAAATTTTAATTGAAGTACTTAAATATATAAATTAAGGTTATTCTTGGAGGAAATTCATGTCTTTGTGTGTATATCATGTTATATGAATAGTGGAGAGTTAAGGGTAGGCTTATAGAGGTGAAGTAGGTTTCATCTATATGCCGATCATATATCAAATATAGGAATGTGACATAAGTAAGTGCTAATAGTTAAGAAAATGGGAATGGAAGTGTGTGGTGTCTTATGTGTGTGGAAATTTTTCGAGTCGAATGAATTACAATTTTGCCACTGCTTAAAACTGATTAAGAGTTGATCGGAGGGCAAATTAGTCATTTTTCTCGGGAGAGTATATATATATATATATATATATAAGTCATACATACCTTTAACTCTTCTCTCATGCATCTCTCCATCTCCAAGCCCTAGCCACACTTTTCTTCATCTTCTTCACCTTAGATCACCACTCACACCTCCAGCCACTATTCTCCAGCGAAGGTTTGTGTCTCCAACAACCAACCACCACTAGAAGGAAGAGAAAAAAAAGGCAAACCTCTGACTCTTTCTTTTCTTACCCAATTGTCGCATATATAGATGTTGAGGATGAGATTGGTGTTGTTTGGAAGTTTTTGAGTCTAGGTGATAGATCAAAACCTTCTTGAATGTTTATTTATCAAATTAGAGCAAGAAATCTATAGAAATCATGATTAAAAAAAAAGAGAATCATGAGATAAAAAGTGATGACAGAAAAAGAAAGAAAATTAGGGTTCTTGAAAGAAATTTGATGTATTTAAGCCTTGATTCTTGATTATAATCTAGGATTTGAGTATAGAAATGTTCCCTAGACATTGCTAATGAAAACCCAAGGAAAGAATCATGTAAAATGATCAAAAATTGGCCTAGGATGAAGGAAAACCAAATTGGGGTAAAAAATCACGAGAATAGAGCATGCCGAGTCACCTTAGGCATGCTAATGGTAGTGTTTAGGTGGGTTTACCCGCCTAGATGCACGTATAACAATGAGCATTGAATGGTCATAAATATTATATTGTTAGGAAGCTCTTTGAGTCTAGTTTCTAATGAGATGAGCTTAATTTGAATTGAAAATTCATTAATGTTTAGGAGTTAAGACCAAAAGAGTAATCATAGGTTAGAACTAATAATAAGGATTTCCCTATTTTGTAACCTTGACATGTTGTTACATGATTACCTTATAGAGATAAATTCTTTGTGGCATCTTCCACTTCTTTTGAAGAGGATTACCTAGCTTGGAGTTGAGGTGAGGGAGCTTCCACCTTACCTTGTTTATACTATTCTAGTATTCTTGTTGAAAGTACGCATGGATAACTCATGAGGAATGAAGTATTTTAATAATGTGCCTAAACGAATAAATGAGATTCTTTTAGTTGAAAGATGGTATTGGATGACTATGGATGGGCTACATGGTATGTTCATTAGTAGATTTATGCATATGATAGCGTGAAGTGATTGCCATGATTATATATATATATATGCATGTGTACAACATTGATTTGAAAATAGTAAGTACCTTGATTAATGATTATGAGTGATGTATAAGGCTGTGGATTTGTATTGTGGTTGTTGTGGACAATATGATATGCATAAGAGATGGTTGAAAGTAATGGTTGGAACCCAAGAAGGGGGTGAATTGGGTTTTATAAATTTTTCACAAGAATTAATTGGAAGTTGAAATGATTTTCTGTAGAAGTGTAATACTTAAGATAATAAATACAATACAGAAATGTGCTATCAAGATAAATAATTATAAAGATCAAGGAATTAAAGAGTAGATATCAATATGCACAAATTAAAGAGTAATGGATAGAGAAGCAAACTCGGAGATTTATACTGGTTCGACTAATCCAAGCCTACATCCAGTCCTCAAGAGAACACTTGAGTATTTCCACTATAATTGCAAGTTTAATCCGGGTACTTGCAAACCACTACAACCACGCAAATTTGATCCGGGTATTTGCGAAACCACAATGGAGAATTTATGAATCCGGGCTCCTCCTCAAACCAAAGCAAGTTCTTCCAACACCGGTACTTGCAAACCTCAACTCGGAATAATATATGTGTTGATCAAAATCAACAATACAAAGAAACTCTCTCTAAAGAGTAGATGAATACAAATAAAGCTATAATAACTCTAATGATAGAGAATATGCAAGATTTGGATCAAGAATATTTGGATTTCTCTGAAAGATGATAGAACATGTTAATATGTCATTGTAGTACTTGGTTCTTGCTCAAAATCGTGTATCTAAGGTCATATATATAAGATTTTAAAAAACTAGCCGTTATATAGCCGTTATAGCACTTATAATGCAGTCCAGATGTCGATTGGTCGACCAGTTGGGGTCACCTGGTCGACCACCCACTGACAGTAGCAAAATATAGCATTTTCAGGATAACTGGTCGACCAGTCTGAAGCTGCCTGATCGGCCACCGGCTGGCAGTAGCGAAATACAGATTTTGAGCTTTCTTTAAAAATTCATAACTCCCTCATTTGAACTCTGTTTTAAACAAATAATATATCATTGGAAAGCTCTTGGAGTCTAGTTTCAAATGCGCAAGTTTCACTTAAAAATTATTTTTTGTTTAAAAGATATAATCAAAATACTGACTATAGGTCAGAACAGAATAATTTTTGAGTACAGTAAAATCAACTTTCAGTTTTTCAAACTATATTTTAAATAGTCATATATTTCTCATTTGGACTCCGTTTTGAATAAATAATATACCGTTGAAAAGATCTTTGAGTCTACTATCAAATGAGATTAAGATACTTGAAAACAAATTTTTCATTTATGAGATATGATATAAGGAGTGACCAAAGGTCAAAAACTAACTTTTGTAAAACTTCATATCTCACTATCTTTTTGTTCAAAATGCTTGAGCCAATGTATGCAAATCTAAATCATTGAGTTGCACAAGTATACTAGCCTATATAAAATATACCTAATGTAAACACATAGGCTATCTTGATGCATACAAGCTTCTAAGACTTTAAATATTCTAATTCTTCATTTCTTGGAACTTTATCCTTGCATGTTGTCTTCCTTGAGTGAAGCATGATATTACTTTTCCTTGTTCTTCAATACAATGCTTATTCTTCTTGTTTTGAACCAACCTATAAAATATATCTTACTTGCAAACCCAATGGTTAGTTCAATAGCATGATTCAATATATGCAATATACATATTAAATAACATAATCATACTTAAGTATTTGTAGCATATATATGATAATTAATCTTTATATATATATATCAATGCTACAATTCAAATACATTTGTCATCATCAAAACTTATGGCATAAAGCCTTAGGGTCAACAATGGTAAGAATCATTATATGAATATATATATATATATATATATATATTGATGTGCTCACAAGAATGAACGAAGTGTGGTAATAACCTTAGTTATTGGTCATGTGTGAGGGATTTGTAATTCTTCTACCTTGAAATTTTGTGATTTAATTATCTCTTACTTATTACAATCTCTACAAGATGTGATGGCAGCTTATATGGAACGATGTTTACATGTCTTTGTATGTGTGATAATGAATAATATTATACATGGAATCGTGTGGTGCATTGCTGGAAATGTATTAGTGGTAGAAAGAAAGAGATGTTTAACTCTCTCGCACTATGAATAAGGACATTATGTGAGGAACCAAACTTATCTCCAACAGCTTGAGTGCTTTAATGATTGTTCATCATGTTTAATATTCAATCTAGGGATTTGCTTGTGTAAAGAGATATCTTGATGTGTTTGCATGGACCTTATGAATATTAACTTGATCAGTACCTATAGTCATATCGAGTGATGTATTCTATGCATATATGTTTGGATATTGAATGTGATGTGGAAATAAAATTGTGTGAGAGGGTTGGCCTCTCTTGAGAGAATAAAAAATGAGGGGGATGACCTCTCTTGAGAAAATGGATACCTTGAATGAAAAATTGTTCTTACATAAATCTTTATGCTTATTTGTTGGTAGACATGTTGTGTATAAATATGTATAGACATGGAGTATTGTCGTATGAACTACCTTATATAATCATGTACTATGGTTATAGCTTGTGTAGGCAATATTGGTTGTATACAGAGTGTGGGTTATCTCGTTAGCCACGTGTGTGGTGTTAATTGGTAGTGACGTATGAAATCTTCCTATGGTCCTCCTTCTATAAAGGGTGCCTAGTTTGTGTTCTTCTATGCTTGTTGTTCCTCTTACTGAGTCTTATGCTCAATCCCTCTCTTTTTCACCCATGTAGGTTTCTTTAGTAGTTGGTGAGTTTTCGTACGAAGAGTAGCAAAGTCTCCAGATCTGTATTCCTTTATCACAAGATGCTGGTACGTGTGTAGTAGCTGGGTATTGAGTTGCTTTGTAGTTAGATAGAACACATATGAATCTTGTACTAGTTGTGAAATGGATCAGAATATTGTATACATGTCTCTATTACTTCTCTCATATTAATTATTTCTTAGAATGAATGAAGTTATTATAGAAAGAGTATCCCAAAACGAAATGGTTGTCTAAATAAATTATCACTTTATATGGAAATAGAAATCTTGTTCTATATTATTCTGTGTGTTGGTTGTATGAGAATTAGGCTTACGGTGGTGGATGTTATCCACCTATGTGCTGGTCATGTTTCCAAATCGAGGCTTGACAACCCTTTTTTTTTCTTTCTAAGATTCAGTTGTAGACGAGAAAGTCCCTCTGGAGGAGTAGTGGATGTTCTATACGATAAAGAATCTTCCCGTTGCCAAGTAGGTCTAATGATCCCGTGTCAGGATTAGGGGCTCTGTGGTCATTGGGACTCCTAGGATGTCATTTTGGGAATTTTTAGGAATTTCAATTAATTTTGGAATTGATAAATTATATGAGGATAATGTTATTGTGGTTGTTTACCCATATCATTATGATTGTATGTAATTAAGTTATGTGCTTGTATGCATTTTCGTAAGTGTAAGCAAGGACGCCAAGTATATCCTTAACAAAAACTCCATTTGTTGTGATCAGGTGTGAATTTAAATAAATTTATGGATTGTACGCTTCTGCACAATTTAACCTAACAAAAAAGGTAGAGCCAATAGGAAGGCTTACAGTATCGAGGGACGTCGTTACCGTGTCGGTCACGGGTCCGGGTAACAAGTTCTGACAAAGGCTCACCTAAGAATTTTCAAATCAACCTAGGGTTTCTACTACTCAAGAGTTGGGGAAGAAGAGAAGAGGAGAGGAGAAGAAGAGAATACTACTCACAAATTCTTCCCAAAGCTAGCATGGAGCCATCCCAAATTGATATGTTGGCCATGGGTTGAAGAGACTTAGGCATAGACAATGTGTGTTGGTATAAATCATCAATGTCTTGACTTACACTTAAAATCTCTTTCTCTAATCACAACATTATTTTATATTTGGTCTTAGCATGAGAAATTTCATAAAATTTCCATAATTGGTTTTCTTTTCATTTTAGTCCTTCTCTCGTTACTTAAGTTTTCTCCTAAGCTTCCTCTCTTTTGAAAAAAAATTTCACCCATATAAAAATACATTCTTCTAATTACTTCAGAATATCTGGGTATCACACATCTCATAATTAATAACCACACATGGGTATATTTATTATATTCCCAATCATATGAGGACTTATGCACAACAAGCATCTCATCAACTCATAACATACTTTCACAAAATAAAAGTTTCTAGGAACAATAATCCTAGAAAAGTAAACAAACAAGGTAAGGTTAGGTCCTTTACCTAGAATTGAAGCCCTTCCAGTCCTTTTAGAAAGCCTTGACTAAGCCTCAAGCCAATATAAAACCTACAGAATAGTTAAGCATCATTTTAGCACAAAATTTCAAGGAGATTGCATCTACCCAGGCTATGGTGCCATAACCTTTCCCATAAACTCACTTGCACTACCCCTGGGCTCCCTGGGCCCCTTCCCATGCCACCAAGGCATCAGATAGTGGTGCCTGGAGCACCACACCCCTATGAACCATTGGCTTTTGTTTTGGTGGTGCCCTGGGCGCCCTAAGCTAGGAGCACGATGGTGTTCTCGGTTTTGGCTCAATTTCAACCCAATTCTCATTATTTTTCTTAATTTCTTACATGAGTTTTCATTATAGATGTTTAAGGATCAAAACTACACACTTAAGTCTCAAGTTATTATCAAGATTCTAAGCTCCAACCATCAAAATTCCTTCTAAAATCCTAACATTCCTTCTTGTTCTTTCATCCTTTCTAAATCCATTTTAATCATGATAAATCCTTAAATTTATGGTCTTAATCTTATCAACAATCATCTAAGAAGACTTTAAATCACTGCCTAAGCTCCAAAGTTCTCAAACAACCTCAATCTCACCCTAAATTCCTTAAAATCCAAAAATAAGATAGAAATTGGGAAAGTGAGGAGTTTACCTTGGTTCTTCTCTCATCAATGGTGGTTGGTCACCGGAGATTGGTGGCCGGAAGCTTAGGTGTGTCCTTTGTTTATGGAGGATTGATGAGTGTTCTAGGGAATCGGGAGGAAAGTGCATGTGAGAGAGAAATGAGAGATGAGTATATGAGTGTATGTGTGCGCCTTATATATATATATATATATATATATATACACTCTTAAGGGATAATTACCATTTTGCCTTTTAGTCAACCCACAGTCAAATTCAATAATGGTGACAATGTAATTTCCCAACTCGAGTATTTCCACCCTCATTAGGCACCATACACTACCTATCACTAACTTTCCCATCTTACTAAAAGGTATCTCATATTTATTTTTATTACACTCTATTCCCTCCATGAACTTAGTAATCATCTAACTCCCCATATGCCATGCGTACACTCATATCCCTCAACCACTCATCGTTTCTCATACTAAGCCACCTTTGACCTTGAATTTCCTTTTCCAATAAAACAAAAAAAATTTTCCCACATTCGAATACCCATTAAAAATCTGACAACACTAATACCCAAGGACCTTAGGTATTACATGACACATCCTAAGTCGAAGAACAATGCCACATTTGTAATATAAATGTAGGTAGAATGCCAAATATTTTTTTGATAACAAACAATTGTACAATGTCAGATAGTTGCCTTTAGGGCATACATTCTAACAAAAAGAAGGCAAGGGCTAAAGAGAAGGGTATAATGGGAAATCTCTCAATGCTGAGACATTTTACGTAAATAACACCACACACATTCTCCTTCACCCATCGACCATTCATGAGCTTACTATATTTCATATTTATTCATTTTCCCTCTTTTTACATAGGTGCACCATAAATTTACTTTCATTTCATTTTAGTCCCTTCAAAGCTCATCAGATATATAGTCTTTCTTACAATACACCAAAAATTCATTGTCCACTTGTGATTTTTAGCCAACCAAGCCTACACATATCTACGTACAAGGATCTTGGGTATTACATTGTTGCTTTCATATGAGTTATGTGGTTTATAAATATTTGTTTTCTTTATGTAGTCAAGTAATGTATTCTCTCACTAAGTCTAGTACTACCCTTTTCTCTTAATATTTTTTATCCACAAATAGAAGATGTTAGACTTTCTGGGTAATAAAGTAGCAGAGTCTCTACCCCTTTTGCATCTAAGGTATACTTATTTTGTCAAACTCACCTATTTTTGTAAAAATTTCTAGAGTTATACTATATAATCGAGTAACTGGGTTCATAGAGGGTTGATGGTTGAATGTGATGTGTTTTGGAATTGATGTGATTTATCTTGGTACCTTCTGTATTTTTATTTTAAGTATTCTTGTTTGTTATTGTAGATAACAAGAATGAATACAAATAGACATAAACTTATGTATTAATTTTAAATATATATATATATATATATATTTGGTGAATTAAACTGATTTGAAATTACTGGAAATATTTGGTGAATATTATAATGCTTTTATGTGGATTGTTTGCTCTGATGGTTTGGGTTAGGCTTATCGTGGTGAGATTAAGCTCACCTACTATGCCAGTCACATGCCTAGTTTGGGGCGTGATAGAAAATTTTCATTTTAGTCCCTTCTATCCCTATAAAAACCCTCCTCCAACACTTAAAAAAATTTCTTTAAACCTCACTTCCATACTTTTTCCTCCCTTCCTCCCATACCATAACCTTGAAACTCCAATTCCTCTCCACTTCCCATCAATCTCTTTGTTTTCGACGGATCTTCTCCATGTTGGAAACACAATTTGAGGTAAGAACTATCCCCTCTCTTCCATTTTCTTGTAAATATTGCTTCTCTACATCCCTAGAATTAAAATTGGGGAATTCTTAAATCTTTGCTTGTGGAATAGGTTGGGAAAGCTCTCTTGTGTTCTACTAAAACGATTTAACCTAAATAATGCTAAAAATTGGGGCTTGGTGGTTGAAATTTGGTAAGGACCCTAGATTGATTGAAATTGTGTATTTTGGCTTTTGATGATCAATTTATGGAATTGTGGCTCAATTTTGAAGTTAGTTAATGTTTATTAGTGATTTCTATGGTTGTTGGAAGCATTTATGGTGCCTTATTGATGAACTAATTAGGTTGGATGAGTGGATGAGGATTTTTGGTTGAAGAAGAAGAAATGTTGGGCTTGGAGGCTAGCTCTATTGGTCGATGCCTCAGGTGCCAAGGGCGCTAGTCACCCCAAGAGAGATGTGCTCTTATAAGCCCTAAGCACCAAGGCTGGCACCTTAGGTGCCGAGGTGGTTGAGAGGCCACCCAAAGGGGAGCTTGGCACCTAGTAACCTCACTAATTCTTTCTTCCTCACTTCTTTTCCTTGTTATAAGCCTCCAAAGGACCTTTGAGAGACATTTACCCATCAAATACTCGTCCAAAAAAGTAGAGAAATCATGTAATTTGGAACTAAGGTAAGTAGGAAAAACTTACTCTATGTTGTGTATCTCTCTTGGTTGTGTATTCGAATTTGTTGAACATTGTTATATATGTACCATAAGGTTAAGAGGTTGAGCAAAGCATGAGGAATATGTGTTGCATGTAAATCTATTCACCTTGCTTGAATGATTCTCACTCAATGTGGATCATACCTTATAGCCATGTATGAAATGCTAAAGCATTGTATTATGATGACTTAATTGGGTATGTTGTAGGAACTAGTTAATTTCATGATTGGGAATGGCATGGAAATATGTTATTGCATGATTTTGATTGTGTTTGGCTTCATTGGAGGAAGGCATGGGTTTGAGTCCCATGGTGTGGAGCCATAAGGGAAATTATACATGTTTGTACATACTTATTTGTTTGGGAGTATAAGGGAGGATTTATTTATATAAATGGAGCTATAAGGAAGGATGCAGTTGGGCAGTGAAGCAACGAACATAGCAATGTGGATGTGACTTGAAAAACATCTGGGAAAGTTATTCAATTTATAAATGTTGTGCATGTGTAATTTGTGTATGTTATTTAGCTTACTTATACTTTTATACAGTAGGCTTATTTCACTGAGTTATTATTGTACTCACCCTTTTACTTCCCTTTTCATATCACCAGGTAGAGAAAGAAGTTTCGCCTATTGAGTAGCAGAGTAGATCGCATTTCATGCCCCTCTCCTTGTTTTAGGGGTTTATTTTGATATAACTACCAATATTTTTGTGATTTAAGAGGATGTAATTAAGGGAGTTATGACTGCTATATTATGGATGATGTTGTTATGGGCTATGCCCCATTTTGATTCTTTGGACCATATTGGTGGATATGAGTTGTGCTTGTTGTTGTCATCAAAATGTTCATGAACATGGAGATAGTTTTATACAAACATTGTCACCTCTTTTAATGAATGAAATTCAAACTTTTGATAAACCCTTTTCATTACATTGTGAATGTTATGCATATTTATATTTTGTGTACTATGTAAGTCAGTATCTTGATTGCTAGGCTTACAGTAGTGAGAGAGTATCTCACTTACCATGCCGGTCACATGCTCAGAGTTAGATTGTGATAATTATTGTATGCCAAGCAAGTGAAAATTGTCCGTTGAAGCATTGAATTGAAAAAAAAAAACAAAAACAAAGCTCTCAGGTCACCACGTACATGCTCAAGCAGTGAGATTGGGCGCTCAAGCGCTGGAAGGATGCTATCTGATATACTCTTGAGGTGTTGAGCTCAAGCGTCAAGAAATCAACTAACAAAGTAAGCGATGATAAGAAACACAATGATGATCTCAAGATATTCAAGAATTGACACACAATGATGAAAGACCTATTGAAGAAAAAGAATGAAGATGCTAGTTGACATGAAGAAGATGATGAGTAGAACTATCTCAATCAATTATGAAGAAGTTGAATCATTGCAACGATAATAGAGGAAAGTGACGAACTTCAATTGCTGATAAAAGAAACGATATCTACAATGTTGGTGAGAGAAGGACAATAACTCCTTTATTGAGAACTCTAATGAGCATAGTACTGAAATTCCAGCTTTGATACCATGTTGCAAACAAAGATGGAAGCAAGAAAAACGGATTCAAGATTGAGTGTGTGTGTGTTTATAGATAAAAAAAATAGTGTTTATATACAATCACATATCTTTTTAACTACCTAACTATAAAACCAATAGTATACAACAATAAATTGAAACTATGCACAACAATAAAACTAAGACTAATTTCTTTTATCTCTCAACAGAACAAAATGAGAACCCCATATTTTGAGATCAACGGCAAAATGTACTTAATTTTGCAGTATTGCAAAGTAAGGAGAGAATTTTTTCTTCTTTCACAATAGATAGATGCATTTTTTAATTTAGTTAACAATAATATATTTTTAATCAGGCCTTCTTCATTAAAAATATTTTTAATAATATTATTTTTAATTATATTATCAATTACTTAATGTAGAATTTAACCAAATACTCAATTCACATCAGATTAAACTTTAAAAATATAATAAAATACGACAAAAATTAACAAGGAAAAATGTTGAATTAATTGTAGTTATAATTAACTACAAAGGCTCTATAGGGCAAAAATCGTTGATAAGCGAGCTGAAAGCTAATTTTGGTCACTTGTCATGTCTACTAAAATTTATATGCATTTATGTAATTATTTAGAAATTGTAATATAGACTAAGGAAAAATTTGGTCTACAATGTGATATTTTCTGAAAATAATTACAAAATATTCAATTTCATAAAAATAAGTCAATTTTGGAATAATTTAAAACATAAAAACTTACATATGACAGAAGACTATCAGTCGACTGATCGTTTTTGAATTTGTATAATTTGAAAACAAAGATATATCAGTCGACTGATACAGGATAAATAGTCGACTGATATGTTCTGAACTTCTATTTTTCATAAAAGGTACTTGAAATGTAGCATAGCTTCTTCAATTTAAAATGGACACAAAATCATAGAACATATGCATCTATTTCTTGTAAGTTCTCTTCCTCGTATACATAACATACAAAGTTTAGTTACAACTCTCATAAAGTTACACAAAACTCTTAAACTTGTCATCTATATTCATAGTACACAACATTCGCTTCAAAATATCATCAAAATAAGATGACTTAACTAGCTAATACATCGCAAGCTCATTTTTTTTCTTTTTCTTTTCTTTCTACTTCAGTCCCTGAAATGGTAAATCATCAAATATGAACTCATAACTATGCTATGGTCTTTCTTTCAATATAGTGCACTATACTTTAGTTCATTCTCAAGAAGAGTACTCAATGTCTCATGAGGAATTTCTATTATCCCATGAGGAATTTTTGGGATTCTATCATCCAATAAGGACTTTTACATTTTATGAGGAATTTTTGTCATCCTATGAGAAATTTCTGGAGTTCTGTCATCTCATAAGGACATAAACTTTACTTTTCAAGAGAAAGATGGTTCTATATGTTCATGAAAATCTTTAAGATGTATATACTTCATAAATCATACAAAAGCAAGACAAATATACCAAATACTTTGCTTTTATAAAAACTAGCTACCTTTAATTCTCCTAAAGCTAAATTTGAAGTAGTATCTTCTAGTTTTTCACTAATACTCTTTGTTCTTCAACCTCTAGATCAACTCCTTCCTCTTTCTTCATTTCTTAGCCTAAAAATCCCTATTCTATTATTTTTCAAGCTCTAGAATCTATTTAAACTAGAAGAATCAAGTTAAAAACTTATCTTTTATGATCTTCTTGCTAAAATCTCTACTAGAACTTTCTTTTCTCTCTTCTCCTTGCTCCTCATGTTTTCTCTCTCTCCCTCTTCTCTAAATTTCAGAATTTGCTCCTCATGGAAATTCCCTTTTTAACCATACTTTCTCATTTCTAAGCTTTATTGGCACGATAGGGGTGTTTTGGTAAATTTTTCCACTAATTCAATTAAAACTGATTTACTTTTGCACTCCAACAGTTCATTAGTCGACTGATTGCTCCCCGATAGTCAACTAATGCACCATTAGTTTATTGATTCATACTAATTAGTCGACTGATTACTTCAGAACCTAAAATTTTAACCTGACAGAGAATAATCAGTCGACTAATCTCTCCTCATAAGTCAATCGATTGCAAATATCAACAACCTAGTCTATTTCTGATGCTATTAGTCAACTGTTTTACACAATTAGTCGACTAATTGCTTCGAAACTTCATTTTTCTCTTACTCTTAGCTTATTTAACCTTATGACTTCCTCTTAAGCATCCAAAAAACATATTTTCTAATTTCTAACATCAATTCTGACTTAAATAAGAAAATATAACTTAAATAAAGAAAATGTAGGATGTTACATCGCTAAAAGCTGAAAGTTGTTAAGCTAGCTTATTGAATTAAAAGTGTTTGAAAAAAGTAGCTATTAAATTAGCTGATAGATATAAAATAACATAAAAAGACATACTTATATGATATTTTGTAATTCCAAAATAATACAAAATAAACATATAATATTTTTTGTTCTTTAAATTAAATTAATTTAAATTATTATATATAATTAATTAATATATTTTTTATTATATTTTATATATTATATTTTATATGTACATGAGGAATAAGGGTAAAAGAGGAAAAAAAACATAAAGCTACAAGTTATAAGTTACTCAAATAAATAGTGTTTCAAAATAAGTTATAAGTTACTCAAATAAGCTTGATTACTAAATATATCTATTTTGGTCAACAAATTTATAAACTAGTCAAATAAACTATAAATTAATTTAAAAGTCATGTTAAATAAAGTGAAAATTCAGATATTCTTTGGTATTCTCATATTTTATGCTATTAATTGCTTGAAAGTTATTGAAGCAGTAAGAAAGAAGCCACATTTTGGCATTTGCAAATAATTTCAAATGATTAATATTCAAATTGTTCATTTTAATCTAAAATTCACTGTGGCATTTTGTTATATTTTGGTGTTTATGTATTACTTATCCAAAAAAAAACTATATGTATTAATTTTCTAATCTAATCTTCAGATAACAGTTTATAAATATACATATTAAAAATTTATTTATGTATGAAGAACAGAAATTAAATATTCCTGATAAAACAAAATTAAGAGAAACAAAAAGTCAAGAGCAGTCCCATCAAGTTGACTGTTCATTTACCTAATATCATCTCCATGGGGGCATATATAACCAGACTCTTTCCAAGCCAGACATCACATCGTTATCTCTGAAACTTTCTCTCTTCCCACCACAAAAGTCCCTCTTATTTCCTCACCCATGGGTGTATGTGTACTTCCTCTAATCAAATAGGAAGAATGTTTACTTCAGTATTTCATTTGTAAAATATATATAAATTAAAATAATTATAAACAATCATACAAACATTTAAACATATCTTTTTAATCTTAAATCTAATTAAATATTTCGTGCCACGCATATTTGGTCCTAATCTTAATCTTAATTCTAACTAACGTTTCTTTGTAGATGAAGATTCTATTTTGGTCCTTGCAGATGATTTTTTTCAATTCGGTCCCATAAAGATTTAAAAAAATTTTATTTAGTTCCTTATATATTTTTATTCTCAATTTAGTTCCTCAGAGATCCAAGATATTCTCAATTTGATGACTCAATGTGATTCTCATTTTCATTTTCAATTTTGCCAAATTCCTTGCTTAGTGTCAATATCAGTGAATAAATTGCCCAAACAACACCTCTGTTAAATTATTTAATTACAATCACATAGAGAATCCAAATTAAGAACCTTTAGATTTATAAGAAATTAAATTGAAAATGTTTGGATTTGAGCACCAAATTGAGAATAAACATATGTGAGGGACTAAATTGCAAATATTTAAATTTGTGAAGAATCAAATTAAAAATACAAATGTGCGAGGGACTAAAATAAAAAAGAAACATTTATGAAAAACCAAACAGGGTTTTAGATGTTTAACGCTCACTAAAATATTTACTGATTTGGTATAGACTTGTTATATATCTATTAATTAAATTTAAGATAAGAAGAGCCTGTCTCTCTTCACAGTTCACAGCATGTGGGTGGTGGTGGTCACTGGTCATGATTATGTATTTTGCGTTTGCGATCATATATATTCAGACACCACATACGTTATGGTTCATGCAGAAGATGGATGTGAATGGACCTATGGGCAAAGAGAGTGCAGGTATGCGAGAGAATTTCAAATGGCAGATTGATGTCTTGCTTGATATATCCAAATCGCTAAGTCAAATCAAGGCATGAAATTATGAGAGCAAGCACTGTTGTCATGGGGTCACACGTTAACCAATCTCTGCATTTAACTGTGCCTGACACTGAGACTGAGACCTCTCGTCAACAATAACCACTCTCCTATTCTCTGCAGTCTTCTCTTGTGTGTGTCATGTCTCATGTGTGTGTGTATAATACTTCTTTTTCTGTCTGTCTCTGCTTTTTTTAATTCGTGGTTTGTGTTATACGAAAGGAAGGAATAGTGAGTGAGCTCAGCTCGTTTTGCCGTTGTGTGGTTGAAGACAAAACTGGCAGTTTGTGCCAAAACGTTAGTACCATTCCGTTTCGGGTCAGACCTTTTTGATTCGTGCAAACTAGATGCGCTTTTAAATGGCATACAGTGAGGTTACGTTGGAGCCTAAGGTGTTCATAGAAAGTTGTTCGCGTTTCGTTTTCCCCTTCAAAATACCATTATTGATATCTTCCGATATATTTACAGTATTACTTTCGTTATTTTATCATTCGAAAGCAAGGAGTAAAAGTACATTCTTTCATTCATTTTTCAAACAAAGCAACCAAATCCTTATTTTCCAATAAAGATCGGCTAGTCACTGTAGTATTACGTAGGTACACTGTCTGTACTAATTGTTGACTAGCCACTGTTTCAGCTCATCTGCGGTTCACGGAATTGTTTGTGTTTTCTAGTATTGCACTGTTCTTCAATCCTTGATTCAGAAGTTATATTAGGTTCAGTTGTTGCCAATAATTTCTTTACGACAAACTCTGCTTAGCCCCTTGGATAAAATATTTTCAATCTCATCTCTAGTAAAATTGCCGTACTTTTTTAATTTGATTATTCATAGGTAGAATATTTTCAATTTTTTCTCAAAATATGTTGTTTCAATTTAGTCATTTACAAATTGATATTTTTCAATCTGCCTTTTCAATAACATTCTTATGTCAATCTATTAATAATGAAATGAATGTAATGATACGAACATACTTTTTCAAAAGTTTCTACTTAATCACTATTACATATGATATAGAAATAGACAGATTCATTAATAGAAAAAATAGTAAAAGAACATTACCGGTAATAGTTTATTGGTAAAGGATCAAATCAAAAAATATCTTATTTATGACGGATTAAATTAATATGATAATGTTATAAAAGACTAAAATGAAAAATATCTTATATGTGTGAAACCAAAATCAAAAGACAACTTTATGAGGGACTAGAATAAAAAATATATACTATATATAATGAGGTGTTAGTTTTTCTTACTGATATACTCATATACATGTAAATGCTGCTTTTTCATAGATAGTTGGAACAAGTTAATTACAATCTCTGAAGTTTTTAAGTTGGCCAAATAAATTAAAGAGCCCAGAAACGAAGCGAGGTCTCTCATGAATACACATTCACAGAAACCCAAATACAATTTCTCGGAGAGGTGGCAGTAAAGGAGGCATCGATCACGTTATTATAATGCAAACTTCAAAGATATATAAATGAAGAGCTGGTCTAACTCTAACCCAAAAGCAGGCAAAAATATGTGAGACTTGTGAGCGTCGCTACAAATCCTGATTCACTCACTGCACCTCCATTTATTTCCACATTTAATGCACACATGCATTTAACTTCGTTTTTGGATTATTATCATTATTATCATAGACTATTATTTCTTTTCTTTTGTGGCTGGGGCAAGAATCAAATTAATCAAGCACATAGCACATATATATATATATATATATAGGCCACAATATAGTTGGAATTGATTAAATTTTAGAAGAGAAAATTACATAGTTAGGTCCATAGACACCAACTGAAACCCTAATATCCTACTTGACACGCTAAGATATAGAGACAGAGAGAACGAAGAGGGGATGGAAATTGAAAGAGGGAAGCGCAGAGAGAGAGCTACACATCTAAACAGTACAGTACACCATCACCTCCTTCATCATTCTATATCTGCAAATTCACAAGATCAGGGAAAAGAAATTGTCATCGACATGTGAAATAATGAATGATAGAGGTTTATTTTTTAGTTATTAGTTTATTACTATTCTTTACATTATAAGCAAAAGAATTAAAAAAAAAAATGAAACGGAGAAGGCATTCTTTGTAATTGTAAGGGTGTTAACGTGCGCACCAGATAATAAAATGCGCCGTGCTGGAGTGACTGGAGGGTGACGCCCCACTCGTTGGTAAGAACCGGGTGACCTGACGCGTGGACGAGAACGGCGTCAGCGCCGAAGGCCTCGCGCACGTTGAAGGGACCCACAGCCACCTCGAATGCGACGTCGTTAATGAACACCGTAGATTTCACCGCACCAGCTGGCTCACCTGCACCTGACATACACCGGATCACCCCTCATGTGCAAACGCACACAACACAACGCTACTCAAATAAATAGTTTAACCCAAAATTGAGACTTGCCATGCAGACGTCTTTCTAGTTCCTACCAACACTAACAAACGCCAGGTAACACGGCACTCAAATTACCAACTTACCCTCCTTTCTTTCTCACTATTACGAATACCCCTTACCCTTCCTTCCCCAAATAAGTACTACGATTTTTCTACAAAAAAGCAAACCGATTCAGTGAATCAAGCCTTACATGGTAATAATATATCCATCTTCTTACATTAACAATTATACATCATCTATCATGAATCACATTTAAAACTTGACGAAATTAAATAAATAATAATTTATAAAAACTTTGTAATAGTTTCTGAATCTTGTGCGACATGATAAAATTACATGTAATTTTTTACATATACACACGTGTTATACGTTACATGCACTAAATAATTTTCCACACGCAAGCAAAATAATGATTTGACTTTTAAGAAGTTTAATTAAGTTAACGAATTAATTACCTTGAATTTGGGTGATGGGGGATGGAACAGTAACAGTGGTGGTGGTGGTGATGGAAGGGATAGTAGCAGTACTGTGGATGGTAGGACTGGCGGAAGAAGTGACGCAGAAACTAAGATGGGGGTGTTGGTGGTGCATTATTTTCATGTCCTTCTCTTGTTCAGTTTCTTTCTTTAAAGCTCCATGGTGGTTCATCATCTCACTAAGCAAGAGACTAGTGCAAGGCCCAACATTTTCTTGTTGATGAGGTTGAGCATGAACCACATTAGAAAGCTCAGAGAAGCAAAACCCTTGACTCATAGTACCAGCTCCTCCTCCTCCAGTACCATTATGAGTCACTGGGAAGAAAAAAGGCTCGGGCAGAGTGGTCTCAGTGTGGGTCTGGAAATAGGTCTGGTTATTCACAGAACCTGCAGTGGGGGAATTGGGTACCACGTCGGAAGAGAAGCCAATTGAGAATACCTTGTAAAGGGGTATTATCTCCTTAGGAGGAGATCTCTCAGAGGAAGAGGAAGAGGGTGAGGGTGGTTTGGTAATCTGAGGGATCAGACAAGGAGGGTTTTGTTGGTGAGCTTGTGGTGGCTGTGGGGTTGTTTGGTTGTTATTATTGTTATTAGTAGTAGTCTTGGAGTTTTGAAGGTTGCGAAGCTTGTGCTTGCTTCTGGACTTGCGGTTCTGGAACCAGTAGAACACATTGGCGTCACCCACTTGACCATACTCTTGAAGCTGTGCTCTGATCTTCCTTATCTCCTCTCTTGGAGGGTTCACCATCCCTGAGTTGAAGATCGCTTCCAGTATCCGAATTTGCTCTGGCTTTGGGTTCCACCTTGGCTTCGGCTCTGGACTTCTCTCCTCACACCCTGCCAAAACAGAAAAATAAAGTAGGAAAGAAAAAAGGTCACACTTTTCATAACCTACTCAAGAATTATTACGTTCAAAGAGAATGTAACACAAGAAGTGGAAATAATCTGAATTGAAGTGACTACTCATGAATGTATATGCATATATATAACTATTAGAAAAAGCCCTAATTTTGCTCTCCATGGAATTTGAGCTTCGATTCTTCTTGATTAGCTTAGTAGTACTAGAGGGCTTTTCTTTAGTCAAAAGATCTGAGTTACAAAGCCAAATTAACCAAAAAAAAAACAGCTCATTCGGCTTCCATTTCTACAGTCCTAGAAGTGTCTCCAGGACTAAAAAAATTTAAATGACAATTATAGTTGGACCAAATTTTGTTAAAAAAGAAAAAGAACCCTTGCTGGTCAGATAGGCTAATCTAAAGTTGAGATTCAGAGATGACAATTGACAAGGGCTGTGGAAGAAAAGTTAAATTTTAATTAAATGGAGTGAAAAATTAAAAAGTGAGATTAATTTTACATACCTGAAGAAGACGTGTAAGGGGTTCGGTGGCATCCAGAAGAGATGAGAGAGGAATTGATGTCATGCTGCCATGGGTGGTGGGAGTTGCAAGGCTTGGACTTGAACATGCTTGGCCAGTGTCTGTTAGATGAAGCCATGATGGTATTGATGATGGTGGATATGATATGATGCCTAATAATGATGAAGGGTTTGAATAAAAGGTTATTGCAGGGAATCAATGAACTGAGCAAAAGAGAGAGAGAGAGAGGCTAGCTAGATCGCTCGATCGATATCTATCAAAGCAGCCAACCATAAGAGAACAATATTACAAGTAGCTAGCTCCCTTTTGTTGCTTTTCTAGCTTTTTGGTCTGAATGATCTGAATACACCACTAGCCCAACATCATCTCTTCTTATAGCCCTCTTCACCTACTCCTCCTCTGTGTACATGTCCATACTATAATATTATTCCCATTATAATAATACCGAAATTAAAATCAAAGTACAAAAAAGATCATCAATCAAACATACAAGAATTTAATACAAAGAAGATCAAGAAGAAGAAAATAAATAAACGGAGGAAACCCACAACAGGAATCGCCTGTGAGAAAGAGAGACAAGAAAGGAAAGGAAAATAAATAGGAAGAGAAAAGAGAGAGTAGTACTAGTACTTTACTACCACCAAGTCTCCTCCCATCCCATCCCCTGCACCGCTTTTGCATTAATAATGGATGTGAAGTTCTCTTCTGTGTTTGTTTAAAGTGGAAGCAAATTCCCCCCGGACGAGAAGCAAAGGGAACATGGAAAGGAATACATGCTGGGGACTTAATTAGGAATCTTGGGTCAGAGATTGCAGAGAAAGCTCTTAATGCTTGCTTTGATACTGCTTCTTGCTGGCTGGCTAGGGCTTTCAGTGGTAGAAGTAGTAATAGTAGTGGGTGTTGCGTTGGGGTTCTGATCAGTTTGTCTCTTTTTTTTTTTTTTTCCAGAGATTTCTAATTGCTGGACCGCTTGGGATTGCTAGAAGCGTATTAATGGAAGGGGGAGAGATTATTTTTCTAATGGAAGAGGTTGTTGCAGGAATAAATGGGGGGTTTGAAAGTCAAGAAAGGGTAGGGTTCGTGATTGGAAAGTGGTGGTGGGTTAGTAATTGCGAGTTTTATTTTCTTTTTCTGGGATTGACTCGAGGGGGCTTTATTTATTATGATCCCACTACTAGACTAGCGTGTTTTGATATTTTCGCCTCAAATCAATTTCAAATTGCTTCCTTTCGTATCTCCTGCTGGCAGGCTCTTCCAAAATTTCAAGGTTCCAAAGCTTGTTTAACTCACCAAATATAAATCCTACTTCTAAAGATATTTAGGTTAATGACTAAAATATCATTTTGGTCTCTTATAAATACTTTTTCTTCAATTTAATCCCTTCCAACTTTTTATTCTTAATTTAGTCCTTCACAGGTCCAAATGTTTTCATTGTGGTCCATCACAATTTTTATTTTCAATTTGTTCCTTCGTACGACTAATTGGACATCATGTGATCTTTTCTTTCTTTGTGCTATATAATCTCATATGCAATGTTAGGGATTCAATGCAATTGAGAATAAAATTGAGATCCACATGTAACAACTAAAATTGAGAATATTTAGATCTATAAAAGCACCAAATTAAAAATGTTTGGATTTGTGAGGGATCAAATTGAAAATAAAAATTTGTGAGGGACTAAATTGAGAATATTTGGGACCAGATTAGGAATAAAAAATATGTGAGGGACCAAATTGAAAAAAAAGCATCTATGTGGAATCAAAATGGAGTTTTAGTCTCTAAATTAATTTTTTAGTTTATGAAGTTTTTAATACATATATAATTTACATATAATTCTTGAAATTTGTCAACTTTCCACTGATTCTTAATTCTTATCTATCTCCATCATCTTATGGTTCATTTTAACGTGCATATTATTATGAAATATGTTATTTACTAATTCAACATTGCTGTTGTTGGATAGTTTTTCCTTTGGTCCCTGAGATTTAAAATTAATATTACTCAGTCTATAAAAAATTTAAATGAAATTCAAATTACTTCCTAGTTAAAGATTAAAATTAACATATAATATTTATATAATTTCTAGAAATATTATACAACAAAACTCGGGATTGAGTAAGTTTAAAAATAAAGTTTAGCTAAAAAAATAAGAACTAAAACTATATACAAGCATAACATTACATGTTATCAACGCTTCATTGGTTCGGACTGTTACAAGCGATGCATCGAGAACTATGTGCTTTTGTTGCGTTTTGCCTTTTCTTTTTCATTGACACTCTCTTAAAGACCTGGTATTGTGTCCAATATGTGTATTATTATTATTATTATTATTATTATTATTATTATTATTATTATTATGTAACCTGCAAGGTTATTGTGCATGCACTCTTGGTTTGTTTTTTGGCTGAACAATTTTCTTCAAGCAGTTATTACTCAATTATCCTTGGTTTTTAGTACATGGTATATATATTTCCAGACTAACTAGTATTTGTTTGATTTTTAAGGACTACTTTGAATTACTAATTACATAGAAATGATTTTAAAAATTTTAGAGATATTAAAGAAAATAAAACTCTTCAACCATGATTATCCAGCTATATACATGAGTACAAACGAATTGTTAAGAAATGAAAGAAATAATTGATTGAGAGAATCATGCATGGTTGAAATTAAAAACTTTGAATGATTAAATCATATAGATTAAATAATTAACTCAAGTATTTTTAAGGACAAAAAAATAATTTTTTCCTCAAATAAAACAAAAAAAATGTAATTCTGTCATTAAAATTTAGTGTTTAAAAAATCTCTACTAAGTTATAAGAACTAACGAAGAACGATATGGATCAATGCAAAGTAAATTAACTTAAAAAGCTTAGCAACAAAACCTTATTAATCAGCATAGCAAAAAAAAAAAAAGAAAAAGGAATTTTAATCAGCATATTTCATTTATATTCGTCACATTAATTAGATGCAGTACCGATAGTATACTCACAAAAATGTAAGGGGAGTAATGATATAATTTGTCAACTATTCGATATAAAAAAGAATAGAAAAGGAAAATTAATACTTTGCTTTTGAACAGATATAATGTGACAAACATGCACAAGACAAAATGTCATGATTTCCCATTAGCTCGGTCTTCCAAACCCAGGAAATTTCTAAAGCATATTTAGCGAAACAAAAAACCCAAAAAGATCCAAAAGCAGCACATTAATTAGTAATCAATTAATTAGACACTCGTGTACATTGGCCAAAAGAGAGATTCAGATCGTCTAACGTTTTCTCTCTCTGTAGTTCCTTGAAGTTTATTTTTAGACGTGGGATAGAGCGGGATAAACAGTATCTTTTCAACTAGATTTTGTTACATGAATCTTTTTTAAAAAAAAAAAAAAAAAACACTCCATCAACTTCTGCGACAATGTTGAATTGATCCACAACCAAAGCAGAGAAGATAAGCACTTGAGATGATGATAGTGGAGAGGAGAGAAGAAGTTGGGACTGAAGGTGGAGCAGAAAAGAAAAATGAGAAGATTTGGAGGGAAAAATATATAGTACTTTGCCTCTCCGATCCTTATCTTGTTGTCGTCCTCTTGTCCTCTCTCATATGCTATGGTCGAATATGTTTTCTACAAGCTGATGGAGCTTGAAAAAGAAAAAAGGATTCATGTGACAAAATTTGATTGGACAACGTGGACGCATAGAATACCGTTCATCTAGTGCAATCTAACGTCCAGAATCAACATTAGACAGAGAGAACCATGCTGAAGTACATGAAGCAAAGGAATATGGGAACATTTGTTAGAGGTTACTTAATTTTATGAAGTGTATATGGTCCTTGTCACATGT
This sequence comes from Biancaea sappan, assembly GCA_037074585.1. Taxonomy (NCBI): domain Eukaryota; kingdom Viridiplantae; phylum Streptophyta; class Magnoliopsida; order Fabales; family Fabaceae; genus Biancaea; species Biancaea sappan. The sequence goes on from CM073493.1 coordinate 33,243,934, forward strand.
TGCTCCGTATTTCCTTTTTACTCTAGGTAAAAAGTTTTGGGGATAAATTATTCTTTTTTTTTAAATATATTAAAAAATTGCATTCTCTATTTAAATTAATACGTGCACTCTATTAATAAAATATCTTGTAATAAAAAAGAATAATTACAATTATATATATTTTTTTATTAAAATAGCTTTTTTTAGATCAATAAAATGTTTATAATTTTGAGCATAAAGTAAATAATTTTGACCATATTTTAACTATATGTGAATTTGTGTGTATTTTTACAATAAAAGAAAGAATTGTGTAATTTAATGTATAATTTAAATAAACTTACAGATAAAATAATTTATCCAATTATTTACATATGAAGGAAGCGAAAGAAAAGAAGGGAGAGAGACAGGAAAATAGTAAAAGAGATCAATGGTAAAATGAAATATATTCTTGTGTTTGTTTTCTCGTTTCATATAAATATAAACAAAAAGTACTTTTGTCTTTGTATTCAACTTTATAAAAAAAAAAAAAGAAGAAGATATTTTTCTCATATAAATAAATACTTGGAAGAAACTCATTTAAAGGAAAAAGCTTGTTGAAATGCAACCTGATCACTTTAAGAAAAAAATAAAGATAGGAAATCACATATAATTCCTTTTTATCTTTTAAACAATAACAAAATAAAACAAGTATTATATAGCAATTAAAATTAATATTTAAATTACATAGTTTAATGAAGAAAATTGGGAAATCTAGTAACTTATCACACCGTAAATCATGTATTTTTTAACTAATATGTAATATTTTATTTTTTATAATCATTTAGAGAGGAAAAATGTCATGTTTTAAAATTTCAAATTATAATCAGATTATAATCCGAAAAATCACGTATGTACTTATTCTATTGTGCTTATACACCCATTTTATTCAATAACTTTCTTTTTTTAAAAAATTATCCAAATTGTGTGAACTTAGATAATTACGATTTTCAATTAAGTTAATAAATTTTGACCTTTTAAAATGAAAAAAAATTATGACTGTGTTTGGCATGGCTCAAAAACTAATTTATATCTTATTTGACTAGCTTATAAATTTGTTTGATTAAAATAGATGTATTTGATAAATAAGCTTATTTAAATATTTTATAACTTATTTTAAAATGTTACTATAAATAACTTAAAACTTATAGTTTAATTATATATGACTTTTATATTTTACTTCTTCTTTTATTTTTATTATTTTATTAAAATTCTTATTCTACTTTTTATATGTATTATACATTCTCTCTGTTGGTTATTTCTACTATCATTCCTACCCATCGATAATCTTCTCCATCGTCCGTCATTTGTCATCGTCCACTATCCGTTCGCAACGTGTTTTCACGTTATTTTTTCGATTCCCTTCTTTATATATATATATATATATATATATATATATATATATATATATATATAATTAATTAATTTAATTAAAAATAAAAAAATATATGATTATTTTTTATTATTTTAAAATTATAAAATATCATATAAGTATATCTTTTTATATCATTTTATATCTATCAACTAATCTAACTATATTTTTATCAAATACTGCTAATTCAATAAGTTAATTTAATAATTTTAAACTTTTAACTAAAAATTAATTTTTAAATTTTTAGGTAATTTATGAATTATTTTTGTCAAACCTAACATACATCAACAAAGTAAACTAATAAGAGACATTTATAAAAGAACTGAAAATTAAAAAAAAAACATTATTTGAGATTCTTTTAAAATAAAACTACAATGCTGTGATTCAGCTGTCACTCTTTAGAATGACCAGACACTGTATGCGAGATGCTATAAGTGTAGGTAGGTTGAGGCCCTTTTTGCTCAACTTCGGAAGGAATAGACGTCTATCAAAAGAATCGGCAAAAACAATAACATACCTCACCTATTCCTTTTTTTTTTTTTTCCTTATTCCTCACGTAAGAATAAAGAATAATATAAAATAAATTACTGATTTAATTTTTAAAATATTATACTTATTTCAATTTAATATTTAAAAATAAAGTATTTTAATTTAATTTTTTAAAAAAATATATTTTTCCTAATTTTATTATTTTTTAATCAATTATTGTTATTAAATCTCAATTTATTTTTGTTATTAAAAGTTATTTTAACAAATAAATAGGTCAAAATGAAATAATTATAATTTTTAAAAAATTAAATTAAAATATATTTAAATATATTTAAATTATAATTTTTATCCTTATAATTTTACATAAATTATAAATTGATCCTTATGTTTTATTTTCATATAAAATGGTTCTTATAGTTTTTTATTTATGTAAGTTAGTTTCTGTCGTCATAATGGTTAATTTTGCATGGCCATACATGACGGATGATGTCACATCCCAAAACTTACATGTGATATAAACATAAAATACCTAGGGTGTACCTCCGTGGTACCCCATAATCTCTGTGAACATTCTTAATATCCATAATTATGTGAATCATAAATATTCCAAGAAAGATATTTTGTATACATATTCAGAAATGTTCAACTTTCAAACACTATACAGTACTATACAACCTCCCAAGCCTAGGTGACCTACTAGATTACAGAGCGTTTCCTAATCCTTACCAATTGTTTACCAGACAAAAGTGGAGTATATCCTTAAAGGCTATAAATTCTTCTCCTCAACTACTGTATCTGAAAAGATAATCATGGAGAGTGTGAGTTTATCATAACTCAGTGAGTAAACAACTGTACATGAAAATATCATAAGCACAAACACCACATTTACTAATACAATCAATCTATCATTTATTTTAAATAATTATAGTATTATATGCCATAAATACTTGCACTGAGTGACTTGGGAATTTAACCCTCAAACTCTTTGTGCATAGGTTTTCACATTTATACACCGAGTAGTATGAGACTCTAACCCTTTCAAACTCGTGCATAGATTTTCACATTTATACACTGAGTGATATGGGACTCTAACCCCTTTCAAACTCGTGTATTGATTTTCACAGTTATACACCGAGTAGTATGAGACTCTAACCCTTTCAAACTCGTGCATAGGTTTTCACATTTATACACCGAGTAGTATGAGACTCTAACCCTTTCAAACTCGTGCATAGATTTTCACATTTATACACCGAGTAGTATGGGACTCTAACCCTTTCAAACTCGTGTATTAGATCTCGTAGATCTTTTGCTCATCAATAAAATAGTGAGAATTTATCACAATATAATTACTATGAAATAAATGAATTTACACATATTTTTATTCCCTTGAATGTCTATCATCAACCATAACAATCATTATATATTATCAACAGCGAGATTGATTATTTCTCACTTCAATAATGTTATAAACAAGACTTGTATTGTACCTTATCTAATAAGATCACATTAGTTTAGTAAGGTTATTCACTTACAAAATGTTCCAATTTATTCAAGAAACAATCACATCTAGTTCTTTAGTCAACTAGAGAAATCAATTCTCAAAGGTAATAAAATACCTTCCAATGATATTATACTTTTTCTCAACCTGAACACACACTGATAATCTTCTCAATTTCACAAATAACGCAAATGGGATTTATATTGTGCTTTGACTAATTTATTAAATTAATTTTGCAAGGTTGCCTACTCACCTGGATTCCACGCTCTCGGCGCTCCCACCTTGCGCCCCAATCATCCCTATTGTAACTAGGTAAAAACCATTAGGGTTACAAAATAGAGAAATTTCCTATCACTACTCTCGACCTTTACTCACATCTTAAGTCATAACTCCTAACCGGTAATGAATTTCTAAATGACACTTATACCATTGGAAACTAGACTCAAAGAACTTTTCAACGATATTAAAAAAAAAAAATTGATGCTACAGTAATAGTCAACGGTCAACGCAGCTACAGTAACGTTGACCGAGTCAATGCTACAGTAACGTTGACCGAGTCAACGCTACAGTAACGAGATAATCTGGAAAAATTTTCTCGGTGAACAGTAATTTATGGGGAAAATTTTCGATGTTCTTCGTGTTTTTCATCCAAAAATCCTAAAATCATATCTAAAACAACATTTCTTTTGATTTCTTCCATGAGTTTTCATCCTTAATGTCTAAGGAGTGTTTTAACACCAAAACCCCCAATTTCTACCAACAATTCAAGCTCAAATCTCAAATTTTCATCAAGAACACTAACTTTTTCAAATATCCAAATTCTACGAAATTTCTTGTTCTAATAACATCATAAACCACCTAAGAATGTTTTACATTAACATCCACACTTAAATTCATCCATTAAAACTCAAAATCTTAATTTTCTTCCATAGGTCCGAAAATGGAGAAAAAGAGAAATAGAGTAGATAAAACTTACCTCTTTACCTCTAGAACTCTTGAGAATCGGAAATATGGTTAGAAAATACAAGATCGCCGGATGAAAATTTGAGAAATGATTGAAGAAGGGAAGATGGAAATGAACGAAGAACATGAAGCCTCGGGAGGAAGAAGGAGAAGAAAAACTAATAATTGTATGTGTGGGCCCCACTAATTTCTTTTTCGATAAAATCGCTCATAGCCATCTTATCTTATAAGATTTGTTCACTTTAATCCCTCTGGATGTCTCAAATACCACTTTAACCTCGAATCCATCATCTTTTCGGTACCGGACTCATAATTCATTCTCATAAGCTTTATTCTTCCTCTCAGGTTTCTATTTGGTCATTTCTCAAAAGTCCTCTATACTTTCTTTTCTTTTCATTTTAGTCCTTGAGAATTTGTAAAAATTTCCTAAATTAAAAATTAAAATTTCTATTCCCAGATTTTCTTCACTAATTCAAAAAGCACATTTTCACGTAATTAAATTTTTCACTAAATTTCAAATTAGACTTTAAATATTCATATAAATTCTTGAGATATTACAGATGATGTGTTCATTTGTAAACATGGCTAATCATTAATTTTTGCATAATTCAACCATCATATCAACAAAATTTCATTTTGCCCTTAAAGAATGTAGAAGCTAGACTAAGCAAATTGGGAATTAAGGGCAAAATAAAAATTTTGTTGGCATAGCAACTGATTGAACAAAAATTAATGACTGTGTATACTGACATGTTCACAAATGTACATATCAACTGTCATGTAAAACTATTTTAATAATAAAATTAACCATACTAAAATATAAAAATTAATTTATAATTTTGGTGGAATTATAAGGATTAAAATTATAATTTAACCAAAAATAAAATCCCATATACGCTTATCAGGCCATCCGACTCCGGGAATTATGTAATTTTTTCTTAGGGTACCTTTTGGTCGACAATACATGATCTATTTAACTGTCCCAAATAGCTATAATAGTCAAATTTAGGTTCACAATTTTTTTTTAATTTGAAATGTTTATTGTGCTGCAAGTTGCTAAATTTAAATTTTAGGAACAACCATTTAATTCTTAGAAATATTAGTTTGGAAAAGATTTAGTACATTGCACTCAATAAATTTAAAAGAGATCAATATTTTATCAAATTAGATGACAAAATATTCTTGAAAAATGAAAATAAAATCTACAAAACATGTAACGAAATATGATATTGGGACTTTTATAGCAAATTCTCCAACTCTAGTTTAATTTTTTCAAGTATTCAAAATTTATATATAATAATAAAATATTGCTTTAATTCTTTGTATGCAAGCTGCCTTAGGAAAGTTGCAGCACCACAGAAAAATTAGGCAATAGTAACAATTTTTACTAAAAAATATAATAATTTTTACTAGAAATATAGTACACTAACAATTTTTTTCATTTTCATAATAACTGCTAGCTTTACTTATAATTTTTTGTTTTCCAATGTACTAGAAAATGTTATATATATTCTAGCAATTCACAAGTGCTACTAAAGTGGAAAAGAAAAAAGAACTATTTATTTATTTTAGCAAGTCTTACATTAGTTAGTTTTATAAGTAGAGACTAGTAGTTATAGTACAAAAGAGAAGAATTTGTGTGATTTGAAAGTCTCATATCGCTTAGTTTAAAAAAATAAGACTAGTTGCTGTGCTATAAAAGAGAGGAACTTGTGCATAAGTCTATGAGCGTGAAATATAACATAAACCTTGTCTTTTTTACTCAGGCTAATTCATTAGTTTCTTCTATTGAACTTATTGGTCTAATTATATTTTTTAATTTTGTTTTAGCAAATTTAAATTATGCATTTTTTCTAAATTTGAAAACATATACTTCTAATTTTATTTATACTAGTATTTAAAAATAAAAATAGAATTTAGTAGCAGTTTTTTAAATAGTGGTAACAAAAATTGATGTCACAAAAAATTAAGATTTACTAGTAATTGTTTTTACTCTAAGATAGCGGTTGTGCTAATGTCAGTAAAAAAAAAAATTATATACCAGCAATTGGATGTCTATTAATAAAAATATATCTTAACAGCAATTGGATAACAACACTTCTTAACTTAATGGTAACAATTACGAGAACTGCTAGTATAAATTTTAGCAACAATTTTTATTATTTGTAGTAGCAATTTCAATTGCTACAGTCCTCTGCAGTCTCTAGATAAGCCACGTAACCGAAATTTTTGTTTTTGAAAAAAGAAACTTATTTCTTGTGACAATATTTAATATTTAGAAAAATTAATTACAAAAGGCTGCCTGTTCCTTACTTCAACAAGTTTTAGAAATTGAAAATATAATAAGACTATATGAAAATTGCAAAACTATAACTTTTGCAGTTAATTTTAATGATGGTGTCACTTGTTTATTGAAATAAAAAAATTTGGGAAGATGATTGTAATACTTTTAATCTTCACGTGTGTTGAATTTGTAGTAAGTCTCTGATTCAGGGCGTATACATAGTTTTCAGAAGGAAAAAAAATCACTTGTTTCCCTTTGGTATTATTTTTTTAAAAAAAAAGTTATTGATTTAATCTTTTAAATAAATTAAGTGTTTCAATTTTGTTTATAAATTTTTTTTTTCAATTTAGTAATTTTTATACTAAAATTAAAAAATTTATCATTGTTAAATATCAAATTTTTTTTACCTAAAGTCAATTTAATAAACACAAGGACTAAATTAAAATAAACACAATATTTATAAGGATTAAATTGATATAATTGTAATTAATTTAAGATTTAAATTAGTATTTTATTATTTTGTCTTGCATAATAATATTTAGAGTGAACTCAGTCTTTGATTTTTAAAAATGTATCTTGGAACAATTTAATCCTTGAAAAATGGTCACACCTTATTTTAAGTTGGGATTTTGAAACTATTATGTTAAATGATTCCTATGTTTATCATCTCCACCACTGCGATGAACAGATGTGTTATTTTGTTTAATAATTTTAAAATTCAAATACTAAAGTGATCAATGTTTAGTTTTAAAAGACTAGATTGTTAACAAAATACACTTTCAAAAGCCACAAATAGATTCACACAAATATTTATGTCAACGCATTAAATTAAATATATACATATATTATCTACAACTCAAAATAAATGTAATTTCTGAATGAAGAATTGAAGATGTAGGTGTGCATATTTTGATAGGTTGTGACAATTCAAAATGGAAGCATGCATGGCCAATGCAAATTGCATTCTTTCTTTCTTTTATGTGAGTCTGATCACTCTCATGAGAACAACTATGCAAATATGTTGTTTGTCTTGCTTGTTTCTTTATGGATTCAGATTTAAAGTTTAATTACCTAATTTTAAATAGTAATTTTTTATAAAAATATTAAAATCTGAACTATTAAATCTTAAATCTAACAATTCATAAAAAAATAAATAATTATTTATTTTTAAAGACAAACAACAAATCTTGATTGCTCACTCATACCATATGTCCTCTGTTTTGGCCAGACAGACAGGGAAGTATGTAGAAAATTGGGACTACTATCCCATCAAACAACTTTAGCAAACTGAAATAGACCTTCCTGAGAAGCATGTATACCATGCTTGTGCTTCATTACTACTGTACTGTGTATTATCTATCCCTTTTTCAACCCTTTTGGCGTTTTGGCCATAACTCCCACTGCTGCCCAACTATAATTTACGCTAAATTATTAATTTAATTTTTAAAAAATCACAATTGTCTCCATTTAACTTCTAAAAAATAAATCATCTCAATTTGTTGTTAAAAATGTTTTGTTTATTGTAATTTAGTCTTTTTTTTTGTCAAAGTAACTTTTGACGATAAAAAATTTGTAACTTATTAAGAATATACTTTGTAATTTATAGTAACAAAAAACACTATAATATGATAAATGTAATTTTTTAAAAATTAAATTAAAACACTTGGTCTTTTAAATATCAGATTAGAAAATTTTAATATTTCAAAAAATTAAATTAATAATTTATTCTATAATCTATATGATGATGATGATGATTATTATTATTATTATTATTATTATTTATTTTTGAGTAAATTACTAATTCGGTCTCTAATATTAAGATTATAGTTATTTTAATTTAATCTTTAAAAGATAAAATATTTTAATTTAATAATTGAAAGTTGCATTTGCTTTAATTTTGTTAATTAATTTCTTAAAATATTTTTTGACAATAAAAATTTAAAATT